>JADLSH010000358.1:2265000-3758800 GCA_016169945.1 Trachythela sp. YZ-2020
TAAACAAGTTCTTGCAGGTTTTCATGGCGACAAAATAATTGTTTTGTTGAGTGGAAAACACTACGTTTACTTGTTTTGCAAAGCTTTTAACAATAGTGAATAAAGAATTCTAAGAAATAGTTTAACAGTTAATGGTTATTCTCGGCATAATACGCCACAAGATGCACATGCAAAATTAGCAGATTGACTACCTTACCTTAATATATTTTAATTCGGGTGATATAATACTAATTCAAATTCGCATGATTCGCCTTAAATGAGATATTTCCGCGCAGTTTTACTTTCGCGCACCTAAAAAACGGTACAAAACTAGAAAATCGCACTAAAATTATATCTTTTCCATTTTAAAATGATATTTGGAAAATATCCAACCCATTTGAACCGAAAAAGCCCAAGAGAAAGATATGCAGCACAGTTTTTTTATGCATACAGCTGTAACAACGTCAACGAATGCTATACCTAATATATATTTTACGCATAATAATAGTTTGTAATTTGTATGTCCTACTGTCAGTATTTTGTGTCACGGTGCCAACGTTTGCACACAAATTATTTTTCGCGCTTGTAAAGACAGCAAACTTTTTCGCACGGAATATTTTTCGTTCATTTTTCTATTTTTCACGTGAATGATTTTCAGGAACCTTTTGTGTACCGCCTCTATGAGAATGTGGCATAAATCGTTATTGACACGTTGCTTCATGTATTATCAATTCCTGTCGGACGTATAATTCGTGCGCCAAAACTAGTTTTCATCTTTTTTTACTTCTATCATTAATTGAAATCGGAATATCACTTTTTTACGGCTATTGATAAGGCTATTGAGTTGCTGATTTTCCAGGTGGAAATCGTAATCTTGTGGAAAATATTAACGCGAAAATTGCGAGCGGAAATCGTAACGGTATAGGATTAGTTTTAACCTTGCTGATTATTAAGTATTAAGTCCTAAAGGCAATGCAACACTTTCTCTAACAAAACCTTTATCTAACAAAATGGATAAAACTTAGTCAGTTTCTTACTGTAATAGGGTAGTATTCATCAATTTCTATTGGCTCCCCTTCCATGTACCCGTAAATCAAGGACTGAAAGTAGATTGGTAGATCTATGTCCAACCGGTGATCGTCTGTTGGAATCCGCAATCCTCTGTTACGGAAGCACTTGTTCAGTACTTTTAAGATCGTCCCTGACGTGGAACAGTCCGTGTTACTCAGAAAAGCTCTACTATTATCAAAGCTAAAGGTTGCACGGATAACAATAATTCCTGTCCGAGTATACATTATAGCACTAGTACTATATATATCCTATTCTACTATAGTTTGGCTTTGTAAATTATAATACGCATGCAGGGGTCGCGGAACGGGGGGCAGCTCTGGGGGCATGTGACGCGCTACTTTTTTTCATTGCCTCTTCTGAAATGAAAGGGTCCTTTTTACTGGTTCGAAAGTGCTTCTTTCCAATCAATGGGTAAAATCCACGTGTTTCTAACTTTTAGATTAGGTAAAAAAATTGCCTCAAAATGCAGGAAATGGTGTTCCGGATACCTTAGAATACTACCAAAATTTCCCGCGGAGATCCTGTCGGACCACCATAAAATCCTTGTTCCATACATTGTATACCATCGGAATATATTTAACCCCCCTTCCAAAAGATGACGCTGGGTATACCACTTATAGGTGCCCAATTTTTTGCTGTGCCCCCCTTACCCCTACTTTTGACTGCGACGCATGCTTCATTACAGGAATAGAGCAACATTGTCAAATTACAAGCAGAGTAATAGCGAACCTTACCTTTCGTCTGTATCGTCCACTCTTTTCATTTTGAAAAGGTGGCCAACCGTTGTACCTTCGTATTTCAAGCAACCGAGAACTGCAACATCAAAATTCGATCTCGGTTGGAAAGCCTCACCAGATTTCGAGTACCCTATAACCCCATCTTTGGCAATCAAACATGCCTTCTTCGACGATGTGCTAGTTGAACTATTGCTTTCCACTTGCGAACTCTGAAGATCTGTTCCAAAATCCTCAACGGACACGTCCATTCTCGATGCTTGCCAATGCTTTTCTGAATATCATTACCAGAGCACGCGTTTTTAGTTGTAAGCTGACCCGAAATTCCTATCGTTTTGCCACGAGGCCACTACATGTGTCTTTTTATCTTTGCCGACGCGAATTGCGTTTGTCCAGTGTAATTGTTTAAATTCCATTTATAAGATTATTTTTGACAATTCGGCTTGTTTCGCGAGTAATTATTTAAACGATAATAAAGACAAACAATTTGATCCGGGATTAAGGTGTAACATGTTAATTACGATTAATTAGAGTTGGTGCTAATGTTTCCCACAAGAGCCAGGAAAGGGCTATGAATAGAAACCTAAGACTATGAGTAAGACCTGATACAAGTAAAACATATATCAACATAACTTTCATAAGTTGTGAAGCACAGCAGTAGAGTTGCAGGTGCTAGTGGTCCCGGCAAGACAAAAAGCTATGCCAATAATCTATATCTAAGTCTTACGAATCAAAATTATGTTGACACAACTTTCACGATATGTGCTGCTTGACCGAATCGGAGGCCTAGATCTAGTAAAAGTGTTATATATACTTAGACTTGTGCTAGCCGCCAGAGGAAAATCTTTGAACAGAATATTTAAGTCTTTACAAATCCAAATTATATTAACACTTGGCACAACTTTCACGATATGTGTAGCTTGACCGGATTGGCGGTATACTTAGAATTGGTGGTAGACTGCGCTCCCCGCGAGGAAAAGCTATAAATGAAAAACCTTGGTCCTTAGGCTTAGAATTCAAAATTATATTAACAAGACTTTTATAATAAGTGCAAGTTTGACCGGATTGGCGGTGAAAGTGTTATACTTAGAGTTGGTGCTATATAATGTTTCTCACAAGTGCCAGGAAAAGGCTATGAATTAATAGAAACCTAAGACTAAGACCGGCTATCTTTAAAACAGGGAACGGGCACTCGTGGAAGGGGGAATGGGGATAAAACAGGGACTGGATTAAAGTGTACACTAAACAGTGATAAACTAAAAAGTGTGTGGTTTCCTTAGCCGCAATATAATTATGTGTGAGGTATTCTATCTTTTAAAAAAGTGAGGTGTTATTTTCATGTGAGCGATCCTTTTACGTCATGTTGCTTCCTATTTTGCGTCCAGCCTAGCCATACTTGTACCTCTATATATTTCTTACTGCGCGCGTGATTTCATTCGCGTATGATTTTAGCTATTTAAACAGCAAGACTACAAGAAAGCAAATGGTATGATTTCCATGAACGCGTCCTGTTCACTGACCTATACTAAATGGACTGAGCGCGCAATCTATTTTATCAGGAGCTCGGTATCCTCACCACTGCTCACGTCATATAGGTCTTTGCTCTCATGCGTAAATTCGCTGACTTACAAATGCGTTGATGAACGGCTCGGTTCTATATTTTTATATGTTTCAAAAAAATTGTTAATTTTGTGTTTTTGAGGCGAGAAATTGCTGCGAACTCATTGTAGAAAGTAAGTCAGTTTATACTAAATGTGATCTTTTTGAAATTGGCGGGCTGTCAAGTATGTTTTCAACTCTCAATTAAAGCCATGTACATGCTCAGAAAAAAATCTGAAATAGCCGTAGAAAACTCCACAAAAACAGTCTTTTACTCAGTATAATACCAGGAAAGATTGTCGGCAAAAAAATTTCATGTCAACAGAAGGTTAATACTTACATAACACGACAAATTTTATGGAAAAACTATAGCATAAATACCAGCAATCATCGATGGCCCGAAGCTCTTGTTGTAGTAGTAGTAGTAGTAGTAGTAGTAGTAGTAGTAGTAAAACTTTATTTAATGACGCTGGCCTCGTCAACGGTTAGTTGATTTCCACGAGGGGCGTCAAACAATTAAAAATTACAAGAAAAAAATAATAGAAAGCTATTTACAAGATATTTACATAAATATATATACAATAGTACATAAGTAATATTTTGGTGTGACCCATGGATTGCAAAGTATTACAGTACAGGTGCCCGGTTAATACTCTGTTTCAATAAATTCTTAAAAGAGTAAATTGATTCGGCTAGTTTTGTATCGAGGGGAAGACTATTCCAAAGTTTAGCCCCGCTATATTTAAACTTTTTTTAAGAAATTCTCTTTTTGGCTTAGCAAGGGCTAAATCAGTGTGACCATTTCTGAGGTCATAATTGGTTTGGATCAGATTTCTTCTGATCAATGTCTCTTTCAAATTAGGTCCAGTATAATCATTCAAGAATTTGTACAACAGTATAGATTTAGTTGTACATCGCCTTGTATCCAAATTTACCCAAGCAAGAGATCGAAGAACATCAGCAGATCTGGTCTCGTAGCTCGTGCCAGCTATAAAACTTTTGGAGTTTGTCTTTCAATTGTTTGTCGCAAACTCCATATAATGGAGAACAGTAATCAAAGTAGGGTTGTATCAACGCACGATAAATTGCTTGCAGGGTGTTTGTAGGAAGATAAGGTTTCATGCGTTTCATAATTCCTATGCCAGCCCCAACTTTCTTACAAATTGTTTCAATATATATGTTCATTCCAGCTAAGATTTTCGTCTAGGGCAACGCCAAGACATGTGAATGAACTAACTCGTGTCTCGTGGTATGGGTTGATCATTTAGCATTACAGGAAGATCACAATTCATAGCATTAATTTTATGCTTTGACCCGATGTACATTAGTTTGGTCTTAGTTGGATGAACACGCAGCTTGTTTCTACAAAGCCATTCACCGATTTTTTTCAAATACTAATTAAGATTTTCGGTAAGTTCCATTAGGTTATTACCGGTTGAAGAAATTTGAGTATCGTCGGCATAGAGATAAGGCGTCGTTTTGTTGAGGCAATCCGGAAGATCATTAATGTAAAGTAAAAACAATAAAGGACCAAGAATCGATCCTTGCGGAACACAGCAAACAATCTTTTTTGAGGATGACATTTTCCATTAACAATACAAACTTGCTCTCTATTTTGTTAGATAAGATTCAAACCAACCCAACTCAACATTAGTTATTCCGAATTGGTATTTCAACTTGTGCAAAAGGATTTTGTGATTACTTGAGTCAAAGGCTTTCCGAATGTCAAGAAAAACAGCACCATTCAACTGACCATTATCCATATTTTCATAAAATGTAACGCACATCTCAATAAGAGTGGTAAGAGTAGAGTGTTTTGGACGAAAACCATGTTGGTGTTTAGACAAGAGCGAATTATCATTGAGAAATTTATAGATCTGGTTCAAAACAGATCTCTCTAATATTTTATTCACAATCGGTAGTATTGACATTGGACGGTAATTTCCGCATTTTTGCCTATCATCAGATTTAAAAATTGGTAATACCCAGGCCTTTTTCCATTCGTCCACATACACTCCCTTTTTGATCGAAAGATTGAATATCCACGTTAATGATGGACCAATAATACGTGTATAAAAATCCAATAATCGTGTATAAAAACATACCGAAGCCATCGTTTTATTTAAGATTAAAATGTTTGTTTTCAAACTTGCAACAGGAAAATATACACCTATTTTGGAAAAGGTTGTTCTCAACTCGAGGGTAGTAAATATTTACCAAAAACAGCAAAGTTTGCAAAAAAAAATAACACAGAATTGAAAAAAAAATAAAAACAAACTTCGTTAAATTTCAAAAGCACAAACTCGCCCGCGAGCACAAATAACATTAGGAAAATATCGGTATGCGGTAATTTTCATCGATGCGAGGACCTATATGACGTCAGCAACGGTGAGAACACTTTTTGATCTCGAGCACTCAGGCCATTTAGTATAGGTCAGTGGTCCTGTTACTTGTCGACTTACCACGAAATATATTTAATCAATGATGCTAGTAAAAGTGTTATATATACTTAGACTAGTGAGCCGCAAGAGGAAAATCTTTGAATAGAAAATCCGTTACAAATCAAAAATTAAATTAACACAACTTTCGCGATATTTGCTGCTTCACCGGATTGGCGGCCTAGAGTGTTACACACTTAGAGTTAATTGGTGCTAGTGCTCCCCGAAAGAGGAAAAACTATGAATAGAAAACCTGAGACTAAGTCGTTACAAATCAAAATTATATTAACACAACTTTCACGACATGTGCAGCTTGACCGGATTGGCGGTATACTTACAATTGGTGCTAGACGTGCGCTCCCCGCGAGAGGAAAAGCTCTGAATGAAAAACTTTAGTCCATATAGGAGTCAAAATTATATTAACACAATTTTCACAATCGATATAAAAAACTTCACCGGTCAGTTGGCGCGGTGCTCTTTATATAAAAGTTTAGGGGTAGAAAATGTATCTTATTTCAATCACATACAAACAAGGTCACTCGAAAGGCTTGGCAATGGAACAATTGGCCCCAGCTAAATGGAAGCACGAATATTAATTAGGTGAAACAGACAAAGAAATAACTTATTTAACACAGTTTTGTTGAGAGCCTCTGGAACCAGTGTGGCACTGGATTATGAAAACCAAAGCACAATCAAACGGCTAACAACCTTAAGAGAATTTACGACTACTGTCCCATGAACACGTCCATATTAAGAGCCTTTAGAGATCAATGTATTTCACTCATCGGCATTATGATTTTTTGTCTTTGTAGGTTACTCTAAATATTGGGATTACAAGACAAACAGACAATGCATGGTGTAAGCAGTACAACTCCCTATTTATTGTCCTAAACGAAAGAAAGGAAGTTGTATGCTGGCAGTTGCAAAAAAGGAAAAGTTTGACGTTGTTAAAGACCTCCTGTCTAACCTGCACGAACGCCTCGTGAAATACGGAACAAATATCAACAACTTCGTTATTGGCAATTGTTGTAAATGGAGACAAAAATTGAAGGACGTTTTCGGAGAGCATCTTTCTGCTCAACTTGATCTTTTTCACGCTGTTCAAAGACAGACTTCTACAATGAATAAACGACATGCGTTATTCCGTTCCGGTGTTGAAGAGCTGAAATTGGTTCTTCGCGAAAAAAATGACATTGGAGTACAAAGAATTAACCCAACTCCTAATGCAACAACTTTACGAAATAATCTGATTTGTTTTGCAACAAAATGGAAACATATGAGTGAGGTAGCGGCAGAAAAAGAAAGTCTATTTAGAGAGAACTTTGATGATCACGTTGCAAATTTACTACAGCATATTGATCTTGGATGTCTTTCTTGTATTCTTCCCGGACATAGTACAAGTACAAATGAAAGTTTGCATGAGAAACTAAACGACCTTTTTGCCGGAGCAAAGATGGGTCCACAGCTTGCTTTTGCATTGCTCACGATATTTTTTTATTCCTGGAACTCGAAACGAACAAACAAGATTAAAAACATGCAAGTCGTAATTCCAATCTCTAAAAACATCTCGGAGATATCTAAAAAATCCGCAACGGATGTTACAATGGACAAATGCTCGAATACAGTTTCAAATGAACGTTTTGGTATCGGAGTATCTGCAATTGATAGTTCTTGGACAAGTGGTGCCAACGACGCCAACATTGGAGCCACTGAACATATTCGTAAAATTGTGGATGAAGTGCTGAGAAAATTGGGCTTTCTCAAGAATACACCAAATTTGTGTATGCCTAACTGTTCGTATGATATATTTTTAAGTCCATCAATTGTATCTCAGGTATACGTATGGATCAACCATACGTATGGATCAACCGATATTTGTGTATGCCTACTGTTCGTATGATATATTTTTAAGTCCATCAATAGACAATTTGCATTATAGAATAAATTTTGTTCTAGGCAAGGAAAAGGGAAACAATCAAAACAGCTACAAAGACCATAATAAGATTAGTAAAATTGCAAGGTTTGGTTGCGAAATGTTGTAAAATGCGGAAAATATAGCCTTGCAAAGTTTGGAAAATATAGCCTACCACATTTCCTTTACAACATTTCGCAACCAAACTTTGCAATTTTACTAATTTTAGTGTGTTCTTTCCGGCAATATACTTTTTCTTGCCTAGATAAAAAATTAGTCTATAATGCAAATTGTCTATTGTATCTCAGGTATACGTATGGATCAACCATACGTATGGATCAACCATACGTATGGATCAACCATACGTATGGATCAACCGAGCTGCCAAAACGTATGGATCAACCGTCAGCAACACGAGTCCTACGAATGAGAAATTGAACTCCTTAGTCGCAGGGTATGGCTTTGAAGTTCCCAAAGACGGGGACTGTCTTTTTTCGTCCATAGGACTTGCAGTTCAGCCGTTGACCTCCAATCCAGTTGACGAACGAGATGGTTTTTGGGAACATTTCAGCACATTAGGGTTTTCTCCAAATCAAAGTCGCCACGAGATAAATATTCAACTTAGGAAGTTAATGGTCGACGAGTGGAAGCAAAAACACGTTGTTTTACAAGGAAAAACTGACCACACGATTACAAGATATTTTTGTGCAAGAAATGCAGAAGTACCGTAATCATGGGGAGTACTGCGGTGAAATTGGTGACTTAATGGTTCAAACCTTGGTAAACATTTTGAAGGTCCCGATAGTGATTTTCACGTCTATTGAAAACTTTCCAGTACTAACCTTGTACCCAACGACTGGCTACGAAAATTTCAATGTTGTAATCTATTTGGCATATGATAATTCTGGTAGCGGTCACTACGATGGTGTGGTGGAGAAGACAACTGACTCTGGAGAAAAGGCGAAAGAAAGGGAAGGAAAACGATCGTGTTCTTGTGGAAAGAATTCCAAAACTGGCGAGAATCATTGTCAGCAAAAGATTCGATACTCGTCAAGATGTCCATGCCTTAACTCCAAGAACGGATGCACGAAACTTGTCGGTGTAGGAATTGCGGGAATGGGTTTGGAAAAAGAAGCGAAGTTTTTAATGATCACGGAGAGTCAAAAACACGAAAGAGGAAAGTTCAAGCGATGGGAGGTGATCGTCTTTCCGGAGATGAGTACATGGATAAAGTTGGAGAACAAATTAAATTTGGGAGATGGACTGACGTGGAAACCATTCTGCTCTTAGATGTAATGACACAGGTAGGAGAAGATAACGTCGAAACAATTTGTTCAACTTACAATCAAGCCCGATGTGAAGCCAAATTATTTGAAATACAATGCAGCAAGAAAGAAACTAAACAAATAGCCAATAAGATAAAACATTACTGGGAAAAGAAAAAAGTAGCGCTATTGCAGCTGGAGCAACAGCTTTACTCTTATATTAATATGAATGGATAATAATGACGTAGGTGCAACTGGTCATGTTGATATCTGCACATGGGAGTTTTTGTATGCGGATGCAAACTTGTGAATTTTTAGCAATCATTCCGAACTTTTCTGGCATTAGGAATTGTGATAAAATATCACCAATAAAACCAGAACTATACTTTTCTGGTGTGATGAAAGACCTTTGCTGGAGATGTGAAACTCCTATGGCTAAAGTATTGAATTTATATATATACATATATTATATAATTATATTTTCAATAAGTGAAAATTAGTGTAAACCAATTTCCATAACTTGGACGGGTTGCAAAATTGATGTTGCCACCTTAAGTTACCCCAGAACACAAACCATTGGCTATTTTGATCAGTCAAATAGCAATGTAATGGCATGATATGATAGTTATTCCATCCAATATAAGAGCCTGAAACCTCCCTTCACGCTAACATAGTAATACTACAAAATATAGTGGGGGACATTTTTTTGGGGACACCCTGTATAACTGCAAAGTTCGTATACAGTAAGTAGGTACTGCACCTTGCTAATCATTACACAACACCCTATAAGACCAATAATTATGGGAACCACTGAGTATTTTCATAAAATACACAAATTCTCATGCCCAGGCTGCTCTAAATCATGGCCTAGGAAAAACAGACAGATGCCTCCACACAAGACTTAACGAGCAGGGTACAACCACCAGATCAGTGGCTACAACTAACAAATCAAAGATTTAAAACATACCAACACTTTATCTACCTATGAAACTCAACTTAGACGAACATATGCTGAAAAAGAAAACACCGGTGAACAGTTTGACATGACACTATTCCTACTCAACAACTCTACCGTCCTGGAAAAGGCTAAACACTGGTCAGTTTTACTATTCAAAGTAGCACTCGCCATTCACAGACAAAAACGGAACTCAATCATGGCATCAAAGTATCCCGAGAACAATCGGATTTCTATTGACAGATCATCTAACATCAGACAAAAGAGAGCTGACTGTAAATATATAAAGCACTGTTTAGCTTCTATTATTTTCCATTCCTGCATGATAATGACTAAAATATAGTCGAACCGTAGAAATAGAAAAAATGTTTCTATATTCGGAGTTACCGATGTTGTGCACCCTGTAAGGGCGTCAGTGTCTTTAGTTCAAATACGGCGGTTGACTGAAAAATACAATAAGAACTTCGACGTTTCGAGCGAAGGCCCTTCGTCGTACTAACTTCCAGACGAAGGGTCTTCGCTCGAAACGTCCAACCGCCGTATTTGCTATGCTCTATCCACACTGCCGCCGCACGTTCGAGATCTTTAGTTCAAACCGTCTATAATCTATATAGACTATATAGTATCTAATAGTGTTTATAGTGTCTATAGTACCTATATATAGTGTCTATATGTACCCTACGGATTTGAACCCTACGTAATTAGGGTCCGGGAGAAAATACCGGAAGGACGTCACATCGCGTGACTGAGAGCATGCTACAAGAGAGATTTGGGAGAGAGACAAAACAAAAGAAATATATAGAATTTGAGATTGTTAATGACAAAATGTGAGATTATTTGGAAAGAAATAAAGTTATACACTAAGCGGCGAGTGGAGGTAACATTTTGGGGGCTCAGGCGGGAAATATATAGATGATTTTGGACGTATTTGGAGACGAAACGAAGTAAAATATAACGTGCCAATTGGATTTTGAAATTGTGTAAACATGTCGGCGACAGAAGAAACGGAGCTTATATTGGACGCTAAACTATTGTCTTTGGAAGTCACAGACCTGACTGAATTTGCATTGTTTCTGAAAGTCGATAAGACCAAGGTTGAAGGACAAACAAAAGTAAAAATTATCAAATTAATTCGACGCGAACTTGAGACAAACTTAAGTATACTTTCGAAGGCAGCGATTCTGACGAACAGAAGAACGAATATTTAAAGGGTTTAGTGGATACTCTTAGTCAAAGTCACAGCCCGAACCCTCAACTAAAGAAGGTAATGTGTTAAACCCTTCTGTTGTCATTGTCGAGAACAGCGAAGTAGATAATCTCGAAAAGGAATTAAAGTCAATCGAGTTGAAACAAAAAGCTATTCAAGAGAAGCTTTCGAAAGCAAAGCAGTTAGGAAATATACCAAATGCAAGTGGAAGCACCCCTGTTGTTGTTGACTCAACGAAGATACCCTTGTTGGGGTTAAACTCTGGCATACAGGCAACAATTTTGCATCGAGATTTCAAAATTCAAGGAGCAATAGGTGAAATTGGGCAAAAGGACAAACTACAATCGTGGACATAACAGTTGATAAAATTGCTTAAATTTTCCGGAACACACATTCGACTAACTTCATTAGGCTTTCGCCCCCCTCTCCCCCAGCCAATGTTGCTATTATTATCCCCAGACTTAAAACGCAACATAACAACATTGTCCAGTGGGAAGGGGGGATATGCAAGGTCAAATACAGAAATTATAGTACAATTTATACTCTGACAGACGCACCTTGGAATTTTATTAACAAGTTATGTCCAGGATTGTCTGAGAACGGACCTTGAAATAGCGAGAATATGTTGGGTTATATTGACGATTTAACGTCTGAATTTCTCTGCTACGCATTAGATTGTTATAAAACAGACCGTGTTTTAAAGATTTAAAAGGGATTGTGCGATTATTTATGTCTTAAGTGTTGCATAAACATATAATACGCGAAATTGACTGTTGCAATTAATAGCGCGCGTAACAATTCTACTGTCAAGGTAATGAGCGTGCAGGGTAACTATTGCCAATATCGTACATAGAATGTATGATCTGTCCTTATTTGGCAATTATCATCTTGCAGTGTAAGCCACTCTAATTTAAAGTCAATTTTAAGCATTTTTTACCGACATTGCTGACGGGAAACTGAAGTAATTTGCATTATAGTCCTGTTAAATCTTGGTCGAAATCACCATGTCTTAGTTTATACCGTTATATACAGCGTTATTTATAATATATAACGACGAGAGTTTAAAAGCATTTATAGGATATAAAACAGAACTTGCTATGTACTAGTGCATTATCAATTCGAATAACTTAGGATATATGAGTGTGTGCGAACACATATCCGTAGTAAAAGTCGAATGTAATATGATGCGCACTTGATTGAGACTCAATGGATAATAACTCGACGGTTAACCGCACGGTTAACCATAGCTAAATCTTAATTATTTTCGATGGTTAACACTATGTTTAGAAACAGCACAATATGCTAAAATGCAGGCACATTTATCGCTACAAAGTCATAATTTCTCATTATTGCTTATAGTTAACCGTGAGTTAACTGTGGTTAACCGTTCGGCGCCACTGGATACCAGTAGGTCTTATTCGCCCCAAAATGTGATTTATGTCCACATTATATTTACAAAGCATCCCAATTAACGGCGAAACACAGATATTAAATTCTCCTGATACGTTTCTTACAAAGTATTTTTAACATTTAGGTTTATGTACTGCATACGCATGTACTTGCACTAAAGACGCTCGTGAGCAATATTTTGTCAAATTCACATATATAGTCTTTATCAGCATTGCCTTTGCTTAAACATTAAAAATAGTTCAAAAACTTAAAGGTTAGCATCATTTGAAAGCTTAGTGGTCTGTCCTTAAACAAATGTGTAAAATGGACCTTACGATTATCGGTAACTGATTGCGTGTCACTTCGAAAACTGCAATGTATCACAGACAATCGTGGACATAACAGTTGATAAAATTGCTTAAATTTTCCGAAACACACATTCGACTAACTTCATTAGGCTTTCGCTCCCCTCTCCCCAGCCAATGTTGCTATTATTATCCCCAGACTTAAAACGCAACATAACAACATTGTCCAGGGGGAAGGGGGGATATGCAAGGTCAAATACAGAAATTATAGTACAATTTATACTCTGACAGACGCACCTTGGAATTTTATTAACAAGTTATGTCCAGGATTGTAGGCTACCAATCATTAATGTTGCAAGTGGAACTTGGTTTAGGGAAAGGTTACACTGACAAATAAATCATTACTGCAGTAATTAGGGCTGTACAACCAGGCTTGCGGCTCCGGAGCTATTTGGAAAGTGTAGATGACCTAACCTTACCTAGATTGCGAAAGATTCTTCGATTCCATTTTCACGAACAAAGTGCAATTGAATTGTATCAGTCATTGACTAATAAATATAACTCAGTTACCAAATGAGGACCCCCAGGCATTTTTGATGAGGGCCTTAACTATCAGACAGAAGATTTATTTGCTGCGAAGGAATCAGGCAGTGAGATCACCTATGATAGTTCGTCAGTCCAAAGCTTATTCCTACATGCATTCGAAACTGGTTTGAAAGATGAGACTATTCGTGCAAAACTTCGTCCTTTAGTCTTAAAAGCTGATGTGTGCGATGAGGAATTAATCGAAGCAATGTCATTGGCAGTGTCTGCGGAAATGGAGAGAAGTAAGAAGTTTAATGTAGCAAGTACGGGGAAAAGTATGAAAGCTCGTGTTTCGGCTGTTCAGAAGGAGGATGGCACCATGAAGAAAGAAATTTTGGCAGCTATCAAACAAGTCAGAACTGACTTATCTACGGTGCAAAATGAAATGAAAACACTCCGTGAAACTGTGTACAATCAGAGCCAGAACCAGAACCCAGTGAAACCACCTAGGAAATGTGCAAAATGTAAACCTACAGATGAGTGTAGGCATTGTTTTCACTGTGGGGAGTTAAACCACATTGCTCGGTATTTTAGAAAGGGGAAACAAGTTGAGTCGGGAAACGGACAGAGGCTACCCCCAAGGGACAGGGAGTAGCTGATGACAATGCTAATAGGTCCCAATGCAGTAATTGTGCAAACTCGGACACGGTATTAACAAGTAAGCTTTTGCAATGTTCACGGTGTAAATCTGTAGTATATTGTTCGGAGAACTGTCAGCGACAACACTGGCCAAAGCATAAGGACTTATGCAAGACCATTGAGATGCTGAAAAAGGCTGAGCAAGAAGCTAACTATGTTGCCCCTGGAGATAGTTCAGATAGTCAAGTTTATCCTAGCCAACTGTCACCTAGACAATATACTCGTGTCGCACAGCTAGTAGGGAATAAATGTTCAGTAAACTGTCATTTAAATGGGCAAGCTGTGACTGCATTGTGGGACACCGGTGCCCAGGTATCAATTGTTTCGGAAACTTTTATGCATAAACAGTCTTTACTGAATAAACTCAGAAACGTGGAAGAACTCTTAGGTGTAGAGGGAAAAATTGACTTGAAAGCAGCAAATGGCACACCAATTCCATATTGTGGTTGGGCTGAACTTAGCGTGAGGTTAAATGAAACCCAGCCTGAGATTTTAGTGCCATTTTTGGTAACCAAAGAGAACATTGGACCTCCAATTATTGGATTTAATGTTATAGAACTAATTGTTAAGGAGGCTAATAGTAAAAGTGATGATACAGAATCATTTGCGAATTCAATGAAGAAAAGTTTTCACAGGTGTAAAAGTGAGAAAATACAAGCGTTGATTGATCTTATCTCAGAAGATGACTCCGATGACTTTTGTCAAGTAAAATGTCGCAAAGCAGATATTTTGATTCCTAAAAATCAGAGTGCTGATATACCGTGTCGTCCAAACACCGGCCCGGTCAACCGTACTGTTCCAGTCCTTTTCGAACCCATTGACATTTCCCAAATACCATCAGGGTTGTCACTACAAGAGGAACTTAAATCAGTGAAACAAGGGAACTGTTCACTTATGAAGATTAAGGTAAAAACAGCATTAGGGCATTTGCAACTGATCCGTTCAGTTACTCCAGTCGAAGTAAAACTTAAGGAACCCGAAGCAAATGATGAGGATAATTTGCACTCGGACAAGATCCAAAAGGGATTAGATCCTATAGTTGTTGAAAACTTACCTTCTGTTGACCTGACAGGTTTAAAGGGTGAAGAGCTAAAAGAAGCACAACAATTGCTATATGACGAACGTGAATCCTTTGCACAAGATGAAGATGATGTGGGATGCATTCCGGAGTTGAAAATGTACTTTAATTTAACTAGTGATAAACCTGTTCAGAGAAATTATGCATCCATACCACGACCTTTGTACCCTGAGGTGAAAGGATACATTGAGGACCTTTTAAATCGTGGATTTATCAGAAAGTCAAAATCACCATATTCAAGTAGCGTTGTCTGCGTACGAAAGAAGGACGGAGGGATGCGGTTATGCGTAGATTACAGAGAACTAAATCGACAGACTGTGCCAGATCGACATCCGATACCCCGTATACAGGAAGCACTTGATAGTTTAGGGGGAAAGTCGTGGTTCAGCGTTCTTGATCAGGGCAAGGCCTACCATCAAGGATTTATGGGGATGAAACGTCAACACCTCACCGCCTTCGTAACTCCTTGGGGCTTGTATGAATGGGTGAGAATCCCATTCGGCCTAATGAATGCACCAGCGAATTTTCAACGTTTCATGGAACAATGCCTTGATGATTTAAGAGACGAGATCTGCATTCCTTATCTAGACGATGTGATCGTGTTCTCCAGCTCTTTTACTGGACACATCGAACACTTACGTAAGGTGCTGAAACGGTTACGAGAGTGGGGAGTTAAGCTGAAACCCAAAGAAATGTAATTTATTTAAAAAGGAAGTCTCATTCCTTGGTCGGTTGGTGTCACAGCATGGGTACTGTATGGATCCTAAGGCAACAAGTGCTGCTCAGGTATGGAAACATACAACACCGTCTACTGTTGGTGATGTCCGAAAGTTAGTAGGTCTACTAGGCGTTTACCGTAGACATATTAAGAACTTTTCACGACAAGCCAAACCGATTTATGATCTATTAAAGGAACAAAACAGTAAAGCTGGTGGGAAGAACGATGGTACTCAAAAACCTTTACAGAAGGGGCATCCATCATCTCGTAAACCTGTGCAGTGGACCTCAGAACATCAGACAGCTTTAGAGAGTCTAATAGTGGTAATTACATCACCTCCAATCCTCGCATATCCTGATTACGAACCCCCATTCATTGTCCACACAGACGCCTGAGGGTCTTGGTGCGGTACTGTATCAAGAACAGAAAGGAACAGTGCGGGTAATCGCTTATGCTTCTAGAACACTAACCCAGGCGGAGAAAAATTATCACCTCCATAGTGGCAAACTAGAGTTTCTAGCCTTAAAGTGGGTAGTGACGGAACACTTCAGAGATTATTTATACTATGCCCCGAAATTTGTGGTATATACAGACAACAATCCGCTGACTTATGTACTGTCGACAGCTAAACTAAATGCTACTGGAATGCGATGGGTGGATGAGTTAGCTGAGTTTGATTTTGAAATAAGGTATCGCCCTGGTAAAGTTAATGTTGATGCTGACTGCTTGTCAAGACCCCCACCTGATATACAAGAGTACACGGACAGTTGCAGTGATAAGATCTCACCCGCAGTGATTCAAGCTACTATTTCGCCTGTTAAAGCTGAAGAAACAGGTGATGTTATCTGGATAACAGCGATAACCACGGATGAAACAGAACTACAGTGTGATAAAAACGATGACGCGATACCCACTGGTGCAAGTAAACTAAAGTTAAAGCTCAACACGAGGATGTTACTATTTCGCGCGTTTTGCAACTTTTGAAGACCAATCACAAACCGTTGGTAACAGAAATACGACGAGAAACACCAAAAGTTCGAAAGTACCTCCGTAAGTGGCATCAGTTGCATATGAAGAAAAAGAATGGAATTTTATACCACAATGAACAGTTGGTGCTACCCAGTAAGTTTAAGCGCATGGTTTACAAGGAACTTCACGAAGAAATGGGACACCTAGGTTTAGAACGAGTGCTAGATCTTGCACGACAGCGATTCTTCTGGCCAAACATGCGAAAGGACATTGATCACTTTGTTCATAACGTTTGCCGATGTCTGAAACAAAAGAAACCCAGTCGACACACCGTTGCACCACTACAACCCATTGTCACAACCGCACCCTTTCAACTAATCTCTATTGACTTTGTACACTTAGAGCAGAGCTCTGGTGGTTACCAGTATATCTTAGTAGTGGTCGATCATTTCACTAAGTATGCCCAGGCGTACCCGACGAAAAATAAAAGCGGCGTGAGGGCAGCGGATAGAGTTTTCAACGACTTTATACAACGGTTTTGTTTTCCTGAAAAGATTCATCACGATATGGGCGGCGAGTTTGAGAACAATCTTTTCAAGCGATTAGAGCAATTGGCTGGAAGAATCCAAGCATCCAGAAGGCAATGGCATTGTTGAGCGAATGAACCGTACTTTATTGGGAATGCTGCGAACACTTCCAGAGTCACATAAGTCGAGAGGATCACCTAAATAAGCTCATCCATGCATATACAATTGCACCGTACACGAGTCAACGAAGTATTCACCGTTCTATCTACTTTTTCGAAGAAGTCCAAGACTACCGATTGACTTGATGTTTGACTTGCAAGATGAAACGGACAGCAATTCACGGTCTGACTATGCGTCGAAGTGGAAAACAGATATGAACGAGGCTTATCGAATCGCTCATGAAGCTACGAAGAAGAGTGCTGTAAAAGGAAAGAAGAATTATGATCGTCGTATACGCTATACAAACTTACGATCGGGTCCTTGTACGCAACCTTTCACCAAGAAAAACAAACACAGAAAGTTATGAGGTCAGTTGAAAAGACTATAGGACAAAATTAAGCGCTTTTCTCAGCGGCCGGTTATTAAAAACATGCCGGCAAAAGACGAGTGTCAAAAACATATCGAAGCGAAACAAAAACAAACAATTTCGTGAGAAAAATACTTTGGAAGGGCTCAAATACAAAGTAGAATGGTTTTAAAAATATATCACAGCTAGGTTTTTGCTGAATATAACGATATAAATGAGGATAAAACGAATAATTTTCAAAATAAACACTTGAGTGGTTGGTTGAGCCGTACGGAAATAGTTTTATACATGTACATTTCAACAGCGAGAAAACGCTTTCATGGAAGAAAAATAGTGTATTTGTTATCGCTTACCTTTAAAAATGTCAAAAAATATCCTCCTCGAATTTGGCGGCAGTTTTTTTCATTTAAAACTTTGAATCAGGCTCAAAAAAAGATTTTTGTTTTAAATTCGGCAGCTTGCGAAGAAGCCATTTTGAAAAAAAGTGATAGTCACTGGGCAGTGACTATCACTTTTTAGAGGCTCAATTTGGACCAATCAGAATGCAGGAAAAGCAATAGACACCTCACAATTTCTACTAGAGTATCTATAGTCTCTATAGCATCTATAGTCTCTATATAGTCTCTATAGTATCTGTAGCATCTATAGTATCTATAGTACCTATAGCATCTATAGTATATATAGTATCTATAGTCTCTATAGCATCTATAGTGTCTTTAGTAGAAATTTCCAGGTGACTATCGATTTTCCTGCATGCTGATTGGTCCAAATTGAGCCTCTAAAAAGTGATAGTCACTGGTCAGTGACTATCACTTTTTTTTCAAAATGGCTTCTTCGCAAGCTGCCGAATTTAAAACAAAAATAGTTTTTTTGAGCCTGATTCAAAGTTTTAAATGAAAAAAACTGCCGCTAAATTAAAGGATATATTTTTGACATTTTTAAAGGTAAGCGATAACAAATACACTATTTTTCTTCCATGAAAGGCAGAGTTTTCTCGCTGTTGAAATGAACATGTATAAAACTTTTTCCGTACGGCTCAACCACAAGTGTTTATTTTGAAAATTATTCGTTTTATCCTCATTTATATCGTTATATTCAGCAAAAACCTAGCTGTGATATATTTTAAAAACCATTCTACTTTGTATTTGAGCCTTTCCAAAGTATTTTTCTCATGAAATTGTTTGTTTTTGTTTCGCTTCGATATGTTTTTGACACTCGTCTTTTGCCGGCATGTTTTTAATAACCGGCCTCTGAGAAAAGCGCTGAATTTTGTCCTATAGCCTTTTCAACTGACCTCATAACTTTCTGTGTTTGTTTTTCTCTTTGAAATTTCTACTAAAACAATTAGTCGCCTCAGGCTCGGTGATTACAAGCCTATAGTCACTTCGCCTTCGGCTCAGTGACTATAGGCTTGTAATCACCTCGCCTTCGGCGACTAATTGTTAAATAGTATCTATAGCATCTATAGTCGCTATAGCATCTATAGCATCTATAGTATCTATAGTATCTATAGTCTCTATAGTATCTATAGTATCTATAGTATCTATAGTATCTATAGTATCTATAGTCTCTATAGTATATATAGTCTCTATAGTATATATAGTCTCTATAGTATCTTTAGTAGAAATTGTGAGGTGTCTATTGCTTTTCCTGCATTCTGATTGGTCCAAATTGAGCCTCTAAAAAGTGATAGTCACTGTCCAGTGACTATCACTTTTTTTCAAAATGGCTTCTTCGCAAGCTGCCGAATTTAAAACAAAAATGTGTTTTGAGCCTGATTCAAAGTTTTAAATGAAAAAAACTGCCGCTAAATTCAAGGAGGATATATTTTTGACATTGTTAAAGGTAAGCGATAACAAATACACTATTTTTCTTCCATGAAAGGCAGCGTTTTCTCGCTGTTGAAATGTACATGTATAAAACTTTTTCATTACGGCTCAACCTGCACTCAAGTGTTTATTTTGAAAATTATTCGTTTTATCCTCATTTATATCGTTATATTGAGCAAAAACCTAGCTGTGATATATTTTTAAAACCATTCTACTTTGTATTTGAGCCCTTCCAAAGTATTTTTCTCACGAAATTGTTTGTTTTTGTTTCGCTTCGATATATTCTTGACACTCGTCTTTTGCCGGCATGTTTTTAATAACCGGCCGCTGAGAAAAGCGCTTAATTTTGTCCTATAGCCTTTTCAACTGACCTCATAACTTTCTGTGTTTGTTTTTCTCTTTGAAATTTCTACTAAAACAATTAGTCGCCTCAGGCTCGGTGATTACAAGCCTATAGTCACTTCGCCTTCGGCTCAGTGACTATAGGCTTGTAATCACCTCGCCATCGGCGACTAATTGTTAAATAGTCTCTATAGTCTCTATAGTCTCTATAGTCTCTATAGTCTCTATAGTCTCTATAGTCTCTATAGTCTCTATAGTCTCTATAGTCTCTATAGTCTCTATAGTCTCTATTTAACAATTAGTCGCCGAAGGCGAGGTGATTACAAGCCTATAGTCACTGAGCCGAAGGCGAAGTGACTATAGGCTTGTAATCACCGAGCCTGAGGCGACTAATTGTTTTAGTAGAAATTTCAAAGAGAAAAACAAACACAGAAAGTTATGAGGTCAGTTGAAAAGGCTATAGGACAAAATTCAGCGCTTTTCTCAGAGGCCGGTTATTAAAAACATGCTGGCAAAAGACGAGTGTCAAAAACATATCGAAGCGAAACAAAAACAAACAATTTCATGAGAAAAATACTTTGGAAAGGCTCAAATACAAAGTAGAATGGTTTTAAAAATATATCACAGCTAGGTTTTTGCTGAATATAACTATATAAATGAGGATAAAACGAATAATTTTCAAAATAAACACTTGTGGTTGAGCCGTACGGAAAAAGTTTTATACATGTTCATTTCAACAGCGAGAAAACTCTGCCTTTCATGGAAGAAAAATAGTGTATTTGTTATCGCTTACCTTTAAAAATGTCAAAAATATATCCTCCTTTAATTTAGCGGCAGTTTTTTTCATTTAAAACTTTGAATCAGGCTCAAAAAACGATTTTTGTTTTAAATTCGGCAGCTTGCGAAGAAGCCATTTTGAAAAAAAAAGTGATAGTCACTGATCAGTGACTATCACTTTTTAGAGGCTCAATTTGGACCAATCAGCATGCAGGAAAATCGATAGTCACCTGGAAATTTCTACTAAAGTCTCTATAGTCTCTATAGTATCTATAGTCCCTATAGTCTCTATAGCATCTATAGTGTCTATAGTGTCCATAGTGTCTATATAGTGTCTATATAGTATCTATAGCATCTATAGTCTCTATAGCATCTATAGTATTAGTATCTATAGTCTCTATAGTCTCTATAGTCTCTATAGTATCTATAGTCTCTATAGTCTCTATAGTCTCTATAGTATCTATAGTCTCTATAGCATCCATAGTGTCTATAGTGTCTATAGTATCTATAGCATCTAGAGTCTCTATAGCATCTATGGTATTAGTATCTATAGTCTCTATAGTCTCTATAGTCTCTATAGTATCTATAGTCTCTATAGTCTCTATAGCATCTATAGTATTAGTATCTATAGTCTCTATATTCTCTATAGTCCCTGTACATCTTGTATGATTATATATACCATATATATTGTAAACAAAAAGTGTCAGTTGTAATAACTACCGCATTTCAGAAATCCAAGATGGTCGCCATGGATTTTTGTACAAATATTTATTATCAGCTTACCTGACGAGAGAACGACCAGCTTAATTGCAAAATACTAGGTGGCATTTATCCATAAATAGACAATCAATTGCAATAACCTAAAAAAAGCCACCTAAAATTTAACGTGAATTTCCACCTATGCGGTGAGCCCGGCATAATAGGCATAATCGGCATAATAGCTTTAAGTACTCTAACGACAAACAGGTTTTGACCGAATTGAATGCAGGATTTAACCGAAAACTTAATTCGTCGATCTTACTTTATGAAATGCATACAACATGTCCGCCATGATAAACAAACGAAATGAGAGAATGTCCTGTAATATCCATATAATCTCCATATAAGTTCGTATCCACACAAACTCGTGATCTATCGCGCCTGAAATAAGTCGACCACTCGACCACTCGGCCTTGCTGTCTAATTCCTAAGCAGCCCTTTGTTGATATTAGAAATAGAAAATATTCTAATTGCCAAAATTGCAAAAGATTTACAAGAATACGAACATAAGTTACCTCTAATATAAGTGCATAATTATATTCATATATATTATTTGCTAACTTTTCTACAGTAGAACCGTTTCCTTGGAACAAAACACTTGATACTTTCGCATATTTTAAACTTACTCGCAAAAATATTCTCGACAAATGAATATTATATTAAAACCCTGGGAACGGCAAAATCTAATTGGCACGAGGAAAGCTTAACGACATCTTTTTAGTCAAACAATGTTGCAGACAAACTCCAAAACGTTTGGACGTACCTGAAATATAAGATGCTTTTCGGATGAGGATAAACGGGCCTTGATAAAGTTATATAACAGCTAAGATTTAAGAATAACTTGAAGCCCAGAGCATGTATGATTGTTGTTATTGTTAATATTACCCAGGACATATATTTTTTGCAAATATTCAAAAAACAGATTTGCAAATAAAGCAAATCAAACGAAATCAACTGAAGGTAACTTGTCAAAACTTATGCAATGTTATGGACTGCTGTGATAATTTATGATCGTATATTACAAAAAGTGGTCTCAAGATACTGCACAAAAATGTGAATGGCCTTCTGTCGAAGATGTATATGATATTTGCTCGCAATTACAAACAATATTTTGCTACCTCATTTAAAAATGAGCTTTGAAGCCAGAATTGGGATAACGTGACAGGAAATAATGACTTTAATACTGCGTGGGATGGATTTAAAATCATCATCCCCGTGCAAGGGTACTAATTCCGCTCGGATATTTACACCTCGGTATGTGACAACATAGCGGAATGCAAAGTTGTCCGCCATTATGCAATGGACGGTTCTCTACGTTATGCGCATGCGCGAGTTCAGGCCGAGAGAAAAGTAAAACTGTTTTGTACTCAGAGTCGGGACATAAACAGACAAACAACGTCTCTAAAACGAGATTAATGAAAATTATTTAGAGGACTTTCACAGGTTAAAATTAACAGGAGGAAAAAAGCAGTCAAAAGACCGAAGAAAGACAAGATTCTCGAGTTTTAAAGCGTTTTAAACGCATAAGTGTCTATTTTGTATACTTGCTTTTGCCGTATTGGCATGCAGTATATTATAGTTTGTGGATTTGAAAATGCGTAGGTCATCCTGTGTGGTCAATACAACATTGATTAATCTTCAAAGGTATTTTAGTATTAATTCAAATACGTTTTAGAATAAGAAATAACATATTAAATCTCAAAAACAAGCGCGAAAAGAAGTATAAAAATACTGTTAAAAAAAGTTGAAGTTTTATGAAAATTTCGAAATGTTTTGTGAGACTTCTAAGGTTGAATTTTACAGTAAATCAAATGGGCAAATGATGATTTTATAGTTAAAATGAACAAATCTTATGCCCTATGCTATACGCTAGGGAAAAGCTAACTACGAGAGATCAATCTTCAATGAAAATGAATTAAATCCTAAGAATTCTTGGAAACAAATCAAGAAATGTTCAATCAACATCAAGTACTTCGTTTAAAGTAGAACAGCAAAATATCAAAAGCCTTCTGTGACATTTTTACCAACATAACCTCCTTAATGAAAACCACCACATGTAATTTCATAAATTCTGCCTGGCAGTATAACGATATGGATGGATTATCAAGAAAAGTAAACCCAAGTAACTATGAATTTTACTTTACAGAAGTTCACTACAAGGAAGTACTTGGAATCCTGGTATTGATAACATTCCACCCAAAAACTTGTCAAGGAAGCAGCCATGGAGGTTGCGAAACCGATAAAGTTCTAGCTAGAGAGACAAATGAATAATCGAATCTCACGGTATTTGGAGGACATGATCTCTTTAATAACTATCAGTACGGTTTCCGTCAGAATCGGTCAACGAAACATGCTATTACGATCTTGATAGATGATGTAAGAACGGGTATGGATCAAGATCAATTGACTGGGTCAGTCTTTATGGATCTACGTAAAGCTTTTTACGTGGTAAACCATAGTCGTCTTTTAGACAAACTACCAGCTTATGGTATTAAATATATAGAAATGAAATGGCTTGCAAGTTTCCTGTTTGCACGAGCCCAAGTTGCAAATTTTCAAGAAACGCTGTCAGATGAAAAACGTATTACCCACGGGGTGCCGCAGGGCTCCATCTTTGGACCACTACTATTTGCTACTTTAGGCTGATGATACAGTGATAATAGAGAAGTTACACATCCGCATATTCAAAGTATTATTAAATATAGAATAATACAAACCATCACAACTTTATCGTTGCACGCGTAAATGCACGGTCCAATATTTTATTGTTTTTACGCATTTTTGTGCAGAATTTCAGGAACATTTGAAAAAGGCAAATTCAGGATACGAGGAAAATTGAACATGTTTTCCAGGTCTGACATTGAAATATAATTAGGATAATAAGGATAATTATTGGCAATTCGTTAATGAAATTTAACCATATACTTTTTGGTAAATGACATGGGCAAATTTTATGAACAAGTAAGAGATTAGAGTATAGACCAACCAGTGGAAATCATTCAGGTTACATGAAAAACAAAACCGCCGTAACAGACAAAAATATCATCATCCAACGTTTCAATGGGCTTTCGTAAGCAGGTTTATTGGAAAGACGAAGAGAAGCTAAAGTAGCGGCAGGAAAATAGTTATTGCAATTAGCACTACACACCTGATGGTCCGGCTGTTGTTTCAACAGGTGGTGGTGCAGTTGAGATGACTTTAACAGGACAGGATGTCTGTAAATTCCTGCAGAAAACATGCAGTATACAGCTTACGTTATAGCTTACAAAACAGGTTAAAGTTAACACACAAATTGCACTTACCAATGTGCGAGAATGCGGACTCTCTTACTTTCTTACTTTACTTATACTTGCTTCGCTTACTTTGCTTACACACTAAAAGATTGCACAATCCGACTAACGGTTTTGTACCCTAATTTAAATAATAAATTAATGTTCACTCAATGACATTCATGGGTCATTGAATACACTGTTGCGCAATTAGCCACAACATATTAGTCATGCAATATATAATTATATGAGTCATTAATGTAATTCTGGTAGTAGATAGAAAACAGTAATAAAAGAAGTTCAGATAAACTCTTCGTACATTAAAATCTTACATTGGGCGACGAGGGTGTTGAAATAGAACATGGCAGAAGGAACGCTTCCTTATCTAGAACAATTTAATGCTCACGAAGACCCCGCATCGGGCGTTCGATGGACAAAGTGGCTTAAACGCTTTGATAACCCATTAATTGCCTTGGATATTACAGACAAGAAACGACAGCGTGCTTTGCTATTTCACTATGAAGTTACTGACATATTTGATACCTTTCCCGAGAAAGATAAAGGCAAAGACGACCAGTATTCTAGAGCTGTTGAACTTCTGACTCAATACTTTTTACCGAAGAAAAATATAGAATACGAGGTTCATGTGTTTCGTCAAGCGAAGCAAATGACCTGCGAGACAATGGACAGATTTCATACTCGTTTGAGGAAATTAGCAAAAACCTGCGAATTTATAGACAAAGACCGCGAAATAAAAACCCAAATCATTCAAGGATGTTTATCCCAAAGGCTACGAAGGCGAGCATTACGAGAAAAACTAACTCTTATATACAACTTCTAGACTTTGCAAGGTCGCTCGAAACTTCAGAGACACAAGCGCGTGGGATGGGGAAAAAATTAGAGACAGAATATGTTAACAAAACCTCACATCAACAACCTCGGAACACTCTCCTCCGCAGAGCCTTTATACGTAAAAAATAAAGTAAAAAATAAAATAAATTTTTAGGGGCGCTAAGTATGACGGGAAGATGGAAGTTTCGTAAGGCTCTGCCATATAATGTTTTAAAAATGGCGCCAAATTACCGTGAGAGATTGGCACTAGTTCTTGCATGCCATGTCCAAATATTGGTTTAAAGACTAACACTAGCATTAAGAAAGTAAAAATATACAATGAAATCATACTATAACTTAAAGTATACAAGCCGTTTTTGAAGAAACCAGTTAGATTTATCAAGCATACATCGACATGCAAAAATCACAATATGGCGACCTTTCACCTTTCACATGATTAATATATAGTGATTTTTTTGTTATAAAATAGCTTCAAAATAACGTGAAATTCATTCTACTTACCTTCAAGACTTAAATTATCAAGTGACAATTCCAAATCCTCAACTATAATGTCGTTTTCACCTCGCAATTCCGTCATCCCCGAGAACCGATCAAAATCCCTGAGAACCGAACATTATATGGCAGAGGCTTCTCCTCCTTTTCCCCCTTCGCCTCCCCCCCCCCATGTCCTCTACTGTCCCTACTTTACCATTATTACCCTCCACTACGAAAAATGCCATTAATACTTCCGCTACGAAAACTATATATTTCCTTTGATTTTATTACTGTGAAAAAACAATTTTAACTGTGAAAAAAACAAAGAAGCCTCTGTGGAGGAGAGTGACCTCGGAATAAAAAAATCGCAAAAACAAATCAAAGATGCTATCGATGTAACGGAAATTATCCACATATTGGCATTTGTCCAGCGAATGGAAAAACTTGTAACTTTTGCGGTAAACAAAATCATTTTGCAGCAATTTGTCGCTCCAAACAGCAAGGACGCAATAAGAAGTGTAGTTGAAGGCGTACCTGCATCGTTGAACATTAGCGATGATATAACCGTGTATGGTTCATTGGTTCAACGCAAACTGAGCATGACGAACGACTAGAAAATGTGTTAGAGCGTCTGCGTCAGAACAATTTAACACTTAACAAGTCTAAGTGTGAATTTAACAAGTCTAGCTCAGTATATTTTGGTTATACCTTTTCTGGGAGTGGTGTTTCACCTGACCCTAAGAAAGTAGATGAAATCCGAAATGTTGAAGTTCCAAATCAGCAAAGGAAGTTAGAAGCCTTTTAGGATTAGTTAACTATTGTGGACATTTTATTCCTGATCTACCTGACTTGGCAAAACCGCTCCGAGATCTCACAAAGCAAGTTAGATGTCAAATAGCATTGGACAGATGAACATCAGAAATCTCTAGGGGAAATTTGGCAAGCATTGTCAAGCGAAACAACATTGGCGTATTTCCTACCATCGTTAGAAACAAAGCTACTTGTCGATGCAAGTCGAACAGGAGAATTCAGCCAACGCTATTCCTCGTGTTATCTGCTATGTCAGTCGAGCTCTTTCGGACGTCGAGAAGCGATACTGCACGTACGGCCAGCGCGGCCGATTTTGCGCATGCTCTGTGACTCGAAAATGATCGCTAATCTTGACTGTCGCGGCTAACTTTTTGTACGTATGACAGTAGAACTGTATTCTACTTTCTGTGCGGCCGTCAAGTTTTTAACCAATCAAATTTCACGAAAGTATAAACACGTACGTGCGTGCAATTGTGCGTACGTACGTGCAAGTGGAGCCCGGCCTTTACAACTGCCAACGCCGGCCGAATCTAGCACACGAAGGACACCAAGGGATAATAAAAACTAAGAAATTGTTGCGAGAGAAAGTATGGTTTCGGGAATTGACAAATTTGTCGAAGAATGTGTAGAAAATTGCATTCCATGTCAAGCATCAACTCCAGTCAAGAAATGCGAACCCTTGCAGATGACAAGTCTTCCGGAAGGTCCATGGCAGAATATATCTGTGGATTTCTGTGGTCCCTTTCCGTCTGATTATTTGCTGGTGGCAATGGACGACTATTCTCGATATCCTGAAGTCGAAATATTGAAATCAATGTCTTCTAAAAGTACGATTCCAAAGCTGGACAAGATGTTTTCTGCTTTCGGAATAGCAAAACAAGTTAAAACAGATAATGGTCCTCCATTCAATGTAAGCGACTTTCAAGAGTTTGCGAAGTTCCTTGGATTTTCACATTGGCCACAGAACTCCATATTGGCCACAGACTAATGCAGCAGTTGAAAGATTTATGCGTACATTGGAAAAGGCAATACGAACAGCCCAAGTCGAAGGAAAGCCTTGGAAGCAAGAACTGTACACGTTTCTGCGAAACTACCGTGCAACTCCTCATTCCACCACAGATGTACCACCATTTGATGCTATGTTCCAAAGACCAATGAAAACCAAATTACCTGAAGCAACCGAGTTGGAAACCAAAGAATCACAGATAACTGAGGATTTGCGTGCGAAAGATGGGAAAGCTAAAAAATATATGAAATCGTATGCTGATCAAAAAAGACATTCCGAATTATCAAAGATTGAGGAAGGAAATGCTGTCTTGGTTAGAAATAAAAAAAGAGGCAAACTTCAAACACCTTTCAAACCAACGCCCTATAAGGTAACAAAGAAGAAAGGTTCGATGATTACTGCCCAAAGAGGAACTCATGAAATAACAAGGAATTCATCGCATTTCAAAAAGACGAATGTGGAAACGAGTGTAGAAGATGAACTGACGAACGGTACTGAGTATTCAGATGATGAGTTGTTATGTGAAGAAAATCCTGCAGAGCAATGTGCTGAAATTGAAACGGATGATCAACCATTACGAAGGTCGTAATTTATAGATTTAAATTATATGATCAGTGATATGAACTTTTTGTAACTTAGTTTAAAATAGTTAATTGAACTTTAAAACATAAAACGAAAAAATAGAATTATTTGAAATTATAGAATTTAAAAGACATTTCTAATTAAATATTATAAATATGAAATTAGGACAATGAACTGACTTGGGGAGGAATGTAGTGTCGTATATTATAATTATGTGCATATATTAGTTATGTAATATATATATGAGTCATTAATGTAATTCTGGTAGTAGATAGAAAACAGTAATAAAAGCAGTATCAGATAAAAACTCTTCGTACATTAAAATCTTACAATATCAAATAAAAGTCAAACCATCATAGAGTACAAATTTAAAAAATATACAATTGGCAACCAACTAAGATTTAAAAAGGAAGCAAATTATATTGGCCAAACGCAATTATTGCAACCCTGGGTTAACGCAAATCTTCAAATCAAACTTCCCAACAGCTTGTTTATAAAGTTGAATATATTTTTCCAGAAATCTTTTCTGGATCAATAGAAGGTTTTTTTTCCAAAGTTTTGAAACGAACGGCCATGCAGAAATACATAACCCAAAACAGCGGGCTAAAATTTAACCCAGGGTTAGCGCTAATCGAGCTTTGAACAACCGGGTCCAGTGCTATAGTTGTTTTGGTACATATACTTCAGGGCGAATATTCACCAGCAATATCATTACAATTCAAGAATGTCAGTTCAAATATGGCATTAATAATGTAAGAAACAGAAATTCTTTTCAAATTGCAGATATATAAAAAAACCTTTTGGAATAATTCAGAACTAAAAATGTATCCAGCACGTGTTTCAAACTTACAAAAGACAATTAAAAGCTTACCACTTCCAGTATACGGTGTAGGTGCTTCTGTTGTCACAGCATCAGTTGCGTCTTCTGTTGACACTCCAATAGTAGGAATTTGTGTTGTTACTGTGCCTGTTGGTAAAAAGGGTCCGGTAAAATCTAGTTATCGTAACAATGAAATCGCTACACACGTATTGTTCCACACGAATGTTAGAATTATGCTTTAATTAATTAAGAAGAATTTCATGTAGATATTCTTGGTGACTTAGCCGCTCACCTGAAGGGATATAATAGATAAGACTGACTGCTTTGATACTGTTGAATACAGAAAGTGAGTTCTTGCCGTCTATCAAGATTGGCATAAATGTTGTCCCATCAAATGCTGTGATGAATATTTGTCGACTTGGAGAAGATGTTGACTGTATTTGATAACTTCCACCAACAGGTATCACAAATCGTTGATATGTTCGATTAGAATGAGTTGTTATAATCCTGACATCTTTTCCATAACGGTTCACAAATGTGATATCCAAACTGTAAATGCCTGAAAGTGGATAGTAAATTGAACCAGTATTAGACCACAACAAGAAAATAGAAAAACGGCATAGGAAGATATCGGATTTTCCTGTCCAAACATTTTAGACAGATATGCACATCACCTTATTTCTCTAAAATTGAAAGTATTAACCGTTAAATAAATGCCTTGCGGAAGCACCGTGCTCATCGGATTTGCGTGCGAAAGATGGGAAAGCTAAAAAATATATGAAATTGTTTGCTGATCAAAAAAGACATTCCGAATTATCAAAGATTGCGGAAGGAAATGCTGTCTTGGTTAGAAATAAAAAAAGATGCAAACTTCAAACACCTTTCAAACCAACGCCCTATAAGGTAACAAAGAAGAAAGGTTCGATGATTTTTTACTGCCCAAAGAGGAACTCATGAAATAACAAGGAATTCATCGCATTTCAAAAAGACGAATGTGGAAACGAGTGTAGAAGATGAACGTACTGAGTATTCAGATGATGAGTTGTTATGTGAAGAAAATCCTGCAGAGCAATGTGCTGAAATTGAAACGGATGATCAACCATTACGAAGGTCGTAATTTATAGATTTAAATTATATGATTAGTGATATGAACTTTTTGTAACTTAGTTTAAAATAGTTAATTGAACTTTAAAACATAAAACGAAAAAATAGAATTATTTGAAATTATAGAATTTAAAAGACATTTCTAATTAAATATTATAAATATGAAATTAGGACAATGAACTGACTTGGGGAGGAATGTAGTGTCGTATATTATAATTATGTGCATATATTAGTTATGTAATATATATATGAGTCATTAATGTAATTCTGGTAGTAGATAGAAAACAGTAATAAAAGCAGTATCAGATAAAAACTCTTCGTACATTAAAATCTTACAATATCAAATAAAAGTCAAACCATCATAGAGTACAAATTTAAAAAATATACAATTGGCAACCAACTAAGATTTAAAAAGGAAGCAAATTATATTGGCCAAACGCAATTATTGCAAAATTTAAAAACCAGTGCTCTAGTTGTTTTGGTACATATACTTCAGGGCGAATATTCACCAGCAATATCATTACAATTTAAGAATGTCAGTTCAAATATGGCATTAATAATGTAAGAAACAGAAATTCTTTTCAAATTGCAGATATATAAAAAAACCTTTTGGAATAATTCAGAACTAAAAATGTATCCAGCACGTGTTTCAAACTTACAAAAGACAATTAAAAGCTTACCACTTCCAGTATACGGTGTAGGTGCTTCTGTTGTCACAGCATCAGTTGCGTCTTCTGTTGACACTCCAATAGTAGGAATTTGTGTTGTTACTGTGCCTGTTGGTAAAAAGGGTCCGGTAAAATCTAGTTATCGTAACAATGAAATCGCTACACACGTATTGTTCCACACGAATGTTAGAATTATGCTTTAATTAATTAAGAAGAATTTCATGTAGATATTCTTGGTGACTTAGCCGCTCACCTGAAGGGACATAATAGATAAGACTGACTGCTTTGATACTGTTGAATACAGAAAGTGAGTTCTTGCCGTCTATCAAGGTTGGCATAAATGTTGTCGCATCAAATGCTGTGATGAATATTTGTCGACTTGGAGAAGATGTTGACTGTATTTGATAACTTCCACCAACAGGTATCACAAAAAATTGATACGTTGGATTAGAATGAGTTGTTATAATCCTGACATCTTTTCCATAACGGTTCACAATTGTGATATCCAAACTGTAAATGCCTGAAAGTGGATAGTAAATTGAACCAGTATTAGACCACAACAAGAAAATAGAAAAACGGCATAGGAAAATATCGGATTTTCCTGTCCAAATATTTTAGACAGATATGCACATCACCTTATTTCTCTAAAATTGAAAGTATTAACCGTTAAATAAATGCCTTGCGGAAGCACGTGGTCACCGTTAGCAAATGAATCAAATCAAATTGGAAAAATTGTGAAGCGAAATCTTTAATTTCTTCATACAGTCAACACATTTTTAAATAGAATATTTGTAACTGAATGTATTTGGGTAAGTTTAGACTAAAGCTATATGTGGATCCAATTTCTCAACAAATTTTAGTCTTTGATATTACTTATCGCCTCGTGGCTTTTGGATGGATACATCAACAACTTTTAATCTTTTATACACTTCTCTATATCTCCTGGCAGAAATATCATCATAAATTATTGAGTGCTTACTGCACAACTGTGAACTGTATAGAACTAAATACTAGATGACCGGTTAGATATGCATAGTTTTCACTTCTTGATTTGGCAGTGAATGAATGCCTGGCAGGTAGAATAATAGAATACCTTCTGTTGTCACAGGTGCATCTGTTGCACCTTGCGTTATCACAGCAGCATCAGTTGGCCTAACGGTTGACACAGTTCCAGTTGGAACTTCTGTAAGGACAGTTAGAAATTTAAGAAACAATAGATGAAATAAGCGTAATTATATAGAAGATAAGACAGCAACAAAAAATTATAATTATCATTGATAGCAATCGGCATTCTAGTTTAGTATTAAAGCTTATGCAATTAACCACACACTGACCACAATCAAATGTGTACAAAGTTAATAATTATTATTTCTGTATGGCGTTTTCACCAAATTGGATCTTATTAAAGTTACTGTCTTCAAACAACAGAATAGCAATTGCAATTGCGATAGAATATGCGAAAACACAAAATATATACATAACAATAAAATACAGTTCAACAGAACACAATTCAGCGCATAACCACCACACAACGCAACACAACTGAGAAGTGATATTTGGACTATGGACCTTCTGTTGACACAGCAGCAGATGGACCTTCGGTGGACACAGCAGAACAAAAATGCAATGTGAAACAAAAGTTCCGAAAAAATAACACTTCTTCTCTCTCTCATTCTAAACTTCTATCTACTTCTCTAATCTTCTCTCTTACTTTAATCCTCTGTCTACCTCTAAAGCATTCCCTAGCCCTCTTCTAACTATAACCATCTCTAACACTTTCTCTATCTCGTTCTCTAAGCCTAACCCTTTATCCAGTGTTGCGGTTAGAACCTATAACTTTAGGGTAACGTTGGAAAGCGAGATAAAGAAAGTGTTAGAGATGGTTAGGGTTAGGGAGAGAATTAGAAAACGGGTTATAGTTAGAGAGAAAGTTAGGGCAGGTATAGGGTTTGAAAGGACTAGATTTAAGGTTAGGGTTTAGAGTGAGGGATAGTGGTAAAGATAGGCGAAGGGGTTACAGTTAGGGAGACGGTTATGATTAGAGAAAGAATCTTGTACTTTGCAAAATTAATGAGGGAGGTGGGAAGGATAGAAGAAAGATATCTGCCGGACCGAAAGGCCAGACAAGGCCACAATGTGTCGGTTTGGGATTTCGCACGCGAACTATGCCCGACCAAGCATCGGACCATCTGCCTAATCGAGTAAAATCGGCCTGATTGGGCTTAACCAAGTCAAATAGGGCGTGTTGGTTCCAACCATTATGAATTATGTATAAGCAGGGATTAGTCATTTCGTTAATAAAATGTTATATTGCGCGTAAAATGGATCATTAACAGGAAAGATGCGATAAAATTAGGATCCATAGCTGCTTAATCGTTTTAACCTAAGAAGACGATCGAAAAGAACACTGTCCTATGCAATATCGCAACCCATCAACAGGACCTGACTCAGATCACAGTGTGAATAAGGAAAAAGAAAGAAATACGGGACATATAATCGGGCCATACAGTCGCGCCATATTCTTACTTTTAGAATAACTTCAAATACACAAAAACATTGATGGAGTAAAGAGCTAAATCAGTATAGGTCGCACACGGAGGAACTGTCCTCATGCCGTGTTGCATGATGGGAATGCATTAGGTTTGTGAGCGACTGAGAAACCCTGTTCCCAAGATGGCGTCCATTGTAATGGTGCATGCTATATCAGAGAAGCGATTGAGGGCAGAAACTTTCTCAATCCCATTTTACGAAGCGTCTTTGACACATAAAGTTGTCTGCCCAGTGGCAGAGTTTGTAGAAAATGTTTCATTTTTTGAAGAAAAATAAATAATTACAAAATATATTATCATATGCTAGATTAACAAATAAGATAGACTATTTACAAGAAGCGGACTGTGGACCTACTAGTAATGATAGAAACATAATTGTATTATGTTAATGTATTAATAATGCTAGACAACAAGCGACAGCTTGAAAACAAAGCGCAATTTTGAAACGTTACACCCAACAATATACAATTGTAAACATTAACAATTTAGGCAAAATATATCATCTCTGCTTCGTTCTTCAAAACCACTTGTTAAATTCGATAAAAATACATATTCTTGCAATTGAATCTTTAATTAAACTTTATGTTTAAAATGATTCCCGTGTTTCTTTGTTTGTTTTAAACCAACTAAAATTAATATGGTCGGGTATAATAATTTGTTGTGTATGGACACAGTCATAGTGTACATGTTTCCTTCCAAAACATACGAATATCTCAATATAATAGCACAAAATACCAGTGTTTTAGATAGATAGATAGATCTTTAATAGTTGTTCCCCACAGGGCTTTTCAACAACCATTTACATTACGACTATACAGAGACATTACACAGACATGAACAGACCGAGGTAAACCGTAAGCTTACAAATGGCGCCTCTAGCAGCCGCTATTCAGGTTCATACCCCTTTTATGATCTGCACATGCAACTAGGTGTTGATTTTGAAGAGGGGGGAAAACCGGAGTACCCGGAGAAAAACCCTCGAAGCACGGGAGAAATCAACTACGACAACTCTATTCACATGAGTCCCTAGTTGTTGCGAATCGACACGAAGACTGTGCCCAGGTGATAACCCATCCAGCCACTGACCTCGCCCGACCGGGCTTAACTTGGAACTTAGTGGTGATACAGCCTCGTACCCAGGCGCTTTTAAGGAAAAGAATAAAAATCGCGTTCAGCTAATTTATAGAGATCAGTGGCTAAGCTGAGCGAGCGCGCGGGGGTGCTTGTGGAGGTCGCGACGAAGGAAGCGCCTGGCAGAAAATGTATTAAAGATGGCGGCAGTGATTTTTAATTTCAATGAATGCAAATGAGAAAATATTGCAATTGTCGTCGCAAACTGAAAGATTTATACACAGTGTTGTATGTTCAGGAAATATTTTGTGTCTATTTAAAATATTTCTGGAAAACAAAAAGCATTTTAGTGTACTTCATATATTTTTTACGTATTAATTAAATAATAAAACATTGATAATTTGCAATTTAATTTAATATTGTTATAAGTTAAAATTTCCTGCCAGTGTCCTGGCTAATGTAATCTCAACTCCCATCTGAATATCATCAATTTGGTTTTCTAAAAACAGAATTTCTGTTTTATGCTCACTGAATTATTCCATGCATGTGCTTTCTGCCATTTGTTTTCACAGAAAGATTAGTACCTATTAAAATTGTACACACACACTGTGATTTGACAGCAGTGTACGTATAGACCATCGATCATTTCCCATACTCAAATTGTAATGAATTCATGCTATGTTTAAAACATTTTAGGGCTACTCCTATATGGGGGGCACTCTGTGCTTTGTCTTTCACATTCGGATTTCAATGACCGACGGGGCCATGCTACCCTTCCCCCAGCGTCCCTGAAAGATATTTTTATCAGGCTCTAAAAACGTTCAGCAAATAACATTCAAACAAGACATTGAAAGTCATTTGCTGGGCTATTACTGTATATCCATTTTTAAGTTTTCTCAGGTTTGTTATTGTATTAATCACCTCAAAATCTCATACTATATATTAAAGCAAATAAAACACCCTAATTGCATTATGGTACAAACATTAAATTTATACTATGGCATGCAGACAGAATAATTTTACAAAATACAACACATTTGTTCACATTCAGTCATTTATTCCTGTTTTGTTGGACCTGGAAAACATGCTTTAACTGTTGAGTGAGAATGTTCTCGTTGGATGTCAAATCAAGCAAATCCATCACAATGACTGTTTCACATAAATATTTGATTCTTCATCAATACTCAGCAACATGTTCTAGCTCAGTTGACAACTTATGCCTTCTCTCATCACACTGGGAACTGGACAGATTGTAAGCTAAAAAGAACACAAAGCACACTGTTTGACCCATGGGCTGTTTACATGACAATAGGGTGATCCTAGCCACAAGGTTACCCTGGTAACCAGTAACCCTATAGTCTATTGTGTGTTAGGGTGATGCTAGAGATAGGGTTACCTTTGCAAAAGGTCATTGTTTTTCTCTACATAAGCCATGTAAAGACATCCTACCTTAATATTCACTACGAATGTGACTGATGTCAAAACAACAAAGACGTCATATGATTAATATACATACATATCAACCCGACAACTATTTTAAACATCCATGCCACTTTGGCAAGTTGCAATTGGTAGCAATATAGCCTGTTGGTAGGTTATGTGACCCTACCTCATGAATATACTGGTTATTTTCGGATGCTCTTGGTAACCATGTTACTTCAGTCAATATCAAGAAGCACTGACAGATTTTTAAATGAATACATAACAAAATACACAATGCCTATGACTATATTATTATAAAATAATAATAAAAAATAATAGTAAAAATTACCTTGAACATCGAGTTGTCGAAAGGAAGTATTAAATTCATCGTCTGAACTAAATTCTGTATATAAAAGAAACTTGTTTTAGCGATACAAATTTACCAAAATCGTAGACTGTGCCTGTGATCAAGCATTCAATTGTTATTGTATATAAAAACGACAACAAAGTATGCAAATTGCTTAAAGAAAATAGCAAAATAGCCCGAATGAAAAACAGCAATCTCGCAAGGATATAGCATATCAAAGGTCCAATTAGTTTTGTGACCACAAATAAGAAAAATCGTCAATTCTGTGCAACCATTTCATATATTTACACAATTTTAACCACTAGAGGCTTTGCAAAAATATTAAATATATTATATATACATAAAAAATACCTGTAGTTAGAGCTTCTGCAAAAGAATGGTCTGTTTCATCCATACAGATATCAATGATAACACACCAGGGAGAAAAACTGACGAAAAGGCACCTCAAATCAAGCGATGGAAAGGATTCTTCACATTTCGGTCAAAATTCTTCACTTATCTGCATTTTCTGCCAGGCGCTTCCCCCTCTCGTCGCGTCCTCCCCAAGCACCCCCGCGCGCTCGCTAATCTCAGCCACTGATCTCTATAAATGAGCTGAACGCGATTTTTTTTCTTTTCCTTAAAAGCGCCTGGGTACGAGGCTGGTGGTGATAGGCGACGCGCTAGCCGTGTGCGCCACCCATATTGCGTAGGAAATAGGAACAATAGTGTCGTAAATATAGCCTGACGAAGTCCGTTTACGGACACGTAAGTATTGTCAGTATTGTCAACGAACCATAAGAAGCCGCAACTTCGTAGCAAAGACGAGTTTGGAAAAGTGATAAATTTCCCATTGACATTTCTAATTCGTCACAGGAATCCACCCAGAAGCTCTCTAAAGCCTGTCTAGGCCCGCTTGCGTCCAAAGATTGATCCATTTTTTTAGAAAATCTCGAAATATTTCAATTGCCAAGATGTCGACTATTTTGCCAACGTTTCGACACACGATTCCACAGTCCCTCGCAAATTCCGGCCATCATTCACCACCTCACCTGCGAACGGGCAAATAGCGAGGGACTGTGGAAGAGTGAGGTCCTGTGTTAAGCTGTGGGAGCACTAATTTTCCAAGACTGGTCATGGGTAAATATCAACATTTTTAGGGCATCTCGTTCGATAGAGCTAATAGTAGAAGGTGTACGTTTTGTAGATGGAATACTCGAATGAAAATTTATGTAATATATCATACACGAGGAGTTTATTATAGTGATAGTTGAAACACCTAAAATGTGTTGAAAAACAAGGCGCTAGCCGAGTTTTTTAACATACTTTGAGGTGTTTTTAACTCACAATAATAAACTACTTCGAGTGTATGATATTGCTTCTCAAACAAGTCAGTATTTAAAGAGAAATTCAACGCGAAAGTTGAGTTAATTTATGGGTATTTATTACCGTGGTATCAAGACAACGATACGGTGGTGATTTTTTTGTGTTTTCCTGATGAATTATTAATGAGTTTGAGAAATACATTTCTAGACTGAACCAGGAACAGTTGCGAGAAATGCAACTTTAGGCCTTCTGGTACAGGAATCGAATCATATTGGTTCGAACTAGTTCGATTCCTGCCAACTGGATTTTTCGCAACTGGTCTAAAAATGTATATACATTTTCGTGCGAGTATTCCATCTACAAAACACCTTCTACTATTAGTTTTATTGAATGAGATGCCCTAAAAATCTTGAAATTCTTTTCGATCTTCTCTATTTTGTTGTAGTTCTGCCTTGAAATTCATCCATTAGCTCCTTTTTTATGATTCAAGTGTGAGTAAGCAGTTCCGCACATTTTCTGGGGTTGCGTACCCGAAGACAAGGGTGAACCTCTCGTCTTTATCAAGATCTGACTGGAAGGGTTTGATTAATTGTACCGGTAATACGAGCATTATATCCTCGAACATTATATCCTCGACTTCAGAATTTCACTGCTTCGCAGACATTTTCGTGGATTTGACATTGTTGTGGCATGGTCTATTCATGACGCACATTGCAATAGTATATTTTTTGCTGCAAACTGCGTGACTTAACCTAAAAAACAAAGAGAACGGCAAAACATTTGAAGTTCATAAATACGGCGTTCGTTATCTGTAAGGAAAGATTGTCCAAGGAAATTCGTAGTATATAACTATAATACAACAAATTTTTTATATTCATAGATATGAACTCACCTGCAGTCCTTGCGCTTCAGTGATGTAGCTTTGTTCGCCTGCCATGTCTATTAAATATCCTAGACCAAGTTGATTTCTCGGCACGGACTAACGAAGATCTTCAATTTCCATTCTTTCTCCTGGGTGAATGCTGCCATACATTCTAAGCAAGTGACATAATATTTTCCATAGCGAGCATGACGAACCCGATTGGTATATGGGCAATGCACAAAGGCAAAGTTTCTTTCCAAATGATCATTCATAGATCATAGTCATTGGTATTGGTGGAAAAATGCAATTTTTGCTGAAAATAGATCAGTTCTATATGCTTTGCCGTGTTACTTTTCCGTAAATATCCTTTCCAATGTTTCTGGAAAAGCCTCGTAAAGAAGCCAACATCGGTTGTAGTGCTTTCTACTCATCGCTCTCGTAATGCTTCCAGAACTACACAGATCCGCTTGAAATAACATGCACATCTTCGAATCCACCGCCCTCCATGAATCCTCTATAGATACATTATTTTGTCGGACTGTGCAGCTATATTGTTCCAAACCACATGAAAAGCCTTGGTTGCAGCTATCCCGTCAAGGATGATGTGACTGTGAGTATGAGACATGTTGAATTGCCAAACCCTTTTCTGTCAATCAAAATTTTTCCAGCTCTTCAGGTCAACAAGTACTAGTTTAATTATTTAATCAGAACTCTGTTCTTTTAGTTTTTTTCTCATTTTTCAATAGCTACCATCGTACGTCCTTTGTTTGCCGGTAGCAATACTCTATTTTAAATTTTGAAAGCTTTCTTTTACCATCCATCTAGCTCGTCCTTTTTTTAGTTACATCAATATTTTTTATATCTCGCGTTCTCCATATTTCCCTTCTATGTGTCCATATATTTATTCACTTATTTGTATGATATTCCTCAGCCACAAGAGGAAATTTTTATGAGAGCCATCAAATATACTCCCAAATATTATGTAAAATCTACATCCAGATTTTATATTGTATATATGTAGGTTATACTTTGAGATACGATCTATTACATTTAAGAATTTATGAGATACAAAAATGCTAAAAAAAAGTACCAATAGTATTTGGTGAATTGAGTCAACGTTTCTGCTTTAATTTCAGCATTAGGAAGCTTATTATATATATTAATCAATAAGAAGTCCGACATTCTTTGTCCCCAGTTCGTTTTATATAATAGAATGATCAGATTACAGGTACTTCACCATCAGATTACAGCCCTGTTTTTTAAGAAAGGACATTCTGAAAATATGGACAACTATGGACCTATCTCTGTTTTGCCTACAGTTTCTAAGATATTAGAGAAAGTTGTCCATGAGCAGTTGTATAGTTACTTGTCAACGCAACATCTTCTGAATCCCTACCAATGTGGTTTCCGTAAATCTCACTCAACGGAAACTGCGGTTATTTCACTCACAGACACTATTCGAAGAAACATTGATCGAAAGATGCTTACAGGAGCTGTATTTATAGACCTCAGGAAAGCGTTTGACACTGTGGACCATTGTCTGCTTTTGGCTAAGTTGCAGCTTTACGGTATAGTTGAAAGTGAACATGAATGGTTTAGCAGTTATCTCAAGAATCGAATGCAAACAGTGCTCTTTCAAAATATGCAATCACCACCATGCAATATGTACCACAGGGCAATATGTACCACAGGGCTCCATCCTTGGGCCTCTACTCTTTGTCTTATTCATTAATGATTTACCAGAAGCTGTTCAGCAAGGTAATGTTCTGATGTATGCAGATGACAGGGTCATTTTCTTCGCAAACAGGGATAGTAGTGTAATACAGAATGTTCTAACAGCAGAGTTGGAGAATTTGAATGCTTGGCTAATGGAGAACAAATTGTTTCTCAATAGAGAAAAAACTGAATCAATGTTGTTTGGAACTAGTGCAAACATATCGAACGTATCAAGTTATGAACTCTCAATAGACGACTTTCCATTGAAGCGTGTAACTGATTATAGTTACCTTGGTATTATCCTAAATGCAAACTTATCTTGGAACGCACATGTCGACAGTATTGCAGTAAAAGTGCAACCTCGTCCCCAGGGTCTTGATGGTGACGGCGCGGTGAACGGACAAGACCCTAGAAAACTTGGCAAAACATCGGCCATCTCATTGGTCAATTTTCTAGAGCACGGTGATTGGTTGCCATCTTGAAATGCTCTGCAGACTTCCGGCAATGGAATTTTTCATCGACCGGATGATTATAATTGTTGGAGTTTTAACTCATATTTTCTGATTTTCTCATGGAAAGTAGCGTATTTTCACAGGTATGTATCGATAATTCTGTAACATGTGCATCGACTTTGATTGTTTAGGTTATGTGGCTTCTAATTTGCTGTTTAGTTATCGTAATTTACGTATATATTGTCACTGCTTGAGAAAAGTCAATAAAAATATCGACAACTTTTGGAATGAAAGCAAACATTCACAATTAAAGACCATTTTGAAAGACCAACTTAGAAAAGTTATCGCCTCATGCATCAGTCAATTCTAGCATTGCCCATCCTCCCGGTCCCAGGCATTTGCACTTATTTTTTCTCTAAGTGTACAATTCCCTGGGGCTGGGCAGAAAAAGAGCAACAATGCCCCACCCCTGGGCAAAGAAATGAAAACCAAATGCCCAGCCCCAGGGCACACCAACACATAGATTTCGTCAGAATATCATGAGATAAAGTTTTACATTCTTAATTCAATGATGAATTTTGTTTGTGCATATGACACAAATACTTTCATCCATATTCATGGCAGCGCACATGTTCGTTGCAGCTGCTGCAGAAACCACAATCATTTCTGGTGAACAAATGCCCGACCCCGGGGATATTTTGCAAGTACTAATGCCTGGTTCTTGGGAAAAGAAAGTTTGAAAATGCCCGGGGGGATGCATGGGCAATGCTAGAATTGACTGATGCATAATAGCAGAGATAATATCTCGTATAATAATCAAGTATAAAATCAACATCTTGATGTTAGGAAATGTACATCTTGATCTTGTTTACATGTACAATCAACAAATTGTACATAATATAAATAGTATATTATACTCTTGTATGTTATATTTACAATCTGTTGTTTGATTGAAGGTCTGAACGTCAAGATGTAACAAATTATAAGTTTTTAATAGCATGTTTTCCTTAGTTATTGTTGTGTTAAACACTACTCATCTAATATTGTTTGTGGCATTTCTGGCATGTGTTTTTTTTTGCCATGGTAGGTTCTACCATCAGTACAATGTGGGCCTCCAACCTAGATATATTCTACAAGTAAACCAAACAAAACTTCACTAACCACTAATCATTATTGTCCAACAATTTCCCCTTGACAAGAAAAATTATCTGGGTTCAGACCAAGGGAAATAACAAAGTAGGGAACATTGAGACTGATGGATTACCAGGAACCTGAGCAGATACTCTGGTCAACCCAATTACTTATGACTAATACTGGTTAGCTAACTAGTATTAAAAGTCAATAGCTGACCAAGCATCCTAGCTTGCTAATGCTGCAGTATATGCATTTGTTCACCAATACACCCTTCTTGTTTCAGAGCTAAGGTGCAAGACAGATAAATCACAGCATAATTTTGCTTTTCTTATAATGTTGGGAAATATTGGGAGATTTTGATCTCTGTATTCAGTCAGCTAACCAGCTAACCAGCTAAGTGCCCCCAACTTTGCATGTCTCTCTTTCATTATGAATGTTTTGAGTTTCATTTATTTGTTTCTTCAATAAAATATTTACAATTTATGGTAAAAATTATAGTTTAAGATTCATATTGTATATTTCTAATGATACTATAGTTTGGTATTTACATCACATATCCCTGTTACTTTCATTGTCATGCTAAAATGAGTATTATTCTGTATATTGTAAGTCTTGTAATTGTTCTAAATAGATATATAATATAGTTACATACTATTTTCAATTGTTGATGGCTCTTGGAACATATAATGTGGTTACTAGTATTCAAGTACCCAAAATGTGTAGTCAGGAGGAAAGAACATAGCTTAGCCTATCCTTATGAGAACCTCTCCAATATGGACACCTCTCTATAATATGGACAGTTTTCCCTCTATGAAAAGGACACGGCTAATGCAAACACTTTGCTGTGTTCCTATGTTGTCCATATTGGAGGGGTTGAACTGTATACGAATGATCTGGTAATGGCAAATCTATGACAAGAGTACATTACATAGGTCGGTAGCACAGTGTGGGCATTAAGGTTCTGATTATCAGCATGTCACATTCCATTACACATTGATTCCTTAAAAATATAATTATCAAGAGTTGTTGTTGTAACATATTTAACGTGGTGAGTGGTGACTACAGTATTTGAATAACAGAAACAGATATCACTCCAAAGCATGCATCAAAACAGAGAATGAAAATAGCAATTGTGCTGCATATGGAAAACAGAATAAAATTTTGCTCAGAAAATATAGAACACACCACTGATCGAGTTTTGTAGCATGTGAAAATAAAACTGAACTGAAGTCATCTTACCTTTATAAAATCTAAAATAAATACCGGCTTGGGAAATTATTTATTACTGGGCCCATTAGAATTGGTCGCAAATCATATTACACTTGAATACAGAATAAAATCTTGGCCATTATTGAATTCGGTAGCTGTTTCAATCCTTATAATTGCTACATGAATACAGAATACTGTCCAGTCTTAGAAAGAATTTTCCCCAAAATCAAAAATGTTCCGCCAAAATTGGTCGCCTTCATGTACAGTGTACTACTTGTATTATTCACTTCGACAGTCGATAGCCAACAGAACAAGTATGAGCGCCATACTTCGAAAAATTGATAATATATGATGATAAATGGTGAAGAATCGAAGGTGGACATGTATATTCAACCGACTTATTAAATATGTTTTCGTAAAATTTGTTCAAACTTTGAGAAATAGATAAATAATATAACAAAACATTAAAAGAACAATACCAAGAAAATCGTAAGTGCGGGCGCTGATTCCAGTCAGCAACAGATATGTTGTTGCTATTGCGCATGCGATAAATGTCCAAGAATCTTGGAGATTTTTGCCAAGTTTTCCAGCGTCTTGTCCGTTCACCGCGACGTCACCATCAAGACCCTGGGGACGAGGTTGGTGAAAGTATTGGCATGTTGCGTCGTTTGTGGAACAACCTGATCATTAGTGCGGCGGAAACTGTTTACAAATCGTTCATTCCCCCCTCTTATGGAGTATGGGGATAGTGTATGGACGTGCTGTGGTGAGCAAAATAAAGGAAAGCTTGAGATTCTCCAAAAGCGTGCTGCCAGGGTGATCTCCAGGTTCCCGCGAAGTGATGACGCTATGGAAAGTCTTAGGTGGGATAGCTTAGAATCAAGAAGAGACTTGCATGTTCTTAAATTAGTAAAAAAATGTATTTTAGGGAACTGTCCACAATTTTTTAACAACTACTTCGTTTTTAATCGTGACATTTCAGTGCGCATAACAAGACAATCTGATAAACTTCGTTTACCTAAAGTGAGAACTGAATGTGCAAAGAAGTCCTTCTATTATTATGGGTGCAAGGTTTTTAACAAGGATAACTAACTACGAGGACGAAGAAGTATACAGACTTGGTGTATAGTAACATTTGTTTACTTAATAACCGTTAAATAGAGTAACATTAGTTTATTTAATAACCGTTAAATAGATCATAGGATTAGATAGTAATATTTATATTTTTAGTTAAATTTTATTTGTAGAAATATGTTTATCAGGGCCCCTAAGGATAACAGTGATTTTCACTGATTGGGTTACCCTGTCTAAATAAAGATTTTTACATTACATTACTTCAATAAGTTCCATCGATGAGTCTGAACGGCATCACTTGCTGAGGAAAACAATGGTTAATCCAAGATAATGTAAGCTGACTTATTTTGCAATGTTTGGAGTCTGTCCATCAGCGTATTATTGAATCGATCACCCCAGACAATATCTCCATATTCCAAAATGGGTTGGATCATAGTTATCCCCGAGCCACGGTGCGAAGTGCCGTGTGAGGGTACTAATTCCGCTCGGATATTTACACCCGAGTTTGCAATCGAGAACATAGCGGAATCCAAAGTCGTCCGCCGCGATGCCATGGACGGTTTCCTATGTTATACGCATGAGCGAATTCAGGTCAAGATAAACTGAAAACTAGCTTCTTCAAACAAAACAAAATTTTGTTTTTTAATTTATGCATCAGCATTTAAACTGCAATTTTGAAAACATTTTTCAAAAATGATTTTTAATACTCGGGAAATTGGAAAAACATACGGATATATAGAGTCTTTAGACCAAGATAAATGAAAATTTTCAAGAGGACTTTTAATGGTTAAAGTCAACAGGAGAAGAAACAGTCGAATGGCTGGAAAGAGGGCACGATTTTGAAGTGTTTTAAACGGGTAAGTGTCTATTTTTCATATTTGCTATTAGCATGCAGTTTAGTTTGTGGATTTGCAAAGGCGTACGTATGTCACTCTGTGAGGTTATTACAATATCGATTAAGCTTAAAAGGTATTTTAGCAAGTTTAAAGTTGAATTTGAAGAACCAACGTAATATCGAAATCTATATTTTAAAAGTAAATTAAAAAAATATATACTGTTCAAAAAACAAGCAGTTGAAGTTTTCCAAAAATTTGTCCAAGGTTGAATTTTGCAGCAAACCAAAGCTAAAAGAGTACGTAATAACACGTCTAGTTTATATAGTACGTGGGGCAATTCATATTTTTATAGTTAAAATTACAAATCTTTATATCACTACAATACTATTTTGTACAAAAAGTGAAAAGTTGCGTACGCGTGTTGTTATGATTACAGTGATTGACTGAATATCCCATGTTACAATACTGATTTTGGAAGAATAATTCCTGAATTTGAATAGGCGAGGGGATTTTGCATGAATGTGTTTCTAGTATATTAATACAAAAAATCTCGAGATTTTACTGGTAGTAGGTACTTCACGCGTGCATGCTTTTCTCACATCATTATCAATTTCATTTTGTAAGTTCGAGTACCTTGCTTATAGTCTTTTCTTATTCTCTTCTTTTTAGTTCCATCAATATATTTTGCCGTTTATTTTCAATATTTCTTGGAAGTTTACGGACACAGACTTTAGTTTGAAAAAATTCATAGAAAACGAAAAATAGAAAAATGAAAGAAGAGCAATAAATAAATACGAATCTTTGTTTGTTGGAAAAAGAAAGATTGAAAATTGACGAAAAGAGATATCGGTGTAACAAATAAGAATAAATAAAGAGAATATTCAATAAAAATTTGATTGATGCTACGAACGATTGAATTGGTCATAATGACAGACAATATATTTTCTTTTGGGTATGATTTTTGCGAAGCTCCTAGCCGAGAACCGTATGAAATGATTCTTACAGAAACGGATAATTTTGTTCGGTAATAGGAAAAGAAGGTGAAATGATTTTCCAAACTGCGGGAAAATATTTGAACGTTCGAGAGATGATATAGCGGAATGAAAGTACTAAGTAATATTAAAAAGCTCGAAGTATGGCGACCTGTACTAGACAAAATTAAATCGTGAAGAGCAACTGTATTAAAACCCCCTGTATTATCCTAAAGAATGAAACAATGAAAATTGTTTAAAAATTATGCAATTATTTTGTAAAATGTATTCATAATTCATTACATTTTACTGATAAATAGCTAGTACCCAAATGTTACCTAATACTGATTTTTGTATAACTAACAGAGATCATCTAATCTTCGCGTCTTGTCCCACTTACGCGCCCTTTTTGTGCGCCTTTTTCCCCGCTTGTTAATTTTCGAAAGATACCTTCACCAGTTTTTGCGTTATTTTTCCAGGAATCAAGAATCACATCTTTCGCAGTTTTTAATCGACGAAGTATTTTTAATGACAACATTTTGGCATTTTTGCGGCAGCAATCACGTTTTGTTTCTTGGTTGCTGCTTTCTCTCAAATTTTCTGTCTCAATAAACACAAGGTCGTTTTTTACGACCACGCCAACGTTTACAACATCGTGATATCGTTCCACACATTCATTAGGTGTTTGGTTAAAGTTACAAGCAATATCAAAATCAAAGCAAAAATTCAATAATTGTTTAATAGAGACTAACTGTGTTGAAATTAGAAATTTAGGAATTAAGAATGTAAAGTCAAGTATTTAAAAGAATATTAAAATATTATTTCAATGAGCCTTTAGACATTTGGAATTTTTGCATTAAAATCGCTTAATGCAATGTCAGTTGATACCACGTGTTCCAAGAGCTTCGAACACAAAGAATCAAAGCCCGTATTTAGGCAAAATAGATCTTTGTGCGGAGCCAACTCATTGCTACTCCAGGAAGAATACTTTTATTTTCAGCCTGTTGTTCTGACAGCGTGTTTAGGATTACTCACGATTACATCTACCAGCCTGTCGTTCTGACAGCGTGTTTAGGATTGTTCACGATTACATCTACCATAAATTATGCACTACAAATTAATGGGGAAAACAAAGCATGCCCTAACTGTATACAGCGTAGGATGTACTGCCGTGCTAAAAGCATGGTTCAGATGCGTCTTGTCGTAGGAATTAAAATTGTAACATCAATAATGCCATTTAACATTTTCCCCATAATCCACGTGCAGCTACATCTAGGCGAGCGTTATCAGTGCCATTCGAAACAGACGGCACCCTTTCTCAGATCAGTGGTGTAAGAGACGGTTCCACCCTGACATCCAGCTATAGTTCATCTTCTAATATCTTAGCAAAATTTATATAACATGCAGACCAAATAAATAACTTTTTAGTGGAAACAAATATAATAGCGCCACAACAGTCAGGCTTTCGAACTGGGCACCCAACATAAACTTCCCTATTACATGCATACTATAAATCAATGCCTTGTCAATATGGATAAAGGACTTATCAATGGTATAATATTTCTTGATCTAAAAAAAGCCTTTGACACAGTCAACCATGAAATACTTATCGCCAAATTGGAGCGTTACGGAATACGTGGAATAGCCTTACTAATTAATGAATACGAGAGCCTCTCCATAAACTCTTTTACAAACTGTTTAAATAAACATTATAATCATAATTAAGTACGAAACACTATACTGATATATTTTAATATTTGTAAATACCTAATTACCTTAATTAAATAATTTTTGTAAATAGTTAACATTTTATAATGTAAATCACACGGACCTTTGAAAACCAGACAACTGAAAGGCCACCGTGTGCTTAAAGAAGTTTAAATAATAATAACAATAAAGAAAGTTTTTTGGAGTTTTTTCTTTCTGTTTTTGTCGCTTTCAACGCGAATATTTCGCTGTTCTCGGTTCGCAAAACTCTTGTAGTTTTTGTGCCGCCATGTTGTTTTCGCTACTCACTGTATATGAGCTAATATACAGCAAGTAGCTCAGCCAATCAGATTGCAGAATAAATCATATACGGTGGATGACTATATCATACTATATAGTATATCATACTATATCATACTATATAGTCATTCCACGCCAAATCGAGTAATCTCCCTGCATAAGTATAACAGATTGAGCTGCTTTTTAGCACACTTTTAGACATTAATATAACTAGAATTGGTGTACATTTTCACGTGAAAATATTCAGTATTTTAGAAAATATAAGCAAAATAATGATGATTTAGTCTGTAGCGGCAGTCGCCATTTTGACATAATTTGAATTTTCCATATTATTCGCGTATCGATATTTCGTTTACTATTTTACGTATTTCAACGAAATTTTGTACATAGATAATGTTGACATCGCTCTTTAAAACAAACTCATCGTTGAACGTCTATAGTAAAGAAAACCAAAGATAACCAATGATTAACGTCCTGACAGAATGGACAAAGTGCGATTTAGCCGTCATTTAGAATACAAATATCTTAGTTGATATAAGCTCAGAGAAATTCATTTCACTCACACATAATAACAGACGATCAAAGAATTTATGTTGATAATAACAGCCTGATATAGTAAGTGAGACGTTAGAAATATCGATTTAAGTTGCTGTTATTTTCAAAATTACCGTATATTTCAATGTTTTCAACTGGAGAAAAAGGTTTGTGGGACTGCCTGGGCAGACTCTAAATTACGGTATATTAAAGAAGGGAACAAGGTAAATCTGTGGTCGAAATTTCGTTATTGTCCTCAACGTAATTCTATTTTAGCGAGCGATCTAAAATTTGCTGTTTTCCACTAATTTAATTCAATCATAGCAAAATGTAATTTAAAACAAACCAATTCTGAATTGCGTGTGGTGAAATATATTATTCAATCATTTCAATGTCACATGTTCAAGCGAAGAAAAGTGATCTATAAGTAAAATATAAAGTTTTCTATTGTCATCTACTTACTTATCGAACCTAAAACCATAATATCCAATGAGGTTTGAATGTCTGCCGTTTTGTAGCTTTCTACAAACTTAGCTATAGCCGAAAGCAAGAGTTCAAAAAATGTAATTGTGTAATTTTTCAATAAGTAGACAAACATTTGCAATCAATGAAATATAGGTAAATGAGAAAGTTCAAGTTTAAAAGCAAACTGACAACATTAGAGGCTTTAGAGCGGTTCAGGGTCAATACTTAATAATAAATAATTAACCAAAATTCACTCATAGTTGTGTCAATTTCATCAAAAAGTCTATAAATAGCGCTAGGACTTAAAACATCTATTCACCCGAACAATCTGCCTCGACGAAACAAAATTCTATAAAATATTGATAATACCTACTTTTTCTGATTATACAGTGACATAACACTGGCACTGCTATATGAAATTAATGAACAATTACAGTATTCGGCTCTGCATTGTTTATTTACACACGTATTCCAATTTGCAAGCTATTTATAGTGATTATATAATGACATGTACGGTTGTTTAACTAGACATATACTAGACATATTTTCTAATTGTGAAGATCGAGCTAAATAACAAGTGAATCGTCGAAGTGCGAAAGCTACATTTTGTAAAAATAAAGCGGATTATTACTATATATAGTTACACATATGGCAAGCAACGTTGAGTCTTGTTCAATAGGTATTTTTCTTGGCTCAACTGAAGAATGCCACAAGACAACTTTCGCAAGGAAAGTTGGAACGAAGAATTTGGCAGCTCTGCCTGCAGACGAGGTTGAACTAATTCAACGGAGAAGTGGTTTAAAGTCGGAAAGTGATAGTGTTATCTGTTTGCATCATGAAATGCTTTATCTGCGCAAATATGAATATTTGCAAAAAACTTGTTGTGATCCATTTGAAATGCATCCAACATCGGCGAGATCTTTACGTATAATAGACATAGCATGTGCAGATAAAATTAACAAACTCGTTGGTAAAGATGTAAAGCCTGGTCAAAAACTTTGTCCAAAATGTTCATCACACCTTGGGAACATCGACGAAAATTACTTCAAAGAAGATGAAGAATACAAGCCAAATGATGAAGGCAAGGAGATACATGATCTCGCAGCCACATTTAGCTCTCTCGGTTGTACTCCTGTCAAGACTAAAATGGCACAAAGAGACCATGCGGCATATGCCAAGCGAAAGGCGCAGGAAGCACAGACGGCTATTACGGACGAAGTTGCTCGACGATTAGAGGTAAAAGCCAGTGAAATTCGTTGTCAAAAGTGCACAGACCTTGATGCAATTGTAGAAGGAATCAAAGAAAAATGCTCCAGCGCAAATAAGGAAACTACACTGAAATTAATCACTCTTGCTCCGCCTTCTTGGACAATAGACAAAACTGCGAACGAGTTTGGGGTTTCGAAGTTCATGGTGAATAAAGCACGGGAACTAAAAAAGGCAAAAGGAGTTTTACCATCGGTAAGTCCAAAGCAAGCGAGAAAGCTATCGGATGAAACTAAAAAGAGGGTCATCGATTTTTACAACGACGACGAAGTGTCATGAATGTGTCCAGGAAAAAAGGATTACGTTTCTGTCGTAAATTCAGAAGGGAAACGAGTCCATATGCAGAAGCGACTGTTGCTCGGGAACTTACGTGAACTATATTTGCACTATAAAGAAAAATTAGGAGATGAAGACAAAGTTGGATTTTCCAAATTTTGTGAGCTTCGGCCGCGTTGGTGTATTACCGTTGGAGCAAAGGGTACGCATTCGGTATGTGTCTGCGAACAGCATCAAAACGCCAAGTTACTGCTGGATTGCCTCCCCGGTCCAAAACTCGACCATAAATCTTTAATGGCGCAACTTGTTTGCGATGTCAGTAATAGAAACTGCATGCTTCATCGCTGCGAGAATTGTCCAGGTGCTGCCAACCTGAAAGAACATCTTCAGTTACTTTTTGCTGAACGTTCAAAAATGATGAATTAACGTTAAATAATGATGAATAATTAATGATGAATTTACGATGAATTAATGATGAATTAATGATTAATTAATGATTTAATTAATGATGAATTTACGTTTAAGCAATGGACGCATACAGATGGCACGCGTCTTATTACACGGCAGGAACAAGCATGCGACCTTTTGGAAGAAATAGTTTCGCAGATTAACTCTTTGACCAGCCATAGCTTCATCGCAAGAGCACAAGCAGCTTATCTTTCGGAGCAAAAGGAGTCGTTAGCTGCTAGTCAGTACAAGAACTGTAAGAACTTTTTAAATTTGTGCTACCATGGAGAAGATTTCGGGGTCAAAGCGGAATGGCATTTTTTTGCGACCAGTCACGGGAAAAGTCCATGTGATGGTATTGGTGGAACATAGGAAAAGCGTCATTGCCACCAGTTCAGTGAGTTGTAGTTTTCAAGCCACCACAGCAAACCAGATTCTTAACCCCAAAGAGCTATTTACGTGGTCAAAAGCCAACGTTTCAGGCATCAAAATACTTTTTGTGAGTAACGACGAGATTGAAAAACTCGAGATTCATTTAAAACCACGTCTGGACGAGGCTAGAACCATAGTGGGGACAAGAAGTCACCACAGTTTTGTTCCTGTCAGTTCTACTTCTCTGCAAATCCGGCGAATTTCAGCAGATGTGGATGGAACGTCCGTTACCGTAACATGTTCTCAACAGAAACAGGCGCCACAATCTTACACACCTGGTCAGTACGTTGCAGCAGTTTACGACAGAGTATGGTATCTAGGAATCGTGGTAGACGTATCGCATGAGAATGAAGACGTCCTGGTGAACTTCATGAGAACGCGCAATGCCGACACTACGATTCAATCGTTCGTATGGCCGTCAACACGGGATGAGTGTTGGATTCCTTTTCAACATGTGCTATGTACTGTTGCAGAACCGCTGCAGACGACAAGGGGTCGAGTCAAGCAATACAAGCTTGAAAGTCCAGCTGCAACTAAGATGATTGAAGGTAGCTTCAAAAAATTTACGGATCATCACTGTAATTGACCATGAACTTCCGTATGACCATGGACTTTTAGATTATCAGAAATGCTAATTGCCATGAACTCATGTTATTTATTAAATACTGTACAGTGTGTATAAAAAAACTGAACCCTTTCAAAACTGAACCCTTTATCTGAGCATGAATTAAATGAAGAGCAAATTATTGTAAATACGTTTGCAACACCTTGTACATATGAGCGTCAAGTTATTATTAATTTCCTATGGCAACGTGTGGAAGAACTTGTGAGTTGTGTTTTAATTTACGCATGTTAATTTGATGAGGAGGGATTAGAGCTGTCAAATTACTACAATACGTTATAGCTAATTGAATTTGAAAGGTTCAGTTTTTTTATATACACACTGTATAGTTACGAATTGATTTGTGCTACTCATAGGACTTGAATGCAATCACGTACGTTCATTTGATTTGTGACTTGCGGAAACGCAATCAACTTTTAGACGAATCCGACACGTTGTCTAACTGTTTATTTATAACAGCAATACTATTCCTTGTTCGAATTAAATTAATCCGCATTCTTAATATTTAATTTCATATTTATATATGTTGACTTTGGATGAAATTGACATAACAGTTAATTTGGTTAATTTTTAATAATTGTGGACGATGAATCGATTTCAAATATAAAGTTATAAACTAATAAACCACTCTAATGTTGTCGATTTGCTTTTAAACTCGAACTGTTATATTTTCCTGTACTTCTTTGGTAGCTTGCATATGTTTGTCTACTTATTGAAAATGAGGTTTTACTTCGTACCACACAAATGCATGCGCTCACGTGCGACTGCGATTTCGGCTAAGTCTACAGAAAGCTACAAAACGGCAGACATTCAAACCTCATTGAATATTTTGGTTTTAGATTCGATAAGTAAATAGATGCCAATAGAAAACTTTATATTTTGCGAATGGATCGATTACTTTTATTTGCTTAGATATGTGACATAGAAAATATATTTCAATGCACGCAATTCAGAATTAGTTTGTTTACATTAATTTTGGAATTAATTAAATTAGTGGAAACAGCAATTTTTAGATCGCTCGCTAAAGTAGAACTACGTTGAGGACAATAACGAAATTTCAACCACAGGTTTACCGTGTTCCCTTCGTTAACATGCCAGAATCTTGAGTCTGTCCAGTCAGTCCCACAAGCCTATTTCTCCTGTTGAAAATATTACAATGTACGGTAATTTTGTAAATAACAGCAATTTAAATCTATATTTTTAACGTTTCACTCAATATATAAGGCTCTTATACATAAATTATTTGATGGTCTGTTATTATGTGTGAGTGAAATGAACTTCTCTGAGCTTATATCACCTAAGATATTTTTATTCTAATTGACGGCTAAATCGTACTTTGTCCATTCTGTCAGGACGTTAATCAATGGTTATCTTTGGTTTTCTTTGTTATAGACGTCCAACGACGAGTTTGTTTTAAAGAGCGATGTCAACATTATCTATGTACAAAATTTCGTTGAAATACGTGAAATAGTAAACGAAATATCGATACGCGAATAATACGGAAAATTCCAATTCTGTCAAAATGGCGACAGCCGCTGCAGACTAAATCACATTATTTTGCTTATATTTTCTAACATAATGAATATTTTCACGTGAAAATTCACACCAATTCTAGTTATATTAATATCTAAAAGTGTGCAAAAAAGCAGCTCAATCTGTTATGCTTATGCAGGGAGATTACTCGATTTGGCGTGGAATGACCCTAACTATATATATTATATACATTATATACATTATATACATTATATACACTATATACAGTGTATACATGCACTATAATAATTATACTCTATATACACTATATACACTATATACACTATATACACTATATACACTATATACACTATATACACTATATACACTATATACACTATATACACTATATGCACTATATACAAATTCAGACCCTCGTACAGACTAGCAAGTTGATAAAAGTAGTCCATGCGACTACGAAGTAAAGTCAGCTGCCCAAAATAAATACTGAACGATTTAAAAAGAGCTTTATCAACAGATTATATTTTAAATACAAACTGATAGCTTAGTGTCAGTAATACCATATTTAATATCTATAGATGTTTATCTACTCACAATACTTTTGTTACAAAAGAAAGTAGTATTTTTTCTTTGATTTTTACATTGATATGATTTTTACTCTTTCCACCCCTTGGCTTGGTCTATTTTTCTTTGACCCAATCTTTTTCTTTAATAAAATTTTGTTTACCCACCCATTTTCTCTTCAATGCCCCCCCAGCCATAAATAATGACCGGCCCTAATGACATTGCATTTGCAATTCCGGTTTGCAAATACGATAGTCTATACCAAGATATTTCACTAAGATAAAGTGACTCAAGATTCAAGAATATGTTAAGCCTTAACTATGATTAAACAAACGGTAAGCAATTTCGTTTTGATATTTGTGTAACCCTTTATCAAGAATTCAAGAGGATTTTATGCACTGGAAATAGACACTGTTTAATAGACAAACTATAAAAAATATATAGAGCAGTTTATAAGCAGTGTCCTAGATAATATCTGCTGTAATGAAAATTCATTGTAACAGCTGGAATAATTTTACATGAAATGATTATAATCTGTCATGGTTGTTAAATACTGTACTGTTTACATGAAATACCATGTGAAATAATGATGATTATAAAGTTTCCTACCAATAATGTATACAAAATCTACAAGTTTAAGGAAAATACAGTGAATATGACGACTACCTTATAGGATGTTTCATACTTTAATATTCTTTAGATGTCTTCCAAAAAAGCATCAACATTGATCATAAACAGTATCTAACTGGGGCCGGTTGTATGAAGCCCGTTTAGCCTATGCGGTGGACAAGTCGAAAATATCGATCAAGTCTTCAAAACATTCTTAAAAAACTCATTAATAATTCATGAGGAAAAGACAAAGGAAATCACTACCATGTCAGTGGTTTTATATGTGATAAAAAATCATGTTGATTTACATAAACTTTAGCTTTGATTTTCTCGGCTTAGACAATGTTTATTTTTAAAATTACTTCGCCAATGAACTCATATATAAGATGGGTCGTTTTTAAGCCATTTAAAACACTCGCAGTTCGTGCTTTATCAGATATAAAACACTCGTGCTGCGCACTCGTGTTTTAAATCTGATAAAGCACTCCTGCTCGTGTTTTAAATAGTACATAGAACAACCAAGCTAAAATATTTCAACTTGAATAGAACAATTATATTTGCAACTACATATTAGGTGCATATATATGATTTAAGTTCAGTCATTCACAAAATGTGTGAAAGTGTTTTTTAATTTTGGCGTCTCCACTGTTTAAGCTAAAGGCCTTCGTACAACCGACCCTTGTAATTAACAACGAAAAAATGAACTAACTGGAAGTTAATGATGCTATTTCTTGGTTCGCTTGGAAGTTAATGATGCTATTTCTTGGACTGCACTTATTGGGATTTTTACCTTTTGAACACTATCCCAGTCACTCAACAGAAAAATAGTATAAAAAATTAACAACTTATCATTTGCGATGGACTTACTGTGTGTGATTGTGTCTACTTGGCCCCAATATATGTACAAATAACTTGTCACCTGCATGTTCTTGCCGCCGGGACTCTGTAGCTCAGTGGTCAGAGTGCTGCACCAGAATTATAAGGGTTTAGGTTTGATTCCCGCCAGAGGTCCTGTAGTTGTATTTTTTGAAATTACTCCCAGTTAGGTTTTAAATATGTACACATTGTACAGTATATTGGTTTTCGCTCTACAAAAATCATGACAAGATAAAAACATACAATCAAGACAAAATTATTTGTCCTTAGTTATTTAAACCTAGCATCTTCAAGTTTATCTATTCAGGGACATAATCAGTTCCTTCTGGAATCAACCAATATTTGAAAAGGTTTGCAAACACACATAAAATTCACTAAAACATATACTTTGGCAATGGAGTACAATTATGCACCAGTATTATCATATTTATTGAATTTGACTGGTGCAATGCACGTAATATCAGGCAGTAAAGCAGTGAGAAATATGCAAAATTCAGTGTAATATCATTACTACTACAATTAAAACTAAAACAAACTCCATTAAATGTTTGGAATAGTTGGCTACCGCCGACAACTACAATCTGTCCACCTTGATAAAACTAAGAAGGGTAACACAAATACCGCTTGTTTGACATATTCTTGAGTACATTGTATCTACAATCCTGGCAAAAAAAATTTGAAACACGTGAAAGTCACTGAAAATACACAAAATCCCCTTTCCCCCTGTACAATGGTTTTCGCTCCAAGTATTTAAATGATTATGATCGCTCCAAACCATGAGCCGAGTGATATCTATTTCTTTCCATGAACGTTCGAAGAAGTTGGGTTAGCTTTCCAAAATCCTTTGTATTGGCGAAAAAACAGCCTCGCAAACACATTTCCCAATATTGTTGCCATATTGATTTTATGCCTTTGTGGCTCCGGAAGTGAAATTTCGCATATTTAATTTGGCTTCACTAGGTAGTTCTATTCAGTGTACTATGAGGCCAAGTTTACACTATAACGCTACGGTTGGCGCTCCGGAGTAGGTGGCCATACCGTAGTGAAATTTGCGATTGTTTACATTGTGAAATTTGCGACTGTTTACACTATACGAACCGTAACGCAAACGACCCCTAAAAATAGCCGAAACGTCAGCGAGTTTACACTTGGGCATGCGCACTGCTTCATATTACTGCATCCTATTACGGCAGAGGAGGTATCGTCAACATACCGTGATGCATTGCGGTTTCGCACATATTAATACACATTATAAATTCGCCGGAGCGGGTCGTTCATTCTTCGGTTGGCTGTCGCAGTGACAACATCAACACAGCAGTGAATTATGTCCCAATTATGATGAAATTTCAAACTTTTGTCGCAAGAAAACTTTGATTTTACGATATATTAATTTCTTCGTTGCTCAAGTCCACTTTGAAAGAACGTTTGGTGTTCATTTTCGGCCTGTATCTTGCGTAGAATTAATTAATGCTGCAAGCCGTCGCGGGGTTGTGATTCATTCGGCGATATATAAAGTTGTAAACGATTATAAACGTACAGGCATTTCTCTTTTTATTGTTAAGTCCATATCGAATACATTTCCAGTATTATTCCCAAGGTAAGGTAGTTAAACTTTTACTAGTAACAATGCATATTATTTTCAATATCAATTAAACTATTTGATATATAAAAAATTAACATGAATTCAATCCAATTTTAATACAGCCCAGGATTTATACATACAATATTGCTTACAAAATCAACCCACCCACATTATAGACATGAAAGTTCCCCATCTGATATTTCAACAGACAACATTTATATTAATATTAAAACTGTTGTTGTCAATGTTGTGTGAATATTATATTTGTACTCTGTTGCATATAATTGCATTAATATAATTGCCTTATACAACCATCAGACAAAGGATATTTTCTATTTGGACTGGTTTACTGACAGTAAATAAAGCATATGTAATACAATATATTAACTGTTTTATGTCTGTGTACTACACTATTGTTTTTCAAAAATATTCAAAATTGAGATTGATACTCATGAGGTAGTTGCATTCATGATAAATACATTCTAACAAGTATTTAAATGATTATGATCTTTAATTTTAGGAAGAAATGTGTACATCATGTATATTGTATGAATCTAAACGGACAGATACTTACAATACAATAAAATCCCTGGACTAGCACATTACCACCTGACATGTATAATGCTTCATGTTACAAAAGAGCTAACTACATGAAGATTTCCTGACAACATGCATGGACTATTACAAGCAAGCCAAGCCACCTGAGATTGGTTTACGGTCATTACTGTTATGCAGATGATAAATTTACTGAACTTGACAAACTCACCCCAAGCCAAAATAGACATAAATTAGACATAAGTTTATTTTAAAAAAGACATAAGAATAATAATTAGACATAAGTATATTTTATTACAAAATAGACATAAGTTTATTTTTAAATGACTTAAGGTTTAGTATATTTGAGATGGACTAATAAGGTTGAGGGTATTGGACAATAATCTAAGGAGTTGTGGATATTAATGTTTTACCTTAAACCAAAACACATTTGTTGCTAGATGGCCAATTTTCATGTCAACATCCCTATAGCACCAGAGTGCATTCTATGTGTAGGGGCTCACCTTGGAAAAGCCCAGTGGGCACCTGCTTGTAAGGCCCCCTTGGGCCCCTTGAAATTGGCTTTCACATATGACTCAAAAAGTACAGGCCCCCCTCTAGTCCAGGTCCATCTGAGATAGCCAGTGTGACCTGCTCGGTGAAGTTTGATATGCCGATTTTCTTACACAGATATATCTCATTTTTTCAGCTTTCATACTCAAAGTTACATAATGGCTGGTTTCTATTTACAGTAGTCGTAACTGTGAACATATCAAGGTACTAGGTAGAGTAAAAACTGATTTACATAGAGCACACAAAAGACAAGACAAATCCACACTATTTCTCATTGTCGAAAATGACTTAGTCATGACAGTTACAACCAAATGGAAACCAGGCCTAAAATGCAAACTGTCTATGGCACTGTAAAATGATAACAAAGCTTCAAAACTTTATATAATTCAAGGTTAACTAAATTAGGTAATGCTAGGTTAGTATTATAATAAGACAAACAAGGGCAGATTTCGTTTTGAGCCAATCAGCGCGTTTGTTTACATTTTGGCTCTCGACCAATCACAATGCGTGAAATGTAAAAACATAAACAAAAGGAGCGTGAAAATATTACCGTACTTTACGGCTTCCGTGAACGTCAATATTTAATTTTTTGATCTAAAACCACAGATTGTAATAGAATATGCATAAATCTTTAATTCTGTCGTGGGAATTTCTTAATTTCGACCTAGAACGCGAAATATTGACGTTTGAATTACCGCGTTCTGCAGCGCATAATATCGTAAAAGACGATCGACTATTTGAAAAACAACGTATGTATCTTGGCAGATTTTGTGGGTTTTTATCTCTCCTATTATTCATCCATATAATATTTTTAACTGTATATAATAACTGAATTTTCTTGCCCGAGATGCGTTGTCGGAAGTGCGTCTACCACAAGATGTTATTTTACTCATTCGGTTTTAATAATTTTTAATAAAAAAGCTTCGAAACATTACACACACACAAATTAAATCAGTCAATGGGGGCCATTTTACCTTCAGCATGGTTATTGTCATGGGTTGTCACCTCGTTTCGAAAGTCGAATACAGCAAAGGGTTCAATGTCAAATGTTGTTCTTTCGTTTTCATCTTTTGGCTGATCATCGCATTGCTCGTCATGTCGTTCGTCATCACTTATTGTCTCGCCTTCGTTCTCTTCAAAATAATCGTTGTCGTTTAGAACAGTATCGTTTGCTGTCTTGCCAAGAACTTCAAGCTTCTGGATTAACGTAGATTGGCAAATCTGACAAACACTGATGTCAGCAAATACGAAACACTTTCCACAGGGGGCTATCGTTGTTGAACCTAACTATAAAATCGCATTTTCTATGGTGGAAAGGCTTAAACTAAGTTTCTTACTTGCAACGACAATTAAGCTATCGAATTTCCTGATATTGCTACAACTACCTAGAAGTAACTTAACACAAATACGCGGTTAACTACGGGTCACACACAGTGGTTTTTCTGTTTGTGGTGTGATTACGGCACGAACCGCACCGCACAAGGTTTGCTTGTGCAGCAGGCTATACTGCACAATTATGCCACAAATCCCTCCTTGACTTGAGAGCCTTGTTCTCATGAATGGTCTTGGTTCATAAGAGCGAGGGTCCTAGCCAAAAAAACTCTAATATCAAAAGGATAGATTGGAATGTGGTGAACATTTATAGGTCTGTTAATTTTTAATATTTTGGTAACATTAAACAATTATATTAATGAACTAAGGAAGCGGTCATTTAGTATGTGTCATGGGAGGGGGGCGAGGCTATTTCAGGGGGTCATTAAGCACAATCTTTCTTCTAAGCAAGGGGTTAAGACTGACTTTATAAAAAAGCAAAGAGGCTTGAAATTAAAATACATATATAGAATCTGTTAGGGGCATCTTTCACAGTGCTCCATTTTCTCTTGACTTGACAGTTCCTACTTTTATAATATTACTGAAAATAGATTTAATTCTCAAGTGAATATAATTTCAAATTTCTGTGTAAGAATTCTATATCCTTTTAGTATAAATATATACTGTACAGCCAGTATTAACCCATTAGCTTGCAATGCGCCCAGGTGCACCCTAATTTAGTGTTTTACTCTGTCCAACACCGGAGTATTTTATTCTGTCTAACGCCACACGAATTTACTCGACTGTCTCTTTAACTGCCAATGTCTCTTGTTACCCTATTAGCTGGAAATGTGCTACTTTAACTTTATTGTTTTATAGTCAGCTGATTTCACTCGTCAGTGGTGGGTACTGCCAATCAATGAGTTGAATAAACCATTTGAACCAATTCGACATATATTACAGTTTTCTTTATTAATAATACTAGATTTATTAATAATTTAAAAAAATAGTCATAGAAGAAGGTAGCAGTGTGCAACTATAATATTATAATGGTTACACCATTATAATATGTTTCTATTGTGTATTTACACCCTCTTGATATTAAAAATTCAAGGAGGGCTATGAAACTATTTTTTTTAATAATTGAGGGGGTGGCAAATATTTTATCGAATGCATGGGAGGGGTACAAAGCATTTTTCAAATTTTATAAAATAGTCTCCTGCCCCATGACACATACTTAACAACCCTCAAAGTGTATTTCTGTGCTCTCCAAAAGCTGTAGAAATTTGCAGAGCTGCGTGATAATGGCCCCCTGTGCATAATACTCCTTTATACTACAATAATACTATTAATAGACAACTAATGCAATGCCAAGGTACTGTAAAGTAACTTGATTTTGCGCACTTGTTACAGTTAAATTTACCTGGCTTTGTATACTTTCCTCTACATCTGCAAGATTTCTTCCAAAATATTCAGTAACTTTATTTGTGTCATGTAATGCAAAGATGGTTAATTTTATGCAAGACTATTTTACCCAATTCTGCCTCCGTGTATATCTCTAAAACATTTGTCACAGGGCCCCACTGAAAATCACTGTTTGTGAGTTGGTCACCCTGTGAAATATTGTTTAAGTAATAATACTATAAACCACGGTCCACAGGCTTTCAGATTGACAACTTTTCCCCCAATAATAATAACTTGAAGCAGTTAAGTTGTGAAACTGCGAGAAAAAGTATGTAAAATATACAAAATCTGCCAAAGATACATGCGTTACTTCTCAAATAATGGATCGTCTTTTACGATGTTATGCGCTGCAAAACGCGATAATTCAAACGTCAATATTTCGCGTTGTATGTCGAAATTAAGAAATTCCCAATGCAGATTTTAAGATTTATGCATATTCTATTACAATCTGTGGGTTTTAGATCAAAACATTAAATATTGACGTTCACGGAAGCCGTAGAGTACGGTAATATTTTTACGCTCCTTTTGTTTATGTTTTTACATTTCACGCATTGTGATTGGTCGAGAGCCAAAATGTATACAAACGCGCTGATTGGCTCAAAACAAATCTGCGCTTGTTAATAAGACAAGGAATGTTCTATCCCATAAACTTGACTTTTACCACTCCAGTAGTGCTTTGTCTACAATATAAAGAAAAGAGAAAAACATCTCAGTTGATACCCTTAGGTTAAAATTACCAATACTACTTTAAACTCAAAGAGTTGTTTACATAGTATGTAATACCATTGACATTGTGCATGCATACTGTGTATAGACCCTAATATAGACTTTATAAAATTTCTAAATGATTTTCTCTCCACTATTAATGGGTAATTCATATAAATTTGGGCTTAGAAACACAAAGTTTATGTGCTAGGGGTTTTTGAACAAATCACTTATCGAAGCAGAGAGCTCTAATTGTATATTTAATTAGCAGCACGAATATCACAAATACCCCATTTTCAATTGGTTTCTTAATATCAATTGAAAGAGAAACTCTTCATGAATACAGTGATGTTTTTATTAACCTTCTCCGTCAAAAAGTAAAAAAATCTAGAATATTTCAAAGCTATTAGGTCAATACATATGTAAATTAATATAACTAAAGAACATCGTAGAAAGAAAACAAAATTAAAACCGTGAAATATGATGCACATACAACAATAATTTCAACACGTACCTTTAAAAATATCTGATTTTCAATGAGAAAATACCAAGTAAAAATCACTAATTTTCTCGCCGCTCCTGCCAAAAATATTGATTTCAAAAAAAACTCCAGCGCAATGCATTGTGGTATACGGACGATTCCTCCTCTGGTATTACGGATTACAGTGTTTACACTATGACGCTACGTTAAATTTACCGTAGCGTATTGCCCCGGGCCCCCAGCTAAAGGGGCCCCCCCAAATTGAAATTAAGTGAAATATGCATATATATATTACTGTCAAATAGTCTCTCAGAGTGCAAGAGTTTGTAATTGCTGAGACCCTAGATTTCTGAAACGTTCTCCGTGGGAGAAGGCCCCGGATCCCCTACAGTATCTTAGTACTGAATGCAGATTGAGAATGCTTTTTAAAATTAAACATAAGACTGAGGACGTAATCGAGAAGTTCAATGGTATGGAAATCAGTTTTCTAAACAAGCACATGACCCCAAAGATATTTGAGAATGGAAAATAGCTAGGGCCCCAAAGTTATTTATGGCCCGGGCCCCAAAATTTCTCTGTGCGGCTAGGCTTTTCTCGATTGTGCTAGCATAATTTTTGGGATAATCTGGCAAAACGAGCATATTTTTGGCTCTTTTTGAGGAAAAAGCACTGCTAGCATAATTGGCATATTTATATAACTTTCAAAGCAAAATCCTATAGCTGTGACAAGTTTTATGCCTTATACTGGTGCTTTAATAAAGCTTTCTTCAATCAAGTTAGGTCATCTTCTGGAAATACGTTTAATATTAAGACCCATTCCACTACTCCACAATCTCATCAAAAATTCAAAATGGCGTTAGCGACGACGGGAGATGATTTAGAGGTCATACAAGAAATGCAGGAGGTTGACACTCCTGACAGGTGATGCCAATAGGCCAGCACCTGCTGAAATTTGTCGGAAGCGTTGGTTGGATGTGAACAAAAACAAATACAAGAGCCGTGGAGCCTCTGACGTAAAGAATATTTCACTGTTAGAAACTTATTTTCCCTCACAAATTAGAGTGTATTTTGTCTATAGCATTATTTAATAAAATATAGCATATTTTTTGTAATGCAGCATAATTCGAGCAAAATTAAGAGAAAAAACGAGCATTGCTAATGGCATAATATGCCAGTTTTACGAGCACAATCGAGAAAAGCCTATGTGCGGCCCTGTTTACATATTTATCATTCATAAAACAGCTTAACAACTCTACTATCATTATACAGAAAACAATACTGTATGGCAAGCTCTATATTATGTGACTTGAAGAAATGGATGTTAATTCTTTTACCTAAGGCCATGTTATTCATCATTGTAGTAACTCTAAAGTTGCCTACTACCATATCCCTAGCGACTTAACGCTCCATAGAGCGTCTTTTTATAAACATCAAACATGATATAAACCGAGATATAAACCTAGCAAAGTCGTTTCGACCTAGTCAGATATTTAGCAAGTCATGTATTTCCCGCTTACACGTGCGAAATACATGACCGACACGCTTGGTCAGGCATTTCGCAGAAGTCATAAATTTCGCTTGACACCGGAGTGCCAAGCGTACAGTAGTAGTCTGTAGTTAGTACGCTACCGCAAGTTACTCCGTTATAGTGTAAACGCAATAGTAACAAGCGTAGTGAATTCGTAAGGGAATGCCAATCGTACCGTCACAGTGTAAACGGGGCCTGAGATCAGTGAGTTGTATTTGATGTAGAATTGCTAGTCTCCCGGCATCTTGTCGTTTAGCTATCTTCGTCGCCACTTTTGCATGTATCTTGTCGGATTCAGTATTCCAACATACTGTAAATACGAAACGTACTACGCGTACTATACTCTATAGTCAAATTAACAATATCTATTGATTCCCATGCATCAAGTGTGTATACAATAATTGTTACGTGTTAATCGTGTTATAATGAAATATAATATTAACTAATTAATTGCGGATTGTTCGATACAACACATAATATGTGCATGTTTTATAAAAACATATTTTAATATACCACTGCGTGGTTATATAGTATGTACCTGATCTTGCCTCATTGAAAGTCAACAATATCCCGATAATCAATACTAGCCATGACGGGCTTCCTTCTCTCATCTCGTATATGTCAATAGTTTAATTTTCTTTTTGTCTTTGACTTTGACTTGGGTTTGACAAGTAAATCTTTCTTTGAAAATTATGGTCTATTACTATGGCAAAGGCAAAGGCTTTGCATATATCGAATATTCGAATTTGTGAGCTTTTCTTTAGTGCGGCTTCAACATTAAAGCGAGTAAACAAATACACACTATTATTAATACATAAAAAAAATTATATATTAACATTATTCTGCATAATTGTGTAATCCACTGACAGTTCAGCAACTATAACCAATTGTATGGACTACACGATAATAATGGGAATGATGGGAATGAGTATAATGGGAATGAGATATTTTATTAGGTAACTGATGTATTATAAATTGCCACGTGGGATTAGTATTTGAAGTAATGAGCATTTATCATATATATTTGTACATTTTCAAGTACAGTGTCAGTGGCCGGCTGTACAAAAGGCGTTTAACTTAAACTGTGTTTAGCCGCTATCGGGAGGATAAATTTCCTATCCAACGATTAATTAACCGGAAAGTAAAATGGCGTTGTACGAAGCACTGCGTTCGGTCAGATAACCTTAAAATTAACCGGAGAAAACCTGATTTTCCTGAAATTTCTTACCCTACACACAGCAAAATCCTAAATCTTATCAAGACTAAAATTCTTGCAATTTTCTTGTTTTAAGAGAAATAGTACTTAAAATAAGTAAACTAGCACAATTTGTCTTGGCAAGAATTGTTAAGGTTCAAAGTGATATACTGATGAGCATGGATGAACGAAAAGTAACGCTGCTTGTCTTGTTGGATTTAACTGCAGCCTTTGATACAGTGGATCATGAGATCGAAATACTAGAACTTGAATTTCGCGTGACTGGAAATGCACTAAAGTGGATTAAATCCTTTCTATCGGACAGAAATCAATTTGTTTGTGTAAACCAAGTGATGTCTAATAGTTTTGATGCGAATTGTGGAGTTCCTCAAGGAAGTTGTCTCTGGCCTATTTTGTTTCTTTTTTATGTGTCGAAATTATTTGAAATTATTAACAAGCACTTACCAACTTCCCATGGATATGCAGATGATTCACAATTATATCTATCTTTTTGTCAAAATCGCCTACTTGTCAAAATGAAGCAGTAAAGCTAACAGAAGCATGTATAATTGATGTTCGTGCATGGCTTGTTTCGCAAAAGCTACGAGTCAATGATTTTAAAACTGAATTTTTAATAATTGGCACCTACCAACAATTAAGAAAGATTGAAATTGATTCGGTGCGAGTAGGAGACGTTGATATTATTCCTGTCAAAAGTGTCCGGAACTTAGGGGCTTGGTTCGACGAACACATGTCCATGGTTGTACACGTGGGAAAGGAGTGCAGTAAAGCGTTTAGAGGTATGTATAAAATTAACCGGAATAATTGCTTTCCCGCTCTTTTCTTCAATTTTTTGTTGCTACAGTGGTATTGTTTCGGCTTAGAAGATGTATTTAAAGGTAAAGTTGCTTCTTATGTGCTTTTATGTAACTTTTATGCCAATTTTACGTCAATTTTTCCCACGAAGCCACTAGTGGTTTCGCGTTCAAAGAACTGAAGCCGACAACGAAGCTGCCAACTAACTTAAAATAATATTGTGTCAAGATACGAATGGTCTATATCTATTTTAAATTGAAATGGACCTTCGAAATAATATATCTTGATCACTTGATGTAAGGAAAATTGTAAGGAAGCTGAAGACCTATGTCAATATCAAATCAATCAGGAGACCTATGCTGTTTGCCCAATATTTTGGTTCAAATTTATATAGCTTTTGTTTGTGTGTATATTTTACAAATTCAATACGTTGCTTAAAAGATCATGCATAAGAGTGCAGTTTAAAACCTTCAATGATTGTACTTGTTTTTGTTTTGTCACAGATTGTGTACCTCACAAGTGTTTGAACCACCCAGAAACCAACAACAAAACTGCGTTTTCACAAGACTGTGTGGAATGATTTGATTAAAAATTGAACATTAATTGTACTAAGGAATTTCGAAAAAGAATATCCTCGATATATACAGCATCCTCTGAGCTCTACTGTAAGTAAGTTGAATTTTAGTTAACATGGTAATTAATCTTTATAGACTTGGGGTCTAGTGTGAGATTATAGTGTTATACAAGGCCACCTATTTCCCAGGTTATAAACTCTTTCTGGAAAATCATACCAAAAAGTCTGACGTTTTGAGCTAAGACCATTCTTCTGGAAGTTAGTGAAAGCGAAGTGAAGTCACTAACTTCCAGATGAATGTCCTGTATTCGAAACGTTGGAATTTATTGTTTTTTCCCCAGATAAAATATACAGTGTTTATACCTTGAGTGTGTGGCACAAGTGTAAGTAGCCCTTATACACAATAAGCTGCAGGTCTTTAGGATCAAACCACTTGAGAAATCCAACAAGACCTTCGACTTTTCAATGACTTCCGGAAAAATTTGCTCGATTTAAAAGAGCAATGTTCCATTTTTCAGGTAGTTTAATCCTGAAATTCTTATACCCTAATCTCTCTAATACTTAGCCCTCTCTCAAAAATCCCCCGCTCCCTATCTCTAATAAACTCCCCTTTCTTAGTTGAAGGAATATATTAAGCCCCCCCTCTCTTATAATCCCCACTCCCATTCATCAAACCACCTTGCATGTTAAGTGTTTTGATAAGGTTTTGAATGCTGTACCGTGCTTTAACAATATTTTCATACCATAATCTCTCAAAAATCTGATTAAAACTTGTGTTTTTGTGTGAAAGGGGGGAGGTGCTTATTAGAGGGGGGGAGCTTGTTTGAAAGGGAGGTTTCCCTCCTCTCAAATCATCTCCAACAAGCCCTCACAAAAAGTGCCTAAGAAATAAGCTCTGCATGGGAGCAAATTAGAGAGATTATGGTACATACATATGTTTTGAGGATGATATATGATAATGTTTATATATACATGTATAGTATAATTCTACAATCAAGATATATTAAATGTTAAAGACATTCATGTACGTTCTACATATATATCTGGTATATTTCTATCTTATCCTAGTGTTGCGAGAATCTTTAATTATATTTATAGTTAACAAACCTGATTGTTCATTGAATTATTTGATTTTGAAAAGCAGTGTATGCATGGCCGCCATGTAAAAATAATTGAATCTATATACCGAATTCTACTCTATACTCAATTCTCAACATAGCAAGAAAAAATCTGACTTAGTATAAGAAAACGTTACTTATGTACTATTTAAGTAGTTTTTGAGTAAAAATGTGCTTACTATTCTGGCAAGTAAATTTTTACTTAGTCTTTGTAATTCTTTAAAATTAGTAACTTTTCTTAATATAAGTAATTCTATTCTTCATTATTTTTTGCTAGCAAGAATTGTTAACAAGAATTCTTGCTATAAAGAAAACAATTCTTGTCCAGAATTCTTGCCAATTAAAAAAATGACTTGTTTTGAATTTCATACTCAAAACAAGTATTATTTTTCTTAAAATAAGAACTGCTAATAATTCTTGCCAATTATACTCAAACAAGAATTAATTTTTTCTTAAAATAAGAATCGCAATTATAAAATTAGTAGGCCTAATAATGTTCTTAAAATAAGTAATTTTATTCTAGATAGGATTTTGTGCTAAGAAAAATATTCTTGTTAAGAAAACAATTCTTGACAAGAATTCTTCCTAAGAAATAGATTCTTGACTAGTATTCTACCCAAGAATTTTCTACATGCTATTCTGACAAGCAAAAGCTCGCTTAATTGTTTTGAATAGTTTCTTACTCTAAACAAGTATTTTTTTTCTTAAAATAAGAATCACAATTTTGCTGTGCTGCATCATCTGTTGCTAGGCATTTTTTAACATTTCAACTAAATTTGTATTCTTTGTAGCTTTATTAACCTGTGAAATCCACAACGTTTCAAGCTGTTAAATATGCAGTTGGTTAAGGTAGGACTTAAACCATTCAAGGCTAGCCCCTCTAATACCTGCATATAAGTCAAGTTTTGATAACACGATCGCATGGTCGACGGTCTCAAGTGCTTTTTTAAGCCGGCTAAAAACTAGAAATACATGCATATAGCAACCCCTCGCATTTTTAAGCAGAACGACTTTCGCCTAGGTCCAAAATAATTTGAAGAAAACAGAAATAGAAAAATCCCAGTATCGTCTCACATCGTACCTCGTCTTTTAATAAGATCTAGATGATTAATTGTGCGCATTTGTACATGAAGTATTGGTACTTACTTAGCTGACCGCTGGGTGCAATATATCGCTGTGGCAAAATTAGTTGTCGCCATCTCTGTGGTCGTCACGTGGTCACGGTTACACGGAAACACTTTCTCGTATGTTTTTTATATATTTTTTATAACTACAGAATTTTCAATCTCCGAAACATAAAATGTAGGTATGTTGTTATACACTCTATAAGCGTAATTTTTTTAAAGAATTGGATCTTAGACGTTTGTTAAAACCTTTTGAAATGTTTAAAAAACTTATAAATGCTTTTCAACTGATAGTCTGATACGCTTTGCCATAAACTTTGTCTTTGCATTTAATATAAAATGAATTTTTTTAAATGCACCGTAATTCTGGTCTCTTCGTGGTAATCGGGTAATCTAAAAAGCTTACACCTACACTGACACTATAAAAATGGAAAGCTGTGTATAACATTTTTAAACCGACAAAGACATGAACAATAAGACAAATTACCTTGTTGTTAGCCTAGTTATTGCCGTGACTTGACTTCCCACATGATATTTAATTAACTATTTCTTCTTAACATTTTTAAGTTATTGGCTTTATTGCCCTTTTCTTCAAACTAAAAACTCATTCAATCCACTCTTGACAATCCGCCATACTTTTGAGATCAGTGGGAGGTCCACCGGTAAGCCATAGCGACGCGCCAGCGATTATTGATGAACTTTGCATTCCGCAATGTTTTCACATACCCGGGTGTAAATATCCGAGCAGAATTAGTACCCTCGCACGGCGCTTCGCGCCGGGTCGGGGATAAAACCCCACCTGTGTTATCTTAGATATTTTGTCTAACAATTCATTAATAGCTTGCCAGCTTTTTTACTCAACTTTGCTTTAAAGTAAACTATTTTTTAAAGTATTGTTTAATCTATTTTTGTATCTTTTATATGCCCTGTCATAATTTTTAGATCCTAGTCGAATAGATTGCCTTTTGAGATAATCTCTATGGTAACTCAATTGTTTTATTTCGTTCGTAAGCCACGGCTTATATTCACTTTTAACACGACGTTGTCGGATTGGTGCATGTTTATTTGCAACACTTAAAATTAGGCTTAAAATCATTCCACCGCTCGTTAGGGTCACTTGATGTAGTCACGTGTATATATTAATAATTTCACTTAAGTAGTCATGGTTGAACCAGTTAGCGTTGTAATAATTCTTATAGAAAGAAGACTATTGTCACTGATTTCAAGCTGTATAGGACTCCTGCTTCTAACGTTTTGTTATCCCCAATATACGTAAACATGACATCAATTAAAGATGAAGTTGTGGGAGTAATTCTTGTTGGAGTTTGTATATGTTGTTTCAGTCGGAAAATGTCCATTATGTGGAGCAGTTTAGTGGAGCCGAAAGTTGAAGGCATGAGACCTTTGGGGGGTATGGGGGCATGCTCACCCAGAAAATTGTGAAATCTACAATCTCTAACATGCCATTTGAAAATATGTATACGTACTATTTTTCGAAACTTGAATCGACCTTTGACGTAAGTAGAATGCGTACATGCATGGAAGACGTATTATTCCAAGTGTCGTTTCTACAACCGAAGTTATTGCTCTTGAGGTTTAATTTCATGCATCCTTCATGTTAGTATTTGTTCAAATGTATTGGTGTGTTAAATATGTGTTTTCGTTTAACTATTGTCATTTTCTTTGATCGGTTGATCTTAATATGGAATTCCTGTCCTGTTGATCATACCTTCAACCTTGTTTGTTGCTATTTATGTTGTTTTTTAATTAAAATTATATAATATATATAATATATATCTTGTTTAGATGAAAATAGTTGTAAAGTTAATAAATAAATGGTTTAAAACATCACTTTTCTGGGCAGCCTGTTTACGTGATTTGCCGACAGCTTTTTGGAAAATCCTTGATTTACCAAGCAGTTCCGATCATGTCCGACTCATTGGATCGAAGGGAAAAAGGTTGCAGTATAATCGCTGTCATTTCGCCACTTAAGTTGCTCATGGAAAAGCAAATTGCGTACCTTAAACAATTATGCATTTCTGCTGTTTGTATCACTGACGAAGCCCACGATCGTCTAATACAAGACGTGATACAAGGCAAATATTCCCATGTGTATACTTCGCCTGAACGTCTTCTGTCAATGAAAACATTGAAAGGAATATTTTCGTCAAAGATTTTGTAGAAAATCTGGTTAGAGTAGCAATCGAAGAAGCCCGTTGTGTCAACCGGTGGTAAGTAACCGGTGGTAAGTAACATGTGAAGCACGCGGATATAACATGCAGTTCTTTTTTATCGTGGAGGGGGGAAGCTGATGAAATTATTTAGTGTGCCCTCATAAATATTTAGCATGGCCCACTCCGGCCTTCACACTCAGCATTCACCCAATGGTCAGTGGCCACCTCTGATATCTTTAGATGACCACAGTATAACTGCTTTTTTTTGGAATGCAAACAAATCTGTGTAACTGACCCCTGGACCATGGTTGTCAGATATTGGGATCCAAGGTAACCGCATTACCTGCAAGTGATCGCAGCTAACTGCAAACCTAGAACAGAAGGTCTTGTCCATGGTAGTACATTAGAAAGTTTCAAGTTTTTCCAGTGTCCTTTAGCAATATAATATTGGCCGACTAAATTCATCAATTGTGCCATCAAAATGTGAGGTTTAACTATTTCCTGTTCTGTGGCCAAATTTTATTTATCAAATCTCAAGCCCTGAGTTATGTTTCATATTGCCAAAATTGACTTTCTAAAGCCCAATTGCTCAAATTAAAAATGTCCCCCCCAGGGCCAGGTGCCCTGCCGCTACTCGCAAGCTATGCGGTTATAAACCCACTCCGGTTGCTTGTGGCTTTGCTTGCAGGGCTAACTGCAAATTGTTTTTTGTTACGTGCATTGTTCTCGATTTCAGGGGGATGTCAGATGGACAAAGAAAAGAAAGCATTCCATTCGGAAAATGGTATGGTAACCTTAGTGAACTGGGGAGCCTTGTTGCATCAGGTGTTTATTTTATTTTTCTCACCGCAACTGCTACAGAGACAAGCACAGCAACCATTTTCAACAGTTTCCAGATACCAGTGACAAGGACGTCAATCCTGGGGGGATGGGAGACAAATCTCCCCACTGTTTGGGCAGAGGGGGTCAAAATGTAATTATGCCCCCCCCCACTATTGCTTATACGATATGTTCTCATCATCAGAATTCTGTAAAGTCTTCCCCTAAAGTGCGTGAAATGGCGTTCAGATTTAAAATGTTCTGAGGTGCATGCCCCTATACCCCCTACAGCCTTCGACACCTGCGCATTCCCGCTAGCAGCGTGGGGCCTCAATAGAAAATTTTGGTTTTGGCCGGCCCCTTTACGCCCTTTTGTCGAGCAAAACATACCTACACCACTAACGCTTAGACGCAAGGTACGCTTCCGTCTGGAGATGTCTATAAATGATGCGGAAATGCCCTGAAAACATTACACGTGTTACATGCCTCCAACACTATCAGCAGGCTCCATCCCCAGGGTTCTCTTTATCAGGCGGTAACCGGTAAAATTTATCGTTTTCACGACTACTGTTTACCGCCTGGAGAATCCTAGAGTTTGTGTAAAGGCATTTTGTTGTAAACACAGTTTTGTGTAGAACAGTGGTGTGTTTTATAATTGATATGACGTTTTATTGTTATAATCTTTAGAATTCTATAAAAGCTTAAATCTTCCCTGAAAATGCAGGAAATGGCATTTAAGATACTTCAGATTTCAAAATTTTCGGGAGGAACATGCCCCTGGACCCCTAGAGGTGTGTCGCGCCTCCGGCGCAACAGAACAATAGTACTTGCCTTTTCAGATACCTATTTTATCTGCGCCGCTCAAAACCTGCATCCCTCCCACTTTTTGAGATGGATTTTCGCCCTTGATCAGTGAAGAAAGTTCACATTGTAAAAAGCAGCCGAGATAGACCAAATTAACGAGATAGACCAAACATACCACTTGAGATTGTTTTTGGAGCGATTATTGATGACGTGATTGAAAAAGGAATTTGTCACAACGGACAATAATCTATTTCCAAACCAGAAAGCATTATATTGTGGTTTGATATTTAGGATGTTTGAAGTAGGTAGGTAAGTAGGTAGGTAATACTTTATTTGAAATCAAAATAGAGAACACGCTAGCCCCATCAACTCATTTACATAGGGGGCGTGTTTAAGTATTAAAAATATTTAAAAAAAAGGTACACTAAATATTAACACACAAACACACATATAATATACGATAACTAGGAAGCATGTCATTATCCAACTATTGACTTAAACGAATGAAGCGACTCGGCCAATTTTGCTTCATTTGGGAGTTGATTCCAGAGCATAATATTTCAAGCTTTTTTTAAGAAATTCTCGTTTCGGCTTCGGAAGTGTAAGATCTGTTGCAGTACTTCGGAGATGATAATTAGTTTGATCTATTTCTCTTCTCACGAAGGACCCCCGAAGACCCGGCGCAGTGTGGTCATTAAGTATTTTATACATTAATACTGACTTGGCACCAGACGTCTATTTTCAAGTGTGTCCCAAGAAAGCGTGTTAAGAAGATCAGCTGAATGAATATCATAATTAGGACCCGTTAAGACTCTTGCTGCACGAAACTGAAATCTTTGCAACTTGTCTCTTAGCAACTTACCACAAGTGTCCCACAGGGGGGAACAATAATCAAAGTAGGGCTGCACAAGACTTTTATAAATAGATTCTAAGGTATGCATTGGAACAAAGGGCTTTATACGTTTCATAGCGCCAATAGCTGCACTCGCCTTCTTGCATATAATTTCAATGTGACTGTCCCAATTAAGATTTTCATCTAATTTCACTCCCAAACACATTTGTGTACCAGTTCGTAATATGGGTTTTGCATTAGCCACAACGGTTTCCTCACACATTATGTTATTAAGATTATACGGGGAGCCAATAAACATCATTTTACATTTAGACGGATGCATCTGCAGCCTATTTTCTTTAAGCCAGTTACAGATATGAGCAAGATCCGAATTTAACCTGATAACAAGTTCATTGGCATCGTAGGAAGATGAAAAAAATTGAGTATCATCTGCGTACATGCCTGGAGTAGTTGATTTCAAGCAATCGGGCAAATCATTAATATACAATAGGAATAGCAGTGGTCCCAGTATAGAACCCTGAGGCACTCCACAGGTAATAGTTTTATTGCTAGATAATTCCCATTAACATTGCATTGCTGTTCTCTATTTGTTAAATATGACTCAAACCATTTTAGTTCCATGCCAAAAATTCCAAATTGTTCATTCATTTTATTTAGTAAAATGCGTTTTTGATATCTAGGAACACAACACCGTTTAACTTAACTTGCCATTTAACTAGCCACTCATCACACATTTGGATGAGGGCAGTTACAGTTGAATTCTTCGGACGAAATCCAGATTGAAACTTCCTTCCCAAAGGCTTTACTCGCCACCGGTAATATAGAAATAGGCCGATAGTTCTCACATTGTCTTCTATCCCCAGATTTAAAAATTGGCGTTATACGAGCTCGCTTCCATTCATCTATATATATATGCCTGTTGTAAGCGACAGATTGAAGATGAATGTCAACGAGGGTGCAATTATGTCTGCAGATAATTTTAGAATTTTAGCAGGAATTGTATCCAAACCTGTTGCTTTGCATGCCTTTTGGCCTCTTAGGGTTGAGGCAACACTATCAACGAATATTGGAGAGAATTTCAAAAATGTATCTGAGGATTGATTAATATTATAATTTATGGACTGATTGTCAACATTACTGCAGGACTCATCTACATGTTCCGCTGCTAGTTTCGGCCCAATACTAATAAAATAGTCATTAAATGCGTCTGCAATAGATTTAGGATCCGACACTGACGTACCATCAACCAACAGCTCATTCACGTTGTTGGATTTATCATTCTTCCCCAATAAAAAGTTAATTAATTTCCAAGTCTTTTTAGGATCATTCGTTACAGAGCAATCAGTGATTTTGTCATGAAAGTATTTTGATTTTGCATTTCGCATTTCAACATTCACTTTATTGCGCAGAAATTGAAAGCTTTCCCAATGTGACTGTGAAGCATGTTTTATTGCATGTTTTTTATGATAGTCTCTGCTTCTCACCATGTATTTAATTTCCGGAGTATCCATGGGACAGAGTTCCCCTTTACCCGCTTATGTCGAATCGGTACATGTATATTTAATATCTCATTAAAGAAAGATTTCCATACCCTCCAGCATTCATTGGGATTATTATATTGTTTAATTACATGCCAAGGCATTGTGGCTAAATCCCCAATAAAATATTCAGCATTGAAATGTTTATAGTCTCTAACTTCTTTCACAGTAGGTTTAGATTTTGGAAAGGTGAATTTCCTCCGTCACCGCATAAATCAAGCTATGGTCAGACATCCCCAGATCTATAACACCGGATGTCGATATGTTTTCTTTAGCATTGGTTAAGACTAAATCAATCAATGTCGCCGAGGTATTGGACTCCCTTTTACGTTTGTTAATTAATTGGTCAAATTGATAAAGGGAACACAGAAAATTAACTTGCTGTGTATGGGCATCTGGTGAGGCTTTCATAACGTCACAGTTAATATCACCAATTATTTAATAGATAATTACTGAGGCCAACGGCATTCTTGAATATATTGCAGCCAGCTGAGGCCGAAGCTGGCTGCAATATTTTCAAGAATGCCGTTTGGCCGAAGTAATTATCTATTATAATTACTGACGTTAGTCAAACGTATTGTTCCTTCTCTTTACGATCGCAGCGATTTTAGGCATCGTCCCGAATCAAAAGTAATTGTTTTAGGTTCTAAGATTAGGGTACTGCTTGTTGGACTGAATCACAATGAGCAAGCGTGTTGTTCTTTCAAATTCCACAAGCGCAAGCCAAGAAATTGCAGCATAAATACAACAACAGCTGAATATGCGCATGATAGAGCAAACGCTTGCTGCGACGTGCCTAGGTTACGATGTGCCTTGCGCGGCGACTCCAGACGAAAGTTATGACGCAATCTTCATCAAAAACGGAAAAGCAACAGAACAGATCAAGCGCAGGCCAGACTATTGCTGTATAAATTCAACAGATTGAAATGAGGGATTCAGTATTCAATATTTTTAATATTGCTGTGTGCAGGCTGCAATATTTTTAATATTGCTGTGTGCCAGAAAGCGCACTCTGCATTCGCTGGTATAATGCAGGGAGAGAACAATAGGTTATTATGACCGTCAGTAATTATAATCAGTTCTCTATTTTCAGACTCACATTTTTGAAAAAATACATCACAATCATTAAATAAACTCATATTGGAATTCGGGGGCCTATACCATGTATAGACCAGAAGCGACTTGCTAAAGGGGCGAGTGATTTCAACACACAATATCTCAAGACGATCCGGCACCAAGTCATTCCTATCCAAATGGGATAGGTTGTCTCTGATATATAACACCACACCACCTCCAGCCCTATTATGGTCCTTTCTCATCAGAATAAAACCAGGAATACTTATTTCCCCATCCATTACTGAAACATCTATTTTAGATTCATTAATAGCAAAAATGTCAAAGGGAAATTTAAATAACAAATGCCTAATTTCATCAATGTGTTTCAATAAACTATTAACATTTAAACTAGCAATTTTTAGGCCTTTTAATTTAGCGACGCCATGCAGTGCAGAATCAAACTCACCTGTTGTTGGACCATGACATCTCTAAAAATCGTATCTCTAAAAATCAAGCTTTGTCATGGAATCAGCCGACCCCAGAACAGAATTGTGGATATGTTTCATGCTGGTACACCTGATACAGTGAGAAAACATGTTGTACAAAATTTGAGTGAAGAAAACGGACATATACGTGTATTGATTTTAACTATTTCATTTGGTATGGGAGTCAACTGCGAAGGTTTTCGACGTGTGATCCATTTTGGACCATCCAAAAACTTGAAGAGTTATTTACTAGAAAGTGAGCGCGCAGGTCGTGATGGCAAGCCAAGCGACTGTATAATTCTGTACAATGGCTTGCTGTCTACTCATTGTTCACGCAATATGAAAAACTTAATCATTAATGAGGATTGTAAATGCTTCAGGCAGAACGTAATAAACTGTTTAAACTTGAAGACATTATGGAAAATGTTGAGATCTGGAGGAAGTATCACGCAGTCGGTGTTTTATCTGCAATTGCACAGGGTTTTGGTGACATTGGTGTAATTGATATGTCAACATTCATTGAGGATGAATTAAACATTGAAACAGAATGGGAAGAGATAAGGAATGACCACAGTTTTCAGAGCATGATGGGCAACCAAGATTTGCAATGCTGTGACACTGATACATGAATGGAATCCTTTGAACCCATGAACAGGAGTTTTTTTATGATTTCGTAAGAATTGACAATATGTAGAACAAACGAACAATACAATACAATACAATACAATACAATACAATACAATACAATACAATACAATACAATACAATACAATACAATACAATACAATACAATACAATACAATACAATACAATACAATACAATACAATACAATACAATACAATACAATACAATACAATACAATACAATACAATACAATACAATACAATACAATACAATACAATACAATACAATACAATACAATACAATACAATACAATACAATACAATACAATACAATACAATACATTTTACAATACAATACAATACAATACAATACAATACAATACAATACAATACAATACAATACAATACAATACAATACAATACAATACAATACATATACAATACAATACAATACAATACAATACAATACATATACAATACAATACAATACAATACAATACAATACAATACAATACAATACAATACAATACAATACAATACAATACAATACAATACAATACAATACAATACAATACAATACAATACAATACAATACAATACAATACAATACAATACAATACAATACAATACAATACAATACAATACAATACAATACAATACAATACAATACAATACAATACAATACAATACAATACAATACAATACAATACAATACAATACAATACAATACAATACATGCACAATACAATACAATACAATACAATACAATACAATATAATACAATACAATACAATACAATACACACAATACAATACAATACAATAATATAATACAATACAATACAATACAATACAATACAATACAATACAATACAATACAATACAATACAATACAATACAATACAATACAATACAATACAATACAATACAATAATACAATACAATACAATACAATACAATACAATACAATACAATACAATACAATACAATACAATACAATACAATACAATACAATACAATACAATACAATACAATACAATACAATAAAATACAATACAATACAATACAATACAATACAATACAATACAATACAATACAATACAATACAATACAATACAATACAATACAATACAATACAATACAATACAATACAATACAATACAATACAATACATTTTACAATACAATACATTTTACAATACAATACAATACAATACAATACAATTTACAATACAATACAATAATACAATACAATACAATATAATACAATACATTTTACAATACAATACATTTTACAATACAATACAATACAATACAATACATTTTACAATACAATACAATACAATACAATACAATACAATACAATACAATACAATACATTTTACAATACAATACAATACATTTTACAATACAATACAATACAATACAATACAATACAATACAATACAATACAATACAATGCAATACAATACAATACAATACAATACAATACAATATAATACAATACAATACAATACAATACAATACAATACAATACAATACAATACAATACAATACAATACATACAATACAATACAATACAATACAATACAATACAATACAATACAATACAATACAATACAATACAATACAATACAATACAATACAATACAATACAATACAATACAATACAATACAATACAATACAATACAATACAATACAATACAATACAATACAATACAATACAATACAATACAACAATACAATACAACAATACAATACAACAATACAATACAACAATACAATACAATACAATACAATACTAATACAATACAATACAATACAATAATACAATACAATACAATACAATACAATACAATACAATACAATATAATACAATACAATACAATACAATACAATACAATACAATACAATACAATACAATACAATACAATACATACAATACAATACAATACAATATAATACAATACAATACAATACAATACAATACAATACAATACAATACAATACAATACAATACAATACAATACAATACAATACAATACAATACAATACAATACAATACAATACAATACAATACAATACAATACAATACAATACAATACAATACAATACAATACAATACAATACAATACAATACAATACAATACAATACAATACAATACATAATACAATACATAATACAATACATAATACAATACATAATACAATACATAATACAATACATAATACAATACATAATATAATACATAATACAATATAATACAATACAATACAATACAATACAATACATAATACAATACATAATACAATACAATACAATACAATACAATACAATAGCTAATACAATACAATACAATACAATACAATACAATACAATACAATACAATACAATACAATACAATACAATACAATACAATACATTTTACAATACAATACAATACAATACAATACAATACAATACAATACAATACAATACAATACAATACAATACAATACAATACAATACAATACAATACAATACAATACAATACAATACAATACAATACAATACAATACAATACAATACGTATCAATACAATACAATACAATACAATACAATACAATACAATACAATACAATACAATACAATACAATACAATACAATACAATATAATACAATACAATACAATACGTATCAATACAATACAATACAATACAATACAATACAATACAATACAATACAATACAATACAATACAATACAATACAATACAACACCACACGATAATACCATACAATACTGCAATACAATACAATACAATACAATACAATACAATACAATACAATACAATACAATATAATACAATACAATACAATACAATACAATACAATACAATACAATACACACAATACAATACAATACAATACAATACAATACAATACAATACAATACAATACAATACAATACAATACACATATATACAATACAGCCACAATACAGCTAATACAATACAATACAATACAATACAATACAATACAATACAATACAATAATACAATACAATATAATACAATACATTACAATACAATACAATACAATACAATACAATACAATACAATACAATACAATAATACAATACAACAATACAGCAATACAATACAATACAATACAATACAATACATAATACAATACAATACAATACAATACAATACAGTACAATACAATACAATACAATACAATACAATACAATACAATACAATACAATACAATACAATACAATACAATACAGTAATACAATACAATACAATACAACAATACAATACAATACAATACAATACAATACAATACAATACAATATACAATAATACAATACAATACAATACACATACACATAATACAATACAATACAATACAATACAATACAATACAATACAATACAATACAATACAATACAATACAATACAATACAATACAATACAATACAATACAAACAATACAATACAATACAACAATACAATACAACAATACAATACAACAATACAATACAACAATACAATACAACAATACAATACAATACAATACAATACAATACAATACAATACAATACAATACAACACAATACAATACAATACAATACAATACAATACAATACAATACAATACAATACAATACAATACAATACAATACAATACAATACAATACAATACAATACATTACAATATAATACAATACAATACAATACAATACAATACAATACAATACAATACAATACAATACAATACAATACAATACAATACAATACAATATAATACAATACAATACAATACAATACAATTTAATACAATACAATACAATACAATACAATACAATACAATACAATACAATACAATACAATACAATACAATATAATACAATACAGTAATACAATACAATACAATACAATACAATACACATACAATACAATACAATACAATACAATACAATACAATACAATACAATACAATACAATACAATACAATACAATACAATACAATACAATACACAATACAATACAATACAATACAATACAATACAATACAATACAATACAAAATACAATACAATACATACAATACAATACAATACAAATAATACAATACAATACAATACAATACAATACAATATAATACAATACAATACAATACAATACAATACAATACAATACAATACAATACAATACAATACAATACAATACAATACAATACACATAATACAGCTAATACAATACAATACAATACAATACAATACAATACAATACAATACAATACAATACAATACAATACAATACAATACAATACAATACAATACATAATACAATACAATACAATACAATACATTTTACAATACATTACAATACAATACAATACAATACAATACAATACAATACAGTTAATACAATACAATACAATACATGCAATACAATACAATACAATACAATACAATACAATACATATAAATATAATACAATACAACACAATACAATACAATACAATACAATACAATACAATAAGCAACTAATAATACAATACAATACAATAAATACAATACAATACAATATAATACAATACAATACAATAAAATATACAATACACACAATACAATACAATACAATACAATACAATACAATACACATAATACAATACAATACAATAATACAATAATACAATACAATACAATACAATACAATACAATACAATACAATACAATACAATACAATACAATACAATACAATACAATACAATACAATACAATACAATACAATACAATACAATAATACATAATACAATACAATACAATACAATACAATACAATACAATACAATACAATACAATACAATACAATACAATACAATACAATACATGAATACAATACAATACAATACAATATAATACAATACAATACAATATAATACATAACACAATACAATACAATACAATACAATACAATACAATTATAACACAATACAATACAATACACATAATACAATACAATACAACACAATACAATACAACAGAATACAATACAATACAATACAATACAATATACATCAATACAATACAATACAATACAATAAAATATAATATTATTACAATATAAATACAATAATAATACAATACAATACAATACAACATAATACAATACAATACAATACAATACAATACAATACAATACACATAATACAATACAATACAATACAATACAATACAATACAATACAATACAATACAATACAATACAATACAATACAATACAATACAATACAATACAATACAATACAATACAATACAATACAATACAATACAATACAATATAATACAATACAATACAATACAATACAATACGATACAATACAATAATACAATACAATACCATAATACAATATAATACAATACAATACAATACAATACAATATAAAATACAATACAATACAATACAATACAATACAATACAATACTTAATATAATACAATACAATACAATACAATACATACAATACATTACAATACAATACAATTAATACACTACAGTACAATTAATACACTACAATACAATTAATACACTACAATACAATTAATACACTACAATACAATTAATACACTACAATACAATTAATACACTACAATACAATTAATACACTACAATACAATACAATACAATACAAATACACATAATACAATACAATACAATGTAATACAATACAATACAATACAATACAATACAATACAATACAATACAATACAATACAATACAATACAATATAATAATACAAATACAATACAATACAATACAATACAATAATACAATACAATACAATACAATACAATACAATACAATACAATACAATACAACATAATACAATACAATACAATACAATACAATACAATAATACAATACAATACAATACAATACAATACAATACAATACAATACAATACAATACAATACATAATACATATATTCAATATAATACAATACATAATACAATACATATACAATACAATACAATACAATACAATACAATACAATACAATACAATACAATACAATACACATAATACAATACAATACAATACAATACAATAATACAGCCACATAATACAATACAATACAATACAATACAATACAATACAATACAATACAATACAATATACAATACAATACAATACAATACATAATACAATACTGTACAATTAATACACTACAATACAAACAATACACTACAATACAATACAATACAATACAATACAATACAATACAATACACTACAATACAATACAATACAATACAATACAATACAATACAATACAATACAATACAATACAATACAATACAATACAATACAATACAATACAATACAATACAATACAATACAATACAATACAATACAATACAATACAATACAATACAAATACAATACAATACAATACAATACATAATACAATACAATACAATACAATACAATACAATACAATACAATACAATACAATACAATACAATACAAGACAATACAATATAAAACACACATACAATACAATACAATACAATACAATACAATACGATACAATACAAATACAATACAATACAATACAATAAATACAATACAATACAATACAATATAATACAATACAATACAATACAATAATAATACATAATACAATATAATACAATACAATACAATATAATACAATACAATACAATACAATACAATACAATACAATACAATACAATACAATACAATACAATACAATACAATACAATACAATACAATACAATACAATACAATACAATACAATACAATACAATACAATACAGCTGTTAATACAATACAATACAATACAATACAATACAATACAATACAATACAATACAATACAATACAATACAATACAATATAATACAATACAATACAATACAATACAATACAATACAATACAATACAATACAATACAATACAATACAATACAATACAATACAATACAATACAATACAATACAATACAATACAATACAATACAATACAATACAATACAATACAATTACAATACAATACAATACAATACAATACATTTTACAATACAATACAATACAATACAATACAATACAATACAATACAATACAATACAATACAATACAATACATTATACAATACAATACAATACAATACAATACAATACAATACAATACAATACAATACAATACAATACAATACAATACAATACAATACAATACAATACAATACAATACAATACAATACATACAATACAATACAATACAATACAAAATACAATACAATACAATACAATACAATACAATACAATACAATACAATACAATACAATACAATACAATACAATACAATACAATACGTATCAATACAATACAATACAATACAATACAATACAATACAATACAATACAATACAATACACATAATACAATACAATACAATACAATACAATACAATACAATACAATACAATACAATACAATACAATACAATACACACTATACAATACAATACAATACAATACAATACAATACAATACAATACAATACAATACAATACAATACAATACAATACAATACAATACAATACAATACAATACAATACAATACACATAATACAATACAATACAATACAATACAATACAATACAATACAATACAATACAATACAATACAATACAATACAATACAATACAATACAATACAATACAATACAATACAATACAATACAATACAATACAATACAATACAATACAATACAATACAATACAATACATACAATACAATACAATACAATACAATACAATACAATACAATACAATACAATACAATACAATACAATACAATACAATACAATACAATACAATACACAATACACAATACACAATACACAATACACAATACAATACAATACAATACAATACAATACAATACAATACAATACAATACAATACAATACACATAATACAATACAATACAATACAATACAATACAATACAATACAATACAATACAATACAATACATAATACAATACAATACAATACAATACAATACAGTACAATACAATACAATACAAAACAATACAATACAATACAATACAATAATACAATACAATACATTACATTACATTACATTACAATACAATACAATACAATACAATACAATGGCCACAATACAATACATACAATACAATACAATACAATACAATACAATACAATACAATACAATACAATACAATACAATACAATACAATACACATAATACAATACAATACAATACAATACAATATAATACAATACAATACAATACAATACAATACAATACAATACAATACAATACAATACAATACAATACAATACAATACAATACAATACAATACAATACACAATACAATACAATACACAATACAATACAATACAGTATAATACAATACAATACAATGCAATACAGTATAATACAATACAATACAATACAATACAATACAATACAATACAATACAATACAATACAATACAATATAATACAATACAATACAATACAATACAATACAATACAATACAATACAATACAATACAATACAATACAATACAATACAATACAATACAATACAATACAATACAATACAATACAATACAATACAATACAATACAATACAATACAATACAATACAATACAATACACTACAATACAATACAATACAATACAATACAATACAATACAATACAACATAGTACAATACAACATAGTACAATACAATACAATACAACACAATACAATACAATACAATACAATACAATACAATACAATACAATACAATACAATGCAATACAATACAATACAATACAATACAATACAATACAATATACAATACAATACAATACAATACAATACAATACAATACAATACAATACAATACAATACAATACAATACAATACAATACAATACAATACAATACAATACAATACAATACAATACAATACAATAAAATACAATACAATGATACAATACAATACAATACAATACAATACAATACAATACAATACAATACAATACAATACAATACAATACAATACAATACAATACAATACAATACAATACAATACAATACAATACAATACAATACAATACAATACAATACAATACAATTTTACATAAATGGTGATTTTGTCTGCAATTTTCAATGAATGAATCATGTCATTTCCTCACAATGAGCCACGAAACAGTCAGTAACATGAGGTACAGCATGAGCTTATAATCCGAATGATTAAATTACATGTCTCTAAAACAGATTGCTATAAAAATTGCAACAAAATTCCAATATAATTAGGCCTTAAGACAAGCACAAAATACATCAATGACAATGGTAAAAAATTATTGAAACTTACTGAATTTGTTGGTTGTGATGCCTCTTAAAGGCTCTTTTCCACTCTTCGCAAAAATCACAATCACTTTCATCCAATCACAATGCTCGACATTTTATTTTAATTAAATGCAAGCACTCGCAGCGAGTTTGCGAGTTGGTTTCTGCGATGAGTGTAAAAGAGCCTTTACTGTGCATGTGGATAATATGCTTCTCGATGATATCTTTGCCAAATTCAAGGCACGAAATATTCTCAACCAGAATTTTTGTACCAGATTAATGTAGTTTTTCCTCTGTATTTTCTGTTCAATGTGATTGATTTAATGATTTAATAAGATTCGGCTACTATTTAAATACAACATATAGAGCCAGGGAATTCGACACAGGTTCCCCCAATTACGGCGATTACTATTTAATATGTATCACGTTTTGCAAGTTCTTATAAAAAATGAGGTCTGGAATGTTACGGTTTTCGCATAAGGTATTACAAATCTAATCACGTTTGCGTTTGATTCACTTCTTGTAATTCCTGATCCAGCCATGATCGGTAGAGCACGTTCGTCAATGTATGTAAGATTGTTAATGATCTTGTAGAGGAAAACCAAATCCAAGTACTCGTGCCAATATGAGACAGGTAGTATGTCAAGCTGAAGGAGTCTTGTCTTGTAAGAGATGTCTGTGATAAACCAAAGATTCAGTATGTATTTGGTTGCTCGTCTCTGCACTTTCTCGACGTCCTCGATAAGTTTCACAGACTGTAGACACCAGGCTTGGGTTGCATAGGAGAAGTTACTTCGCACAAGTTGTAGATACAGAAGCCTTCTCGCGTTGGTGTCCGTTATCTCCAAGGTGGAACTTCGAATTAACCCGAGCGTTTTGTTGGCTTTTGACCGAACTTTGTTGATCTGAACATTCCATAATAGCTTAGAACTGATGGCGACGCCCAGATCAGACTGTACATCAGAAGACGATAGTTGGTGATCGCCTAGAGCATATGGGTAAATTAAGGGAGACTTACTTCTCGTGATAGACAACTCTTTACACTTCGATTTGTTAAAGCTCAACAGGTTCTCATTTGACCAACAATGGAAGCTTTGAATATCCGATTGCAATGCCAATGCATCACTACGATTTTGCACACATCTATGCAGTTTGGTATCATCAGCATACAAACCGACCCCAGTAGAAATGGATATGTTATCGGGCAAATTGTTAATGTACACCGAGAAGAGAAAGGGAGCCAGCAATGAACCTTGTGGGACTCCGGATGTGATTTGTAAGGGAGTACTGAGTAGATGTCGCACCGTGAACAGTTACCCGTTGACAGCGATCTGACAGTCCCTATACTGTGTAATGTCGATAGTAATTGAGATGGGCTAGACCTTCCGCTAATGAATCCATATTGTGCTGAGTGAACGCTTTCCTGTAAGCGTAGAGATAGGTGGTTTAGGACACAGCGTTCAAGAATCTTGCTGACAATGCTTAACAATGAAATGGGACGGTAATTTTCCACGTGTTCTTTTACGCCTTTCTTGTGTAGAGGGATGATGTTGGCTAACTTCCATTCGGCGGGAATCTGTGATAAACGGAGCGATTTTGTGAACAGGTAGTGTAGAGAAGATGCAAGTTGAAACGCACATTCCTTTAAAACACGGGAAGGAAAACCATCAGGACCATGAGCCTTGAAGGGATCTAAGTTCTGTAAGGTTAGGAATTAATACTTCTTCTAGAGAGAGGTCAATGGATGATATACTGGGTAGTGGAGGTGCGGCATCAGGCCGAGGTGATGAAGATTGTCCCAAGAAGTTGGTGTAGACAGAATGGGAATATTCATTGAACATTGTTGCAATATCGCGTGGAGTGTTTGCATGCAATCTAGTCTCCGGAATGTTGGTAATTGTCCTTGAGACTGACTTAGGGATAGTTGCGGTGTTCGAGTTGATTTTAAAGACAGACCAGAAACGTTTTGGATTGATTCGTAGGGTGTTTCCTAAAGATGAGAAAAATAACTCTCTACTTTCTTTAATTAATTTTTTAACGTCAGTTCTTAGCTGGTTGAATTTCGTCTTGAGATATTCAGTCCCTCGACTTAGAAATCTCTTTCAGGCAGTTACCTTTTTACGAATTTGATGTAGGATGGTTTATGTTATCCAAGGTGGTGTGGGATGGGGGTCTACGTGTTTGGTAGGGATGAATTCATTCATAGCTGACAACATAGCATTCTTCCAAGATGACCCGTCGTCATCAATACTGCATTCCGTCCCATTGCTTGTTAACAGAGTGCAAAGGTCCAAATTTGTAAGATGTTTTCGTAAACCGTCAAAGTTTGCTCGTCTGTAATCGTAGATCAAACGTTTGTTTGGGAGGACAGTATTTGATGAGATGGAGATTTGGAAGTGTATGATATTATGATCAGAATTCATTCCTAACTCAGCCGGAAGGTGGACGTCCGTTAATGTTATGTGTTCTGGTTGGTTGGTAATTAGTAAATCCAGAATGTTCGACTCTCTAGTGGAGACCAAACAAAGTTGAGACATGAAGTAGTCGTCTAATACATCACAGAAATTCTGATTCAATGATCCTAATGCGGTATAGTTAGTAGCTGACGAAACAATATTCGGGAGGTTGAAGTCACCGGCGATAAGGATCTTGTCGTAGAGAGGAAATAACTTATCAGCAAAGGAACGGAAATCGAACATATCATTACTATCGGGTGGTCTGTAACAACATACAACAAGCCATTTCGTGTGGTTAAGTAATGTACACTCGATAGCAACAGCCTCTAAAAATTTCATAGAAACAGACGAAATTTGATGGCAATGTATGAAAGTATCTTGTTTAATTGCAATAAGTACGCCTCCCCCAGATCGTCCCAGTGATCTGTCAGTTCTGAAAATGTCATACCCGATTGGTAAGATTTCTCTATCAGATATATTGCTATTGAGCCATGTTTCAGTCAGGAACATTACATCAATCGATTCCGAGTAAAACATCTCTTGAAACTTGATCAAGTTGGAAATATGTTGATTCTCCTGCGTAAGGAAGGGATTTTTCAAACTCCTTGCATTCATGTACATGCAAAACAAGCTAGATTGTTTTTGTTCAGGATTCTGTTTACGCGAATCAAGGTTACCACTGCTAGTTGAATCAATGTTAGTCATTGTAGGTCCTGGATTGGGATGAATGTCTCCACACATCAACAAATACGAAGACAAAACAGTAGGATTGAAAGTAGTTTGGGAGTTTGAGTAATAGTGAATTCTACGACTCAAATATTTATGATGAATAAAAACAACAAGCCCCGTAGATGTCCTTCGACAACGATTCATTGCAAGAATCATCGATTATTGGACCCACTTCCACAGACACAGTCAACAGGTAAACTTGACTAGATACTTCTTATTATTCCAAAGTAGAAGATACTGTAGCATCCTCGTCATCATTCGATCATAGTAGACTCGACAATGATAATGATGATCATGATGACAGGGATGTTACTAAGACTAACGATGATGGAAATGTGAACCCTCTAGACCCAATTACTCCAACCACGGACCAATATGAAAAGGTTTACCCAAAACTCAAGGGATTCAAAATAGGGCATTTAAATATTGCAAGTTTGGTAAAGCATAAAAACGAATTATTGGTTTTTCTGGCTAAACTCCCTTTTGATATAATTTGTATCAACGAAACTCGACTTGACGACTCCATAGACAACTCTGAGGTTAAAATACCAGGTTACGATTTGATAAGAAAGGATAGAAACCGCAATGGAGGAGGAGTGGCTATCTACCTAAGGGATGTTATTCCCTATACTAATAGAGCTGACTTAATTCCAGTTAATGCAGAGGCAATTTGTCTTGAATTTAAAAAGCCGAAAGCTAAGCCAGTTCTAATTAGTACTTGGTATCGTCCACCAGACTCTAATATGGAATTCTTTAATGATTTTGAAAATTTCATAAAAGTGATTGACAATGAAAACAAAGAAATAATCATAACAGGTGATTTTAACTGTGACATGCTGGACAGCAACTATAGGAATAACAACTCCAAACGATTGGATGACCTATTAGATATCTACCAACTACAGCAACACATTGATAAGCCAACCCGAACAACTGACTTGACAAAAACACTAATAGACATTATAATTACAAAAAGTGACGACACCAAAACATCTGATTCAGGAGTGATTGCTTTGGGAATAAGTGACCATGATCTGGTGTATATTTGTAGGAAAATAGGAGTACCCAGAGAAATGCCGAAAATAGTAGAAACAAGGCAATTTAAACATTTTAACGAAAACGAATTCCAACAAGATTTAGCACAAGCGTTTAACTACTTTACATACAATTCTGATCCAAATCTTGCCTGGCAGGAGTGGAAGGACATATTTTGTCTATTTCTGACAACCATGCTCCCTATCGTACTAGAAAAGTTAGAAACGAGTATTGCCCATGGTTGAATAATGAAATTAAAAACTTAGCTATCATCGAGATTTCTTAAAAAAGGCAGTGCGATTAAATTCTACTGCTTATACCGAGGCTTATAAAGATGCAAAACCAAGTTACCAAACTTATTAGGGATGCAAAAGCACACTATTATAAAACAAATCTGGAACAATGCAAAAATAGTAAAGATAGCTGGAGATTTATCAATCATTTACTCAACAGGAGAACGACTACAACAACAATCAACCAGATCACAGTTAATGGACAAACAATTACTGGTAACGATAATATAGCAAACGAGTTTAATAATTATTTTTGTGAAATAGGCCCTAAGCTTGCACAAACTATACCAGCAAGTAATGTAGACCCACTTCAATATATTACTGCTAATTCTAACAAGTTTACATTTAGACAAATTTCACCAATAGAATTATGCAGAAGACTAGATGGTATAAAATTAGGAAAGCTGCAGGACTCGACAAAATCACAAACAAACTGTTAAAGGCTGCAGGCTATACCATATGTGAAACCTTGCTTTATATTTTTAACCTGATCCTAGACGTTGGTATACTTCCAGACGACTTAAAACAGGCTAAGGTTACGCCTATCTATAAGGAAGGTGACAAAAATGAATGCGGAAATTACAGACCTATATCCGTCATATCGGCAATTTCAAAATGCTAGAGAAAATAGTTTATAACCAACTTCTCAATTTTCTGAATGACAACAAAATAATTACAAAACGCCAATCTGGCTTCCGTAAATATCACTCTACTGAAACTGCTCTTTTGCAAACAACCAATGAATATTTAATGAATATGGATAAAGGCTTAATAAATGGTGTCTTGTTTCTTGATCTCAAAAAGGCATTCGATACAGTCGACCACAAAATCCTTCTTGCTAAACTTGAACTATACGGAGTTAAAGGTGTAGCCCTTAACTTCTTCAAATCGTACTTAACCAATAGAGTCAATTATGTACAGTCCAAGGTACAAATTCCCAACTGAAAAGATAAGTTGCGGAGTCCCACAGGGATCAAACTTAGGACCGTTATTATTCTCATTGTACATAAACGATCTTCCTAACTGTCTCGAACAAACAGAGGCATCTATGTTTGCAGATGACACAAATATATCAAGCATTGGTAATTCACCTGCGGACATAGAAGTGAAACTAAACAATGATTTGCACAACGTCAATAACTGGTTAATAGCAAACAAGCTTACTTTAAACGTTAAAAAAACTGAATTTATGCTAATAGCCTCTAAACGAAAATTGAAACAATTCTCACATGACCCATGTATACTGATTGGTAATCATAACATCAAACAGGTAACCAATAAAAAAGTACTGGGAATTACTTTAGACGATGAATTGAGATGGCATAAACACAATGATCTTCAATGCAAAAAACTATCCAAGAGCATTGCCTTATTAAGACGAGCCAAACGATTTGTTAGCCAAAACGTGTTAATTAACATGTACAACTCACTAGTCTTACCTCACTTTACCTATTGCTCCAATGTGTGGAATGACGGCAGTCGTACACATACTGACAAGCTTTTAAAAATGCAAAAACGAGCGGCTAGAATTATCACAGGGTCAACTTACGAAGTAAGATCGAAAGACATATTTAATATTTTACACTGGGAACCAATTGAAACCACTCTTAAGAAAAGAGAAATGATAATGACATTTAAGGCCTTACAAGGCCAACTGCCAGAATGTATGACTAACATCTTTAAAATTTGCCAAAATGATATGTACCCGTTAAGAAGTAATGACTGTAAACTTTACTTGGAAAAACCTAAAACAGACTTCTTGAAGAAATCGTTTTCATATCGAGGTGCTGCATCATGGAACAATCTTCCAAATGATGTTGCCAACAACTACAAAGAGCTCTCCATAAGTAACTTCAAAACTTTAATCCACAACTATTTCACCAATTTGGAGAGAAATAGTGTGTGACAACCACCTGTGGGGCGGATTCTGATCCGAAGGAGTAATTTTTGGGTCTGGGAGGGTTAACATAATATACTATTTCTAGTTATATACATGATTCATTCTAAGTTTTATATATAGTGTTCACTGCATGGGCTTTCTTTTTTTTATATAGTCAGTATGTATAATAGATTTTTCATATTTGTAAATATCCTAACGGCCCCTTGAAAAGCAGTTTAATCTGAAGGGCTACCGTTTTTAAATAAGATGAATAATAATAATAATAATAATAGTAAACAGGAATGATGTTCAAAAAAACGAACGATATCAGGAATTTATTCATTTGAATGTTGATTATAAATTGAATTGCGTAATTAAAGAACTAATCAATTAAACCAGGGCAAGCAGTTCTAATAGATGTTCCAAATTGAATTTGAAATTGTTCCACTGACGTACGTAGTTGTTGTCGCGTGCGCCGTGTGCTTGCGTGAAAGTCAACGGCTCCAATTTAACGGTTCCAAATCCTCACTGCGAATTCACAATTTATTTCCACAAATAAACAAAAGTTCAGCAATCAAATACACAAATTTCACTTGCACCAAGTAGGTCCACTCCAGCCTCGTACCCAAGCGCAAAAGAGAGAGAAAAAAGTACTACTCCAGTGTTTTATATAGATCAGTGGTTATGCTGAGCGAGCGCGCGGGGGTGTTTGGGGAGGACGCGACGGGAATTAGTTGCGCCCAGTGAACTCAATTTGTTAACCTGGAACGATAACTGGCGGGTGAAAAGTGAAGCCAAAATAACAGTGCCTACGCCATCAAACGTGATTGTTTCACAACGGTCCAAGTTCAAAATAAGTTACGAAAATAGAAAAAAAACTTGAAAAGCTGTTAAAACCTGCACGATAACTTATTTTATCCCATATTTTTATGGCTTTCATAAACTTTTTGCACAAACTAGCTTATACGACTTATACGACTGACAAAAAACAAAATATTTTCGCTGTTTGAACAAAAACACTGAGAAAACTAACTTACTTCAGTCACTCAGTGACAAAGATATGTTTTCCTCCTAGTTTTCCTTCTGTAATCTTTTTTAGCCAGTTACAAAGTAGAAACTACTTCGATACACAAAAATAGAGTTTACGTACGGACCGCGCAGTAAATAAGTTGTGGGGGACTGAAACTGACGTACGGACCGCGTGAAATTGACTTTTGAGGGACTGAAACTGACGTACGGACCGCGTAAAAGGACTGGGATTTAGGCTTCACTTTTTTCCGCCTGAATGATTGAATGTTATCGTTCCAGATATTAAAAATTTATGGAGTTCACTGGTTGCGCCTGGCAGAAAATGTCCGATATCTGATGAATGTATGTCGATAAGTGAAGAATCGAATATATCCGCGTAAATCAACCCATTTTTTATGCGTTTAAGCATTTTCCTCGTTTATTTACTCATTCTTTATCCATCCATGGATGATATGGATCAAGAACTATCATCTGAAGGTAATTTTTTTACTTTATATTTTAGGCGAGACTCTAGAAATACAACATGTCAACAAGCTATTGCTGCATGTCTTTGCTGCTTAATTTTCTCTGCCTACCGCCACGGCGCCACACAATTTATCTATTAAGTGGATATCTATAACTGTCGATTAATAAAGACTTATCCTTATTTATATTTTACTCTGTATTGACGTATTTTAATACTCATAAAATGTAGTCTGTCCATTTGCTATATAGTATATAAACCATGATTATTAAATGAATGGTGCTTATTAATTGTTCAATTGTTTGTTTGTCGTTTATGACTTACTTTGCTAAAAAAACTTTCTTTTAACAGAATCAGTGAATTCAGATGATGAATTTAATGCATCATTTCAAAAACTTGATGTTCAAGATGGTAGATTAATAAATTATTATCTATATTTCTACTTTCATATCATTTATATGCTTCACTTGCAACCAATCCCCAAAGACAATTGAATTTGGGACCAACATTGCTGCCATTCTATAGAAGATTATGAGATTCTTTTGTTGAAACGGGGACCAACATGGCCGATTGCAAGTCAAGAATACAATATATTACATGTCTGTTTGACAGTTCAAAGATATTTTGTCAGATGTATTTATTAATTATGTCAATCCTTCAACTGTGCCCCCATGCACATGTCAGTTCATTAAAGGTAATGTCTCTCTCCTCAGCCGACATAATTAAGTGACATAGCATACATTAATTCCATAGTTCCTCAATTTAGAAACTTGGTCATTTAGAAGTGCCAATAATGGTGTTATTACAACTGTGACTCCTGTAGTTGCCAGACCCGGAATCCAGTAGCAAACAGATTTACCTCTTCCTGTTGGAATAACGGTTAATGTATCTTTATTGTCATTGTTACACTCAAGGTGTCATGATGAAACATATTTTGAAGAATGTCCAAAAAAGGGTCTCTCTCATGCTCCCTCACTTGTTGGCTCTTGTAATGTTATAACAGCACCAGACGGCGTAACCATATTTGATCTATGATCCTGAAGATAAACACAAATATTAGTTACATATTATTAAGATCATATCCCTCTCACCAATGCCCACTAGTACTCAGACAGTCAACACATTTTGTCACAAGATCTGTAATATTAACAATCAACTGCAACCTGTATTCAATACAACTAATTCGAATTAAATATATTCCAGAATATACTGTGCACAAAAGCCTGTAAATATGTTGTAAAATAGGAAAATTATTTTATTAAAGCCAGACATTTATTGTTTAATATTTTAAACTGTATGAAGTGATTAACAAACCACACAGTTTCCCTCTTGCAGTCACTGGACGTGTTACTAATAAACTGTTGCCTCTGGCTTATAAAATAAAATTATCAAAACAATACAATACAATACAACATGAGCAAGTGTTTCGTCAAATACAGTATCCAGACACTGACAGTGTCTGTTCTGTCAGAAAACAGACTGTCTTGGAGTTTGGACTTGCCATTTGTGCCAGAACAAGGCCAGCCACTGTGCTGGCACAAAATGGCCATGAAAGTTGTCAAAATCAATAAATCATATACTAAATAACTTACCCGCTTGATAAAGTAACATTCTGTCTGAAAGGATACTTCAGTCCCATCATTTTTGTTTATATACCAGCAGTGAAATTTTGCTTGTGAACCATCACATACAAGCTCAACATCGCAAGGTTTATTTCCTCTGCTATATAAAGGATTGTATTGATTCGTGCCGCTCAGAACTTGAAAATTCGCTCTTGTGTCTAACACGATAATGACGATCAATGCCGCTTTCGTAAAATAATTCTCTTGTAGCAATGCAACCTTCTCTAGGACACAAGGTCTTTCCCAAAATAACTGCTTTGTGGACAGGTCTTTCAATTTCTTGCAACATTTCACAAATTTTCTCATTTACATTCGCCATGAAATATTCATGTCGGCCATGTTAACATCAATTTCTGCCAGGCTCGATTTTCTTCGCGTCCTCCCCAAGCACCCCCGCGCGCTCGCTCAACAACTGATCTCTATTTATTTTTTCTCTCTTTCGAGCCTGGGTACGAGGCTGGGTCCACTCTGTAATTACAATCCTTTAAAATATCCTGGGTAAAATTGCAAAAACAGCGGTACAAAAATAGCAATAAATGCGGAGCAGTTAAGCTTGCGCTTACGCGCGATAGCTCGTCACGTCACTACATTGGGAATACATTTGCCATCTTCCTTATGGGAAGACCATCTGCAGGTTTATCACTGCTTAAATGATCTGCAGAAATCCTATTGATAGTGGCATTGACTATGACATAGTGTCTATCTATGTTCTGATGCTCCTCAGTCATGTGGTGCGCATCTTGGTGGTAATCTACATTGTCGAAAACCAGCTTGAAACCTGGGGATGGTTTTTTAATTGTGACTAACCAGGGTTCTTCCGGTGACCTTTCTTCTCTTGCAACTTTCGCTGCGAGCCACTTCGTGTCTGTTGCAACCATTTCTTTAATATCTTCGTCATAATCCTTTCCAAACTCGTCCAATTTCTTGTATAGGTGGGTATATGATATGACCAATCTAAGAGGGGCTAATCTAGACATGACAGTCTGCAAAATTATATAAAATTAATATAGTTAAGTCTACTTGCATAAAACTATCAAAAATTGTCAGAAAATTATAAACGGTAACCACCTGTGAAAAAAATATGAGTAGCAACAGCAACATGCCCATATACTCCGCAATACTATTTTATTTTGTTTAGCCGAGATAATTTTACTCGTCACATGAAAGGTTTTGCACCCTAATGCGTTATAACACTGGTAAACTGTGCTTACACTAAGGACTGACATTTATTTTAGGCTTACCTGTACCTGATTTTATGCATGCATGCATTGACCTACATTAGTATTTTACTCTGTATAACACCAAACGATATTACTTGTCAGTGATAGGGTATTGCCAGTTTTTTGGTTAACCTATTGTCAACAATATTGGTCTTGTGCCGGCCTATGTTTACTTTTCGGCTGAGACTTATATATAGCAAGGACCTGCATTTTTAAGGCCCATCTACATATTTATATAGTCATATGATCTCTAAAGGGGTAAACTGGGCTGTAGTTGCTGGGGTGAAATGTCAAATAATAATACTGTACAATAAGAAATTCATATTACCGCCCAATTTGAATTGTGTAAGAACATGCTCAAGATTAGCTGTACTGCATTCATGTACGGTGACTTACTTCGAAGAAGTACTGAAGCAGCCATACCAACTGCAGGAATCCATGTGTCTTCTTTCAGTTGCAACCTCCTTCTACCAACACTGAATGAAACAATGGTGCTCTCTTTTGCAGCTCTTCATTTTCTTTCTCAAAGGAAAAATCAAGCATTTTCTGCTTTGAAGGCGAACGTAAACAACTAGGGTTTTTCCTTGCACAAATATTTGTCCACTCCGTCAATTTCTATTAAAACGTTCACGGTGAGATGTTTTCTGTGCTTACATCTCCAGGCTGCGTTGGCTATCTGTTTGTAGGTATCACGAACTAACATCTTCCCTAGTGACTCCAAGAATTTCCATGAATGCCGTGCCTATCGAATATGATCTTTCAACATTTGTCGAAATTCATTCTGAGATTCCGCTTGTCTTATATTGCCGGGTAAGCTGTTCGATAATGTTTTAAGATAATTATTGCGGGGTAGAGGAACAGCAAGTTTGTTCACAGAGTCTCGAGAAGCAAGTAAGAAGTTACATCGTTGCGATATGTAAATTTAGAACATAGATATTCGGGAACGAGGTTATTTAAAGATTTAAAACCATCAACGTTTTTTTAATTTGACATTGTATATTTAGATTATCCTACCCTAGCTTGTCCAATAAGCTATTGGCATCGGCGTAAAATTAGAAAAGGTCAACACTCGTGTTGCACGGCTTTGAAGTTTTTGAAGTTTATTTGATAAAGGTTTACCACAATTTCCCCACACAATATTACAGTGGTCAAAATGTGGCTGTTAAGAGCTTGATAAATAATGTGCAATATTTTTAATGAAACAAATTACCTTAATCTCTTGATGGCACCGATACCTGAAGCAATTCGTTTTGTCAATTTATCGATATGACTATTCCAAGTAAGATTTTCGTCAAATAAGACACCAAGTGACTTTGTTGTGGAAACACGATCTAATGGAGAAGAAGAAGAAGAAGATTTATTACCAATAACAAAAATAATAAGAAAGGAATACAAGATAAATATAACAAATTAGGTAAACAGCCAACTAAAGTAGTCATAAAGGACTAGCCCAATTAGTTGGCTGGCTAGTATAGTAAAAATTAACTAGAAATACATGCATGCAGAATCCCCTCGCCCATTTGAACCAAACAATTTACTCCCCAAAAGTTATTATAACATGAAGTGCCGAATAGACCACTGTAACCATGGAATATTTCTTTTATTTTAATTTGTAAAAAATATTGATATTTTGTACTTTTAACTATAAAATTATCATTATCAATTGCCCAACTATATAAAGTGGGTATACGATTATGTACTCTTTCAACCTTAGACGTTCACAAAACGTTTCGAAATTTTCATATCGAGCAGTATTTTTATACTTCGGCAGTTGCTTTTGAAATGAAGTTTTTGAGATTTAATATGTTTTTTATTTTTCTATAACGTATTTGAATCAATACTAAAATACTTTTAAGATCAATCAATGTTATATTGACCACAGAATGATCTACGCATTTTCAAATTCACAAACATACTCTGTATGCTATAAATCGGCAAAGCAAGTATGCAAAATAGACACTTACCCGTTTAAAACGCTCCTTTTTCGGTCTTTCGACTGTTTTTCTTCTTGTAGATTTGTCCTCTAAATACTTTATCTTGTTTTGAGTATTATAAAATAAGTGCGAAACTATTTTTGAAAAAAGTTTTCAAAATGGCAGTCAATGCATTCCGCTATGTTTTCACATACCCGGGTGTAAATATCCGAGCGGAATTAGTACCCTCGCACGAAGCGCCGGCTCGGGGATTAGATGACTGATATAAAGAGGTCGGACTAAGATACAATATAGATGAAAAACTAGAATAGAAAAAAAGATTATAGCATATTTAAAAGTTCTTATAATTATATACTTAAGTGTGGACATTGCCCATAGTTAGACAAAACTGGTTGCACTCTTGAAGAGTTATAATTATACTTTCATTTTTGTCGATTTGTCGGGCCGATTTTAGGTTTTGCTGAATGTTAATGACGAATATTTTCAGTTGATGATGTCACCAGATGACGTTTTCCACGTATTTTTCAAATATCATTAACGTGCATCTGAAATCGGCCCGACAAATCGCAACGTGTGAACGTACGTTTATATAGACATGTACAGCAAATGAATTCAGCAATCACTGCCTGAATGCTTATCAAGAATAGTTCTGATCAAACGATTTTTGATTTGAGTTTTTGGTAGATTCTTTGCATCCTCATCAATTGAGTTCCATCAACAAGCACCGGAATATCTAATGTTAAATTTCCATAATTTGTCCTCACTTGAGGTAATGAATAACTAGAACGGGAAGCTAGTCTTGTATTATGATGGTGAACATTGCTGACACTTGTGAAGTAATCATTAAACGTAGTGAGAATATTACCTGTATGAAAGTCAAACATAAACAAAGCAGTATACAGATATACTAGATCAGGAAAATTTAGTAATTCCAATTTTATAAATAGTGGGTTTGTATGGTGGTAGAAGTTAGAGAAGTTGATAATTCGAATAGCTTTCTTTTGTAGTAGATATAGAGGTCTAGTGGTAGAGGAATAACTGTTACCCCAAGAAACAATGCCATATATTAAATAGGGGTAAATTAATGAATAATACAAATTAGTGAGTACTTTAGTATTAACATAATGTATATTTTTTGAGATAGCTCCAATACTACGCTTAATTGTTTTTTGACAAGTGTATAACATGGGGTTTCCATGGGGTTGAATTTTTATCTATTAGAATACCTAGATAACGAATGTTAGATTCTTCCTTTAGCTCCTGATTGCTTAAAGTCAGTTTAACTGTGAATGACTTCTTTTTTGGGGCTGTATGAAAAATAATAAAGTTTGATTTCCCAATATTAAGTGACAGTTTATTCGCACAAAGCCACTCATTTATTTTTACCAAATGATTGTTAATGTTGCTTTCTAGAGTGACTAAGTTTCTATTGGAATAAAAGAGATTTGAATCATCTGCAAACAGATGAAAGTCAAACAAATTTGAACTGTTCTGAAAGTCATTAATATATAGGAGAAACAGGAAAGGACCCAATACGTTGCCCTGAGGAGCACCACAGCTGACAGACATTGGTTAAGATTTAATACTGCAAACTGAAACGAATTGCTCTCTATTCTTAAGATAGGAAACAAACCAGTCTTTAAGCGCACCCCTAATACCATAATGTTCGAGTTTGCATAATAAGATATTCAGCGTCCTGGAACAACATCCCAACAAACTTGCTCAATCTTCTAAGAGAGACAACCTGGTTGACAGTATCGAATGTCTTACTAAAATCTAAAAAGATCCCACAAGAATAAACAGTATCTTCAATGGCTTTTTTAATTTTATCGGTTATTGATAAAATAGCTAACAGTGTAGAATGCTTTGCTCGAAAACCAAATTGTTTACTGTAGAGTATGTTATTCTTATCAAAATATTTTATCAGTCTTCGGTATATGAATTTTTCTAGAATTCTATGAAAACTGATGGTAGTGATATTGGACGATAATTGGAAAGATCCAAATGCGATCCTTTCTTATAAATCGGTAACACCCTTGCAATTTTAAAGCAATCAGGAAATGTACTGGTAGAAATTGATAGATTATACAAAATCTCTAACGGACTTAGTAATAAATGTCTTGTTGTTTTCAAAATATGAACTGGAATGCTGTATGGTCCTACAGGCTTATTAGGATTTAAAGCCACTATTTCTTCTTCAATTTCTCTTTGTGTAATAGGAGAAAGAAACATACTATTTTGTTGCTTAGTTGGCATAAATGATATAGGTGAGACGGCTACAGGTGAAACTGAATTAGCCTATTTTTCACCAATTCCTGCAAATAAATCATTAAATGCATTTGCAATTTTTACGGTATCAATTATTTGACAACCATCTTTGAGGACCTTAGATGGAAAACTACAACTTGTAGGTTTTAAATTAATAATCCACTTTATTCCTCGCCAGATACTTTTCGTATTGTTTTTATTAGATGAAAATAATCATTATAGTAGTTCTTTTTGTTAATTTGTATTAGACGTTTTAATTTATTACGATAAATTTTAAATTTACTATAAACTAAAGTTGATCTTGTTTTAATATACTTTCTATAAAGACTATTTTTAATATTAATAGATACACGTAAGGGGGCACTGGTAATCCAGGATTTGGACATATGTTTGATCCTCTTCCTACTTAACTGTTTCAGGTTATATGTAAACAACGAGTTTGAGTGTTTCATCAGGCGATCCAAACACGAGAAAACGGTATGAAACACGAGCGCAAAGCGCGAGTGTTTTATTGTTTTCGAGTGTTTGGTCCCCTGATGAAACACGAGAAACGAGTTGTTTACACAACATCTCAAACAAACCAGTATTTAAAGAGAAATTCAACGCGAAAGTCGAGTTAATTTATGGGTGTTTATTACCGTGGTATCAAGACAACGATACGGTGGTGATTTCCTTTGTGTTTTGCTTATGAATTATTAATGAGTTTTAGATAGGTATATGAAACCGTGCTGTGCTGTGCTGTGCTGTGCTGTGCTGTGCTGTGCTGTGCTGTACTCTGCTCTGCTCTGCTCTGCTCTGCTCTGCTCTGCTCTGCTCTGCTCTGCTCTGCTCTGCTCTGCTCTGCTCTGCTCTGCTCTGCTGTGCTCTGCTGTGCTCTGCTGTGCTCTGCTGTGCTCTGCTGTGCTCTGCTGTGCTCTGCTGTGCTCTGCTGTGCTCTGCTGTGCTCTGCTGTGCTCTGCTGTGCTCTGCTCTGCTCTGCTCTGCTCTGCTCTGCTCTGCTCTGCTCTGCTCTGCTCTGCTCTGCTCTGCTCTTCTCTGCTCTGCTCTGCTCTGCTCTGCTCTGCTCTGCTCTGCTCTGCTCTGCTCTGCTCTGCTCTGCTCTGCTCTGCTCTGCTCTGCTCTGCTCTGCTCTGCTCTGCTCTGCTCTGCTCTGCTCTGCTCTGCTCTGCTCTGCTCTGCTCTGCTCTGCTCTGCTCTGCTCTGCTCTGCTCTGCTCTGCTCTGCTCTGCTCTGCTCTGCTCTGCTCTGCTCTGCTCTGCTCTGCTGTGCCGTGCTGTGCTGTGCTGTAGCCTCCTTCGCGGACGCCACTTTGACTACTTTTTCAGGAACATCGCCGCTTCGGGCGCCGATGAGAAAAACAATGTGATAAGGTAGATATTGACATGGGAAGGTAAACATCAAATACCATGAAGTAGCTGTTAATTTACAAAACGGTCAATATATCATTCTCTATATTATTATTTGTAATTACATGGAAATAATAAAGAACAATATTGAGCGTGTGAATTGTTTCAGGTGGTTGCCGTCCATTACTATGGCGCAGGTTGTACCGAGGGCGGATAGCGCTACCCACAAATTAGTGATTCTTAGCCTTTGTAAAAATGCTCGAAAATATTTCACAGTATAATGATACGCGCTCCACAACAAATATAAAATAGATTTATACGGTAAAATGTACGCATGGCCTCGATCACGTAAACGTCTAGGTTTCTTCTGCAGGAGCAAATCATGAAGACAATGATTGGGATCTTTCTTCGAACCAGTCATCACTTTAAGATTTTAAGAACGTCTCTTCCTGTTTTCCTGTATCTCACATATATAGGCTGCCAAAAAATCATACACTTTTGTAGATTCTTTACCTAAGATGTACTATAAGATGTTGGAAAAGTTGGTTGTATCCAAACGCTTTGGTACAGTGATCAGGGTAACCATTACTTTGGCAAAATGCAACCGAATATTTACATTAATTTTCTGAACACTATAGAAAGACGTTTCAATCGTTTCCTTTTAAAGTTGTATGAGAGCAAGTTATGGGCGACTACAAATCTTCAAAACTTTTGTAGCTTCTTTTCTCAGCAAAGGTTTTGTCCAAAAGAATATCACAGAGTTCATGCTGGAGTTTAGAAACATGAACGTTGCTGACCAGAAGTAAAATGCATTAAAGTTAACTATATCATATCGACGCACAAGAAATGGGGATGCTAATTGTGGCCCTAAGAAGAGTGCAAAACAGACGACGATAAGAAAACAGGATTTCGCGTGCTTGATTTCACGAAGAAACTTTTTCCGAGTTTGATTTTCTTCTTCTACGCTCTGAATTTGTCTCGCTTCTGAACGTGCTAATCTTCTTACTACAAAATAGATTTTTGTGTAGACAAAGCAGGTGAAGCCAAAAAGTAATAGAGTAGCCACCGACACGAACAGTCCAATTATCGTCATAATACGAAACGACAAAGCAAACACTAATAGCACTACCATGCTACCTCCACATATGTAAGATAAGATTCTCTTCTTTGTTACTTTAGTGGTATACGAATATGGATGCAGAACACCAATGTATCTCTCATATGACATAGCAGATAATGTCACCATGGATAATCCAATTGGTATAAACGCTGATTGTTTCGCGATAAAGTGCGCCGTGCAGCTCTTCAGGCTTTGGAAGGGATAGACCAGGATAAAGACAAATAACGGAATACCGACACAACCAACTCCTAAATCAAACATGGATTGAACCAGGATAAGAAAATAACAAATTTTGTTCTTCAGTTGAGATGACTTAAAAATTGTAATAGCTGCAACGAGGTTTAATAAAACCGTCGGAAATATTAGGATGACAGCGACGACCGCGTTAGAAATTCGATTGATCTCATGCTTGCTTGAGGGAAGTTTTCCCACCAATTCACTTGTCCTACCTAAGTGGTAACATGTTCTAACGAACGTTTCTACACTGTAATTCATAATTATTATTAGTCGAGGCAAACGGCTCAACAAATCTTTGACCTAATGTAGGAATAACAACATAAAGTCAGAATTTTATACATTTTCTGGGTACGGTAATTATAATTCCCTATTAAGACACTATAATATTGGTGACTGATGATATTGAGTCATATTAATTTTCTTTAATTCTTATAGAGAAAAATGAATTAATGAAAAAATTGATGTATTATATAATACACTTGAAATTTGAAGTGTTAGATGTAACCGAAAACATCTGGATCTATTTTATACAGTTAACTAAGTTCTTGAAAGATACAATTGGTCGACGTCAGTTAGCTTTAGACAAGACAGTCTAGGGCATATATTTACCGTAGGGCCAGGTGTCAAGGTTTTTATTTTGTAAGAAAAATACTCAAACGGTCAATATTACACGGAATATATAAACGGTTGGCAAGTACTGTACTACTTACTAGAGTATATTATTTTACTTAGCATAATGGTCCTTTTCTGCTTTGATTTTTTAGCAGAATAAGCAAAAGCTTTTTAAACCGGTTGCTTTAATATTCATTTATTGTCTTTCAAATGCTCCTTATAGAACACTGCTTAACATAATTTCCTATTCGTACATCGTGACATTTATTAAAGAGCCTCATTTATCCTTCCTTGAGAAAAGAGCAATCAATGTACGCTGGACACAATTTGCATTTAATCTATCGTTTTCTTTTAAATCTTAACGTTTTTATCAGAAACGTTTTATTTTGCTTTAGTTTAACATCCATGATCCACTACCATTCGATTCATTCAACGGACCCATGATACCAAACTCAGAGATCCCAAGGATAGTATAAAGTTCATGGGATAACTGTAATACCAAGTCTAAGATCGCCGACAAAATCACACACAGTCTTGTATATTTAATTCAAATAGTCAAAAATTCAAATGTTTTGTGGCGAAACGCGCACTTCAGATTAATTGAGCATAGTCGTACGCTAAACTATAATATTGTCCAATGCCTTTTTTAACCATATCTCTAGAGGGGAGGCAATTGCACTTTAAAAAAGGTACTGATATTGTCCACAACTGCATCCCAAATAATATATGGCAATCCTAAATCTCTTCTCCAAAATTGTCCTCAATTTTCGACACGCACTTATAAGTCGCCATGTTTATTTCTGCGCATTAATATTCATTAATATTCACAGAATTAGAAGTTACTATCGCAAGTGAAGTGCTGCCTCAAAGCCATAGCCTATTGCGATGAGAAGCCAGTTTTTTACGCGAAAACAAGTCCTGGGAGACTTGAAAAATTAATCCTAGGATTACAGTAACTAATATTATATGAGTTCTGTTGTAACGGACGATATGAGTTGTATAAGATGTAGGCATACATATATTTCTTAAATTCTTATAATTATATTTAAATAGTACAGCAGACATAGGCTTCTAAATATATGACAAGGCTTCTAAATATATATATACAGTATACTACCATTTTGTAGTCAATGTTTTGCACAACTATGATAAATCATTGGCACTTGTATAATAATCACTTAATAAAATTCATGTAATCCAGCGACAATAAGCTTGTGGTCTCATGCATGCTACGGGGTTAGTTAACACATTTAAGTCATTCATTAGACTAGACGGATAAATCCATTGGAATACCGATATTATAGGAGTTGCATGTGTATTCATTTGAGTCTCCCAGTGCTATCTTCTGGTCAGAAGATATTTAATGCCTATGGCCAATCATTTGGGCCTCTCTTGTGATAGATTGGCGCCTATCTATGGGAGGTCCTTGGCATTGACTCTCATCCGATTTAAAAACGAAACTGTGTTTAGGCCCAGATTGATCAAGCCTAATTAGCTCGTGGCTTTTCTAGCGTAACTCTGATCCTGCAGGTGTTATATAGATTAATCTACATATTAATTGACAATATGAATCAAACCACAAAACTCACACGCCTGATCTCATTCGTTGCAATTTTTATATAGTGACAAAGCATTTAAAACACATTAAAAACCTTCCGCTAGAATTCTTAATTTATATAACGATATTGACCGTTTTGCATATTTGCAGCTGCTGGTCATTAATGCTTAGACTAAGAGTAAGCCTTGGGTGCTTTGAAAAACTGCTTTTTAGCTTGGATAAATACACTTTTTGCTCTGCATGCAGTTTTATGCGCATGTCAATGTAAAAATCCAGGGAAGGAGGACGGGAAACCCCCTTTGACCTTTTGATTGAGCGTCAAATTTCCCACACGCGGAACGAGGGAAACTCTGTGGCGAGGCACTAGCATTGCGTCGACTACAAACTGATACTGCAATTTATTTGTAACTTAAATTTCAAAAACAACGTCCTAGTCTGGTAAAGTTGGTGGCTTGGTAACTTGGTTATGTACAATTTTAAATGGAAGACTATCCGTCGAAATTTGTGATAGGGCGTATATCAAATCCAATTAATTTATTCATTCATTCATCTCCAGAAAAATAGAAGAATCTTATAGGTTCACTTTTGAAATCATGTAAACGGTGACATAAAACGAATAAGGCCGTATTGTTTCGCTTTGTGGTTGTAATATATATGACAGTTTCTTTATCTCTTAAGTTTTTCTTGTTTATATATTCAATTTATGCAAAGCAATAAATTGCGGTTAATGAAGTAATATGTTCAAGAAGATTCCATTTGCCCTAAGACCTTGCCAGTCTGTCAACACAATTAGTGCATGCACCAAATATAGCTCAGGGAAAGCTCAAACAATACCTTGATAGAACAAGGCGTTTATTCCCGTGTCCTGTTAATAAATATAAAATATGATAAGAAATTGAACTTTGGCAACTTAGCATGTGAACAACTGATGCAAACTTGGGCCTAACCAATCAAAAGCTCTCCTAAAGATAGCTGTCACCATCATGCATACAATGGTCCTATTTGTATTAAAAACATTTGGGTACAGTTTATGTGTCTGCCGCGCATTCGCAAGATTTCAGTCAGTGTGTAAACAATGCTAGTGAAATTTTTCAAAGTTTGTTTCAGGGTATCAAACCTTGTAACTCAAAAAACCCCACCCACCTCCCCATAGGCAGAGCCGAGTACTGATATATCGATCGAATCTACATGCTAAAATATATTCCTAGATCACCTATATGTAACTTGTAAATTTGTAACCAAATTGTTCAAATAATTGAATTAAATAAATAATGGCAGGGAAGTGCTGTCCTTTGGGACAACACTTCGCCACGTGAAGTGCATTTTACAGGTCATTCAGGTCGAAAATGCGACCTAATTACCTGACCTAGAGACTCGATGGGTCAGTCATACATAGTTGAGTACCCTGCACCAATGGTTGGTCACCAGTCCAACTAGGACTCAATTTAAACGAGCTGACTGACCTGAACGGGGGTCCGCCTGTTCCCCTGTTATCTAGAGGTCCACCTGTTCCTCTAGAAAAACCTACAGTTTTTGCATGCTCTGTCAGGTCTTGAGAGCCCTTACTGTCTCAGTATAACCAATGGTGGTCTCTAGACCATCAGGCCTCAACCCACTGAACAACATGCACAGAGCTGGCTCACCCCCTCTGCAACCTAGATGTCCTCCTGTTCCTCTAGGTAAAACTTAGGTTAGTTAGAGCCTCTAGACTGTTCGAGCACTTCCTTGCCCAAAATATATGCCACAAAATGCATCTGTTGTGTTTGTTGTCTTGCTAAAGTTGCCTGTTGCCCAAAGTATTTTATGATATATTTCAACATATTAAACTTCATTAATTAAGTAGTTTTAAATAAAAAATTGTCCAATGAAGCATGAATTTGACCTTCGTGACAAACTTTACACTATTAACTCGTAAACAAGTTTTCCCAGCCAATTTTCCCCGCCTAACAAGGCCAGCCCGACCTAACAAGGTCGTATAAACATCCCCTAAGCCACAACAAGACCAATATCTCTACTTTACGGATCGAAAAAGTTGGTTCACGATGCGTGAAGCATTTTCACGAACCGCACGGTCCGTACGGATCGTACGGATAATAACACCTACTACTAGTGACGATTACAGATTGTTTATAAATTTTCTGAGAATTTGCCTGTCAGTATGCGCGAGCATGGTACTTTGATTGCTTTAGCACGCTTGAATTTATTATTTTTTATTATTATTATTATTATTGAAATGATGGAATTGCACCAAAAGGTGAATTACTCCATTTTTACAGCTAAGGTAAGAATTTAAAAATTTACATGATATAAATGTAAAACTTGAGACTAATCCTACATATTATTTACGTTTGTACTGCTCTTAAACTAAAACTACGACAAGGATAAATATATAAAAGGATTAGATTAAAATTGATTATTTATTTTAGTCATAGCCGGAAAAAACTGTTCTTAAGGCGTTCTGTATTGCATTTAAATAAAGTCAAGTCATCTTTATTTCGGAGACATGTGCCCGTGACATTAAAACGTGATGGAGGAACAATGTCAATAAATTTTAGGGTTAGTTTTTGCGTCATTAAAAAATTTCATGCACGATTTTCATTTAGGTTACCACATTTGGTTATTCGCAAAGGTTCATGGTAATGTAAATCGGGATAAATAATCCTGAAACATCGTTTTTGCACTCTCTCAATTTTTTCAGACAGAAAGTTAGGAAGACTTGTATGCCATACGATACATCCATATTCCAAAATTGAACGCACCAACGCAATATAAATAGATTCTAAACTTCCGACGGCATTTCATTTCTTTTTAAAACACGAATAATATACAGGCGTTTTGAGGCTTTCTTAACAAACTTATCGACGTGCACAGTAATTTTTTCGGGGCCATTTTGGCCCCAAAAATGGGGCCAAAATTTTGACCCTGAGACGGCCCCTTTTAGTGGGGCTGTTTTGGCCCCAAAATGGGGGCCAATATTACAGCCCTTGATGGGGCCAAAACAGCCCCATTAAAAGGGCCAAAACAGCCCCATTAAAAGGGCCAATTTTAGTGGGGCTGTTTTGGCCCAAAAAATGGGGCCAACATTTTGACCCTAAAACGGCCCCTTTTAGTGGGGCTGTTTTGACCCCAAACTGGGGCCAAATTTACAGCCCTCTTGATGGGGCCAAAACAGTCCCAGCTTTGGCCCCATCAAAGGGCCAATTTAGCTTTCGTTAAATTGACCCTTGTTAATAGGAACTAAAATTGGTGAAGATAAAATATAATAGTGAGTTACACAACAATTTAAAAGTTAAAAAATATATATTTATAAGTTTGACATTAATCTTAGTTTACACACACATATATATACATGCAAGTTAACAGTGGCAAAACTAACAATGGCAAACTAGCATGCATGCATGCTATGCAATGCAAATTTTAAATTATTTGTGTTATTCAAAACTTACAAAACTTAATCTATTGCCTTAAACTCGATGCAGGTTTACTAGCATTTGATTGCATGACCAGTAATTGCCATCGCAGCTAATAGAACTCATCATATATGGTTTGGAAACTCCATGAAGTACATTATAACTCAGTATCTATATTATTGTCCAGGTTTCTGCTAGATGTGATTTTATCACATCCAAACAACCAATAGTAATGTCGAAACTAAAAAATCACATTCTTGCATAAACATAAACTAATGAGTTATATTGTACTTTGCAAGTTGATGGTAGTCAATACCCATTTACCCCATATTTTAAAATACATGTATCTTGTCAGATGGCTATATGATTGTTTTCACTGTTTTCACAGTAAAAAAGGTACCAGTTGACTCGACCAGCGTTGATCACATCAGTACCAGGGCATTCAACAAACACTTGGTTCTCCCAAATAATCATTAACTGGTCTACATCCTCCGGGTACCCAGTGTCCGGACCATACTCTCCATTGTTGACGAGGGCTATGGAAAAAAATATTGTGAGTGTCAATGTAGATATTGGTGTAAGAGACAACTACTCAACTAGAATACGATTACACATCCAACATAGAGTATGAAGTATGAGGCCAGATACTTGCACAACATTAAATGTACCGCAGTAAATAGCACTTGCCAAACATCAAATGTCCTGCAGAAAGCAAGCTAGATTATATACTTTGTCTCAGTGGTGAAGCTAGACATTAGAAACTAGCCATGCTATGCAAATATATTTTTTAAATTATTGAAACCTTTATTTGAGTTATTATAAGGAGAGTGGGATACTCAGCAGTTGACTGTTGTGTAAAACTACCTAAAGACTGGGAGACTCCCTGGACATTATGTAGTGCTATAAGCTAGCTCTCTTGGATTAAGCAAAACATCTGGCCACAATAGAATCTTAGGAGAATAAAAATGAATACACTATTTTAAAATGCATTGGACATTAATCGGTTAACCTTCAATTATCTCGATTGTGCGGTGCCAGTGTGGGTAGAGTATAGCAAATACGGCGGTTGACTGTTGTGTAATACTACCTGAAAAATACAATAAGAAGTTCGACGTTTCGAGCGAAGGCCCTTCATCTGGGCTTCTACTAACTTCCAGACGAAGGGCCTTCGCTCGAAATGTTGAATATCTTATTGTATTTTTCAGGTAGTTTTACATAACAGTCAACCGCCATAACCTTGAATTAGTTAACTACATACTGTATCAAATCTTCTCACAGCATAAAAATACAAAAATTCTAATAATTGTTATTTTTGTAAGTCCCTATTGCAACCAGAGGTTTTCTCATCCAAGAGAGATAGCTTATGGCATTACCTGCACATAATGTCTAGGCAGTCTCCTACTCTCCCTTTGATTACTCAAATTGTCTGGAGTGAAGCCATGGAATCTGCTCTTACTATTCAAATAAGCATGCATTAAAATAGCCTAAAGACAATGCATTTCTGAAGGTTTCAATAATTAAAGAATCAACAATTTGCAAATGCATCTATAGCACAACCAGTTGCTATGTCTAGCTTCATCACTGAGACAGAGTATATAATAATAAAGTATTTTGCAATAAGCAGTGGCGGTAGTCGGTAGAGGGGCCAGTCGCCCCCCGAATAATTTCTCAAAGCCTTTGAATGATAGCTGGTTAACTGTGTAACAAAGCTGTATCAATTTATGATTTTACAACCACGAAAGCCTTGATAGGCTGTAATTTAAGTAAATTTGCATGAAATTTAAGTGAAAAAGTTTTAAGAATGGAGATTTGCAGTAACAAAAGGATGGTTATATGTTGGCAACCTAAGTTCGCACCCCCAATATTTTGCAAAGTGTCCGGCACTGGCAATAAGTTCCATATCCACACATTGCTTCTGTCTGGCCCCATTAGAATGTGGGAAGGAAGTACTAGTCGATACCACATAGTGTAGAGTGAGAAATAGATATGTTGTACCACAGCCATTATTGCCCTTAGGAAATGCATGTATCAGTGGCTTCCCCCTGGGGTCGACCCCCGGGGATACAGGGGGATTGGTCTTTTCACCCAGTCAAACCTTAGCAAATTCCCCTGGGTACAAGATACAGGTATTAAATACAACCCTCAAGGGCAGTATCTTTTTTTTCAATCCTATATCAAGTTACACAGCCAGTTTCAAGTGGTATAAGCTCTCGTTTATTGACTGACTTATCAACACTAAAAACATCAACACTAAAAATGTTCATCAACAATGACTTGTAGCAAAAGATAGGAAATGTATAATATGAATGGCCCTAGACCAATCCTATAAATTCATAATAAATTCAATGCGTCAAATTCACACTCGGGAGTTTCTAAATCAAAATCTCCTGGGTACTTTCCTGTGGGTTTTCGGCTTGAGAACCAAATTTGACATTCCTCCCACCCCCATGGGATGCAAACACAGTTTGGGAAATGTCTCTGGGTCCCCAGGGGTCGACCCCAGGGGGAAGCTGCTGATACATGGATAAGCATGGCATAGTGTTAGTCCTCTCTACTCTTGGAACATAGGCTTGATATAATTTAACATCTATCATTGAAGCAAGCTATTTTTGTGTAAAAGTATGTTCCTGGTACTGCCAAATATCCACTTATCGGTAGCATGAGAGCATCATGGATTTACATTGACTGGTGCATAAACTTCTCACAATCAAAATATATCAACCAGGCGTTTGAACATTTACATGTAGTTGGACAATGGGCTCAGTGATTTTACATTCTTGGACAGGTTTCGGATATGTGAAAATATATAAAAGTCATACGAATCTGACCTATTAGTATCGATGAAACATTTCAGCTTACAAAATACAGCAGAATTTAGATACACGACTCTGATTGACAGTATACCAGTTAGTGATGACAAGGTCACAAGGATGCAATCTCTTGAACTCAAATAATATATTTAGAATAGGCAATACTTTGTTTTTTCTCCATTTTCACTGCATATGTATCAACATAATTATATTAAAATCTTATATGAAATTTGTACCTGATTTTTGAGGACAAGATGGGCTCTGAGTATTTAACTGCCAATCTGTCATATACAGTTGGTAAATATAAACATTGAAAGCCCAAGATTGAAGATTTTGTATAGTAGCATTTGCTGAAGTAATTTTAAATTGGAACTGTATTATTTTCAGCGTTTTAATTCATATAGGTGCCTAAAACTTTATGATTGGTGACTATCTCTATTTCTTTTCCGTCGATAACAACGGGAGGAAACTGCATTGGATCACGAGTAAAATTAATTCTCAATTATTTACTCTTCTTAGGATTTAACTTCATAAAATTCTCATTTGACCAACAGGAGATGTAGTCTAAGTCCTCTTGAATAGCAGAATGGGTGTTAGTAAAAATCACTTCAGAAAGAGTCATGTCATCGACGTATTTCCAATGTGTTTTTTTAATTATTTGAAGTTTTCAAATCGTTGACCATAACTAAGAAGAAAATCGGGCAGGGCAATGTTTCGTCCCTTGAGGACCGCCTGCTTTGACATTTAACCAACTTGAAACCGATTTACCAATTTTGACTCTTTGCTTCCGATCAGAGAGAAAACTACAAATCCATGGGATCAATGAAGCACGAACTCCTAAATCGATAAGTTTGATAATCAGGATGTTTAAGTTTATCCGATCAAAGGCTTTACAAAAGTCCAAGAAGATAACTATTTAACAATTAGTCGCCGAAGGCGAGGTGATTACAAGCCTATATTCACTGAGCCGAAGGCGAAGTGAATATAGGCTTGTAATCACCGAGCCTGAGGCGACTAATTGTTTTAGTATAATTTCAGTATTGAAAAAGTTTTATTTATAAATACAACTAATACACACGTTTATTTTATGAATATAATTTGCATAAATAAGTTACTTCCGTTTTTGAGTCACGCGACCTAATATCACATGACCTAAAAATTAAAACGGCTAAAACCTTCGGATCAACAACAACGTGGTCGAATCGCTTAAAAGAGATGCTAAATGTCTCGAATTTTACAAGAAATGATGCATCAAAACGAACAGTTTAATACAAAACGATTGAAATAATAGTGTTATTAATTGTTGATGTTAAACGTAAACGAACATCCTTGGAAAGTGCCATTTGGAAGAATCGATGCGGGACTCACACCATGTGTTTGAAGGATGTTTGCTTCATTCCTGCCGAAGTAGATTGTGCTGTTTTCAACAGTTGGACGGCTTTGTACTGGAGATGGAGGAACTGTTGTGGGGATGATCGACGAAGATGAGGTCGCTGCTGTGCTTTCTTTGCCATGAACAAAAGAGCTGAGCGTTGACGACATGTGTTTGAATTGGTTCAGAGTTGGCCTTTCACAATAACTTTCGATACTTGTGTCGCTTCTGTGGCCAGTCACCGCTTTAATTTTCCGCGTTTCGACGTTGTTGGACGACAGGATAGTGACCGTAGTGGCTCGAAGCGAGTGGTTGGTGTAATACGGCGAGATGCCAGCTCTTTCAGACATATTTCTCAACATGTTGTCAAGAGTGTTATGGCCAATTGCCTTCTGCTCGTACCAAATCGTGGCTTGGTTAGGGTTAAACTTGGCCGTAAGATCCTTTGGCCGCTGAAACAGATTATCAATCTTTGGGTTAAGATGACTGAGGTACGCTTTGATGGTCTTCACTGGACATCTCGGCGAATTTGATATGGCGAAAATCTTGCCGTCCGAGTGGTCTTCAGTTCCTTCGAGGCCGCCAGTGTGATTCTTGCTGGAAAGTACCGTTCCCGGTTCGTCTTTGTTCAGCTCGAAATATTCGTCTCCACCACTTGTGATGCAAAGACGTAGCATGGATTTCTTCAGGACACTCTGGTTTTCACGGCCTCGTTTGCCAAAATACAGGAAATATAAAACCAAACTGTTTGCATCAAACCGCGAGGATTACTTGTTTCAGCGCTGGCTAGTTCGCCTTTCTCGAAGAGCTGTTGTACGGCTTCAGCAGTCAAGGGATTTTTGTGCACTGTTCCAGCAATTTTACCACTGCCTATGAGGTGCTTCAGGTATGCATGTAGTGTTTTATTTGCTTCATTGAACACGACGGCGTCACAAATTGAAAATGTTTTATTGTGCGGTTCTGACCGAAGATGGCGATCCAAGGCTGCCCGGATTGACATCAAGCTTGTTTTCTTGTAGTTTGAGCCATCCTTTTTCCTGGCAGAAACGTAAAACTTTGACAAACATTTGTTCATCTCAGGAATTTCCATGTCCTCGAATATCGTCGCAAACTCGGTTTGTTGTAAAAACCATTCTGTTTTAAAAAACAGTCAAAAAAGACATGTAAATTTGACTGTGTCGCTCCTAACTGTTTTTACCAGTTTTGAATTGTAAAATAAATTGTTAAATATACTTAAAAAAGAGTATTTTTCTTACCTTTAAATAATTTCACACCATATTTTGTTGCCTCCTTTGTTTTCACAGGAATGACAGAAGCTTTTATGTTATTAATTTCTGCTTCCGAAATTTTTGCAAATCGATTTTGAGGATTTTCAGCCATTTTTTTGGGAAATTGAAAGCAATAGTTACTGCTCAGAGCAGTCTGAGCAGTAACTATTGCCTCAGAGTTACTGCTGAGGGAGCCAATCAGAATGCTCAAAGGTCATTTTTCAATACTGAAATTATACTAAAGATAGATAGATAGATAGATAGATAGATAGATAGTTCTTTATTGCCTCCAATTCTGAAGAGTCCTTTCTTACAATATATAATAAAATACTATTACTAATTACTACTAAGTGGATACTATATATAACTTATTTACAAATAAATTAATTTACGACTATATTATACTATTTAAAAGTTGATAGATAGTTTATTCATTATATAACCTCCAATTCTGAAGAGAATCTGCAAAAAACAGACTTTTACAATTGTGAATAAATAATTATATAAATAGCTAAAATTTATTAAAATAGTTAAAAGTCAATATTAAAATTTTAAAACTAAGTTAATTAAGAATTATGAATTATGAAAGTGTCAGTGTTTGCAGTAAATTAGTCTGCACTATTCGTTAACTTGTATCGAAATGAGATCATGCACTTTGAGGAATATGTTAAATATTCCGTCTGCTGTTATTGTCAGAAATCTATCAAGTTCCTCTGTTGTAAAAGAGGGACAGTTTCCACTTAATAGGGTTGTATAAATATCTTCTTCTTCTAGGTTGTGGATGTAGCATATGCTTTGTATAGGAAGGCTATCCATTAATTTATCCCACATTGTGTTACGCTCTGGATTCGTTGCTGAACAGTTCATTACAAAGTGTTCTCCAACATCAAGCAGACTTTCACTGCATACCCGACATACATATTCAGTATCGTTTTCTATTACAGCTGATAACACCATTGCTGGAACATTTCCACATAACAAATTTCCCAGGTTAGCTATTATCTCTCGCACGCCTGGATTGCGCCTTGTTACACTCCAGTGTTGAAGCGGCTTTAAACTTGTGTGACTTTTTTGCAAGTGTTTTAAGTTCGGTTTTGCACTAATTGCTTCTTTCCATACTTCCGTCTGTTTTTGATGTATTTGTTCTTTAACCATTTTCTTCCACTTGGTTTTGTTGGGAAACTCACCGGTTGCTAGGTAGTTTGTGACATAGTCCGTTAGGTTGTATGTTTCAAGTATTTTATAGATATCCGCTGCGAAACCAATACTTCGAGAATTCTCCTGATGAAGATGTGAGAATACTCTATATAGAAATAGATGTTTTTGCAAGGTGTCAGGCGGAGAGCGACAAAGGGAACCAAGAAATAAAAGTTTTTGTTTGTCAATATATGCAGTTGTTTGCCACATCCCAATAGCACCAAGGGCTCCATGAGAGCTGGTGGTTATACAGAGACCTTGGATTCGTTTTGCAGCAAAAGCATTAGCACGATTTAGTATTTCCTCTTCAGTTTGTGTTAGGTTCCACCAAACTTCGCTTCCGTATAACATGGCTGGAAGGCCATATGATCTCCAAACGTTCGCCCCAATAGTTGGATTTAGTCCAGCAGGTCGTACTTTAGCTTGCATTAAAGCGCCAACGTAGGCCTTTCCTTTATTTGCTGCAGCCTTTGTTCGTTCCGTGCTGGAGAAATTGCCACTCAACGAGATTCCGACATGCTCCCACGAGCTTTTTTCTATGATTTTTACACCGTTTAAATACCATTCCCTGGTCAGTTTGCAAACGGAATTTGTTGTAGTTCTCTCTCCAAAGGTCACTTCGACAGTTTTGCTGGAATTAAAATAAAATCTCCATTTCTTGCTGTAGGATTCAATTGCACTTAGTAAGCCTTGCAGTCCCTTTACCCTGAGTGACAATAAGGTGATGTCATCCGCAACCAACACCGAATTGGAGTGGATATTGTCAACCTTGAGCCCACTGTCAATTGGTTTTAATATTTCAGGAATGTCATTGTTAAAGCAGAGGAATAACCATGGCGATAGCACTCCTCCTTGTCTTACACCCTGCTTGACAGGAAACATGTTAGATTGCAGACTGTTTACAGAAACACAACAACGCATTTTACCATACCAGTTCCTCAGAATTCTCCAGGATTTCATTAAAGCCGAGATGGTATAATTTATAGAAGAGAGGCCATCTAGCCATACGGAGTCAAAGGCTTTCGAAGAGTCCAAAAGCAGCAATACACTTTGCTTCCTTTTTCCACGTTATGATTAATGATCTCTTGTAGAAAGAAACTGGATAATACACAGCTTTTGTTTTTCTGATAGGCAAACTGAAAGTCATTAGGGATACCCATAGTCTTAAACTTTGGAATCCAGCGGTTTAAAACAATACGTTCAAAGATTTTCCCCATCACATTCAACAACGTTATACCTCGATAACTTCCCTTATCAAGTTTATTCTTTTTACCTTTTTTAAGGATTGAGAAGATATTACCTAAAGTCCAAGATTCTGCAACATATTCTATTTGACGAACTGCATTGAAAATCCTTGTCAAAGCTTGGTGCGTGAACGACCCTCCATACTTAAAATGTTCGTAGACAAGTTCATCTAGACCACCCGCTTTACCATTTGGCAATTTATCGCATACACTCTGGATCTCTTCCACCTTGAATGGAATATCTAATGGATCTTCATTTCCATAACTTTCTTCTTCGATATTGTGAAGACTTTCTTCGACATGCATTTTGAAGTTTTTATCGAAATCAGGATCGTGTTTTGGAGTATACAGGTCTTCATAGTGCTCTTGCCATATACTAAGTAATTCGTGTTCATCATCTATGCGTTTACCATTCACAAGTAAGGCATCATTTGTGTTTTGTGGTTGCTTAGTCATGCGGGAAATTTTCCTGAAGAAATCACTTCTGTCAATGTCATGTTCTTTTTCTAAATGTTCTAGATCCTTCATTTCTTCATCATAAATTGCTCTCCGCTGTGCCTTACGAAAATCACGCTTAGCATTTTTGTATTCAATAAAGGACTGATAATTCCGTCCTCTAGGTTTACCATTTCTTAGCCAGGTTCTTCTGCATAATTTGACCTTTTTGTTCAAAGCTGACAGGTTTGTATTCCAATAACGTTTCAAAAATGGTTTAGACTTCTTGATTGGCACTGACGAGAGCGCGGCCGATTTCAGATTGTGTGTTATCTTCTCAACGTAATTCTCAATCTTTGCGAATGAGTCGAGGGATTGGTCTGTCCATGAACAGCCTGGAAGGCCTCGTTCAATCTCGTCCTGATATCTCTTCACATAGATGTTATCCTTCAGTTTGTCCCACATCAACAATTTTTTATAACATTTTGGCTGTTTCGTCTTCATTATCACCCGTAGATCACAATAAATTGGAAGGTGGTAAGAAAGATTTGTAGAACAATCTTCAATAACAGCGCATTCAGCGATAAAGATACTAAATTCTCTAGGAACAAATATGTGATCTATTGTTGTTTTAATATGTCCCTGGTTCCCATAGAAAGTTTCAACGGGTCCTTTGCACATGTTCTGCGAGTTAACAGAAATCAAATCCAAGTTATCTAGTATTCTATGAACACAACGACCTCTGGGATTGATTTTTGTAAAGCTTCTCTCTCCAGCTAGCTGTCCGATATGAGCATTCAAATCACCAAGTATGATAATGGGATCCATTATTACAAAGTTCTAACGACACGTCTTCCAGGAGTTTCAGATGATAATTAAATGTGTCGGCTGGTTCGGATATCGTAGGCAGATAAACCCCAATAATGTAAACATAGGTGTCATCCAGCAGTTTGACTCTCAGTACCATTATCCTATCGTTACCAAGTTCATTCATAGGATCAATACATATATTCATTTCTTTTCGCCACAGAAAGGAAATTCCGCCTTTTCCTCGTCGAGAAATCGAATCATCATTCAGTTCAGACGAGCATCTGCTCCAAGATGAGAATGAGCAGTTCACAGTGTCTAACAGCGAGAGGGAATCTGAGTAAAGCCAATGCTCCTGTATAAAGATAATATCGCATTTATCAAGGCTTTCACGCAGGTGTTTTAAGTTATATTTTATCCCACCAATATTCCAGGTGATAAGCTTAAGCGATGTCTTTCGCTGATTCGAATTTTTCATCTCCGCCATTATACAAGCGTTGAGTGGTTCCTAGCCGCTTGTAGTTTCTTCCCTACAATACTTGCTGGCTTCCATGGCTTGCACTTAACGAACTTTGGCCAAAAGCTTTCCTCAGACACTGCTGAACAATTCTTAGAAGAAATGTTGACTTTTGCAGAGAGAGTCCCCTTGCGTCGACTGTGAAATATACGGATCTGAGTGGGTATTACATTTCTTTCTTTCAGATATGACAATACTTGACCTTCAGTGACATTTTCTGCAATCCCGGAAAGAAAGAAAGATTTAATTTTATTCCGCTTACGTTCAACTCCAGTGAATTCTTTATTTGAGTCATCAGCTAGTTCATTATTACATTCTTGAAATTGCTTTATTGTTCCTTGCTTTTGACGTAATGTCTCTTTTTCACTATTTTTTGCCATTGTACTTGAAGCTGGATGCTGTTCCACTACCTCCGCATACGTTAACTTCTGTTGTTTGGCACTTTGAGGGGCATTAATTTTATTATTCCTTTGTACAAACTTGGACGTGCTGGGTTTCTCAGCTGCCTCATCTGACATTGGTTGATCTTCTTTCCCCGTCAGGACATTTGAGCAAAATGATTGTTCCTCAACATGGATCATCTCCACTTCATTGCTTTGACTAGCATGGTTCTTTGACATTGCAGACCTGTTCGTCTGCTCATGTACAATATTATTTAGCGAGTTCTTACTGAGTGTCTGGTTGCTTTCAATTTCAAGTAGATCTACATTCACCTGGTCGCTACGAGGAGTAGGTGATTTGTCACCACAGTGCTTTTGATGAGTTTTATTTTCTCCTTCTGCGTTGAATACAGGATTCTTGTTAGTGCGGAGAAGGCGCAGTTCTTCGTTTTCAACTTTTATTGCTTTTATCTCCTCACGCTGTAATTCGTTTTCAACTTTTATCAGGTTTATCTCCTCACGCTGTGCTTCGACAACTTTTACCAGATTGCTTATTTTGCCTGACAGTTCGTCTATTTCCTGGTTAAGTCTTTCACGAAATATAACCTGTCCAGCTTCCAAGGAAGCAACCTTGCTCTTCACCCCTGACCAGCCACTTGAACGATTTATTATAACTGGACTGTTATGAGACTCATTGTTTGGCATGAGGGCAGATTGTGATTCATTGCCATTGTCCCCAACTAATGAATAATTTTTCTTAATCATAGCTTTAATTTCTGGAGTGATAACTTCAGTATCTAAACAAGTCATCAGTTCATACGCATCGTCAGCAAGCCTCTCTTCCAGGTTAGAGTAATGGCTTGTGCCTTTCGGTTTTCGTCTTTGGTAAAATTCTCCTTGGGGAAAACCCTTGATATTCTTGCACTTTTCATAGAGTTGAAGTTTTAAATTGGTTAGTTGTTCAACGTCCTTATCTTCAATTAGTTTTTCCACCAGCACATCTCTTGGCAAGCACTGACATTCATTTACGGTTTTCGTCTTTGGTAAAATTCTCCTTGGAGAAAACCCTTGATATTCTTGCACTTTTCATAGAGTTGAAGTTTTAAATTGGTTAGTTGTTCAACGTCCTTATCTTCAATTAGTTTTTTCCACCAGCACATCTCTTGGCAAGCACTGACATTCATAGATAGATAGATAGATAGATAGATAGATAGATAGATAGAAGAACTTTATTTATACACGCTAGCCCTGTCAACCGAAGCTGATTTCCACAGGGGGGGTGTTAAAGAGAATTACATAAGTATTTTAAGTTATTTACAAAATAAGGAGTATATCAATATAGAATATTATCAATAGTGTCACTAATATAATAGTTAATAGTGCAGAACAGGAATAATTTACAAGTAATCTATTTACAAAGTTATAATAATGTTGTTTTACGATTGTGAGTAGCAATTTTCTTTTGAAAACTCGAAAGGGATTCACTCTCTAAATTCATTTGGAAGAGAGTTCCAGAGATGTGCACAGTCATACATAAAACTATTTTTATTGAGTTTCCGCGATCGTCGAGACTTGATAGCCAGAAATGAAACATATCCAGTAAGCAGTGGTTGTTGACGACCCTCGAAGACAACCAAATTGTTTTTCGTCGAACTTGTTCCCAATATCTTCCAAACTCCATTCGGCGACAAAGCCCTCCAAGACTTTAGAAACACAAGATGTAAGGAAGATTGGCCTGAGGTCACTTTCTTTTTTTAGGGGCGTTTCTTTTGGTATGGGGGTTATATCCGCAATCTTCCAAAAACTTGGGACAAATGGATCAATGGGGTCGCGAACTCATAAGCAAACTCTCAATATGCGAGGTGAAATCGTATCAGGACCAGACGCTTTTGATGTATTAAGATGTACCAATTTCTGACAGACGATATATGTTTCTATAACTGGTGGATTGTTTGGTGCAGGTAGGAAAGCAGGTAATTGATCTAGAGGAAGGGGTGGAATATCTTCATTTACTGACAAAAAGTACGTGTTTAGGGTTGATGCCAACTCAAATTCAGATAGGAAGGTACCTTCTTTTTCAAGTTGTATTATTGAAGATTTGTCTGACTTTCCGGACAACTGTTTCACATATTTCCGCCAAGATCTACTATCAGAATCTTTTAGGTGTTGAACTTTATCTGAGTAGAAACTCTTTTTCCTGTGTGAAATCGCGAATTTTACCCGATTTCTATAGTAGTGCCATAATTGTATATTACCACTAAAATATGCGCGTTGTCGTTCCATGATCAAGTTTTTAATCGAGGCGGTCATCCACGGTTTGTCGGTAGAATGAAGTTTGAGAGTTCGTAGAGGGAAGAACCGATCTATCGCATCAGTTATTTGTTGTGTAAAAGCAGAAGTAAGGTACTCAACGGAATTACCAGTGTTCGTTAAATTCCAATCCTGCGCGGTTAACCACCTACCGAAAGCCGCATAATTAGCTTTATTGAACTTACGGTATTTGATTTTAGTCGTGCCACGGGAAGAAGAAGGCGGGTAATAGTAATCTCCCATATTGGTGATGATTAGATCACGAGTATTGCTGTCAACCACCTGGATAAGATTGTGATTACTTAAAAGGTCTTGGATGTTTAAATTGTTGAAATCACCGGTGATGATAATACCACAATCTGGATACTTATCTCTTATACTATCTAGGCTTTCGATAAGGTAGCGAACAAGGAGAAGGTTGTTCTCAGTTGTCTTGTCTGGTGGGTTGTATAAGACGCCGAAAAAAATGCCACTTAAAGGACGTGGTAGACGACGTGGGCGAAGCCAAAGCCAAAGACATTCAAAATTATCATCTTCATATTCAGCATATCTTATGCATGGTAGAGAATTTAAAACGAAAGCACAAACGCCCCCGCCACGTTTTGAAGATCTATCGGAACAAAGAGTAATTTGAAATGTGGATTAGATCGTCGAGAATCTCTTCATGTAACCATGTTTCTGTGATAGCTGCCAAATATACATGAAGTTGATCTAATGTAACCGATAATTCGTCTGCTTTAGTTGCGCTTTTACGTCATAAAACTATTCAAAATTAGGCCGGGAAGTTGACATAAAACTTGTAAACAAAGTTTACCCGTCTATTTCCAGCCTTTTCTCATGTTCTTTACTGACCAATTTTTCAAATATTTCAGGCATTTCTTAATTACGAGAGTATCTCAAGTCTTTCTAACTGTTGTTTGTTTTGGCATAATGGAATCCTCTCAGTCAATCAGCATCGAGCACGTTTGGAAGCTTTAAGGAAGACGTTTGGAAGACTTTGGAAGCTTTTGGAAGACTTTAGTTTGGATGCTTTTGGACGACTTTTGGAAGACTTTTGGAAGACGTTTGGAAGGCTTTAGAAGCTTTTGGAAGCTTTTGAAAGACTTTTGAAAGACGGTTGGAAGACTTTTGGAAGACTTTTGGAAAACTTTTGGAAGACTTTTTGGAAGACATTTGGAATGCCTTTGGAAGCTTTTGGAAAGCACGCGCCTTTCACCTCTGATATCGTCGGTTCGAGTTGGGAACGACTTATGATAGCTATGTGAAAAGAGTTAGTCAACGCTCTGCCGAAAGTCGTGGGTTTACTCCGGTTTCCTCTCATAGGGCATGTTGACTGCGTGGGTTGGGTTTAACCCCTAACTGGCCCTTCCACCGTAGCTGTGCTCCGTCATGGCGAGCAAAAGGTGGCTGCCATATGACATCGCGCCTAGAAAGCCTTCGACTTGGTCACGTTGAGCTGTGTCCTTCGCAATTCAGCTTATCTCTCAGCTGCAAGTAGGGATAATAAGCACACTTCCTTACTATAACAATCAACAAAACAAAATTAACAAATAACATGTACATTTCAATTAAGGTACATGACTCATTTTGCGGCTGTCTGTGCATAATGTTTATGTAAACATTAGCAACCGATCTTTATCTATAAGCCACCCGTTTTTGATAAATTTCTAGCGAGACTTGGAGCAATTCTACAATGCGAGCCGTAGTAATTCAGATAAAGATAGGATGTGAATGTTTATTTCAAAACACAAATGTACATGTAATCAAGTTTATCAAATATTTTAATTTGGCGAAATTGTTCGTTTTAACCGCGAGACTCCAAGATAAAGTTTATGTATAATAATTTAGGACGAAATGTCTATCTGATTTATAAATATGTAATAAACATTTTGTGAGTGAAAGATCAACTTGTCTGTCAACAAAGTTTCCCTCGAAGCTTAACATTCGTTTTTAAGTAGACTCTTTAGTAGAAGTATTTTCCACTTTAGGGGGGGGGGGGGGCATAAAGTGGAAAACGTGGAGTCTGTCAAGTATGTTTTTTCATTTTTAATATAGTCTTATCAGACAAGTATAATGATTTTTTTGTTGCAAAGTTCAAATTTCGTTATATAGTGTAATGTAGTGATGCGAGAAGCGAATTATTCGATTTATAATCATAGTGAAATAAAGTTATCAGCATGGATTAAATGGATGGATTAATAGAAGGCTTTTTCGACGAACAATATCTATGGACTTACATTGATCGAAAGAAGAACAGTGTGTAGTTGTTATTGTTTTGTTTTAACAGCAGTTCTTCGAATGCCTTCAACACCCACATCTTCTTTTCAACAACTTCTGGTTTTCTCCCAACAGTAGCTCCTGTAGCCGGCACAAATAGTTTCAATCCCCCGTCAGGGGTATTTATGATAAGTCTACTGCAGTTTTGCCAGCTATGGTACGATCATGCTTTGGTTGTTCTCAGGCATTAACAGGCAGGTCCAACGCCTGACCCGCCAGTGCTGCGACCACGTGCGATATCCACGCATCCGAGTTGGAGCCTGGGGACGAGGCTGCATTAAAACCAAATGGCCAAATTGCTCCTCCATCGTATGACCTTGTCGTCGTCTCAAGAATGCCGAGAATATATCGTTCATATCTTCAACCGGGGAATTAATGAGCAGAGAAAGAAACGTTTCCTTTCATCTTAACGTCAATTGCATAAGAATGAAGCAACCGTACTACGTTTACGACGCCCGAACGACAGAAATTCCACCATGGGTTGCTCAACATTTTCCTGCAGAGCACTACAGCATGTAGCAAACATGGCCAAAAAATGACGTTATATAAAATAAAATAGATGGATATATTGTTAAATTGGTTAAAATTTGACCTCTAATGTGATGACCACTATAGTTTGTTTAGCACGTTGTCCATTGGCAAAATCCTTTTGAATAGATTAACTCAGAAGAAACGATCACACGAGTTTCCCGAGGAGGCAGGCCCAAGGTCTGATTGGACGTTACCTCTTCTTTGTCCATGCCAGTGTGTTAGTCACTTTTGCACGAGCAAAATTGTCTTTGGGAAAATTATTTTTGCTCTCGTATACATGTCTAAATTAGTTTTACATTTTACAAATGTTTTTAGTGGAAACTACCATTGGTAATAATAATGAATAAAATATATTAGTAAAATTACATAGGTGATTATTGAAAATTCTCAACGCTGATTGGTTGCGCTACCTCGGGTTAATACGCGATAGTCACCTAAAGCGTTTTTAAGCCGCTTTTATCGTAAATATTCAATTAAAATATTCAATTATGTAATTTTAGTAAAACAATTATTCGCCTCAGGCTAGGTGAATATCGATAAATAAAAACCTCGACTTCGTCTCGGTTTTATTCATCGATATTCACCTCTTTATCCTCTCATCCGCATTTTATTCTCTCATCCGCATTTTATCATCTTATCCGCATTTTATCCTCTCATCCGCATTTTATCCTTTCATCCGCATTTTATCCTTTCATCCGCATCTTATCCTCATTTTATCCTCTCATCCGCATTTTATCCTCTCATCCGCATTTTATCCTCTCATCCGCATTTTATCCTCTCATCCGTCCGTATCCGTCCGCATCCGTATCCGAAATTTATCCTAACCCGCTTTTGGAAGACCTTTGGAATCTTTTGGAAGACTTTTGGAAGACTTTTGGAAGACTTTTGGAAGATTCCAGAAGACTTTTGGAAGGCTTTTGGAAGACTTTTGCAAGACTTTTGGAAATTTGGAAAGCTTTTGAAAGACTTTTGGAAGACGTTTTAAGACTTCTGGAAGACATTTGGAATACTTTGGACGACTTTGGGAAGACTTCTGGAAGACTTTTCGAAGCTTTTGGAAAGATTTTGGAAGCTCTTGGATGCTTTTGGAAGATTTTGGGAGCAATGGGGACTGTGATTGGCTAACATTTGGAAGAGATGATCAGCCTACTTTTAGACAAACTTGAGTCATGTTTTATATTGGACTTGTTTTATAAATGTTCATAAATTGTTCATAACATTGTTCTTCCTCATTGTTTGTTTTTCACAGGTACAAGAACAAGGCAAGGGTAGATGAGTTCAGCCTGCTGTTACAAGGACTAATTTTCTACCTCTGGCTGCAGACGAGCCCCTACCAGAACCATTGGAGTTCGAGAAAAATCTTATTTCAGCACCAACGCCAACAGTCCCCTATTACCTCGCCTCCATCAACGAGTTCTTCTTGTGTTGTGGCAGATGGCATGATTGTGGAAAAAGTTCAAAAGATTCCATCAAATGGTAAGTATGTGCAAATTTTGTAGTACATTCATAGATTTCCCTACAAAAGAAAATACCAAATATAATTTAACTTTTTAGTGCCAAGAACCATAGCATGGAGAAGGAGAAAAGCCGAAGCACTGAAGGCAGAGAATGAGGCCGCAAGGGCTTCCACCCCCAAGAAAGTAAGGCTGTCCTATACTTGTAAAAAGTATGGACAGCCACAAAATAACTAAATAAGTTTAATAAGGAGACGTGTCTCTCGCACTAGTATGGACAAACATATTGCCCTAACAAAGAGGGCCAAATACCGAGAAATGAGTGACTAAAGCCGACGTGCGGAAAGCAAAGAAACAGAATTTGTAAATTATATATATTGTACAAAATGACAAAACTTATAAATTTCATATTAAGAATCACTTACCATCTTTGTAGAATAAACACAAATATATACCAAGATATCCTTGACATTTCAATTTGTTTTCCAAGAAATATTTGGAAATCTTAGAGAAAACCAGTAATAATACAAAAATCTCACTCTTATTTAACGACTTGTGACTATTTGACCGACAGCAGGTCAGTAGTTTTGTACTTTAGACTAATATCACCATAAAATGTTTTCAGCGATGCTGCCGGTGGCGTAGTGGTTAACGCGTGCGCCTACGGAGTCGATGTCGCGGGTTCGAATCCGTCCAAGTGCTTTTTATTAAAAAAAATTCAAACTTTCTTTTTCTGACTCGTTTTCCCGTTCTAGGGTTAGGATTAGGCTTATGATTAGGTTAGGTTTGGGGATAGGATTGGGGGTGCATGGTTCAATAAAAACTACAACATTCTAGACTGCCAGTATTTTCTGGAACGTGACCGGCTGCCGTTCAAATAGTCAGAAAGCTTATTTAACCGCCATTTTGAATATTCCAATTACTAGGATCCAACCCTCTAACATGATGACCGAGCGTCCCAAAATCCCAATATTCCAATGTTCCAATATAAAAAAACCACAATATTTCAACATCCAAATGTTCCAATATCCCAATGTTCCAAAGTTCCAATATCCCAATGATCCAATATCCCAATGTTCTAATATCCCAAAATCCCTATATTCCAATATCCCAATGTTCCAATATCCCAATATTCCAATATCCCCAATTCCCAATATTCCAATATTTCGAAATCCCAAAATCCCAACGTTCCAATATTCCAACATCCCAAAAGCCCAATGTCCAATATCCCAATGTCCCAACATTCCAATATCCCAAAATCCCAATATCCCAAAATCCCAATATTCCAATACCCCAAAATCCCCATATTCCAATGTTCCAATATCCCAATATCTCGAAATCCCACTTTTCCAATATCCCAATGTTCCAATATCCCAAAATCCCAATATTCCAATGTCCCAACATTACAATGTTCCAATATCCAAATATTCCAATATCCCAAAATCCCAATGTTCGAATATCCCAATGTTCCAATATTCCAATATCTCGAAATCCCAATGTTCCAATATCCCAATGTTCCAATATCACAATATTCATATAGTTCATAGAAGGGTGAATGTCTTTAAATTACTTAGCGTGTCGTTCCAAAATAATCTAAAATGGAACGCACATGTTGAAGAGATTACAGAAAAAGCTAATAAACGTCTTTACCATCTTAGAGAATGCAGGAAATCGCAGTTATCAGTTGAAGTCGGCATTATGACCTATAAATCCAAAATATTCCAATGTTCCAATATCCCAATATCCCAATGTTCCAATATCCAATGTTCCAATATCTCAAAATCCCAATATCCCAATATTCCAAAATCCCAATGTTCCAATATCCCAATGTTCGAATATCCCAATGTTCCAATATCACAATGTTCCAATATCCCCAAATCCCAATGTTCCAATATCCCAATGTCCCAACATTACAATGTTCCAATATCCAAATATTCCAGTGTTTCAATATCCCAAAATCCCAATGTTCGAATATCCCAATGTTCAAATATTCCAATATCTCGAAATCCCAATGTTCCAATATCCCAATATCACAATATTCATATAGCTCATAGAAAGGGTGAATGTCTTTAAATTACTTGGCGTGTCGTTCCAAAATAATCTAAAATGGAACGCACATGTTGAAGAGATTACAGGAAAAGCTAATAAACGTCTTTACCGTCTTAGAGAATGCAGGAAATTGCAGTTACCAGTTGAAGTCGGCATTATTACTTATAAATCCAAAATATTCCAATGTTCCAATATCCCAATGTTCCAATATCCCAATGCTCCAATATTGCAATATCCCAACGTTTCAATATCCCAAATGTTCCAATATCCGAAAAAAAACTCAATATTCCAATATCCCAATATCTCAATATTCCAATATCTCGAAATCCCAATGTTCCAATATCCCAATGTTCCAATATCCTAATGTTCCAATATTCCAATATCCCAATGTTCAAATATTCCAATATCTCAATATCCCATATTCCAATATCTCGAAATCCCAACATCCCAATGTTCCAATATCCCAATATTCCAATGTTTCTCTATCCCAAAATCCCAATATCCCAATATTCCAATGTTCTAATATCCCAATATCCCAATGTTCCAATATCCCAAAATCCCAATGTTCCAAAATCCCAATGTCCCAACATTACAATAATCCAATATACCAATATTCCAATGTTCCAATCGCAATATATCATTATTCTCAGGAAATGAAAGGCATAAACTTTCTTTTTCAGGAAGAGCTTGTTCATATTTGTAAATTGTTTTAACTTCTTAGTTAGTTTTCTAAATTATCTAACAAAATTTGTAATATAAAGACATATTCACAGCATATACTCTCTTAACAAGTAATTGTAAGTCCATTGTACTTTTTTATCTTAAGATGGATGAATAAAGCTATTATTATATTCCAATATCCCAATATTCCAATATTGAAATATCCCAATGTTTCAATATCCCAATATTCCAATATCGCAATATTCCAATATCCCAATGTTTCAATATCCCAATGTTCCAATATCCCAATATTTCAATATCCAACCTTCCAATATCCCAATGTTCCAATATCTGAAAAACCCCGCAATATTCCAATATCTCAATATTCCAATATCTCAATATTCCAATATCTCAATATTCCAGTGTTCCAATATTCCAATATCCCAATGTTCCAATATCCCAATATTCAAATGTTCCAATATCCCCAAATCCCAATATTTCAATATCCCAAAGTTCCAATATCCGAAAAAGAAAATATTCCAATAACCCAATATTCCAATATCTCGAAATCCCAATTTTCCAATATCCACAAATTCAATATTCCAATATCCCAATGTTCCAATATCCCAATGTTCGAATATCCCAATGTTCCAACATTACAATATTCCAACATCCCAAAATTCCAATGTTCCAATATCCCAATATTCCAATATCTCAAAATCCCAATCTTCCAATATCCCAATATCCCAATGTTCCAATATCCCAAAATTCCAATATCCCAATGTTCCAATGTTCCAACATCCCAATGTTCTAATATCCCAATATTCCAATATCCCAATATCCCGATGTTCCAAATATTATCCCAACGTTCCAATATCCCAATGTTCCAATATCGGAAAAAAGTCCCAATATTCCAATATCTCAATATTCCAATATCCCAATATCTCGAAATCCCAATATCCCAATGTTCCAATATCCCAATGTTCCGATATCCCAAGGGGAGCGATTTGTTTTCAAAAGAGCATATTTTTTAACAAAGGGGCACAAACAAAAATCAAAGGGCACTTACCTACTTATAACGTAATTTAAAATCAAACACAAAAAAATCAATGCAATTTACGTAAGTAATCTGTCCGTGTTAAATCTGCTCGTGTTTAATCATCTGTGCATCCTTTGCACGCATAGTCTGCACCCGCATTGCACCCAGAAAGTTGTGAATACAAAAGGCAAAGGGTGCACTTGCACCCGCTGCACCCGTGGTTCCGGCATCCCTGTATGCCAAATGTTATTACAAGCAAAACAAAAAGTTTTGGTTGACGAACTCTGCTTTGAGAAACCTTTTGACACGTTCCATGCAAATTTAGCAAAAAGCGCAAAACACAACTTATGACTTATTACCCGGACGGTCGCACAACATTATGTTTCTTATATAACAGGTTAAAACAGTTATATAACAGACTTTTCACAGTAACCCAATAAATTCCCCTCTTTCTCCCATCCTCTTTCCCCTCTTTTCCCCCTTCTTAGAGAAGATCTTGCTCCACTTCGGTTCAGGTTCAAAATCTGATCTTCTCTGGAACATGTGCCATGCACTTGGTCACTCCATCGTTCTTGAACTGCATTATGTATATATTTATTGTATTACAGTTTGTTTCCCCCCCTTTTTGAAATTTAGTCATAATTTTGTTTATGGGCTTGTGCCTTGCATGGGTCTGGATTTCCCGTTTGCACATGCCCATTGGACGTAAACTTGTAATCTATAGGATTTGTAATCGGTTAGGGGGTTGGCCCCAGTAATTGGAACATTCAAAATGGCGGATATTGGCCCTCTTCGTTAGGACAATAAGCTTGACCATAGTATTGTGAGTGGCCGGTCTCCTTATTTTGAAGCTGTCCACACTTTTTACATGTGTATGGCAGTCTGACTTTCTTGGGCGTTGGAAGCCCTTGTGCCCTTGCAGCCTCTGATTTCAGCACTTTGGCTTTTCTCCGTCTCCATGCTGTGGTTCTCAGCTCGGCACAAAAAAAAAATATTTGCTATTTTCTTTTCTAGGGAAATCTATGAGTGTACCACATATGTTGCATATACTTATGTACTGATCAAATCGAAACTTCATCATCCCCCCTGGGCATACCCCGGGAATTTGAACTTTTGAAAATTGGATTGTTCAAATTCCCTATCCCTTGGTCAAAAAATGTGTTGCATTTTTTTGCAGCCAGTCTTCCACAAAATCTATTCCTTGATCCTCGAATTCTGATAACAGAACCGCGGAGTTCGCCGCCATTGTGAGGCAAAAGAAGTTCAGTTCGCCGCGTGGTTCGCAATTGTGCAGGCTACTTGCAGGAATTAATTGCACGTTTAATTTGCAAATTTAAGACTTCCTGTTTAATAACGTTCAAATTCCCCACCCTTGTCAAATTCCCCACCCCAAAGAAGACTCGAAACGTCAAATTCCCTACTCCCCGGAGACAGCTTAGAGTCAAATTCCCGGGGTATGCCCGGGGGAGGATAATGAAGTTTCGATTTGATCGGTACATTACCATTTGATGGAATCTTTGGAACTTTTTCTTCAATCATGACCTCCGGATCATCTGCCACAACACAAGAGGAACTCGTTGAAGGAGCATTAGGGACAATTGGTGTTGGAGCCGGAATGGGATTTTTCAACTCTAAGGGTTCTGGTAGGGGCTCGTCAGCAGCCAGAGATGGATTCGGAACCAGCAGCCCTTGCAGCAGAAGGTTGACCTCATCTGCCCTTGCCTTGTTCTTGTACCTGAGAAAAACAGTAAGGAAAAAACAATTTTATGAACAATTTATGAACATGTGCTTAGTACTGCCTCGTCCCAGGCGCTGTTGGTGACTCGTATTGCGTAATTAGTCTTTTTATTAGCTAACAGCGCCTGGCGACGAGGCAGTGCTTAGTATATAATGGTTAATGTGGACTGTTGTAGATTACTCTATATTTTTATTAAAAACACTTACCATTTTGAAATTGTTGTTTCATTCACTGGATACAGCATTTGTATCCTCATAGAGACGACTGTTGACGAGAGTATTCCTCAGGGCATTGTACTTTAAGAGAACCACTTTCCATTTGGAAAGGTGGGGACTCTCTGGTCCTTTTGCCCTTTGTTCTACTGCCTCCTCAGTCAATCTTACCATGATTGCCTCTACAAGTCTACTCTTTGATGGGGATTGCGCCACTTGTCCGCCTGTTACAAATGTTCTGAAATCTATAACGAAAAAATCCATTATTACCTGAAGTTCTTTCTAGTTGTTATTAGAAAATACAAAACAATGGACATTCTGAGAATAGTCGAAACATTGAATAAAAATGTTAACTATTTTTGGAGCGTTTATTATTTTGTATTTCCTAACATTTGCTAAGGGATTATTTTATTATTCCTATTTTCCCTTATCCCAATGAAGTTGTTATACTTTATTAAGTACTATATACCTTGCCATTTCCTCAGTACCAACATGTCGTGATGCTTTTTTCTTAAGGAATCGACACCTTTAGCCTTCTTGTATTTACAATGGGTGTAAATGTTAATGCTTTCTTGTCATACACCTCCAGGTTAAGATAAAGGTTGTTTTATCTCAGCTGCTTGCTTGTTTGTGACATGGCCATCCAAAGCCAACAAAGCAGTTGCAAGTTTACCAACTTTATCCCAACCTGGAATACCCGATCCATCCTCTGCTGTCTCCTCATCCTACTATGTTAATGTCAAAAATAGAATGATAAAAACTAATTAACCAATGGGGTAATTAGTTAATTCCAGTTTACTGATTGAGTCGAGTCGTCATTTGATGTGACCATTGAGACAAAACATGACTCTCATATCCGATGCTGAAATGACTCGATTCAACAGTCTAGATTGGTGACCACTCTTTACAGCACTGATTCTTACCTCATCACCACTATCACTGTTGTGTTCTGGCTCGGCCACAGTCTCATCTGTCTCCAAATCTTCATCATCATCATTGTCGCTTAGCAGGTCCACCTCACCAAATGCTTCATCAATTTGTGCATTGAGTTCTTGCACTTGAGTTGAAGAATCGCCTGTCTGCGAGCGCAGGTACTCGATGTCAATTACTTCTTTAATACCAAACGTTTTAGAAATAGTTTTATAACGTATAACTCATTAAAAATGTAATTTACTAAATTTTTATCTAATTTTAAATCATACTATTTTGTAATCTTAAACGTATTTCAGCCAAACGGCTGCTAGTTTTAAGAAATAAATCATCTATCTATCTATCTATTCCGATGGAGTACAAACATTTGTTTGTAGATGGTTGTGGACAGTGTATTAAATCTGTGTTTGAGAGAGATATCAAAGCTTCTAACTTTGTCCTCAATGACTCTGCTTTGAATCTCCCTCTCTTCTTTCCACCTTGCCACCCCTCAACAAGATAAGCTTGAAAAGCCACTTCACCAGCTGATGTCAAGGCAACTGTTTCGCACACTTTTCCCGTTTGAGCATAGAGATACTCAATACCAATCTTTCCACCTATTGAGAAATTGAATGAAATTTTTATTGCATATTAAAGGATTAGTGTGAGACGCCATTTTTCGTGCTGACTAGATGAGAAGATCTGGAAAAATGTTTACAATCCGTTACATATTTAAACCATTCTTTGATAATCCTTCCTCATGTTGGATAATGAAATGTTGGATAAGTCGAAAACACTCCTTAGAACCCCAGGTCAGCCTTTTGCAATGAGTAGCCAATTTCTTTTTGCTGACATGCTTGGCATGACAGACTAGAAGCAGAAAGCTCGGCTTGTTTGGCATTGTACAGCCTTTCAATATCTTCCGGGTCCCAACCAGAAGGCTGTAACATAAATGTGCCATAGAGGGCATACGATTCTCAACAACAGGCAACTTATAGGCGGTCCCGGCCTACATACAAAACCTTCGGTTGTGGAATGTTGAACCTTTCGTAGTGTGCTGTCAAACCTTCGACCATATCATCCAGACCATCATGCACCCTCTGAGTCTCATTTCCAACATTTGTACAATGAAGCTGTGTCACTTGCTGTTCCAGCCAACTTTTTGATTATATAAAATGAATAATATTATCTCACAAACAATTATCATTATGTTCATTATATACACGAGCGTGCATTGGATTATTTTCTTATTTTAAATATTATTATACCTTTTTGGTAGAGACCATTTAGAGAAGTTCACCAAATGTTGATGTAATTTTGGCTTTCGTCTCTTCTAATCTGCCAATGACATCTCTCAAGTAAACTGCCAGAAAGTCTGGTTTGGGAACAGGTGGAGGGATGGAATGGTCTTAGCTGAACTAGTAAGTTTAACAGACCCTTTCATGCTGTTAGGTGCTATTAATACGAGCAACAAAATTGCTGCGATATGCAACAAAAAGTTCCAATTAACATGCATTAAAATCATTTGTGTTGCAAGTTTCAGCAATATTGTTGATCGTACTACTCTGTCACCTTAAATAATAAAATTGCATAAGTCCGCGCGCTTTTATCACCTGCAGGTCAACACAGCTGGAAAGTAACTTTGGTAACCCATGTTAAGCTGCTTTAGCACAAGGTTGGACCATGATGCTAATTTCTTCTTGGAAAACTTGAACTCGAGGTATTCCGTGGCCATGTAATACCAGCCATCGATAGCTAGTACCTTCCTTATGGTTTTAGTATATACAAGCCAGGCTGAGTGAGGTTGCTCATCTATTGCATCTATTGTGAAATTAACATGTATAATTATAAGATGATGGGTGTTAAATAAATATGGTACAGTACCTACGAAGTTAAGATTTGGTGAACAAATATGTGGGCAGTAGATATCATTATATATTTAAGCATGCAAACCTTTGTCCCTTCTTTCTGTTTACACTGGCATTTCCGAGGGGATCAATAAAATTGACTGCTTATTTTGGGTCCTGACTGCTTATTTTCCCCTCTCACCAAGCTCGCCCTCGGTCTTCATTCCACCGCACAATGCCTTCTAGCAGATAAGCTTGATAAGACAGCAAAATATTCTTATAGTCAATTGGAAATATAAGATTCTGTGAGCTCTTTACTTACCATGCCAACATGATTTGTACGCACAAAGGTTGTTGATCAATGCTTACCTGGGAGGCTGTCTGATCCAATAGCTTTAAGACATTATCAGTTACTATTTTATCTGGAATGAAGCGAACAATGTGGTTGTGAAAGGATTCCAACGACGTAGAGCCCCTAGCACACCGATATACTGGTAGAAGTATGCCACCTTTCGTTATGCTGCCAGTTGGTTGATACAGGTTGACACCGTCTGGATCTTGAATATATGGCAGATGTCTCTTCTGCTCTTCCCAGACTCTAGTGGCACATGTTGCATCTTGGAGTGGGATGCCCATTGTATCATTCACAATGTGTGAGGAGTATGTAATTATTTCACAGGACTCCCCAAAAGCCCGGGTCCCACGTTTACAATGGGCAGCCAACTCCAAGCGTTTGATTGAATCCATGCCCGATTCACAATTGGGGAGAGACAGCTCAGGCTGTTTCTTTGCCTCTGCCAATCTTGAGACATCTTCTGGGTCCCATCCGAAGATTGCTGCTGACAATTGGGCCATGAAGGTGGCGTAAAGGGGGTGGGACTCCGAGTAGCAGGCCACGGCGATTCGTCGCATGAAATGCCATATGCCCAATCGCACAACGAGTTCGGGCCACTTTCCGAACCGCTGTTGTAGCTTAGCCGCACAACAATCACGGTCAACATATAGAAGCTTGGGTGGTTCTACATGTGACTGCTCATATCGTGCGACTAAGCCATCAACCATGTCATTCAGAAAATCTCCCTCGCCATCAGTCAGGACTGGAATCAACACCTGCCCAAATGCATTGCCGATATTTGTACACCAGGATGCTGTGTTGCTTGCCTTTCCAGCCAACTTTTTCACAACCTATATAAACAAAGGCTAAAATAGATTACTATTTAGTAGAATAATATTAGACTGATTATAGACTTTTGATACTTTTTTGGTCAAGTCCATTTTCAGGACAGTGCCAAAGATGGTTGTGACTTGGCTTTGGTTTGCTACATCCTACCAACAACATCCCGCACATACACGGCCAGGAACAACTGAGGTTTAGGAACAGGTGGCATTGGTGGTAGTGTTGCCAAAGTGAAGAGGCCTTTCTCTTGCATGTGGAAGGGCTCTCGGGTCGTCATGATCGAACTGAATTGTGCTATTCAAGTGTGCCTCAGTGTGTTGCTCAGTGACCTGTTTGTAGATGCGGGTTGATGAGTTACCGACTCCCCGAGGAGTATCATTTTATTCTACAAAAGTAATATATATTTGTAATTATTTTATGGGTAGACAATAATGTTAATATGGTAGTTAATGATATGGGTGGGCACAGCACACAAATTACCTGTACGTCAACAGCACAGGGAAATAACTTCGACGACCCATGTCTAGTTGAGAAGGACATGAATGGATCAGGCTGCAAATTTCTTGAGGTAAAAGTTGCACTCAAGATATTCCGTTCCCATATAGTACCACCCATCGATGTCTAGAACTTTACGGATGGTCTTGTAAAGCCCTGGTTGAGTAAGATGGTAGATATATTAAAAACAACATGTTTCACAATTATTTCAGTATATTTTGATGAGATCATGCAATATGAAGATATATGTGTTCAAAATTATGTCATATTAGTGAAGGCAGACATAGAGTACATGATTTTATAGTTTGGGTGAACAAACCTTAGTGCCTTGTTCCTTTTGTTTACTCTGACACTTGTCAGTGCATAATAATTTGATACCGCAAACTTTTTGAGGCGCCCACGCGTGTTGGATACCACCACATTTGGAGATTTGGTACAAGGTACGGACGAAGATCCTAGATTATATAAACAAACATAAAATAGATTAGTTACCAGGAGAAAATTTAACTATTGTAAGTGCTATAAAGACCGCAGTTCACCGCACTTGTATTATTATGCACGCGTTCGCCGGTAAATATTGCCAACAAACAAGGAGAAATAACGCGCCAAATACGCACAAATAACGAAGATTTTTGCACACAACATTGAGCAATATCTTTTCTGAGTTCATACACGTAATAATAAAGCCTAAAGTTCGACTAAAAAGTATAAAAATGTAGCGAAATATAGCATTAACCTTCGACTCCTTCGAGGACGCCGTATTCCCAAGCTTGGATAAAAATTCCCCAAACGCGCGGGATATTTAAATTGTACCATAATGAAAAGTATAAAATAATACCGTGGGAACTGTGTAATGCCGTTTAATGTCGCTGTATTGCTACGACATTGCTATTCTATTAAAAAGATAATGATTCTACAAATATATACAAACTATTTACATAGGAAAAGCCTGGGTACAAGGTTGACTATTTGTTCTTTCTCTTGTATTTGTCCCCAAACTTTTCACGCCACTGTTCATAGGTTTCTCCCATGGTAGGGCAATACCAATTACCATAATATTGCCTGTGGCCACCAGTTCTATTTTCGCCACACTTTGAACATTTTGATGGGGCAGTTCGTTCTGTGTATCGCCTGGGCGACTCACCAGCTGGATGTTGGTGGGGAATTTAGGAAAGGTGATTGTGGGACCAAGAATTGCAATTGAGGTAATAGCGGTGGTGGTGATGGATTCCTTGTTCGCGCCTGACCAATCGTGTTTTGGGGTAAGATAAATGTGTGCAGGGTTCGGATGGTTGGGACAGGTAACATGGTGGGTTGTAGAGGTACGACTTCTGGTAGTGGTTCTGATGTTGTGGTGGAAGTTTCAACAGGAGGTAGGCCTTGTTCTAAAACTTCTCTTTCCTGTTGTTTGCAACGATCATTGTTCCTATTAAGAAAGAAACGATAGCAACTTAATCAGCATTATACTCTCACGTCTATAAATCTATATATCTATACGCTCTTTGGGTACTATTACATACCATCTCGTTAAGGTCGCTTGGTTTATCTCTACCAACTGAATTTTGGTCCGCTCCATTACTAGATGGTTACTTAGGATGACGTCTCTTATGCGTTTATAGGCTTGGCCAATCAGGGTCCACCGAAGGATCGTTTTGCCATTCTGCTTGATGTTGGAGGGGTACTTATGACACAGCATTACAAACAGGGCCTCCATGTATCGATTGTAATCTGGTAATTTTACTGGTCTGCTGTTTTGACCCAGGAAACATCTTGAAAATAGATAAACGGTAATGTTAAAAAGGGAATTCAAGCTACAATTAATAGTATGCCCTTTTATTGCTTACCTTTTGGTGCTATCGACACCAGGTACAGCAGATGATGATTTGGATGATTTAAATCTTCCCTTCGTCAATCTACTGCGATGACGGGGTGAAATGTCACCGCTTTCTTTTCGGAAGGTGACAAGTTTGTCCAGAGTTCAATCACAATCTGAGCTTGTGCATTTGTTAGAGATGAACAAGTCTCTAGCTGGAGAAGGAACTCTGCTAAAGCGGTGACATTTCCATAGCCCTCTACTCCATCTGGTCCAACGGATTCCTGTATGAAAAAAGTAAATTCCTGAGTAAACAAGTACTTTTCATGTATGTACGTGTGGCGTGGGTAATTCGTAAGTACTAAAGTATTTGCCTCATCCGGCTCATCGTTTGACAATGAAGTCTCCAACGACTCTGTTTCAGCTTCCTCTATAGCTTGGGGGTCAGGTGTGTCGGCGACAATGTCTTCGACTGAAGAAATAGTGTAATCCTCAACATCCTATTCCTAAATAGAGGTTATAGTGAATTAGCAAAATTAACATGAAAACCAATATATATGCGGAAACTTCATACATGAAAGCCTTCGTCATCAACATTTTCTGCAGTACTTGCCCCGTCTGTGAATACAAATGCTCAATCCCAATTTTCTCGCTTAAAATATTGAAAAATAGTTTTTGAAAGTTAATTAAGGTGAAATAGCAGATGATATTGCAGTCCTACTTTCAAAAGGGTTTAGTAAATAAATGACAGTATGTATTTATTTACCTGTATACTTATTTGGAACTGTAAAACTACTATCCATAGCTTTCCCCAGCACCTCTTGATAGGCTGTTGATAGCAGAAACCAAACAACTGTCATATGTGGTTGTGGCTCCTCCAACTACCGTCGTAGCACGATCTTTGTTCCAGCGCATCAAACCCTCCAACAGATACGCTTGAAAATGGACATCATTGGCACTTGAACCTTAAAAGAACAAAAATATAATAGATTCGTTACTATGAGTGTAATGTTGGATTATTCGAGATGCTATCTATTTTACCTGGTATAAACTTATTCAGGATGAAGATGGAATGATTCAAGAGACATTGAGCCACGGGCACAGGGAAGAACAGGCAAAGTAATGCCACCTAAAGTAAAAAGAGAAATAAAAAAAGAAAATCATTAGTTACTAACTGTTTCTTTTTAAAGTTTTTGTATTACCTTATGTAAACCAACCTTTCACCAAAGTCCCTGTTTGTGTGTATAGCTGCACATTGTGCGACTTCCACATCTCCCAAGTCTTTTCTGCGTCCAAGAATGGTACCCCAAGCGTATCTCGACCCTGGTCGCCGCAAAACGTATCCAACAACTTGAACAGTAATGTGCTGGTCTTCTCTGCCCCGCGAGTCCTTCGACGACAATGAAGAGCCATCTCCTTCTTCGTTATCGATTTGACAACCATTGGGTGGTCTTCTTCCAGGCCAAGCTCCATTGCTTTTGCAGTCTTCACGTTCTTGAAGTCATCCATGGACCATTCAAAGATGCACTGGGAGAGCCTTCACATAAACGTTGCATACAATGGATATGACTCTGTGGTGCAACCAATTGCTAGTCTCCTCATGAAATGCAATATGTCTAACCTAACACATATGTCATACCAATCCGGAAACAAAGCTTTGATTCCTCTTGCACCACAGCAGTCACAATCTGCGTATACAAGCTCAGGGGAGCTCACCCCAGCTTTCTTGTAACGGTCAACAAGGACGGTGGTCATATATATCTCACCTTTTGTGTGGAATCAATTTTCAGAACTCTGCCAAAGGTCGATCAGTCGATGTGATCTGAGTCTTAACTTCCCCTATCCGGGACAGAACATCTTGACAATAGGCCGTCAACAGCCAGTTAGGTTTAGGTACAGGTGTTCGGGCACGTGGATCTTCGGGTTTCTGGCAGGTCAGGATACCTCGGGATTGTGCTCTTGTAAATGCCTGACAGTCAGATATCTCTTAAAAGCATGTTTATTCTTGGATAAAGGCGCTGTTGTAGTCGTTTCTGCCCTCATGTTATCCACAAGCCAACCAGCATATCCAAGACCGTTTTCCACCAGCCATTTGAATGTTTTGCCTTTAAAAATACCAAATTGGACTTCGTGTTGGCCAAGGACGTTTGTTTCATCGTTTGTATTTCCCCCTATCCTTCTAACTGATGTCACTGCAGCCCTTTTAACGAACTTACAAAATCTGACGTCGACTTGCTATCTTTGAATCTTTTCGCTTCATCGCTATAATTTAGTGATCCTAGATTATATAAACAAACATAAAAAGATTAGTTACACGGGGAAAATTTAAATTAAAAGTGCTACAGGTGTATGTACCACAGAATACCGCAAAAAGTTACATGTTCCATATCTTTTGTCAAATATATATAATATGGCTTCTTAATATTTTTTAGTATAGTTTATCGATATTTTTTTCTTCCTGGAACATTCTGTGGAACAAACTCTAATGTACCACAGAATACCAGTGCAGAGATAAATAAGCAACGGTGTATCAAATTGTACCAGGATTTGGTGTGTCATGTTGTGTGGTAATACTGTAGGATATTGCTAACTTAATTTAGTGAAAGGTAAATACTAAAATCAGTACAGCATACAAGTGGTGCAACCAAAGTATACCAGGTTTATCAATAATTTTGAAAATTTCAGTTTTTCAATGGTAAAATTGATTCCTCGGTGTGATTCCTGTATAGTAATAATGTTGTGTTGCACAGAAAAAGTAGTGATCAACATAAATTATGCCGGTTTGCAAACTTATTTTTAAACTTTCGAATTTTACAGGCATTATGCGGGGAAAAAGTATCAAAAACATAGAATGTTATTTTTTGTTAATCCTGATTATTTTTAAGAATTTTTATGAAAATATTCATTATTTGTTTTTTTATGCAATTAAAACTAAAACTAATATATATTCACAAAAATAAAGTATATAGTATGTTTCCTCCAAATTTTATAAGATCAATAAATAAGACTGGTATTCTGTGGTACCGTGGTATTCTGTGGTACATACACCTGTAGATAAAGACCGCACTTGTAAAATAATTCACGCCTCGCCGGTAAATATTGCCAACTTTCGCGCATAAATAAACCGTCAAATACGGACAAGTAACCAAAATTTTCTCACACAACATTGAGATATATCTTTTATGAGTTCATACAAGTAATATAAAGCCGAAAGTTCGAGTAAAAAGTATAAAAAATAGCGAAATATAGCACAAACCTTAGACGGAAGCTTTTGGAAGAATGGAGCACTCTGATTGGCTAACTTTTGGAAGATTCTTCCAAAAGCTAATGGTTAGAAGTCTGCCTTCCATGTATATATAGTTCACTGTCACTGTTCGCATCATACTTACAATAAAATATTTGTATTATTCTTTGCTCGATGAAACTCAGTGTCTGGTAGCTAGTCTCGATAGATATGGTTTATTTCGCTACGTAATCATGAAAATTAATAGTACCTTACCTCTCGTGATGCTTGAGTGATTTACTATCTTCTCATGGCCAGAAATGTAAGACAGCATGGCGGCCGGCTCGCTAGATTATGCGCACAACTAACCAATTTTACGAATTCAAAATGGCGGAAATACTTAACTTTAATAGCCTACGTCTACAAATCTATAAATTACCTCAATAATGTTGTCTTGTAAGCTTTTAACGTCTCACGATTTGCCATTAGCCGGCCCGAATAAGTCCACTTAACAATTTTTCTGGTAATGTAATGAAACTCCTTTAAAACTGGTGAAATTCCTTCTGGTTGCAATGTTCAGCTCAGTGTTCGAGGACCAGACAAAATTCCCAACGTCGATGTTTATTGTACGATGTATTTTGTGTTGATTGAAAAGCCCCTTCAGTGTTATATTACTCATTCTTTCGCTAAAATAGTACAACGTTTATACGCTATTCTAGTCTTTTTAGTAACTTTCTTATTGTCCAAAGCATTCGAGATTATTTGTTATGGTTTATTATTTGAGAAACCGAATTATATATTATCGTGGTCACAGCAAATTTGCACAACACTCGCAGACAACATGCAGTCAACAAAATGCGAAAATTTGCATAAATATTAACAATTTAAACACATTGAAAACCGCTAGGGAGTAGGGTATGACGAGCTTGAATATGTTTTAGCAGACTTCATACATATATGCTAGTATTTTAGAAGTTATGATCGTGTTGTGATTTTGAAATTAATACAACTGTGAACTGGTAAATCCAAATAATATTCACCATTATTAAGCTTGTCAGTCTGTAATCAAGATTTATAACTAAGAATAAGAGTGCTGCTGTTTAGAGGCCTAGAACAAAATGTTCAAAGTTTGCAAGAGTGCGGACAATGTGTCCCCACTCGTTGTATTGAGATCAGTGGCTTCATGCTGACAAAATGGCGGAAACTCCAATGAGCGAGAATTAAAATGTTGATAGATTTGTATCAAATTATTGCGACAAGTTTGAAAATTTTCCTACATTTTGTGGTTAATATTGAATAGAAAGAGTAGTAGACACAACTCAAGCATCCGAAAGACCATTTAAGTAAGGCGAAATTTAGTTTGCAAATAAGAAATCCCGTGAAGGACTGAAGGTGAGAGCTCCAGCTGCGAGTGTGATCCTGATAAAAGTGGAGTATGTTATGCAACTTATTGTTGTGTACTTGCAAAACAATAATTTCCATTTTGTTTAATATTTAGATTTTAGGAAGTGCTTCACCCGTGAAAGAAATTTTCCAAATACAGAATGGGTGTACAATAGAAGAGGCAATGATAGCATGCAGGCACAAACAGGGTCAATTGTGAAGGAAATATAACTAAACTTAAACAAGGCCATATTGGAAAAATTTGGTGAAAGTGTCATACATAAAATATTATAGAGAGGTTAATGTATCAGTCAATTCCACCTGTACCTCCCCCCCCCCCAAGGCATTGACCATTTTTAGAAAGACAGTGGCTAAATTCCCACCCCGGGGAAAGGCATAGTGTACTAAAGCCCCGCGTCCGGACAAAAAACGTTGGGCTATACCCCACCTCCGGGCTGTAGTTTGAGGTCCTGCTAATAATAAAATTAAGAAGAGAATGCTCAATGCTAGTTGTACAAGAATATGAAAGTTTTTATTTTAATGTAGTTTAATATGTTGGAATCAAATCATAGAGTTTTTAACAACTGGCAACTTAGCGAAAGAACAAAAAACACGACGACGCATTTTGTGGCATATATTTTGGGCAAGGAAGTGCTCGAACGGTCTAGAGGCTCTAGCGAACCTACGTTTTTACCTAGAGGAGACGGAGGTCCTCTAGATGTGCAGAGGGTTGAGCCAGCTCTGGCATGTTGTTCAGCGGGTTGAGACCTGATGGTCTAGAGACCACCATTAGTTATACTGAGACAGTAAGGGCACTCAAGACCTGACAGAGCATGCAAAAACTGTAGGTTATTCTAGAGGAGACGGTGGGCCTCTAGATAACGGGGGGGACGGCGGCCCCCCGTTCAGGTCAGTCAGTTCGTTGAAATTGAGTCCTAGTTGGACTTGGTGACCAACTATTGGTGCAGGGTACTCAACTATGTATGACTGACCCATCGAGTCTCTAGGTCAGGTCATTAGGTCGAATTTTCGACCTGAATGACCTGTAAAATGCACTTCACGTGGCGAAGTGTTGTCCCAAAGGACAGCACTTCCCTGCCATTATTGTTATATTTCCTTTCTTTTAAACGAGTTAACTACAAATGAATACGTTACATAATTATATACATATTGATGATCTACGTATTAGGTTCGATGTGCCCATCCTCGACTGTTCCTTGCTTGTGGGGAGGTGGGCGGGATTTTTTATTTTATTTTTATTTTTTTGTATAACAGAGGTTTTATACCTTCAGTAGACCTTTTAGGATTTAACCAGCGATGTTGACGCACTGACTGAGGTCTTGCGAATGAATAATGCATGCATAAACTGTAGGCAAAAGTCCTTGGAGAAAAAGGGGGCCATTGTGCACTTGCACGTGAAGCAAAAACCTTCAGGAGGATTTTGATTGGTTAAACACAAGTTTGCATCAGTTGTTCCCGTGCTAAGTTGCCAAAGTTCGATTTCGTTTGACATTTATACTTATTAAAAGTATTCGACAAAGAGGCTGCTTTGTTCTATCAAGGTTAATCAAGGTATGCTTGAGCCTTGACCAAGCTAAATTTGGTACATTTAGTAATTGCGTTGACAGACTGGAAAAGAGCCTTGGGGCAAATGGAGTCACTTAAACATATTACTCCATTAACCGCAATTTATAGCTCTGCGTATAAATTGAGTATTTAATGTAGTTTAATATGTTGGAATCAAATCATAGAGTTTATAACAACTGGCAACTTAGCGAAAGAACAAAAAACACGACGACGCATTTTGTGGCATATATTTTGGGCAAGGAAGTGCTCGAACGGTCTAGAGGCTCTAGCGAACCTACGTTTTTACCTAGAGGAGACGGAGGTCCTCTAGATGTGCAGAGGGTTGAGCCAGCTCTGGCATGTTGTTCAGCGAGTTGAGACCTGATGGTCTAGAGACCACCATTAGTTATACTGAGACAGTAAGGGCACTCAAGACCTGACAGAGCATGCAAAAACTGTAGGTTATTCTAGAGGAGACGGTGGGCCTCTAGATAACGGGGGGGACGGCGGCCCCCCGTTCAGGTCAGTCAGTTCGTTGAAATTGAGTCCTAGTTGGACTTGGTGACCAACTATTGGTGCAGGGTACTCAACTATGTATGACTGACCCATCGAGTCTCTAGGTCAGGTCATTAGGTCCAATTTTCGACCTGAATGACCTGTAAAATGCACTTCACGTGGCGAAGTGTTGTCCCAAAGGACAGCACTTCCTGATTAATGACAATCTGTACAGAGGGCAGATTGTAATTTCCGCCACGGGAAGCAGCGCCGATTGGACGTTCGAAAGAGCAATAACAGGATGGTAAATCGCTGGAGAAATGGGTCTGTCTGGGTGAAGGCTGTAGGGGGGGAATGTTGTTGTTGGTTTTTGTGGTTTTCTTATATATATTTCTAAGGAAGTTTAATTTGTTGTGTTTTTAAGTTCTGTTTTGATCAGTGACGCAATGTTCCATGCGTAGATTTGTTAACTTTGAAAAATAGAAATTTCAAGCCACATACATTTAGTAGTGGAAGTGATATGGCATCCCTACATTTTTTTATTTTTTTTGGCTCGCATGAAATTATCTGAGTTCCCATGCTGACTGGATATTTTCTAAAAACACATTTTTGTAGATGGAAATTGACAGCGTGGCAGTATAACCAGCGTGGCAGTATAACCAGCGTGGCAGTATAACCAGCGTGGCAGTGTGTGTGGTTTGTTTTTAGGGGAAGGCCCATTTCAAAGGTAGAACCAGCCCTTATTGCTCTTTCTTTAACTGCTGTCAACGATATGTTCAGAATATGTGCGGCTTATGTGGACCATTGACGCAGATTCAGGTGTACCGCATAGTCACATCGGTATATAAACGTGATCGGATAATGATGGTAAACGATATGAACTAGACGAAAATGATCCACATAGCCACACTTTGGAGACGCTAAAATTTGAGCTATTCTGCTATAGGGTTAATATATATATATATCATTGATAGAAAAACTAGTAATGAATTTGTTTAACGCTTTGTACTTGCGGTCAGTTTATGTGAAACAGAAACTAACACATCCTTTGGAGTTCTAATGTATCTTTCATAACAGTCTGAAGACCAACGTCCCAGTGTTTTAATGAGCCAAGAAGGTAGTCCTGCGGAACCAGCGGCCGTGGCAGCTCCGATCCTGAAACTATGCGAGGCATACAGCTTTTCATCTAGACCTTGACCTTGAAGTAGACTACGTAAATGTGATGTTAGTGTTATACGGGTAAGTGGAACACCAGACTCAAATTCGAAAAGCGGCCGAGTTGTTTGGACAGACGATGACTGGAGCAGATAGGTTTTCATAGCCCGGACAGGACAAAGTTTATTAAGCGATGATCCAATTGTTAAACGACATCCACGGCGAAAAGGGTCGGTTTTAGAGCGTTTAATAAATACATCATAATATTCCGCATGCAAAATGTTCGGGTGGAAAATAATGTCAGTTCGTGAAAGGTGGTAATCGGGATCAAATGGGGAATTACATGTAAATTCACTACACCGGAGGAAACCAAAGAAGGCCAAAGTAAAGGCAGCCCAAAGCATCACATTGTCCAAGGAGTCTGTAAACTGAGGGCGTAGTGCGGAATAAAGGCACTCGAGTTCGTTCACGGTAATAGGCCGCCGATCCCTCACCTTTTCACCCTTGAGGCGTTTCAGACCTTTTAGACACTTTTCTAACAATTGCATGCTTCCCATATCAAGTGGAACTTGAAAAATTACGTGAAGGTAAGACACGCTAGCTAGGTACGTTTTAACCGTTGCATAGCAAACTGATTTTGATAAATGACCAACAAAGTAAAGTAGAGTAATTTCAGTGGCAGGCAGTAAAGGTGAATAGGGTGTCACGATACCTTTTGCGGGACAAAAAGAAATAAACTGTTTAATACCCGCAGCATATGTTTGTTTTGTTGATGTTGCCCAAGAATGTTGGATAAGTTCATAAACACGGTCCTTCAAATTTGAATCATGGATACCGGGATGACGCAAGCCAGAGGAGAGGCCAATGGCGCTAATTGTTTGAAGCGGTCCATCTGAAAACGAGAAAGCGAGTCAGCAATGCCATTGTCAAGTCCGCGTACATGCTTGGCCGTAAACGTAAAATTATTTTGCAATGTGCAAAGGACTATCGGTCGTACTAGATCCATTATCTTCGGACTTTTTGACGTCTTTTGGTTAAGAATTTGAACGACGGGCTCGTTGTCGCAGAAAAACACAATGCGTTTAGCTGTCCACTGGGAACCCCAGAGACAACAGGCAAGATAAATTGGATAAAGCTCTTGCCATGCTATCGAAATACCGGTTTTTTTATTAATATTTTGGTCAGGCAGCCAGCGGCCTTGAAACCATTGTCCTGCTAAATAACCACCAAAACCTATTGAACCTGCTGCATCGGTATATAACTGAAGTGATGGGGATGGCGTCCGATCAGAGTCAAGAAAGAGACTAATACCGTTCCAGTGTTTTAGAAAAACCTCCCACATAGCTAAATCCTTATAAAACCCCGAGTTTAATCTAATGAAATGATAAGGCTGTTTAACACCACATGTTAGGGCAATCATGCGACGAAGGAACGTGCGTCCTGGGGCAATGACCCGACATGCAAACTGAAGAACCCCAATAAGAGATTGAAGCTCCTTTAACTTACAGGAAGAGCGTCTTTGCCAATTCTCAAGGAGAGTCCTAGCCTGGGTTAATTTATCTTCGGGCAAGAGAGCCAGCATGCGAATAGAATCTAGGGTAATCCCAAGGAACTCTAAAGTCTGAGTTGGGGCAAAGGTTTTCCCAGGAGCAATAGGGACATTTAATTGAGTGAACAGACACAACAATTTACACAACGAAGTCGAACACGAAGAACGAGGGGCAGCTTCGGCTATAAAGAAATCGTCCAAAATATGGAGAACGTTTGAAACACCTAATTTGCTTATAAGAATCCATTCAAGGGCATCCGAAAGCATATTAAAAATATAGGGTGCACTACGAAGTCCAAAGGGGAGTACGCGGTCGAAAAAATACAACCCACGCCATTTCATGCCGAAAAGTTCCCAGTCATCAGGGTGTACTGGGATATTTCGAAAAGCAGATTGAACATCGGTTTTTACCATGAAACAATTCGGTCCTAATTTTAGAAGGATTCTTATAGCATCGTCAATTCTGACATACTGTAACGAGTAATCTTCGGACGAAATGTTAGCATTAACGCTAGTATCAGACGCTTTTGGATAAGATAGGTGGAAAATTGTTCTCCATTTGGATGAATTCTTCTTAGGGACAAGACCCAAGGGGTAAATTTGGAAATTCTTAAAAGGAGGGCTGGTAAAGGGGCCAACAGTGTGGCCTTGTTTAACTTCATCTAACAAGTTCCCATCAACTATTTCTGGCAACAAATAGGCAGTTTTAAGATTGTTAGAAACGCGAGGCTGACGGGGCCCATTATAACCTATTTTAAAACCTTCCCTCAAACCTGTACAGAGGTCAACAACAAATTCACGATCTGGGTGGTTAATTAGCATAGACTCAAGTAAATTAACGTTAATCGGTGTAACTGGTTTTAATCTGTCAACAAAATCTTTATTTGTGTTTTCTGCGACGCGGAGTGTCATCAGTTCGTTTATAGCTGGAGTCATCGTGTTCATAGGCGCCGTGCTGTTCGCCACAGTTATATTTGTTGCAACGGTGTTCGAAAGGACATGGTCTTGATGCGCATTGGACACCTGTGTTGAAATTGCGGCAGAAACCTCGCTGGTTGGAAATTCTCGCCCGACTGCTTTCGAACCTTGATGAGGAGAGAGGACATATATCAGACATGTGGTCAGCGCCGCCACAAACAAAACAAATAGAACGCGCAAGACCGGTAAACTTATCTAACCACAGCTGGAGATGGCGTTCACCCCAATTTAACGCTGGATTTTTCGCGGCGAGCTTCCGAAAATCTATATCGTACGCATACCAGGCTAAACCTTTAAACTTTTGCGAGGCTTCTCGAATTATGCGCTGGTAAGCAAACAACTGCGAGGCTTTATGCGGAAATTTAGCGACAACAACCGACGCGTAAATACCAAAAGCCGTAAGCCACTTATCGAGACTATCAATTTTTGGACGCTTGCCGAAATTTGAAAAATTTGGTATAGGTATCGAAAACCCTGATCACCCTCGACGGACAGGCGAATTGGACCGAAAGAGGGCGGTCTGAATTACCCGGTAGAAGTGAAGAAAAATCGACAAACTCACCGTTTAAGATCTGCTCTTCGAGTTTCTTGGGCAAACTGGGAGTCACTAATGACGAAGAGTGGGACAGCGAGGAAACTTGCGATGGCGAGATCAGTGTAGCAACGTGGGCAGGATTGCCAAGGTCCAAAGAGGGTGTTGGAGCGGTTTGCGGGAAAATTTACAACAGGTGGTGGTTGAGGTGGCGGTGTTGGGGATACGGTCCCGCGGGCCAAAACATCGCGAAGCAACGGTGCGAGGTCAGACGCCAACGAGCGGAGAGATTCGGTAGAGAATTCCGGCATACCCGTAGTTGGATCAGGAGGTGTTGTGTTTGGCGTGACTTCTGGTCCATCGTGATCGGCGAGGCGTCGCAATAGAGTGTCACGCGAACCAGCAAGAGAAAGGTTTCTCTGCGCCAACAGAAGATGGAGAACTTCGGTGGACAGGTCGGCGTAGTTCGCGGGAGAACCAGATGGCTGTTCGTTGGCGCGGTTATTCGCGTTCGACGTTTCGCCGACGTTTTCTGCCGTGGGTTGCTCGTTTCGGTGTTGTGTACGAGCGCGAGTAGATCGACGTTTGCTAGGTTGTTTCGGCATGGTATAGACCACGTTTTTTTGTTGTTGTTTTTTTTTGTTGTATTTTTGTATAACAGAGGTTTTATACCTTCAGTAGACCTTTTAGGATTTAACCAGCGATGTTGACGCACTGACTGAGGTCTTGCGAATGAATAATGCATGCATAAACTGTAGGCAAAAGTCCTTGGAGAAAAAGGGGGCCATTGTGCACTTGCACGTGAAGCAAAAACCTTCAGGAGGATTTTGATTGGTTAAACACAAGTTTGCATCAGTTGTTCCTGTGCTAAGTTGCCAAAGTTCGATTTCGTTTGACATTTATACTTATTAAAAGTATTCGACAAAGAGGCTGCTTTGTTCTATCAAGGTCAATCAAGGTATGCTTGAGCCTTGACCAAGCTAAATTTGGTACATTTAGTAATTGCGTTGACAGACTGGAAAAGAGCCTTGGGGCAAATGGAGTCACTTAAACATATTACTCCATTAACCGCAATTTATAGCTCTGCGTATAAATTGAGTATTTAATATATTCTCATGCTCATTCACATGAGTGATTTTTGCTGCTGCAATTTTCTAATATAAATGCAATTATTATAAAATGCATACGATTTCGCTGATCGAGTGAGTGATGAACACACTTTCTATTAACATGTATTAAAGTGAAGTGAAAAAGCAACAATCACTGTGTAAACGGGCCTGAAGACAAAACTACAACATATTAAACGTTATTTTTGTGACTTTTTTCGTTTTTTTTGCTAAAAAATTGTCTTGCAGCCATTTACATACAAAATCGACGTCTTTCCCTTTAAAATCACTCAACGATAAAACATGGTCGGCAATGTGGTCCGCCATTTCTAGCTTGCATTCTCGGGAAAAAGATCCCGGGTACGAAGTTGCTAAGTCTCCACCCCCGGGCCGTACAATATTTGCGATAGCCCCACCCCCGAGATTAAAAAAGGGCGAATGCCCGGGGGTGGCCCGGGGGGCATGGGCACAGGTGGAATTGACTGATACATAAGCAAGCCACAGATGTACAAAATTGAATAGGGTAAAATTCGGGATTAACATTTAACACACTGGTTAAACTTAATAATATAAACAGTGTAATTATAATAATAATATAGATGGCTAAGATAATAATTCTGATTGGCTAAGAGCAGTGCAATTATTTTTGTAATTGCACGTGTGTGCAATTACAGCAGTGCAAATTAACAAAACAAGAGCAGAGCCTGGAAACGAGGCAGGAAAATCAACATGGCGGCGGATATTAGCAATGTAAACTTTCACTTTTTGACGACTTTTTCTACACTTGCAATGGAAAATCGTACGTGAATACAACAATTTAAGTTCAAGGAGAACATAGACTGAAAAAGTTTGCTAACAAGCAACGAAAACAATGCTTAAACGGCGTAGGTGAGTGCACAAGTGTTATCAACTATCAAAGCGTGTAATTTTTTCATGTATATTATTAATAAGTAATAGTATGGTTGCTCGTGAAATTTGGAAAAACAAACACTCGTGAGTTTTCAAAGACGCCAAATTGCACTCGTCCTTCGGACTCGTGCAATTTTGATCGTCTTTGAAAAACTCACTCGTGCATGGCTTTTTTCAAATTGCACTCGAAACCATACTATTACCTATACTAACATCATTAAATTTATTATTATTATTCAATTGTTATTAAGCAGTAATGAGCCTCAATACATCTTCTTCTATTATTCTCCAAGGAAAACATACATTATATTTTATTATTTTTTGTACATGTAACATGTCCAAAGACTTTCTCCATGACAGGTTGTCAACCTCATATTTATTATCTCCTGTCTTCCATTCATTATGAACTCTGCCAAAGTCTTCAGCTTTAACAGGTATCTGTTGAATCAGATACAGGTACATGCCACTAGAAAATTGCTTAGGTTTTCATTTTTTTCATCAACATCAGGGCCAATATGTATGCAACTTGATGGTTTTCTCTTTAGCTTCAACAGTACTATCCGAAAAATGGCCTTGTACACTTTACCATCAACCTGCATCAAATAATTAAATAATTATAAGAATATTTCAGATTTTAAATAACAAATTCATCAGAACAAATACACTTGGGGTATTGTTATAACAATAATTAACTTTTAGCCTCACATGAATGCATATCTTTTATGAAAAGGGGGCCTCCAGAGAATATGTGATGCTTTTTGGTGATTCCACCTTCCACCCCTACTCCCCTTGTGACAGCTATCATTACACTCACTCAACAATTATGTGACTCTCAGCCTACCTCCCCACCCTCACAATGATACAAATAATTAGTAATTTGAGAGTGTGTACTGGAACAACCTTTAGTCCTTTATTTCTTTTTACTTCTGTCACAGTACATTCCTATATCTAGATTTACAAGTTTCTCATTCAAGTGCTTGTTGACTTTAGTGTTCTCGAGAAATATCAAGGTACATAATATTTTGTAGAAGGTATTAGTGGATGGAATACTAGTAGTGCTGAGCTATTAACCGCAAGTTCGGTATATAAGATGGGAGTGATGCCAGTATATGGTGTATGGGTAAATATCTTTTTCTCGGCATCTCGTTCAATAAGATTAATAAAATTATTATTAATCTTACATAATATATAGTTTTCAAATAGAATATGGATTTGCATAAACGTTGTCTTGCTCTATTTCAGTGCGTCTGTTACATTACACTGCATGTGATACTAATTCCTCCTGCTTGTGTGACAATATGTGACTCTTGTTTAAGAAACTCCCCTCCTCTCCACCCAAAGCATCATATATTTTGTGAAAAAGTCAACACTAGGTCCTCTGGCAGGAATTGAACCCACGGCCCTGCGATTCCGGTGCAGCGCTCCGACCAAACTGTTCCTGGTTAGGTCTTAAATTGTGTATATATCTACTCACTTGGATTATCCACCAAACCCGGTATTCTAGTTCAACCAAGTGAAGTGCAAATTAAAGTCTTTGAAGTTTACCTTATCAAAACCCGCACACCCGATAACCTATATATGCAGAACTTGCGGTTGCAGCTCGGCAGCTGGCCTCTGTGACTCAGTTGGTCGGAGCGCTGCACCGGAATCGCAGGGCCGTGGGTTCAATTCCTGCCAGAGGACCTAGTGTTGCATTTTTCGCAACCGTTCCTGGTTAGGTCTTAAATTGTGTATATATCTACTCACTTGGATTATCCACCAAACCCAGTATATATATTTTGTGAGTTGGCCAGATTGTGCTGATGGGTGCACCCTAACTAAGCCTTTTAGATTTTGTCTTTGAGGTAAGCCAACCAGACATTAAATAAAACACTTTGAAACAAAAGTAATCTATAAAGTATGTATATATATATATATATACAGTGACAATGCAAAATTGTACAAACACATAACGTACTGTAAACATTGCTAATGTACTATGACAACTATGTCAAGTATATAAACAGATCGTGCCAGGGACGTAGCCAGAACGTTCAAAGGGGGGGAGCCCTGGGGGGATTAAACCAAGCCCGTAGCTGGCCCTCCACACTTAAGCGGACACTTTTCCATTTCACTAAGTATTCTTCCATTTTTCTTGTCGACGGGGGGGGGGTTTTAAAAAAAATTTTCCCGGACAGTATTCACTATTAAGTATGTTTTAACGTCCAAAACCTGAAAATTTTACGTATAAGCCAAATGTTTTGGACGGATTTAAAGTCTCGTGCACATTTGGGCATTTAATGAGTGCCAACATATGGGCATAATTCATAATTTTGCAGAAGTATTATAACTAAAGCCATGCCCTGGGGGAGCGCCCTACGTCCCTGGATCGTGCAGCTGTTTGGGACTTTGGGTCAATAGGGTGGTTAATACTAAATAGTTGCCCTCAATTTTTGTCATTCTTGAAATAAATTATAATTCTTTTGACTTCATGTTTTATCTATATTGTATGGACATAATAACCTTAAATACTTACATTGATTTGTAGATATTCGGCATATCCCTCCATGTTTACAAATTCTGACGATTCCGCCATATTGGAAAACATTTTGTGCTAGTCCTCTAGCGCGCATTTCATTCGGCGACGTCACGGAAATAGAACGCGCGTATAGAGGACGTATAGTCTGGTATTTAGCGTCCACTTATTGGCCAACGATTGCAATAAATTAACTCGGCTACTTCCGCCATAATTATTCGCGTTGACTGAACAAATAAAATGGACAAATTTATTCAGATATATTGTTTTATATTTAAATGAATAGTTAATGCTGAGATTTTCACGTTAGTTCCCACAATTTAGTTTTAACAGTTTTAACATTAGTTCCGACAGTTTGGTCTGTTCCTATCCCTCGACAATAGGGTTAGAAACAGGTCAAATATGTGATGTTTAATGTCGTCCAGAGATGCAGTGTAAATAGGTTGTCACAAATTTCATTTTGGTGTTGCCAACTATCTTGTTTCCTGTATACCACCGTCCACTTCCATGGGCGCAAGTTAATACTGCAACAGGCAGGGTCTTGTTTAACATATAAAACACTGAATGCCGAAGAAAATAAGCGGCTTTTAACCAATATATCTGTATCTTGCAACATTGTTTTTAACTTGTATTGAAATTTCGCGAATTTTAGCCAAGAAAAGTTTACTAAGCATAATTTAAAATATAACAAAATGTTAAAATGTTAAAATATTAAAACGTTTAAAATACTAATTTCTAAAAATCCCTTTCGACACTCGTTGTATAATACAACGAGTGTCGAAAGGGATTTTTAGAAATTAGTATTTTAAATTAAACGTTTTGGTATTTTAACATTTTAACATTTTGTTATGTTTTAAATTATGCTTTTTTTAACTGCATTTACATAACCTTAAAACGAAGAAGGATCATATATTTTTGTACGTGGATCGTTGGATACTGCAGGTTTTGGCGTTTTTACATTGAGTTTGAGCAAGAAATTGTGCGTTCGTATCGTTTCTAACAACTAGAACGCGTTTCAGTAACATTCCTGTTCGTAGTCAGCTTATTTCATATCAAAGTTCGAATCTGGCAGTTATGCATAAATACACTCTAATCCTCAAAAGAGCACGTGTTTTAATATCAAAGAACATACGAGTCTTTCGATTGCGTCGAAGATCAGTGTCTTCTCGCCGTAAATTGTAAAAGATTTTGAGTCACCGGAATATTTGTCGAATACTGCAAATAGAAATGGAATTCAGAGTTTTGACAAAGAAAGTGTTTACTTTCTGTCAATGGACAATAAATGCTGGAGGTGAGTTAAAAATAGAAGATTAAAGGAAATATCAAATTTATAGCAGAAAATCAGGTATATTTAACGAACCAACCTAGGATGTGCACATTTTCATGAATCGATCGTTTTCTAATCAAAGCAAAACGCATCACTCGAAAATGAAATTTACAGTCACTAAATATATTTTTTCCAAAATATCCATTCTTAATATCGGTATTCTATTACACCGACCACTTCGATGTGTTCACGACAGTTACGACTAAATGGAAACCAGGCTTAATGGACAGTCAAACTCCTTCAGGCGACAGACCAAGGTTTAAATTAACGCTATATATAGCCACCCTTATTCTAGCTGTTATATAATTTAATACACAACAAAAGGTTTAAAATGGTGAATTGCATCAAATGTTTAAAAAGGGGCTATATAATAACAATCTTCGGGTGTTTAATTTTAAAGTCACTGTTATGAGGGACTTTGCATGTAAGATATCACTTCTAAAAGAAGTACTTAAAGAGAAATATAACATGAAAGTACAGATTTCCTTCGTGTTCGCTCCGTGATATTATTATTAATGAGTTTGGTAATTTACATATTATAATACTCTTATATATTTATAAATATTTAATTTTAAGTAAACTTAAAGTTTTAGAAATAGAAAGCACAAAATCATGCATGTACTTTAAATCCTACAATATAATGCTGTCATAAGGTTAATTATCTTAACTATTTTTTCAGCCGATCATAGAACTTCAAAGTGGTTTTTAATGTCAACACCATGGCCTGTTCTTATTTTGCTGTTTTTGTACATACTTCTTGTCTTACTCGGTCAACGATTGATGAAAACTAGAGATGCATTTAATATGAAAAATATTCTCATAATATACAATAGCTTTTTAGTTATTTTATCTATTTACATGTTGTGCGAGGTAAGTTTGTTCTGAGAACCTAATTTTGTGCCTGAACGATAAACGTCCCTCATTGGGTAGGGCCTGTTCATATGATCCCTCTTGCCGATACGTCTTGCCTAGCGGGACGAATATTTCCGGAGTTCTTCACCCCGCTTGCGACATGAAATTACAATCATGTTGTTCCATAATTAGCGCTGCAAAACATGTACATTTCATGCACGCAACACAAATATTTTAACGATTTTGTTGTATTCCTTGATATTTTTTGCAATAAAAAGTATTGGTTTAGCAACATATTTGATGCTTGTTCGTAAACAAACATAAAACTACTTCAAAATCGTCAAATTAAGCGGCAAAATCGGAAATTTGGTTTCTTGATTTCATCCCGGTAAGCGGGCTGGAGTGTTCATGCATATGGAATACTTTTCATTTTTTCATTCCGCCTACCTATGGTGACTATGGTCTCGGCTCACACAGGCGAGATCTCGCCAAGCGGGCCAGCCCGCTTTCTCATGTGAACAAAATTTAATTTTTTATAGTAAAATTATTAGGAGGCGAGATCATATAGGTAGGCGAGACGTCTCGGTAAGCGGGATCATATGAACAGGCCCTTGGTTGACCAGTATAATTGCCTCGTTTCTTTAATTTTTTTTTACTTTACTGTCCTTCCAATTGAAGTGTTCCTAAAATATTGCATCAATTCATTACCTAGAGTTTATCAATTCATTCGTTGAAAAATTGATCAACTTCCTGTGTGTGTGTGAATCGACCAATGGCGTCTCATTTCAGTGACTGATTGACCAATTGGGAACAAGTATGCTAGTAAACAGGAAGTTGAGCAATTTTTGAGCAAATGTATTGATGTCAACTTATGTAATGTATCGAATCAATATTTGAGGAACACTTCAATTGGAACGACAGTAAAACTATATTTTAATTTTAAACATCTTTCAAAATTTTTGATTTTTTTGTATAGTTCATTCTTTCAATAATTGGCATTCCAAACTTCAACTACTTTTGTCAAGGAGTGGAGGACGGGGAAAATCCTAATTTGTTGCGGGTAGGAATTATATTACTCATTTTGACTGTTTGAAATTAATGAACGAGCACGTGCAAGGGACATGTTTTATTCTATATAGAAATAGAATATACAACGACACATCAGACTAACAATGCTTTCTATTTTTAGCATGCAAATGCCAATTGGTTATTTCTTATCTCTAAAATCGTGGAATTTCTTGACACAGTAAGCAACAGTTAAAATTGCAGATAATGATTATGAGAATGAGAGGATGTTGTTATTCTATCGAAATAGTTACTAAGATAGATCATAATCGCTTCGCATTGTATTTCTCAACTGCGGTATGAGCCATCCACAATTTCAATGTCGTTTTACTGTATAAAACGTAATCTATATGTGATGCTGTATTTTCCTCATAGATATTCCTTATTATTAGTAAGAAATCAGTGAGTTTTCTTCATGTTTACCACCATGTCAGTGTTTGTGTTTTGTGGTGGATCATTGTTAAATGGCATCCAGGTAAGTTAAAATTAAACCACAATGAGCATAATGGCAGGCCAGTTCAATCGGCAGTAGAGAATTTTCCTTGTGTAAATATATTCGTGCGGCTGGGTATAGGTTTTCCACGATTACACGGGACCGCCCTGTCAATGCAGCTATCCCCAACCGTGGACGCACCGTATACCCACCGTATCCGTGGACGCATCTAGGAAAGCGTACAATACAATCATGTAGTTGTTATATCTATATATTTGTTACACATGGCCCTTATTTGACCCAGACTATGTTGTCTTGGAAATTTTAGCATAAATATTTGTGTGGGACGCTGTTGGGGACCTATTTAAACGAGTTTTGGTATAAAAACCACATACCATGAATCGATATTAATGCCCCGATAACAATAAATATGTTTGATCATGCGTGCTTCTCACTCACATCTTAACTCTTTCCCGACCGGTCCCTGATATATGTGATTCCTGTGATTTATGACTTTGCAGGTTCATGTGCATGCTATGTAGATCAGTAGATGGCAATACCACCGTTCGATTCAGCGTTTTACGATCTCATTAGAGAAGTAAATTGTGTTTGTTTACAACGCTATGCGGCCGATTAAGCCCCTTTCAAAGACCTCTGAAGTTTGTATTGTTTACAAATTAATAGCCTGCGAACAGGCCCTATGTGCTAGAAAAGGAGGGCCTGCACGGAACCATGTGTTTTATTCGTTCCTCCCATTTTCTCGCTAGCCAAACGCGAACCAATCAGCATCGACCGGGTATAAATGAACAAAAACGTCAACTGTCAAATTGACGCGTGATACTGCTGATACAGATAAACAGCCAGCCGTACACATATAATATCATTAATATGTATTTAAATACTCCAGAAAAATATATCAAAAATATATCAACATATACAAAAAAATTAAAATATAATTGCAACAACTATAATAATACGTTTTAATAACTTGTGGCGTATTTTGAGAGCTATAATGAATGTATTACCGAACAAATACATTTGAACCCACTGAATTTGCACGCGACGAGTGGCTTAAAACCATGCTGAAAAACTAAACAAAAACAAAGTTCTCATTCTTCGAGCTAAATGTGAATCAGATACAGTAAATAGGGACTTGGATCACGTTTAGTAAATAGGGACTTGGATCACGTTTAGCAAAATGACTAAGAACTATATTCGAACTGATCATGGGAATGCAAGTCTGCCGTACTATTATTGCCTTTGGCTTGCATAGATAGAAGCTCCATACACGTTTGTTTTTATTAAACGAAACCAAATTGTAGAAATAGTTCTGAAAACAGTTAAATATAATGTCAAGAAACACTGGCAGGATGGCGATGTTTTTGGCACATTTTAACCGTCGCCTCGCCCGCTCGTGTTAAAATATAAAGTCTAAAACGGCCAAGAATATATTTATGCCCGCGAACATCAACTCTATATTGACTATATTTGTAAATATTCGGTGTTCATTCTCAAGGTGTCTTTGAGAATTTGTAGCCCTTCGCTTGCTCAAAAAACAAAACGTACTTCAGAATAATCTCTAGCAATTATTTTAAAACAATAATAAAAATATACAAAACAAATATACAATCTTTCCATAAATACGACTACCTCCAGCGAAGCCAATCCCAGTAATACGTCAATCATTAACACTTAAGCCAATGAGAAGACTGCGTTTCTATACGAACGCCACTACGAAGAAACTATAGGGATCCGTGCAGGCCCTCCTTTTCTAGCACATAGGGCCTGTTCGCAGGCTAAAAATTAACAATAATACAAACTAATTAAATATTCATTTCGCTTTTCTATCTTTGGTTTAATTACACACTACAAACTCGTAAATACCACCATTCGACGGGAATTTCCAATCCCTTCAGTTTGATGCCATGTTTATTACATTACGACATAATCTGATAATCTAGCCCTTTTCCGGCAATTCTCGTGAAAATGTTTGCTTTGTTGCGAAGCCAGGTATTGTCGGCGCACGCTCGGACAACTTCGGAAAGCTAAATCTCCGTGACCTTGCACCCTATCGAAAGTACCGGCAATCGATTCCTCGTGATGTCATTGCCTAGATGGCGGATTTTCATTGGTTTATAATTTATTTCGCGTGCGGGAATTAATTTTAACGATTTCGGCACTTTGTATGCGACTTTCAAAAAATAAAAACAAATAGTTTTACTTCTTCAAAGGCAATGAAACTTTCCAAAAATATTCCTTTTTTAATTAATGAGCTACAACTTTTGTGTAACACTTGCTTGGAAATTCTAAATCCTGTTCTGGCAATTCAGATTTATATCAAGAATAATTGTAAATTTTTGAGATAATTTATGAACATGTATGCAAATTAATTTGGATATGTAATATGAACCGGGACAAACCAAATATTTTAAAGAGGAAGTCATAAGCTATCGAATGACGCATGTTCCGTTTGCAGAGAGTAAACACATCTGGAGATATTTACATTTGAAACAACTGATCGTAAATACAGCGCGTTCCGTCGGTCCGTTAATTAACCTAATTTAAATTTTGTTTCTTTTTCAGGCGGAACAAGTAAGTTTAACTTCCTATGTTATTAACAATTAATGATCAAACAACTGCAGTTCAAGATTTTGTTTTGCTGAGGGGGTTAGAAATTGAGTATTATATAAGATTTATTAGACTGATTAGACAGCTTGCGAAAAAAGTTGCATTTTAGATTGCAGGTTCCTGGTTAGGTCTAATAAATGTATATAATTTACACTCAATAATTTTCCATCTACAAAACCCTTCAACTGCAGTTCATACTATATTGTAAATTATTACTTATGTAATGTAAAGAACACAAAATATTTTTTTTGCCAGTATCGTAATCTAGTAACCTATGGCTATGCATGTCATGTTTTTAAAAAATGGAGGAACGAATTGCAATGTTTAAAATGGTACTTAATATATGTGTTGGGTCAGTCTACAAAATAGTAATTTGTCCAATTTTATTATAAATTTTTATATTGTAATACTGAAAAAAGAAACTGATGAAAACATTACTACTAATTTATTTAATAATATAATTGAAAAAGAACAGGCAGCGTAAAAATGTCGTCAACTCATATATATGCTAAATATTCCTATTTTTAGCTTATTTTGGCGCTATTCTGAATTGTTTCGTGCACGCAGTAATGTATTTTTATTACTTGTTATCCGCACTTGGTCCTCAATTCAAGAAGTACTTATGGTGGAAGAAATATCTCACATCACTTCAGTTGGTGAGTTTGGGTTTGAAAACTTGGCGGAAATATAGCTGGTTTTCTATGCTCTATGTCTTTGTTCAAGTTTTCCAAAAATGTTGTGACTTGCATTTTGCATGGAACATATTAAATTAATCAAATTTTGTTTAAAGTTCCATCTGCAAATTGAATTACTCATTTTCTTTGATTTATTGGTCAAAAACAAATATACGCATGCCCGCTTGGCGAAGACGAATGGACCATTCCCCTATTAGACTAACTTTTGAACCAGGAAATTCTATCAGTACAGCTGGAAAGAGCATCCTAAGTTTAGTAAAATTGCAAAGTTTGGTTGCGAAATGTTGTAAAATGTGGAAAATATAGCGCTGTGAAGTTGGTACATTTTGTATATTTTTGTATTACGCGCGGAAAACGGTTACCACTTTTGTATATTTTTATATTACGCACGCAAAACGGTTACCACTTTTAAAAAATAGGTCCGCAAAGCGTACATGTATCTGCTCATGCGTATTTGCATAATTGTATATGATGTCAAAGCACGAGGTCAATGTCACTCAATGAGTGTACCGTTAAAAAACTGTACACAAAGGGGATGAGGGCCTATAGCCCATGGGAGCAATGCACTCTCCTCAGCAAAGGCTTGCCAGCTTTAAAAAATATTTAGTCGTCTTACACAGCGTTGTATGAAGCGTGGGGGGAGCATATGGAAAATAGGGGATTTGAGAATGCGAGCGCTCGGGGAAAGATCTAAAAACGTTGTCTGAGACTACAAAAAATGCTCAAGAACGCACGCTCCCCCCACGCTCCACGAAACTCAGTGTAAGACAACAAAATATTTTTTAAAGCTCGCAATCCTCGCAATGTTTAAAACAATTGTTGAAACCTTCAGATTTTAGTCTTTTATACTTGAGAATAAAGGTATAACACCACTATTTACACACCACATATAAATATTACATACGATCAACTCATTTAGTCCCTGTAGTCACAGTCTGCGATTGGAAAGAAATGCCAAGCTGTGCTTATTAGTTATATCTTTATACCAATCAAATATCAAACGTATAGTGTTGAGAATAAATATTACATTACTTTAATACTTTTATGAGTGAACTTTGTCGAAATAGAAGCTCGAATAATGCAGGATATTCGTACAATATTTAAAAAGGCTTACCTTGTTTCCTGATTCAAATGATATTGATATATAGCAGGTCAAGTTGAGTAAATACTTTGTGTAAATTGGCGAATCATTTCCACAGCGTAAAATGCTTAAATGCTATCAACCACTTCCAATACTCCCTAAAAATACTCCCTCGACTCATGCCATGTTCAAAACAATACAGAAAATTAAAAGTATCGTTGGTTTGATGGATAATTTTCACCGTCAAATTTATAATTTTAGTCATGTTTACAATTCTCACCCTTCAGTAGTCCGCCATCTTGAAATAAGCCACATCAATCCAGTTATACATCGAGATCAAAGAGTAACAATATAATTACGTCATTTTAAGCTAGCGGTCACTGATTGGTCAAACGAGATGTAAGCTAATCGCTAATTGGCTGATATAAGCTCGTCGCTGAATGGCTACAAGCTAACACACTCTTACTCGCACGATGGCAATATATCTGCATTCGCAGATACAAAAATAGGCACGCAAAGCGTACATGTATCTGCGCATGTGCACTTGCATAGATGTCAATGCACGAGGTCAATATCACTCAATGAGTGGATGAACGTTTATGTTGCTTTTAAAAAACTGTGCATAAAGGGACGAAGGCCTATAGCCCATGGGAGCAATTTTTTAAACAATTGTGAAACCTTAAGATTTTAGTCTTTTATACTTGAGAATAAAGGTTATGTTAGCAGCACTATTTACATACCACATATAAATATTACATACCATCAACTCATTTAGTCCCCTAGTCACAACAGTTTGGGAAAGAAATGCCAAACTGTGCTTATATCGTTATACCAATCAAATATCAAAAAGATGATGTTGACGATTGAAATGAGAAACAATGACCACAAACTATTGTCGATTTGACCCAAATGGTGTTGAGAATAAATATGGCATTATTTGAACACTTTTATGAGTGAACTTTGTTGAAATAGAAGCTCGAATAATGCAGGATATTCGTACAATATTTAAAAAGACACACCACATATAAATATTACATACCATCAACTATTTTCGTCCTCCTAGTCACAGCAGTTTGGGAAATAAATGCCAAACTATGCTTATATCGTTATACCAATTAAAAATCTCAAAAGTATAAGATGATGTTGACTATCGAAATGACAATTCGATTTGACGATTTTGACACAAATACTGTTGAGAATAAATATTGCATTATTTTAACACTTTTATGAGTTAACTTTGTCGAAATAGAAGCTCCAATAATGCAGGATATTCGTACAATATTTAAAAAGGCTTACCTTGTTTCCTGATTCAAATGATATTGATATTAGCAGGTCAAGTAAAGTCGTAAATACTTTGTGTAAATTGGCGAACATTTTCACAGCGTAAAATACGATCAACCACTTCCAATAATCCCTCGACTCTTGCCATGTTCAAAACAATACACAAAATTAAAATGATCGTTGGTTTGATGCATAATTTTCACCGTCAAATTAAAAATTTTACTCATGTTTACAATTTTCGCCCTTCAGTAGTCCGCCATCTTGAAATAATCAACATCAATGGTCGATTTGTAAGCTAATCGCTGATTGGCTGATATAAGCTCGTCGCTGAATGGCTACAAGCTAACTTTACATTAACACACAAGTCGATAGCATTATATCTGCTACGCAGATACAAAAAGTGGTAACCGTTTTCCGCGCGTAATACAAAAATATACAAAATTTACAAACTTCACAGCGCTATATTTTTCACATTTTACGACATTTCGCAACCAAACTTTGCAATTTTACTAAACTTAGGATGCTCTTTCCAGCTGTACTGATACAATTTCCTAGTTCAAAAGTTAGTCTAATAGGGGAATGGTCCATTCGAATCGCCTTTTTGCATAACCAAGGCTAACTTAAATAATAGTTTATATTTCAATTTTATCCCGTTTCCAAACCATGTCACAGCGAAAACTTTCATAATAGACTATTTTGAAGTAGAGAGAATACGGAAAATTAAACAGCACTCTCAAATAGACGCTCCCCTCGAATAAGCGTCGCAGGTGCTGTATGAGGTGACTATCAATAATACCATTTCAAAATGATGACGTAACAATAATTGAAGAGGGTCTTAATGGGGGACCTTGGTTGTCAGTCGTCATGCAGCTAATATTCGAGCCTATTTTCAGTTGTCAGTAAGATATTTCGTAAAATGTCAGTTCCAAATGTGCTGATTTATCGTTTGTCAGTTGTCAGTTAAAATATTTTGTCACTTGTATATATTACAGCATATTAACAAGACCTTTAGTTCTGCTTTCTTTCACCTTTCTGACATCAGTAGAATAAAAAAGTACTTACTGTAACTCGTCAGGAGACGGAGTGTTTGGGGCACGCACTTATTTCAAGTAAGACTGACAATTGTAATGGATTACTCTAAGTATGGCAATCCAGCTGTTCATATAACAAAACTACAACGTGTTCAAAATACTCCTGCCAGATTGATTACTGGTTCTTTACGATTCTGTCACATTAGACCTGTTTTGGAGGGTCTACATGCACTGGTTGCATGTTACCCAAGTAATTCAATTTAAGATTCTATTGTTAACTTTTAAATGCATATACTGTATGGATTAGCCCCGAAATATCTCATGGACTTTATTACTATTAGAAGGCATTCTAGGTAAACTTAAGATCAAGTGATAGTCTGATGCTATGCCACAAAGGGGGAAATGCTGAGTAACACTTGGAGGAAGAGCTTTTCAATCAGACTCCCCAAACCTCGGGAATAATTTGCCAGCATATATTCGTAATGTTGACAATTTAGAATGGCTTTTAATAACTTATGTAAATATTTTTACAATTTTATGAAACGAACAATAATTTTAGATTTGAATAATAATATTTTGTAAATATAAGTAGAAACTATCGTGTAAATTCTAGGTTTTTAATGTAATGCGCATTTGAACATATTTGCATGCTAACATGCGCAATATAAGTTCAATTGTGCTAAATGTTAAATGTTGAAAATAAAGGCAAATGTCAGTAGTCAGTTAACGCCCATTCAGTCCCTCGATGAAGTTAGGATTAAAGGTTTACTTGGTCCAACCCGAAACAACTTTACTGTTAAACGGAGATAAATTGAAAGAAAAAGGAAACTTGAACATATTGGCTATTATATACTTAACAATTTTTTTCTTCCTTCAGCTTCAGTTTTCAATGGTGTTTGTTTATGTCATAAATGCAATGACTGTACCATACTGTAGTTATCCTCGTTGGTTGCTCTGGATCTTCATTGGTTACGATATTACTTTGATAATCCTGTTTGGGAATTTTTATATTCAAGAATATGTGAAGAAAAATAGAAAGACAATGGACGTGAAATTAAAATAGATTCTCAAACTTATTGCCTATTATATGTATAAAGTATTCCAGGGTTTTTGTCTTGAGCACATCATTAGAGAATAAAACGTACGTGGATTCTTGAAATTCTGCTATGTATGTATACGCATGTAGAATTCCATTTAAATCGCACGCTTCATTCATCACATTGCAGATGATTTCTACCACAACTAGTACCCCCCCCTCCCCCTTTGGTTTGTCGACCTATATTTTAAAACTTTCAATTTTGTTTTAGAACAACTCCAAACGTTTTGGGGATGGTCAAGAACCATTTCTTTCATCCAATCAATGATTTTCAACTAGTAAAACAAGTTTTTAGAAATTTGAATATTTAGGCGCTGTTGTCCCCTTTGGTTTGTTGACCAATTATTTGAAAATTACAAATTTGCTTTAGAACTACTCCAAACGTGTTGGGGATGATCAAAAAACATTTGATTCATCTAAGCAATGACTTTCAAAAACCATTTGATTCATCTAAGCAATGACTTTCAAAATACTGTGGTTTCCTCCGCCCCCCTCCTACCCCTTAATTTTGTTTAGAACAAAACGTTATGGGGAGGATCAAAAACCTTCTTTTTCTTCAAAGCAGTGACTTTCAACTCATCTATACCGAATAGAAAGGTCGTCTAGTTGCTTAATTGCAGTGTTCTTGGAGTTTACCCTGAAACGAATCAGTACTAGCTGTTTGTTTTAAATATTTTTTAACTAGAGCAGATATTTTAATATTAGTAATTTAGCTTGCTAGTCCTTCATTTTGCGGACTATGTTTAACTAAGGGGGTCCAGGGTCGTGCTTCCCCAAGAGAATATTGCGGATTTACTACCAAACAAGCCTATTTTAGAGAAAAAGGAACACGAAAAAGACACAGAAATAACAAAATTGTTTTGTCAATACATATAACACCGAGTTTTAGTTATCTAAAAACACAAAAATAGTTAGAAAAAATTCATTTTATTTCATGTTGTAATAGCAGCACAACAGCAGTTGGATTGTAAATAATTTCAGATAACGTAGCTTCCACATCGTATCTTTATTTGCACGGAATTAGTTTACTTACTTATTTAACTACAACTAATTTAAATAATACTGATTTCTTTGCATAACAGCGATCAGACATGTTCTGAGTCACTGAGTGTTATTCATTTATTGGCTTCTGTCACTGCTGTACTTAAATAAAACTAGTTTTAAAACATAGGAAAACGTTCCACTATCATGCCAGGTTGATTGTTGCAAATACTACACGAAATTTGAACACTATAAGGTTAAAGTGGTTGTCAAGTCCGTTCTGCTCATGTCATCAACATGGGCGTGGTTTGTTTACATGATTATATTGTTTTGAAACATATTGAAATATTTTTAAAATCTGCATGAACAACTACTTTTTTACTATTTAACAATAAGTTACATATTTTCATAAGCACGATAACGTCTTGAAATAGTTGGTAAAATAAAGCATTTGGTCTCTATTCTCATCCAAGTGTAAAATTAATGTTAAGCAGTTCATGGTTCTCTTTCAAAGTCCAAAAATTTGGAATTCTCTGCCTGATGACTTAAAAAAACGGAGTCTTACAATTGCTTCAGTAGCAGAATCCTAAATTACTTGTCGCAATCTTAATTCATTTGATATTTGATTAGCCTCACTACTGATAGTGTTTGTGCACGATACCAAATCTTTACAGTCATATTCGAAACTTTTCTTCGATCCTGACCAATATTACGAGGAGTCATTCTTTACACAAGCTATTAAGACTTTTGGTTTCATGGATGCTTCCTCACAACTTATATAAACATACATGTATTATATATATTTAGGTTCTCCTTGAGTGCGTATTATGTGTCCTTTTTCGGTAAACACATATGCATCTTTAATGTGACAAATCAATAAAATGAAAAATGAAATGAAAAATGAAAAGCATATTGCAATTTACTTCGCTCAACCGCCGAAATTGCTCAAAATCTAGACAAATTTTGTCATTTTGTCATCGTTAATTTGATATTAGTTGTTCTGGGCAAATTTCCTCTTTAGCAGCTCAATTTTACCCTTCTTGATGTGTCCTGAATGCGTATTGATCTAATGTGTGGGCATATAGATCGGAATTTTAATTGAATTATCCGCTATTGTTTGAAAACAAATGTTTACAAAACACGCGCGTGCATGAGCAGAAGGAACTCGACATCTACTTTAAGGAAGTCAAGAGTGGCATAATATACCAATTTCCCTGCTTCCTTTAATCATGCTGATCATGACGATTAGAATATGAGATAGAACAAATTCCGAAGAATTGCATCTTGAACAACGCTATAGATATTGATCAAAATCAAGACAAAATTTTAATGGTTATTTTTCGACTTCATTTCAAAGCCTTCTTCAGACCAACTGACTACAATAAAATATGTACGTTTTTTTATATATAGAAGCGAAAGGACAATAGAAGTATAAAGTTAACAACGGTTAAACTTAGATTTGGAAATTTTAAATTGTATACAGAAAGTATATGATTGGCTATATTTACAACAAATTGTTTACGCCAATAATTATACAAATCCACGATATAAGGAAAGTTCATATATAAAGATGCATGCATTAGGTTGCTTACCAATAGTTACAATATGAATATTATGTAAATGATAAGCTACAGATGACTAAATTAATGAGCTGTTAGTAACAAGTAATTAGGAGTGTGGAGTCTCTTCTTTTGTCTGCTAATGCTCTTCCATTTCAAAAGTATAGGATAAACATCGTTATTTTTATACTAAACAATAAAAAAACGATTAGACATACCACCGGTTAATGTCACATACAAGAATCTGACATTATATTAAACTTGATACATTACATTCGTTGAAATAACCTGGCTGAATATGTAATCTCGGCTCTAGTGCTCTACAGGCTTAGTGTGCGTTTCAAAAGAAACCAGATTTGAAAATTTTAACAATCTCACTATACTTACCAAAAGTAACCTTGAAAACTTAACCATCCCAAACCTTAACGACATTGCTTGCCTTGTTCTGGATTTTCCTAATTAAAATCATGCACGCGGACAATTGCATGCACTCGTTTTTCCTGTTGGTAATTGATATTGATGGTCGCAAGGGAAATGCTGCCGAAACGCCTTTTCAGTAAAGCTATCATAAAATTGGAAACATGTAACGTTCTAGGAAAGGGGCGATCAGGGAGTTGCAGCAAGGAAACGGATCAACTGCGGAGTTGGGCAGCTGGAAGGTGGGGCGGAGGGGAGGTGGGGCACAGGGAAGCGAGGTACCTTTTCCACTATCCGACAAACCTTCCTTGAAGAGACCATCTCATAGACCTTACGGCAATGACAAGCACCGGAGGGTCTGAACATGTTACATTACCTGACACAACCTTACACATATATTGATTTCCGACCTTCTGAATACCATTATACCATATTCACCACAGGACACAACATTACATCCCATGACCTCCTGAGCTTCTGAACACCTTACACCATCTTCATCATCTAACACAACCGAACATCATACGGCATCTTTACCTCTGGCATAATCTAACATTACATGACTTCCTGAATATCTGAACACCTCACGCCATCTTCACCATCTGATGCAACCTTACATCACATCACACACCGACCTGCTGAACACCTTACACCATCTTACACCATCTTACACCATCTGACACCATCTGACACAACCTAACGTCACATGACCTCCCGACTTTCTGATCGCCTTATGCTACTTCACCATCTGACAAGTCCTTACATCACCTGCCCTCCAGACCTTCTGAACACCTTATGCCATTCTCACAATGTCACACAGCCTTGCTTCATACGACCGATTCTGAACAGATGACCTTTGTTACTCATTCGCATTATTGTTTGCTGAAAGAAACCAGTAAATTCTGACATCAATTTGACAACAATTTGTTCAACCAATGAAGTATAGTCTGAGCTGTCTGACCGACTGACTTTGTCAATACACCCCTAGTAGATAGAGAAGGGGGGTTTTGCGATGGGCGGAGCGGGCGGAACGCCTTGCTCCACCCATGACGTTATTTAGTGAGATTTTCCCGCCATATGACGTCATCAGGGTGTGCGCACAAGGGGGTTTATCGTGGTTTATTAATAGGGCAAATCCTTTGACTTCCAGTTTTTAAGTAGAAATTAAATTCTCTCTCCATCTCTTCTTGCTGCTTTAATAAATTTTCCAGACTTGCTAATCATAGGGGTTCCCTGGGGGTTCCCTAGGGGTTCTGTAGGGATTTTCTCATGGGTCTTCGCATTAAGTTCGCATTTTTCTCATGCGTCTTCGCATTTAGTTCGCATTTTTCTCATGCGTCTTCGCATTTAGTTCGCATTTTGCTCATGCATCTTCGTATTTTGCTCATGCGTCTTCGCATTGAGGCCCTTTGTGGCTCGATGGCCCGGAATATCTCAGCCTAGCTGACACTTAGTCTTAAGTTCGCATTCTGATCTAATATCATAACCAGAACGTGTGATAATTCGCCCAGCACGATATTGCAATCTCTGAAGTTTCTCCTTAGAAGCTTTATTACAGTTATCCCATACCGATGAACAGTGGTCGAAATGCGGTTGTATAATTGCATAATATACTTTCTTTAAAGCGTCTACTGGGACAAAATCACGGATTTGTCTCAAGGCACTAAGGCCGCTCTTTATCTTCTTAACAGTATTACTTATATGGTCATGCCAGCTAAGACATTCATCAACGGTAACACCTAGAATTTTCTTGTGTTTAACTCTTTTCAGTTTAACATTTCCTATGAATAATGACGGTTCCCTACTTAAGTTTCTAATTCGTTGGACTGAGCCAATGATCATATATTCGCTTTTAACAATATTGAGACTAGATGATTTGCTCTCACCCAAATGCACAAATTTTGTAGATCTTCATTAATTCTGTTTTCCATAAGGTTAAAATTTTCGTTTCCCATAGTGATGCTAGTGTCATCTGCATACAAATTTGGTGTTGTATGAGCGAGACAGCCCGGAAGATCATTAAATTAATGAAGATCAGAAACAGCAGTGGGCCTAGTATCGATCCCTGTGGTACACCACATTTTATTATACCTGGATTTGAAAGGACCCCATTTATAAAGCATTTTTGGCTCCTATTAGAAAGATATGATTGGATCCATTTTAATTCATCACCAATAAATCCGTAATACTGCAATTTATTCAACAAGATAGTGTGGTCCACAGTATCGAAGGCTTTCTTAAGTCAACAAAGACAGCTATATGTTTAGGTTCCCTTCGTCCATGTTATATATTGAGCCAAAACATAGTATCTTTATGTAAAGCCGTCAAAGTAGAGTGTCGAGGTCTGAAACCCGACTGATTTTGTGACAATAAGTTATTATCACTTAAATATTCATAGAATTGTTTAAAAACGATTTTCTCAAAAACTTTAGCTATTACTGACAATACAGATATTGGTCTATAATTATTTGCATCCGATCGTTCTCCGCTCTTAAAAATTGGGGCTACCCTTGCACTTTTTAGGTCATCAGGAAAGATACCACTTATTAAAGATTTATTAAAAATAATTGAAAGAGACTCGGATATGATACCTGCAACACCCTTGATCACGTTACATGGTATTTTATCTAGGCCAGATGCCTTTTTAGAGGGGATATCCCTTATAGCAGCCGCAACCTGACCAGCACTAATGTGCTTAAAATTGAATTTACTTGTACTTTGATTCACATAAGTGCAAGGATTTAAAGTTGTACTCGGAATCTCACGGGCGAGGTCCGGTCCCAATTTAATAAAATGTTCGTTAAAGTTTTCAGCTATACGTTTTTATCACTTATAATACCCAATTCGTTTTTTAAAATATTTACATTAGTCCCTTTGATAGGTCTATTCAAAAGGTTATTTAGCAATTTCCACATTTTTTGGTGTTGCCGTTATTCGCCTCAAGGTTTTGAACAAAGTAATTTCTTTTGCATGTTTTTAGCTTATTATTAACCTTGTTCCTCAGTTTACGGTATTCAATCCAGTTTGCTTCAGAACGATTTTTGACAGCGTGCTTTTTTAAATAATCGCTACGAAACATCATGACTCTAATATTGGATGTAATCCACGGGGCATCACGATTTCTAACTTGTTTAGTTCTAATTGGTGCATGAGTATCCAAAACTCTATTAAAAAAGGCCTTCCACATTCGCCACATTTCATTAAGATCATGAAATCTGTTCAACAGTTCCCATGGTATTTTTTGTAAATCTTCTGCAAATGCATTCATGTCAAAGGTTTTATAATTACGGGTCTCAATAATCCTAGGTCGCTCGCGTGGTATTATCATACGATGCACTGCATATATCAAACTATGGTCACTGATAGAAAGGTGACATACTCCACTACTGTACTCCTTATACGATGAGACGCTGTTGTAACAAGGTGATCAATTAAAGTTTGAGTACTGCTTGTTATACGTGTAGGTTGTTTAATAAGCTGAGTATACTGATATTCGTCATATAGAGAAGTAAGTTTTGACGTATGTGGAGTTTCGTTTATCCCCAGGACATTACAATTGAAATCACCTAGTATTATAGATTCCTTTTCCTCCATTTCTAGCGACTGGAGATAGGTTTCAAATGTATCAAGAACATTCAATTCACTTGCTGGAGGTCTGTACCTAAGTCTTTACTTATTTGTCTATATATATTTTGTATTTCATAGTTTAGTATATACACGGCCCTTTGAAAACCAGTACTGTAAATACTTATCCACTGAATAGGCTACCGTGCGTACATAATTTTAATTAAAGATTAAAGAGCAAAGGCCTTAATGCAAAGACGCATGAGAGATTCCGGGCCATCGAGCCACAAAGGGCCTCAACGCGAAGACGCATGAGCAAAATGCGAAGATGCATGAGCAAAATGCGAGCTAAATGCGAAGACGCATGAGAAAAATGCGAACTAAATGCGAAGACGCATGAGCAAAATGCGAACTTAATGCGAAGACGCATGAGCAAAATGCGAAGGCGCATAGGGCCACAAAGGCCTTAATGCAACCTCGTCCCCAGGGTCTTGATGGTGACCGCGGTGAACGGACAAGACCCTGGACAACTTGGCAAAAATGTCCAAGATTCTTGGACATTTATCGCATGCGCAATAGCGGCAACACATCTGTTGCTGACTGGAATTAGCCCCCGCACTTACGATTTTCTTGGTATTTGTTCTTTTAATGTTTTGTTATATTATTTATCTATTTCTCAAAGTTTGAACAAATTTTACGAAAACATATTTAATAAGTCGGTTGAATATACATGTCCATGCACCTTCGATTCTTCACCATTTATCATCATATATTATCAATTTTTCGAAGTATGGCGCTCATACTTGTTCTGTTGGCTATCGACTGTCGAGGTGAATAATAGAAGTAGTACACTGTACATGAAGGCGACCAATTTTGGTGGAACATTTTTGATTTTGAGAAAAATGCTTTGGTTTCTAAACTTTATTGATCGTATTTGTTCACATGTTAAGACGATGAACGATATTTATTTGGGCTTCAAACAAGACTGACAGTATTCTGTATTCAAGTGTTGCAATTATATGATTGGAAACAGCTACCGAATTCTAATGGGCCCAGTAATAATGCATTCTCAAGGCGGTATTTATTCTATATTTTATAAAGGTAAGATGACTTCAGTTCAGTTTTATTTTCACATGCTACAAGACTCGATCAGTGGTGTGTTCTATATTTTCTGAGCAAAATTTTATTCTGTTTTCCATATGCAGCACAATTGCTATTTTCATTCTCTGTTTTGATGCGGCATGCTTTGGAGTGATATCTGTTTCTGTTATTCAAATACTGTGGTCACCACTCACCACGATAAATATGTTACAACAACAACTCTTGATAATTATATTTTTAAGGAATCAATGTGTAATGGAAGGTGACATGCTGATCATCACAACCTCAATGCCCACACTGTGCTAACGACCTATGTGATGTACTCTTGTCATAGATTTGCCATTACCAGCTCATTCGTATACAGTCCAACCCCTCTAATATGGACAATATAGGAACACAGCAAAGTGTTTGCATTAGCCGTGTCCTTTTCATAGAGGGTTTTTGAAATTTAATATATTTTACTTCTGGATATTGAAAACTGTCCATATCATAGAGAGGTGTCCATATTGGAGAGGTTCCCATAAGGATAGGCTAAGCTGTGTTCTTTCCTCCTGACTGCACATTTTGGGTACTTGAATACTAGTAACCACATTATATGTTCCAAGAGCCATCAACAATTGAAAATAGTATGTAACTATATTATATATCTATTTAGAACAATTACAAGACTTACAATATACAGAATAATACTCATTTTAACATGACAATGAAAGTAACAGGGATATGTGATGTAAATACCAAACTATATTATCATTAGAAATATACAATATGAATCTTAAACTATAATTTTTACCATAAATTGTAAATATTTTATTGAAGAAACAAATAAATGAAACTCAAAACATCCATAATGAAAGAGAGGCATGCAAAGTTGGGGGCACTTAGCTGGTTAGCTGACTGAATACAGAGATAAAAATCTCCCAACATTCCCCAACACTATAAGAAAAGCAAAATTATGCTGTGATTTATCTGCCTTGCACCTTAGCTCTGAAACAAGAAGGGTGTATTGGTGAACAAATGCATATACTGCAGCATTAGCAAGCTAGGATACTTGGTCAGCTATTGACTTTTAATACTAGTTAGCTAACCAGTATTAGCCATAAATAATTGGGTTGACCAGAGTTTCTGCTCAGGTTCCTGGTAATCCATTAGTCTCAATGTTCCCTACTTTGTTATTTCCCTTGGTCTGAACCCAGATAATTTTTCTTGTCAAGGGGAAATTGTTGGACAATAATGATTGCTGGTTAGTGAAGTTTTGTTTGGTTTACTTGTAGAATATATCTAGGTTGGAGGCCCACATGGTACTGATGGTAGAACCTACCATGGCTAGATATTCACACTAAACATGAGCTTGCTTTTATTCATGAGTTGCACAGTACATGTTAATAGATACTCAGTTCAAATATAAACTATGTTGTAGAAGACTAAATTCCTAAATTTTAATGTTCATGCCAGTCACTGTGTTCAAGCTTGCTTTTTCTCAGGCCCATGTTAACAACATCTGAAATAGAAATGCCACAAACAATATTAGATGAGTAGTGCTTTAACACAACAATAACTAAGGAAAACATGCTATTAAAAACTTATAATTTGTTACATCTTGTCCTTCAATCAAACAACAGATTGTAAATATAACATACAAGAGTATATACTATTTATATTATTTACAATCTGTTGATTGTACATGTAAACAAGATCAAGATCTACATTTCCTAACATCAAGATGTTGATTTTATATGCTATTATGCATCTGCTATTATGCATCAGTCGATTCTAGCATTGCCCATGCACCCCCCCCCGGGCATTTGCCAACTTTCTTTGCCCAAGGGCCAGGCATTAGTACTTGCAAAATATCCCCGGGGCCGGCCATTTGTTCACCAGAAATGATTGTGTTTTCTGCAGCAGTTGCAACGAACATGTGCGCTGCCATGAATATGGATGAAAGTATTTGTGTCATATACACAAACAAAATTCATCATTGAATTAAGAATGTAAAACTTTATCTCATGATATTCTGACGAAATGTATGTGTTGGTGTGCCCTGGGGCTGGGCATTAGTAATCATTTCTTTGCCCAGGGGTGGGGCATTGTTGTCCTTTTTCTGCCCAGCCGCAGGGAATTGTACACTTAGAGAAAAAATAAGTGCAAATGCCTGGGACTGGGAGGATGGGCAATGCTACAATTGACTGATGCACGAGGCGAGAACTTTTCTAAGTTGGTCTTTCAAAATGGTCTTTAATTGTGAAGGTTTGCTTTCATTGCAAAATGTTGTCGATATTTTTATTGACTTTTCTCAAGCAGTGACTCAACAGCAAATTAGAAGCCACATAACTTAAACAATCAAATTCGATGCACATGTTACAGAATAATCGATACATACCTGTGAAAATACGCGACTTTCAATGAGAAAATCAGAAAATACGAGTTAAAACTCCAATAATTATAATCATCCGGTCGACGAAAAATTCCATTGCCGGAAGTCTGCAGAGTATTTCAAGATGGCAACCAATCACCGTGCTCTAGAACGTTGACCAATGAGATGGCGACCTGCTCCCAAGTTTTCCAGGGTCTTGCCCGTTTCCCGCGGTCACCATCAAGACCCTGCGGACGAGGTTGGCCTTAATTCAAAGACGCATGAACAGAATGCGAACTTAAGACTAAGTGTCAGCTAGGCTGAGATATTCCGGGCCATCGAGCCACAAAGGGCCTTAATGCGAAGATGCATGAGCAAAATGCGAAGACGCATGAGAAAAATGCGAACTAAATGCGAAGACGCATGAGCAAAATGCGAACTTAATGCGAAGACGCGTGAGAAAGATGCGAACTAAATGTAAAGGCGCATGAGCAAAATGCGAACTTAATGCGAAGACACATGAGCAAAATGCGAAGGCGCATAGGGCCACAAAGGCCTTAATGCAAAGACGCATGAACAGAATGCGAACTTAAGACTAAGTGTCAGCTAGGCTGAGATATTCCGGGCCATCGAGCCACAAAGGGCCTTAATGCGAAGACGCATGAGCAAAATGCGAAGATGCATGAGCAAAATGCGAACTAAATGCGAAGACGCATGAGAAAAATGCGAACTAAATGAGAAAACGCATGAGAAAAATACGAAGGCGCGAGATAAACCAGAGAGAACCCCTACAGAACCCCCAGGGAACCCCTATAATTAGCAAGTCTGGAAAATTTATTAAAGCAGCAAGAAGAGATGGAGAGAGAATTTAATTTCTACTTAAAAACTGGAAGTCAAAGGATTGCCCTATTAATAAACCACGAAAAACTCTTAAATCTAATAAAAGACAAGGACAAAACGATCAGACAAGCAATGGAGCCAGAAGAATGTGGCTTTCTTTTTAACAGAAATATGCAAAAAAGTCAAACGATCGAAGCTGGAAAAGTGCGCACTATGTGCGCACACTCCTTAGTGCACATACCCCTTAGTGCGCACACCCCCTTGTGCGCACATAGTGCGCACACCCTTTAGTGCGCACACCCCCTTGTGCGCACACCCTGAATATTAATACCCTAAGTGCTCACACCCTCTTGTGCGCACACCCTGATGACGTCATATGGCGGGAAATCTCACTAAATGACGTCATGGGTGGAGCAAGGCGTTCCGCCCGCTCCGCCCGTTGCAAAACCCCCTTTCTCTATCTACTACCCCTGCTCTCAGTGCGTCCTTAGAAAATGAAGAATATAAGACCTCCCCCAATTTAAATTTTAGGTTTCTCCTGTCTTGTAGATTTGCACACTTCTCGACTATATTTATATAACCAAAGCAGATTGTCTCATCATGACAAGATATAATTTTTTGCATTGTGCAACAATAACAATGGCTATCTCTGCTTTAATGCATTTTAATTGTTTAGGTGTGCTTGAGTTTTGGGTTTCGTTGGGAGTGGTGGGGGTTTGGAAGATTGTAGGGTTTAATATAGGTGAGGATGGGGATTGATTTGGTTGAGGTGTGGTTTCCATGGGAGTGTTGGATGGGCGCGTGGTTTCCATGGGAGTGGTGGAGGGTTGGAAAGTGGTGGGTTTGGGTGTGTTTAGGACTTGGATGGACAGGGGTTTAGAAATGGTGGGTGTGGTGGGGGTTCGTGAGGTGGTGGGTTTGGGTGTGTTAGGAGGTAGGGTTTGTATTGGACTAGGTGTGGTTATGAGTTTGCAAAGAGTGCATGCTGGTTCGGGAGGTGGTGGGTTTGGGTGTTCTGGATTGTAGGGTTGTGTTGGGCTGGGTGTGGTTATGGGTTTGGAAAGGATGGATGTGGTGCGGGAGGTGGTGGGTTTGGATTTTCTTGATCTTAGGGTTAGGGTTAGCGGTGGCCGGCGCTTTGTATAGATGAGGGGATGTGGCAGGTTTTGTTTTGTTGGGAACGTGGGTGGAGAAGTTCAAATTCACTCGGTAATACTACAAGTTCACTCGGTAATATGGTGAAGACAATGCCGCTGCGTGATTTTTTATACTCTCAACATTTTAAGTATATCGCCCATGTACGCAGTGCAGAGAATTATGCTATTACTAAGAAGGTAGTCATGTTTGCAAAGCCGACGAATAAATATTATAGCGGCCTTTGACTGAAGATTGCCCAGTTACTGCAGGTCTACCCTGATGAGGGGAAGAAAACAACCCAAAATAAGACTTACGCCTGTATTCTAAAAGCTCACTCACAATCACACTCAATGAGTGGACGCTCATTCTCAATGAGTGCAACTCACCACTCAATGAGTGTCCACTCACACTCACATAGTATAATGCGACATTCACACTCCAACTATTCAAAGATACCACTCACACTCTAGTGAAGCTCAGATTTGGAGTGAAGTTTGAGTGAGAGGTACACGTGCCTTGAGCCGCACTCAACTTTACTTAATCATACCAACATGGCGGATAGGTGGCTAAATGGGGTAGAATGTGTGAATAATGTTGTCCAAAACAACAGGAATAGACGGAAACCATATCTCTTTGATTACGGTAAATATGACGAAGAGCAATTTCGGAACAGATACCGATTGACTAAGGTAGCATTTCGTGAATCACTAGAAAAAATCAGGCCAGATATAGCTGCACACAACGGCAGAGGAAAACCCATACCAGCTGATATTCAACTGTTATTAACGCTACGGTTTTACGGGACGGGATCGGACATTTCAGCTTGCATGCGGAGACCTGTGTGAAATTTCGCAGCCATCAGCAAGTCGGATAATAAAACGTGTTTCTGAGGCAATCGCACGCTTAAAGAATATTTACATTACATTTCCTAATGGTGACATGCTGCAGCAACTCAAACTTGATTTCTGGAGAATTTGTGCATTTCCTAGTGTTGTGGGTGCAATTGATTGTACACACATCAACATACAATGCCCTGGGTGCGAGACTGCTGAACTCTTTCGGAATCGCAAAGGATATTTTTCAAAAAACGTTCAAGCTGTTTGCGGACCAAATTTAGAAATTTTAAACTTTGTTGCTAGGTGGCCTGGTAGGATTCATGACGTCAGAATTTTCGAAAACAGTCGACTATGTGCAGAGTTCGAACGTGGTGATATCCCTGGCATGTTAATTGGTGATAGTGGTTACCCATGCCGCCAATAGGGAACTTAAGCATGTAGGACGACAACACGACGACGACGGCCAAAACAAACTCCTTCAAATAAATGATAGTAAAGAAAACTTGTCGAGAAGTTGAAGACATGGGCTTTATTGTTGAGAAGAGTTCTACTGAACCAATTTGAAGTAGCACTTGTTTCGGCTTGAATTGCAGGCGTTGTACAGTATACAAGGCGTGAAAATCTGTGATATCCGTTGTAAACAGAGCGAGGACCGCGTCTAAAACTCCCGTGGGACTTTATTCATTATTCATTTCTTTTCATCGACTTATTGTATTAATCGCCGTCGTCGTCGTGTTGCCGTCCTACATGCTTAAGTTCTCTAATATCTCATGACGCCAATACTTGATCCGCAGATCCTACCACAACGCAATTATAATGTGGCTCAAATACGTACACGAAATACCGTGGAGAAGATGTTTGGCACATGGAAGAGGTTGTTACCATTCGCACAAAGCTGCAAACGACGCTAACTATCATTGTCGCGACATCTGTGTTGCATAACTTCATAATGACCCTATGTATGAACCAGCACATGTTCCGGCTGCCGAGAAAGAAGAAAATGATATTCATGGTGGTCAACGGCTTTTGGGAAATGCGCGCTGTTCGGCAAGCGCTGATAACGCAACATTTCACCTAAATTATGAATAAGTACTCAATTGAATATCACAATAACTATTTATATATACTCTCATATATTAAACAACTTTATCTGGACAAGAACATGGACAGAAAATAAATTACACGTATATATTCATTGTGTATGTTACTGACAGAGGTTATTAATGTGATTAGTTTTGCTTCCTCACGCGTATGTTTGGTATCGGGTGTTGCTCCTGTGTGTGTTTTTATGGACTTATTCATTGTTTCCCAATATTCAAGTTCCGCGTCCAGCACTTCCATTTTCCTTTTGTGTTGTATTATTGTATTATTTTTCTTTATAACCAGGAGCTCCATTTCCGCTTCATGCTGTTGGGTTTGTAAACCTAAACATCGTGCTTGGGCATCGGATATTTGTGATTTCCTGGTAAATGACGACGATAAGGCAGCCTCGACGACAGAAGGCTGCAATTCGCGTTCGTTTGGTGTACTGACTGTAGTTGGCACCAATGTCTCACTTTCATCAGCGTCGATATATATACAATAACAACGTCATCAAATAATTCGCATGTTATGTACGGTATATTGATTTACCATGACTTGTGTTGATGTTCAGACTAGGAAAACTATTTGAACCGATTATTGCATTATAAATCGCCTAAATAGTATTTTGCAATTAGCATTGTCTTACCTCTTTCAAGCTGTCAATCATTATTCAAGCTGTCGATTATTCAGGCTGTCAATCTGACCTGGAATAATCGAAGAAACAGCAATAGCTTCGTCGTCTTGTTTGGCTGATGATGTACCACCTCCAGTTAATTTACTTTCTCTCTTCTCTTTCGCAAGTTGTTTCTTAGCACGGGACTTTATATTCTCCCAACACTTTTTTAATTGCCGAGCATCTCTCTTAGACACAACTGACTGGGAATTAAATTCTTCTGAGAAGTATTCTTAAATTCGTTCCTTTTGTTTTCCAAAATATCTTTGTGCTTTCGCACTAATTCTGTTTTAATCGACTTTTCCAATGGCGAAAAATATTGTCTACTTTCACTCATTTTGTAGCTGCGGCAACGACGTACGAATGCAATTGATGATTCTACAACATGCCTATGTTCCATACTTCATACCCTCATTAATATTCAAAGTTATACACACACTCCAACAAGTCACACTCGAAATACAAATCTGCTCTTCTTTGGAGCACAAATCTGCCTAATACAAATCTGCAATATACAAATCTGCCTAATATTTTCAAGCGTGAGTGCTCCCTCGTTGAGTGGACACTCGCACTCATCAGTAGCGTAGCCAGCCCGCCGATTTAGTCCCCCTATGCAAATTTGTTCGTGTTCATTTTCTAAAGAAATGAATAATGATAACGATTTGAAATTTGCATAGCGGGACCAAATCGGCGGGCTGGCTACGCCACTGACACTCATACTCCACTATAAAGGCTGATTTCCATTCAGTGCAAAATGTCGCGCGATCGACCTTTTGCGATCGTTTCTTTTGAATTATGAGCCATCGACTGGAACGGATCCGGTCGAAGGCTCATAATTCAAAAGAAAACGATCGCAAAAGGTCGATCGCGCGACATTTTGCAAAGAATAGAAATCGGCCTTAACTCACATTTCAGTTCTACTTGAGTGCATCTCACTTGAGTCGCACTCAGGTGTGAGTGAGCATTTAAAGTTCATGGAGCTGATCCGGTTGCGGTTCAGCTAGACTCTGTGACACACATGTCACCTGAGCACAACATATGGATGGATGGATACAATTTCTTCAGGGTAACCAAACTGGAAAATATGTGCTCTAAACGATCGATAATGGTTTAGGGTGGTGTGGTACCTACTATTTCGACCACTGGCCAACGAGGACTTACGTTGACTAAGATATATTCACCAGAGGTCAACGTGTAAGGTATGCCTTGTTCAGTTAGCATCGTGGACATGTGGACAGTTTCACGGTTGGTTTTTGGCCCTTGAGCTTGGCAGGAAGGCATTGACTAATCATCGTGTTAACATGTTACATATTTACATATTACATATTTATTAATTGACATTCCCTGCCATGCCCACAAGGTACACTAATAAATACCGGTAGTCAGAATACTATTTACGAGTTATATAGACAATGCAATGATTTAAAATAGTCTTAATTATAAAATTTAAGATAAGTGTTCCTTTAAATGGTCTGATTTCAGTTCAGTTTATAAACACCTAGATCACTAATGGATTTTAATTGTGTGTCCAGAGCGTTCCATGTTTTAGTTCCTCTATATTTAAGACATCTTTGGCCACTCGATGTCCGATACTTCGGTTAATGCTCCAATTCGTTTAGTTAATATTTAAAACAATTCAGAGACAATAAAGTACACACAATGTTGTGGGAGAAGGGTTGTTGGGGAGAAATGCTCCGATTATACTTTAAACTGAGGCCAAAATGTCACCCCACAGACTCATTGTTTAAAATAATTAATGTCCTCAGGGGGTATTGGTCCCCATGTTGGACTGGTGACGTCCTCAGGGGGTATTGGTCCCCATGTTGGACTGGTGCAATTAATGTCCTCAGGGGGTATTGGTCCCCATGTTGGACTCTAGTGTAATTGATGTCCTCAGGAGGTATTGGTCCCCATGTTGGACTGGTGACGTCCTCAGGGGGTATTGGTCCCCATGTTGGACTGGTGACGTCCTCAGGGGGTATTGGTCCCCATGTTGGACTGGTGCAATTAATGTCCTCAGGGGGTAGTGGTCCCCATGTTGGACATGATCTACTTTAATCTAATATTTTAACTGTATAGTACATCGATTTGTGAGTCTATGGGGTTGATGGTGACCTTTGGGAGCACTCCATCCCCACAAATGTGCAGCATGCGCATTCCCCATAGACGAAACACCCTCCCCCTGAAAGTTGGACCAGAAATTTTATTGAGATATAATTTCAAATCTTGGCCAGTGCGGCTGCAACATTCAATAGTGTTGATGAAGGAGTTTGTATATATCGTTCATAACAATCCGAAGACCAGCGACCCAAAGTTTTAAAGAGCCAGGAAGGTAATTTTGCTGCGGCTGCTGTAGTTGCAGCACCAATTCTGTAGCTATGACCCGCAAAGTTTGAGGCGTTGAACCCGGCTTGACTGAGCAATTTCCTTGTTTACAGTGTTAGGGCCTGTTTTGTGAGTGGTTTACCCGCAACATTTACAAACAGAGGCCCTGATTTTGGCTGCCTTATGGCTAAATATTGTTTCATGGCCAACACTGGACAAAGGGATGTGTTTGTTCCTCCAATACTTATTACATGTCCTACTCTGAAGGGGTCAGTTTTGGATTCTTTTATCCGTATGAACATGGCAGTAGTTGGTTGTAGTTCGTTGGAAAAAACAACATCTTCTGGCATTAGGTGGGAATTAGAATTGAATTTTGAGTTGAATTTAACTCTCCAAGCCGCAAAAAAAACAAAAAATGCCAATGTTATGGCAGCCCAAAAAAACATAATTGAGTTGAAACTTGTTGTGACAGGTATTGCGGAGTTTGTATATAACGTTCCTACAATATTTGGATGGGTAAGGGCAGTAGGCAATTTTTATTTTTTTTGAAAATCTAGGTGCCCTCTGCCCTTCAAAACCCATTCGGCCCCATCCCTTAAATTAGAACATAATCGTGATGTCCTGCTAGAAAATCTTCTACTTTAGCTACAAAAATAGGTGTTAGTGGTCTAACTACATTACTATCGTTTATCTTGGTTGGGATGGCGCTGGCTGCCGGATGAATGAACTTTTTCTTTTGTTCTATGTGCTCGGGGTCTTCATCATCTGGACAGTAAAGTCCGGCATGCTCCCCGTCGCAGCGATTACAGATATACTTATCGATGTCCGTAATATTCGTTGTGCACTGAGTGGACGGCTTAACTTTAATGATAGAGTTTTCGAGCGTTAACATAACAGGCTGTTCGTCTACTCTACTAAATAAATTTCTTTAGCAAAAGTTTAGACAGTTCGCAAAACTCACCCGACTGGATATTCTTCACACATGTGCATGGCACACGAAAGCGTGGCACAGATGTTGTCTCGAGTGCTATTTGCTCGTGTGCTATTTGCTCGCGATATCGACAATCGTCTCGGCTTCTGTGGCGGTATTGTTCGATGAAGACGTTGAAGCATGTTGTTGCAGTCTCGCGATCAATGTGTTTCAACGGCCGTGGTCAGACAGTCCTTTGGCTATAAAAAGCATTGTTGTCGAAGCTCGTTGAATTGCATTTTCCGCGCGTTGTCGTCGAACAGGAGGCATAGCTCCGCAGAAGTATGTCCAGGAGTTGCGATATATTATAATTTCTATGTCCAAAGATTGCGGTTTATTATAATTTAAATCAACTTTTCGCCGCAAAGGGTCCTTCGCTTTGGCTTGCAAGTGACACAATGAGTCTTATGACCCAAGCAGGAAGCATATACAGACAAAACGGTGAGACCTGATTGGTCTATTTTCCCATGCACAAGAGAGGAAGTGTTTGACAATGGTTCATTGTTACTTTCCTGGCGCTTTACGCGTGTCTGATCACGCGTTTCAGAGGCTGACCTTCGTACCTGACCTGATGCAATTGAAGATAACCAGACTTTGCACAACTTTACTTTTTATCCGAACGGTTGTTTCATTAACTTAACTTTATAATGCCTATGGGCATGTATAAACTTGCTGATATCGAGGTCCTTATTATTTCTAGTAACACGATTGTATAATATTTGACTAATCTTCTGTCTTTTGTATCAATTTATTTCTATATTTTACGCTTATGTTTACACCAAACTCCCATAACAACTCTTCTTATTTATAAAATTTCAATTTCATGCTATTAGTGTCATTACTATTAATATCAATGAATGTCAATACTTCCGGTTAATGATTCAATTGCTCTTGGGAGAATACTACGACTAAAATCAAACACAAGTGATACGAATTTTTGTGTGGGAGAATGGGTCATGGGGGTGAAGTACTCCGGTTTAACATACTGTACTGTTGTAAAGCTGTGTACATCCCAAAAGACTCATTAAGGCCTTATGCTTTCCTCCTGTGGGGGATCTATAAGCCCCACTAGGAGAGACTGAATGCCCTATAGGGGTCATAATCCCCAATAGAGCCCTGCCAGAAGGGTAGCGACCTCTAACATCAACCTGAACCACGAGGTCATAATCCCTTGGCCAGTCCCTACGATTCGACTGATTATCTGTACATTAAGGTAACCTGAGTCTATGGGCCTGAAGGTGATCATTGGGAGCACTTCAACCCGCATGACCATTTTATTTGTTACTACAAAGCATAAAATAAATTCAACAAAATACCAGTTCATATTTTACAAATAAGATTTTAATATGTCCTGAGGTACGATAGCAGTGCCCTCCAATGTTCGCATTGTTTCTAGGATATACCGTGACGTAGGTGCTTCCAGTGTTCTCTTTAGTACCAGTGCATATCCTCTGACTAGACGAGGTGGGTGGGTGGGTAAAGTTTCGCAGCTTTGTAACCTGTAGTGTGCCTCGTTGGAACTTTAGAACAAAGTGATCTCTTGCGAGCATGCTTTATCTATTGTATTCATTTTCCTGGTTTATGATTGGTTACAATTATGTCAAATTAAGCAGGTAACATTCTGATTGGTTGTAGGAATTTTGTGTCATCTGCCGTGCACGTGCACAAATGATGAATACAAAGTAACCTTTGATATTTCAGACATGATATAAACCAGGTGACCTTTCATCACCATCAGCCGCATATTTTAGTTGTGATAACATGAAACTGTAATCAGACCCTGAGTTATATAGCATTGAAATTGCCATTTGCCAATTACCGTGAGCATTGCTCCATTAACTTAAATTTATATTTTTGCATATAAATTGGCTTTAATGATTCAATTGCTCTTGGGAGAATACTACGACTAAAATCAAACACAAGTGATACGAATTTTTGTGTGGGAGAATGGGTCATGGGGGTGAAGTACTCGGTTTAACATACTGTACTGTTGTAAAGCTGTGTACATCCCAAAAGACTCATTAAGGCCTTATGCTTTCCTCCTGTGGGGATCTATAAGCCCCACTAGGAGAGACTGAATGCCCTATAGGGTCATAATCCCCAATAGAGCCCTGCCAGAAGGGTAGCGACCCCCTCTAACATCAACCTGAACCACGAGGTCATAATCCCCTTGGCCAGTCCCTACGATTCGACTGATTATCTGTACATTAAGGTAACCTGAGTCTATGGGCCTGAAGGTGATCATTGGGAGCACTTCAACCCCACAAATACACAAAGTGTATTCCCCATAGACGAAAAAAGCCCACACATAAATATGCAAATTGGCATGTATACATATAAATATGCATATATGTATATATATGCGCACACACATATATACTTAGATATAATATTATTCTCTCTTTTGCAATAGAATTAAGTTTTGGCCAGCATGGCTGATACTCCTGATAACGTAGAAGTAGGTGTCTGGATATAACGTTCATAGCAGTCAGATGACCACCGTCCTAAGGTTTTAATAAGCCATGACGGTAATTTTGCTTCCGCTGCAGTCGTTGCTGCACCTATTCTATAGCTATGACCAGCATAATTCAAAGCCTCGAAGCCAGATTTAGTGAGCAGCTTCCTAGTTTCAGTGGTTAAATTTTGTTTTGTGAGAGGTTTACCTGATGCATGGATAAACAGAGGACCAGTTGTGGGTGGTTGTAGTGACAGATAGTTTTGTAAAGCTTGTACTGGACAAATATCAGAATTAGTGGCCCCAACTGTTATAGTATGACCCAGGCGAAATGGGTCAGTCTTGGACTCCTTAATATGGACAGTCATGGAATCTGGACCTTTTGTGCCAAGTCTAGGTGCAAAGAGGACGCTATCTCGGGTAAGATGTATGTTCGGATTGAATTTACAGTTGCATGTTAACTCTCCAAGACGGAGAAACCCAAAAAAGGCTAATGTCATGGCTGCCCAGATCATCAGGGAATCAAAACTTGGTGTGTTGGGTATGCCAAGTAACATTCTAAAAAGCCGCAAATGGTGGATTGTGATTGGGAGGCGGACTCTAATTTTGTCGCCATGGGAGCGTTTAATTCCTCGTAACACAAGTTGCAGGCGTAACATTTTGTGCAAATTTAACTGGAAACCATGCCGAATGTGGTAGTGACGAACTGCTGCTAAATATGTTTTTATGGAAGGATATTTGATAGATTTTGCAAGAAATGCGACAAATTCTGTCAACAGCACTTCGTCAGCTGGTATACACTGGTCAATATTTTTTCTCTTGTATAACTGGATGAATGTTATAAAGCGTTTTTCTCCAGAACTATAAGTTTGTTGTGTTGCAGATGCTAGAGATAAATTTATATAATGTTGGATGTCCTCATTCAGAGAGTCATTACAGTTTCTGGAATTTGGCAGGGACTGGTATCTGCATCCGGAGCCAATTGTCGAAACCTCTGAAATTGAAAACGAGAAATTGCATCGGCTATGTCATTGTGTTTACCAGGAATATGCACAGCGTGGATGTATATATTGTGCCGCAAGGTTAGGAGTGTTAGATGACGCAGTAAGTCCATAACCCTGGGGATTCGGGAACGTTTAGTATTAATAATGGTCACCACAGCCTCATTATCGCAATGAAACCTAACCCAGTGGTCCCGAAGGAGGTCACCCCAGATATGACATGCTACAACTATTGCAAAGAACTCCTGCCAAGATATACTTATACCAGGCTGGCCTAGTCTTTGATTTGGTTTCCATGCTCCTGAAACCACTTCTTCCCAAAAATACCCCCAAACCCCAATGTGCCAGAGGCATCAGTATGTAGCACTAAAGTATCAGAGTCATGCCACTCTGAAGACAGAAAGAAATTTGCCCCATTCAGTTGGAAATAAACTTCTTCCACATTTCAAGATCTTGGAAGAAACCAGAATTTAGCTTAATGTGGTGATGTGGTTTCTTGATGTTTCTAGTTAGAGCAATCATGCGTTGTAAGAAGGGCCGCCCAGGGGGCACTACTTTACATGCAAAGTTTAGGGTGCCTATTAAAGACTGCAATTCTTTTAGAGTACAGGACCGTCTATGTTGAAATTGCTCAAAGATGGCATGCAGCCTCTCAATTTTGTCTCGAGGTAGACTGGCTTTCATGTTTACAGTGTCTAATAGGATGCCTAAAAACTCAAGTACTTGCGAGGGGCCTTGTGTTTTCCCTGGAGCTATTGGGATCTTAATGCTTTCAAAGGTAGATAACATTTTTGTTAAACTTTGTTGACAAACCCCGTCCAAAGGTGGTGTAACTGCTGGGGGCTCAATGAGAAGGAAATCATCAAGAATATGACATACAAATGAGATGTTACAGTTATGGAGTAGGATCCATTCAAGTGCATCTGAAAGTCGGTTAAAGATGGATGGGGCACTCCGTAACCCAAATGGTAGAACCTTATCATAATAATACTTCCTCCCAGCACATGCCTAACAGCTCATAGTCATCTGGATGGATTGGGACTAGCCTAAAAGCCGATTCAATGTCGGTTTTAGCCAGGAAGCAGCCTGAGCCAAAACGCTGAATACCCTTGATAGCATCATCTATTGTGATATACTGGAGACTAAAATCTTCTTTCGGAATGCTATGATTTATGCTGGTTGAGCCTGATTTCGGATAAGACAAATGAAAAATTGTGCGGAATTTGCTTGAATTCTTTTTAGGTACCAAGCCAATTGGTGAAACCTGAAAATTCTGAAAGGGGGGAGAGTCAAAAGGGGCCAGCCAGGCGGCCAAGAGAAACTTCAGTTGCTAAATTCGAGGAAACAGTTTCCGGATTGGCAAAAGCAGTAGGCAAATTTTTTGAAAACCTGGGGTGCGTTGCCCTGAAAACCTATGTGCACACCATGAGTAAAAACGTTACAAAGCTCTGAAACAAAATTTTTGTCTGGATGGCCAGACAGAGCTTCTTCTAGGTTGTGAACAGAAACAGGGTAGGTAATGGTATTACTTCAGTCACGTTTTGATCTTGAAGTTTTGTGACCTCGTTTTGAGATTTGCTCATTATCCTCAGCTTGTGTGGATTTGAAGGAGGGGCAGAGATACCCTGGGTGTGGTTGATTGCACCTGTTACATAGGTGGCGGTATTGGCATGACTGCCGGGAACACAGACCCATTCGGTTGAATTCATGACAAGAGCCTCCTCGTTCGCCCCCTGAGGAAGCCCGGTTTTGGGGTCCATTGGCAAAAATTGGATATTGTCGTGCAAGCATATCCGGTGCTGTGGTAAATATCATCAGCCAAAGTTGTTGATCAAGAATGGACCAGTCGAGACTAGGGTTAAGTGCGGCTTTACATCGGAATTTGTGGTCGTATATACACCAACCCAGGCCCCGGTGAGTTTGGGCAGCATGGCGTATCAAACTCATATATTGATAAGTTCTTGGGCCCGACCGGGAAACTGATGGGTCATAACGCTCATATACGAGGTGTACGCGGTTGTCCACTGTTCAATATCGGTGATTCTAGCGGTTGGCTGAGATGCCTTTTGGCCTTAATCACCGTGTTCTCAAGCGTTAAGATTATGGGCTCATCGGATTGGTTGCCCATCGACATGTTTTTAGGTAGAAGTTTAGCTAAGTCAAAAACTCACCCGACTGGATTTGCTTGACGTATGTCGCAGGAACCTCGTGGAAGCCATTTCCGTAGGGAATTCGCTGTACTGTGGCGTTGGTCGACTGATTTGCAGTTAGTGTGGAATATTGCCTTCGCGCACTTCGCGTTCGTCTAGGATGACTGGAATGCTGTTGGCCGCGTTGCTTCCACTAGCACAAGACGTCGAGTTTAACATTGCTTGGACGGCAGCCCGGGCTGCGTTGGACGCTATCTCGGCCGCAGCTTGTTCAATACAACGAGAGGCTATCGACTGAATTTGTGCCTGCTGCGCTTCTGAAAGAAGTTGTTGCGATTCCATAGGCAAGGTTAGTGATTCCGTAGGCGCTGGTTGCGAGTCTTCGTTTGTAGACACGCGTAAATTCACGTTAGTTGTGGCGTGGTGTTGTAAGCGAGCAACTAACGCATTTCGACGTCCATGTGTTGGTAGTCCTTTCTCGGCGCACTGTCTTCGAAGACTTGTAATGGTATTAACTACATTATGTCTGATGTTGGAAACGTTATTGCTTGACGCACTTCCTTCATTTGCATTTCGTATTCTTACGCGTCGAACTGGAGGCATAGCGATGAATTATTTATAAGCAATAGATGAATAAAAGTTTCGCAGCTTTGTAACCTGTAGTGTGCCTCGTTGGAACTTTAGAACAAAGTGATCTCTTGCGAGCATGCTTTATCTATTGTATTCATTTTCCTGGTTTATGATTGGTTACAATTATGTCAAATTAAGCAGGTAACATTCTGATTGGTTGTAGGAATTTTGTGTCATCTGCCGTGCACGTGCACAAATGATGAATACAAAGTAACCTTTGATATTTCAGACATGATATAAACCAGGTGACCTTTCATCACCATCAGCCGCATATTTTAGTTGTGATAACATGAAACTGTAATCAGACCCCTGAGTTATATAGCATTGAAATTGCCATTTGCCAATTACCGTGAGCATTGCTCCATTAACTTAAATTTATATTTTTGCATATAAATTGGCTTTAAATTAATGTTTATATCTACACTCCCCCCTTCACCACCGCGTCAGCGTTGTTCAAAGTCTGCGAACAGTATCTGCCTTGATAGGTGCCTTTCGTCTAGCTGGTTTCGATGATTCAATTGTTTCATTCCTTTCTTCGCATAATTCCTGCTGATCATCAACTGCGTTATTCACTTCCAATGGACACAGTCTTTGAATTGATCTTCGTAGGGTCGTATGAGATCCATTCTTTGACACTGTTCTTAGCACAGCTCCTCTTGTTTCTCCATCCCTACTTTTCATCAACTCTTTAACTTCTGCAAGTCTCCATTTCGATCTCGGTAGTCCATCATCCTTTATCAATAATAGGTCGCGAATTCAAAACTCCTTCGACTTCGGTCAGTACTGTCATTAATTCCTCATAACTCAGTTGAGCTCGTCCTAGAACTTTGCGTAAACTTTGCTTGACAAATTTAACCATTCGCTCATAGTAGCCACCCAACCACGGCGCTTTCTCAAGAATAAATTTCCAGATGATACCAATATTCTTTGCAAATTGTCGTAAATTTTGTACTTCAAATAGTTTGACCAGTTCTTTGTTCGCTCGTTTGAAAGTTTTGGGTTGTCCGATGTTATCGTGGCCGGTGTACCTCGTCTTGCGCTGAATCTCCTTAGACATCGAGTGAAAGCTTCGGTAGGGAGGTCAGGCGTCAATTCTAAGTGAAGTGCTCTAGATGTCGCACACGCAAACAGACAGATGTAGGCTTTCTTCGTATCCTTTCCGTGACCGTTCATTTCCTTTACATAAACTGAACCGGCGAAGTCTACGCAAACGTGGGTAAATGCAGCTGTTTCTGTAACTCTCATTTCGGGTAGTTGAGCTGGTTGTGGTGGCCGAAAAGTAGTACCTTGAATCTTCTCACATATTGCACACCGTTGCAGAATTTTTCGCACGAACTGTCTTCCCTTTGGGATCCAATAAACACTTCTAACTTCTGCTAGCGTTTCCTTTATGCTACCATGATGTACTTTCTCGTGACACGATTCAACAACAAGACTGGAAAGTTTGTGGTTTCGTGGTAGTAACATTGGATGTCTGGTTTCCTCTGGCAGTGACGCGTGATCCAATCTTCCTTTGCACCTCAGGATGTGTTCTATATCCTTGTATATCCCAAGTTGTTGTTTCAGGGTTTCGTAGTTCGGCTGCTGTTCAAGTTCTCTCTGACAATCTCGAATCCAAGTGTCTCTAGCTTCTGTAATCTCTGCTACAGTCAGAACGATGTTTTTTGGACATTCGTAATCACTGTGTTTTGCCTTTAGGACCTTGATCAATAATCTTTCACAGGTTGATGTTCTTGATAGACATAGTTTCTTTAACAAGGTTCGTAGCTGTAGTGGTCGACGTTGCTTTAACTCGTAGTTCCTTAAGACATTCTTCTGACGGATCTTCGGTTTCTTTTATCTTCTCTGACATTGGATAACTCTGTGGTGACTCCTTTAACCATGTAGGACCGTTCAGGGGCGGATCCAGGATTTTTCGTACGTTAGTCAAAATTTTCGTTGGTACACAACCGGGAGGGGGGATAATTTTTTCCGGGGTGGTAGCGTTCCGATTTTTTGGAGCGGTGGTGGTTATTAGTTATTATGCTGAAAGGCTGCCACTAAATCTTTTTTGGATTATTTCCGTAAATAAAACGTGATGTGCAAAAATTACTGTTTCGCCCAATATCAGGGCTCATCAGCATACCTAGGAAACACATAATAACACATAGCGAGCTTGTGATTCCGACATGGACAGTCCTTATTTAAAAAGGCCTAAAGGAGCAGACTGGTTTTAAGGCGCCAGCACCCGCCTTTATATAAATATGAATCTCCGTTTCAAATATTTATAGTTTAAACAATAACACAATCTACTGTACATGATATCAGTATTAAAACGTGATTTATTGTGGTGATTTTCGACTTGTATTTACAGAGCAATATGTGCGCGTGAGGGAATGACACGCTGGCTATGTTTATGAAATTTGCAATTTTTGCCGCATATTACTGCGGTCGAAACCCAGCCGATTAGGCAAACTGTACATAATATAGGCATTAAGGCATTTTGTTTATGCTTTTGGTTTTTCATATTAATCGCCTAAGGTTTGGATATATATTATCGACTTTGACCGAACCAAGATATTCTTATATAAATATGATGTATTTTTGACTTGATGTGTTGGACCCAGTGGTTGGACCCATGGCATGGTGATGATGTAATACGATCTCAGATGTGATGTAAAATTGTTAACTTGACTTTACATACAGTACTTAATTGTCTTTTCGATTTGATAAGCACCTTAATGTATTTTTTCTGTATATTTTTCAGTTTTATGATCTGTTGCGACAAATATAACACTTGGTACCATGGTGGTTGCATTGATCTTACCGAAGAAGAGGCAGAACTCCTTGAGAATTTTTATTGCGATGTGTGCCAAGTGTGATGCAACCTTAGATATAGGAGGTTAATGCTCCAATTCGGTTAGTTAATATTCAAAACAATTCAGAGACAATAAAGTACACACAATGTTGTGGGAGAAGGGTTGTTGGGGGGAAATGCTCCGATTATACTTTAAACTGAGGCCAAAGTGTCACCCACAGACTCATTGTTTAAACTAATTAATGTCCTCAGGGGGTATTGGTCCCCATGTTGGACTCTAGCGTAATTGATGTCCTCAGGGGGTATTGGTCCCCATGTTGGACTCTAGTGTAATTGATGTCCTCAGGGGGTATTGGTCCCCATGTTGGACTTTGGTGCAATTAATGTCCTCAGGGGGTATTGGTCCCCATGTTGGACTCTAATGTAATTGATGTCCTCAGGGGGTATTGGTCCCCGTGTTGGACTCTGGTGCATTTAATGTCCTCAGGGGGTAGTGGTCCCCATGTTGGCTGCAACATTCAATAGTGTTCATTAAGGAGTTTGTATATATCGTTCCTACAATATTTGGTTACGGGCAGTAGGCAATTTTTATTTTTTATTTTTTGAAAATCTAGGTGCCCTCTGCCCTTCATCCCTTAAATTAGAACATAATTGTGAAACAAGCGTTGGTTCGGGATGTCCCGCTAGAAAATCTCCTACTTTAGCTAAAAAATAGGTGATAGTGGTCTAACTACATTACTATCGTTTATCTTGGTTGGGATGGCGCTGGCTGCCGGATGAATGAACTTTTTCTTTTGTTCTATGTGCTCGGGGTCTTTCATCATCTGGACAGTAAAGTCCGGCATGCTCCCCGTCGCAGCGATTACAGATATACTTATCGATGTCCGTAATATTTGTGGTGCACTGAGTGGACGGCTTAACTTTAATGATAGAGTTTTCGAGCGTTAACATAACAGGCTGTTCGTCTACTCTACTAAATACATTTCTTTGGCAAAAGTTTAGACAGTTCGGAAAACTCACCCGACTGGATATTCTTCACATATGATGCCGGTACGTCGTGGAAAGACTGTCCATATTATGGAAGACGGTTGGTAGCAGGAAGACTCGGTAGAGAGGAATGCGGCGCTTCGGGCTCGAACCTTTGGAACATTGGCGTCGAGATTGGTGTGGTGTTGTTTATCGACGAAGGCTCAGTGCTTAATTGTTGTGGCTCGTTCGTAGGGACTGGCAACGGCGCACTTGCCATGGCTTGCACTGCATCGCGAGCGGCGTTTGTGGCGATATCGTTCACCGATTGTTCAACCGTCCTCGCGACGATCGATTGGATTTGGGTCAACTGAGCGTCGTTTAGCAGAGGGCTTTCGCGTGGCACGCGAAAGCGTGGCACAGATGTTGTCTCGAGTGCTATTTGCTCGTGTGCGATTTGCTCGCGTGCTATTTGCTCGCGATATCGACAATCGTCTCGGCTTCTGTGGCGGTATTGTTCGACGAAGACGTTAAAGCATGTTGTTGCAGTCTCGCGATCAATGTGTTTCAACGGCCGTGGTCAGACAGTCCTTTGTCTAAGCATTGTTGTCGAAGCTCGTTCGCCGATGGCTGAATTGCATTCTCTGCGCGTTGTCGTGTAGCGACGCGTTGGCGTCGAACAGGAGGCATAGCCCCGCAGAAGTATGTCCAGGAGTTGCGATATATTATAACGAGTGAGCGCAGCGAACGAGTGAGATATCATGTTCAACACGAGGACAGTCTTTTCAAACAAAATAAAATAAAATATCCATTTTCATAAATTCAAAAGCGAATGTGAGATTATCAGTTTTATCAGTGCTCGAAATCTCTATAAAGCACTATGCTTTATATAATAAGACATAATAATTTTATTTCTAATCTTTTCAACACAGATTAGTAAAAAGCGCAAATTTGACAAGCTTATCTCTTCTGAAACAATTGATGGGGGAAAACTGAGAGAATCTGCAAAGAGGAAGGCGGATCAACATATTCTGATACATATCGAAGGAAAGGACTGTATTGCACTTGAGGTAAAGTATCATACTCAATGTTACAAAAAATACACCAGATGTGTGACAAACACTGAAGAAAGCGAGAGTGACGTACAAAGTGACAGTAAGTTCGAACGTTCGTTTAATATCTTCAGTGAGGAGTTTGTGATGACGAAAATTATCAAAGGTCAAGAAATTTACGATATGGAGAGAGTGAAGGAAGAATTTGATAAAACTGTTCCACGCGTTGAAAATTTAGATGCATCAAGCTACAAAACGTTTCGCTCGAAAATAAATTGAAAAATACATTCCCCCAGCTTGTATTCCATAGCATTAGCAATGGCGGTAAGACAAATATCGAGCTGTTCAAACTTAGTACCTCTCCTAAACGGCTTTGGCCATTGCGTATCCCTCTCATCAACAATGGAATATGGCACTGCGTTAGCGCAGTTGTCGTTAAATACGTCAAATGTTATTCCGAAAGGGTTTATAGCAAAGCGTCACGTTAATATTGTTTATGACAACATCGATTTTGGGGGAGAGGCTGGAAAACAAACCCACGTAACCAATGGCATCATCATCCAACAGGTTACCTCACAAAACAACGACGACAACAATATAGAGACAACAGTGATAAGAAAACCCAACGATCGCTAAAGGTGCCTGACATTACTTTAAAGCCTTACAACATTGGAGTGAAAAAGACACCTGCATTTAACATTCCTGATAGCATCGAAGATTACGTTGAAAATGAGAAAACAAATATTTCACTAAAAACTGATCTAGCATACGAACTGGTAAAGATGTATAATCATTCCGAAGAAAGCCCCCTTCCAGGATGGACTGGATTCAACACGATACTTAATGAAACTGAAATACCAAAATAATCAATCTCCCTGTCATCGATAATTCTCCCACTGAATACTCAACTATAAACGCAATCCTCGAAAATGGTGTTGACATTGCAAACGCCCTACAATTGGATCATATCGTAATGGTATTTGACGAGGCCGTATGCTCGAAGATGCAACAAGTGAGGTGGAAAAGCGAGATCTTTTACAACAAACTGGTCTTGCTCTTAGGAGAGTTTCATACCATTATGTCCTTCCTGTCGTCAATATCGAAGCTATTTGAAGATGCAGGGCTGAAGGTAAAGTATGTTAAAAATTATATTGGAGAATTTATAAAATTAGTATTCACCGAAGTAAAATGTATATGATGACGAATACAATTTTTCGTTTGTTTATGTGTAGGATATACTGATCGAGACGGGAATAGTGAGTGAGGGATCCATCAAAGGCACACAAAGGATGCATCAAAGGCACATCAAAGGGATGCATCAAAGGGATGCATCAAAGGGATGCATCAAAGGGACGCATCAAAGGCACACTATATAATAGGTCAGTGTTCTGCCACAAAATAATGCATGAAGCGTTCCAGCGTCTTCGATTTGAGACCTTTCTGGACAGCTTGGATGTAACTGAACAGGAAAAAATTCGAACGTTTGTAGAAGCTATGGCTTTCCAACGCAACAATACAAAGACAAGCTTTTGAGTCAGGAGTTTGTGAGACTATATGTGATAAATACGAATCATTTGTGGAAGAAACATCGCAAAAATAAAAAACATTTGAATTTTCGAGTATATATCTTAAAATGACAGATACATGTGAAACTCTTAATACAAAAATGTAACTTAGGACCTGCTTACAAATATATAAAGAAACCCGGATAGATTAACGGGAGGATTAATACAGGCAGCCATTCGGTTTAGAGCCAAGGTTAAGATTCAGGTCTGCAAATCAGAGTTAATGTATTCAATGTTCTTAAATGACACAATTGACGCCGTTTTCCTCTTCAGCCGTGCCATATAAAAACGTGGCGTATTTATTTGTTCCCTGGGCACTCGAGTAGAACTAATGATTTTTAAACAAAAAATGTGCTACGTTTCGCTACGGTACGGCTGAAGTGGCAACGGCCTTCAGGAGGAGCTGAATGCCATCCTGCTCTTTGGTTTGTTTAAACCATAAGTAAATATTACTTTTTAATGTAGGTATATTGTTGACGTTCATCCGTGTAACACGGCAGATCGATTGGGAGCTCCATTTATCTACATTCAGGCAAATGCTTCTCTGGTTTTTTGTTTCTAATAAGATTAACTATACAAGATACGGAATAGCTTACTGGTTGGAAATGACGTCTTTGTATAAAACACACCCAGGTATGGCGTAAATTCAACTTGACATGTCAAGAAATTTCGCCATTCAGCGTCAAAGTCATCATGGTTTCTCTGCAGTTGCATGCGACCAAACGATAGAACAGACAGTAAACCATGATGCAAAAACTAAGGGAGGCTTGATTGGTTTCACATTGAATCGTGCTGTAGTGCATCGATGGCTTCTTTCACAGTCGGAGAGAGCGGCGATAACCAGCCAATGCAAGAGCTTAGCAGGAATGGAGTGCAAGCCAAGGTATGGCCAAACAACACTCGTAAAAAAATGCACATTGCGATTTCAATGATTTTTTTTGTTTTAGAAAACGTCAAGACCTCGATTCTACTAAATGCGAGCGCTACGAGAAGTCGGTAGAAAATGTAATAACCACCGTTTCGAATATGCTAAACCCGTTTGACACAGAGCAAAAGAGCCTATACTATCGTTAGCAAGTGGATTTGTCGTTGATGACAATGTTGTTGATAGTTTACTTGGAGTAGAACAGATTGGAGAGGATCAATTTTTAGATTTTGTTAAAAACAATTTGACTATTGAAGAACCAGATATCTTCCAAACAATTTAAAAAAAACAAGCTTCCCACAATCCAAAATAATAAAGCAGGGATTAAACTCAGTGCCTGCAAAGAAACTGGACTCAAAATGAGTAGAAATTTGTTTGCAAGGCTTTTGCTCGTTGCTAAAAGCCGGGACATTGATTTGCAAAATGTCCTGTCTTACTGCCTTGGTGCATATCCCTTATCACTTGCCTCCGTAAGTGGCAGTCTTTTAAAGACGGCAAAATAAAAATTGGCGGACATACTGGAACGTGAAAGCGGAAATCCCTAACGATAATGCATTCGTTGTAGATGCCATGGCTGTTGTGCAGTGCTTGAAAGGAAACTGGAAAACCTTTGGTGATTTTGCGGATTCAGTTTTCAATTTCCTCATGAATTTAGCTCAGGATTGTCGTGCATTAAGACTAGATTTTGTCGCCGACGGATGTCCTGCTCTGAGTATCAAGAAGACTGACCGAACAAGACGAGCTACACAAGGAGTTCGACGAGTACACATCTATGGCCAAGAACAAAATATCCCTAAGCAGTGGAAAAAATTTCGGAGTTCTGGAGAGAACAAAGAATCGTTATTGGAATTCTTCATCAGACATTGGAAGTCATACAAGTCATGCCAGTTTGCTTCTGTTTCTGTTTTGTATGCAACATCGAAGGATAAATGTTATACATACCATCCCAATCGACGATGGAGATGACCTTGTTAGAACAGCTCGTTTCCACCCCTCGATAGCAACCATGAAGAGGCAGATACTCGCCTATTGTTGCACGCCAAGCATGCCGCAAGCACGTATGACACAGTGATAATCAGACGTCCTGACACTGATGTTCTGGTTCTTTGCACTACCATGCAACAGTTGATTGAGGATGTTTATATGATGACAGGCTCAGGAAACAAATTTCGTTGTATACACATTAACACAATTTGCGAAGAACTTGGTGACAACACATGTAAATGTTTGTTAGGTTTTCATGCATTTTCAGGTATATTGTAGAACGGTGTTGATGATATGAATAATTTGTAAAAAAGTAAATAATTTCAAACAGATCTTAACAGATATTAAAATATTTAAATACACTAGCGTAGCCAGCCCGCCGATTTAGTCCCGCTATGCAAATTTGTTCATGTTCATTGACGGTGAAAACAATCAATTTCTAAAGAAATGACTAATAATAATGATTTGAAATTTGCATAGCGCGGGACCAAATCGGCGGGCTGGCTACGCCACTGTTTAAATACCTATGTATAGGGTGTGATTCCACAAGCTCATTCCCTGGAAAGGGAAAAATTAAAGTTTGGGAAACATTATCTGACAATCCAGAATTTACAGAAACCTTCAGCATGCTGGGCAACATGCTTCCACCATCTGACCTCCTAGTCAGTCAACTCCACCGGTTTGTGTGTCTGATGTATGGCGATAAGATTGCTGTTAATTCTGATGAATGCAGATATAACCTCTTCAAATCAGGGAAATATTCAGATGATGTGTTACCACCAAATTCAGACTGTCTTTTAAAACACGTTGAGAGAGCTAGCTATCAAACAGCTGTGTGGAATCAATCCCTGTCACCTCAAATGAATATTCCATCTCCTGCAGGCAAAATGTGGATATTAGACAGTGAATATAAGATCCTGTGGATGACACTTCCTGCTGCACCTGATTTCCTGCTTGAAATTGTAAAGTGCACATGTAAGACAGGATGCAAAACCCAAAGATGTTCATGCCTTAAAGCTCAACTGAAATGTAGTGACTTACGTTCTTGTGAAAGCTGCAGCAACATCGTAGAAGTGGATGAGGACATAATCCTAACAGAAAATGATAGTGATTTATTTGTCAACAATGATGATGACAGTGATGATGAGTTACTAATGATGTAATCATTGCTATGAAATTCCAAAATGCCCGTAAGCCTCACTTCTAATACCTGTGACATAATTTCCAGAAAGGTATATTTGATGAATATTAAAACACAACATGAATCAATGATATCATAACATACAGGGTGTATAAAAAAAACTTTATTGTTATAAATTGAATGCCTGAGGCGGAGTACTACAGGGTGTATCAAAAAAACTGCAAATACCATAATTTGTATGCACGAGATCATACATTAGAATTTCAATGGCTGTGCAAATAATTACGCTTCTGGGATTTGAAAATACGTTTCCACGTGCAGTACTATCAAAATAAGCACACAAAGTGAATTAAAATTAGTTCGATTACGAATGGCTCAGCTAACAACAGAGCAAAGAGTCTTTCTTGTTTTAAAGTACGCCCAAACTCAAAACTCGACAGCAGTCATTCGTAAACTGAGCCATTCGTAATCGAACTCATAAGTTTAATTCACTTTGTGTGCTTGTTTTGATACCCCTGGGAAACGTATTTTCAAATCCCAGAAGCGTAATTATTTGCACAGCCATTGAAATTCTAATGTATGATCTCGTGCATACAAATTATGGTATTTGCAGTTTTTTTGATACACCCTGTATACTGAACCCATGGGTGCGTAAACACAATTGAATCGAATTTTATGCACGGAGAAGTTAATTAAAAGTCAATAGGATAATTTCTAAAGGTCTCAGTTTTTTTTATACACCCTGTAGTGATCCAGTAAGCCAAGGTAGAAGACTAAGGTAAGTGAGATGTAATTAGGTATTTAAACAGAATTTAATCTTGCCACAGCTCACAGTACACTTTGAAGTTTTCGATAGCACTGAAAACATAGAAAATACCTCCACCAAGTAACTAAAGGATTAGGAAAACATCTATCTTTTATCCAAAAACTGTAAAAACGTATAAATTGACACAATTAATTGTCCAGTACTACCGTGGAAACCTGCGCCATGTTCACATTTTGAGCCGTTGTTTGATGGATTTGTTCAGCGGAATGTGATAAACTTCATTTAAAAATTGACGAAGGTTTAATGAAAAATGGCGGCGAACGAATGCGAAATGTGTTGATTTAGTGAAACTTTAGCGGGGTTGTACTACAAAACTGCAGGTTTGTGAAAATTACAGCAAGCGAATTTGAATTTTACACATAATATATAATCTACAGGTTTTGCTTGTTGAAAAGTATTCCCCGTGAGGGGGAACAAAACTTGTTTTCTAAGCGACTTTTTGACAGACAGAATACAGCCTACTTCCCCAATAAAAATAATATACAGGGTGTCCCCAAAACCCCCAAAACTATTGAAATAACATATTGTTAGAATTTGAATGCCCTAGCACTAAGCTGAACGCAAAGATGCGTAAAATAGTGACAGGGTGCATATATTAAAAAAGTGCAATTACCATAATATTGCTTGTGGCCACCAGTTCTATTTCGCCACACTTTGAACATTTCGATGGGGCAGTTCGTTCTGTATATCGCCTGGGTCACTAACTAGCTAACTCTTCTTTCTGTAACTTTTCGTGCTACCGAGAATGGGAGAGGATGAAAATGCACCGCAATCTTCCCGCTGGTGGTCCCCCGTCCCCCGCTAACTACCACAAGAAATATGCACACATGAAGTACTTAATTAAATAACGTCGCTGACATGAAAATCGCTTTCTCACTTGATCGTGTAAACGAAATGGCGCCTATATTCAAACTTTGTTTGCAAAGGTTTAAGAGATAAAACTGATTGATATTAGGCACAAACACGTGTTGTTTTCCCTGAGGTGAGGGCAAGTTTTATTTATTTGTTTTTTTCTCTATCTTTTGGCGGATTGACCACCTTTCTTGCGGCCAGCGAAGCTGCGGTACTTTTATAATATGTATATTTTGCCCTCGTCCACGGCAGGACAAAAAGTCTCGACACCATTTTTGCCAACGTGACGACTGTGACCGAAGTCCTTTGTCTTCGGAAGTTGGCAGTTGGCACAAGTGTTAAAGACAGTCGATCTTTTGTACTGTCGTTTGGGGGGTTGGTCATTTGTGGGATCCTGGGAACGTTTTCTTTGATTGAATAACGTTGTCTTCGGCACGTTGATCGTTGTCGGACTGTTGTACAAAGCAGATGACTGAGATAAGGTTGGGGTTGAAGGATTTGGGGTTAATGAATTATGATGCAATGTACGCAGGGTCGGTTTGGGTTGGTGTGGGAAAGGTGTGTGGCATTGGTGGGGTGGTGGGTGGTCTGTCCAGCTGAGGTCGTGCGGGTTGAAGGTGGCTGTTAGGGGGCGTGGCAAAGGTATTCCTTGGGTGAGGACCTTTCTTCCATCTTCTTTTGCCTGTCGTTCCACCTAATAATATGTTTTGCATGAAATGTGTTAAATATTTATAGCATAATTGTGGATAATATACTATGGGTTTTGGATATACATGAAAACTGGCATATAAAGTTATTCAATGCATGTACCATTTCGTCAGAGTTGTCTGGTTCAACTCGTAAAGTTGGATATTTGTTCCATCCATAATTTTCTTGTTGAGTGTCACCAACTCTTGGACATGATGGTATGCTGACAGAATTTTTCTCCATCTCGACATTGATTTTCCATTTCTCTTCTCTGCTGTCTGGTAGCACGCTTCCAACTTAACACACAACGCTTCGACAATGGGAAAGATCAACAGCAGCTGCTGGGCCAGAATTTGCACCAACCATTGATCTATAATAAAAGAAAGAGTAAAATAAAAATTATTTTATTAACATTGACACATTTGGTTGTATGGTTGTTAATGTGTGTGTGTGTGTGTGTGTGTGTGTGTGTGTGTGTGTGTTGTTGTGTTGTTGTGTTGTTGTGTTGTTGTGTTGTTGTGTTGTTGTGTTGTTGTGTTGTTGTGTTGTGTTGTGTTGTTGTGTTGTGTTGTGTTGTTGTGTTGTGTTGTGTTGTTGTGTTGTTGTGTTGTGTTGTGGTGTTGTTGTTGTTGTTGTTGTTGTTGTGTATCCGGTGTAATTGTTTGATTGTTTCGCTTTTTCTGCATAAACCTACCACAATGGGCTACATCAGGCTTATACCGTGGAGGGTATTCCACCTTTGATTGCCGCAGCCTATCTGGTAGTATGCCATAGCAGAACAAACTCAGACGCCTCCTTGTTGGTAATGTAAGACTTTTGGTGCATCTCGAACAAAGCCTGTGACACATTTTGTATAACCTCCTCGTCGTTCTAAAATACATTATAAAAATACAATTGGTTAATGGCTTTATTTGTTGACTAATTGATATATTAATTTCTATTGACTTACAGTCTCGGCAACATCTTCTGTACTGGTTGTATCCACATCAATTGTATTTGACTCCTCCCGATCGCTGGTACTTGGCTGCTCTTGGACTATAATAATTATTAAAGAGAAAAGCAAAAATAACTGAGTGAACTCATAACACACAGAATTCAATATATTTGTAAGCATCAATATATTTTACTTATTCATTTAAAAATACACCTGAAAAGGAATTATAGTATGTAGAACATTTCCCTAGGAAAAGAATACACATTAAATATTAGTGAAAAATTAATGCAGAACTATCACATTCGTTTGGCTTAACCTGTGTATTTCCCAGGATCTCTGTAGTTGGTGTCAAATACTTGACCATACACCATTGCTGACAGTCCGTTCACTTTGTGGCACAGAGCAGCATTGTATTGCCCTGGCTGCTTATTGACACCAATGCTCGGCCCCGGTCTTCATTCCATCGCCCAATGCCTTCTAGCAGATATGCTTGATAGTGCATATCACTGGCAGTTGTTCCTTAATTAAGATAGCAAAATATTTTTATAGTCAATTGGAATTATTAGATTCTGTGAGCTCTTTACTTACCATACCAACATGATTTGTACACACAGTACAATGTGTACCTGGGGGGGGGGGGTGCCTGATTCAATAGCTTTAAGACATTATCAGTTACTATTTTACCTGGAATGAAGCGAACAATGTGGTTGTGAAAGGATTCCAACGACGTAGAGCCCCTAGCACACCGATATACTGGTGGAAGTACATGTATGCCACCATTTGTTATGCTGACAGTTTGTCGATAGAGACTGACACCGTCTGTTTCTTGAATGCATGGCAGATGTCTCTGCTGCTCTTCCCAGATTTCAGTGGCACATGTTGCATCTTGGAGTGGGATGCCCATTGTATCATTCCCAAGGTGTGAGGAGTATGTAGAAATTAACTTTGTAATTATTTCACAGGACTCCCCAAAACCCCGGGTCTGACGTTTACAATGGGCAGCCAACTCCAAGCATTTGATTGAACCCATGGCCGATTCACAACTGGGGAGAGACAGCTCCTGTTTCTTTGCCTCTGCCAATCTTGAGACATCTTCTGGGTCCCGCATATTCAAAGATTGCTGCTGACAATTGGACCATGAAGGTGGCGTAAAGGGGGTGGGACTCGGAGCAGCAGGCCACAGCGATTCGTCGCATGAAATGCCATATGTCCAATCGCACAACGAGTTCGGGCCACTTTCCAAACTGCTGTGTAGCTTAGCCGCACAACAATCACAGTCAACATATACTGTAGAACCTTGGGTGGTTCTACATGGGACTGCTCATATCGTGCGACTAAGTCATCAACCATGTCATTCAAAAAATCTCCCTCGCCATCAGTCAGGACTGACATCAACACCTGCCCAAACTCATTTCCAACATTTGTACACCAGGATGCTGTGTTGCTTGCCTTTCCAGCCAACTTTTTCACAACCTATATAAACAAAGGCTAAAATAGTAATCTATTCACAACCCTCTCAGTCATGCTCAGTTAAATTAAGGTATGGGATAATAGTGATCCGCTCTACCTTAGCCTTCTTTCATACAACTCACACAGGCAACACTTCGCCCTCAATTACCAGCCAATAATCTATTATTATAGCCCCATTTCTTATCATCATTAAAACCCCAATCTCACCCAATCTATACCCCAAACTATCCAAAACTATACAATGGTTACTCTTACTATGCTAATTAGCTAGGACTGATCGTAATGTTGTCGGATAAAATTTAGGGCACACACAAAGCGTTTAAGTAATTGACGTTCTGCCAAACACGTAAATTGTGACTAGGGCTTTTCACGGTTTCAACAAGTTCAGATAGTGAACAGGACTGAGGAAGAACCTTATTCTTAAAGAATGCCGAACATAAACGTTCACGTCTTGAAAACAAGGTTGGAATATTGAATACTGCCAAAGCATCGTCGTATGCTAGTCATGGACTGATGATTTTGAAAGCTCTTGACTGGACCTTTCAATATCTTTCGATAAGTATTCTGGGATGTTATAATGCCAAATGTGGGCGCAATACTCCAAGATTGGTCTCATGCATGTTACGTACACTTTAATCAAAGTTTTAGTGTCAGCGCAAGCTCGCTTAAGAAGTCTTAACATGTAAAGACGTTTTGAAGACTTTTTCGCGATGTAAGTGACGTGGTCGTTCCATTTTAAGTCACCACTAAATATTACGCCAAGCAATTTTGCTGACTTTACCACCTCAATGGACTGTTCGCCAACGGTCATCGGAGAAAAGTTTGGATTTGTTTTCAGAGACATATTATTTTCACACCACTGCAGCTAGAGCAGTTGACAAAGCCGAATCTTGCCTTGTAGTGAGGGTCTCTGAAAGGGTTGTATCGTCGACATATTTCCATCTATCATTCCATTCAATTAATAAATCATTAATCATTATCATGAACAGGATCGGACCTAAGAAAGTGCCTTGAGGACACCACCGTTTACCTGTTCAAAGCTAGAAGTACATTTTCCTATCTTTACTCGCTGTTTTCTGCCAGTCAGGACTCAGGAAACTTCTCACTCAAGCAATCAAGATGGGATCGATCGCCAATTCTTCCATTTTCTTCATAAGGATATGGTGGTCTATCTGGTCAAAGGTTTTACAGGGCAGTATGATCATGAACCAGCCGATGTGAGCCATGATCTCAGCCAAATCAGCTCCAGTGAGTCTAGGATGACACACCCCGCACGAAAACTATTTCATGATCTGCGTTCATCTGCTTCAGGTATATCCTAACGCGCGCCTCAGAAGCTGACGACATAAATGAAAAACTTCAGATATCACCCTTCGTTGTCGTCTGGCAAAATAAATATTAACTAACCACAGGAAAGGTCGACAAATAACGGCCGTACTATATACATATAATGCTAAATGCCCCTTATAGTCAAATCGCCGTGTGTAGATTGTATCTGATTCCACAGACATTTTGATCAAAATCTTTCCTCAAATGTGATTGGAAATGTCTTGAAATAGGCGTCGTCACAAGCAAAAATATACCTCTTACTGGATAGATGAAAGTGCCGGATACTTTTGGGTAGACCAGACAGGAATGCCAGATTCTGTGTGGTGATCAGAATTATAGTTTCTACCCTTGAACGAACTCTACCGAACGGAACGCACAACGTATAATTATAGCTATATGGTCGATGACTGTTGCTCGGCAAAACAATATGCAACATTCGTGAGTAATTCGCCTTGCCAAAAAGAGGCTGGGTTGCGAAAAACTAAGTCGCGGACATTTGCCACAGTTTTCACTGTATAATGCGTTCTATACATCCAGAGCTAAGTGGCATTGGCCACCACCTCCCCGCTGGCATTGGTGGGACTTCCCTGCGAATCAACCCATTTAATCGTAGCATATTTTCCCATCGCTACCTCAATGACTCTAGAATGAAACTGTTCATCACATTCCCAAGGCCAAATTGCACCTGGGATGATTGACCATATCAAACGAACAAAAAATAAGACTAGGAAAGTCCCCAACCAAAGCCAGCGAGGAGATGGCAGCTTAGCCCGGTAAACAGAGAGGGTTTGTTCAGGTACCCATTTCTAAACTGTCACAACTCGCCAGCCAAGGTTAAAATTCTCCCCAAAAATAATATTTTGTTTGGTTGCTGCTTTTTATTTTAAAATAATCTTAAACATTCTGTTAACACCGCGCCTGCCATATAGGTAATATCAAAACATCGCTTATATGAAGCGTACACGGTACATCTGAAATCGTATTTCTATGAAAACATCTATTGTACACACTTTAACTGTCTAACATTGACATATACTATCTCAATATAGGAAAAATACACTGACTCCCCCATTGAGTCTTTATTGTCTTGTATTTGTGGTCAGGTTGATGACAATAACAGCAGCATGAAATGTCAGAGATAGATGTCCGACCACGACCAGCATAACTGAGCAATGAACGTGAACTGGCCTGTGGGCCACGTTTTACAGAAAAATTTCTTTGGAAAACTCGCTCGCATCATATTACAATATTAACTGCAATCCCGTGCTGCAATTGACTTTCGAACCATCCCGTCGAAGGAATCATTTTACAGAAAATGTACTGGCTCTGGGGAAAAACTTGACTGACCACATTGACACTACAATATGGACTGTAAATAACGTTCAAACCATCCAGCGAAGGAATCACTGTACAGAATCAAAATACTCTGGGGAAAAATCTCGCCTATATTTACACTATGATTGCAATTAACCTTCAAACCATGCCGCGAAGGAATCACTTTACAGAAAAAATACTCTGGGGGAATACTCGCCCACATTTCCACAACAATATGGATTGTTATTAACCTTTGAACTATCCCCCGAAGGAAATCCCTATACAGAGAAATACTCTGGTGAAAATTCGCCCACATGCATGCGTCCCCACATATACACAACCACATTGATTGTAATTAACCTACGAACCATTGTGCCGAAGGGACAATTTTACACACAAAGTATTCTGGCGAAAACTCGCCCACATATATGCAATACAATATTAACTAACCTTCGATCCCGTCGAAGGAATCACTTTACAGAAAATATTCTGGCGCACACTCGCCCACATAAACACTACAATATTAACTGCAATCAACCTTCGAACTAACTACAGAAAATATTCTGGCGAAAACTCGCCCACATCACACATGTCTACAATATTAACTGCAATCAACCTTCGAACCATCCCGCCGAAGGAATGACTTTACAGAAAATATTCCGGCGAAATACTTGCCCACATATATACTACAATATTAACTGCAATCAACCTTCAAACCATCCCGCCGAAGGAATCACTTGACAGAAAATATTCTGGCGCAAACTCGCCCACATAAACACTACAATATTAACTGCAATCAACCTTCGAACCATCCCGCCGAAAGAATCACTTTACAGAAAATATTAATTCCGGCGAAATACTCGCCCACATATATACTACAATATTAACTGCAATCAACCTTCGAACCATCCCGCCGAAGGAATCACTTTACAGAAAATATTCTGGCGCAAACTCGCCCACATAAACACTACAATATTAACTGCAATCAACCTTCGAACCATCCCGCCGAAAGAATCACTTTAGAGAAAATATTAATTCCGGCGAAATACTCGCCCACATATTTACTACAATATTAACTGCAATCAACCTTCGAACCATCCCGCCGAAGGAATCACTTTACAGAAAATATTCTGGCGCAAACTCGCCCACATAAACACTACAATATTAACTGCAATCAACCCAGAAAATATTCTGGCGAGAACTCACCCACATATATACTACAATATTAACTGTAATCAACCTTCGAACCACCCGCCGAAGGAATCACTTTACAGAAAATATTCTGGCGAATTGTCGCCATATGGACGTTGGTGCAACAAAACGTACAGTAAGCGTGCACCGGCCTCTCAATGCTACTTTAATGATATACCTCAAGTTCCTGGTTATTGTTGTCAGTACCCACCACGAATTCAACACCGTCCTGGTGCCACCGGCGGTCGTTGATCCTTCACTATTAGTTCGTCTTCGCCTTCGGGAAACTGTACATCTATCATGATTTACGTGGGTCGTAAAACGCCAAAGAAAAAAGTTTTCCTTTCTCACTTGTCCGCTGGAAAGAAACTGAGCAAAACTGGAGGATTTCCCCAGTATTTATACCCACTGCAACGTAATATACATGAGATACATGTGTCTGTGCTCAGTCAACCGTTACAGGGTAATTTATGGATTAATTTTTACTTCGCATCTCATTATAAGGGTTGTGAATAGTCGAAACATTGAATAAAAATTTTAACTGTTTTTGGAGTGTTTATTATTTTGAATTTCCTAACATTTGCTAAGGGATAATTTTATTATTCCTATTTTTCCTTATCCCAATGAAGTTGTTATACTTTATTAGGTACTATATACCTTGCCATTGCCTCAGTACGAACATGTCCCGATGCTCTTTTCTTGAGGAATCGACCTTTAGCCTTCTTGTATTTCGGTGTAAACGTTAAAGCTTTCTTGTCGTACACCTCCAGGTTAAGATAAAGTTGTTTTATCTCAGCTGCTTGCTTGTTTGTGACATGGCCATCCAAAGCCAACAAAGCAGTTGCAAGTTTACCACCTTTATCCCAACCTGGAATACCCGATGCATCCTCTGCTGTCTCATCTTCCTCCTATGTTAATGTCAAAAATAGAATGATAATATCTTAGTGGCAATGGGGTAATTATTTAATCCCTGTTTACTGATTGAGTCGAGTCATTTGCTGTGACCATTGAGACAAAACATGACTCAAGTTTATCCGATGCTCAGATGACTCGAAAGTCTACATTGGTGACCACTCTTTACAGCACTGATTCTTACCTCATTACCACTTTCACTGCTGTGTTCTGGCTCGGCCACAGTCTCATCTGTCTCCAAATCTTCATCATTACCACAGTCGCTTAGCAGGTCCACCTCACCAAATGCTTCATCAATTTGTGTATCGAGTTCTTGCACTTGGGTTGAAGAATCGCCTGTCTGCGAGCACAGGTACTCAATGCCAATTACTTCTCCAGTGTATTCCGATGGAGTACAAACATTTGAGAGTGCTGGTTGTTTGTAGATTGTTGTGGACAATGTATTAAATCTGTGTTTGAGAGAGATATCAAAGCTTCTAACTTTGTCCTCAGTGACTCTGCTTTGAATCTCCCTCTCTTCATTCCATCTTGCCAGCCCCTCCACAAGATAAGCTTGAAAAGCCTGTAGCTTCACAGCACATTATTTCAATTTTTTCAAACATAAAACACTCGTTCTTTTATAGTTGTCAGAACAACATTAAACAACAGAATATATGACATTCGACAACAACTACAACAGCAGAATAAAAGTAGGAAATTTACTAGAAACTTGCTTGCTCTCCAGAAAGTTGTGCACCAAAGTATCCCTTATTCTTCTTTACACTGGCCGCAACTTGCTTTGCTCTATCTGTACATGCCCACAAGAGTTCATTGTCGCAGCCTATCTGGTAGTTTAAGCCATAGCAGAACAAAATCAGACGAATCCTTGTTGGTAATGTAAGACTTTTGGTGCATCTCGAACAAAGTCTGTGACACATTTTGTATAGCCTCATCATCGTTCTAAAATACATTATAAAAATACAATTGGTTGATGGCTTTATTTGTTGACTAATTGGTATATTCATTTCTATTGACTTACAGTCTCGGCAACATCCTCTGTGCTGGTTGTGTCCACATCAATTGTATTTGACTCCTCCCGATCACTGGTACTTGGCTGCTCTTGGACTATAATAATTATTAAAGAGAAAAGCAAAAATAACTGAGTGAACTCATAACACACAGAAATCAATATATTTGTAAGCATCGATATATTTTACTTAGTCAATTAAAAATACATAGTTTTATTGAAATTTGATTATCTGTGTATACTGGTTTTGTGGCTTGTAATGGTGGTGCTGTTGGGTCGAATGAATCCCCTTCTGAAAAACCTTCATCATCAAATGACTCATCCATTTCAGTCGCACTGAACATGTCAGGTTCATCAGGGTCGAGCTCCAGGTCATCTTCCCACTTTTTGCAAGTCTGTGAATACAAGTATTCAACACCAAAAAGGAATTATAAATTATAAAAGGAATTATATTCACCTGAAAAGGAATTATAGTATTTAGAATTTTAGTAATAATAATAATAATAATAATAATAATGATTTATTCAATAAGATCCACAAAGTGGCTCTTCCCCTATTGAAGACTACAGTATATACAAATATAGTTTACTTAGCATAAATACATTAGATTATATTATATTATAGAAATACGTTATATAACTTATATTATATTATTTACAAGATAAAAAAAGAGAGAGAAGAAATGCTAAAAATGTTGTTAATGTACATATTATTACTGTAGTAACATTTCCCTAGGAAAAGAATACACATTAGTAGTCTGAATACACCTCTGTAGTGGTGTCAAATACTTGACCATACACCATTGCTGACAGTCCGTTCACTTCGTGGCACAGAGCAGCATTGTATTGCCCGACTGCTTATTGACAGCATATTTTACCAATGCTCGGCCCCGATCTTCATTCCAGCACACAATGCCTTCTAGCAGATACGCTTGATAGTGCATATCACTGGCAGTTGTACCTTAATTAAGACAGCAAAATATTTTTATAGTCAATTGCAATTATAAGATTCTGTGAGCTCTTTACTTACCATACCAACATGATTCGTACACACAGAGGTTGTTGATCAATGCGTACCTGGGAGGCTGTCTGATTCAATAGCTTTAAGACATTATCAGTTACTATTTTACCTGGAATGAAGCGAACAATGTGGTTGTGGAAGGATTCCAACGACATAGAGCCCCTAGCACACCGATATACTGGTAGAAGTATGCCACTTTTTGTTATGCTGCCAGTTTGTTGATAGAGATTGACACCATCTGTATCTTGAATGCATGGTAGATGTCTCTTCTGCTCTTCCCAGATTTCAGTGACACATGTTTCATCTAGGAGTGGGATGCCCATTGTATCATTCCCAAGGTGTGAGGAGTATGTAGAAATTAACTTTGTAATTATTTCACAGGACTCCCCAACACCCCGGTGGGGAGTCCTGTGGGACTCTGAGCAGCAGGCCACAGCGATTCGTGGCATGAAATGCCAGATGTCCAATCGCACAACAAGTTCGGGCCACTTTCTACATGGGACTGCTCATATCGTGCGACTAAGCCATCAACCATATCATTCAAAAAATCGCCCTCGCCATCACTCAGGACTGACATCAACACCTGGCCAAACTCATTTCCAACATTTGTGCACCAGGATGCTGTATTGCTTGCCTTTCCAGCAAACTTTTTCACAACCTATATAAACAAAGGCTAAAATAGTAATCTATTAGTAGATCATGCAATATTAGACTGATTATAGACTTTTGATACCTTTTTGGTCGAGTCCATTTTCAGGACAGTGCCAAAGACAGTTGTGACCTTAGCTTTGGTTTCCTCCATCCTGCCAACAACATCCCGCACATACACGGCCAGGAACCACTGAGGTTTCGGAACAGGTAGCATTGGTGGTAGCGTTGCCAAAGTGAAGAGGCCTGTCTGTTCTTGCATTTGGAAGGGATCTCGAGTCGTCATAAACCGAAGTGCCCTATTCAAGTGTGCCTCAGTGTGTTGCTCGGTGACCTGTTTGTAGATGCGGGCTGACGAGTTACAGAGTCCCCCTTCCCTCATTAACCCAACCACCTTTAAGTGACAGGAGTATCTACAAAAGTAATATAGTTTATGGGTAGACAATAATCTTTAATATGGTAGTTAATGATATGGGTGGGCACAGCACACAAATTACCTGTACGTCAACAGTGCAGGGAAATAACTGCGACGACCCATGTCGAGTTGCGAAAGGACATGAATTGACCAGGCTGAAAATTGCTTTAGGCAAAATTTGCACTCAAGATATTCAGTTCCCATAAAGTACCACCCATCGATATCTAGCACTTTACGGATGGTCTTGTAAAGCCCTGATTGAGTTAGATGGTAGATCTATTAAAAACAACATGTTTCACAATTATTTCAGTATTTCAAGAGATCATGCAATATTAAGATATAAGAGACATAGAGTACATGATTTTATAGTTTGGGTGAACAAACCTTAGTGCCTTGTTCCTTTTGCTTACTCTGACACTTGTCAGTGCAGAAGAATCTGATTCCCCAAACTTTTTGAGGCGCCCATGCAGGAAAAATGGGGAAAGGAAGTACAGGTCCGTTGACGCCGGCGGGCCACTGTGTTTTTGACCTGGTTGTGGTGGATACCACCACATTTGAAGATTTGCTACAAGTTCATGCTTGCCTGTATGATAGAAATGCACAAATTCAATGCAAGTTAATATGAGCACAATCAGTCATACCTGAACATGTAATTATACATGAGTCATTAAACATACCAGTTTTATTGTTATAACTGTATAGTGACTTGTTTAACCACTCTTGCTCCAGGATTGGTAATGTCTTTTGCCAAGTCTTTGGTAAACATATTTTCTGAAAATAATAGCACACAGGAACACTGAGTTTCACACAACAACTGAGTTTCACACACATGTCAAAATAGATCAATTATTCTCGGTTGGGTTATTTCACGCTCAATGCCCAGGCGGGGGAGTTCTTTCAAATCTACCAAGCCTGGCATCTCTGGTATGTTTTAATTAGGCTTTGAGAGCTCACAGACGCTTTAAAATCCGGTTGTCGGCAGACTTTCTTGGCATTACACCGTTCGCACTCGAAGAAGAAAGTTCCTTTTAAAGAAGTTTTGGTTTGTTCCTTTACGCGTGTGTTGTAGCTGAGCCCTATGGATCAGCCGGTTGTTCCACAGCCTGTTGACGTACAAAATGTCATCGCGGAGTTGGGAGAGGCGCCCAACCAAATCGTCCAAGAACAGCAAAACCCTGCAGCGGTGAACGATCCTGTTAATCCACCTGATTTACCTGCAGCAGCGCCGGTTCCTGCGCCTCAGGTTAGCAATTATTACTTTGATTTCGTGCTTTGCACGTGGCAGTTCTGTCAGTCTATTAGCAAGTTCAGTTATAACCTAACGGCTTAATCGTATTTCCTTCGTTCCATGTTGTCTTCCCACGGGTCATTTATGATCCGGTCTTGGTCCGTACAACGAACGTGCAGAATACCATTCCTTAAGTTATAATGTACATGTTGACCTTTCATTTACAAATTTTCAATTGCTGGTAATTTTTCTGCGGTTCTATATGTTTTCAACCCCCACTATTCAGCGAGAAAGGTATTCTTAGTACGCCTTATACACTGTCTACGACGGAGTCCTCGTTTGTTCAGTGCTTGGTTGTGAAACGAACTTAGCGAATTCATTCTCCAGTACTTGTCAGTTACTACCAATAAATGTCATTTTGTAAAATACACTTAAAGTTTTATATCTCGTTTCCTTTTATTTACTGGTATTTCTCCAGCATAGCGGCGGTTCGTGAAATTGCTGGGTTAGGGCGTTCCATGTTTTAGATATTTGCATAAACCCACTGGGGTGAGACGGCATTTGGGCTGCTTGATACTTGAAATCGCTGCTGTGTGACGGCAATTAGATTATTTAATATCTCTAATCGCTGCTGTGTGACGGCATTTAAGCTACTAGATTTTGAAATCGCTGCTGTGTGACGGCGTTTAAGCTGATTGATATTAGAGACCTTAAGATTGACGTTTACGGCAAACCACAAACCGCTGTGAAAGTTGATGTTTTTGCTGTTGTAATTCACCAGCTTTTACACAAATTTGGAAAGATATCAAACATTCGTACAACTTACGAAATTGTGCACTAATCAATTAATAAAGTTTAGTCACCTTTGGCGTTCTCGGCAAACCAGGAAACTACATCTTGAGGTTCGAGGTTTACCGTTGTACGCCTACGAGTGCCTTTAGGCGTTCAAGCATGAAATTTATACGCCAAATGTAAACTTCAAACCTCAAGATGTAGTTTCCTGGTTTGGCGAGAACGCCAAAGGTGATTAATCTTGTTTAATTGATTAGTGCACAATTTCGTAAGCTATACGGGTGTTTGATATCTTTCCAAATTTGTGTAAAAGCTGGTGAATTACAACAGCAAAAACCTCAACTTTCACAGCGGTTTGCGGTTTGCCGTAAACTTCAATCGTAAGGTCTCTATTCTGACATCGCTGCTGTGTGACGGCGTTTTAAGCTGCTTGATACTTGAAATCGCTGCTGTGTGACGGCGTTTTAAGCTGCTTGATATTTTGAAATCGCTGCTGTGTCACGGCATTAAAGCCATTTGATATTTTGAAATCGCTGCTGTGTGACGGCGTTTAAGCCATTTGATATTTGGTAATCGCTGCTGTGTGACGGCGTTTTAGCTGCTTGACATTTTAAAATCACTGCTCTGTGACGGCGGTTAAGCTGCTTGACATTTTGAAATCGCTGCTGTGTGACGGCGTTTAAGCTGCTTGATATTTGAAATTGCTGCTGTGTGACGGCATTTAAAGCCAGCCGCACACGATGCGATCTTGTCGGTCGACTTTATTCGCCCGACTACAAAAATAATATCAAAACGATTTGATATTCAGCGATGAAATCGGTCGGCAAAAATCCATTGATCCAAGACAAAGCACACGATGAAATTTAAATAAACATTTGAAATCGCTGCTGTGTGACCGCGTTTAGGCTGCTTGATATTTTCAAATCGCTGCTGTGTGACGGGGTTTAAGTTTGTTGACACTTTAATTTGAAATCGCTGCTGTGTGACGGCGTTTAACAATTGACTTAACATTCCTGTGTTTGCCGTTATGCTTCCTTATGTTTTATTGAGGATTTGGCTTTATTTGTTGATTTCATAAACAGTTTCTACTCGCTACACTGTCAATGCTGATTTGCATATGGTTAAATTAGTTGCCTGTACGGCCATGATACCGTGTTTACACACGATCATTGACTTCGTATGCCATAGCTCGCTGAGTTAAGAGCGTGTTTTTTTTGCTGTTTCGTTTGCAGCCGGTTACATTGGAAGTGCTTCAGGCGCAATTACTCAACTTGCAGCAGCGTGCCGACACACACTCCGTTGATACAGCATTGAGTCTTCTTCGACGGGAGTTAGAGAAGCCGTTTGGGGTTTTTGGCCCCTACGCCGCCCTTGGTGCATTGGAGTGTTTGGTAGACGTCGCACGCGAGAAGCATGATCAGTCCGCGAATCGATATAACACCATTCATAAGCAATGTCGTCCATTGCTTAAGGTGTCCATCCCCTCTTGAAACTTTTTTTTTAATTTTTAAGTAGACTTATGTGAAAATAGAATTTTCTGAAAGGGTTAAGTGAAAGAAAAAGATAAATGCAAAAAAATATTCAAAAACTCGTTAATTACACTAATTATCCAACATGGCGGCCGTTAATTAACCCATAATTGCTTAGCGTCGTAAACATGATATCTCAAGAACCATTTACCAGAATCTAATGAATGGTATATTTTTAGAAAGCTTAGAACCTGATCTAGTGCCTGACACTCTTCAATTTTCTTCAAAATTCTTTTTAAAAAAATAAGAGCTAAATTTTGGAATTTTTCAATTATTTAACTAAAAAATCAGGTATTTTTTAAGGAAATTAGCAAATAATTCATTATTAATGAAAAATATTGAAATTTGAAAAGTGTCAGGCACTAGATAATGTTACAGTCTGTAAGTATGCCAAATATCAACCTTCTGCAATGAATAGTCACAAGATTACAGTGTCACAAAGATCACTAACACTCGTCAAATTGCAAACAAGAGAAAAATTCAAGTTAAAGTTTTTATTCATGTTATTTTCATGGGGTAAATTTTTAGAAAAGGTAACTTTGAGAGCTTGTTTCACCAAGAGTAAATTTTTGTTGAGAAAATCAACCATGCAGTCTTAATGTACAATAGGTTAGGGACTCAAAATAACAATATGTTTAAAAAACAGCTGATAAGAGGGGATGAGTACCTTAACCATCCCCAGTTCCGTGACATCCTGATCAAGCTTGTTGGAAGTAAAGAGGATATCGCTGTATCAAGAGTCATCGAGAAGTCTCTTAGGCATCCAAGTGCCGAGTCCCCTGGTTCTCTGGCCACCGTCGTCAATTACAACGCTATGCCATTCTCCAGGCGGTACCAAGCGACGCTTGGATATGGGCGTGCGCCTTATGTTCCTCGTTCACGGCCTTTCCCGTCTTTGCCACCACTGTGCTAGTCGGTTGGAGAAGCACCTAAAGGATCTCCATCTTCACGAGGGTGAGACGATGCATAGTTTCCGTTCAGGCTGTTCTATCACCTTGTCTCTCCTCGGCGCCTCGACGGATGAGGTGGCGCGCCACGTTGGATGGAAAAGCCTTCAAACTGCCACCTATTACACCCAGACTGACAAAGTTATGCGCACAGAGAAGTTAGCTGACCCTCTCACCGCGGGTGCTGTGACATCAGCAGATAATCCAACTGCGGATTCTGCGCGTTCGGGTCAGCAGTTTCGTTCCCGTAACCATATTTGTGACTTTGGACAGGCTTTTCCTTAAGCGTACCTAGGAGTTAAACTTTTGCCTCTAAAGAGTGTCATTAAATGTACAAATATATATAATTTATTTCTTTCGTGCGTTTCTTTCGTTTCTGAGTTTTGGAGGGGGTAGGTTTTTTACCAGGGGATTTAGTACGGCGTTTGTCGGGGATCGTGCGCTTATGTATGCCGGGGGTCCTAAGAAAATTCAATTTCATTCCCAATCTTAACTCCCTCCGCCCGGGGCATTGTGTGGGAGGAAGACCACGGAGAATATATTACGATTCCAATGCGTACAGCTTGGTACAGTACTTAATTAAACTGACTGGGAATCGAACCCAGACCCACTCAGTAGCGTAGCCAGCCCGCCGATTTAGTCCCACTATACAAATTTGTTCGTGTTCATTGACGGTGAAAACAATCAATTTCTAAAGAAATGAATTTATAATGATTGGAAATTTGAATAGCGGGACCAAATCGGCTGGCTGGCTAAGCCACTGGACCCACTGCAAAGAAAGCAACAATGCTGACCATTACACCATCAATGCATGATTTGTACCAAGCCGCAGAAGGTTTATGGCTGACATTAATCGGTATTTTTAGATTTAATAAGTCATATTTACCTTTTCTATTGCACTTGGTAAATCTGATCGAGTAAGAGGAACAGTCTGCACAGGCAATGGTGGTGGTGCTGAAACATGTATGTCTCCAATTGACACACTTGAACATGCTTCTTGCTCTATCTCATCGACTAGCCGAACAAGTGCCTCGTCATCTGCCTTTTCTTCCAGGAGTTGTTGTTGTGTTTTAATGAAACTCTTCAACTTATCCAATTGCCCACCAGGATGAGTGACATGAAGCTGTAGTATGCTCTTCACATATTTATTGTGCTCCAGAGGAGAAATGAACAAGTTCAAGGGAGACATGTTTTTATAAGGCCCAAACCCAATCAAAACATGTCCTTCGGCATCACAGACAGTGGACGAACTCGGCAAGGGCACTTTTTGGGACAAGTCTTGCAGTTGACCTAGCTTTACTGCATTTAGCATCTCTGGGAAGTGTTGGACATAGCTTAAAACCATATAGAATATTTATAAACATTTGAACTTTGTCATGATGAAAAATATACTTTACTTATTTCTGTTCTAGCATATAATATTCTCTATACTATATATATGGTGAATTTGTATGCATATAAATACCTGTATAGTCCTTCCTTATTCTGCCATTGTGGGTCGTTGTCCCTTTTAGTATTCTCGCGTGCCTTTCCATGGGCTGCCATTAACATTGTCGCCCAATCAAATCATTCTCCAGAAGCCAGAGAAAGGTTTTCCTTCTATATTTGCCAAACTGCAAAGACAACATTCCCAAAACCCGTTGCATGTTGTCTGGGTTACCTTTAGCATCAACAACTCGCTGCTTAGCCTCAGCTTCAACCTAAACACGGTGAAAATATTATATATTAACACAAATTTGGTATCTGACAAACACTAAATACACTGTCTTCATCTTAACAGGTTCGAATACTGTTGTACCGGAAAAAAGGATCTTTCTAACATTATGGCTTCCTTTGGAATTGACGAGGTGCAAGACAAGCTGATGACCAGGAGAGTGTTAGAGCTTGGGTAGAAGAGTGGTGCCAGAGTGAGAATAATCCAGTTCTGTTTTGCAAGTGCCAGGGAGAAGATGCCCTGTATAGGTATAGATTTGGCAAATGATAACTCTATGATAGTTATTCAAAGTCAATTACTTTGAGCAAGAGTGGTCAGGAAAAAAAGAATGGTGGGCTTATTGTTATCGAAGAGGACTTGGAATAAACACCAATATGGCAGTGGAAGCATTTCATCGCGTATTTAAATACAACTATTTAAATGGGAAATTTAACAAGTGAGTAGACAACTGCCTGATAAATTTACTCAAATATGTCAGGGACAAATCATTTGAGAGGGTTATAAGAATGACAAAGGGAAAGAGTACACATAAATTGAATCTGATCCACAATCGTCACAAGAGCAGAGAAATTGACATTAATAACGTTGATAATAATGCAAAAAAGAAGGCCTCTATTGCAGTTGAAAGTGATGAAGAATACACCAGCGAACGAGAACATCGAACGACAACCAAGGTTTAAATCGACAAAGAAAAAAGAAAGCGAACAAAGAATATGAGATTCATGAAACCAACAAGCCAGGATGTTAGTTCACTTTTTACACAGACTCCAGCTGACAAAAGTAGGTCACCTTAAAATATGTACCCGGCGAGAACATATTACTAGCTCTCGTGTTCATTTATCTTTTTGAAGTTTTCGTGTTCATTTATAATTTAAAAATGTGTATCTATTGGTGGGACTGTATTAGCACTATCCACCGGATAAAGCTTAATAAAATTGATTGGCATAACCCATGATGCAGATTTAGGATTAGTATTTACATACACAGTACTGTATGTACATTTAGAGCAATCAGAGAATAAAGACATGATGATTTTTACAAAGGTGGCGAAAATCAATATCCTAGCTGTTTATCTATAAATGATTAACCGTGCTTATGTATAATCTAAAATACTAAACAAATTCTGAATTTTAGTCGAGATGATACTCAAATGATTTGGAATCCCAACTAAAGCCATTCAAGCCATCCATATATAAGGGCAAGGAAGTTAGTGGACTTATTTCTGAGGATGAAATCCATCTAGAGGAGGACCACCCACCACAAGAAGCACTAAATCATGATGTCTCCCTACTGAACTCAGCAGCCTGGATGAAAGTTAGCAATTCAGGTATACTTCACTGTAAACTGCTTTAGGCCATTAGCTGGTAACACGCTCAGATGTGCCCAACTTTAGTATTGCCTAACGCCAGACGATTTTACTCGTCAGTGGTAGGGAATTGCCAGTTAATGGATTAACCGAGAAACTAAACATTACCAATCTAATGTATGGTTTTATCCAATAGTAAGAGTTCTACAAGAAGACTGGATGTGCAATACTTGCAGGATAGCCAAGTACGAAAACATGATTATGAGTGACTCATGTTCCACCTGGCACCACTGGTAAGGCTACAGATGTGGCATAAATTACTGTAACATAGTCAATAATCATTAACCTGTCTTTTTATTTGATGTACTGACTAACTAGTATAATTCAGAAAGTGATGGCTACCCTCTGAAGAATACCGTCTGGCCTTCGATGTGCATGTATTCAGTTCAATGCACATGTGCATTAACAATTTTAAACTCCGAATTTGGTATACTTTTTACTCTACAGCAATGTTGGAACTTTGCTTGGCTGTGATTGGTCCACAGTGGTTCCAACATTCAAGCATCTCGAAGCTGATTGGACTAGAGGGGTTCCAACATTGGTAGATTGAGATTCTCTTTGCGCAAGGATGACACGCAAATTTGTGAATGTTCACCATTACACCATCGATGCTTTTGTACCAAGCTGTAGTTAGATCTGCTGCACTAAAGGTAGCATTTTTGCATTGACTTATTAATAAAATAACTCCTCTTACCTTTTCCAATGGCCTTGGTTGTGGCAATGGACCAGCTGGGGCAGGGACAGTCATTGGTGGTGGGACAGGGACAGTCATTCGCGGTGGGACAGTCATTCGCGGTGAGGGTGGTTTATGCTGCAACGCAGGATTTATCGCTCGGCATGTTCGGCAGCCTTCACTAGCAACTCATCGTCTAACTGTTCTTGCTTATTTTGCTTCTCAATTATGTAACGCTTCAACTTGTCCAACTGCCCTCCAGGATGAGTAACATGAAACTCGAGGATAGATCTTACATACCTCTTGTGCTCATCCTGCCCAGGTAGAGTGGTACAAATCGAAATGCGACATGAGCTCCAAACCCAACAAGATTATGCCCCTCGCTTTCCCCAGAAGTTGTTGCAGCAGAGGTGGTCGCAGCAGAGTTGGTTGCCTTAGTTTGGGCAACATTACTCCCTTGCCGTGTTTTCACAGCACTTCTCATATCTGGGAAGTGCTGAATATAGCTTAAAAACAAAAAAAAGATACCTTTGAGAATACTGGGTTTGGTGGATAATCCAAGTGAGTAGATATATACACAATTTTAAGACCTAACCAGGAACGGTTGCGAAAAATCCAACACTAGGTCCTCTGGCAGAACTTACGGTTACAGCTCACCAACTGGCCTCTGTAGCTCAGTTAGTTAGAGCGCTGCACCGGAAGGACCTAGTGTTGCATTTTTCGCAACCGTTCCTGGTTAGGTCTTAAAATTGTGTATATATTTACTCACTTGGATTATCCACCAAACCCAGTATTCTAGTTCAACCAAGTGAAGTGCAAAAAAATCTTTGAAGTTTACCTTATCACAACCCGCACACCCGATAACCTATATATGCATAACTTACGGTTACAGCTCAGCAACTGGCCTCTGTAGCGTAGTTAGTTAGAGCGCTGCACCGGAATCGCAGGGCCGTGGGTTCTATTCCTGCCAGAGCACCTAGTGTTGCATTTTTCGCAACCGTTCCTGGTTAGGTCTTAAAATTGTGTATATATCTACTTACTTGGATTATCCACCAAACCCAGTATTCTAGTTCAACCAAGTGAAGTGCAAAAAAATCTTTGAAGTTTACCTTTGAGAAGTTGTTTGGGATTAACCTACTATTACAAACTTGATATTAGGTTTCTTATGCAGCCATACAGTACACATAATGTATAATTTAACCCTAACCATAATCACAGATACATAAATTCATGTAGGGCTACATAAGGAACCATCCACAAACTTACAACAAAGTTTCTCAAAACATAATAACATCAGCACAACACCTGAAAAGGGCCTCCTTGTTTTCCCATTGAGGATCACCAACACGATTGCAACCTTCTCGTATTTTGCCATGATCTGCCATTAACATGGTGGCATAGCCAACATCATTCTCCATTAACCAAATAAAGTTTTTCCCTCTGTATTTTCCAAACTGCAAATTTGTCATAGCCTGGACCCATTCTTTATTGGTAGTATCACCATTTGCAATCCGAACTCTCTGCTTCGCCTCAATCTCAGCCTAAATATTGCAGGAATACATCGTATTTACAAATATACTCGATAGAATATATTACCTGTAGCTTCACAGCACATTATTTCTATTTTCTCAAACACAAAACACTCGTTCTTTATAGTTGTCAGAGCAACATTAAACAACCGAATATATGATATTCGACAACAACTACAACAGCAGAATAAATGGTAGGAAAATTTACTAAAAACTTACTTGCTCTCCAGTAAGTTGTGAACCAAAGTAACCCTTGTTCTTTTTAACATTGGCCGCAACTTGCTTTGCCCGATGCGTATGAAGCTGTTTTTATATCATAATTATTATTGGGTGTGCAAGTGTATTTTATTATCGTTGAAGGCCTGATCGCGCACTCAATATTACAGTTTGCACACTCAATGTTTGGTCGCACACTCAATATTTCAGTTTGCACACTCAATAGTTCAGTTTGCACACTCAATATTTCAGTTTGCACACTCAATATTTCAGTTTGCACACTCAATATTTCAGTTTGCACACTCAATATTTCAGTTTGCACACTCAATATTTCAGTTTGCACACTCAATATTTCAGTTTGCACACTCAATATTTCAGTTTGCACACTGTCGTTCAATGTTGCACACTCAATATTTCAGTTTGCACACTGTCGTTCAATGTTGCACACTCAATGTTTCAGTTTGCACACTGTCGTTCATTGTTGCACACTCAATGTTTCAGTTTGCACACTGTCGTTCAATGTTGCACACTCAATATTTCAGTGTCTACTCCTGCGCATAAAGTTAAGAAAAATTACCGCTGATCAGGCGCGAAAATATATTGTGGGCCACTGATGTGACCACGCGTGCGGCGTGTATGCAAAAGAACAACATGGCGGGCAAAGAAAGTCAGTCTAACAATTTTAATCGGGCACTTACCCTGATAAATGAAGCTGTTTCAATGTTAAAATCTAGTCCTGTAAATAATTAAGACACGTCTAATGGCGTACATTGTTCTGTGCATATTCCATATTTTGCTATACATTTAAATTTGTTAAAGAATAAAATTGATTGATTACTGCATTAACATACTGCAGTAAGATTTGGTAACAAGTTCTCTGTAGCTGGTATTAATAGATGTAGACCATACTTTTGCTGTATTAATCCATCTTCAAATTCCTCTTAACCCATTATTAGCAACACACCTTCTTTCAGTATGTAGTCTACTCTGTTCAAGACCAGATTGTCAATGGAATCTGCCAGTTAATGGGTTAATATATAATGTGCTTTGATGAAAGATTGATGCCTGGTAATAAGTAGTAATATATATAATGTGCTTTGAAGAAAGATCTGTACATATTGCCAGGTAATGGGGGTTGTGAACCAGATTTCAGTTTAGGAACAATTGCCAGCATATTCCTCCCCAAAAATAGGAAAGAATAATATTGTGGTAATCATTTCATGTTTCGCGTTCCAATATAGTAAACGTCCCTAACCGTAACCTACTGTATATTGGTACGTGAAACATGGAACGATAACCACAATATTGTTCAAAAGGTTAGCAACATTTTTAACGACCTCAGAGCATTTTTTGTTTGAAGCAACAACAGTTTTTTGTACATAAGAAGCAATCAATACATTAATACAGTATAACATGTTAATTAAATAGTTAGAATGGTCACTGTGCAGCCTCACGCTTCATAGCTTAATACAAATACAAATTCAAGTACATTTTCATATAACCCTACACCAAAGTTGTCTGAGGGTTCTCTCGCATCAATAATGTGCCTCAATTCATCATTGAAGAATTCATCCGTGAATGGTTGTACAACATTGGGGACAATAATCCCTTGACTTTCTGTTTCTTCTAAATGTTGGTCCATTCCAGTCTATGCCATATCTTTCAAGCTCTTCCTGTAGTGGTTAATATTAATTAATGTAATATAATGAATGTGTGTTTCCTACACAAAGGGTCTGTTCTGATTTATGGCATACGTACCTCAGTTGTTGGTTCCCAAAATTCTCTTGCTACCCTGTGATCGCTGTTTGCCATGTCAAACATGCCCCTAACCCATAATTGCAGAGGTGTCTTATTACTTTCAGTTGAAAGTTTATGATTGTTCCATCCTTGAGCAAAGTCAAAGAGATGTTGTCTGATGAGTGGAATATATACCACATGAAGGCAGAACAGGTGAATTTCATTTGATGCATCCAGAATGTTAATGTCCTCCAAGTATCTGAAGAGCCAGTAATATTTAAATGTAACTGCATAATACACGTCTCTCCACAACCTCTCTATGCGCTGGTTGTGAACACTTCTACCTGTAATATGACTGCCTCTATTTACACCCCTCTCAAGATGACCAAGCATATATCTTGCAATTTCTACATTCTCCACTCCTTGATCAGTCCTAACACGACTTGGGAGACCAAACTGATCGACAGCTCCAAGAAAGTCTGCACATGCAGTATCAGCGCGGTTGTTATCATGGCAGTTAAGTATAGGTTATTTTGAGGCACCTCGGGGATATGTGTTTATTCACCTCGGCGCATTGCGAGGTTGCATTGATGAGTCATAATAGAAAGAACTGCTTTTTCAAAGATAATTAAACTAAAGAAATTGTCTTTCTAAAGAACGAGCCACAAACACTGATCACTTTTGTTTCAGAAAGGAAATCACAAAACATGATCACTTTAGCTGGTTAGTATATTTACTCTTTTTCAATGGTGATTTGTCATGCCTCGACAACGCGGTGAAATAATAGAACAAAGCACGAATTACGCACCATGTGAAATTCTAAGTGTTAAATGCATAAAGTGTTAAATTTGAATTGTAAAACGTTGCGTTCGTTCTGTTGAAGATGCTAGAACTTGTTAAAGTTAGTTATACGTGGAAGACATGAGTGAGTCGGACGAAGACATTTATATAACACAAAATAAGTTTAGCGGCGTGGTATTTCCGACGATTGAATTGGATGAAATTCTCGGTAATACAGCAGGAGAGTTTGGTTACGAGAACGAAAGCGAAAAGCAATCTCAGGACAAGCATGACGAACAGACAACTTTTAGGAGAGGAGTTGTCGCCCTAAATGATGCAGAGGTCTTGGCGAGAAATAGTGAACGAATACCACTAAACACTAAAAAGACGACATTGTGGTGTTTAAATGTTTGGGACGAGTGGCGAAAGGAACGAAATACTGTTACAGAGAATGCTGTTGATGTTGCTGGCCGATTTGGCGTAGTTCCCTCAGGTGATATGCTACATTTATGTAGTGACCATGAACTGTGTTTCTGGCTGAGCAAATTTGTTTACGAGGTTCGTAAGAGAGGAGGTGAGGAATATCCGCCAAACAGCCTGTACCAAATGTGTGTTGGTATTCAAAGACATTTAAGAGATAATGATCGGCCAGGACTCGAAATATTCAAACATGCGCATTTCAAGCTTTTCCAAGATGCTATCGATTCGCAGATGAAATCATTGACAAGAAAATGTGTCGGAGTGACAACGAAACAAGCAGAGCCAATCATGCCGCATGAAGAAGAAATCATGTGGGCGAAGGGTGTGTTGGGAGATACTGACCCAAAAACTTTGCTTCATACTCTTGTGTTTTTGTTTGGAAAGTTCTTTGCCTTACGAAGCGGCGAAGAGCACAGGAACTTGACATTCGTGCAGCTAAATGTGGTTGGAGGTGACGAGACAGAACGAGAAAGATTGCAGTACAGATCTCATGGAGAGAAAAATCACGGGGGTGGTTTTAAAGATCGAAGGGTGAAACCAAAAGTCGTTGAACAGCATGTGAATCAAGAGCAAAGTGAAAGGTGTGTTGTCAGATTATATAAAAAGTATATTTCAAAATGCCCTAAAGATGTTAAGCGTAATGAAGTGTTTTATCTTACACCAATAAAAAACTGTAAATCTGAAAGTGAAGTGTGGTACACTAAAGTACCAATCGGTAAAAATACTCTTCGTAATGTAGTTTCAAATTTATGTAAAGAGGCAGGAATTGAAGGGTATAAAACCAATCATTCTTTAAGGGCAACAGCTTGCTCGTTAGCGTTGTCGAAAGGGGTGCCTGATAAATTGATTATGGAACGTACAGGCCATAAAAGTATAACTTCATTACATACGTACAAAAGGGTTACTGCAAAAGATAAGGAGTCTGTTTCGGACGTTTTTCAGGGAAGAAAGGACTGTTTTATGGACGAGCCAATACCAAAAAAAACCAAGTTAGGTGACAGTGTCACGGAGGGTAAATCGTGTAATATCAATTTGACCAATTGTTCAGTTGTTTTTAAAATGTGATGTTGTGAAATGTGTGTTATAATGATTATTAAAGTGTGTATATTGCAATATATTGCAAGTCTGGTTGATGTTGTTTTTCATTTTTTTGTTCTGCTAGGACGTTAGAGGGGAATATTAGAGGGGAATATTAGAGGGGAATATTAGAGGGGAATATTAGAGGGGAATATTAGAGGGGAATATTAGAGGGGAATATTAGAGGGGAATATTAATTTTGTCATTGTTATCAGTGATTGTTTTCAGCCCCGCACTCCCCAGCTGAAATCAAAAACCGCCACCGGCATTTCAGACACTTGACTATTGAATATATTCCCCGATAAGAACAAAGGAAACCGAGCAATGTGAAAAATAAGGTGAGTTATAGCACGTGAAAAACCATCAATGCCACCATGGATGACCAACCTCCACCTAAAATTATATGAGTGCATGCCAGATTCAATGTATGTGTTTATTATATAGCTACACAGTAGGTTACTTACAATCATGAAGCTTACCTAATCAATTTGTGACTAGTGTCGATATGCCATAATGCATTAGGCCCATGCACTTTATATTCTCGTCGATTGATGGTTTTCAGTTGTAAGGATCGCATTATTACACCCTCAACATCTACACGTCGGAGACTTTCCATAACCCGGCTCTCTTGAATCCGAAATCCCCTTGAACATAAAAGTCCAAGAACCATTCTATATCCACTTTGTAGAAAATCTCGCTTGATATCTTTAACAACTTCGTCAAGTTGCTCATCAGATAGTGTGGTAAAACAGACAGATGTAGAAAGTTCAAAATCTTGCAACCTTCTTCGAATTGTGGCCACGCTTACTCCAAGTAAAGTAGCAATTTCGCCCGCCTTAAAACCGTAGTCAATGAAATATTGTATTTGTTATCTGGTTATATTGTAACTAGGTCGTCCACGGTTTCCAGTAAAATATTTTTCGGGTTGACTATGTTGTCCATTCATTGTGTGGCATGCACTACTCACCAGATATTGTGCTTCTGAAATACATGCAAATAACCTGTCGTCGACGTAAAATAATTGAGAACTCAACGTTAAAATATTATGGACTCTTTCAAGTCTAGTAGATATGTAATTTAACACATCTTGCCGTAAATTATCGGAGGTTAGCTGGCGTTTTATAATTAATTCCTCTAATATTATACAAACGCGTTCTTTAATAATTGTAACATCATGTTCCTGATTCTCCGCCATTTTGGATTGCGAGTGAACTAAATTTTCGCGCCTAATCAGCGGTAATTTTTCTTAACTTTATGCGCAGGAGTGGGCACTGAAAGTCTGAAACATTGAGTGTGCAACATTGAACGACAGTGTGCAAACTGAAATATTGAGTGTGCAACATTGAACGACACTGTGCAAACTGAAACATTGAGTGTGCAACATTGAACGACAGTGTGCAAACTGAAATATTGAGTGTGCAAACTGAAATATTGAGTGTGCAAACTGAAATATTGAGTGTGCAAACTGAAATATTGAGTGTGCGACCAAACATTGAGTGTGCAAACTGAAATATTGAGTGTGCGATCAGGCCTGCAACGATAATAAAATACACTTGCACAACCAATAATAATTATGATATAAAAACAGCTTGATAGATCCGTACAAGCCCACAAGAGTTCACCGTTGTCTTTGAAACGAAACTTTGGCTGCTAGGCTGTCGAGGTTCGCGACGTTCCTACAACGATTTTAGAGCGTGATATTAATCGAAATACACTTTCCCCTTTCAAAGATATCGCGAAAAAGTCACAGATTACATTACCACAAAATATTTAAATATGTGAATCCATAATATCGAAATAAAAACAGGAAAAATTTACAAACCTTCCTCGACTGAGCAGCCACGTTGAAATTGGCAATTCAGTACAGATATTATTTCAGACCGAATTTGTTCAAAAACCAACAAGAATAACCAAGGCCAGGATATTAAGCTACACAATGCCACTGATCTATATAATACATATGCAATATGGCGGATTGTACAAAGGGGCTACAAAGGAGCGAAGGCGTGCATATTTCGGCGAATGTAAATGAAGGTTTTCTCCTTTCAACATTAACTAACTTAACATCGTGGTCGGTTAAAGTGGTCCATAAATTGAAGGATAAAATACAGTGGAAATTGGATCGTAACAACGCATATTTCGCCGCGCACAAGACGCGCAACCTTCGATGATATAATAGTGTTATAAATATCATTAGCTCTTTACACGTGCGACAGATGTAGAGGGCGCGGAATGTCTTAACATGTTTGTTAACCTATCACAAATTAGTCAAATCATCGTTTCGTCCGCCTTCGTTTTCACCATAGTCCATTATTTAAAATGATTCTAAAAGTCCTGCTTTTTAATTGCATCTCGCCACAATGACAAATACACTAGCTCCAATGCGTACACAATATACCTACACCAGCAGAAATATATTAACGCATTCAAACTTTTCAGCGCGAACTGCCGCCAGACTTAAATCAACGTTTATTACCTGGTCCAATTAATACCAACTTCAAAACCAGCTTCGATGATTAGCACAATGATCGGCCTAATACCTTAAAATACAGACCATACTACAGTTAATCAACGTTGGCTATTCTCGTACAAAATTTGTCACAACGGAGCCAACCTCAATTATTTAAGCAATTTGGTACAGAACACACCAGCAATAACCATACGTGATAGTATAGACTACACTGCAGTCAATTAATCAACGTTGGTTATTTTTGTACAAAATTTGTCACGAAATAACAAACCCCAATTATTTAAGACTTTAATTCAGCGTCGGCCACGGACATATAGCACAAATTAAGGGTTGCTTCGCGTGTGCTTTAGGCACACGCGAAGCAACCCTTAATTTGTTCCCAATTATTTAAGCTATTTGGTGCAGAACACACCAGCATTATCCATATGTGACAGTTTAGACTACACTGCAGTCAATTAACCAGTGTTGGTTATTTTTGTACAAAATTTGTCACGAAATAACCAACCTCAATTATCTAAGCAATTTGGTGCAGAACACACCAGCAATAACCATATGTGACAGCATAGACTACACTACAGTCAATTAACCAACATTGGTTACTTTTGTACAAAATTTGTCACGAAATAACCAACCTCAATTATTCAAGCTATTTGGTGCAGAAGACACCAGTAATAACCATATGTGACAGTACAGACCACACTACAGTCAATTAACCAATGTTGGTTATTTTCCACAAATTTGCCACGAAATAACCAACCTCAATTATTTAAACAATTTGGTGCAGAACACATCAGCAATATAACCATATGGGACAGTATAGACCACACTACAGTCAACTAACCAGTGTTGACTATTTTTGTACAATATTTGTCACGAAATAACCAACCTCAATTATTTAAGCTATTTGGTGCAGAACACACCAGCAATAACCATATGTGACAGTATAGACTACACTACAGTCAGTTAATCAACGTAGGTTATTTCTGTACAAAATTTGTCACGAAATAACCAACCCCAATTATTTAAGCTATTTGGTGTAGAACAAACCAGCAATAACCATTTGTGACAGTATAGACTACACTACACTCAATTAACCAACGTTGGTTATTTTTGTACAAAATTTGTCACGAAATAACCAACCTCAATTATTTAAGCAATTTGGTGCAGAACACACCAGCAATAACCATATGTGACAGCATAGACTACACTACAGTCACTTAATCAACGTTGGTTATTTTTGTACAAAATTTGTCACGAAATAACCAACCTCAATTATTTAAGCAATTTGGTGCAGAACACAACAGCATTAACCATATGTGACAGTATAGACTACACTACAGTCACTTAATCAACGAAGTTATTTTTGTACAAAATTTGTCACGAAATAACCAACCCCAATTATTTAAGTAATTTGGTGCAGAACACACTAGCAATAACCATATGTGACAGTATAGACTACACCACAGTCAATTAACCAACATTGGTTACTTTTGCACAAAATTTGTCACGAAATAACCAACCTCAATTATTTAGGCAATTTAGTGCAGAACACACTAGCAATAACCATATGTGACAGTATAGACTACACTACAGTCAATTAACCAACATTGGTTACTTTTGTACAAAATTTGCCGCGAAATAACCAACCCCAACTATTTAAGGAATCTGGTGCAGACCACCAGCAATAACCATATGTGACAGTATAGACTAAACTACAGTCAATTAACCAACGTTGGTTATTTTTGTACAAAATTTGTCACGAAATAACCAACCATTATTTAAGCAATTTGGTGCAGAACACACCAGCAATAACCATATGTGACAGTATGGACTACACTACAGTCACTTAATCAACGAAGTTATTTTTGTACAAAATTTGTCACGAAATAACCAACCCCAATTATTTAAGTAATTTGGTGCAGAACACACCAGCAATAACCATATGTGACAGTTTAGACTACACTGCAGTCAATTAACCAGTGTTGGTTATTTTTATACAAAATTTGTCACGAAATAACCAACCTCAATTATTTAAGAAATTTGGTGCAGAACACACCAGGAATAACCATATGTGACAGTATAGACTACACTACAGTCAAATAACCAACATTGGTTACTTATGCACAAAATTTTCCACGAAATAACCAACCCCAACTATTTAAGGAATCTGGTGCAGAGCACACCAGCAATAACCATATGTGACAGTATGGACCAAACTACAGTCAATTAACCAACGTTGATTATTTTGCTACAAAATTTGTCACGAAATAACCAACCTCAATTATTTAAGCAATTTAGTGCAGAACACACCAGCAATAACCATATGTGACAGCATAGACTACACTACAGTCAATTAACCAACATTGGTTACTTTTGTACAAAATTTGCCGCGAAATAACCAACCCCAACTATTTAAGGAATCTGGTGCAGAGCACAGCAGCAATAACCATATGTGACAGCATAGACTAAACTACAGTCAATTAACCAACGTTGGTTATTTTTGTACAAAATTTGTCACGAAATAACCAACCATTATTTAAGCAATTTGGTGCAGAACACACCAGCAATAACCATATGTGACAGTATGGACTACACTACAGTCACTTAATCAACGAAGTTATTTTTGTACAAAATTTGTCACGAAATAACCAACCCCAATTATTTAAGTAATTTGGTGCAGAACACACCAGCAATAACCATATGTGACAGTTTAGACTACACTGCAGTCAATTATCCAGTGTTGGTTATTTTTATACAAAATTTGTCACGAAATAACCAACCTCAATTATTTAAGCAATTTGGTGCAGAACACACCAGCAATAACCATATGTGACAGTATAGACTAAACTACAGTCAATTAACCAACATTGGTTACTTTTGTACAAAATTTGTCACGAAATAACCAACCTCAATTATTCAAGCTATTTGGTGCAGAACACACCAGTAATAACCATATGTGACAGTACAGACAACACTACAGTCAATTAACCAATGTTGGTTATTTTCCACAAATTTGCCACGAAATAACCAACCTCAATTATTTAAACAATTTGGTGCAGAACACACCAGCAATATAACCATATGTGACAGTATAGACCACACTACAGTCAACTAACCAGTGTTGGCTATTTTTGTACAATATTTGTCACGAAATAACCAACCTCAATTATTTAAGCTATTTGGTGCAGAACACACCAGCAATAACCATATGTGACAGTATAGACTACACTACAGTCACTTAATCAACGTTGGTTATTTCTGCACAATATTTGTCACGAAATAACCAACCCCAATTATTTAAGCTATTTGGCGCAGAACAAACCAGCAATAACCATTTGTGACAGTATAGACTACACTACAGTCAATTAACCAACGTTGGTTATTTTTGTACAAAATTTGTCACGAAATAACCAACTTCAATTATTTAAGCAATTTGGTGCAGAACACACCAGCAATAACCATATGTGACAGTATAGACTACACTACAGTCACTTAACCAACGTTGGTTATTTTTGTACAAAATTTGTCACGAAATAACCAACCCCAATTATTTAAGTAATTTGGTGCAGAGCACACCAGCAATAACCATATGTGACAGCATAGACTAAACTACAGTCAATTAACCAACGTTGAATATTTTTCTACAAAATTTGTTACGAAATAATCAACCTCAATTTTTTTAAGCAATTTAGTGCAGAACACACCAGCAATAACCATATGTCACAGTATGGATTACACTACAGTCAATTAACCAACAGTGGTTACTTTTGTACAAAATTTCCCACGAAATAACCAACCCCAACTATTTAAGGAATCTGGTGCAGAGCACACCAGCAATAACTATATGTGACAGTATAGGCTAAACTACAGTCAATTAACCAGCGTTGATTATTTTTCTACAAAATTTGTCACGAAATAACCAACCTCAATTATTTAAGCAATTTAGTGCAGAACACACCAGCAATAACCATATGTGACAGTATAGACTAAAGAACAGTCAATTAACCAACATTGGTTACTTTTGTACAAAATTTGCCACGAAATAACCAACCACAACTATTTAAGGAATCTTGTGCAGAGCACACTAGCAATAACCATATGTGACAGTATAGACAAACTACAGTCAATTAACCAACGTTGATTAATTTTCTACAAAATTTGTCACGAAATAACCAACCTCAATTATTTAAGCAATTTGGTGCAGAACACACCAGCAATAACCATATGTGACAGTATAGACTACACTACAGTCACTTAATCAACGTTGGTTATTTTTGTACAAAATTTGTCACGAAATAACCAACCCCAATTATTTAAGTAATTTGGTGCAGAACACACCAGCAATAACCATATGTGACAGTATAGACTACACTACAGTCACTTAATCAACGAAGTTATTTTTGTACAAAATTTGTCACGAAATAACCAACCCCAATTATTTAAGTAATTTAGTGCAGAACACACCAGCAATAACCATATGTGGCAGTATAGACTACACCACAGTCAATTAACCAACATTGGTTACTTTTGTACAAAATTTGTCGCGAAATAACCAACCCCAACTATTTAAGGAATCTGGTGCAGAGCACACCAGCAATAACCATATGTGACAGTATAGACTAAACTACAGTCAATTAACCAACGTTGGTTATTTTTGTACAAAATTTGTCACGAAATAACCAACCTCAATTATTTAAGCAATTTGGTGCAGAACACACCAACAATAACCATATGTGACAGTATAGACTACACTACAGTCACTTAATCAACGTTGATTATTTTTCTACAAAATTTGTCACGAAATAACCAACCCCAATTATTTAAGTAATTTGGTGCAGAACACACCAGCAATAACCATATGTGACAGTATAGACTACACTACAGTCACTTAATCAACGAAGTTATTTTTGTACAAAATTTGTCACGAAATAACCAACCCCAATTATTTAAGTAATTTGGTGCAGAACACACCAGCAATAACCATATGTGACAGTATAGACTACACTACAGTCAATTAACCAACATTGGTTACTTTTGCGCAAAATTTGCCGCGAAATAACCAACCCCAACTATTTAAGGAATCTGGTGCAGAGCACACCAGCAATAACCATATGTGACAGTATAGACTAAACTACAGTCAAATAACCAACGTTGATTATTTTTCTACAAAATTTGTCACGAAAAAACCAACCTCAATTATTTAAGCAATTTAGTGCAGAACACACTAGCAATAACCATATGTGACAGTATAGACTACACTACAGTCAATTAACCAACATTGGTTACTTTTGTACAAAATTTGCCGCGAAATAACCAACGCCAACTATTTAAGGAATCTGGTGCAGAGCACACCAGCAATAACCATATGTGACAGTATAGACTAAACTACAGTCAATTAACCAACGTTGGTTATTTTTGTACAAAATTTGTCACGAAATAACCAACCATTATTTAAGCAATTTGGTGCAGAACACACCAGCAATAACCATATGTGACAGTATAGACTGCACTACAGTCACTTAATCAACGTTGGTTATTTTTGTACAAAATTTGTCACGAAATAACCAAACTCAATTATTTAAGCAATTTGGTACATAACACACCAGCAATAACCATATGTGACAGTATAGACTGCACTACAGTCAATTAATCAACGCTGGTTATTTTTGTACAAAATTTGTCACGAAATAACCAACCCCAATTATTTAAGCAATTTGGTGCAGAACACACCAGCAATAACCATATGTGACAGTATAGACTACACTGCAGTCAATTTATAAACGTTGGTTATTTTTGTACAAAATTTGTCACGAAATAACCAACCTCAATTATTTAAGCAATTTGGTGCAGAACACACCAGCAATAACCATATGTGACAGTATAGACTACACTACAGTCAATTAACCAACATTGGTTACTTTTGTACAAAATTTGCCACGAAATACGCAACCCCAACTATTTAAGGAATCTGGTGCAGAGCACACCAGCAATAACCAATTTTTGACAGTATAGACTAAACTACAGTCAATTAACCGAGGTTGATTATTTTTCTACAAAATTTGTCACGAAATAACCAGCCTCAATTATTTAAGCAATTTGGCGCAGAACACACCAGCAATAACCATATGTGACAGTATAGACCACACTACAGCCAATTAACCAGTGTTGGTTATTTTTGTACAATATTTGTCACGAAATAACCAACCTCAATTATTTAAGCTATTTGGTGCAGAACACACCAGCAATAACCATATGTGACAGAAAAGACTACACTACAGTCATTTAATCAACGTTGGTTATTTTTGTACAAAATTTGTCACGAAATAACCAACCCCAATTATTTAAGCTATTTGGTGCAGAACACACCAGCAATAACCATTTGTGACAGTATAGACTACACTACAGTCAATTAACCAACGTTGGTTATTTTTGTACAAAATTTGTCACGAAATAACCAAACTCAATTATTTAAGCAATTTGGTACATAACACACCAGCAATAACCATATGTGACAGTATAGACTGCACTACAGTCAATTAATCAACGTTGGTTATTTTTGTTCAAAATATATCGCGAAATAACCAACCTCAGTTACTTAAGCTATTTGGTGTAAAGCCCAGATGTGACAGTATATACACCACACCACACTATTTAGACCAGGAGGAGAAAGGGAGGGTGTCGTCTTCGGACGAGGAAGTTTATGAAGGCTAGCGATTGTAGTCAAGATGGACACGCCGATTTCAAAAGTCGAGGTTATATGGGGGAATTATACTTGCGCAAATTGATGTTTTATAACTAAGAGGGCAATAGGACTTGTTTGCATGTATTTAGTCTGGTTTGGGTCAAATATGGATGTATCATTACTGAATGAGGGGCGATATGGAAGTTAATTGTTTTGGACGAGTTCGTTGCTCGGATTTCGATGTTATTGTACATGGAAATATTGGAGCCTGGTGTCTCAATATTTGATTCTTATTTCATACACATAGGTTCATTTTTAGGCATGTATTTTGATTAAAACTGATTAACCGTGATCAATTGTAAGACTGACAATCCAAATTTTACCTCATTAAGTGCATGTACATATCTCATGATCATCGAAGCAAGAAGCGTTAACTTAGGAGGAGCTCGTTGATGCAACATTCTTCCATATTGAGGAAAACGGCTCTATTTTAAGTGACCAAGAATTAGTGAACAAAAATAATAATAAAAATAAAATCTTTATTTAAACTGGTAAAAAACCCGGTCAGGCTCAGTGAGTCATAGATTGGCTGGTATAAATCGGTGACCAGTATTTACAAGTATGTATTTATAAAATTTACAGAACAGTATTAGATAAAAATGATTTAAGATCAATAATTTATAAGCTACAAACGTGTGTAGTGGCGCCCACATCCATCTCGTATGTCCTTTGGCAGTGAATTCCAATCTCTGGCGGCCGAGAATTTAAATGATGTCTGACCAAAGTTGAATCCCTAAGAGATCGACTGAATGAACTCAATGATTTCTTTGTATCCGTAAATGTTGACATCCCAACACTAGATCTGAACAATTTACCTGCGTTCCTACCATCAACAGACCAGTTACTTACCATCCAACCGTACGAAGTGTGCAACAAACTCTTAAAGATAAATGTAACTAAAGCCCCTGGATCAAACAACATCTGATCCCGTTGATAATACTAAAAAACGTTTGCACGTATTTTAGCGGAACCGATCACTGATATTTTTAACGTGTCATTATCATCTGGAGTTGTACCAACTATTTGGAAACAGGCAAACATTTCCTCTGTCCCAAACGAAACCCCGCAGAAAATTATTTGCGACTTCCGTCCTATTTCCCTTACACCAACCCTCTCGAAAGTTCTAGAAGAGTTGACTGTTGCTGACTGGATCATAGTAGATATAGGTGATAAAATTGATGACAAACAATTTGGAAGCCTTAAGGGTGGGCTACAACCAAGTGCCTTCTCGATATGCTACACAACCACTGTCTACTATTAGATCGGTGTACACAACTGGTTGTCGAATGTTGATAAACGGGGAAATTCGTTGCGGATTTGTTTTGTTGACTTTAGCAAAGCCTTTGATCGTATCAATATAAATGTATTGATTGAAAAGTTATTAAATTTGGGAGTGCGTAGCTGTTTAATGGCCTGGATATGCAATTTTGTATCGGAACGAAAGGAGCGAGTAAAACGTGGGGACAGATTATCAGAGTGGGTATCAATAAATGCTGGGGTACCACAAAGCACAAAATTGGGTCCTATTTTGTTCCTTGTCATGGTGAATGGTCCTCCTCCACCTAACTGCATCTATTGGAAATACGTTGATGACATGTCAATGTCAGAAGTGATAACAAGATATGGTAGTTCCAACATGCAGTCGGACTTAGACCATATATCATCTTGGGCCACTGATAATTACAATCAATCTTAGAATATTGTTGCCCAGTATGGCATTCAAGTCTTCCAACTTACTTATCTGACAAACTTGAACAAATTCAACGTAGAGCATTTCGTATTATATACCCTTTCCAATCATATAATGATGCTCTTTCCTTGTCTGGCTGCGTTTCGTTAGCGGAGAATAGACAACAGCTATCTCAAAAACTTTTTAAACGAATTAGGTCAACTAACGATCGGTTGTCGTATTTAATACCAGAGACCAGATATAATAAATATGGTCGTAATTTTCGGAACAGTGATAATCTTGATCATTTTAAATGCAACACTGAACGTTTTAAGAACAGTTTTTTCCCATCTAATGTTAGATATTTCAACTTCAATAGGTAACTTAGGTTGCAATGTAATTTTAGACATATTTTGATAATTAATTATGTAAATGTGAAGTATTTCACCACGTGTAGGTGCCATTTTACATATGAAATAAACCATTATTATTATCATTATTATTATTTATTATTATTATGCAATCAGGCCAGAAAATGTCGCTTCTGACCACATTCCCATCCTCAGTCGAAAGCTCCTACTGACACTTTAAATTCATTAGGAGATGGTCTGCACATCTGGGAATATAGCCAATATAGTTAGATTTTCTTATGTGATAATCCTGGTTGCTTTAACATGGTCGCATCTGACTTAGGCCGATGATTTTTTTATCCTTCTTATATTCGAGGCAGTTTTGTACAACGTATACTAAAATAGCCAACATTGGTATATTTCACTCCAGTGTTGTTTATCATAACAAATGTGGTTATATTGACTGTAGTGTAGTCTAAACTGTCACATCTGGTTATTGCTAGTGTGTTCTGCACCAAATAGCATAAATAATTGAGGTTGGTTATTTCGTGACAAATTTTGTACAAAATTAAAGTAACCAACGTTGGTTAATTGACTGTAGTGTAGTCTATACTGTCACATATGGTTATTGTTGGTGTGTTCTGCACCAAATTGCTTAAATAATTGAGTTTGGTTATTTCTTAACAAATTTTGTACAAAAATAACCAACGTTGGTTAATTGGCTGTGGTGTGGTCTATGCTGTCACATATGGTTATTGCTGGTACTGTGTTTTGCACCAAATAGCTTAAATAATTGAGGTTTGCTATTTTGTGACAAATTTTGTACGAAAATAGCGAACGTTGGTTAATTGACTGTAGTGTGGTCTGTACTGTCACATTTGTTGAGAAGTGGCCCATAGTTCTTCAATAAAAAACGACCGGCCATTGTAATTGGCAAGAAACGTAAGCCAAACATTCAAATCCTCTTTAGACTCTCGGTTGATCTTAATGAGGTGATGAGATAAACGGATGCCGTGAGTGAGATCAATTAAACGACGTAACAATGCTCGGCCTGGGATGATGACAGAACATGCGAAATTTAAGAGGCCAATTAAAGATTGCAATTCTTTGAATGTGATTTTCTTACGCTGTCGAAATGCGGTGATAAAATCCGTACATTTGCGCAATTTATCTAAAGGTAAACGCGCCTCAAGTTTTATGGTATCTAACTCAATACCCGCAAAAGACAGCGTAGTTGATGGACCACATGTCTTTTCCGGGGCCATAGGTAACCCAATTAAAGCGCAAAAATTGAGAAATCGATTCAACTGAGTCAAGCAGGAATCATAGGATGCAGCTATTAGCAAAAAATCATCAAGCAAATGTAGAATAGCTTCTATACTAAGTTTTTGTTGAGCAATCCACTGAACAGCAGTACTAAAAATTTCAAAAGTTTTACATGAACTCGCTGCCCCCATAGGTAGGCAACGGTCGTAATGATACTTGCCTCGCCATTTCATACCGAGTAAACAATGGTCTTCTGGGCGGATTGGAATAATACGAAATGCATTTTTAATGTCGGTTTTTGCGAGAAAACAACCTTTTCCCGCAGTTTTTATTAAACGGATAGCATCAGCCACTGTGGCATAATGGACACTAGTATTTTCAGGTGTCATGCCATCATTGACTGATGATCCACGAGGAAAAGATAAATGATGGATCAAACGAAATTCGCCAGGAGACTTTTTAGGTACAAGACCCAGCGGAGAAACTGTAAAGGGGTGAAATGGCGTCGCAATAAAAGGTCCGGCAATTCTTCCAGCTGTTAATTCCTTAGCTAATTTTTGATCAACTACAATTTTATTATCTAACGCAGAAGACAAATGTTTTCCTTCCTTAAGATTTATAGTTCCGTCAAAATGTAAAGAAGACCCGGTAGTAAAACCTAAAACAAGTGTGGCGGTGTCATGTAAAGTATAACCTTGTAAAAAAGACTTAAGATGATTTATTTTTATTGGGGTTGGAAGAGATAGTGTGCTGGTTTGACTTGGCAGTTTGAAATTGTTCTTTCTTTGAAAAGCCACGAAAATTACATCGCAAAGCTGGGTGCTAGCCCCACATTTAAAGCAGGTATGTTTAAACTCGCAACCAGAACATTCGTCACCTTTATGGAATTTGAAACAATGACCCCGTGGCATGTTTAAAAATGGCAGTTTATTGATATTAGCGGCAGAAGCCACAGCGCGCTGCATTGGGCCGGCTGGTTTATTATTCATAGGGTATTGTGACCTTAGCCACAATTCCCAGTGCACATTAGCCCAAGACAGTGCGCTGCGTTCTTTCTGTCGCAAGAAACGAAAGTTTTCGTCATAAAATCGCCAATTGTGGCCTCGATCTGCCAGGTCTTCCACAATATCGCCATACTTCATAAGCGCGGGTGACTCATGAGGATATTTTTGCGTATAAACCCCAACAAAAATGCGAAATGCGCTCATCCAAACTGAAACGCTAGCCACTTTTTGTGGTTGAGTGACCGGGTCAAGGAAAAGCGATGAACCAAGACCATCACTAGAGGTCTTCACGCTAAGATTAAACTTATTATCCATCACTGGATTGCTCAACAAAGACCCAAAATCAATAAAAATATCGTCCCAAATCTTGTTTTTCAATTTTGTTGAAACGCGAGAATCAAGAGGTAAAGTTACTGAATGGTACGGTTGACCAGGCATAGATGGCATAGATGTAATTGTCTCACCTGTAATGGCTGAGTCGGCAGAATGTAACGCTTGATCGACGACAGTATCACCAGGCAGTCGTGAAAGCGATGAGGATGCCACTGGAGTTGCCACTGGGGCTTCAATAACATCATCGGAAAGCTCTGGTTGCGAGAGTGGTGTATATGGGGCGCCAAATGTAAAAAAAATGTTTTATGCAAAAATATGTCAAGTTTTGCATTATTTAGTTATATAATAAATTATTTGCAAACAATCCCTGTATTATTTGTAAATAATCTACGGATTATTTACAAACAATTCAGGGATTGTTTACTGCGACATTAAATAATCCATAGATTATTTATAAACAATCTAGGGATTGTTTACTGCAACATTAAATAATCCATAGATGGTTTATAAATAATCCATAGATTGTTTATAAACAATCCCTAGATTATATATAAATAATCCCTAGATTGTTTAAGGTCTTATTAAACAATCCGTGGATTGTTTATAAACCATCTATGGATTGTTTATAAATAATCCATGGATTATTTACCGAGCCAAATGTAAAATAAATATGGCGCGCGCCAATTGTAAAATAAAGAGAGCTGACCAAACCGGAAGAGGTCTCCGTACCACTCTCTATGTTCCGGGGGGTGACTAAGACACACTTTCAAGCCAAATCGAACCGATTCGCGATTTTACTGTCTCTCCAATCTTCCATTGTTCGAATATGAATAATTCAACGACAACGTCAAGTTCTTCACCGTCAAGCGTTGCAAACGTGCTGAATCGAATTGTACATCTGCTTGAAACAATTTCAGAAGATAACATTGGGGAGACTAGCACTGGAGGCGGCGATGGTTCTTCAACATCAACAACAAACCGAAGACAGTCGAATGAGGTCAGTATTTTATTTTTAAAGACATTTTTAATACATTGTTATATTTTGGGGAAATCGTGAGAAATATTCAGAATATGCACTGTTTAATATACATTTATGATGTACGAATATATACTTCATGCTAGAAATCTGCAGTTGTGATTTTGTGTTTTGCACACATGTATTTTTAATACTTCGTAAAACATTTTACAATCATTATCGTGGGCTTATGTTTTGGGGTGCAACGTGTTAGCAAATATTTGGCGGCCTTACATATGGGAGCTTATAAATATTGAATACATTCTGAGGTTTGCAGTATACGTAGCATCCCTAGCAGTAGCCCCCCTCCTATTTTGCTAAATCCTGGCAGGGATGGATCCACCGAGGGTGCACCCCAAGCATTGGCCAAGGGGGTGCAGGGGTGCAAATTTGAGTAATTTCCTATCAAATACAAGGCAATTGTTATTGATCAAACAAAATATATTATGAGACAAAATGAGAGAAGTAATTTGAGTAATAATCATTCAAACGTAGTCAGGCCACAGAATAGAGACTAACCAGAAGTCCAACTCTGTTGTTCAAAGATCAGAATCCGTTGCCCAGATTGCAGGAAATGCCATTTGCGAGGTCCTAGGTTTCAAAATTTTCTGGGGGGGCATACCCCTGTACCCCCCTAGGAAACCTCACTGTTAATTCCTTGGATGCACCCCCTATCAGGTCATGCTGGATCCATCCCTGAATCCTGGTGGTGGAATGATGTCCAGGGTTTAAAATAAATCATTTGAATTTAGATATATTTGTAGGCTGTTTGGTTTTGTACCGGTGATTTATTTCAGGTTCTGGTAAACCGAACATGAAATGATTACACAGAAAATAACCCCCCCACTATGTACAAAAGCTGCAGCAAAATGGACAGCAAAAATAGAAAACGCATGCAACAACAGTCTTTCTAAATATAAAAAAAAATTCTTATGAAAATCATATCATGAAAATCAATGCCCAGTATAATGCAGGTAAATAAATAAGCCATCATAAAATGAATTTTTTAAATATTTACTCAGAACTAACGTTTCATCCATGGCTCTTTTATATGCATTAAGCTGGGCATTGATTTTCATCATACAGTTACTATTCCCGCCATGTTCATGGCTACCAGAAGAATGCTTAATGCAATCGTTTTATGTCAAGACAGCATCCTTTTAATCTAAAACGTATAAATTCATTGTATAGATCAATGGGTTAAGAAGAAAAACTCATCGTTGCTAATTTAGAAGTCGCTGGCTAGTGCTGTAAAAATGCCAGTGACAGCCGGCAGCCAGCTGCTATTTTAAACCCTGATGCCCTAGTGGCTAGTACTCCAAATCCCCTACCCCAACCTGTCTGGGAGTATACTGTACTATTATAATATTTGACTGTTCATTACAACGCCTAGTACCTGAAATAACAGCCGATCAATAACAATATTACAGTATTCATTGTAAAGTAAAACATTTAATATGTAAAAAAATGAAGAAAATAATGATAATAATAGTTGTTTTAGATCTGTTCCATTTTTATTATCCAGCAAGTGCCCAATAGAGGACAATCAAGTAATGCTTCTTTGCCAAGCAGTTCAGCTCCATTGCCTTCTGGATACTCGGGAATTAGAAATTCTATTTCACATGATGGTGCCTCTCGTGGTAGGTCGAAGCGGAAAACATCAGGTTTTGTTGGGCGACTGAGAACTTGGAACAAGGATGTAGTTTGTCTCCCATACTCTCGTGCCAACAATTTCTCTATTCCAAGAGGAAAGCAACGGGGTGAACTAGCCGAAAGAGGACTTATTGGAAAGATTCGATTAATGTCAACATGGAGTGCTCTTCAGGTAAGATGAAGTACAGATGTAACATACATTAATGGACAACAATCTAATGTTAAAATAAAGTACTGTACAAGTGCATGGCACATACCACTATACACAATTCAAGCAATCAAAATAGTCAATCAATGTGTACTTATGAACTAAATATATCTATAATAAATCGTAGAGGGTAAACCTATGTTTGTCCACCCCTGACATTGCCTCAGGCCAAGCCTTTTTTATAAGTTCAATTACAAATTTCCCTATTTCTAAAAAAACAGAAAAAATAAAAATGCCACCCACCAATTTTCATGTGTTAGAAGATTTAAACCAACAAATCATGTATGATTCCCACAAATACAGTAAATGGAACTACATTCCTCTGGTCTCTAGATTTGTCATTGCAAGACGGGTAGAATAAGACATACAGTCATATTACACGTTACAACAAGAGAACAATTGATTATTTTTCGCAGTTTTCCCAAAAAATACCAGTTCAGGCCCAGGCTGTTTGTCATCAGTGCAGCATAGCTGTGTGAAGATTAGCAATGTTATGACTTTGAAAGAACAGTTTGCCTGTTATTTTATTTACAGGTAAAAGAGGAAGTAACTTCAGTGTTTGCTACAGTCTTTGCGCTAAGTACTAACCAACTGCTAGACTACGACTATTTGTGTGTGATGACTGGGATGAAAAAATTAAAACGGCCTTCTGTAAGCAGTAGCTTCTCGTGGAATGGGTCAGAAGTAGCGTCTTTGGCAGGACAAGGAAGTTTGTACGTCATGGCAAACACACCACTGCCATCACCGATTGCATTACTAGTACGTAATAATCGTTTGTTATGCATGTGATATTGATACACAGTCAAAATATTGTTACAAATGTTCAAGATATTCATCGTCCGTTGTTGTTTCTGACTCTGTGCTGTACTAATTGCAGTATTGCTTCGTAAAACAGGATAGTGGGGTTGAAGACTCGGAAACAGAAGTTCAAGAAATTCACGAGGAGATTGAGCAAGATCCTGTAAATGTGGTTTCCACAGAGCAAAGCCAACCACAATCAACTCATGAGATGGTATTAATGGCTTCATGTTTGTATAGAAAAAGGAAGAGTTTGTCAATAGTGGAAATGAATATGGAAAAGTTTTTGAAATGTCATGCCACACACACTGAACCAAGAAATGATTGCTCTATATTTCAGTAGAACTGGAAATAAAATTTGTATGTATAGTTTTTGTATAGAAATGTTGACTATTATGAGTAAAATTATGCTTCTATCATTTTATAGGATAATATCATGGGTACGAGCAACAGCTCTGATCTTCGGACATTACAAGCAATGTTTCCACAGGCATCGTCCGAGAATCTGGAAGAGATATTGAGAAGCAATCTGACAATTGATTTTGCCATTGACGAAATATTGTCTAATTCCTTGGAAGACGCAGCAACATCCAGTACGTGTTCAGCAGCGCACACTATATGTATGCTTTGAAGCACATGCCGCAGCGTAACATTAGAAGTATACCCTTTTTGGGCAAGGAATGGACCCATGAACAAGCTGCGATACTGTTACTGCACAATATGCTTCACGCAGTTGTTTAACTTATGCTTTACATTGTTTTAATAGGTACATTTGATGTGGCAGAATATTTTGGAAGGCAGTTGACCCGTGAAATTTTTCTATTATCGGTTGACAGGAATAATCTGTGGACAGAGGCTTTTATGTTTTACAAACGTGGTGTGGATTTGGATAGGCCATTACGTATATCTTTTAGTGGAGAAAATATGGAGATTGGAATAGACACAGGAGGATTGCGCAGAGAGTTTTTCCAACTGCTTGCAGATAACTTATCATCTTCATACTTGGGCTTTTTCGAGGAACATCCCAAACCTGTTACCCACAATGAAGGGACCGTCATTAAGGCTCAGGCATTTCCGTATCATTGGCACCATTATCGCTCATTCGATAGTTAATGGGGATAGGTACTACATGTACAATCACTGTGCTGTATATTTGAAGATTTCTTTGGTGGTTGCTTTATAAGTATCTCACTCATTTGTATGTATGGGTAATATTAAAAAAATCAAAGGCAATGATTCTGTTAGTCATACTGTCAGTAGATTCTCATTGTTGCTGTATCGAATTAACGCGGGTAGGACTAATATTTTTTTCATGTTTACTATTTGCAGGATTCCATTATTTGGCCAGGCCATTGTTTGAGTATATAGTGACTCAGAATGCAGAGACTTGCCTCGTGTTTTGTAAATTAGAAATGGTGCCCAATAAAGACACAAGGGACTTAATTGAAGAGGTTTGTACTTTAATTCTTTACATCTATTCGAAGCGTACAAGGTGTCCGGTCAAAACGTCCCCAAGTTAAAACGTCCCGCTTCCGCTGGTCAAAATGTCCCCTGTGTCCAAATCAATTAAAGTTTTGACTTGGGGACGTTTTAATTTGGGGACGTTTTAATTTGGGGACGTTTTGACCGGTAAGCAAGTACAAAGTACGATCATTAATATATCCATGGTACGATACACGTCATATGATATAAAGAATGTGAATAGAAAATTTGAAGTATTATCTTTCAAATATTGCTTCACATTTTCAGATTTCTGCGGTTACGGAAGAGAACTTCAGGCAATTTGCTACTCGACCAGATGTCTTGGACCACATTTTTAATGCAGGTTGTATTATGCACTTAATTATATACCTTCTGTAATCAGGGCCAAATGCTGCAATTCTATTGGTTCACAAGAGTGCGATTAATCATTAATCACACTCTTGAGGGCTGTAATTGCACTCCTGTCTCAACCAATCAAAATAAGGTTAGTTGACAGGATTGACCAATCACAGCCCTGCATGCAAAGTGTAATTTTAGAGGGATTTTCAAAAAATATTCAAAATGGAGGATTTTATAAAAATACAGAATTATTGTAGTATGTAGAACTTTTAATTTGAAGTAAGAAAACTTGATAAGAAACATGAATGCCAGACAGCACTGTCAGTACTATTGTAGTAACGTGTTTATAAACACGCTATAAAATAAAGACAGAGCATTAAATTACTCACATTTGTGGTTCTTCTCATTCTTTATCAATAACTCCCGCTGTTTACTAACATATATAATTGTATGAACTCCCTCATAACATTATTAAAAATACTCCTCCGTATACACATTTTAAGAAAATGGCCACCGTAAATTTACATTTTTTGCAGGCCATATTTAGAGGCCTAAGGTCTAGAACCCAAACGTTGGGCTACCATGAAGTATTTGCCGTGAAAAACAAAGACAACCAAGGACATGACCTGATTACAGAAGGCATATAATTAATGGGTAATAGAACGACTTCAAGTCGTGCTATTAATGGTCAAATCATACTCGTGATTAACAAATCAACCTCCCGCTCCGCGGTCGGTCGATTTTTTTACTCCTAGTCGTTCTATTACCCCCATTAAATCACCACTTAAAATAACCACTGCTTTTTATGTCAGGCTGAAGTGGTTCTTTTGTAACAGGTACTTATTTTAGTGAGAAATCATGTCAAGCTGGTTCAGTTGTTCTGCACTGAATCCTAATCTAGTCAAAAACCTGTTCCTTGTTTAATGTCATTAATTAATGCAGTGGTTCCGCATGCGAGTTGTTACTGTATTGTACAGTAATCCTGTTCCGAACGATGAAGTGAAAGGGTATATAAGTTGCCATCTTAAAATGGAGCTAGCTACGTAGGCTATTCAGTTGAATTTTTAAAAGCACGTGCCCCGGTAGCATCGTTCTATTATTCATCTATTGCTCTCTAGATACATACAAGGCATGCAGGTAACATTTTATATACTATTCTAATAGGGTGGACTGGCGACGTCATCTATAGCAACAAGGAGCATATTGTTGCAACTTTATTGCTATATGAAATAATCTGGAAAAGAGAATCGGCTATTAACCAACTGATGCAAGGATTGAAGTTGCTGAATGTGCTGGATGCAGTTAGAAAATTCCCACAAAACTTTCAGTCCAAATTTGTGTACACGGAAGTTCCATTGACTGCAACTGTTCTAAAAGACCATCTGAAGTTCAGCGAGACATCAAATGCTGATGAAGAACGAGCAAAAGAGTTCTTCCTTAGCTATATCGATGAAAACGTGGAAATCCCATGTGGTGAAGGTAACTAATGTAGCTTAAATATACATTTGGATATATAAAAGTTTTTTTTTTAAAAGAACCCTGATATTTTGACTGACGTTCCATATAAGCATCCGAAGAACGTCACATTAGGATTAGTTTAATTAAAGGTAGGAATATGGCGTATTAAAATTCAGGATTTATAATATGGAAATTGAGCCGATATTTTTACACTATTTAAGAAACGAGCAATCGAGTGAAATAAAAAACTCGGGCTTCGTGTCTGCAGCCTCGTATTTTAAACCTGATAAAAAACTGCTGCTCGTCTTTTAATCGCCATATAAAGTAGACTTGGCTTTAACATTTAGTTCCTTCATTTGCAAAACCTTTGCCAAATTGTTCCAAACTTTGTTTCCGAAGTTCGCAAAATTCATTTCGAAGTTCAAAAGTGAACTGTTCAGTATTGATATTCGCAAGCCGGTGTGTAAACAAAGCTTCTAATTGGTCCATGAATTGCAAGAAGCCAATCAAATGCTTAGTTTACGGACCAGTTTGTGAACTTGCGAACTTCGTAACTTCGAACCTTAGAACTTCGAAACGAATTTTCAAACTTCGAAACGAAATTCGGAACATTTTGGCAAAAGTCAAGTGAAATCGACTGTATAAGGCATTCCCAAAAAATGCTCAACAACGAGCAATATATTGAAAACAAAAGCCGCTGTTTGGTGCACTTAAGTTTAAAAATGATTCTAAATAAATTATATGCTAAAGAGAATATCAAGTTTGCTGGTCTAAATTAAGGTCTACTGTACTGTTTTGCATAAGTCAGGCGCTTCATAGAAGACAGCGCTAGTTTGTACTTAATTCTTAATCGGTAATGGCGATTAATTATATGATTCCTTTGTTTTATTTTACCAGACAAAAGATTTAAAAGATGTTCAGCTGTCTTGCAGTTTACTGCTGGACAACAATCCATTGCTGGGGGTCTTCCCAACAAGATAACAGTGGGATATCTTGCTGATCTTACAACGATTTACCCTACTGCAGGCACATGTGGCTTAAAGTTGTATCTGCCCACAGTACAGGAAACGTATGAGGATTTTTCTCAAGATTTGGACAAAGCATTTGAGATTGAATCATTTGGTTTTGAATGCTTCTGAGCAGTGAACTGATGTATAATATAATTGGTAGTTTAACTTCTGTAACCATTACGTTAAACATGGGGTGTGATCAGTTTGTAACAGTATTTAAATTGTTATCCATATTTTTCCATGTGCTTTTTATATTTGTTCTCAAAATGCTAATGAGTCTCCCTAATATCTTTTATGCAAACAGAAAAACAATGAATTATTATACTAACTAAACCATGCATCTGGTCAAGAAACCTAACTAAGTCAGTAAAATTTTGGTAAAAAATGGTTTAGAAAATGTTAACGTCTGTTTGCGAGATAATTACCAACAAATTCAACAGTGTTCATATATAGATCTTTGCCTTTGTTATTAGACTCCGCTAATGGGTTGACTGCGTCTTTTAATTCATCCAGCACCTCATCAGGAAGTGGACATACTGAAGGCAATACTTCAACATAAGGAAGTGTACCAGGATTTCTGATGAGGTCTTGCACTGAAACAGTAGGGTATGGTGTTGAATGCAAGATGGCATGGTGAAGCTCTGTGAGATGTTGATACGCAAACATAAGCTGTTGTGGTGTGGCTGAACCTTCAGTTGATATTTTATGGCAGTTATGTGCATTAACAAACTCTGCTAGGGTCTTGTTTATCCTTGGTAGATACACATACTGTAGACAAAATTTATCGGTGCTGTTTGCAACATCTAACTTCTCTTCAAATTCAAGCTCTCGGAAGGTCTCAGCGTAATACCGATTCACCTGGACATTAATATCACCATTAAGGCGCTCTACTCGTTGATTATGAACGGATGAACCAGCTATAACACTGTTCCCCCCCCGGTGGTGTATCATGTCTTGCCAAACTTGAACATTTTCACCACCATGGTCAGTTCGAACCCGCAACGGTCTCCCATGTTTGTCAATCGCCTTCAAAAACTTTTGCAGTACAGTTTCAGCCTTGTTATTGCCAGATGTTTCTCCATAAGTAATAAGTCTGGTATAACCATCAATTCCAAGATGGGTGACAAATCCCCATTTTACCAACTTGTGGTTGCCATCCAGGTGCCACACATAGTTAGGACAAGGGGTCTCATATCTTCTGGGATGAAAATTTCTCGAGCTACGTTCTGCTGGGCCTTGCGGATCTACACGGTGGATACTTGCTCTTACTCTGTTTCTTTTTACCCGAATCTTTCTTGCTCTAAGGTGACCCATTATGCCTACTTCACCAGCATTGGGGTGTGCTAGTTTAATTCACGATATAATCCTATCAAGATTGGAATCATCAATGGTATTAAACCTTTCTGCATGATTAATGCCTGCATCACGTAAAAGCTTGTAAACTGTTGGCCGGCTTACTCCAAAACGTGCAGTCATTTGAGCTACAGTGAACCCCAAATCAAACATCTCCCTGACTTGTGCTGGTGTGACATCAACTTTTGGCCTGCCTTTACTAAAGGATCAAGAAATATAAACACTATAATGCACCTATCAATGTTAAGCCCGAGGGGGCAAGGGGTGGGGATTTTGACATTTTCCTTAACAAATTGTCAAAGTCCACACCCTGTGGACACCACCATTAGTCAAAAAACAGTAATATTCCCCACCTGGGGAAATTCATGTTGGTCAAGATGCTATATTTCAGTAAAAAAACTTGTGACAACAAGTCAATACTGCCCCAGCCGGTCTGGCCATTTCAAATATCCACACCCTGGGGTGATCTTGCAACGTCAAAATCCTCACCGTCAGGACAGCAATGTTAGTCAAATCCCCACCCCTTGCCTGCCCCCTTGGGCTTAACATTGATAGGTGCATAACCATTTTAGCTCATTAGACCCTGCTCTGAGTCTAGGGGAAGTAAGGCTTCCCCTAGCCTCCCACTATATAAATACACATATGGACAAATTGTAGTTGTTTTCTATTGTTCCTAATATCAGACCATTTCATTTAACATATATAGCCATAGGACTCTCCTATTATGTAGCTAGGAGTTCCTAGGGGAAGGGTCTAGTACAACTAACGCCAGCAACTCAGCCCGGGTTGTAAAAAAATGGCATTAATTTGCCAACCAGAGGTATGTGTTGAAAAGAAAATATCCATAGGGCATATGCAGAATATAAGACATTCTGAGGAAAATGCAAAATTCCAATGTTTGAACCCACCCAAAGGAGAACAAAAATCCTCAATATAAGGGGGTATATTATTATTAGATGAATGGCCCATTGTATATAAACAAACTTGCATTTTCTTATTTTCATATTCAAAATATACTACACCAAATTATATGTGCACATTGTGTTTATTTCACATTGTTTATAACTGTTTCGCATATAGCATTCAATTGCAGAATAATCAAAATTAGCATCTATATCACCATAATTGTGTAAATTCTAAAGTCTATTTTACCTTCTCCTTGATTCGTCATTGATATTCTCATGAATCTCGTTTGTATCACTCTCATCGTAATCATGTACAATATCATCTTGGTCTTGATTCGCCATGGACAAACAAGGATGAGGGATAGTGTTTACTAATTTCAACAAAATGTGTTCTGTTCGTCAGATTTGCCGCCAAAATAGCAAACTACGATTGAAAGTGTGTCTTAGTCACCCCCCGGAACATAGAGAGTGGTACGGAGACCTCTTCCGGTTTGGTCAGCTCTCTTTATTTTACAATTGGCGCGCGCCATATTTATTTTACATTTGGCTCGGTAAATAATCCATGGATTATTTATAAACAATCCATAGATGGTTTATAAACAATCCACGGATTGTTTAATAAGACCTTAAACAATCTAGGATTATTTATATATAATCTAGGATTGTTTATAAACAATCTATGGATTATTTATAAACCATCTATGGATTATTTAATGTTGCAGTAAACAATCCTAGATTGTTTATAAATAATCTATGGATTATTTAATGTCGTAGTAAACAATCCCTGAATTGTTTGTAAATAATCCGTAGATTATTTACAAATAATACAGGGATTGTTTGCAAATAATTTATTATATAACTAAATAATGCAAAACTTGACATATTTTTGCATAAAACATTTTTTTTACATTTGGCGCCCCATAGGTGTAAGGCGTCGAGTGACTTCAGCTGTTACGGTCGACACGATTTGCTCGATTATCTCAGGCGAAATGGCTGAAGATGTTGCTAACGTCGATGATGTGGCGATGCGGACTGGAGCAACTTCGGGCAAAGTGGAAACCGAATCAGCACTAGTACTGCTGGTGGCGAGGGCTGGTGCATTGACAGTAGCCGACGAACGACTCCTCCGAGGGCGCCTAGAGGGCGGTTGATTGGGCACAGAAGTTGTGGCTGCGCGTTTCGAACGTGTGTTGTGGTTTGACGGCATGATTAGCTGAAAGAAATTAGCTTTTGTCGAATATATATGTGTACGAGAATCAATAGATTGTAACATTAAATTGGCTGGGTCAAGCCTGGCCACACGAAGGTGACCGCATCACTGAGCCCAAAGTTGTACTTAAAAAATAGATATGAAAAAATGGTCATAAATAATAACATTCAGTGAGAGCGAGGCCTCAAATAAAATCACAGCGAAGTGTGATTGATAATAACATAATAACATAAAGGGCGAAACCTCAATGCTTTATAAATGTAAAATATTAAAGTTGAGGGCGAAGCCTCAAATTATTTACCATGATTATAAGGGAGATTACCCCTCTGGTCAAATAGACCTTGAAAGTAATTATATTGTATGGCTTTGAGTATGGCACCCCGGTAGCTACGGTACAAACGATATTGAGCTCTGCGTGTAAATGAACGCCATCGGGTAAAAACGGTGAAATAGATGGGCGAGTGAAACCTCTATGGCTCCAACAAAAAACGTTATGCATTCCTTCAAATACCACTTTTAGGTATTGATTCAGAATATTAACTTGCGTGTTAAACTCCGGGGAGGCGGCTCGATCAGACACCAAGCTAACACCGATAACTTGGACAGAAGTTACCCCAAGCAATAGATGAACCAAGTCGTCTATTCTAGAACCCACAGTTTCGGGTTTCATCGAAAACAAATCATTAGTGCCAACCTCTAAAATTACTATGTTTGGCTGGTACCTCTGAACGTACCCCAAATCGTACTTGATGAGTTTGTCCACCGTCCGCCCCCCAATGTAATTAATTGTAAATAATTAACCTAGGGGTCTTAATCAAAAGCCTTTCGTGGTTTCTAGTAGACCTCTAGCCCTCGAATTCTGTAACCTTCATTTTATTTTAAACTATGTATGTATGTATGTATGGGCAAAACTTTAATAAATAAATAAATAAATAAATAATACCATGTAGTTTAATGGAGACATCGGGTAAATTAAATTTTAAGGCAGCCCGACTATCGAATTTAGTCGTCAAATCCCGGTGCAAGCGCCTGACAAAAGAATGACAAAAACCAAGAACTTTGGGGTGGGGCAAAGCCAAAACACAAATATTATTACTTTAAGTTACTTTAAATGAAAATATACTAACCTAAAAAGTATCCCAGAAAGAAGTTGAAGAAAAAAAGTGCTTCGCTTTGATACAAGTCGTGTGGACTTATGAAAATACTTGCGCTATCTTCGTTTAAATGCCAAGAATCCGACCTTGATCTTGGCACTGTTACGTAGTTTTAGGCACTGACGTTTCGTGCCTCTTCAACCGGCGCGCCACGGATTAAGATAAGACTATTATTTTAACCTATCTTGTTAATCCAGGCGTGACATAAAAATCCATATTCCCTGCGAAATATTTTTATTTTTGGAAGCAGCGACCTGGCATTGATACAACCGAAACTAGGTAAATGTGGCGTCGGTACCGACCGTCCTGACATCGTATCGACCGTCATGACAAGGCCTGTGTCGACCGTAAGCAGAGCGTGGAGTAGGTGGGTAACAATCCGGGTGTCTGTTTCCTCATGGTTGCAGTCTGGTATCGGTTGACATGCTGTTCCCCCTGTTAACACTTCTTGCAAGAAATATTTTGAGAAGTACTTAAAAGTAGGATATCTATTTTTTATGAGCAATTGCTACCTGATGTTATGTAGATACTCTTCTCGGATGGAAACGTGAAGCTGGCTGTTATGAACTCAAATACACCTCGTACGTTTCACAAATTGTATTTAATAAAAATGTTCTGTCGACTACATGCAGTTTAATATTTTTACACGAGTTTATATAGCATATTATTCTTTTTGGGTTTTCTACTTGATTAACATGACAAAGTAATTTAATGCAAATTCGCTTAATGAGTTTTTAGTAATTAAGTTCTACCTAGTATTATAATAAATATGTATAAGTCAATAATGTTCTTACAACATCTCATTTTCCTCAACTTTGGAATTCGAATCGATCAGGCGGATAAACGTCACGACCTCGGCGCGTCACGTAAATCGGTTGTCTGCGGTCGTTAGTACTGCTACTGTGTGGATTCATCGGCTGATCTGCTTCGCCACGATCGATCTGACCCAACATGACGTCTCGCGTATTCTGATGAATTCTCGTTCCGTTGAGTATGTTCTCTTCAGACGTTTCTTCTCTTCGTTCTCGTCTCTCGAACCACAATTTATCTCGTACAATCTTGAAATGTGACTTATCTCGCATGGAAACGTTCCCATCGGGCTGTCACGCCGTGTCCACGTATCTTGGTTACTCTACCAGGAATCGGGCTAAGTGGATCTGTTCGCTTGTTCTTTCTGATAACAATGAGTGTTTATGAATACCATCTTCAATAACGTACAGATCGGTGAGTGTTTCTACGTTCTTATTTGACATCATTGCATCTTTAATTGTAGCTATGACTTCGAGTTCTTCACCGTTCAGGGCATGATCTTCTGCTTTGGCTTCTTTACTTGCTTCATAATGTCTGGACTTACTTCATGAATTTTCTTGAAATCAGAGTAAGGAACTGAAACTGTTCAGTCTTGTTGATGAGTCTCGAAGGAACTGCATCCAGATGGCAGGTAACTTTGATTGCCCTGTAACCTTCCGCCTTGTGCCGGACCCTCTTTTCTCTCTCATGGAATCCTTCAAACTACCGGAAACATATGTATCCCACACGACATCCACTCTCTCTGAATGACGCAGCTGGCTTATCAAGTTCGGAATAAACACCGTGTCTGCGTAATAATCAAATGTAACAGCACCCGTGGTGGGAAGACAATGTTCGATGACAGCTCCATCAAGGATTCGACATTCAAAGTGACGGGGCGGATCAAGCTGCTCATCTGACAATGGGAGACATCCAAGCAGATCCGACTTAGCTGTTGGAAGGCGTAGCTCACCAAACGGAGAAAGGGATGGGGGAAATGACTGTACTTCATGGGAAAAGAACTCTTCCAGGTGACTTTCTCTATTCTGCATTGCGATGTATAGTTTCGCGAAGAGAGCCACATTATTCTGCAGTGCCGATGTCTTCTTTCCTTGTTTCGAGGTGAACCTTGCACGGGGTTTCTTGAACACTGCTAAGTTATTTTCTTGATGGGATCATGGATTGACTTTGTGCGCTTGTTGATTACCGCCTTTTGGTACTCTGTGTACTGCCTTTTCCCGATGTTCTCTACTGATTGGACAGCTTCAGCGACTTCAGTATCGAAGCAATCTCTGCAGTCTAGCTTGACCAAATCAGGGAAGTCGTCAAGGAAGGGGTTGCCCATACTACGTATGACATCTGCGAGGCTATTGACTTGACGATGGAAGGCTCGTTGGGACGCTTGACCTGCCTCGTGGTTTTCGTAGCTCGTCTCGGTATCAGTAAGATAGGCCTGATTAAACTGAGAAACAAGTCTGGCTGTCTCTGGACCAGAGAGCATCCACCTCCTGCAGTCAAATAATAAACGTTTGCTGTAAAAGACTAATAACAGAGAAATTATTTGCTCAAACGTGTGACTTGATATACCGTATATTCTCAAACAATAGCCACCCTTTCAGTTTCAATAAACGCCCGTCTCAAATAATCAACCCCTTTGGGTAAAATATTTGAGCTAATTGCCTTATTAACACGAGTCTGTGAGACGTACCTGAATGCAGCTGGGTTTTCGTTAGTCCAACAGCTCCTCCTGATGACTTCACGTTCTTATTTCTCTGCTGGTGGGCCTGGTCTATAGGGATTGCTGAGAACTTGTTGTTGGTTTTCGACACGACCCAGAGCTCGGCTTCCGGAATGTCGGGCTGCTACTGCTTATCTTAGACTCTCACTCTGCCTCGGATGGTGGTTGGCCGGCCGCACCACCCACAGATCGAGCATAGACTTCCTGCTTCAATTTCTGGAGTGCCAGGAGAGTTACCTGGTGGGCATGCCTGTACAGGATAAAAATGTCATTCTTATTAGTCAATGAAAGACATTTTACTTTTCGATGAACATTACAGCGAAATGCAATCGGTGCAAGGCTATAATTATTACCTTGTTCTTGTAAGATGACTAGCCGGATGACGCTACCTCGGACCAGGGAGTTGTCCAGCCTGAACGTTCAAGTAAGTCGCGAAGTGTGTTTCATAACGCCATCTCCAAATGTAACCCCCCAAACATTACAAGGTACTTGTTCTTCCCGTGGGTTTCTGGCCACTTCCACAGCACCATCTTTGCTAATGCAAACAAAGGCTGATCAGGAGCAATCACGGGTATCTGGGAAGGGTTCAGGAAAGTAATGGCTTGCCTCAACACATCCATTCCATGCTTGATCATGGCAGGCGTTGCAGCCTTCTCGTAGAAGAGGGATAGTAGGGCAGATACAACAGGGGAATCTTTTGCAAGTGGTTGCATTCCTGCGTGATATGCCGACCAAACCGTTTTATCCTTCGAGGTCAGGATGTCTTTGTTCGACAGCTCCAGGGAATGATCGATCCATTGCCTTTCCTTTTCCGTATCCTCCTGCAGTGCGCTGTTGGCTGGGCGCAGGTCACGTTTTGGTACTGCAAGTTGAAGTAGTTTTCAGCTCAGTTTGGGGGACAACGGCATAGCTGTTCGGGAGGGAATTCGTAGCATCACCAGACGGAGGAACGGTGATCGGTGGCCGATCTTGATCAGGATTATTCTCTGTGGCGGACTGGAGGATGCTGATACCCGTACCGTGGAACGACGATGTTGCGGTTGTCGAGCTCGGGTTATGGTCAATATTTTGCAGTGCACCAACGGAGAATAATCCCTTCTTCAGATGCGCAGGAGCAACACAACCATCTTCTTGAACACAACCAGCCACTCTGTCATAATTTCCATAACTCTGTCATAAAACACAGACAGACCCAGTTAGTACAGCTTAGTTACTAGTGTTTTACATCTTGTGAATATTGAAGCCAATGTAAATTGGTAGTGGTGGCTAGTGGTATGCCGCAGAGAATTCGAAGCTCTTTTTTTGGAGTTGTATTGGACAGTTTGGCAGATAGTAAAGCATGGCTGCGACTCCTTGTGTTCTTGAGCTTTGAGATTACTGCCATTAAGTATCATTGAAACGAGAGTGTTAAGGCTCGGTGGCACCGAGTTTGCTTGACATTCAAAAGGAAATGCGCCCGAAATCCTTTGTGGGAAAAAATGTCTCGACGGACTATCTTTGTGGCTTGTGCAAGAACATTTGTATCGTCAGAAAAGTCTCTCTCCTTTAGAGCATCTCTGAGAATTATTTTCATACCATCTTTGAATATTATAACAGTGTTCCGTCGTTTTGCTCTTGTGCTTCTGGAAACTGTTCTAATATTTTGTTTTTCAGTCTAAACCGATTTATTGATTTTTCGATTCCCAAGTCCTTTTGACGTGACTCATAAAGTTCATAGAGTTCGGATAGTATAAAAATATGCGTATCATTCTCTACCGCATCGGTTATAAATTCTGCGAGTTCAACAAATGCTCTAGATTCATTGATTCTCTCATCTTCATCCTCTTCCCACAGATTTCTTTCGCAGATTTCGTTTTCCTCTCTTCTGACCTCTGCCTATTCCTCAGATTCGTGAGACATCGCATGTGGTATTTGGCCTCTATCGCAATTAGATTTCCGCCTGATATCCTTGACAGTAGACCAAAGTCCTGCAAGTTGCTTGCGATTCGTCGTAAATTCCTGTCGGCTCAAGTGTGCAGAAACTATGCAATTATTCAATCTCGTTGGCGTCGGAATCGCGAGTGCGTTTTAATGAACGCAGAGACTTCTCTACAGAGCTTTGGCCAGCTACTCCAGCTTATCGGGTTCTCCTGGGCTTTTCTGAGCTTCGATGTGCTAAACTTCAGGTGGCACGATTTATATCAACTAGCGTTTTTTTTGTTGTGGGAGTATCCACGTCCGTGTTTTCGAGGTCGAACTTTAATTCCACAGGCCAACCTTCTTAAATTCTTCTGCGTTGCTTAGAAATGTTCTATAGACACCTCAAAGGCTCTTTTGCCGACTCTTAGCAAATCAGGCAGTGCTCCCAATTAATATCCATTACAACAATAGATAAGTTCAGAAAACACGAACTGAAAGTGAAAAACGAGTAATCATATTTTCGTTATTTCTTTGAAAAATACCCGAAAATGAACTTTTGTAACAACTAATTTATGACTAGATTTATCTTGTTCATATTCTGAAATTTTAAATAAATCAAAATTGACTGGATTTTGAACAAAAATACACAATATTCGTGGGTACTTACAGCTTTTGGAATGACAAATGAAGACCGCCATCTTGGATGACCGTGCGGAGACTGGATACGAGTCTGAAACACATCTTTTTGAAATATATGCTTTATTCCAAACTTTTTAAGTTTTTTTGTGATGAATTACAATAGTAACATACAATTCTATCTAATCGGATACTTTTGTATTGAATATATTCTAATCATGAACAATTTTTAACGGTTTAAAATATTTACCACAGGAACACGTCAAAGAACGTTTCTTAAAGATTTTCATTGTCTATTTAAACGTGACCCCTAAGGTGGCTCCATACAGTTCCATTGCAAATAGGACTGGGTGCTAGTAAAAAAAATCACGCGCGGGAAATTTAAAAACCCCTCGCAAAAATCCCGCAAGAAGTAAACATGGCTTCAGTTTTTTGTTTTATGCTTCGTCGAGGAACTACAAAATTTCAAGCAGTTTTGAGGCAAAACTTTGCAACTAAATATCACAGTTGCTTGCAAGACTTCAAAAAGCCTGTATATAATTGTCAAATAGCATGGTTGGCGCTGCTTGACAGCTAAAACTCGCGCCGAAAATGAGCGATATGGCAAAAGGTCAGGAAATTTGTCGCTACTCGGTTTGTTTACCGCCGGCGTTTTGGTGGTAGCATTCAAGAATAATGACGTTAATGCTGGAAATAATGATGAAACATCTGAGAAAGCTACAAATTATATTAGGAAGAAAGGAAAGTTTGCAAAACAGCCATAGGAAAGGAAAACACAAAGTTAAAGAAAATGAACTTGGGTCTGACGAAACGAAAGCTGTTATTTGAGGATTTGGACGATTGTGAAGAGGAAATGGAACCATGTATGAAGAGAATAACACGTCGTATGGAGGTAAACTAAAGAAATTGCTAAAAGACACTACATGAACATTGAACATATGCCTTCACTTTTATTATTATATTGACAATTATAACATTTGTAACTAATTAAAAGTTGGGTTAATATTTTTAGAAACATGCAAAAACTAAAGAAATCTTGAGTGGCTACCGGATTACAGATTTGGCTATTCTACACAAAGCACTTTCTTCTTGTGAACACTGTCTAAGAGGTGTGTTTAAAATATTTCATGTGAAATTTAAAAGTTACATGTGCAGAAAGTTGAGTATTCTTATGTTGGTAACACATTTGGTCATTTTTCAAACACATTACCAGCATTTGAATATAAAATACACACAATAAGACAACCATGGATGCCTAATAACATATTATTCAGGCAACTTTACATTAGGTTTTAGCAAAGAAACTTTAAAAAACTGGAATTTTAGAAGTTAATTAACCTAAATTTGCACACCTAACAATTCTGGAGCATTTGCCTTTGATCACAACTGTCACTAAAGACTCAATACCACTGATTTTGCAATGCCATGTATAGGTCCTTTATCTCTTGACAATGTGACAGAAGAAAAAAACTTGGTCTTGCCAGTTCCTTTATCACAAAGTGCCATTACTGTGGAGAGACCAACCATCTGAACACATCGGCAGCACATCGGACCGGCAAACATGGTCCATTAACATATGACATAAATTCTCGGGTACTACTGGGAGCTTTGCATATTCCAGTAGGTGAAACTCATGTCAACAACTTGCTTACAACCATGAACATTCCTCCTCTTAATAATGTCATATTCAAGAAAAGAGAGAGGGAGGTAGGACATGCTGTTGAACAGATTGCTTCATCTAGCTGTATGGAAAACCTGCAGAAAGAAAAAAACACTGCAGTGTCAAATAACACAATAGCAGATAGCAATGGTTTAATTGGGTTCCCAGTTTCATACGATATGGGCTGGCAAAAGCATGGCAAGGGTCATGCAGCCATGGGATTGACAACAGGGAATATCTTGGAATATGCAACAAGATGCAAGTGATGTCGAACTTGCAGTTATGCAAGTAGGGAGGGAAAACTAGTAAAACAACATGACTGCAATGGATCTTAGTGTTGCCTGTGAGCTATGGAATTCTGTGCCAAAACAACATGCTAAGTTTTCAACATACATTGGTGATGACGATACTACAACTTTATCACATCTAACTGAAAATGTACCCTACGGCATTGAGAAATGGTCTGACATAGTTCACGCTAAGCGGTCGCTCACAACAAGGCTTTACAATCTTTCGTCTAGATGCAAATTTCAAAATTCCTCTGTCCTGAGTCAAAAGGTTATCAACTACTTAGCAAAACGTTTTTCATATTGTTTTGCTCAAAACTATGATCCGAACAATTTGAAAAAAGCCCTAAAGTGTGTTGTTCTTCATGCATTTGGAGACCACCAGCAGTGCAATGATTCTTGGTGTGGTTATAAAACAGATCCAAACTCATACAAACACATCCAAATGGCAAGGATTTACATAGTGCAGAACTAAAACAAACATTATCAGGAATACACCACTGATGTTGTAGTTAAAAAGCTTGCACCGTTTGCTAACTCACAAAGGAATGAGTCTTTTAACAATAATTATTGTTAGCAGCAAAAACTCTAAGACCCGCTTTTACGGAGGCAGTGACACTAATGATTTTAGAGTTGCCTGTGCAGTTGCACAAAAAAATATTGGCTATGGTTATGTGGCAAGGACATTGGAAGCACTTGGCATTGATCCTGGCAAAAACTGCTGTGCACAAGGCAAAAAGATGGATAAAAAACTTGCTCGTGATATGGCTCGAAAGTCAAAAAATGACTTCAAGATAAGAAGACACCAACTGCATGCCCAAAGGCTATCTAAAAATACAACACGAGAGATTAAAGAGGGTAAAACCTATGAAACAGGGATTGGATTGAATTTAGATGTGTTTGGGAAGGAAAAGAGCAAAATGAAAAATATTGGTTGGAAAGTGGAGTTGGGAAAGGTAACAATGGAAAAACTTTTGGGATTTGAACAAATGGTGCCAAAATTTACTGAAAGGCCAGTAAAGGTTTATTTGTGTTTTGATCCATTGGTTGTATATAATTTCATATTTTTTGACTTGGAAACTACTGGGAACTGGAAAGACTGCTGAAATTTGTCAGCTATCAGCAATAAATCAAAAAGGGGACACATATTCAAACTACATTGTTCCAACTAGAAATATCAGCGCAGGCGCTTCACGAGTAAACAACTTAACCGTACAGTATTCCTTCAGCGATGCTCTCTCATCCTTTCTCGAGTACATCCGACATACAGCCACTCCAAACAGCAAAACTAGTACTACAATTCTGCTTGGTCATAACTCGTCAACATTTGACATTCCAACTCTTTTCCACAACTCCAATAACTCGTTCAAAGACCAACTTTCTGAAATAAATGTTTACTTAGGAGATACTCTGCCCCTAACAAGATCCTTGCTCAAGAACAATCACGCATCGTTGAAGCAACGATGAAGTTTGCAAAGTGCGCAAATTTGGATAGCTTGTATGAATGTTTGTTTAAACACAAATTCGATGCGCATGACAATTCATTGATCTTGCAAAGGCGCAAAAACGTTAGCCGCGCGAACAAAAAGACAGCGTAGTTTTAAAATAAGCTCGGTAACATACTACGATTTTTTGCACAAGTATAGCTTATTCTGATGCAAAGTGAACGTCAAAGTTTTAAAAAATTCTGTAGATTGAAAGCTGCAAAATCCAGGATTTTCTATTGTGCCAATTCTGATCTACAGATTTCTTTCATTTTCTACCTAAATACTCTACATCAAAAGTAAAAGCTAAGTACCAAATAAAAAAGGGGGGTCACCGACAATATTTTGGAGATAAAAAAGAAAAACTCGTCATTTAGCCCAAAAATTGCCAAACTTGGTTAGACCATGTTACCATGGAAACAAAGTATATACCCTATGCACAGCAATAATTTTAAGGGAATGTTTATACTTACTTGGAATAACTGAGAACTTATGCTTAATGCAAAAAGAACCACATGATTATTGTGGTTTTACGCAATGAAGTGATATATGCTAGAAACTGTATGGAGCCACCTTAATAGAAAAATTTGCGCTCGGATCCTAATATTGATTACCACCCACTACACTCATGCCAAATTTGGCGCTTTTGTCCGCTCTGTATAGATCCATGCATTTATCTACCTGACTACAAGGCGGTAAACAGTAGTCGTGAAAACGGTAAATTTACCGGTTACCGCCTGATAAGGAGAACCGTGGGGATGGAGCCTGCTGATAGTTCTGGAGGTATGTAACACATTTAATGTTTTCAGGACATTTCCGCATCATTTATAGACATCTCCCGACGGAAGCGTACCCTGGGTCTAAGCGTTAGGGGTGTAGGTATGTTTTGCCCGACGAAAGGGCGTAAAGGGGCCGGTCAAAACCAAAATTGTCTACTGAGGCCCCACACTGCTAGCAGGAATGCGCAGGTATCGAAGACTGTAGGGGGTACAGGGGCATGGTCCTCAGAAATTTTTTGAAATTTAGAGTCTCTGAAACGCCATTTCATGCACTTTGGGGGAAGACTTTACAGAATTCTGATGATGAGAACGTGTCGTATAAGCAAAAGTGGGGGATAATTACATATCGATCCCCCTCTGCCCAAAAAGTGGGGCGGATTCGTCGCCCATCCCCCCAGGATTGACGTCCTTGTCACTGGTATCTGCACGCTGTTGAAAATGGTTGCTGTGGTTGTCTTTGTAGCTGTTGCGGTGAGAAAAATAAAATTAACACATGATGGAACCAGTTCAATAAGGTTACCATACCATTTTCTGAATGGAATGCTTCCTTTTCTTTGTCCATCTGACATCCCCCTGAAATCAAGAACAATACCTGAGACTTAGTTAGCATGTTATTACTGTAATTTTACATTTCAAAATTACAATTATATGGGCAAACATAAAGTAATATGAAATTGTTTGCTGTTGATTGTCCGATTGGGCTATTTTATTTAGCACCCACACCCTCAGGGGCCGGTTGTTCAAAGCTCGATTAGCGCTAACCCAAGGGTTAAATTTTAACCCTCTGTTTTGGATTATGTATTTCTGCATGGCCGTTCGTTTCAAAACTTTATAACTTAAAGTAGAACTTCTGTTGATCCAGAAAAAACTTCTGGAAAAACATATTCAACTTTATAAACAAGCTATTGGTAAGTCTTATTTGAAGATTTTCTTTAACCTAGGGTTAACCTAACCATAGTTAATAGAGAGGGCTGGTTTGGAAGCTTCATTAAAGTACAATATAACTCATTATCTATGTTATTGTCCGGGTTTATGCAAAAATGTAGTCCTTCATTATCACGTGTTTATTGTATTTTCACACAAACAACCAATAGCAATGTTTTGGTTTATTTACCCATCCGTAACTTAAACAATTGCCCAGTTTTGACATGGTTATTGGTTGTTTAGGTGAAAATACAATACACACGTGACGACGAAGAACTACATTTTTGCATCTAAACCAACATAGATAATGAGTTTCATTGTACTTTCGCGAAGCTTCTAAACCAGCCTTCTCTATTAACTATGACCTAACCGATTTTGAACAACCGGCCCCTGTAGAGGAGCTCAAAGGGGTCACACTCACTCTCCAGGGGTCAGTTACACAGATTTTTTTGCATTCCAGAAGGGTAAAAAGCATTAAAAGAAGAGGTTCTAAACAGGTACAGCACAGTTACAACTTTATGCAAGTCTTACAACTTGTTCTATCTTTATAGCCAATGATCACAAAAGCATTTTCCCTATTTGAAGGTTATACTGTGGTCATCTAAAGATATCAGAGGTGGCCACTGACCATTGGGTGAAAGTTGAGTGTGAAGCCACTGACCACTGGGTGAGTCATGCTAAAGATTTATGAGGGCACACTAAATAATTTCTTCAGCTTCCCCTTCCCGATAAAAAATGAACTGCACTTTATATCGGTGTGCTTCACATGTTTAAAATTTTTACTTACCACTAGTAGTCTGGCGGTTAAGTGTAAGAATTGTTCATTTTGTGATAAAAGCACCATATTTGCAGGAAGTATAGACTTTGATATGACAATAACTTTTAGATATGGAGGCATCTGAAAAATTAAAGTCGCCGGCGTAAAATTTGGGTTCTTTTTCATTTTCCTCACTAAACTCCTATACTTGTAAAACCGTGAAATTCCAAGTTCATTTAAAGCAATAATGACTTACATCATTGGAAAGCTTGCAAAAAAACTATATATAGGTCACTTAAGCGGTTACCTTTATTTTCCCAATCGATTTCGAGTTATTGCTGTTCCAAAATGGAAAAAATGCCACGAAATCGCGCGAAAAGCCTGGGTACTAGCTTGAAAATGCGTATTTAACAGCTTGTAACTCAAGAATGATTTGAAAAATCATGGTAACCACTTACATGTCTTGATATAACTTTTTGTAAGCTTTCTGATTCTGTAATCACTTTTGCTATAAGTGAACTTGCAATTTTATATTTTTCGACAATATAGGAGTTTAATGAGGAAAATGAAAAAGAACCCAAATTTTAGGCCGGCGACTTTAATTTTTCAGATGCCTCCATATCTAAAAGTTATTGTCATATCAAAGTCTATACTTCCTGCAAATATGGTGCTTTTATCACAAAATGAACAATTCCAGCTAAATTTCGCTCTTAACCGCCTCACTATACTTGATAAAATGGGCTTCGTCGATTGCTACTCCACCCAGATTTTCTACAAAAATCTTTGACGAAAATATTCCTCTCAATGTTTTCGTTGACAGAAGACATTCAGGCGAAGTATATGCATGGGAATATATGCCTTGTATCACGTCTTGTATTAGACGATCGTGAGCTTCGTCAGTGATACAAACAGCGGAAATGCATAATTGTTTAAGGTACGCAACTTGCTATTCCATCAGCGACTTAAGTGGCGAAATTACAACGATTTTACTGCTACCTTTTGCCCTTCGATGCAATGAGTCGGACATGATCGGAACTGCTTGGTAAATCAAGGATTTTCCAAAACGCTGTCAGCAAATTCACGTAAACATGCTGCCCAGAAAAGTGATGTTTTAAAGCATCTTTTTTTATTTATTTATTAACTTTACAACCTTTTTTTATCTAAACAAGATATATATTATATATATTATATAATTTTAATTAAAAACCAACATAAATGGAAACAAACAAGGTTGAAGGTATGTTCAACAGGACAGGAATCCCATATTAAGATCAACAGATCAAAGACAATGACAATAGTTAAACGAAAACACATATTTAACACACCAATACATTTGAATAAATACTAACATGAAGGATGCATGAAATTAAACCTCAAGAGCAACAACTTGGGTTGTAGGAACAATACGTCTTCCATGTACGCATTCTATTTACGTCAAAAGTCGATTCAAGTTTCGAAAAATAGTACGTATACAGATTGTGTTTAAAAGAGAAAATAGAAGTACATTCGATGATGTTAACTGGAAGATTGTTCCAAAGGAAAACAATCCGAATAGTCCCTGAAGAGAGAAGTTCTACAAAGATTAGGCGTAAGTAATTGTTGTTGGTTTGTGCGACAGACAGATTCTGAAGAGAAGGAAACGAAAAAAGAGACGTCAAGGTCATAGAGACCTTTTAAACATTTAAAAAAGAAGATGAGATCCTTTACTTCCAGCCAATAAGATAATGGTAGCCAATAAGATAATGGTAGAAAATGGAGTTTCTTGAGACGCTCAGGATAGGACATGTCATGGTCTTGAAGAATAAATTTAGTTGTTCTTCTTTGGACGTGACACTCTACAGGAGAGCAAGATCATGCGACGAGCCTTGTCGTAAACGACGACAACGAATATCTGTCATATGGGTGCAATTTCGTCTTAGAAAACCAAGCATTTGATTTGCCTCAGTAGTGCAACTGATGGTTTTCGTAGACCACTTAAGATCACAGCTTATAGTTACACCCAAGTTGACGTGAGTGGTTACGCGGTTAACTGATTCGTTGTTAAGATAGAAAAGATGATTTGAAGAAACACGTTTTCGAGATACCCTGAGAAGAAAAGATTTAGAGACGTTAAATTTGAGCTGTCAAGATAGAGACCAATTAACCATAGAAACAAGATCATGTTGAAGGATATCTCTATCTGTCTGCGATTGAATTGAACGATAACACTTACTTGTCATCAGCGAACAACGCAACAGTGCTACTTTTTTTGTAGCTGGTAGATCGTTTACATAGAAGATGAAGAGAAGAGGACCTATGACACTACCCTGCGGTACGCCAGATGATACATCGAGATACGAAGAAGACACTTCTTCAACAACTACACGTTGTTTTCGATGATGAAGATAATCAGCAAACCATTTAAGAAGCGAACTGATATACCATAGTGTTTTAGCTTAACAATGAGCTTGTCGTGATGTACAGAGTCAAACGCTTTGGCAAATCCTAGATAAATAAGGTCAATTTCTTTACCAGTGTCAAGAGCAGAACCAACATGATGAAGAATCTTTAAGAGTTGTGTCACACACGATCGATTTGAACGAAATACATGCTGAAGGTTGTACAAGGAATTCCCAACAAAGGAAACAATTTGACGAAAAATCACACGCTCGAGAACCTTAGGGACCAGGGAAAGTAGTGAGATAGGTCTATAGTTTACAACTTCATGAGAATCACCTTTCTTAGGAAAAGGCACTACGTTCGCAAGTTTCCATTCAGAAGGAACAATTCCACTCTCTAAAGATATCTCGAGTAAAGCAGAAAGAAATGGAGCAATAACCTCACTACAGTGTTTCAAAAGACAAGCGGAGATGCCATCTGGACCAGTTGCTTTAGACTCGATCACATTACGTAGCAAGGACTGCACTTCACATTCAGTTATGAATATAGAGTCCATTACAATTGAGTGTCATTACAATTATTAAACACTGATGCAAAATAGCTATTAAAAGTATCAGCCTTTTGATCTGCTGTTGATAGTTTCTGATTTTTAAATGTAATGATCGACATCAGGTAGTGATGACTTTGAGGATTTCGTTAAATATCTGGAACATTAAATGTTGAACAAACACATTCAATAACGTAATTCCAACGATTTTGCACGGCCCTACTGAAAACCGTTTTTGCGATGTAGGTTCCCTGGGTAAATACTCTTATAATAATAATAATAATAATAATCGTTGTAGTTGTAGCTACCGCCATGTTGTATTGTTGTTGCCGAATAATATATTCACATCACATTAAAGGATTAATTAGTGTCAGGGTCATGCATTGCGGGCTTTTGTTATTGTTTACATCTTGCCCAACAGCAACAAATAGCGATAAAAATACCTTGTTTGGTACATTTCCGAGCCGGAAAGGAGCAAGGCCGATTATCAACGGATGGGTTAAATATATGACGGATTGTAAAAACTTTTCCAGATCTTCTCACCTTGTCGGCCCTAAAAATGGCTGCCAGCAGGAGTTTGAACCCGCCAACTCCTGGTTCGACACTAATCATTTAAAGATTTCAAACATATTTAATTTAAAATCCAAAAATCGAACCAATTGCGACGCCCGATATACTTGAACAATTTTTTAACCAATCAACGAGCATTACTTATTTTCGCGTAAGTGCAACGTCACGGAACACGATTAAGCTTCCATCTTAGCAGATTGAATTTCCCAAATTGCAGGCTGCAAGCAGGCTAATGACAAAGATGGCAATTGAAACTATTGAACTAACAATATTAACAAGTTGTTAAAATTAGGGTAGTATATGAAGACATTTCGCTGCGATCACCATCAAGTACTGTTTTAGTTTTGAGCCTGCGGTAATATAAAAAACACGTGAAAAGAACGTTTGGGATGGACTACAATGTTTTACCGCACGCACACACGTTTGTTGTTGTAAAGTAAAGAAAACTCGTTTAATTAAAAATCTTTTGTTTTTGAGTTTTTTATTGTTTGAATATTCAGTAGTGCGCGTTAAAACATGTTACATACAACGGTATGATTTGGCGATGAATACGCTCTAAAGACCCTGTTCTAAACGCTAAAGTTGAATACATTAATTCTAAATTATCACAGGTATGTGCCAATAATAGATGGGGACTAATAAATCATAAAAACATTTTAGCAAACCACTTGAACCCTTACGGGATTCACCTTAATAAACAAGGAACTGCCCAATTAGCGAAGAACTTTATAGGTTTTATAAACATTGTTTGACAGCCTGTCGCTATTAATCCTATAGAGGATAATACCGCACAACCAGTATCACGCGCTAGCTCTCCTTTATCTAAACATAAAGGCTTTAAAGCAGGGTATCTTTTAATACCGTTGCGTGGTGCGGCATTTGCCCCAGTGAGCCCTTTCTAGGCCCTTTCTGAGCAGTGCAAAATGCGAACAAAAAAATCCTTTGTGAAGCAATTTAGTCTGAAGCCAATTATGAAACATAATTTTTTGTAGCATTTTTGCTGTTCAAGTTCTTCAATTAGGCGCTACAAAGTGCAGGAAATGGCTTTTCTGGGCCTCAATTTTTCAATTTTTCCTGGGGGAGCATATCCTCAGATCGTCCAACGCACTTCTTCTGGTTGATTGAAAGCACCGTTAATTCTGATCGAATTTGATTGACATTCAGTAAAAGTATTTTGCAAGAACCCCTGTAATAATTGAATCTCATACAATTATTTTATTCTGTGGAAAATGCCATGTTTTACCTATTTAGCAAAGCTTTTGATCCGCATGAAAACATTTATACCTATTATTGCCATGCAAACTTACAAAGAACGAAGTAGAAGTCCTGTTATAATTATACCGAAGAAAATGGCATCAAGAGTTAGGGCGGACCAATGTCAGGGACAGCGCAGCAGGGGTGGCTGGGGGTATTAGCCCCCCCCCTAATAATTTGTCATAGAAATTGCGATTTCTAGTAGGATACACATAAGTTAAGCATGCTGTAATTTGATATAATTTACACAACCATAAAGAAGTTAAACTAAAGAAAACATTATTATATACATACGCCAGCTATAAAGGGCTTTTGTAATTTGTTAACGATCAGATACTTCCACTAAACTTCTCCACATAATGGACATTTTCCGACTGAAACAACATATACAAACTCCAACAAGAATTACTCCCACAACTTTATCTTTAACTGATGTAATGTTTACTTATATTGGGTATAACAAAACGTTAGAAGCAGGAGTCCTATATACAGCTTGGAATCAGTGACAATAGTCTTGTTTCTATAATAATTAGGCCTACAACGCTAACCGGTTCAACCATGACTTAAGTGAAATTATTAATATACTCGTGACTACATCAAGTGACCCTAACGAGCGGTGAAATGATTTTAAGTTTAATATTTAAATGTTGCAAATAAACATGCATCAATCCGACAACGACGTGTTAAAAGTGAATATAAGCCGTGGCTTACGAACGAAATAAAACAATTGAGTTACCTCAAAAGATTATCTCAAAAGGCAATCCATTCGACTAGGATCTAAAAATTATGACAGGGCATATAAAAGATACAAAAATAGATTAAACAATCTTATAAAAACTATTAAAGAACAATACTTTAAAGCAAAGTTGAGTAATGCTAGCAACAGTAAAAAAAGTTGGCAAGCTATTAATGAATTGTTAAACAAAATATCTAATACAACACAGGTGGGGTTTTATCCCCGAGCCGGCGCGAAGCGCCGTGCGAGGGTACTAATTCTGCTCGGATATTTACACCCGGGTATGTGAAAACATTGGGGAATGAAAAGTTCATCAATAATCGCGGGCGCGTCGCTATGGCTTACCGGTGGACCTCCCACTGATCTCAAAAGTATGGCGGATTGTCAAGAGTGGATTGAGTGAGTTTTTAGTTTGAAGAAATAAAAGGGCAATAAAGACAATAATTTCAAAATGTTAAGAAGAAATAGTTAAATATCACGTGGGACGTCAAGTCACGGCAATAACTAGGCCAACAACAAGGTAATTTGTCTTATTGTTTATGTCTTTGTCGGTTTAAAAAATGTTGGTTTAATATACACAGCTTTCCATTTTTATAGTGTCAGTGTAGGTGTAAGCTTTCTAGATTCCCGATTACCACGAAGAGACCAGAATTACTGTGTATTTAAAAAAATTCATTTTATATTAAATTCAAAGACAAAGTTTATGGCAAAGCGTATCAGACTATCACAGTATCAGTTGAAAAGCAGTTTATAAGTTTTATAAACATTTCAAAAGGTTTTAACAAACGTCTAAGATCCAATTCTATAAAAAAGTTACGCTTATAGAATGTATAACAACATACCTACATTTTATGTTTCGGAGATTGAAAATTCTGTAGTTAAAAGCATTAATTTTTCAAGTCATTTTTTAGAAAAAAATATAATAAACATACCAAAATATGTTTCCGTGTAACCGTGATGACCACAGAGATAGCGACAACTAATTTTGCCACAGCGATATATTGCGCCCAGCGGTCAGCTAAGTAAGTACCAATACTTCATGTACAAATGCGCATAATTAATCATCTTATTAAAAGACGAGGTACGATGTGATACGATACTGGGATTTTTCTATTTCTGTTTTCTTCAAATTATTTTGGATCTAGGCTGTAGTCGTTTTGTTTAAAAATGCGAGGGGTTGCTGCATGCATGTATTTCTAGTTTGTAGACCTTAAAAAAGCATTTGACACCGTCGACCATGCGATCGCATTATCAAATCTTGACTTATATAGTATTGGAGGGGCTAGCCTTGAATGGTTTAAGTCCTACCTTGGTGATAGAAAGCAAATCTGTTCACGCGAAGAACATTCCAACTTAACCAACAGCAATTTTAACAGTGCATATTTAACAGCTTAAAACGTTGTGGATTTAACAAGTTAAATAAAGCTACAAAGAATACAAATTTAGTTGAAATGTTCAAAAATGCCTAGCAAAAGATGATGCAGCACAGCAAAATTGCGATTCTTATTTTAAGAAAAAAAATACTTGTTTTGAGTAAGAAACTATTCAAAACAATTAAGCTTTTGCTTGTAAGAATAGCAAGTAGAAAATTCTTGGGTAGAATACTAGTCAAGAATCTATTTCTTAGCAAGAATTCTTGTCAAGAATTGTTATGAAATTCAAAACAAGTAATTTTTTGCTTGCCAGAATAGAAAGAAAATATTCCGTGGTTAGAATTCTTGTCAAGAATGTATTTCTTGGCAAGAATTCTTGTCAAGAATTGTTTTCTTTATAGCAAGAATTCTTGTTAATAATTCTTGCTAGCAAAAATCATGAAGAATAGAATTATGTTAAGAAAAGTTACTAATTTTAAATAATTACAAAGCCTAAGTAAAATTTTACTTGCCAGAATAGTAAGCACATTTTTACTCAAAAACTACTTAAATAGTACATAGGCCTAAGTAACGTTTTCTTATACTAAGTCAGAATTTTTCTTGCTATATTAAGAATTGAATATACAGTAGAATTCGGTATATATAGATTCAATTATTTTTACATGGCGGCCATGCATGCACTGCTTTTCAAAATCAAATAATTCAATGAACAATCAGGTTTGTTAACTATAAATATAATTAAAGATTCTCGCAACACTAGGATAAGATAGAAATATACCAGATATATATGTAGAACGTACATGAATGTCTTTAACATTTAATATATCTTGATTGTAGAATTATACTATACATGTACATATAAACATTATCATATATAATCCTCAAAACATATACCATAATCTCTCTAATTTGCTCCCGTGCAGGGCTTATTTCTTAGGCACCTTTTGTGAGGGCTTGTTGCAGATTATTTGAGAGGAGAGAAACCTCTCTTTCAAACTAAGCACCTCCCCCCATTCACACAAAAACACAAGTTTTGATCAGATTTTTTAGAGAGATTACGGTATGAAAATATTGTTCAAGCACGGTACAACATTCAAAACCTTATCAAAACACTTAACATGTAAGGTGGTTTGTATGAATGGGAGTGGGGGTTATAAGATAGGGGGCGCTTAAGGGGGTCCTCTACCAAATTTTTTTTTTACTGTTAATCTAATGATATGAAACACTTCTTTTAGTATGTTGTTGGGCTAGATACCCTGACCAAAAAAAGGTATAGTTGGAAGAAGTGGTTGCCATGGTTACCAAGATAAAAGACCCCATATGGTGAAATATGGGGTCTTTTATAAGCATGATAACTAAAAAAGTATTAATGTTAAAGACATAGAATAACTTTTATTTATTAACTAACGACATTATCTAGGAGATGAAGTAAAATTGTTAGCATATGTGTTATAATAAATGTTTTACGCCATGAATACTAAAAATGAACATCACTATCCTCACTTAAGATATTACAATTTCAAAATTATTGAAGATAGGGTAATTATTTTACTATGTCTCCTAGAGCAGGTTATATAGAGTAAGTCCTGCAAATTTCAGCAAGATAGCTTTAATTCTTCTTAAGATATCCTGCGCGCAATATTGTTAATTACACGTTTTCGGTAATTTGAGAAAAACAGCTTTAAAGTCAAATATTTAGTTTATTTACAAGATAATCACTTAGGAATGTGCTCTTTTTCTCCGATTTAAAGCAATTTTCATGAACTAAAAACCCATGGAGGTTATTGAGAAGGCTTTAAAGTATATAATTATTGGTTTTCTAAAATTTCATAAATATTTTGAAAACCGTAAAAAATTTGGTATAGGACCCCCTTAATATATTCCTTCAACTAAGAAAGGGGAGTTTATTAGAGATAGGGGGGGGGGGGGGGTTTGAGAGGGGGCTAAGTAATTGAGAGATTAGGTCATAAGCATTTCAGGATTAAACTACCTGAAAAATCGAACATTGCTCTTTTAAATTGAGCAAATTTATCTGGAAGTTAGGGTCGTTTGCTTGAAAAGTCGAAGGATTTTTCAAGTGGTTTGATCCTAAAGCCCTTTAAAATTTAATTTGACCCCTGCAATCAGTTATCGGGTCTTCAGCTTCCTTGCAATTTCCCTTACATCAAGTGATCAAGATATATTATTCGGAGGTCCATTTCAATCTTAAAATAGATATAGACCATTCGTATCGTGACACAATATTTTAAGTTAGTTGGCAGCTTCGTTGTCGGCTTCAGTTCTTTGAAGCGAAACCGCTAGTGGCTTCGTGGGAAAAATTGACGTATAATTGGCATAAAAGTTACATAAAAGCACATAAGAAGAAACTTTACCTTTAAATACATCTTCTAAGCCGAAACAATACCACCCTTGAAGCATTTTTCTACAAAAATATTGAAAAATTCTTTTTCATTTGCTACATTTTATATCAGGTTTCAACATCAAATTTTCTTGAAAAATTCTTTTTCAAGAAAATTTGATGTTGAAACCTGATATAAAATGTAGCAACAAAAAATTGAAGAAAAGAGCGGGAAAGCAATTATTCCGGTGTGGTAATTAAACTCCTGTTGATTTCTGAATGCCCATTGGATGGCTTGCTCAATAACTATCGGAGAAACACCCCCTCGGCCTCGGCATTTTGAGCTGCTTTGCCAAATTAAACAATAAACATTTGTATATTTCATTATATTTAAAGTTTTAATCCCCGAGCCCCCGAGGGTACTAATTCCGCTCGAATATTTACACCCGGGTATGTGAGAACATAGCGGATTCATAGCAGAACATCAGCATTTAAACTGCCATTTTGAAAACCTTTTTCAAAAATTATTTTTAATACTCGGACCAAAACATACGGATACAGTAAATAGAGTCATCGATCAAAACAAGATAAATGAACATTTTCAAGAGGACTTTTAATGGTTAAATTCAACAAGAGAAGAAACAGTCGAATGGCTGCAAAGGGGACACGATTTTGAAGTTTTGAAGTGTTTTAAACGGGTAAGTGTGTATTTTGCATATTTTAGTTTGTGGATTTGCAAAGGCGTATGTCACTCTGTGAGGTTATTTGAGTATCGATTAAACCTAAAAGGTATTTTAGCAAGTTTAAATCTGATTTTGAAGAAACAACGTAATGTCAAAAACTTCATTTTAAAGGTAAATTTAAAAAAATGCACTGTTCAAAAACTCCTGAAGTTCTCTGAAGATTTTTTGACGTTTTTGTGAAATGTCTAAGACTGAATTTTACAGCAAACCAAAGCTATAAAAGAGTACGAGTATATCACTATCGTACATTTTGTACAAAAAGTAAAAAGTTGCGTGTTGCTATGGCTACAGTGATTGACTGAATTGTTCATGTTAGAATAAATTTTGGGAAGTATAATTCCTGAGTTCAAATAGGCGAGGGGTTCTGCATGAGTGTATTTCTAGTATATGTAATACTTTGAATTTCGAGCCATCCATACTATCAACCTACAAAGCAAAATATATCCCAACTAAACTTATATTCTTATCATAAAGAAGTTAATGGACTCCACTGAATGCCAATTGCAAGCTTAAAATTGCAATATTCTTCTTGGTATTTCACCAAGAAGAGTTCTACTTTAATTCTTATTTCTAGTAATATTTTTCTTGAAACAAAAAACTAGCCAAACAATAATCATCTCCGCAAGTACATTAATTCTTGTTTTAAGAACATTGTTTATCTTACCAAAAATATTCTTACTTGATTTCTTATTTCAAGATATTTTTTGCTGGAATCAAGAAACTGGGCAATACAATATTTTTCTCGGTAAGAACATTCATTCTTATTTTAAGAACACTAATATTCTTGTTAAGATTATTTATACTTGAATTCTTATTTCAAGTAATCTTTTTCTCGAAATAAGAAAACGGTGAAAAATTGGGCCAGCAAGGTCAAAAATGATGCCATCGGTTTGAAGCCAAATATTCCAGCGAAATGCACGGCTTTTGCAGAAGTGTGGGGACTAGTTAATTTACGTATAAAATGGCGCATTCGATGGAAATTTGATACATGCACGCTATATACAAACACGTTGGCCGCAAAATCAACAAGATCTAGCTTTTGTCTTTCGTTTGGTACCAAATGTTGAATGAAAGCTCATATTGGAACTTGAGAAAAGCCGTGTTAAGGTGGCTCCCTACAGTTAGTACAGTTTGAAATCCGATCTATATAGATCAGACGTCATGATCGCGTCCCACGCGTGGAATATTCGTGACCCGGCAAAAATGTTTGAAGCAAGCCGCGGAAGTTATTTTCGGAGACTTTTAATACATCTGCGAAGAAACCACAAATTTTTCATTATAATCGTAAACCTTTGAAATTTAAACAGTATGTATGTTTTTAACCAGTTTCTAAGCTTTCTTTTAGTGAGTTTTCTACCTATATAAGTTCCGTATATGCTTTTATAATTTACAAAATCTTCGACTGGTTGCATTGAATATTACTATTAGATTCTAAATTTATATTTTATACTGTGTTCAAGGACGTCTAGAACTGCCAAAGTAATATATAGAGCATATTACACGGTGGCGAGAAGATATGAATATTATTTTCAAGTGATTAAAACAATATTTTACGAACGAGCGCAGCGACTGAGTAAAATATTGTTTTTAACACGAGAAACTCAAATAAGAACAGTCTTTATTTGACAACCGCGCGAGGAAACGGTCTGATGATAGTTGACTTCCATTTGAGCATTACCATCACTCATACTACAGCTGAGATGTCAGCGAGGCCAGAAAAAACCTGCAGTACAGGAAACCTGAACGGGGCCCAAGACATACAGCAGCTCCCCCACGAAGCTTTTTATCTCACAAATTCATAATTGGAGTGTTGGTAACACGACAAACAGAGCTGACGTTTGTTCTATTATTTTCCATTTTATTTATTTATTTATTTTTCAATTAATGTAGTTTAATATGTTGGATTCAAATCATAGAGTTTTGAACAACTGGCGACTTAGCGAAAGAACAACAAACACAACGACGCATTTTGTGGCATATATTTTGGGCAAGGAAGTGCTCGAACGGTCTAAAGGCTCTAGCGAACCTACGTTTTTACCTAGAGGAGACGAAGGTCATCTAGATGTGCAGAGGGTTGAGCCAGCTCTGGCGTGTTGTTCAGCGAGTTGAGACCTGATTGTCTAGATACCACCATTAGTTATACTGAGACGGTAAGGGCACTCAAGACCTGACAGAGCATGCAAAAACTGTAGGTTATTCTACCTCTATAACGGGGAAGACGGCGGGCCCCTGTTCAGGTCAGTCAGCTTGAAATTGAGTCGCATTTTCGACCTGAATGACCTGTAAAATGCACTTCACGTGGCGAAGTGTTAATTGTCCCAAAGGACAGCACTTCCCTGCCATTATTTTTATTTTTCCTTTCTTTTAAACGAGATAACTACAAATGAATACGTTACATATATACATATTGATGATCTACGTATTAGTTTCGATGTGCCCATCCTCGACTGTTCCTTGGTTGTGGGGAGGTGGGCGGTATTTTTTTTTTATAACAGAGGTTTTATACCTTCAGGAGACCGTTTAGAATTTGACCAGCGATGTTGACGCACAGACTGAGGTCTTGCAAATGAATAATGCATGCATAAACTGTAGGCAAAAGTCCTTGGAGAAAAAGGGGGCCATTGTCCACTTGCACGTGGAGGAGACGGAGGTCCTCTAGATGTGCAGAGGGTTGAGCCAGCTCTGGCATGTTGTTCAGACCTGGCGAGTTGAGACCTGATTGTCTAGAGACCACCATTAGTTATACTGAGACAGTAAGGGCACTCAAGACCTGACAGAGCATGCAAAAACTGTAGGTTATTCTAGAGGAGACGGTTGGCCTCCAGATAACGGGGGAGACGGCGGGCCCCCGTTCAGGTCAGTCAGCTCGTTGAAATCGAGTCCTAGTTGGACTTGGTGACCAACTATTGGTGCAGGGTACTCAACTATGTATGACTGACCCATCGAGTCACTAGGTCAGGTCATTAGGTCGCATTTTCGACATGAATGACCTGTAAAACGCACTTCACGTGGCGAAATGTTGCCCCAAAGGACATCACTTCCCTGCCATTAATGGCAATCTCCGCCATTGTCATTTCCGCCACGGGAAGCAGCGCCGATTGGACAGAGCAATCGAAAGAGCAATAACATGATGGTAAATTGCTGGAGAAATGGGTCTGTCTGGGTGAATGCTGTAGGGGGAAAATGTTTTTTGTTTTATTTTATATTTCTATGGGAGTTTAATTTGTTGTGCTTTTAAGCCGTTTCGTATAAGGTGATATTAGATACGAGAATATATTTACTCGTTGTCGAAACGGACTGTGTTTGGAACACAACGCTTGGCAAAATATATAGGAACGTTTAGCTATTGTGATGGTTCAGCTTAATGATTGTTTCGCCCAAACAAGCCTTTTGACTTAATCCCTTAATGAGTTAAGGTATTGTGTCTTTAGTTTACATTAGCAACAAATGTATCAATATATTTATTTTCTGTTTTCAGCGCTAGCTGAAGATCTTTCAGCGAATTTATAAAAATATCATCCATTTTGTGATTTGTTTTTTTCGGGGTTTTTTTCTTGTGGTGTTTAACCATGCTCCATGGACCTACCTCGTTTTACCTGAACGAGATAACGTCATTGTAGCGCTACGTTGTGGCACTACGCTGTGTTGCTACTGTATTGCGACGTCATTGGTCTTGCACACTAATTACTTCTGCCGGGATATGTGGGTTGGAGGGATGCTAAAAATTGCAGAGTCAGCAAGTCTTGCCCAAGCTTGCCCGCGTGACACGTTGAACTCAGCAAAAATTGTCTGGCCTTGTTCCGTGACGTCATTGTATGAAGGTTGAGAAGTCCCAAAGGAGTAGGACCGAGTTGTATAATGATGAGTTGCGACCCCCCTTTTTTATGTTAATTACGTAACACGCCACCCTCATATGCTAATGACCACGTGCCACCCCGTAACACCCCGTGCCAGCCCGTGCCACCCCCAAAATAAGGGTCGAAAACTACCTACACTACTACTTATATATATCATTTATAGAAAAACTAGGGTAATGAATTGGTTTAACGCTTTGTACTTGCGGTCAGTTTATATGCAACAGAAACTAAAACATTCTTTGGAGTCTGAAGACCAACGTCCCAGTGTTTTAATGAGCCAAGAAGGTAGTCCTGCGGAACCAGCGGCCGTGGCAGCTCCGATTCTGAAACTATGAGAGGCATACAGCTTTTCATCTAGACCTTGACCTTGAAGTAGACTACGTAAATGTGATGTTAGTGTTATACGGGTAAGTGGAACACCAGACTCCAATTCGAAAAGCGGCCGAGTTGTTTGGACAGACGATGACTGGAGCAGATAGGTTTCATAGCCCGGACAGGGCAAAGGTTATTAAGCGATGATCCAATTGTTAAACGACATCCACGGCGAAAAGGGTCGGTTTTAGAGCGTTTAATAACTACATCATAATATTCCGCATGCAAAATGTTCGGGTGGAAAATAATGTCAGTTCGTGAAAGGTGGTAATCGGGATCAAATGGGGAATTACACGTAAATTCACTATACCGTAGGAAACCGAAGAAAGCCAAAGTAAAAGCAGCCCAAAGCATCACATTGTCCAAGGAGTCGTCTGTAAACTGAGGACGTAGTGCGGAATAAAGGCACTCGAGTTCGTTTACGGTAAAAGGCCGCCGATCCCTCACCTTTTCACCCTTGAGGCGTTTCAGACCTTTAAGACACTTTTCTAACAATTGCATTCTTCCCATATCAAATGGGACTTGAAAATTACGTGAAGGTAAGACACGCTAGCTATGTATGTTTTAACCGTTGCATAGCAAACTGATTTTGAAAAATGACCAACAAAGTAAAGTAGAGTAATTTCAGTCGCAGGCAGTAATGGTGAACAGGGTGTCACGATACCTTTAGCGAGACAAAATGATATAAACTGTTTAATACCCGCAGCATATGTTTGTTTTGTTGATGTTGCCCAAGAATGTTGGATAAGTTCATAAATACGGTCCTTCAAATATGAATCATGGATGACGGGATTGCGCAAGCCAGAGAAGAGGTCAATGGCGCTAATTGTTTGAAGCGGTCCATCTGAAAACGAGAGAGCGAGTCAGCAATGCCATTGTCAAGTCCGCGTACATGCCTGGCCGTAAACGTAAAATTATTTTGCAATGTGCAAAAAACTATCGGTCGTACTAGATCCATTATCTTCGGGCTTTTTGACGTCTTCTGGTTGAGGATTTGAACAACGGACTCGCTGTCACAGAAAAACACAATGCGTTTAGCTGTCCACTGGGAACCCCAGAGACAACAGGCAAGATAAATTGGATAAAGCTCTTGCCATGCTATCGAAATACCAATTTTTTTATTATTATTTTGGTCAGGCAGCCAGCGGCCTTGGAACCATTGTCCTGCTAAACAACCACCAAAACCCATTGAACCTGATGCATCGGTATATAACTGAAGTGATGGGGATGGCGTCCGATCAGAGTCAAGAAAGAGACTAATACCGTTCCAGTGTTTTAGAAAAAGCTCCCACATAGCTAAATCCTTATGAAACCCCGAGGTTAATCTTACAAAATAATAAGGCTGTTTAACACCACATGTTAGGGCAATCATGCGACGGAGGAACGTGCGTCCTGGGGCAATGACCCGACATGCAAACTGAAGAACCCCAATAAGAGATTGAAGCTCCTTTAACTTACAGGAAGAGCGTCTTTTCAAATTCTCAAGGAGAGTCCTATACTGGGTTAATTTATCTTCGGGCAAGAGAGCCAGCATGCGAATAGAATCTAGGGTAATGCCAAGGAACTCTAAAGTCTGAGTTGGGGCAAAGGTTTTCCCAGGACCAATAGGGACATTTAATTGAGTGAACAGACACAACAATTTACACAACGAAGTCGAACACGAAGAACGAGGAGCAGCTTCGGCTATAAATAAATCGTCCAAAATATGGAGAACGTTTGAAACACCTAATTTGGTTATAAGAATCCATCCAGGGGCATCCGAAAGCATATTAAAAATAAAGGGTGCACTACAAAGTCCAACGCGGAGTACGCGGTCAAAAAAGTACAACCCACGCCATTTCATGCCGAGAAGTTCCCAGTCATCATAATGTACTGGGATATTTCGAAAAGCAGATTGAACATCGGTTTTTGCCATGAAACAATTCGGTCCTAATTTTAGAAGGATTCTTAAAAGTAGCATCGTCAATTCTGACCAACTGTAACGAGTAATCTTCGGACGAAATGTTAGCATTAACGCTAGTATCAGACGCTTTTGGATAAGATAGGTGGAAAATTGTTCTCCATTTGGATGAATTCTGGGCAGGATTGCCAAGGTCCAAAGAGGGTGTTGGAGCGGTTTGCGCGGAAAAATTTACAACAGGTGGTGGTTGAGGTGGCGGTGTTGGGGATACGGTTCCGCGGTCCAAAACATCGCGAAGCAACCGTGCTAGGTCAGACGCAACGAGCGGAGAGATTCGGTAGAGAAGAGCGACATACCCGGAGTCAGATCAGGAGGTGTTGGGTTTTACCTGATTTCTGTTCCATCATGATCGGCGAGGCGCCACAATAGAGTCTCACGCGAATCAGCAAGAGAAAGGTTTCTCTGCGCCAACAGAAGATGGAGAACTTCGGTGGACAGGTCAGCGTAGTTCGCGGGAGAACCAGAGGGCTGTTCGTTGGCGCGGTTATTCGCGTTCGACGTTTCGCCGACGTTTTCTGCCGTGGGTTGCTCGTTTCGGTCTTGTGTACGAGCGCGAGGCATGGTATAGAAGTTGGGGTTTTTGTATAACAGAGGTCTCACCACCACCACCACCACCACCACCACCACTACCACTACTACTACTGAGTTTTATACCTTCAGTAGACCTTTTAGAATTTGACCAGCGATGTTAACTAGAATTTGATTTGCGAATGAATAATGCATTTGTATCAGTTGTTCCCGTGCTAAGTTGCCAAAGTTCGATTTCGTTTGACATTTATAATTATTAGAAGTATTCGACAAAGGGGCTGCTTTGTTCTATCAAGGTCAATCAAGGTATGCTTAAGCCTTGACCAAGCTAAATTTGGTACATTTAGTAATTGCGTTGACAGACTGGAAAAGAGCCTTGAGGCAAATGGAGTCACTTAAACATATTAAGCGTATAAATTGAATGTTTCATCTAACGTAACAGTCTGGTATATGGAACTCGGAGCTATAATTTAACGATAATGGTATTTTTTGCTATAAACGTAAAATTTTACGGTAAATACAAATATTTTCAGGCCTCGAGACAAGGATTAAACTTTGGACTCACTATAACAATAAGATATATTAAATAGATATATCATATTATGATTTATACATGTATGATACCAGAATACTATGATATCGAATGGCAATTGAGAGATATACGTACTATGACAATTGAGAGATATAACATTCGTTTGAGTCAGTTGCTGGTAATATACTTACGACGCCCCGCATGGGCCGCATGCGAGGCAACCAATTGTGTTGCATCCAGCAAGCGTGGCATGTCGTGTTCTTCGGATCTGTTGACTGCTTGGCATCTGTCCGTACTAACTTTAGAGCGGAATTGAGCTGGCATATTTCTTGGACCATGGGAGGAATAATAGCACATGCTTTCTCTGCATCAGTGAGTTCCAATAGTAGATAAACCACGTCGTTACTCGCCATGCTGCCCGTCGTTTGCATCAATCTTGTTGTTGTGCCGAAGGATGTCTCGCATCGACATATTTAGCAGTCGAATCGCCCAAGTTCTCGCACCGTCTAAAGCACTTCGCATAATATATATGTAAATTTTTATTCCTGCAAAATTTCGTGTTTATTCAGTTGAAACATTCGGCAAATTGACACGCTTGACGTTATATAGCGCGCTTTGCCTATTGTCATTGAAAAATGATTGGCAGTAGAGTCATTCGATTGGCTGAGCAAATTGTATTCGTATTGCACGTGTCTGGACAAACTTTGAACTTTGAACAGAAATATTTTCTTGTAAATTTAGTGGGTGTTGACAGGCTTTTCCCACTTGTTGGATAGTAAAACAAACCTCAATTTAATGTGTTGTCTCATTAACTTATATTCACACATTGTGACCTATAAATTGGCTTTTGTCTTATTAAGATTGGAAGCGTGTTCCAGATTGACGGAGCTGCACACTTAAATGCTCTGTCACCAAGGGTCTTAGCATTGGTTTTAGCCTTTTAGGAATGTGTAGCAAGAAGCAATCATCTGACCTTAGGTGGTAGCTTCATGCTTTCGTATTTAATGGACAACAGGTCTGTAATATATTGAGGTGCCATACTATGAAGTGCTTTATACACTAATAACGCGGTCTTAAATTCCACTCTAAACTTTATTGGTAGCCAGTGAAGATGCATGAGAACTGGAGTAATATGAGCAATTCTGGGAGTAAGACATGTCATTCTTGCGGCGGCATTAAGAACCTTCTGTAGACGTTGAATCTGATATTGTGGCAGCCCAATCAGGAGAGAATTGCAATAGTCTAGATGGGACGGTACCAGAGTTTTAGTCGATTCTATAGAAAGGAACTTTCTTACTTGTCTAATTTTATTTAGACCTCTAAACGCTTTACTGCACACCTTTCCCACGTGTACATCCATGGACATGATTGTGTTCGTCGAACCAAACCCCTAAGTTCCGGACACTTTTGACAGGAATAATATCAACATCTCCTACTCGCACCGAATCAATTTCATTAAAAATTCAGTTTTAAAATCATTGACTCGTAGCTTTTGCGAAACAAGCCATGCACGAACATCAATTATACATGCTTCTACTGAGCTTTACTGCTTCATTTTGACAAGTAGGCGATTTTTACAAAAAAATATAGATATAATTGTGAATCATCTGCATATCCATTGGAATTTGGTAAGTGCTTGTTAATAATTTCAAATAATTTCGACACATAAAAAAGAAACAAAATAGGCCGGAGACAACTTCCTTGAGGAACTCCACAATTCACATCAAAACTATTGGACATCACTTGGTTTACACAAACAAATTGATTTCTGTCCGATAGAAAGGATTTAATCCACTTTAGTGCATTTCCAGTCACGCGAAATTCAAGTTCTAGTATTTCGATCTCATTATCCACTGTATCAAAGGCTGCAGTTAAATCCAACAAGACAAGCAGCGTTACTTTTCGTTGATCCGTGCTCGTCAGTATATCACTTTGAACCTTAACAATTCTTGCCAAGACAAATTGTGCTAGTTTACTTATTTTAAGTGCTATTTCTCTTAAAACAAGAAAATTGCAAGAATTTTAGTCTTGATAAGAATTTAGGATTCTGCTGTGTGTAGAGGTAAGAAATTTCAGGAAAATCAGGTTTTCTCCGGTTAAGTTTAAGGTTATCTGACCGAACGCAGTGCTTCGTACAACGCCATTTTACTTTCCGGTTAACTAACCGTTGGATAGGAAATTTATCCTCCCGATAGCGGCTAAACACAGTTTAAGTTAAACGCCTTTTGTACAACCGGCCACTGACACTGTACTTGAAAATATACAAATATGATAAATGCTCATTACTTCAAATACTAATCGCACGTGGCGATTTATAATACATCAGTTACCTAATAAAATATACTCATTCCCATCCTTCCCATTATTATCGTGTAGTCCATACAATTGGTTATACAGGGTGAGTCAGAAAAAAGTGATGCCTTTGAAATTTAATACAATAGTGAACCTTTTGAAATTGAACTTCATATTTGCATTTTCTTTCAAAGAATCTATTGTACCCTATTGTATTTAATTTCAAAGGCATCACTTTTTTCTGACTCACCCTGTCCAGGGTGTCTCAAAAAAACCGCTACCCTTAGAAATTAGAGGCTTTAGAAAAAGTCTCGATTTTGTACACTTGGGAATTTAAAATTGCTTATTTGCTTCTAATGCATGCAAATATGCCAGACAAAGCGAAATTTCTAAAGCCTCTAATTTCTAAGGGTAGCGGTTTTTGAGACACCCTGTAGTTGCTGAACACTTAGAACTGTCAGTGGTTACACAATTATGCAGAATGTTAATAAATAATTTTTCTTATGAATAATATTGTGTATTTGTTTATTCGCTTTAATATTGAAGCCGCACTAAAGAAAAGTCACAAATTCGAATATTCGATATAGGCAAAAGCCTTTGCCATAGTAATAGACCATAATTTTCAAAGAAAGATTTACTTATCAAACCCAAGTCAAAGTCAAAGACAAAAAGAAAATTCAACTATTGACATATACGAGATGAGAGAAGGAAGCCCGTTATGGCTAATATTGATTATCGGGATATTGTTGACTTTCAATGAGGCAAGATCAGGTACACCGTGCAGTTATTTTCACTATATAACCACGCAGTGGTATATTAAAATATGTTTTTATAAAACCACATATTATGTGTTGTATCGAACAATCCGCAATTAATTAGTTAATATTATATTTCATTATAACACGAATATACACGTAACAATTATTGTATACACACTTGATGGGAATAAATAGACATTGTTAATTTGACTAAAGAGTATAGTACGCGTAGTACGTTTCGTATTTACAGTATGTTGGAATACTGAATCCGACAAGATACATGCAAAAGTGGCGACGAGGATAGCTAAACGACAAGATGGAGATTAGCAATTCTACATCAAATACAACTCACTGATCTCAGGCCCCGTTTACACTATGACAGTACGGTTGCCATTCCCTTACGAATTCACTACGCTTGTTACTATTGCGTTTACACTATAACGGAGTAACATGCCGTAGCGTACTAATTACAGACCACTACGCTTGGCACTCCGTGTGTCGGGTCATGTATTTCGCACGTGTAAGCGGGAAATACATGACGCTTGCTCAATATCTGACTAGGTCGAAACGACTTTTCTAGGTTTATATCTCGGTTTATATCATGTTTGATGTTTATAAAAAGACGCTCTATGGAGCGTTAAGTCGCTAGGGATATGGTAGTATGCAACTTTAGAGTTACTACAAGATGAATAACATGGCCTTAGGAAAAAAGAATTAACATCCATTTCTTCAAGTCACATAATATAGAGCTTGCCATACAGTATTGTCAGTATTGTTTTCTGTATAATGATATAGTAGAGTTGTTAAGCTGTTTTATGAATGATAAATATGTAATTTACATATTCACCGAGATATAAACCTAGCAAAGTCGTTTCGACCTGGTCAGATATTTAGCAAGCGTCATGTATTTCCCGCTTACACGTACGAAATGTAATGTAAACAGTATATATATTAGAATTAAAATTATTATATGGATTTTCAATGAACATGTATTTAGCAAGCATAGCATTAGAAAGTATAGAGCTCCACATATCTTTTATCAACAATGTCGATGTTGTCCAAAAAAAGGCATATTAAATAAACGAAAATGATAACGTTTGTTTAAATAATGTTGAATGCATTGTGTCATATCATATTTGCAAAAGGAAATTACTAGCTATGGTCTATATATAGACTACATTATATAAATTCACGTGGCAGTACTGCATGATATGTCGTGTAGTATTTAACCTGCGTGGCTAGCGGTTTTAATTAAAGGCGTTGTAGTATATATACTCCGATATATTCGGCGATTTTCAGTGTACTCTCTGCCGTAAGCGTTTACCGTTGTAGAACCACTAAGACAAAAGAACATTTTAGACCGCAAAATAACAACGGAAAGCGACTTGGAAGACCCACGCGTTAGCTATGAGGGGTGATTACCGCCAAAATTAGGCAATACAATTATGCAATTGTGTTTGCACTTATGTAATTGTATGTTCAATTGTAGTTATGAATGCTGTTTTGCATTTCTGTTTGCTATTTTGTACTTCTATTTGACAATCCGACATTTTCTTTTGGCGCTGTGTTTTGAAATGCCATTATGCGATATGCCATTCGCCAAAATCAACATTCGGCATGACTCGCAGTAGACGAATTTTGGTATTTGAAATTTATTTGACGTTAATTTGTATTTCCGTTTAAAAATTTTGGAAGTGGAAACACTGTTAGCTTGGCGCGTATGCTCTTCTTCGAGAAGCTATTCAAGCTACCGTTCTTTTGTCTGGAAGTGTAGAATCGTCAACACCTGGTAGCGACGTTCGAGGAATGTGGGTGAAAATGTTGAGTCCTCTGATTCGTCTCCGAATACGGCGAATGGCAGCAACACAGCTGGACCTTCACCCCCTACGGCTACAGGATCACGTAGCAGTATTCAGCCCTTTCAATCCGCGCCAGGAGATCAATGAAAGCATTTTTGAAATAATATACTGTAGCAATGCTAGCACAGCTATCAAGGCAGTGCGTTAGGCTGATGCGATATATCGGTATTTTCGATAAATATCGATATTTCAAAAATATCGATATTCGATTTTTCGTATATCGAAAATATCGAAATTTTAACTAGCCAACTTAATCTCCTTTTTTTCGGCAATTATTGTCCGGTAAAGTTTAGAAAACACTTGTATGGCGGCAATTACGAATTCAAGTAGCAACGCGTGGGTAATAATAGAACATTTGTTTACTTTTACTTCATCATAAAATGGAATTGATAGTTCTCTCTTTTCTTAATCCTATACATTTAAAGTCTAAAAACCCGATTCAAGTTTTCATGGGATGTCTTTGTCCAGACGACACTTCGATGTGCCACAAAGCTAAAGGAGAAGGAACTGAATACACTCTTCGGTGAATAACATTCATTTCTAACGCACGCAGAAGGGTCCCTTGAGGATCTACACGTCGCATTGATTCCCGAATTCATTTTTGCTGGATTCGGGCACCTCGACTTCGCAGGTAGCCCGACATTCGTTTGTGCCCAGCGTTGGGTAAATTCGCCAAGATCTCAAGAATGGTTGCATCTAATTGTTCGTCCCGCATGCCAATAAATTTCCCTATTTGAGTGGACATTTGAAGAATTAGGTTCCAGATCCCGCCTTGGACGTAATTGCGCGCGCCAAAACGTAAACATGGCGGCCGCGAAGCGTGCACGTCAAGAGAAGTGGTTCTTTCTAAGCCTAGAACGTGGTGAAACGAGAAGAGCTGATACATTAAAGTCTAAGCAACAAAAGTAGGATACGATAGTAGCTTTGATGAATGGAGAGATGCGGGTGAATCACTAAATGGCGAAAAATCTAGCAAGCTTGGTCGTGCAACATTTCGATTTGAGCCGAGTATGGATTCCTTGCTTGACAGGACGTCGGCTTTCATTTACAATCTGGCCAAGTCGATTAAAGTTGCGCTGTATTCGAGCAAAAGGGAGTCTCCAGAAGTGCGGATTGTAGAACGTGTGGATGCTGATATTTATGAGAGCACCTTGAAGAACATTGGTGTTGTTATAAAGCTATTAAAGGGGGGGAAATATACATACTGTTTATAATAACAATGCTGATCTTTGCCACGTTCTGGGCAACAAATGGTTTGAGAGAATCGTCAACATAAATGGCGATTTTTTCTACGCTGTTAGTGGCACAGTGAAGTTCTGGTTAATAGAAAAAAGACCATTGAAAGAGTTTTTATTTTGGGGACCACTTGTTGGAACATCAAATTTCAAATGACTTGCTTTTGGTATTTAACTTTGGTCAAGGGGATGGAGTGAAAGCACAATACAACACAGATCAGTGGAAATGACACTTATTATTATATGTACAAATACATTATTTTCTGTTCTGTTCATAAACTTAGGGCCTAAGACGGGGGCTATCCATATGAGCCGGGCTGGCTCGACAACATTGTGTTCATATTGGAGCTGGGCTAACCCGCCTGGCAGAGATCCTGCTTGAGGCACAAAGGTAAAATAGTGATTTTCGAGTCAAACAGTATCATTGAAATTTTTCCAGGCAAATTAAGCCAGTTTAGTGCATTGTAAACAATTTATAGCCCGGCAAGGTGGGCTAGCCCGGCTCTTGTGAACATGCTGCCAGGTTAGCCCGGCTTATATGAACTGCCCCAAAGCTTCACTTTACATTGATTTCAGATAAATCTTAAAGTGCAGTGTGAAAGTTCCTACACTGCCCAAAATTTAACATCATATATATTCAGCATTTGTGGGCTGATTCTCTGCTGGGTATTTTTTTCTGCATCTCACTTGATTAGATTTAAAGTTCAAGGTTTTAGTAGATGTATAATTCGAGTGAAAGAATATATACCGGTTAGGTCTAAAAATTGTATATATTCTTACACTTTAATTATCCATCCACTAAAACCTTGAATTTTGATTCTCTGCTAGTTGCGCTATCAGGTAAACTGAGGAGAACACAAGATTATCTTTTGTGCTTGAATATGAATTTGAGGTTCTGCTCTCTCCCCACCTCTCAACAGCCTTCTCAGAGCATTTTACAGTTCTAGGATACAGAAACACAATTAAATTTTCCAAAGATGTACCCTTGTGAAAAAATCCCAAACAATAAACTATGCATAAATGTGAAAAAAATGTGTGTGTTCACCATTGTACTTATTTGTTATTGACTGCATGTTTTGCTCCATATTTTGCAACCTGATTTTAATAAATGTGTAGGAGAACAACATGGTTTTGTCCCACACGAGCTACATACAGGTCTTCATATTATTATATGGCCTTGCAAATTACAGTTGCTGCAGCTGAAGGTTCTTTTCTCTTGCTGGCAACCAATATCTTCCGAATACTCCATCCTATTTTGCTCAATGCCCTCATCTTGTTTCGATTTCTTTATCGATTTGTATAGCTCATAAAGAACTTTGCTGTAAGAAACACACACTAGTTTAAACTGCACACTATAAAATAAGCCCCTGTTTATATAAAACTGCATGACTGGTAGTCAGGTACAGTAAAATATAACTTAAGCATTCACTAAGTATAAAATATTGTTAAACGTAGTTAGGAACTTACTTGTTTAGTTGAGCCTGAAATGATGGGGGTTGCCAATAGCTCTCTCCATGGCTGATGGCTATTTTTCTCGTTATGGTTTCCTTCTTCTTGATCGGTGGGAAATGTTCCACACAACAGCAAAATATAGAGTATTCCCAATAGACTTCACGCAAGAGATAGCCAAACACGGTTAATTGAAACATTAGTAAGCAATAATATGCAAAATATAGGCAAAACAGCTCGCGAATAAAGCGAATTTGCCATACGAAGTTTCCCTCCAAATATTATGAATTTGATACCAAAATGATCAGTGGATCCCATGCTACCCATATCTGCTCCTACATTTGTCATTTTGGGTGATGGGATTGAGTTTGGGCACCTTTGCAGCAGGCCGCGTGGAACCGCGCGGGTCATTGCTTAATATGGATATATCGTATGTCGACACAAACAAAGTACATTTGCCATATATTTTCTTCGGATATTCTACTTTCTTTAAGAAGATTCAGATAGAATGACAAATAAACTATAATAATCTGTTCCTACATATGGATTTAGTCAGAAGGGAATATATCAAAATAAAGTTCAAAATTGTAGGATATTTGATGCTTTCGAAATTAAATTTCGGAGCCTGGGGACGAAAACATAATTAATAAGCAAATGTCACCGGATATTTTGCCGTAACGTCTGTGTAGGTTGCTCTGATTGATAAACTTTGGTCTTGTAATCTACGCTCAACTGTACGCAAACTAACGCCGAGTAACTCCGATATTTGAACGGTTGTAAAACGTCTTTCAATAAGAAAATTCAACTGTTCAAACGAAATGTTAAATTTTGGTCTTCCTGGAGACCCGCTAAAAATTAATTCTCTCAGTCGTACCGTTGTTCGCCTCTTCGGAGGAGTATGATAAGCATGCCAGTGCTTCTGAAAGGAGGTCGACCAAAGCTCGCTCGATGAACTGATACCGTATCACCAAACTCAACAACCATTCCAATCTTTGTTGCAAATTTTCCAGGTTCTCAGAAACACGTAGCTCCATCTCGCGCATGACTAGATACTCATAATACATTGCCTAATACGCTCTCCTACTTCTCTTCTAAACTCTTCAACGCCATTTGCTTCATCGACATGCGGCTAAATCGAGAGTTGGCACCAGCGCCTAACTATCACTGAAATCACATTAAATCCGGACTTTATTGCCTAAAGAGTCCAAAAGTAGTAAAAAATGAAAATAAAATACTGCGTGAAAAACAATAACGTAGGCCGGTAACAAGCTCAAAGCTATAATATCAATGATGTGGCTAAAATTGCAAATTTTTTCATTGTTTGCCCGATTGCTCGTTCAATACACTCTGCTGCGTTAAAGCGAATTCTTTTCTCAGTATTTACCTCTCTGATCGCGTATATTTATATATTACGTCTACTAATTTGTCAATATATCCTCACAAGTGTTTACAAATAATACGGAAATTATAGCTTTGAGCTTGTTCCACGTGCTTTATACAACCGGCCTACGTTATTGTTTTTCACGTTATTATTTTCTTTTAATTTTTTACTACTTTTGGACTCTTTAGGCAATTAATGTGATTTCAGTGATAGTTAGGCGCTGGTGCCAACTCTCGATTTAGCCGCATGTCCTTCATCGCCGTCCGCCATTAATTTCAATTCATTGTTTGTTTCGTTCCAGGCCACCCGCAGTCGTTAACAAAATTCGTCTACTGCGAGTCATGCCGAATGTCGTAATCACCCCTCATAGTTAGAGCGCTTGGGCAATTGCAAAATTTATGAGCCGAAGTCAATCATGCGCATCATCGGCGTATGTGCAGAACCACAATAGTCATGAATTTCGCAAGTCAGAAATTTCGCGTTACACCGGATGCAAATCAATACGCTATGGTAATTTAACGTAGCGACATAGTGTAATTAAACACTCTAATCCGTAATATCAGAGGAGGAATCGTCAGTATACCACAATGCATTGCGCTGGAGTTTTTTTTTGAAATCAACATTTTTGGCAGGAGCGGCGAGAAAATTGGTGATTTTTATTTAGTATTTTCTCATTGAAAATCAGATATTTTTAAAGGTACGTGTTGAAATTATTGTTGTATGTGCATCATATTTCACGGTTTTAATTTTGTTTTCTTTCTACGATGTTCTTTAGTTATATTAATTTACATATATGTATTGACCTAATTTTTGGGTTCCTACTCAAGGCGTAAAAATAGCTTTGAAATATATAGCATTGATACCAAGAAATCAAAAAAGACTCCACAAATAAGCGAGGGATCGCATTTTGAAAATGGTATATTTTGTGATATCCATGCTGCTAATTAAATATGCAATTAGAGCGCTCTGCTTCGACAAGTGATTTGTTCAAAAACCTCTAGCACATAAACTTTGTGTTTCTAAGCCCAAATTTATATGAATTACCCATTAATAGTGTAGATAAAATCATTTAGAAATTTTATAATGTCTATATTAGGGTCTATACACAGTATGCACAATGTCAATGGTATTACATACTATGTAAGCAACTCTTTGAGTTTAAAGTAGTTTAGAAGATTAGTAATTTTAACCTAAGGGTATCAACTGAAATGTTTTTCTCTTTTCTTTATATTGTATACAAAGCACTACTGGAGTGGTAAAAGTGAAATTTATGGGATAGAACATTCCTTGTCTGAAAACTATTATAATACTAACCAAGCATTACCTAATTTAATTAACCTTGAATTATATAAAGTTTTAGTGAAGCTTTGTTATCGTTTTACAGTGCCATAGACAGTTTGCATTTTAGGCCTGGTTTCCATTTGGTTGTAACTGTCATGACTAAGTCATATTCGACAATGAGAAATACTGTGGATTTGTCTTGTCTTTTCTGTGCTCTATGTAAATCAGTTTTTACTCTACCTAGTAGAGATATATCCACACTCTGTTGCATTGGTCACCTTGATATGTTCACAGTTACCACCATTATGTAACTTTGAGTATGAAAGCTGAAAAACTGAGATATATCTGTGTAAGAAAATCGGCATATCAAACTTCACCGAGCAGTTCACATAGACAGGGGCGGACTGGCTACTTCAGATAGGCCTGGGCTAGAGGGGGCCTGTACTTTTTTAGTCATATGTAAAAGCCCATTTCAAGGGGCCCAAGGGGGGCTTACAAGCAGGGGCCCACTGGGCTTTTCCCAGGTGAGCCCGACCGGCCAGTCCGCACATAGAATGCACTCTGGTGCTATAGGGATGTTTACATGAAAATTGGCCATCTAGCAACAAATTTGTTTTGCTTTAATTAGGTAAAAACATTAATATCCACAACTCCTTAGATTATTGTCCAATACCCTCAACCTTATTAGTCCATTTCAAAAATACTAAACCTTAAGTTATTTAAAAATAAACTAATGTCTATTTTGTCTATTTTGTAATAAAATATACTTATGTCTAATTATTATTCTTATGTCTTTTAAAATAAACTTATGTCTATTTTGGCTTGGGGTGAGTTTGTCAAGTTCAGTAAATTTAGATGTTCATCATCTGCATAACAGTAATGACCGTAAACCAATCTCAGGTGGCTTGGCTTGCTTGTAATAGTCCATACATGTTGTCATGAAATCTTCATGTAGTTAGTTCTTTTGTAACATGAAGCATTACATGTCAGGAACAAGGGGAAATTTCGTTTCGAGCCAATCATCGCGTTTGTTTACAATTTGGCTCTCGACCAATCAGAATGCTTGAAATCTAAAAACATCAACAAAAGGAGTGAGAAATTATTACTCTGTTCCAAGCCTTCCGTGCATCTGAATTTTCACTTTTTTGGTCCAAAAACGACAAATGCTTAAATCTTGAATTTCCTCGTGGGATTTTTTTCATTTCGACTTAGAACGCGAGATATTTATGTTTGAATAACCGTGTTGCGAAACGCGTAATATCGTGATATTTATTGCCGTCATTGATCACTTATATGAGAAAATGCATGTGTATCGTTTCGCAATTTTGTAGTGTTTTACCTTATTTAATAGTGCACACACGTAATAGTCGGCCGGCCAAGAGTTCAAAATATGCTCCTAAAAGATTTTGATGGCAATTTTATGTTAGAAGCTGGCAACAACCATATTCATACTCAGGTAGATGTAGGGAATAAGGTTTGAGGTGTTGCCAAGTCGAAATCTTAAATTTTGAGTGAAAAAATATGATATTTCTAAGCCTCCTTCCCGCGAAATCGCGGTAGTTTAACTTCAAACGCTTACCGACAATTCTGCTGCTATGAGACAGACTTCTTTGCTCTGATTGGCTATCGGCATTAGTTCCTAAATTGGTCAGCCAATTGGCGAACGTCGAAAAGTCCTGACGCTTCCGGTTTTTGCAACATACGAGGTAAACAACATCAAAGTTATTTATGCTATTTTAATGAATTTTCGTGGTAAGGCGATCAATATTATCTATACCCAATTGTTCTTTGCTTAGTTATACTGATTTAGAGCCCTTTGCCCGCATTTGCTTGATTATCGCCGCTGCCTATGGCTATGTCGTGTGAAGTCAAATATAGTTTTAATACAGCCAGTACAATAATATAGTGCACAAAATATTGAACTGTCTGACCGGAAAAAGTATGACTATTTTATTCAATTGATACTATCTCATTTCTCGACTTATTGAATACTATCAGAGAGTATTCTTATAATTTCAACAAGATTTTACCGCACTGTTCAGTTCAATCCTTTAACCTTTGGTTTAGCGGAGCAGCAAGTTGCAGCTGTTTGTCTCGGACTGATATCAAATTCCTGTGTTCGATATTTATTAAAAATAACATATCATTCCCAATGATAACAGGTCTCGTAAGCCATTCTAGAAGTCAGAACTTTAAAAGCACGGCTGGAGTTTGTTCACGAACATTATTTAGAACTTGACAAATTGCAAAGTACACTTTTATTGTTAGTTCCATGTTTCTAACAGTTAACACTAAAATATAAAAATATATATACAATAGTTTCTTAATGAATAAAGTCATTTTAGTCAAATGCGTCTGTGTTTATAATTACAGGCTACAGCGATAGACATTGAATAATACAGGCTAGCCTTGATATAGGTCAGTGCAAACATATATGCAAATGAAATATACAACAATCAAAACAGACGCGAGTCCTACTGTAGTTCGTTAGACAATCAGGTAAATCGTTAAATACACTTCCATTATATTTTCTATTTCAAAAGTTGATAGTTGAAACAGCCTCGTATTTCCACGTGACGCATAAGTGCCTGCATTAAATATAAAAATATAGTACAAAACGACGTTTACCTTCCAAAATTCTTCGCTTGGGAGTAGATTAATATTCATTGAACGGGTGTGCATCGAATTTAATTGCGAATTTGAATAACAAAGCGAAATATTTACGTATTTATGAGACCAATGCAAATTTCACAGTCCACTTGCTTCTTGCGAGCGCTGAGAAAATAGCGTTTCCTCATTGGTCGAAAAATATCATGTGACAGCTGTCCACCCTCCTCTGGGTCATTGGCTGACTAATTTAGGAACCAATGCCGATAGCCAATCAGAGCAAAGAAGTCTGTCTCACATCAGCAGAATTGTCGGTAATCGTTTGAAGTTAAATTACCGCGATTTCGCGGGAAGGTGGCTTAGAAATATCATATTTTTTCATTCAAAAAGATTTCGACTTGGCAACACCTCAAACCTTGTTCCTTACATCTATCTGAGTATGAATATGATTGTTGCCAGCTTCTAACATAAAATTGCCATCAAGTTGCAAGATACGATGACTTGGCCGGCCGTCTATTTAACAATTAGACAACGAGGCCGAGTTGGCTATGAGCGAATAGTCAACGAGGCGAAGCCGAGTTGACTATTCGCTCATAGCCAAAGAGAGGCCTGCTCTGGGATCTTAACTCGCCTTAACTCGCCGCGAGATAATGCAAGTTAAGGCGAGTTAAGGCGAGTTTAGGCGATTTAAGAAAAAACACAACTTTTAGGTTATGCGTTTTAAGGCGTTTTAGGGCGATTTAAGGCGATTTAAGAAAAAATACATGGTAATTAAATATGCAAGTATAGTACTTTAAGCAAAATACAGTAATAACACATAATTAATAGTGCATAGTAAATGTATTTTGAAAGAGCACCACTCCCCCCCTCACACCCCCAGGGGGTCTGGTTAGACTGTTATGTAAACAAGACCCAGTTTAAACTTATTATTAATTAGCTTGTTATTTTGCCGTATTACTAATTTTAAGGTTATACCACCAAATTGCTGGAATTAATACAATGATGAACATAAACCAGTATATAATATGTATTTTTAATTTGAATTGCATACTAATACCTATTACTAAGTTCAGTCCTGGAACCACAATCAATTGGAAATCTAAAAAATCAGGGTTGTGGCTGGAATGTAGGAACGAGAAGATTTAGTGCATCCCATGGGGTTGCTATCCTATATTTTGAGAATTTCCAAATGCATGAATGCCTTGTCAATATCTTGGAAATTCCAAGGGTACAGAATATATTAAAACTGTGACCATGCATGTTCCAATGTGGCAATACATTGTAGTTATTCAAACGAATTTACATATGTGTTAAACTTACCAAATAAGCTTGAATTTACGTTGCAAATATAGTATTTCATTTCCATGTGTTCATTTAATAACTAAAACTCAACATTGATTGGTATTTAGTGCAGTATTTATAAAAATTCACCAATGTTAAAATTTAGTTTATATAAAGTTTCCCAGCCTTGAATAATAAATTTCCGCTGGATAGCCTGAGAGAAGGCTCCCTCCCCGCAGTGGCTAACATGAAGTATTTAACTGAGTAATGAAAATACCAGGTTTTGTTATCGACCCAAGATAGTACGCTAAAAATGTTAAACCTCGGTTATTAAAACGATCATGGTCTTTATATAAGACGATATGAACCGGACAATGCTGACTATAAAAGTTGACCAGGATCATGCTGTGGTTTATCAATTTATGTAAGTTTGAACACTGTTGATATAAAATATTAAATGTTGTGCATTACAGGCACTGCAATTCAGCACTTGTATATAAGGCCGTCGGAATTATTAAAAGTATCAGTTTACCGTCACTTAAAATTTCGAAAGTTGATAAGCCCTCTACCCTGTAATTTATAGGTCCCGCACTATTTTCAATAAAGGAAAACGAAACAATTTATGAATTGTTCTGGAAGTTCATATCACAATATTGGCATATTAATTATACTTATCGAAATAGATAAAATGTTGAAAACAGACTGATTCTTGCCATCCTGACTTTTCTGTTTGAATATAAGGGTTCCTATGTCATATTATATACCTATAAGCTTGATAGTATGTAACTTATGCACCAGTCATGGAAAGCCTCGCACCCCCCTATCCGGGACATGCCGGGAAATAGCGGGATTTATTTGCAGATTAGCCTATCTGTTATGCCTGGGTACTCAGGGCATTAGACAGCGTACGTTAGATATGTGTCATGATGGCCAGGGATTATGGGCTGGGAATCAGCGGGAATGCGTCTGTTCGAGATGTATTATTAAGCCTTGTTCATCGACATTTACCCTATACTCTATAGACATTGTTTTACTAAAAATAGCTTTTACAGGATAATGTATTGACTTTGTGTAAATTGCAAGATACAGCTAACAGACAAAATGCAAAATATTTACCTACTTTGGCAAAGTTTTGACAAACTCTGGATTGCATGTTTGGCCTCCAATGATCAAAATTGGGGAAATTTTAGAATAGTTTGTTGAATTTTAAAAGCAATTATTATGGTAGCCTTCATTTTTGGTGCCCGGGTAGCAGGGGACTTTAGTCATGTTTAGACTAGTAAGAAGGCCATGTATAGGTGGGGGATTAGAATGATTTAGGACACAACCTTTATCTAATGTCCGCTGTTCCCTGGGTAGGGGGGTGCGTGGCTTTCCAATTACTAGTGCATTACTGTGTTTCGGCTTTTATCAATAAGCATGTAACTTCCCTTGTTTCGGCTAAGCGCCCTCTCTTCAGCAAGCCCCCTCGGATAAGTGCCCTCCTAATCTTATCTGAAATAAACAACCAGAACCCCCCTCTCCTGGGGAAAGGGTGTTTACACTGTATATAGTATTTACTATTTTCAGCATTTTAATTTGGTTGGCGAGTTTAGGCGATTTAGTGCGAGTTTAAGCGATTTAAGAGAAACGTTGCCAATTTTTATCTGCGATTTAAGGCGAGTTAGGGCGATTTAAGGCGAGTTAAGATCCCAGAGCAGGCCTAACGAGGCCGAGTTGTCTAATTGTTTTAGTATAAACTATAGCATTTATTGAGAACTAGGGAACACAATACAAAAGTAAACAAAAGTATTAATATTAATTTTAAACGTGAATTTTCACGCCATTGTTTTGAATTTTGCTACTAGTAGACTATCACTAATAGTCTACGAGTAGCGTAGCCAATCAGAACGCAGGAAAAGTGATAGTCTATTACTAAGTTTATACTAAAATAATATAGACGGCCGGCCAAGTCATCATATCTTGCAACTCGATGGCAATTTTATGTTAGAAGCTGGTAACAATCATATTCATACTGAGATAGATGTAAGGGACCGGTCATAAAGTATGTGTACTGGGGGGTGGAGGGTATTCCAAAATACTACCATAAAATTTGGTACCCCCCCGAAAAGCGTCAGAAAATATTTAATACCCCCCTCAAAGGTGATGAAATGTTTCGTACCCCTCCCCCCCACCCAACCAATCACCTCCCCCCCAAAAAACATGAAACAAATATAAATGCCAAGAACATAATCTGTTACAAATTGTTATTGTTAATCCAAGTTTTGAGCATTGACATATATTTAATAGTGCTCTTTTACACCACATGTATCCAATACATGAAAAATACATGGATGCTTGGAAATACCAGATTTATTTCTCTTGTTGAACACGATATCTCACTCGTTCGCTGTGCTCACTCGTGAGATATCATGTTCAACAATCAAAATAAATCTGGTATTTCCACGCACCCATGTATTATTCTCTATATATTTCATTTGCACTGAGCTATATCAATGTCTTTTCGCTGTTGCCTGTAATTATATTAAAACACAAACGTATATATATTAAAACACAAACGTATATATATTAAAACACAAACGTATACATGACTTGTATATATATTTTTATATTTTAATGTTAACTGTTAGAAACATATTCGGCTTTTGAATGGCACTAATAATATAAATTGTACTTTGCAATTTGTCAAATTCAATAACAGTGATGTTTTTGTTCGTGAACAAACTCAAGCACGGAATTGTTTTAAAGTTCTAACATCTAGAATGGCTTACGAGACCTGTTATCATTGAGAATGATATATTATTTTTATAATAAATAGGGACAACTATATATTTCTTTAATTTCGAACACAGAATTTGATATCAGTCCTAGACAAACAGCTGCAACTTGCTGCCACTGTTTAAACCAAATGCTAAATAATTCAACTGGACAGGGCGGTAAAATCTTGTTGAAATTATAAGAATACTCTCTGGTAGTATTCAATAAGTCGAGTGAAATGAGATAGTATCGATTGAATAAAATAGTCCTACTTTTTCCGGTCAGACAGTTCAATATTTTGTGCACTATATTATTGTACTGGCTGTATTAAACTAACTATCTTTGACTTCACACGACATAGGCAGCGGCGATAATCAAGCAAATACGGGCAAAGGGGTCTAAATCAGTGTAACTAAGCAAAGAACAATTGGGTATAGATAATATTGATCGCATTAACACGAAAAATCTTACCTAAATATCGTTAAAATAGTATATTTCTTTCTTGTACTTTGACGTTGTTTACCTCGTGTGTTGCAAAAACTGGAAGCGTCAGGACTTTTCGACGTTCGCTCATTGGCTGACCAATTTAGGAACCAATGCCGATAGCCAATCAGAGCAAAGAAATCTGTCTCATAGCAGCAGAATTGTCGGTAATCGTTTCAAGTTAAACTACCGTGATTTCGCGGGAAAGAGGCTTAGAAATATCATATTTTTTTCACTCGACATTAAGATTTCGACTTGGTAACACCTCAAACCTTATTCCCTACATCTACCTGAGTTTGAATATGGTTGTTACAAGCTTCTAACATAAAATTGCCATCGAAATATTTTAGGGGCATTTTTGATCTCTTGGCCGGCCGATGATATTTAGAGTAATATCATGATGAATGCGTGTCGGAAGTGCATTAAAGTAGTGGAAACGGAAGTCAAAATGTGATATCCGGTGCGCGAGAACATTTGCACATTTCAATACAAAAAGCTTCGAAACTCTACAAAATTATGCAGATCAACGTAAGAAAACAATGTATTATATAATATTTTGTTTATTGTACAACCTTACATTTGCACACCTACCTGCGTGGAGTGCTAGTTTATTTTATATGGGTTGAGAAGTTTCAAGTAAGTTTTATTCTAATTCTACGATTTAATATTAATTTGTTTTCATACAATAGATCCTAAGTATTTTAATTTCAGATTGCGGATATTTTAGAATATAATATGATCGATTATATTCCTGGATCTCCTTTCGATTAATTTAATGTGAAAGGAGTTCTCATTTATAGTTCTGGTGTGTTCCACAATTGAATGGCCTGGGTTATGATTTCCCAATTTTTTGTGATATTTCTAAACCTATCTTTCAAACATAGTGTCATATTTTGTGGCAGGTATATTATTTTAAATTTTTTTATACTATGTTAGCTCCCAAAGAATGTGGGCAATGGTTTGTGTAAAGCAGGATTAGTCCAGTTTTCCAGGGTATGTGGGTACCAGGGGCCACTCTATCAAGTTTACGTCCAGTATCAAATTTTTGTTGATCAAAATATGCTTTAATATCATCTAAAGTTTGCCATAATAATGACATAAGCTTTGATAATGTAAACCATGCAGTCTTAAGATAGTATTAAGGTGCCCTCACTTCTTAATCAGATACTGGCACATTCTGGAGAGTATGTATTATGAACATTTGTTCATGGGATGACAAGAAAAAGAACTTAGCTATTCCTGTTAGAATTACACAGAGACAAAATTACCACCACTGTAATTCTAATAATACCCCAAACATTAACTCAAAGAGACGAAGTAACTTGGTACCTATTAATTTAACATCCACAAGAAAGGTTCCTTCGAGAGAGTCGGGTTTTGCTGTTCCTAAGTTTATGTTCATCAATATATGTAGTTTGGCAAAAACAAAAAATCGAGTACGAGCTGTAGTTGCACTGGAGGCAGACTTGGTCAATAAAAATATAGATGTATGTGTGGTGAGCGAGAGTCGCCTGAAACCTGAAATGCCAGATGCTGTGGTGACCATTCACAATTATTCAATATTTAGAAGAGATAGAAGTTGGGAAGGACGCGATATGAGAGCAAAAGGAGGGGTAGCAATATATGTTCGGAACAACTTAAAAGTTATTGATATTTATCGATCCAGTTTGTACGAACTTATTGGTGTCACACTTCTGTTACCTACAGGAAATCGCATGTTGATATATGGCCTTTATCACCCGCCTAGGCACAATTATCTGGAGAGCGACTTATTGGATTATTTGATAAGTATTTCTGACGACGTTCTGGACAAATATCCAGACACTGTAATTGTTTGTGGAGGGGATTTGAACAGTTTGGACATAAAACACCTTCAGGAACTATCAGGATGGGATGCAATGGTCGGCTTTTCAACAAGGGGTAACGCATGTTTGGATAACTGCCTTACAAATAGAATAGATTTGTTCTCAAAATGTTATCCTTTCCATATGTTAACTAAAACCGACCACTTAGGGGTTATTTTACCAGCAGGAACGAAACTAAAACCTATGCGCCGAAAGGTTGAATTTCGGGATTGTAGAAAGCATCGAAAGGAAGATTTCCACAAAGCTTTAGCAGAAGAAGATTGGGAGGATGTATCGCAGTCCACGAATGTAAATGACGCTGTGAATTGTCTTGAACGTACAGTACTGCCTAGAAGTAACTTAACACAAATACGCGGTAACCGCGGGTCACACGCGGTTTGACCGCAGGCGCCCCGCGGTCTGCCCGGAGGCCGCCCGCGGTCTGCCCGGAGGTTGCCCGCGGTTTCCCCGGGGCTGCACGCGGTCGCCCGCGGTTGTGTGGGCGTATTGAGGTTTGACCGTAACTCGGACAAGATTTTAAAATCCATGGATGATAAGGAGGTCGTGGCTACAGTTTTATTAGATCTCTCTAAGGCCTTTGACAGTATAGATCATGCGTTACTATTGAAGAAGCTCAATGTGTTGGGCGTATCAAATACGGCAACATGTTGGTTCAAAAGTTATTTGACAGAACGCAAACAGGCTGTGCGTCTTGGATCGACACTCTCTGAAGAACGCGAAATTACCCATGGTGTTCCACAGGGTTCGATTCTTGGACCGATGTTATTTAACATTTATATAAATGATCTACCGATGGCACCAAAAGTATGTTCCCTAAAGTCGTTTGTGGATGATTCGAAACTTTTTCTGTCCTTTCCAATCAACGAAATGACGTCAGCGGTTGTCAAACTTAACGAGGATCTTCAAAGAGTTGCTTCCTGGTGTTCGTTAAATAGTCTCTCATTAATCCAGAGAAAACGAAACTGCTCATGTTTGGAACTCGTTACATGTTGAAACAGATACCTACAAATTTTCAAATTTCTTTATTGGGGAAAGAACTAATTCCTGTAACTTCGGCCACAGTTCTAGGCGTTACATTGGATAGCAGCTAAAGTACGACGAGCATATTACTAAATTGGTTTCCTCTTGTGTAGGAAGCCTATGTCAAATTAACAGAGCAAAGCATATTTTTGATAAGAAAACATTACTTCGTATAATAAACGCTTTAGTTTTTAGTAAACTCTATTACTGTTCAACTATATGGTCAAATTCATCAAAGAAAATATTGCAAAATTGCAAAAAGTTCAAAACTTTGCTGCACGTATCGTCACGGGAAAAAGGAAATTCGATCACATCACACCATCTTTAAAACAGCTAAACTGGTTACCAGTTAGTTACATGTTGCGTTTTAGAGACACCGTAATGGTTTTTAAATGTATCAGAGGTATGGCTCCATCATATTTGTGCTCCATGTTTGAGACAAGATCGCAGCTACATAATTTGAATACGAGAACTAGTGGAAATTTACAAATACCTTTTTGCAGGACGACGACCGGACAACGTTCTTTTAGCTATCGTGCTGTATCTATATGGAACAGTTTGCCAGATTGGTTGAAAGACAATAATTTTAGTTTGCAACGATTTAAACATGAACTTAAAAGTTTATTGTTAAAAGAATTTTTTGAAGATCAGGAATGACATTTTTAATAGTCCTTGAATAGTTTTTATATAATTTTATAGTATAGTTCTACAATCTTGGAGGGGTTTTTATAGTTTGGATAACATTTTGTAGTTTAGATAACATTTTATAGTAATCTTAGAAAACATTTTATAGTTTAAATACTTTATCATGTAATTAAGCACTGAAAAACCCTTTTGGGAGTGTTTAAATGTAATAATAATAATAATAATAAACTCACGGCGGAACACGAAAACAGTACGACTTGCGAACTCGGAATTTTACGTGGGCAAATTAGTATTTAGAAATCAGAATATCACACGATATAATTTGGCAGTTTAATTTCCAACTTTCTCATTGGCATTACAATTTAATGTATATTGCAACCAGCCTAAAAATTTAGTAAATGGTCGTATTTGTTTATAAAGCTTAATAGTGTGTTTTGACGAAGCAAGTCTTTTAACGTAGCTAACGTATTGCACAATTTTACCACACAAATCGCTTATTGAACACAAACACAAAAACTCAAAGCAAATCTCCCAATAACTAGTCTGTAAATTTGGTAAAAAAATTTCTGGAATGCTGTCTGGGTCAATGGAATACTGTTTGGCAAAGTTCTGATATAGACGGACATGCAATGTAAGCTGACTCTTGAAGAAATAATTCTTACAATATTGACATATACCTGTTATGTAGAGAGTCAATTAAAATATTTGTAAATAGACTGACAGACAATATTATGTTTGTTTGAGTGAGCAAGCGTAGTAGCGGCGTACATATATATGATTGAGTACGTATCTCAGCCGTTTACTGTAATTTGTATATCTTGAAAATGCGAGGTAGATACTGTATATAGTATTGCAGACGATGACATATGGTAGTTCAATAAACACTGCTAAGAATGGCTGCCGCACGTAATACAAATACGGAAGTTGTTATTCGGGCATAGTTAAATTCTCTATTAACTATGATTCGGGATAGCGTATACGTAGCGTAAGGATATATAATTGTGAGTATTGTCTATCTCCATATGATATGTTCTATATATCACTGCGAGTTACAATTCAGAGTAATCAACGATAATATATATGGCAAATATTCATACCTCTAGACTTGCTTTTAACTATTGAAGCGATGATGTCATATACAATAACACATATCTTTTCCGGAGTCTAGTCCCCAATGGGAAAGACTCGTTGAAGAAATTCTAGTCCCCAATGCAGAGATATTCGATCCATAAATCTCTCAGTGATATACTGATGCGTTCAGAATAAATACAAACTTAAAGCTATCTATTCACCGGCGTTGCCCGGCGCGCTAATGAGTATTTTGGTATTTCCGGGACGTGGGATGAGAACTTGTAAACAGTATGCAGATTACAAAACGAAAATTTGTCAGTATAATTGAAAGAACATGCACGGTGTATTTTTCAACGGGATTTGCTAGCAAAATCAAAGCAAACATTGTGCGGGAAAGCTTTATATAAGCGAAGTGAGAGATCTGAGATTGAGACCCGAGTTTGATACAGGCTTTTCTTAATACAAGAAAGATTATTGATGGATTTGATACACATTGGACACACTAGAGTAAGTAAATAGAAATATTTATATATTTGACTACCATAACAAATCTGTGAGGTCAAATAATCTTAGCTAAATCCATCATTTAACTATTAAAGCATAACTTGACTTACATTATCAAAATCGATTCTTTATTATCGTATGTTATGTGTATAACTTTGGGAATTTGTGTCGCATAAGCCCAGCTCTCTGTTACATATACACGTAACTACAATACACGGAAAGATGCGACAAAATCTGACTTGCAAACGTAAAGGTATGCGCTTACAATAATAATTAAATATTTTTTATAAATTAATGCGTTGTTGACTTCGGAATTTGCTGCATGCTATATAAACCCTTTTCTACAGGCTTTTAAACTGATACGCGTATGACAAAAAGTTACTAGGTTTATTTACGCATGTAAAAATCTCACATCTTGTTCACAAGTTGTTGGCTTAACAAGCTCGTACTCGGTAGCAAGCCTGTCGACAACGTGTAACAAGCTTGTCATTTTATCAACCGTTGCGTCATATTTTATAGCAAAGTAGAATTAATATAGTAGAGCGATTGAATAGATTTATAAAAGTGTCGCTTATCACATTACGGTTTCTTGTTTACTAACACGCAAATATCATGCGGCAAACCCGTAGGGTTTATATTGGTGACACGTTTGTTGATCAGAGTTTATACTTTGCCTTAACTCCTCATTCTCTTTATATTCATAATATAAATTCATATCAGTTGTGTATGTTATACAGTTTATTATGCAAAATACGCAATAAAAGTGTGAGGAAAGGAGTTAACGAAGATTTACAAAGAAAGATAAATAAGCTTATCCGAGAAAATATGGTTAGTGAAGTTAAAAAGGAGAATGGGAAATACGCATCTGGATCGAAGAAATGGTGGGACACAGTTAATAAAATCACCGGTAGGAAGGCAAATCATACCAGTATAAATATTGATCCAAGTGTTATAAATAGTTATTTCAAAACAATAAACACTGATGATAATTATACATATCCTGAACTCGTCCCTATACCCAATGAGACTAGAGTACCAAATGTTGATATACCTACTGTAGAAAGGTTTTTGGAAAAACAAAAGAAAACATCAACAGGTCCTGATGGCCTACCCTATTGGGTATGGAAAGACTTTGCAAAATATTTAGCTCCAGTGATAACAAAGATATTTAATATGTCATTGGAACAGCAATGCGTTCCTCCTATGGAAATTAGCCAATCTTAATCCAATACCTAAGGAAAGCCCCTTATAGAATGTACACAATTAAGGCCTATATCTCTTACGAACGTAATAATGAGATTGTTCGAAAGAATAGTGCTTAAAAAGGAAATCTCATCAGAACTAAAACATTTAATAAAATCCGACCAATTCGCATATAAGGAAGGTACCAGCGCAACTGATGCTCTTATTATGTGCCACCATAAATGGCTAAATTGGCTGGATGGTGATGTTGATCATGTCAGGGTGATTTCATTCGATCTCAAGAAAGCCTTTGATTCCGTTTCTCACCACATCATTTGTAAGAAGCTAGAAAACCAACATTAATCCATATGTAATAAATTGGATTAGAAATTTTTTGACTGATAGGAGACAAAGAGTAATAGTGAACGGAATAGAAACAAATTATGTAGACATAAATAAAGGAGTACCGCAAGGCACAGTTCTTGGACCATTTCTATTTTCCTTAATGATAAATGATCTAACAGTCAAAGATCCAAATAATAACATACTAGTCAAATTTGCAGATGATATGACTGTTAGCGTTCCAGTGAAAAATAATTATGACTCCGCACTAGCTGAGGTAGACAATATTGAAAAATGGACGGAAACAAACAGAATGTCATTAAATCTAAATAAAACATGGGAAATGGTCGTAAGTGGCAAATCTACAAATCCTTTACCAGAACCAATAACGGGTATCGAACGAAAGACTTGGCTGAAACTATTGGGAACTACACTGCAGAATGATCCAAATTGTTGGGACCTTCAAGTTAATAATTTGATATCTAAAGCTAGCAGTCGAATGCACATTTTGAGAATATGTAGATCGTATGGCTACTCTAAAAAAAAATTAACAATTCTCTTCGACGCACTTATTATGTCTTTATTTTCTTATGGAATCGAAGTATGGGGTTCTGCACTCGGAAAGAAGTACCTAGAACGGATAGATAAATTTCTTAGGCGAGCATACAGATATGGATACACAACAAAAAGTGTTCAGATAATTGATTTGATTAAAGAAAGAGACATGAGTTTATTTGAAAAAATATGTAGTAACCCAGACCACCCTTTGTACGAACTACTTCCTCCTAAAAGACAAAGACCGTTAAGAGAACGCGAACACGATTTCATATTACCTAAGGTTAAAACAGAAAGATTCAAAAGGTCGTTTTTAAATAGGTGTCTTTTTAATAATTTTAGCTAAAATAATTAATCTAGATATATATAATAATTTAGTCTTAGTCTTTTTTTAATAATTCTACCTAAGAATAATTAACTTAGATACATAATAACAATCAAGTTTATTTTTGTAACCCTGTATATAAGAATTTTAAATGTAAAGTCACACGTTTGTTGTGGCTATGTTTAATAAAGACTTAATAATAATAATAATAATAATAATAATAATAATAATAATAGTAAACAAATTAATCCATATAGGAACAAGTCCGTTTGCCGCATAATAACAGTTGTATCGGAAACCGTCGGAACACGACGCAGTGGTTTTCTGTTTGACGTGTGATTACCGCACGAACCGCAACCGCAAACCGCACGCATGGCACCCGCTAACCGCACGCATGGCACCCGCTAACCGCACGCACGGCACCCGCTAACCGCACGCACAGCACCCGCTAACCGCACGCATCGCACCCGCTAACCGCACGAACCGCAACCGAACCGCAACCGAACCGCAACCGAACCGCAGTGTTAACTTACTTCTAGGCAATACTGTAAGATCATGGATCATATGAATAAATGTATGCCCACAAAAACAGTCTCAATTTCCTCACGGATCCTTACTGGATGAGTCCTTTAATGAAATCTTTGCTAAAAGCTAAATCCAGAATTGCTCGGTCGCAAAAGGATAGACTCAGTTTAATTAACAAAAGGATTTCTGATGTCATTTGTCTAAACAGATGAAATTTTAGGGCCTTGGTGGGAAGTAGAACTTGGTGGAGAAAGATGAATGATATTTCTCAGCGAAATGCATCGTCATCAAGAGTTACTTTAGATAATGCATCACTTACAAGATTAAATCGCTACTTTGGCGAACTCTGCCACGATGATAGTTATGTCGAACCGACGCTCTCAATTATTGGTGATGAAGTAGATATTCCTAGCTTCACGGAACAGCAGGTATGGAATGCCTTGAAAAGAATAAAGAGGACAGCAACAGGTCCCGATTATATTCCTATTGGGTTTGGAATGATCATGCGGAAATTCTAACCGAAGTTATAACTAACGTCTGGAATTTGTCCCTTTCATCACATACTTGGCCAGATTCATGGAAAAGAGCGAATATTAACCCTCTTGCAAAGGTTGATTTACCAAAGGAAGATGGTGACTTTCGTGGAATAAATATTACACCTGTAATTGCGAGGACCTTCGAAAAGCTCGTTTATAATAGTCAGGTCAAGTCGACAATTGAGGAAATTTTATCCCCAACGCAATTTGCGTACAGGCAGGGGGGAAGTTGTACAAACGCTCTGTTGACTATTCAGAACAAAGTACTCAGCTTCTTAGATAGAGCGGACTGCAAAGCAGTTAGACTGTTTTGTATGGATTTTAGCAAGGCCTTCGACTCCGTGAAACATTCACTCCTCTCGGAAAAGTTAAAAAATGTGCCACTCAACCCTTATATCATAAATTGGTATTTAAATTTTCTAAAGAATAGAAAGCAAAGAGTCGTTTGTAACGATTTTTGTGGAGAATGGATGGATGTTAATAAGGGTACAACACAGGGGAGCGTAAGTGGCCCCTACCTTTTTAATATTTTCCTGAATGATTTAGAGGTGGACATAGACGGCGAGAACGCTCTTTTTAAATATGCGGACGATTCAAATATAATAGTGCCAGTTTGGAGGACGGTCCTGATATATCAACAGATACAGTTGGACAATTCCTGAGCTGGTCTGACGATAATTTTATGACTTGTAACCCTGGTAAATGTAAAGAGCTTATCATCCGGAAGAAGGGATATAATGATCAACTTGACAATGTTTATAATATACCCCAATGCAAGGAACTTCCCATTTTAGGCATTACTTTTCAAGACAATCTCAAGTTTACCAGTCATGTGCGAGGTAAATTGGTCAAAGCAAACAAATGCTTGTACGTTATACGAACACTCAGGGCAGAAGGCTATAACCAATGTGAGATAGATTATCTATTTAAGACCTTAGTAATATCTACTATAACGTTTGGCCTGTCCGTTTACGGTTCTTCTCCAGCCGAACTCAGTACTCTACAACGGTTTCTTGACAGATGTTTTAAGCGAAAGTATATATCAGAACCGGTAAATATTAGATATCTTTTAGAAATACACGACAGAAATATATTTAAGGCTTCTGTAAATCAGAAGAGTGCCATAGTCGACTTGATACCAAGAAAACAATCCACAAGCTACTCTCTGAGGACAGAGTTTAGTCAGTATCTAAGAGTGAACACGGAACGTTTTAAATTGTCGTTTGTAAATAGATTAATTTTTAACTATAACCTATTCATATGATGTAAACTTTACTAATGTATTCTTAATATTTACTTGTAACATAAGATATGTATTTTTATCTTTTGATCTAATAAAAAGACTTTTGAATTTGAATTGAATTGAATTATGGTGCCCCCCTTGGATATACAGTGAGGAGAAAATACTCAAAATCCCATGTGTGATATAGCATGCATTAACAAATACCATATCATGTTTCATTAACACAACTGTTTGATTAGAAAAGTTTCCTGTGAAATATATAATAAATAACAGACTTGACCTGACCTCCCCCTCCCCCAACTGTTTGATTAGAAAAGTTTCCTGTGAAATATATAATAAATAACAGACTTGACCTGACCTGACCTCCCCCTCCCCCTCTGTAACTGGTTTTTTGCACTTGCAGCTATTCTTTCAATGAATAATAATAATCTTTTAATATCCATCTTTAGTTAAAAAATACAATGGATTTACAGCTGTAAGAATAATTTCTATACAATAATATATGATATGTACAAAACTATAAAAATGGTTAAATTATTAATTGTTTATTAGTATATAGAATAATCTATCGTCTAATTGCATGGTTCTAATAATCATGTTATCAAATAATCTATCGTCTAATTGGATCATACTTATTTAAAAGAGCAATTGCCCTTGGGATAAAAGATTGTTCGTGTCTTTTGGTGTGTGATATTGGGTATGGAATACTAGTGTTTCTTCTCAGATCATGAGTATGAGATGTTGGCAAAGGATAAACTTATGACAGGTGGGTAGCATCAATTTGAATTCGTTTCAGTTCCTCCATAGCAACATCGTTTCTTCTTTCTCGTAATGATTTTAAATTATCCCTAGGGATTCCAAGTATTTTTAGACATCTGTTTTGCGTACTTTCAATTTCGTCCGCAAGATATTCTGGCAGACCGCCCCAAATTGCTGCTCCATATTCTAGCACAGATCTTATCTTCGTCTGATAGCATGTGAGGCCAACTTCTTGTGGTAATTTGGCTGTGCGGCATTCTCTCAGACTGAATATACGTTTATTTGCTTTCTTTACCATTTCTTCTACGTGACGGTTCCATTCTAGATTGTCCTGATGCCACACTCCAAGTAACTTATATGAGCTAACTCTTTCTATATTCACGCTATCCATAACAAGCGGAGCTGGTTCTGGGATCGCATTACTAAAACAAATCCACATATCTTTGGTTTTTGGGAGTTTATCTTCATCTTGTTCTCAGTGGCCCATTTTGCGATGCGTCAAGAACGTCTTGCATATGACTTGTTGTCTCTTGTGCAACAACCTCATCTTGTGTACAATCGTCTGCGTATTTACAGGTGTTTATAGATAGATGATCTGGAACAGAATTTTCAAAGTCGTTCACATATACATTAAAGAGCGAGGGGAGATAACAGAGCCCTGAGGACTCCAGCAGGACACGATTTTGTCGATGATAGTGTTCCCACAAGATTGACCTGTTGACTCCTGCCTTCCAAAAACTTCGCGTCCAGAGCCAGAAACCTTTTGTCACATTCATTTTCGCTAATTTCATTAACAAAATGCCGTGATCCACAAGGTCGAAAGCCTTGCGGAAGTCTATGAACAAGGCATGTACTCCATTCTTGTTATCACGTAAATTATCTGTGACATTGAACCAGTTCTGTGAGATGCAGGTTAATGCAGATACCGTCGATCGTTCACCAGTGAATGCATGTTGGCTATCATTTATCTTCAGGTCAATATTGTTCAGTTTAAGTTGTAGCTTTTCCAGGATTTTCGCCATTTGAGGGAGTATTGAGATTTGACGAAAGTCAGTTTCGATGTTGGTTGGGGGACGCACTTTAGGAACTGGAGTAACCAATGCATGTTTATATATAGTTGGATATTTGCATTGTGATATGCTGCTACAAATGATATCGTGCACAACGGGGGCAAGTTCTTCGTGAAATCGTTTAAGAAACCAAGCTGATATTATCTGATCCGGTAGCTTTTTTGCTTTTAAATGTCTCAGTGTAGACTTGACTTGACCAATAGAGGGGACGGGAGGAGGATTTTCCTTCAACAATGGTGCTACTTCGGCAAGACTTGGGATAGAAGCAGCAGGGAGGTCCTGGCATGGTTTTGTAAAAATATCTTGCAATAGTTCTGCAGTACTGGTTGCTTGTTCCGTAGTAATTGCGTTAATCGTGTTTATTGTTTCAAAACCGGCCAATTGAAATATGTCCTTATACCATCTGGCTGGATTATAGTTCCGTTGGCTTCCAACCTTTGAATGGTAATATTCCTTTTTCGCCTTTTTAATAAGCGTTGTTATTTTATCACATAGTTCTTTGTATTTAATTACGTCCCCGCTACTGAAGGCTCTCTGTCTTGCTTTAATCTTTCTTTTTATAAAGGACGTCATCCATGGCTTGTCCGAAACATGAGTACGTATTGTGGTTTCAGGTAATTTTTCATCTAATAACTGTATTGTTGTGGTGGTAAATTTATCAACTTTTTCATCAATATCTTGTGCATTAAACACGGGGTTCCAATCCTCTTGGTCTAGCTTAACACCAAGAGAGTTAAGTTTATTTGGTTTCATTAGACGTACTTTGCGTGAACAGGGCTTGATGTTCTCGTTCGCATTGGGGTAGTACAGTAAACATTGATGATCGGAACGACCAACAGGGGCAAGTGTGCCACCTCATTGTATAATTCCGACATGTTCGTAATAATTTGATCTAGCACATTCGTACCTCTTGTTGGTGATCGTACCACTTTTTTCAAGCTAAACCGACTGCAGAGTGAGTTTAATTTCATTTTGTTAAAATCACCGATTACAAACACTCCAGCTGATGGGAAATCTTCCAGTACAGAGTCAAGTCCCACAGTAAGGTATTCTTTCATTTCCCTTTCCTTTTCAACCGGCTGTCCTGGTGGATAATATACGCCGACGACAACGATAACACTAAAAGGTCTGGGGGTTCTTTTCGGCTTCAGAAGGAGCCATAAAACTTCTTTGTCGTCATTTTCGAGATTTTTTAAACGAGAAGATGGTATATCACTATTAACATAAGCTAAGACTCCGCCTCCAGGTGTTTGTCGGTCGCGGCGATATACCTGGAATTTGCGACCAATCCCAACAGCAGAGTCGGGTATGTCTTCGTTTAGCCAGGATTCGGTGACCATGACTAGGGAAGGGTTATTCGTTTCAACAACGGCACTTAATTCGTCGACCTTGTTGGATACATGACAAATGTTGGTTAGAAGTATGGATGGTGTAAAACATTTAATAGGGGTACCAACCGTGGTAATAGAGATACAGTTTGAGGGGTTATGCTTCCTAATAGGGGGTGGGTTGATTGAAGGTGGAGAATCATCTAGTAATAAAAGTTGAACCAGTTCATTTTGTCTTTCCAGCTGGGTTTCAAACGAAAATCCTCTTCATTGGTCGTATTGCTTTTACGGGCATTGCTTGGATGTTTTAATTTCCTGTTTGGTTTTCTACGGCTATTAGTGGACTGTTCTCTCCTAGTTATACGAGTTGGAATGGGCTGGCAATTGTATGGGTTATGCTGTATGGGGATATGTTGCTGCGTCTTAACACTCGTGCCATTGTGTTTTTCAGGCTCTCTCGGACTTAAACAGCTTCTTTGACTATTATGCTGCATTCTCTTTGACTGAGTATGACTCAGGCGTTTAGTGACGGAGTTTACTAATTCGTCACTTGGTAGATGGATTTCCGTTGTATTTCCTTCATTGTTTTCCATAATAGAAACTACGTGCGTAGTTGCGCTATTGTTATTAATAATGCGAGGGTTGCCTTTGTGTTTTCGTTGTTGGTATTTAGAAGTTTCGTTGTTTTCGGTCTCCTGGGGCGTTGTGATTTTAACAGCATCATTACACGCTTGATGCGTAGTCATAATACTTCTATCATAAATTTCATTGGGTATTATAACTTCGGAATGTTCGAGGATTAAGTCCATTTCCGATTCCGAACTTGAGACACGCGGTACACAATAACTAGTGTTGTCGTTAATATGACTAATTGTATGATTGAAATTTTCACAGCGTATCTTGGAATTTGCATAAGATAGTTCTTCGACTTGGTTTTTCAGGTTATCCTGATCTTTTCGTAGTTTCGAGATTTCATCATGTAGTTTAAGAATACTTTGTAAACTTGATTGCGTCTCCCTGCTATGTTTCGATTCTAATATTGTCATGTCTAGCTTCAGACCTTCAACATCAACCGAGATTTCACTGCATCTACATGAACTTGTGGAATTAGCATCACGTTTTGCACGAGTTAACACGCCAGGCTGGTTATTATTTCCCTGGCTTAAAACGGAAAATAATCTGTTCTGAATAGATTGTGTTTCGATACCTTCGATTTTCAGATATTTCTTGTTTTTCCACCACGTTATCTTAGTGTTCCCATCGCTAAAAGCTTTTTTCTCCCCTCCGGGTGAACTCCATGACCCATTAATGTCGGTAATTTCGGCGACGAAGAGCTTCAAGGAAGAGAAATCTCCGGACCACGAGAGCTGTAGGTTTTTGCTGAGTAAGGCGAATTGGTCCTGGCTAGTAACTCCAGTATCAACAATAACAGGATTCATTCTTGTAACCATTTACGTTTGTTGTAAACGTTTATATATACCGCCAACTCTCGCTTGCGTTTGATCGTCAACTCGCTCGCTCGCCCCTTTCGAAATCATCCTCTGAAAAATCAAGCAGGCATGGGTGTCGCATGTTGGCTGGAGTTAATAGGTGTCTTTCCTCAAATTGCAGGTCCTGAGCGACAGCAGCAGAAAATGACTTTTCTTATGGGTAACAAACCTCTTAAAATTTAGACAAAAACGTCTAAAATTCTGAACTCCCCACCCATCTGCACTCACAACTGGTTGTGTTTAGCTTGATGAAAGGCAGCTGGGGGAGGGGGGAGGCAATTGTCCACCGTACATAGTTGACATATTGAATTTCTCAAGCGTTACTCCAACAGCTTAACTCACACCATAGCTCACTGACCCTGCTTGGAAGCCATGTGTGGCCAACTGCAAATTTTTATTTTTTATTTTTTTTGCACTTCACTTGGTTGAACTAGAATACTGGGTTTGGTGGATAATCCAAGATAATCTACTCACTTGGATTATCCACCAAACCCAGTATTCTAGTTCAACCAAGTGAAGTGCAAAAAAAAAAATCTTTGACGTTTACCTTATCACAACCCGCACACCCGATAACCTATATATACAGAACTTACGGTTACAGCTCAGCAACTGGCCTCTGTAGCTCAGTTGGTTAGAGCGCTGCACCGGAATCGCAGGGCCGTGGGTTCAATTCCTGCCAGAGGACCTAGTGTTGCATTTTCGCAACCGTTCCTGGTTAGGTCTTAAATTGTGTATATATCTACTCACTTGGATTATCCACCAAACCCAGAATGCAAATTATTTTGCTGTTTTCAGTGTGTTAAAATATATTTCCTTATTGCCCTTATTATGCCTTGCCCACATTCTTTGGGAGCAAACATTGAAAATAATACTGAAAATAATACCTGCCACAAAAATATGACACTATGTTTGAATGATAGGTTTAGAAATTTGAGAACAAATTAGGCAGTCATACCCCAGCCCCCATGGTATGAAATCTCCAATCCTTTAATCGTGGAGCACACCTAACTCCAGACCAGAACTATAAATGAGAACTCCTTTCACATTATATTAAATTGAAAGGAGATCCAGGAATATAATCGATCATATTATATTCTAAAATATCCGCAATCTGAAATTAAAATACTTAGGATCTATTTTATGAAAACAAATGAATATTAAATCGTAGATTTAGAATGAAACTTACTTGAAACTTCTCAACCCATATAAAATAAATTCAAGATTTAAGCATGTTTTATTAGGATTGGTCGTTTTAGGCTTAATATAAGGCTTAGAACAGAGTAATATTTTCTCACTCCTTTTGTTGATGTTTTTAGAGTTCACGCATTCTGATCGGTCGAGAGCCAAAATGTAAACAAACGCGCTGATTGGCTCAAAACGAAATTCCCCCTAGTTCATGTCAGGTGGTAGTGTGCTAGTCCAGGGATTTTATTGTATTGTAAGCATCTACCGTTCAGATTCATACAATATACATGATGTACACTACTACACATTTCTTCCTAAAATTAAAGATCATAATCATTTAAATACTTGTTAGAATGTATTTATCATGAATGCAACTACCTCATGAATGTCAATCTCAATTTTGAATATTTTTTAAAAACAATAGTGTAGTACACAGACATAAAACAGTTAATATATTTTGTATTACATATGCTTTATTTACTGTCAGTAAACCAGTCCAAATCGAAAATATCCTTTGTCTGATGGTTGTAAGGCAATTATATTAATGCAATTATATGCAACGGAGTACAAATATAATATTCACACAACATTGACAACAACAGTTTCAATATTAACATAAATGTTGTCTGTTGAAATATAAGATGGGGAACTTTCATGTCTATAATGTGGGTGGGTTGATTTTGTAAACAATATTGTATCTATAAATCCTGGGCTTTAATATTAAAATTGGATTGAATTCATTAAAAATTTTTTATATCAAATAGTTTAATTGATATTGAAAATAATATGCATTGTTAATAGTAAAATTTTAACTACCTTACCTTGGGAATAATACTGGAAATGTATTCGATATGGACTTAAAAATAAAAATAAAAAATGCCTGTACGTTTATAATCGTTTATAACTTTATATATCGCCGAATGAATCACAACTCCGCGACGGCTTGCCGCATTAATTCTACGCAAGATGCAGGCCGAAAATGAACACCAAACCATAGAGTAAGGAATGAATAGAGAGACAGGTCCTTTGATCTTTTTGGGCCCACCGACAGCGACTTCCGGTTGGCGGCGGCCATTAATCTGTCCAGAAGATTTGCAAATTCGTATTAGAAAATATATGGGGAATTTGCATTCTTGCCTACTAAATCGCGTTTTTCAGCGAAATTTTTTTCATAACTATTTCATCTTTTGAACTCGGAAATACAAATGAGAAAGGTAAGAAAGTATTTTTAACGTTTAAATTGCTAAGGAAAACATATTTATCGGCCGATATTCGCTACTCGAAGGAGTGACAGGAGCGAGACTACGAGGGCACACGTTTATTTATTTATGAATAACGTTCAATAAACTTCAAGAAAGACTTTTAATGTAAACATACCTCTTTGGTATGACAGTACCAAGAGTATTAAAGTTATTTGGTAATATATAATAATTATATAGTTTGCAAAATATATGGACGGTATATATGGGAGCATACATGATACAGTATATACAATACTCAGCATAGTGAAGTTTTATACATACTTATACAATATTTACATGGGGTTTGTTTTACTGTATTTGTAGGCGACTTACTGGAATACCACAGACATTGCATTCTATATCTTCCAAACTTGAATGACTATGACTATATCAATTATAAATTGTTCCCTTCAAGTGGTGGAATTCCACATAAAAGATGAATTGGTTTTGTGAAGTTCTTTGGTTTTATGCAACATTTATTATTCAACACACTCCACCTTTGAAACATTTTCTGTTGATATGACTAATACTATTTGTTTTAACCCATTGAGTAGACTTGCTCCAAGTCTGTCTCTTATAGGGGGAGTAAATTAGGGCGCGCGGAAATGCGGGCCGACGGCGAGAAAATTGGGAGAGGAGAGACAGACTTGTTTCCCTTGCAGGAATTTGAATCCGATTATAAATTCGGCGGGAAAGTTGATTGACAAGTTTGTGCCTTGCGGTGCTTTAATTTATTCGACACCTAAGTTCACACATTGTTTACACTTTAATACTTTAACTTTTTTTAACTTCCAAATCTGCATATTAACCGCCGTTATCTACCGCAAATGATGTGTGGTTATGCAAGAGATTAATAGTAATATCACTCCAACGAAAGCTTACACTCGTGTAGATATAGCGCCAAATTCAAAGAATAAAACTTGCGTTCTGTGTTGTACCGTTGTCGTGAAAGCCGACGTGAGAAGAAATGATTATATAGTACAGCATCCAAAAATACAAAAGCTTGTTTAAATTTAGAGTTGATCTATTCACTAAATTTAGTGAGTATCTAGAACGCCGGACAAAAGTTTTAATAATGAAATCTATAGTTGTAAAGCGAAAAATCTTGAAACACATAATCACATTTCAAAACGAAAAATGTTGTCATTGAAATGTCAAAGAATAAAGTTAAATATATAGATAATACCGCGGTTGACTGTTGTGTAAAACTACCTGAAAAATACAATGAGAACTTCAATATATAGATAGGTAAAATATAGTTAAATAACTCCATGCCGTAGAGCATCCTTGATAGATCGCATTGACAGTCTCAGTTAATCGCCACAAGCTGGGATTATTTTCTCTCACTTCCGAAGCTACAGCCTACAGATGACGATTGATGACAGCTTTTATTTATAAATGTTGCATAAAACCAAAGAACTTCACAAAACCAATTCATCATTGATGTGGAATTCCACCACTTGAAGGGAACAATTTATAATTGATATAGTCATAGTCATTCAAGTTTGGAAGACATAGAATGCAATGTCTGTGGTATTCCAGTAAGTCGCCTACAAATACAGTAAAACAAACCCCATGTAAATATTGTATAAGTATGTATAAAACTTCACTATGCTGAGTACTGTATATACTGTATCATGTATGCTCCCATCTATACCGTCCATATATTTTGGAAACTATATATTATATATTACCAAATAACTTTAATACTCTTGGTACTGTCATACCAAAGAGGCATGTTTACATTAAAAGTCTTTCTTGAAGTTTATTGAACGTTATTCATAAATAAATAAACGTGTGCCCTCGTAGTCTCGCTCCTGTCACTCCTTCGAGTAGCGAATATCGGCCGATAAATATGTTTTCCTTAGCAATTTAAACGTTAAAAATACTTTCTTACCTTTCTCATTTGTATTTCCGAGTTCAAAAGATGAAATTATGAAAAAAAATTCGCTAAAAAACCCAATTTAGTAGGCAAGAATTTGCAAATTCCCCATATATTTTCTAATACGAATTTGCAAATCTTCTGGCCAGATTAATGGCCACCGCCAACCGGAAGTCGCTGTCGGTGGTCCCAAAAAGATCAAAGGACCTGTCTCTCTATTCATTCCTTACTCTATCACCAAACGTTCTTTCAAAGTGGACTTGAGCAACGAAGAAATTAATATATCGTAAAATCAAAGTTTTCTTGCGACAAAAGTTTGAAATTTCATTATAATTGGGACATAATTCACTTCTGTGTTGATGTTGTCACTGCGACAGCCAACCGAAGAATGAACGAATTGATAATGTGTATTAATTAATATGTGCGAAACTGAATGCATCACGGTATATTGACGATACCTCCTCTGCCGTAATACCATGCAGTAATATGAAGCAGTGCGCATGCCCAAGTGATTTAGGGGTCGTTTGCGTTACGGTTCGTATAGAGTAAACAGTCGAAAATTTCACAACGGTATAATGTAAACAATCGCAAATTTCACTACGGTATGGCCACCTACTCCGGAGCGCCAACCGTAGCTTAATAGTGTAAACTAGGCCTCATAGTACACTGGATAGAACTAACTAGTGAAGCCAAATTCAATATGCGAAATTTCACTTCCGGAGCCAGAAAGACGTAAAATCAATATGGCAACAATATTGGGAAATGTGTTTGCGAGGCTCTTTTTTCGCCAATACAAAGGATTTCGGAAAGCTAAACCAACTTCTTCGAACGTCCATGGAAAGAAATAGATATCACTCGGCTCATGGTTTGGAGCGAAGATTGTACAAATTACGCTGAAACCTAGCCGAATAATTTTGTATTTATGACATGGCAATATCGGTTTGAAAATACGATATCTACAATCCTGGCAAAAACTAATGAAACACCTTTCATTATTTACTATTTTATACATTTTAACCCCTTCCCCTTTACAATGTTGGTTAGCTATGTTGAATAAACGACAGATTGTTTCCTCTGCAATCGACAAGCTATTGTGTGCAATTTTTTTAATGTACTAGCAACATTGTTCAGGGGGAAAGGGGATTTTGTCCATTTTCAGTGATTTTCAAGTGTTTCATTAATTTTTTGCCAGGATTGTAGATACAATGTACTCAAGAATATGTCAAACAAACGGTATTTGTGTTACCCTTCTTAGTTTTAGGTGGACAGATTGTAGTTGTTGGCGGTAGCCAACAATTCCAAACTTTTAATGGAGTTTTGTACGGGAGTTTTTTTTAGTTTTAATTGTAGTAGTAGTGATATTACACTGAATTTTGCACATTTCTCACTGCTTTATTGTCTGATATTACGTGCATTGCACCAGTCAAATTCAATAAATATAATAATACTGGTACATAATCGTACCTCATTGCCAAAGTATATGTTTTAGTGAATTTGATGTGCATGTGTGTTTGCAAACCTTTTTAGATATTGGTTGATTCCAGAAGGAACTTACTGATTATGTCCCTGAATAGATAAACTTGAAGATTCTAGGTTTAAATAACTAAGCACAAATAATTTTGTTTTGATTGTATGTCTTTATCTTGTCGTGATTTTTGTAGAGCGGAAACTAATATACTGTACAATGTGTACATATTTAAAACCTAACTGGGAGTAATTTCAAAAAATACAACTACAGGACCTCTGGCAGGAATCAAACCTAAACCCTTATTATGCTGGTGCAGCACTCTGACCACTGAGCTACAGAGTCCAGGTGGCAAGAACATGCAGGTGACAAGTTTGTACATATATTGGGGCCAAGTAGACGCAATCACACACAGTAAGTCCATCGCAAATGATGAGTGACTGGGATAGTGTTCAAAAGGTAAAAATCCCAATAAGTGCAGTCAGAAGCGAGCCAAGAAATAGCATCATTAACTTCCAGTTAGTTCATTTGTTCATTGTTAATTACCAGGGGCCGGTTGTACGAAGGCCGTGTAGCTTAAACGGCGGAGAAGCCAAAATTAAAAAACACTTTCACACATTTTGTGAATGACTGAACTTAAATATTATATATGTACCTAATATGTAGTTGCAAATATAATTGTTCTATTATATTTTAGCTTGGTTGTTCGATGAAGGTATAGACTTGATCGATATTTTCGAGTTATCTACCGCATGGGCTAAACGGGCTTTGTAGAACCGGCCCCAGTTAGACACTGTTTATGATCAATGTTGATGCTTTTTTGGAAGACATCCACTCCTCTTTTCTGTAACATGTCAATCTAAAGAATATTAAAGTATGAAACATCCTATAAGGTAGTCGTCATATTCACTGTATTTTCCTTAAACTTGTATATTTTGTATACATTATTGGTAGGAAATTTTATAATCATCAGTATTTCACATGGTATTTCATGTAAACAGTACATTATTTGACAACCATGACAGGTTATAATCATTTCATGTAAAATTATTCCAGCTGTTACAATGAATTTTTATTATAGCAGATATTATCCAGGACACTGCTTATAAACTACTCTATATATTTTTTAGCATCCGGTCCGGACGATAAACATCCGGTCCGGATGAGAAAAACTGTGCCCTCGGTCTTGAAAACGTCCCTCGCCCTCCGGGCTCGGGCCGTTTTCAAGACCTCGGGCACAGTTTTTCTCATCCGGACGTACCTCGCAACCGGTAAATAACATATATATATTAGCCATCTATACGTAGCGCATAATTCATAGGAGGGCATCGTTGACCAGTGGTCAAGTTTAGGGTCGTACACCTCTACTGTATCCAAGACTTCCTCCCGATCTGTAGGCAAACTGACTTTCCCCCAAGTACGTTTCCAGATCTTTCTTAACGAATGTATCATACACAACTTTTTCAAATGCACAGGCGATGACCGTTGTAACATTGATTCCTCTGAAATCTTCGTCTTCCACTGGGACTTCCTCTTTGGGTTTTGGATTGATGTTGGACTCCTTCCATGATCTTGGCCAATACTAATTTCTCAATGACAGATTCTACACATTTTCAACTATAGATCTTGGCGTGATCTTTCCACACCCAGTATGCTATGCCATCTGGTCCTATTGCTATTTTCTTGATGTTACACAATGTCTTATGTACCGAAAACACAGTTATAAACTGTGGTTCATTGTCAGGTATTTCCATAGGTGTAGACACAATGTAGCCTTCGTCATAGCAAAGATTGCAAAAGTAGGAGTTCAAACCATGTATAAAGTCTATCTCTAAGTTAAGGTTGTGTCTATCCTTGCGATGTGTTAGCATAACGATTTTTCTCCAACAGGCCCAAGATCTCTTTCTACCGCTTCCAGTTCCATACGATTTTCTAAAATGATCTTGCCAATTCTTTCTGTCAGAAGTGTTACTGATTCTCCCTCTACTCCCCGTGCTACTAATCTAGATCGTTTCTTTAATAGTACCTTCACAAGAGGTGTCATCCACACCGGGTCTCTGGTCGATCCCCTAACAGTTTTAGTTTGAAATAATGCTCCATCAGATTGCACAAGTCAGATTGTAAACAATTTACTACCATGTCAACATTTGTGCTTGTTTTAATATATTCCCAATTGTAATCCGAGAGCTTTTGCTGGAATGTGATCTTGCGGTATTCCCTGTAGTCATGCATTTTATATGTAAATCTAACAGGTTTGAGTTTTATTCCTGCTGGCAGAACAACACCCTTATGGACTGTCTTAATTTGGGGAGTAATAGGGTAGCATTTATTGAATAAATTGTCATTGTTTGTCAAACAGTTATCCAGAATGGACTGGCCTCGGGTAGGGAAATCAACCAAGACATTAAGACCAGACATAGCAGTGAGTTTCTCTAAATCCAGATAATTAAGGTCACCCACATATATAATAATAATCTTTATTGACAGGAAACTTTCTCACCAGGGTGATTTTCAGAAAGTTCCTGTAGACAAATTTGATTATATACATTAATATTTATAGTAGTATAAAATATTAAAAATGGTATGTTAAAATCTATATCATCCAAGAGTAAAAGTATATAAAAAGTTATAAAAAACAAACTTGAAAATGTTGAGTTTTTAAAATATGATTTAAACTGGGAAAGACTCTCAGAGTTTTTCACGGTTTCGCTAAGACTATTCCAATCCTTACAGGCATGGTACGGTAGTCTTTGTTTGCCCCAGTTTCTTTTGACTCTTGGCAGACGCAAATTGTTTTTGGATCGAGTATTGTGTTCATATATTCCCGAGATGAAATCATTTATTAACAATATTACTTGAAATCATTTATTAACAATATAAGAAAGAAAGATCTGGAGAGTATGTTGGAGGGTGGATGCAAAAACTGCGGACTATGCTCTAACTAATATATAGGGCAAACATATATTACTTAGTGATATGTCTACTTAATATTTATTTTTATTCTAATTCTTGTAATATATATATAGACTACTATTTTATATTGAAAGTTAGTGATAGGTAAATAGTGTCCCCAATTAGCTATTGTAGCTAAATACATTGACACTTCAATAAAGTTTTCATTCATTCATTCAGATTCGAGTCAAATCCATATCAGAAACAGTCATGCCATTTACACATTTGAAATCTAAAGCGTTATACTCAAACCTATAAGATTTAGTGACCTTTTCACCTTTAAGTTATTTCTTGTATATATTGCCACTCCCCATTTTTCCGATGGTCATTGCCAGAACAATCCTTGTCTCGTCTGTATATGGTGTAATTAGAAATTCCAACAGCAGAATCTGGCACATTATGATTAAGATGACTTTCTGATATAACACAAACATCAATATCTTCCGCATATAAATCTCCTTCAAGTGCAAGTGATGCCTTAACCCCATTCATGATCTTTAGTAGGCTACATATATTCATAAATAAATATTTGGGTACCGCACAATTAAAACGCTTTAAAACTCGAAAATCTTGACTTTCTTCCGTCTTTTGACTGTTTTTTTCTTCCTGTTAATTTTAAAATGTGAATAATCCTCTAAATAATTTTCATTTATCTTGTTTTAGAGACTTTGTTGTCTGTTTATGTCCCGACTCCCGAGTACAAAACCTTTTTGAAAAAGTTTGCAAAATGGCAGTTAAATTTCTGACGTCTACCTAAAAACAAATTCCTTCTCTTAGCCAATGATGAGATTGCTAGTTACCAGTTTTCTCTCGGCCTGAACTTGCGCGTGCGCATAACGTAGAAAATCGTCCATTGCAGAATGGCGGACGACTTTGCATTCCGCTATGTTGTCACATACCCGGGCGCAAATACTAAATATCCGAGCGGAATTAGTACCCTCGCACGGCGCTTCGCACCGGCTCGGGGATTAAAAGAACTCAATCTAAACCTGACAAAACGTGCTTGGATTGTTTTTCGGCAACTATCATACACCACAAGCATAACTTGCGAGAATTTCTATCTACCTCGATGACAAACAGCAAGGAAAAGGAACAAAACATGGCGAAAACCGTCCATTGGTAAGGGCTAAGTGTACTTAAACGTATTATTTCTCTACAAAATAGTAACAACCTTTACGAAATATGTTGGTATTATATTTGGAGAAGTATCATTTTTGTTCCTAGAAAACATAATTAGGAAATCAGAAAAAATAGCCATTCTGTGGTGTTTGAATTTGTATAATGTACAGTATAAATAATCAGTTGACCTGTTATGTTGTATAGCCATTTTCTCATAAAATATCATACCTAGACATATTCCACTCTTCTATGACCATCCCTAAAAGTAACTATTCTAAACACCAATGCCAATAGCTTCAATGGTTTAGGATATAAAGCTATGTGTGCAGTGCCGTTTTTGGGTGTGGTCATTTTCAGATGTTTTGGCCTGGATTTGGGTTATGGCACATAAACCATCTTGTCCGTCATGGTCATTTTACCATAAAACAGTTGAGATTGTCTGTCCTTAATGAAATGCACACAAACTCATATGCAGGTTCTAGACTATCTATACATTCACAATTATCAAAATAGCAATGTTATCTACTCATGTTATCTAATGTATATCAATATTTTAAAAAAATCAAAAACGAAATTAATCTTAGTTTTTGGCACTTGTTACTACTACTGCACTTGTTCTGAAAGTCAAAGAAGTCAATCTAGGTTTTGAATAAGTGAAAGTAGTGAAAATAGACAAAGTTAAAGTTTGGTGTGGGTCTAAGTTTTTTAAATGACAGCTGGGGTTGGGTTGAGAAAATTTTTTTCTTGCTAGAGGTTGGGTCGATAGGAAATTCAGCAATTAAAATTTTTCTCTTCGGTACCCCCCTGCCATAAATAATGAACCGTCCCTTAATACCAAATTATTCGGCGAGGTATCAGCGTAATTTGTACAATTTTCGCTCCAAACCATGAACATATCTCTTTCTTTCCGTGAACGTTCGAACAAGTTGGTTTAGCTTTGCGAAATATTTTGTACTGGAGAAAAACAGACTCGCAAACACATTTCCCAATATTGTTGCCAATCTTGCCATATTGATTTCACGCCTTTGAGGCCCCGGAAATGAAATTTCGCATATTGAATTTCGATCAGTTTAATTAGCTAAAGCGTTTTGAAAATCTACTGATCGGCCTTCGCGAGTTCGACTTCACCGTTCGGCGAGGTTTACTCTTGACATGTTTTGGCGAAGCAACGAACGGTATTTTCGACATCTTACTTAGCACTGGCACAATATACGGATCTGCCGTCGAAAGTCTGACGCTACTGTAATTAACCGCGATATTGCAGAATTTAGTGACCTTTTTCACCTTTTAGTTATTTCTTGTATACAGGGTGTATCAAAAAAACTGCAAATACCATAATTTGTATGCACGAGATCATACATTAGAATTTCAATGGCTGTGCAAATAATTACGCTTCTGGGATTTGAAAATACGTTTCCCAGGGGTATCAAAACAAGCACACAAAGTGAATTAAACTTATGAGTTCAAATCCCAGAAGCGTAATTATTTGCACAGCCATTGAAATTCTAATGTATGATCTCGTGCATACAAATTATGGTATTTGCAGTTTTTTTGATACACCCTGTATATTGCCACTCCCCACTTGGTTGCACACCATCTATACCTTAGTTTGAATTTGAATGCCTTATTACTATGCTGAAACCACGGGTGCGTAAAAAAGTATACCTTTTGAAGTCAAGCCTTTGTTTGAATTTGAATGCCTTATTACTTAGCTGAACTAAGTTGAACAGAATTGAATTTTGTGAAGTTACTTAATTTAAACGATTTTGAATTATGTACTGATTAATTTAACGCAGCGCTTGAGTAAAAAAATTACGTGCATCAAACAGTTTTTATTTATTTTACATTTATCAATAATTAAATCATCAAGCGCCTTCTCCTTCGACGTGTCCACAAAGTGTGGTTCGCCTGTGCATACCGCGCACCGCGTTTCTAATAAAGTCGGGCTGCTATCGTAGAGCAGCAAATTCGTCGATAATTTTCTGCCGTAACTCATCAATATTCTGAGGTGGGCTCGAGAATACTTTATTCTTAAGGTATCCTCGCACGGTGTCAAGTCCGGAGAGCGAGGTGGCCATTTGACATCATGTCCTAACCCTATGACTCGATTGTTCCCAAATACGTCGTCCAGGCGATCTCGTACTTCGATGATGCGATGTGCTGGAGCGCCAATCCCTCCCAATACTGATTATTAAAATGTTCAGTAAGCTGAGGGAAAACAAATTAATTGAGCATTCGTAGATAAGCAATGCCGTTCACATTACCATCGAAAAAGTAGGGCCCGAAAACCATACCGTTTCCGCAGAGTGCTGCCCAGACAGTGAATTTTAGCACGGGAATCGTTTCTTTCAAAATTAAATGCAGGCGGATGTCCTTTTGGGGCATATTGGCGTACATTTTCCGTGTTCACTTCTCCATTCGTTGAAAACGCTGCTTCATCTCCAATGATTAAACTGGCCAAAAAGTTTTCACATAGACAGCGTTCGTTGAACCACTCTGCGAAGCGTAATCTACGTGAAAGGTCGGCTGCTAACAATTCGTGTCGCACATGGATTCGGAACGCCGTCAGCGTAGGTCGAGCCTGGTTATCATGTTGAAGCCTGTATGTGATATCGGGAGAGGATTGCGCCGTGCACTCACATTTCCTGGATTTTTCTGGAGCGAATCTCTAAGAGAAGCTATATTTCTCCGGAGCGTGTTGTTCTTCGCCTTCCATATTGGAATTTCGAAGTCATCCTTTAATAGGATAACGAAGCTTGACCTTCGAAGGCACCCATATCGGATGCATGTGAGGCATGAACTTCTTCCTAAGGACTTCCCGCGTCGGTTACACTTTTCAGAATGGTTTAACGGAAGATGTGGAGATCCGAATTTTTTGGCTAATTTTGTTATCGGGGACGAACCTTCATTTGTTATGAACGGAGAAGTCAACTCTCATAACGTTCGCCAATATGCGCCGAAAGGAAACCCACCGGAATTTAATTTTGAGAGGAGCAATTCTCGCGCAAAGCTTACTGTCTGGGCAGGACTCTGTGAGAATGGTGTGCTTTTGGGGCCATACTTTTTTGAGAGAAATGTGGATGGTATGGCGTACCTACGAATGTTACAAGAGTATGTTTCCCACTACTCGCTGTGCATTTTAAGAACCAGTATTTCAATGGCATGTTTCGAGGTATTTGGTGGGCACAAGATGGTGCACCAGCGCATCGTCTCGGCGCAGTAACGGATCTGCTTTATCAGGTATTCGGGAACAACCGCGTCATTGGACTGCAACATAACGTCGAATGGCCACACCGCTCGCCGGACTTGACACCATGTGACTTTTGTCTTTGGGGTTATCTCAAGAGCAAAGTGTTTACCACCCCACCTCAGAATGTCGATATGTTGCGCGAAAGAATAATCGCCGAATGTAATGCTTTACGCCACGCGCCTGACGTTATTCGAAATGCAGTGCGCCATATGCAAAAAACGGCGAGAGAAACGGCGGACACGTTGAGGGACAAGGCGCTTAATTTAAACGTTTAACTGTTATTAAAATTCCATGTAAAATAAAAAAATATGTGACGAACACCGAAGTTTCCAATTGATGAATAAGTTATAAAACCTGTTTTAGATTATTAATTGCGTTCAAACAGACATTTCATATAAAATTTGACAAGTTAAATTCAACGCAAATTCAACATCTAAACAGGACTTAAACAAATACAAAACGCTTCTGAACGCTTTCCAAACGCAGACTTGAAGTTATTCTTAAAATCACCCGTGTGTGCATGCACTAAAACTCCTTTGAAATTGAACACAATAGGTTGTTTGAATTAACACGCTCATTTGAATTTGAAAAGGTAGCCTTTTTTTGGGACACCCTTGTAGACTTATTTATTAAGGTCTTGTTTTTCAATACACCCTGTATTTTACGCTTCCGTGGGTTCAGCATAATGCTCAGGCATTCAAATTATTACAAATTTTTTTTTCAAAAGGTATACTTTTTTCGGGGCACCCTGTACAGAATAGTCTAATGTCAAATTGTTAGCAATGTCAATAGTTAAGCGTCGCATTCGCTATATTGGTGATAGAATGAAAGCTTTGACTTTTTTATTTTTATTTTTAAGAGTTTTGTTTGTGTATTCGCTTGGGAAACATATATCTGTATATTATGCCGATAAATTTTAAGATCTTCTCGTTTTGGACAACTGTATTTCTGCTTGCTATTACTTCCTACTAGGCAATAACAATTTGCTTGACACGAGAATATATTTATTACTTATAATGAGTCTATAAATCGCTAACCAAAGCAAAATTCGCTACCCTTGCCTGGTCTTGGTCCGTGACGTCATTGCATATATAATAAGGGTTGAGAGGTCTCAAAGGAGTAGGATCAAGTTGCATAATTACTGTCCTCCACCTCATATGCTAATGATGATGGTTACCCTCATGTTCACCCTCTACCCACGCCCCCAAAAAAGTTCGAACTGCTTGCATATTACTAGTTTTATTCAAACCTGTAGAAATTTATTGGCTTTAGCTTATCTATAAACTTTTCCAAGGTCAGCTTCTTTACTGACTTTAAGACGTGGTTTAAATAGAATCTAACTTTTCTGCTATATTTTTTGACAATATTTTAGATCTCTACTCTTTGAATGTCACATTTGTGAACCGTTACCGAAAAGATGTAAGAATTATAACAACGCATCCTAACCCAACATATCAGCAAGTTTTTATTCCTGTTGGTGGAAGAAACCAAATGGTGTCAACGTCTTCTGCAATGGGACCAATATTCATCATAGCGTATGATGCAACAACATTTAGACCAAACACGATAGACGGCAAGAACTCACTCACTGTATTCTACAGTCTCACACCAGTCAGTTATATCTACCATATTCCTTCAGGTGAGTTATTGAAAAGTGTGAATTATTATCTTTTGCTTATACCCAATTAACTCTTTTGAATGGCTCGCGTACCTATAAAAATCATAGAAATGCGAGCAAAGTTAACAAAGAAATATAATTTTCTCACGAATGGAAAGCTCTTTTACAAAATTGTAATGCGAAGATATCTTTTAGAGATAGATACTGTAGTCTAATCTTCGCGCCTCGTGCCTCCTTATTCGGGAAATGTGTTTCCACCGGTTTCCGCGTCTTTTTCCAAGATAATTTTGTAATATTTTTTCCCTCGACTTTCACAGTCTTTGGTCACGTTTTTCACAGTTTTTCAATCGACGAAGTTATTGTAATTTTGAAGACTAAATTTTAGCATTTTTACGGCAATCAATCACGTTTTTCTTTTTGGTGTTTGGTTAAAGTGTGCTGTGAGGAAGTTTGGACTTTTGATAGATTCAATATAGGATTTCAATGTTTTATTAATGGATCATCCCATTTCGTGTATGAAAGGTGGTTTTATTCATCGACGCCATGATGAACTGCATGTTATATCAATTTTGCTAAGATATTAGAAGATGAAGTATAGCCGGATGTCAGAGTGAAACCGTCTCTCACACCACTGATCTGAGAAAGGGTGCCGTCTGTTTCGAATGGCGCTGATAACGCTCGCCTAGATGTAGCTGCACGTGGATTATGGGGAAAATGTTAAATGGCATTATTGATGTTAGAATTTTAATTCCTACGACAAGACGCATCTGAACCATGCTTTTAGCAGGGCAGTACATCCAACGCTGAATACAGTTAGGGTATGCTTTGTTTGCCCCGTTAATTTGGAGTGCATAATTTATGGTAGATGTAATCGTGAACAATCCTAAACACGCTGTCAGAACGACAGGCTGGGAGATGTAATCGTGAGTAATCCTAAACACGCTGTCAGAACGACAGGCTGAAAATAAAAGTATTCTTCCTGGAGTAGCAATGAGTTGGCTCCGCACAAAGATCTATTTTGCCTAAATACGGGCTTTGATTCCTTGTGTTCGAAGCTCTCGGAACACGTGGTATCAACACAGTTTAATTCAACTGACATTGCATTAAGCGATTTTAATGCAAAAATTCCAAATTTCTAAAGGCACATTGAAATAATATTTTAATATTCTTTTAAATACTAGACTTTACATTCTTAATTCCTAAATTTCTAATTTCAGCACAGTTAGTCACTATTAAACAATTATTGATTTTTTGCTTTGATTTTGAAATTGCTTTGTCACTTTAACCAAACACCTAATGAATGTGTGGAACGATATCACGATGTTGTAAACGTGGGCGTGGTCGTAAAAAACGAATATGTGTTTATTGAGACAGAAAATTTGAGAAAGCAACAACCAAGAAACAAACCGTGATTGCCTGCCGTAAAAATGCCAAAATTTTGTCATTAAAAATACTTTGTCGATTAAAAACTGCCAAAGATGTGACCAAAAAAGGTACTAAAAGTCATCTTGATTCCTGGAAAAATAACGCAAAACTGGTGAAGGTATCTTTCGAAAATTAACAAGCGGGGGAAAAGGCGCACAAAAACGGCGCGTAAGTGGGACAAAAAGGCGCCAGACGCGAAGATTAGATGATCTCTGTCAGTTATCCAAAAATCAGTATTAGGTAGCATTTGAGTAGCTATTTACCAGTAAAATGTAATGAATTATGAATACATTTTGCAAAATAATTGCATAATTTTTAAACTATTTTCAAATATTGTTTCATTCTTCAGGATAATACAAGAGGTTTTAATACAGTTGCTTTTCACGATTTAATTTTGTCTAGTACAGGTCGCCATACTTCGAGCTTTTTAATATTACTTAGTATTTTCATTCCGCTATGTCGCACGTTCTCCTAACTTATTTTTATATCATCTCTCGCACCTTAACGATTTCACGTTCAATTATTTTTTCGCAGTTTGGAAAATCATTTCACCTTCTTTTCCTATTACCGAACAAAATTCTCCGTTTCTGTAAGAATCATTTCATACGGTTCTCGGCTAGGAGCTTCGTAAAAATCATACCAAAAATAAAATATACTGTCTGTCATTATGACCAATTCAATCTTTCGTAGCATCAATCATCTTTGATTGAATATTCTCTTTATTTATTCCTATTTAAAATATAGAACAACGGTAACTCCGAAAATAAACATTTTAATATATCGAGCTTTCGACTATGTTTTAGTCATCATCAGGAATGATGCAAGGTTACATTATATAGATATATATAGTGAAGATAAGATGATTAAAAGTAATTTGATATATAGTAAAATACAAGATTAGTTAAATATTATCAGTTCTTTCGATGCTTTTGTTCCATGATTAAGTTCAGGTTTAAGGCGTCGAATGGCGAGTGATTCTTTAACAAGCAATAAGGACCAGTGATCAGCTCTATCGATAACCTTTGAGTTGTTAAATATAAATTCTGGTAGTATTAAGGATGTAGTTGGGTTAATCTCGTCGTCAGGATAAAGTTCTAAAATGGATTTGATATGTTGGAACTGTTCGCATGATTGTATGTGGAAAAAAACTTCAGATTTATCGTCCAGTGAGTGTTCTTTGATTCTGGTGTAGAAGCAACGATCCGTTTTACCGATATATCTACTTCTACATCCAGGGCAGGTAAATTCGTATACTACAGAGCTATGGTATTTTGTCGGTGTCTTGTCTTTGTTGGAAAGGAAAGAGTTGCTGTTAGTAGTTTTCCAATTAATAATAAATTTGCATTTTCGTCTCAGGAGAGGAGTTATTCTGCGTATAAATGAGGGGGTTAGTCGGGAACCATATTTACCAAGATAGGGTAAAGGTAGCCAAATTTTAGGGACGGCGTTAGTTTGATCAGTATCAGGGTTATCTTGGTGGATATCCTGGTTGTTTGGTGTTGTTCTTACTAAACCTTCAGATATAACTAACATACTAACTAAATCCAACTCTTTTGACTCAAACATCCAATTTACTGTTGACGAATTTACTGACAATGACATCCATTTTCTTGACATCCAAATTAATTCTTCTGGTACTTCTGTTTACCGAAAACCTACTCACACTGGCCAATACCAACATATATCCAGTTTCTCTCCGTGGTCAAGAAAAGTAGCCTGGATACGAGCTCTTGTCCACCGTGCACATAAAATCTGCAGTACTGAAAACCTTTGGAAAGATGAACTACAACACATCAAAAACTTTATGTCATGGAATGGTTTCCCTCGAAAACTAAAACAAAAACTAATGGAACAAATTTAAACCGTCTTTAACAACACCTAACAACCAGGATATCCACCAAGATAACCCTGATACTGATCCAACTAACGCCGTCCCTAAAATTTGGCTACCTTTACCCTATCTTGGTAAATATGGTTCCCGACTAACCCGCTCATTTATACGCAGAATAACCCCTCTCCTGAGACGAAAATGCAAATTTATTATTAATTGGAAAACTACTAACAGCAACTCTTTCCTTTCCAACAAAGACAAGACACCGACAAAATACCATAGCTCTGTAGTATACGAATTTACCTGCCCTGGACAAAGAACACTCACTGGAAGATAAATTTGAAGTTTTTTTCCACATACAATCATGCGAACAGTTCCAACATATCAAATCCATTTTAGAACTTTATCCTGACGACGAGACTAACCCAACTACATCCTTAATACTACCAGAATTTATATTTAACAACTCAAAGGTTATCGATAGAGCTGATCACTGGTCCTTATTGCTTTTTAAAGAATCACTCGCCATTCGACGCCTTAAACCTGAACTTAATCATGGAACAAAAGCATCGAAAGAACTGATAATATTTAACTAATCTTGTATTTTACTATATATCAAATTACTTTTCATCTTCTTATCTTCACTAAATATATATCTATGTAATGTAACATTGCATCGTTCCTGATGATGACTAAAACATAGTCGAAAGCTCGATATATTAAAATGTTTATTTTCGGAGTTACCGTTGTTCTATATTTTATCAAAATACTCTCGTAATTATTCTTATTTGTTCCACCAATATCTGTTTTCGTCAATTTTCAATCTTTCTTTTTTCAACAAACAAAGATTCATATTTATTTATTGCTTTTCTTTTATTTTTCTATTTTTCGTTTTCTATGAATTTTTTCAAACTAAAGTCTGTGTCCGTTAACTTCCAAGGAATATTGAAAATAAACGGCAAAATATATTGATGGAACTAAAAAGAATAGAATAAGAAAAGACTACAAGCAAGGTAATCGAACTTACAAAATGAAATTGATAATGATGTGAGACAGTATCTTGCTTTACGGCCTGAATTTTTAAAGTGTTGAATTAGAGAATCATCGCAGAGAAAAGCATGCACGCGATTTTTTGTAATAATATACTAGAAACACATTCATGCAAAATCCCCTCGCCTGTTCGAACTCAGAAATCATTCTTCCCAAATCAGTATTGTAACATGGAGTATTCAGGCAATCACCGTAATCATAACAGCACGCAACTTTTCACTTTTTGTACAAAATGGTAATATATAGTGATATAAAGATTTGTACTTTTAACTATAAAAATATGAATTGCCCCACTATATAAAGTAGACGTGTTATTACGTACTCTTTTAGCTTTGCTTTGCTGTAAAATTCAACCTTGGACAGTTCATAAAAACGTCAAAAATGTTTAGAAAACTTCAACTGTTTTTTGAACAGTATATATATTTTTAATTTACCTTTTAAATAAAAATTTTGACATTACGTTGTTTCTTCAAAATGCAAACCTTAATCGATATATATTGTAATAACCTCACAGAGTGACATGCGTCTATGGAAATCCACAAACTAAACTGCATGCTAATAGCAAATATGCCAAATAGACACTTACCCGTTTAAAACACTTCAAAACTTCAAAATCGTGTCCTTTTTCCAGCCATTCGACTGTTTCTGCTCCTGTTGACTTTAACCATTAAAGGTCCTCTTGAAAATTGTTCTTGTTCTAAAGACTATTTATCCGTATGTTTTTCCAAATGCCCGAGTATTAAAAATCTTTTTTTTTAAATTAAATTTAAATGCTGATGCATAAATTAGAAAACAAAATCTTTGTCTTAGCCAATCATGAAGAAGCTAGTTTTCAGTTTATCTTGACCTGAACTCGCGCATGCGTATAACGTAGGAAACCGTCCATGGCATCGCGGCGGAAGACTTTGGATTCCGCTATGTTCTCGATCGCAAACCCGGGTGTAAATATCCGAGCGGAATTAGTACCCTTGCATAGCACTTCGCACCGTGGCTCGGGGATAACTATGATCCACCCCTTTTGGAATGTGGAGACATTGTCTGGGGTGATCGATTCAATAATACGCTGAGGAACAGACTCCACACATTGCAAAATAAGTCATCTTAGATTATCTTGGATCAACCATTGTTTTCCTCAGCAAGTGATGCAGTTCAGACCCATCGATTGAACTTATTGAAGTCCTTTGCAGAACGTAGAAAGTTCGATAGATCCTGCTTTATCTTTTGATGTTTTAGCAATCTTATAAATTTTAATTTTAGCGCGTAGGTCAGATCTTCGTCAACATTACAACACTAGGTCGTGAAGTAATCTGAACATTCTATTAAAACGAACTGGCGACAAAGAATGTCGGACTTCTTATTGATTAATATATATAACTAGAAATACATGCATGCAGAATCCCTTCTCCCATTCGAACTAAGCAATTATACTTCCCAAAAGTTATTGCAACATGAAGTATTCGGTCAATCACTGTAACAATGGTAACACGCAACACTGTGCATTTCTTTTTAATACTTTTTGAGTTTTTGTACAAAATGGTAAAATAGTGATAAGATTTGTACGTTTAACTATAAAATTATGAATTGCCCTACTATATAAAGTAGATGTGTTATTATGTACTCTTTTAGCTTTGCTTTACTGTAAAAACATCAAAATTTTTTACATTTTCATAAAATTTTAACTGTTTTTTGAACAGTAGATTTCCTTAAACTTTACTTTTGAAATTAAGTTTAAATTTGCTAAAATATTTTTTAAGCTTAATCAGTATTGTAATAACCGCACAGAGTGATATACGCCTTGGCAAATCCACAAACTAAACTGCATGCTGATAGCAAGTATGGACAATAGACGCTTCAAAATCGTGTCCTTTTTCCGGTCATTCAACTGTTTTTTTTCCTGTTGACTTTAACATTTGAAAATCCTCTTGGAAAATTTCATATATCTTGTTTTGAGGACTATATTTGTCTGTATATTTTTGCAATGGTGGAAGTATATTAAACCATTTTTGAAAAAGGTTTGCAAAATGGCAGTTAAAATTCTGACGCATACATAATAAAACAAAATCTTTTAGCCAATCATGAGGTAGCTAGTTACCAGTTTATTTCTCGCACGGCGCTTCGCGCCATTAGCTCGGGGATAAGCTTCCTAATGCCGAAAAATTAAAGCAGAAACGTTGACTCAATTCCCCAAATACTATTCGTACTTTTCTTCTTAGCATTTTTTTATATCATAAATGATTAAATGTAATAGATCGTATCTCAACGTATAACATCCAGATTTTGTATTGTATATATGTAGGAAGATTTTAGATGATTTGATGGCCTCCTAAATTTCCTCTTGTGGCTGAGGACTCCAGGTAAAAGAATATCATACAAATAAGTGAATAAATATATGGACACAGAGAAGAGAAATATGGAGAACGCGAGATATAAAAAATATTGATGTAACTAAAAAAAGAATGAGCTAGATGGATGGCAAAAGAAAGCTTTCAAAATTTAAAATAGAGTATTGCTACCGGCAAACAAAGGACGTACGATGGTGGCTATTGACAAATGAGAAAAAAACAAAAGAACAGAGTTCTGATTATATAATGAAACTAGTACTTGTTGACCTGAAGAGCTGGAAAAATTTTGATTGACAGAAAAGGGTTTGGCAATCCAACATGTCTCATACCCACATCATCCTTGACGGGAGAGCTGCAATCAAAGCTTTTCATGTGGTTTGGAACAATCTAGCTGCACAGTCCGACAAAATAATTCATCTAGAGGATTCATGGATGTAATAATTAAGCACACACGTTACGTTTATATATTTATTTAGTTTACTGTACGACTACAAACTTGATACTTTCTCTCTCGCTACCATATGGCATATGTCCCGTTTTCCCGCGCATTTCATTGTTATGTAAATGACCTGTCAATCACTACCTCGCTCTCTTTTTTTTTAAACAAAACTCAACGGAATAACTATGAATTGTTTGTTATTGTTTGTAATACTAAAGTTCTATGAAATAAGTCCAGACGGTATTGAGTTACCAAATCTATTTACAGTTCGTTGATTCCTCGTTGATCTTCTTGGTGTCGGCTGACGTTCTACTATAATGTCCTGCATGTCGTCTTCCAATCCTCTGCCCTGTACATCATCCACGTTGTTTGGTCTCTCTTCATCACTACTTTGTTCTTCTGCACGTTTAACTACTTTGAAATGAGACACATTACGCGTGATATTGCGGCTGTCATTTCTGGCAGTAGCTGTTGCTCCTTTCCTCTCGACAATCGTCAATCGCTCGGGATTGAATCTAGGAGATAGCTTGTTGGTTGGTTTCTGTTTGCAAATAACAATGTCACCTTCCCTAATTGTGGATGTTCTGGTGTTTTTCTTGACATCGTAGTATTGCTTATTCCTGATCTTCTTTTTCTCGATGTTTTCCTTGGCACTTTGGTGCTTGTTCACGATCGTTTTTGTTGACAGCTCGGGTAGACTTCCTTGCACCTTTTGGTTGAACAGTAATTCACATGGAGGTATCTTGGTAGTAGCATGCGGCGTTGAGCGATAATTTAACAGAAGTCGTTGAAGTTCTTGTCTCCAATTTTCCCCCTCTAATATAGAAGTCTTTATCACTTTTCCTAACGGCTTCATCACACTCTCGGCATTACCATTTCCTTGGGGCCATGACGGAGTGCTTGTTGTCCATTCGATTCCCAATGCAGCCATGTGTCGTTTGAAATCGTTCCTATTAAAGGGTGGGCCATTATCAGTCTTAATCTTTTTTGGAATGCCATGAGTTGCAAATATGCGGTCTAACTTCGGGATACAGGCTTTCGCTGACGTTGACTTCACAATTTCCACTTCAGGAAACTTAGAGTAGGTGTCGGTTACGACAAGTAAGTACTGTCCACTGTGGGGTATTGGACCATAAAAATCTAGTGCTAAGCTTTGCCATGGCTCTATCGCGGTAGGAGTTATCCTCATCGGTTCACGTGGACTACCCGGACCAACGGCTTGACAGGCAGCACAGTTTTCAACGAAGGTCTTAATTTTACTATCCATTCCAGGATACCATATTTTCTTTCGTAATAACGCTTTCGTCTTCTCTATTCCCTGGTGCCCCACATGTCCGAGTTGCGTCGCACGGTCTTGTAGCGTTTTTGGTATGACAGTTCTGCTCCCTTTTAGAAGAAGGTCCCCTGCTTTCGTTGCTGTTAGTTCTTCCGCGCACATGTGATAAGATTTCAGTTCCACATCCTTTTCGTCCCATTTCCCTGATTTCATGCATTCTAGAACTTTCCTTAAAATGGTGTCTGACAAAGTGGCTTCCTTGATTTCTTGAAGTGTCATTGACTTCGGTATAGCATTGTTAATGATGTAATTCACATAGTTATCTGCAATTTTTTCTTCAATTGTAGTTTTTCCTTGAGTAGTAGTGATAGGATGACGACTCAAATAATCGGCTTCGTTAACTGTTCCTTTCTTGTAAATCACACAGAAGTTGTTCGGTTGCAGTCGTAGCATCCAGCGTTCAATACGAGCTGGGGGCTTTGATTTTGGATTGTTAAAGATTGCTTCCAGGGCTTTATGATCAGTATAAACGTCAAACTCAGTGCCCAGAAGGAACAGTCGGAAATGTTCGATCCCCCAAACTAGACTCAGCCCTTCAATATCTGTCTGTGAATACCGACTTTCGACTGGAGACAGGGCTCTGCTGACGTAAGAGATAATACAGTACGACTCTCCGGACTTCTCTCGTTGTGCTAAGATTGCACAAATTCCCAAAGGTGATGCATCAACGATAAGCAAGCTTCTCTTCTCTGTATCGAAGTATGCCATAGTAGGAGCGTTTGTCAGTTTCTTCTTAATCTGCTCAAAAGCTCTTTGGTGAATGTTTTTCCAATTGAAAGCGACACTTTTCTTTGTGAGATCCCTCAACGGCCTAGTAATTTCAGCATACTCTGGAACATACTCACGGCACGTGTTAGCTAGGCCCAAAAAACTGCGTACTTCACTGGCATTCTTTGGTGCATTGGCTTTGACCAAATTGTCGATTCTTGCTGGATCAGGTCGTATTCCATTTGCCGTGAAAATTAGCCCATAAAACTGAATCTCTTTGCGTAGGAAACTACACTTCTCTGGTTTTGCTTTCAAGTTGAGTTGATCTAGTCGTTTCAGACAGTTCTCTAAGGCTTCGTCATGTTGCTTTCGTGTTTTTCCATTAACAATAATATCATCTGCGATATTCTTTACTCCCCGAATGTCACTAAGGTGGCGTTGCAAAATATTCTGAAATATTTCTGGTGCACTGTTCGTTCCGTAGTTCAGTCGTTTGTAACAAAATAGGCCTTCGTGCGTCGAAAATGTAGTTATATAGCGACTTTCTTCAGTCAATTCTAGTTGATGGTACGCCTGTTTTAGGTCAATTTTCGAAAAATATTTTGACCCTTTCATCACTGCACGGAAATCAGAGAGCGTTGGCATAACATGTCTTTCGCGCTCAATCGCTTGATTGGCTGCTCTCATATCAACGCAGATTCGTGTTCCACCGTCCTTCTTTGGGGTGCACACAATTGGCGAAATCCACGGTGTAGGTTGGTCACAGACTCTTTCGATCATATCTTCTTCCACCAATTTCTTTAACTCCTTTGATACATCTTTGCGAATATGATATGGTATCCGGCGCTGCGGCTGAACTACCGGTTTAATGTTCTCGTTGATGTGTAACCCGACTTGTTGAGTATTCAGTTTCCCTTCACCCACAAAAACAGTTGCATATTTATCAATAATTTTCTGGATATCTTGGTCTGCGCATTTCGGCGTTGATGCAGGCGCTGGCCGCCTTTCATCTGTGTTCTCCATATTCCCCGCCTCGTTTTCCGGTGTAGAAACTTCCGGTTTAGAGACTTCCGGTTTCGGTCGCGTTTCAAGTTCTGTGACTTTGTTTACCAATTGAATTAATGCCAAATCTTGAGCGGTTTTTGCACTAAGTAGATTTCCAGAGCTACCTTCGACAACCTGAATAACCGAGACAGTATAACATTTGTTCGATTCCAAGGTTGCCTGAAATTGGCCTTTAAGAGGTAGTGGTTTGTCCGAGCCATAAGCGAATATCTTCGTGGTACTCTTGCACAATTTTACACTGGATTTGAGGCGATCGTACGTTTTGGAATCGATTACATCAACTGTGGCTCCCGTGTCAACAATGAACTTGATTTCAATCGAATTTACCCGTATGTTTGTTTTCGTCTTTGGGTCGTCTTTGGCTTTGTTTTCCACAGCATACGCATAATCGTCTTCTGAACTGGTCTTCGTGGATGAATCGCGATGTTTGTTGACAGCCCGTGCATGATTTCTTCGCTTGGTTTCTGATTTATGTTTATACGGCTCTTTTGGTTGTTCTCGTCGTCGGAGCGATTCTTGTGCCGGTTGTGGCTTAGAGAAACGACGCGATTCTTTCTTTCGACACACTCTAGAGAAATGACCAAGTATGCCACAGGAGTTACAAGTGGAGTTTGCGGCTGGACACGGGCGATCCGCATGAGGGTAAGCAAGTCCACACTTATAGCATGTAGACTCAGCCGGTTTTCTCTCAACTTGATTAATTTGTACATCTTTAAATTTTTCTTCCATACCACTGGCTTGGGCACTACAGGTTTCAGATTTCCGACCATCGATTAACATATCTTTCAATGAATAATTTCTTTCTTTCAACGCTTTCTTACGCAGTCTCGAGGATGTCCCGTTGGACACAATTTGCATTTTTATTTCAAATTCGACGTCCTCGAATTCACAATACTTTGCTAATCTTCTCAAACGTGTGTGAAAGTCATCGATAGTCTCATTATCTTGCTGCGCTGCTTGTCGGAACTTTTTCCGGCTCAAAATATCTCGTGAGGGCCTTGACAGCTGCTTCGTAATCTTTGTCGTCTCCCATTTCTGGCAGTGTTTTAAATATCTCATGAACTTCAGGACCAGCTTGATACAACAGAACATGCAGTGTCCTTCACATTCGAAGCGACTAAATATGTTTTAAAACGCTGAATCCACTGTGTCTATCGAGCGCTTGTATTCGTTGGATCAGCTTTCGGTTCGAACAAAGGCATGGGCTGTAAGCCATTCATTTTGATAATTTATCCTCGTCGCCAATGTAATAATTAAGCACACACGTTACGTTTATATATTTATTTAGTTTACTGTACGACTACAAACTTGATACTTTCTCTCTCGCTACCATATGGCATATGTCCCGTTTTCCCGCGCATTTCATTGTTATGTAAATGACCTGTCAATCACTACAATGGAGGGCAGTGGATTCGAAGATGTGTTATTTCAAGCGGATCTGTGTAGTTCTGGAAGTATTACGAGAGCGATGAGTAGAAAGCACTTCAACCGATGTTGGCTTGTTTACGAGGCTTTTCCAGAAACATTGGAAAGGCTATTTACGGAAAAATATTACGCCAAAGTATATAGAGCTGATCTATTTTCAGACGAAATTGCATTTTTTCACCAATACCAATGACTATGATCTATGAATGATCATTTGGAAAGAAACTTTGCCTTTGTCCATTGCCTGTATACGAATCGGATTCGTCATACTCGCTATGGCAAATATTATGTCAGTTGCTTAGAATGTATGGCAGCATTCACCCAGGAGAAAGATTGGAAATTGAAGATCTTTGTTTGCCTGTGCCGAGAAATCAACTTGGTCTAAGATATTTAATAGACATGACAGGCGAATCACTGAAACGAATTGCCTTGAACAATCTTTCCTTACAGATAACGAACGCCGTATTTATGAACTTCAAATGTTTTGCCGTTCTCTTTGTTTTTTAGGTTAAGTCATGCAGTTTGCAGCAAAAATATATAATATTTCAATGTGCGTCATGAATAGACCATGTCACAGCAATGTCAAATCCACGAAAATGTCTGCGAAGCAGTAAAATTCTGAGGTCGAATAAGATGATCGAGGATATAATGCTCGTATTACCGGCACAATTAATCAATCCCTTCCAGTCAGATCTTGATAAAAACGAGAGGTTCAGCTTTGTCTTCGGGTGCGCAACTCCAGAAAGTGTGCGGAACTGGTTACTCACACTTGAATCATAAAAAAAGGAGATAATGGATGAATTACAACAAAATAGAGAAGATCGATAAGAATTTCAAGAATTTCAAGATTTTTAGGGCATCTCATTCAATGAAACTAATAGTAGAAGGTGTTTTGTAGATGGAATACTCGCACGAAAATGTATATACCAGTTGCGAAAAATGCAACTTTAGGCCCTCTGGCAGGAATCGAACTAGTTCGAACCAATATGATTCGATTCCTATACCAGAAGGCCTAAAGTTGTATTTTTCGCAACTGTTCCTGGTTCAGTCTGGAAATGTATTTCTCAAACTCATTAATAATTCATGAGGAAAACACAAAGGAAATCACCAACGTATCATTGTCTTGATACCACGGTAATAAACACCCATAAATTAACTCAACTTTCGCGTTGAATTTCTCTTTAAATACTGATTTGTTTGAGAAGCTATATCATGCACTCGAAGTCGTTTATTATAGTGATTTAAAAACACCTCAAAGTATGTTAAAAAACTCGGCTAGCGCCTTGTTTTTCAACACACTTTTCGGTGCTTCAACTATCACTATAATAATTTCATTCGAGTATTCCATCTACAAAACACCTTCTACTATTAGTTCTATCGAACGAGATGCCCTAAAAATGTTGATATTTACCCATATATTACTCTCGCGTCACTGCCATTATATGTACATAAATCTGCGGTTAATGCTCAGCAACTGGATTCTGTAGCTCTGTTAGTTAGAGCGCTGCACCGGAATCGCAAGGCCGCAGATTCGATTCCTGCCGGATGGCCTAAAGTTGCTATTTCGCAACTGCTCCTTGTTAGATCTAAAGACGTATAAAAAATTTTATTCGAGTGTTCCATCTACAATACACCTTCTTTAAGAATTTGTCCGTGAAAACCAGGTTAAAGAGTCAAGTAAAGACAAAAGAACATTTCAGAGAGATATCTTGGGAATGTTAATTGCTTATTATAACAAGCACGAGACAGGAGTTGATCTTGAGAAAGTGTTGTGTTTTCTCCTTGGACCTGTTTCAATCCCTCTAAACTAACCAGACGGTGCAATAAGAAAGACCGTCATGATCAAAACAAATTGTACCACGCTTCCATGAGCGACTTAAGCGTTACAGATTATGATGCACTACTACGTTCCCGCATCGAAAATGAGAACATACTGTACTTTGGTTAGCACTGGAACAAAAATAAGAGAAAAAGCATCTAGAATAATGGCCATTGTTTCTGCTCAGCACACCAGTACACCACATTCTTCATAGTTTGTGATACGTACAAATACAATAGCATTAAAGCTGGAGAACGTCAGGAAAGAGATGTTACCGAACAATATACATGTTCTACTTGTATATAAGTCTTCCTTCCAAGGGAAATGCTATTCAATCTTATTAAGAAAGGCATTATAGAAGACAGTGAAAATCCTCCTTTCCAGCAAGTCTCCGTGCACGAAAATATCGAACATGTAGCTGGTGACCACGAAGAAGCCGATTCAAAGCTAGTTTCCCTGGCCCATTCTGCAAACGTAGATTAGATTAGATTAGATAGCCTTTATTTTCACACGATACTAAGTGTAAGCTACAAGCTTGTGGGGGTCGTGCATAAGTAGGTTAATAGTTAGTATACTTATAATAATTTACATAAAATATTCTTACTTGATAAGTATTCAAACGTAAATATAATTGCTTAATCTAAAATTAGTGGTTGAAATTGAGGTAATATTAAACTTAAAATTACAAAATGTATCTAGTGAACTCAAATGCTTTTCAATGTTTTTATAAGTGGTACAAGCAAAGTTCTCTTCTTTGCTAACAATAGCGAGTGTTGCACCTCGGTAAGCTATGGAATTATTACCAAGATTAGTTCTAAACCGCGGCACCATTAGAGAGTCGCGTGATCTAAAAGAATACTTGCTATGTTCACGTACCTGCTCGGAGTACTATTATGGTTCGAACTCCTTGTAGAAACATATCTGTGCTTTAATTTTCGTGTTCTTAAAGTTCTAATCGACAACGGGGCAGAAGAGGATTTTGGTATATTTTCTTTTGGTGGTCTATTCCTTACAGACTTTTCATATTGTACTGTTACAATATTATTAAAGTTTGTTCCCATTTCCTCTTATCGCTTTATTAGTCTTTCCAGCGTTTTTCCACATTTAATTATTGATCTTTTGCGATTGCTTCTTGTAAGAGTATACAAATCCCAATTCTATCCCATTTTAACCATTTAACGCCTTCTTCGGTATCCTTACCGTGAACTTAATCGAGATGATTGATCAGTCTTGGAAAATTACTGCTCCCACAGCTTAACACAGGACCTCACTCTTCCACAGTCCCTCGCTATATGCCCGTTCGCAGGTTAGGTGGTGAATGATGGCCGGAATTTGCGAGGGACTGTGGAATCGTGTGTCGAAAAGTTGGCAAAATAGTCGACATCTTGGCAATGGAAATATTTCGAGATTTTCTAAAAAATGGATCAATCCTTGGACGCAAGCGGGCCTAGACAGGCTTTAGAGAGTTCTGGGTGAATCCCTGTGACGAATTAGAAATGTCAATGGGAAATTTATCACTTTTCCAAACTCGTCTTTGCGACGAAGTTGCGGCGTCACATGGTTCGTTGACAATACTGACAATACTTACGTGTCCGTAAACGGACTTCTTCAGGCTATATTTACGACACTATTGTTCCTATTTCCTACGCAATATATAAAACACTGGTATTTTGTGCTATTATTGAGATATTCGTATGTTTTGGAAGGAAACACTATGACTGTGTCCATACACGACAAATTATTATACCCGACCATATTAATTTTAGTTGGTTTAAAACACACAAAGAAACACGGGAATAATTTTAAACATAAAGTTTAATTAAAGATTCAATTGCAAGAATATGTATTTTCATCGAATTTAACAAGTGGTTTTGAAGAACGAGGCAGAGATATATTTTGCCTAAATTGTTATTGTTTACAATTGTTTATTGTTGGGTGTAACGTTTCAAAATTGCGCTTTGTTTTCAAGCTGTCGTTTGTTGTCTAGAATTCTTAATACATTAACATAATACAATTATGTTTCTAGTATTACTAGTAGGTCCCTAGCCCGCTTCTTGTAAATAGTCTAGCTTATTTGTTAATCTAGCATATGATAATATATTTTGTAATTATTTATTTTTCTTCAAAAAATGAAACATTTTCTACACACTCTGCCACTGGACAGACAACTTTATGTGTCAAAGACGCTTCGTAAAACGAGCTTGAGAAAGTTTCTGCCCGCAATCGCTTCTCTGATATAGCATCCGCTATTACAATGGACGCCATCTTGGGAACAGGATTTATCAGTCGCTCACAAACCTAATGCATTCCCATCATGCAACACGGCATGAGGACAGTTCCTCCGTGTGCGACCTATACTGATTTAGCTCTTTACTCCGTCAATGTTTTTGTGTATTTAAAGTTATTCTAAAAGTAAGAATATGGCGCGACTGTATGGCCCGATTATATGGCCCGATTTGACATTATCAGGCCCGATTTGACTCGATTAGGCCAAATGGCGTTAGTTCTTTCAATTCTACTACATTTCGTTTTGAATCTTGCTCTTTTAAAGGTACCCATGGATCATATTCATCGTCTACTTCACTGTCAATATTAACTGAATTATCAAAATTGCTTTGTGACGTAGCATCAACAGAGTCTGTGTATTTCTTTCATTTTCCTTATTTACACTGTGATCTGAGTCCGGTCCTGTTGATGGGTTGCGATATTGCATAGGAAAGTGTTCTTTTCGATCGTCTTCTTAGGTTAAAACGATTAACCAACATCTGTGGCTCCTAGTTGTATCGCATCTTTCCAGTTAATGATCCATTTTACGCGCGATATAACATTTTATTAATGAAATGACTAACCCCTGCATAATTCATAATGGTTGGAACCAACAGGAAAAATATCCTCATCATCATGCATATACCATAATTAGAGTGTCGTAGACATTGAGGAAGAAAATTTTAGGACGATAGCCGCCAAACAAATTCAAGCAAACTTAAAGCTTGCATTACATTTATTAACTCTTTCGAAGTTGATGATAGGTCTGGGGCCGAATGTAGAAAAGGTAGAAACAGTAGAAATAGTAGAAAGAGAACCTAAATATTAGCACCTTTACATTGTTTGACCACGTTGGGGTAAAAACGAAATAATCTGCAAGCTTTCAAAAATTTCGAGAATAACTCAAATTGTCAATTAATTATTCAATATGTTAAAAGAAAGTATTTAAAAAAATAGGATGGGATCACCTATGTCTTTTTATCCAAAATATCCGCTATTGCTTCCATAGCAACAGTAATGACGGATCTTTTCCGAAAAATATAGTATAGCGGTTTTGCACCATCACGTGACTAAATTCTAAAATCTTAAGGTACAACCTATAAAGCTGGCTGTTTAACATGTTTTGTATGTCATTCCAAAGTATTCGATACAATTATTCCATCACGAGTTAAAAAGGTTTGAATAATTCTTATTGCTGACGTCAGCATTATTTTCAAATGCCGTTAAAAGCTACGTTTTTTCCAAACCTAGCGCGAAAAACTTATATTAGCTTTTGAAAGCAATCTATATTATCATATAGTAAAGAGAATATAGACACATCTAATAAAACACGTCTTTCCTTAAGCATTTAAATGCTCAAGAAAAGATATAACAAATGTCTATATTCTCTATATGCTTTTCAATCATGTAAAAGTTTGATTGTTGGTATTGATTGATAAAGGTTCTTTGCATTATAACTCGCTGGCGTTTTCTTTAAATCTAGCTTGTTATTTTTTTTGTTTTGGATATTTAAGCAAATTTGTGGCACAGGTGTCACATATATGTTGTCCCCGTAGTTTTCTCACATTGTCTCTTGTATTATTCTCGCGTACAAAGTGTTTTTTTTGCCATAAATGATTTGTTCGATATTATACAATTATTGGACGAAGTTTAGCAAAATATCGTGATTTCAATGGCGAGCAGATCAATTATTTGCCGATGCCAAATGCAGAGGAAAATAATTTACCTGCAAGACACTGGCAAATCACGATATTTTGCGATAACCGAATTTAATAGTTGTTTTATCACTCACTTTATGAAAGATATTAATTTTAAGGAAAAACTCAACAAATAAAAGTTCATATAAAGCTTATTGTTGTTTTTCTTCGCCTTTGCTGACGTCAAATTTTCCTTGTTCAGCTGTAAAACGTTTTCCATCGCAACCATGTCATTTCCCTAGTAGCGAAATAAGTTTTCTGCAACTTTGGCTTCTTTTTCAACCAAACTCAAAATTTTAATTTGAAAAAGTTCAGCAAAATAGGCAAGTTGTCTTTTCAATGTTTACAAAAGTGACGTTAATGCGCATGAACAGATTATTTTTTGCAGCCGAGCAATGGATCTGGCTAATGCGCATACTCAGACTATTATCACAGGCAGCCCAGCAAATACTGTTATCCTCGCAATAAATAGGTGTAAAATAGATCTCTAACAATTAAATGTTTAAAAAAAAAATTTTGTGTATCTCATTATCTATGCAGATTGTCAGTTGCATGGTTACGTACTTCACTGTATCATGCCCTATTTGAACCTAAGACCGGAAACTTCCTGCTAATAATACATCCAGAAACTTAAATACATTCGCTTGAAACAAGAAAAATATCGCAAAATAATGCAAAAAAACTAGACACTAATGACTTTGCATATCTTTTCTAACCTTATAAAAAGTTAGAATTAGAAAGGGTTTGGAACGATTAAGCAACATCTATGACTCCTAATTTTATCGCATATTTCCAGTTAATGATCCATTTTACGCGCAATATAACATTTTATTAATGAAATGACTAATCCCTGCTTATACATAATTCACAATGGTTGGTTAAGCCCAATCAACCCTAACCATAAATCTTCCCCTTTCTAACCCTATCCCTCCCCCTAACTTTCTCTCTAACTATAACCCGTTTTCTAACTCTCTCCCTAACCCTAGCCATCTCTAACCCTTTCTTTATCTCGCTTTCCAACGTTACCCTAAAGTTATAGGTTCTAACCGTAACACTGGATAAAGGGTTAGACTTAGAGAACGAGATAGAGAAAGTGTTAAAGATGGTTATAGTTAGAAGAGGGCTAGGGAATGCTTTAGAGGTAGACAGAGGATTAAAATAAGAGAGAAGATTAGAGAAGTAGATAGAAGTTTAGAATGAGAGAGAGAAGAAGTGTTATTTTTTCGGAATTTTTGTTTCACATTGCATTTTTGTTCTTGCATAACATAGTTTCAATCTATTATGCAATCATTGTAGGTAATCCAGTATGTGTAGTGTCTTCCTTACTGTTATTGTCGTCGACATTTCTAGATTTAACCTGTTCAATAGAGCTATAGTACTCCAGTTGGCATGTTTTAACAAGCCAACAGGAGTGCTATAGCTCTATTAAACAGGTCATATTAAAAAAACACAAACATTACTACTCTAACTACTACTCTACTTACACTAATGACTTTGCATATCTTTTCTAACTTTATAAAAAGTTAGAATTAGAAAGGGTTTGGAAGCACATAAATTTTATCGATAGGCGAGATGTAGATAGGCGGGATGCAATCATCTCGACAAACGTCATCATCGGAAAAATCATCGGCTAAATTTTTATTGGCTGCTGAAAGCTCGGAACATTTCCGAAGACAGTTCATTAATAGCGGCAACAGAGGGGTGATCGAAAAAATACAATTTCGAAAAGCTTTTTTCGGAGCTGCCCAAGCACATTTTTAAAAGTGTATTAAATATTTTTCATGTAAAAATTAGGGTTATAAAATTGCAAAGGCGTTGTGAAGAAAGAAAGAGGAAATAGCTTGAATGAACAGGCTTGATATTTCGCCGAACTTTTTCAAATTAAAATTTTATGTTTGCTTGAGAGAAATACTTTGGAAGGGCTCAAATACAAAATTGAATGGTTTAAGAAATATATCACAGCTAGGATTTTGCTGAACATCACAATATAAATGAGGATAAATCGAGTTGAGGATAAATTGAATTTAGCAGCTTTTTTTTAAACTTAAAATTTTCAATCACGCTCAAAAAATCCGGTATTTTTTAATTCAGAAATCTCGCGAAGAAGCCATTTTTTGAAAAAAAAGTGTGACAGCCACTGGGTTGTCAGTGGCTATCACCTTTTGAACGCTAAATTTTGACCAGTTAGAATGCGGGAAAAGCAATAATCACCTCACAATTTCTACTAATGAGAATTAGCCCGGAATTATTGACCAATCAGTAATGAGAATAAAGTTTGAATGTATGATAATCCTAATTATTCGTAGTCGTTCTTGTAAAACCCGATGTCTCTAGCTAGAAACGTTCACTTCCAACATAGACATTAAACCTCCTCCATTATCCTTAAAAACAAAGGTCCAACTAATCCGTTTGTATCACCATAAGGTCCAACTGATGCTGTGTCAACTGAAGGTCCAACTGCTGCTGTGTCAACTGAAAGTCCATCTGCTGCTGTGTCAACTGAAGGTCCAACTGCCGCTGTGTCAACTGAAGGTCCATCTGCCGCTGCGCCAACTGAAGGTCCATCTACTGCTGCGCCAACTGAAGGTCCATCTGCTCCTGTGTTAACTGAAGGTCCATCTGCCGCTGTGTCAACTGAAGGTACAAATGCTGCTGTGTCAACTGAAGGTCCATCTGCTGCTGTGTCAACTGAAGGTCCATCAGGTGCTGTGTTAACTGAAGGTCCATCAGATGCTGTGTCAACTAGAGGTCCATCTGCTGCTGTGTCAACTGAAGGTCGATCTGCCGCTGTATCAACTGAAGGTCCATCTGCCGCTGTGTCAACTAAAGGTCCATCTACTGCTGCGCCAACTGAAGGTCCATCTGCTCCTGTGTTAACTGAAGGTCCATCTGCCGCTGGGTCAACTGAAAGTACAAATGCTGCAGTTTCAACTGAAGGTCCATCTGCTGCTGTGTCAACTGAAGGTCCATCAGCTGCTGTGTTAACTGAAGGTCCATCAGATGCTGTGTCAACTAGAGGTCCATCTGTTGCTGTGTCAACTGAAGGTCGATCTGCCGCTGTATCAACTGAAGGTCCATCTGCTGCTTTGTCAACTGAAGGTCCATCTGCTGCTGTGTCAACTGAAGGTTCATCTGCTGCTGTATCAACTGAAGGTCCATCTGCTGCTGTGTGGACTGAAGGTCCATCTGCCGCTGTGTTAACTGAAGGTCCATCTGCTGCGGTGTCAACTGAAGGTCCATCTGCTGCTGTGTCAACTGAAGGTCCATCTGCTGCTGTGTTAACTGAAGGTCCATCTGCTGCTGTGTCAACCGAAGGTCCATCTGTTGCTGTATCAACTGAAGGTCCATCTGCTGCTGTGTCAACTGAAGGTCCATCTGCTGCTGTGTTAACTGAAGGTCCATCTGCTCCTGTGTTAACTGAAGGTCCATCTGCTGCTGTGTCAACTGAAGGTCCATCTGCTGCTGTGTTAACTGAAGGTCCATCTGCTCCTGTATTAACTGAAGGTCCATCTACTCCTGTGTCAACCGAAGGTCCATCTGTTGCTGTATCAACTGAAGGTCCATCTGCTGCTGTGTGGACTGAAGGTCCATCTGCTGCTGTGTTAACTGAAGGTCCATCTGCTGCCGGGTCAACTGAAGGTACATCTGCTGCTGTATCAACTGAAGGTCCATCTGCTGCTGTGTCAACTGAAGGTCCATCTGATACTGTGTTCACCGAAGGTCCAACTAATGTTGTAACCACGAAATGCCCGAAATCTTACACTAGAACAGGTAAGCTGTTTATTGTTTTTCGTACGTTTGAAAGGTATTTTGTTAAAATTTTTAATTAAATAATTCTGGGATATTTTGATATACCTATTACATAAAAACTTGCTGTTGTGCTTTTATTTAATGGCGTTGTTATTGTTTTTTGGATATTTGCAAAAAAGATATGTTCTGGGTAATATTAACAATAACAACAATCATCCATGCTCTGGACTTCAAGTTATTTTTAAATCTTATCTGTTATATAAAAAAAAAATCTGACTTCGTGATCCTCGCGCGTGCAAGCGCGCGCGAAGGAGCTCCTCGAAATTTAGTTTTTTTAACTGTTTGGAAACATCATCTTGTGGCAATCACTTTAAATAACGTTGGCTAAGGATATCAAGTATTTGGATTTGTTATTTTTTTGGAGGTTAAACTTGATAAAACGTTATTTGGAATGGTTTTTGCTTCGATAGTCAGTGGATTTTGGAATTTAACACTTTATCCGAGCTAACTTTGCAACGTTTATTTTTGTCAACGTCATCAACGGTCATTGCGCGCACGTAAACAAATCATTCAGCCGTCAATCTTCCGATCTACTAATTATGGATTCGAAAATCGCGTCTTTGGTAAATTTTGGTCGTTATATCATTAACATGTTACTTCCTTTTTCTTTTTTAAAACTGTCAGTGAAAGTCCGCCCAATCACCTACAACTCCCAAATTACACCTGACAACATTTTTATCTGCTCAGATCTTGTTTCTCTGCCTGGAAAACTATGCCACATTTGGATATCTACTCGTGATATTGTGCTTAGGAAATACAACTTGCCATGTAACAAGCATCATCGTTACGGAATACACTTGCAAATTAACCGCAAAATCTCGCATGCATCTTTACTACTCTTGCTTGCTGGAGATATTGCAACGAACCCTGGACCTACCAAACCTGTGAATCGTGAAAACCTGTCAGTGAAATGTCTAGCACAAAACTAACGTGCATGAGATTAACAAGTAACGTAGAACATTTTCAGAACTTAGTTTACTCCGAGGACAGTGACATTGTGTGTGTGAACGAAACATGGCTAATAAGGATATTCAGAACTCTGAAATTCTACACTCGGGATATGCTGTATTCAGAAATGATCGTGGAAGTCGAGGTGGTGGTGTACTGCTAGCGGTAAAGATTGCTTTGTTCAAATCCGTGCGGGAAATTCATCATGGTCATGATTTAGAGATCACCACCCTTACGAAAAAATCATATAGGATTTCCTATAGGAATTCCTATTAGATTTTGGCCCAATTTCCTATAGGAATTCCTAGGAATTCCTATAGGAAATCCTATATGACTTCCTATATAGGAATTCCTATAGGATTTCTTATAGGAATTCCTATAGGAATTCCTATTAGATTTTTGCCCAATTTCCTATAGGATCCAATAAGAATTTTCCTATAGGATCCTATAGGAATTCCTATGGGAAATTGGGCCAAAATATAATAGGAATGCTATTAGTTTTCCCTGATTTCAAAACTAAGTTTGTATAATGTGAAAGGACTGATAAAATTTGATAGAGGAACATATTTTACAAATTTTAATAGCTTTTTTGATTTTGGAGATATTTCAACGTGTTCAATATACAAATTATTACATCACAAGCTGGGTACTGTATGTAAATCTCCATGTTTGTTCCCCCAAATCACTCGAAATTGTGCCGTTCATAATATTAACTATTCAATTCACCAAATGTTGATCAATCAGCACAACATAACTGATATTTTTTATGTCTAAAAATCTTGTACACAGCTTGCGACATTGAACACATGTATTGAAATAGCTCAAATTGAAAGGGAAAAGGTGGGAAGATAGATGTTAATACCTCCATACTAAACAATGGCCTGACTCCCTGAGGAAGACTGAATTGACTAACTCTGGCTAATCTCCCAACACATGGAGGAAAGATTTCAAGACATTTCAATTGACTTATTGAACAAAGATTATTATGAATTCTTGTTCAATATTTTCAAACACTGAAACACAATGCTGTACACATGCAGGGCAGAACCAGTCTCTTTCAAATTATTGCAAATTATTTTGCTATTCTGTTAGAAAACAAATCCAGGAACTAATTTCATTGTGCCACTGTGTAGAAAAACAAACATGCAGGAAAAAACCCAGATAATATTTGATTTAATTTGCTTAATATTTGAGATCATGTGTTTAGATCAGACTTAACAGACCAACCTTAGACTGTGACTAGGCTGAATAGCCAAGCCCCCTAAACGTTTCCCCATAGTTAATTTGCTCCACATTCAAGGGTCGGGAATCCATTATAATGGGAAATTCCCCACCTAGTCAGACTTTAGTATCAGTCAATAGAGGAAAAACGCCCCACGATTCCCTGAGGTGGGGGAGTGGGAGTTACAATTGACCGTTTATAGGCTAAGAATTATATTGTATGTAGCAAGGAGTGGGGGGGTGGCGATTGTGTGCCACACTGTTAGAATTACAGTTGTAGGGATCCAGAGCTGTCATTATTTTACACTTATTCCACTGAATACTCAATTCCAGTTACCAATTGTAATCCCCACTCCCCCCACCTTGAGGAATGGTAGGGAAATGTGGGGTATTTTTCCTCTATTGAGTGTTGGTTAAGCATGACTAGGTGGGGGATTTCCCAAGTGTCAGTACCCTACCACTGACTATAGGCATCTATAGGAAGTAACTGTTACTTCAAGGGGGGGGGGGGCACTTCTTAAGGGCACCTCTTCTTTAGTAAAGGGCACTTTGAATTAGCTGGAGAAAGGGCACTTTCAATTAGCTTGAAGAAAAGTTGAGGGATCATGTGCCCCCCGGTTCCTACACCACTGTGACTGACAAGTAAGATCCTCTGGCATTAGACAGGGTACTGAAAAATATAAAAGTAGGGTGCATCTGGCAGAAAGTTTTGTTAACCCATTAAATGGCAGTACCCTACCACTGACGAGGAAAATTGTTGTGCGTTAGACAGAATAAAATACTAAAGTAGGGCACATCTGCGCGTATTCCAGCTAATGAGTTAAGTTAACTCATTAGCTGGAATACGCCCAGATGTGCCCTACTTTAGTATTTTATTCTGTCTAACGCACAACAATTTTCCTCGTCAGTGGTAGGGTACTGCCAGTATATGGATTCCCGACCCTTCAATGTGGGGCATATTAAATATAGGGAAACGTTTAGGGGGCTTGGCTATACAGCCTAGTCACAGTCTAAGGTTGGCCTGTTAAGTCTGATCTAAATACATGATCTCAAATATTAAGCAAATTAAATCAAATATTATCTGTTTGTTTTCCTGCATGTTTGTTTTTCTACACAGTGGCACAATGAAATTAGTTCCTGGATTTGTTTTCTCACAGAATAGCAAAATAATTTGCAATAATTTGAAAGAGAGTGGTTCTGCCCTGCATGTGTACAGCATTGTGTTTCAGTGTTTGAAAATATTGAACAAGAATCAGTTAATAAATTTTAAAAGATATTCTTTGTTCAATAAGTCAATTGAAATGTCTTTAAATCTTTCCCCCATGTGTTGGGAGATTAGCCAGGGTTAGTCAGTTCAGTCTTCCTCAGGGAGTCAGGCCATTGTTTAGTATGGAGGTATTAATGTGTTCATCTATCTTCCCACCTTTTCCCGATATTGGAGGGTGGGGGTTACAATCAGGGCCTTTTTTAAGAAATCGTTAGTGGGGGGCCATCATCGAAAGGGGACGTAAGAAGTAGGTGGTGTATTACAGGTGTGGGAAGGTGAAGGGTGGTCTGGGGTCCTCCCCCAGAAAATGTTTGTATTCTTGAGTCTTTGTGGCTTGATTTCCTGCATTTTCAGAGACAATTTTTGATATATCCCATCTAAACGGAGCCAGGTTTTGTTGTGAGAATACCATAAGTTTTTCCATACTCAGTTTTTCCTCTTTTTTGCTTATACTTTGGACAAAAGGGACCTTCACTGGGGCAAAATAGCTTATTGGGGGCCAACATGGGGGCTGGGGGGGGCTTTTGCCCCTCCAGTACATTAGTTAAAAAAGGCCCTGGTTACAATTAACAAGTTATTTTAAAAGCAGTTTCACCTTGTTGCAGCTGTTCGTTTGATTCTTTCGAAGTGCTTGGTTCATCATCCATTACAAAAAATTAATCGTATTCTAATCTTTGAAATAATATTTTATACAATAACCTAGTAAGCTACACCTCAAGTTACACTTATTCAGAAAGTACTATTTACAATTTGATTTCAATACACAATATGAACAGTAAATAATTTACAGACTACCTTTTAATATTGAATTAATACTGTGCAAAAGGTTTAGTAATTTATAAACAGAAATATATGTAACTATGACTTAATACCTGACTGTAACGCTAACACTTCAATGTATCTGATGTATAAATGCTAAAACTAAAATCCTGCAGCTTTTTAAACCTATTTAGAGTGTGTTTTATGACTTAGAATTTAAAAAAACCTACTGTTTACTTGTAGAATGAAAGAACCAAGGCACTTCAAGTAGAAAAACATTTACAAAAACTGCTTTAACTCATGCAAAAACTAGCAGATAAGCAATTTAAATAATGCTTTTGTAAAACACATTAAATTTTGCCTAAATGCGAGTCAAATTTTCGCGCCAAAACACAAGAGAAGCTCTGTTCTTGTACGTCACAAAGGCCATTGTTGTAGCATTCTAGGGCAGTTTTTGTATCAATTTTAAGTCGCAAAATATGGGTATAAAACGTACGATCAATCGGTAAAAATACAAGATCAGCATTGATAGACAACATGAGAATATTTCTAGAGCAAAATCGTTTACTGACGGTCTCTTACATTACAATACCTGAAAACGTTGAGCAAAACGATTCTAAAACGATGAATATGTTCGAATTGTGCATGGCTAGAAATGAAGTACAACATGGCTGGCGTTAGGTTTCTACCATAGATATAATAAACCTGGATTGCTGACTCATACGTAGCCGATGCGTGACCTGCATGATAAATCCAAGATGGCCGCCATTCAGGGCAAAAAGACTATAAACTCTACGGGGAAAACCATATTTTTTGCATTTTGCGTCGTCCCAGTGTTTCGAATTCACTTGGATCAAACTTTTTTGGCAATAACTACTTATCGTGAAGGTTTTAGACGCAAACTGGACAGCTGGGGATGAATTGATGTAAAAATATCGCTCGCCGAAATTTGTACGAAATCGTCACTTGGTCAGTTTGAGTGAATTACTCTGGTTTAGAGTATTTTATAAAGGACATTTGTGGTTTTCAAGGCCAAAGACGTATACCTTGAAGGTTTTGGATGCAGAATGGACCGTTTGGGATGAATTATATTAAAATATCGCTCGCCGAAGCTTGACATGAAAATGTCACTTGCTCAGCTCGAGTCATTTACTGCAGACAAGTACTTTAAATGTACTTGGTTTAATACATTTAGTCATTAGATATTTTGAGAATATTCGGAACATTACTTAGAGGATAAAAGCAGTATTTAAAAGTTAAGTCCACTGTTAACTGATGCCAAATATCACCTAGAGGTAAAATTTGACACACAGACATGGTATGTGTGCAATGCAGCCTATTTGAACTCACTGTATGAAATGGCAGACAGCATTACTCATGAAAGGAAGAATTCTGAACATTATATTGATTAGGCTTTTCCCGGGGAGATCATGAGACCAGACTGGGTAATATATGGCAGATTTCGACAAGGAAACATTTATGCAGCAGGGAAAAATTCAAGTGTGACAATGTGTAGTGTGCAAAATTGTGGCAAGTGCACTGCAAATTTGAGTGTTGTTTCTGATTTTCAGTATTGTTTTAAAACATTTAACTTAACATTTAACAATACAGTAACAGTGTGCAACCTGTTCATGTACTGAAAAATATCAAGTATGCACCGGCCAGACTTTCCATGGTGGTCGTGAAATATAAACCTCTATAAAATAAATTCAGTTCATTAAACTTAACAGTTTCATGTATGCTTCCGGGGGTCATTCCACGCCAAATCGAGTAATCTCCCTGCATAAGTATAACAGATTGAGCTGCTTTTTAGCACACTTTTAGACATTAATATAACTAGAATTGGTGTAAATTTTCACGTGAAAATATTCAGTATTTTAGAAAATATAAGCAAAATAATGATGATTTAGTCTGTAGCGGCAGTCGCCATTTTGACATAATTTGAATTTTCCATATTATTCGCGTATCGATATTTCGTTTACTATTTTACGTATTTGAACGAAATTTTGTACATAGATAATGTTGACATCGCTCTTTAAAACAAACTCATCGTTGAACGTCTATAGTAAAGAAAACCAAAGATAAGCAATGATTAACGTCCTGACAGAATGGACAAAGTACGATTTAGCCGTCAATTAGAATAAAAATATCTTAGTTGATATAAGCTCAGAGAAATTCATTTCACTCACACATAATAACAGACGATCAAAGAATTTATGTTGATAATAACAGCCTGATATAGTAAGTGAGACGTTAGAAATATCGATTTAAGTTGCTGTTATTTTCAAAATTACCGTATATTTCAATGTTTTCAACAGGAGAAAAAGGTTTGTGGGACTGCCTGGGCAGACTCTAAATTACGGTATATTAAAGAAGGGAACAAGGTAAATCTGTGGTCGAAATTTCGTTATTGTCCTCAACGTAATTCTATTTTAGCGAGCGATCTAAAATTTGCTGTTTTCCACTAATTTAATTCAATCATGGCAAAATGTAATTTAAAACAAACCAATTCTGAATTGCGTGTGGTGAAATATATTATTCAATCATTTCAATGTCACATGTTCAAGCGAAGAAAAGTGATCTATAAGTAAAATATAAAGTTTTCTATTGTCATCTACTTACTTATCGAACCTAAAACCATAATATCGAATGAGGTTTGAATGTCTGCCGTTTTGTAGCTTTCTACAAACTTAGCTATAGCCGAAAGCAAGAGTTCAAAAAATGTAACTGTGTAATTTTTCAATAAGTAGACAAACATTTGCAATCAATGAAATATAGGTAAATGAGAAAGTTCAAGTTTAAAAGCAAACTGACAACATTAGAGGCTTTAGAGCGGTTCAGGGTCAATACTTAATAATAAATAATTAACCAAAATTTACTCATAGTTGTGTCAATTTCATCAAAAAGTCTATAAATAGCGCTAGGACTTAAAACATCTATTCACCCGAACAATCTGCCTCGACGAAACAAAATTCTATAAAATATTGATAATACGTACTTTTTCTGATTATACAGTGACATGACACTGGCACTGCTATATGAAATTAATCAGTGAACAATTACAGTATTCGGCTCTGCATTGTTTATTTACACACGCATTCCAATTTGCAAGCTATTTATAGTGATTCTATAATGACATGTACGGTTGTTTAACTAGACATATACTAGACATATTTTCTAATTGTGAAGATCGAGCTAAATAACAAGTGAATCATCGAAGTGCGAAAGCTACATTTTGTAAAAATAAAGCGGATTATTACTATATATAGTTACACATATGGCAAGCAACGTTGACTCTTGTTCAATAGGTATTTTTCTTGGCTCAACTGAAGAATGCCACAAGACAACTTACGCAAGGAAAGTTGGAACGAAGAATTTGGCAGCTCTGCCTGCAGACGAGGTTGAACTAATTCAACGGAGAAGTGGTTTAAAGTCGGAAAGTGATAGTGTTATCTGTTTGCATCATGAAATGCTTTATCTGCGCAAATATGAATTTTTGCAAAAAACTTGTTGTGATCCATTTGAAATGCATCCAACATCGGCGAGAAAAAAGTCTTTACGTATAATAGACATAGCATGTGCAGATAAAATTAACAAACTCGTTGGTAAAGATGTAAAGCCTGGTCAAAAGCTTTGTCCAAAATGTTCATCACACCTTGGGAACATCGACGAAAATTACTTCAAAGAAGATGAAGAATACAAGCCAGATGATGAAGGCAAGGAGATACATGATCTCGCAGCCACATTTAGCTCTCTCGGTTGTACTCCTGTCAAGACTAAAATGGCACAAAGAGACCGTGCGGCATATGCCAAGCGAAAGGCGCAGGAAGCACAGACGGCTATTACGGACGAAGTTGCTCGACGATTAGAGGTAAAAGCGAGTGAAATTCGTTGTCAAAAGTGCACAGACCTTGATGCAATTGTAGAAGGAATCAAAGAAAAATGCTCCAGCGCAAATAAGGAAACTACACTGAAATTAATCACTCTTGCTCCGCCTTCTTGGACAATAGACAAAACTGCGAACGAGTTTGGGGTTTCGAAGTTCATGGTGAATAAAGCACGGGAACTAAAAAAGACAAAAGGAGTTTTACCATCAGTAAGTCCAAAGCAAGCGAGAAAGCTATCGGATGAAACTAAAAAGAGGGTCATCGATTTTTACAACGACGACGAAGTGTCACGAATGTGTCCAGGAAAAAAGGATTACGTTTCTGTCGTAAATTCAGAAGGGAAACGAGTCCATATGCAGAAGCGACTGTTGCTCGGGAACTTACGTGAACTATATTTGCACTATAAAGAAAAATTAGGAGATGAAGACAAAGTTGGATTTTCCAAATTTTGTGAGCTTCGGCCGCGTTGGTGTATTACCGTTGGAGCAAAGGGTACGCATTCGGTATGTGTCTGCGAACAGCATCAAAACGCCAAGTTACTGCTGGATTGCCTCCCCGGTCCAAAACTCGACCATAAATCTTTAATGGCGCAACTTGTTTGCGATGTCAGTAATAGAAACTGCATGCTTCATCGCTGCGAGAAATGTCCAGGTGCTGCCAACCTGAAAGAATATCTTCAGTTACTTTTTGCTGAACGTTCAATTGACGAGGATGATGAATTTACGTTTAAGCAATGGACGCATACAGATGGCACGCGTCTTATTACACGGCAGGAACAAGCATGCGACCTTTTGGAAGAAATAGTTTCGAAGATTAACTCTTTGACCAGCCATAGCTTCATCGCAAGAGCACAAGCAGCTTATCTCTCGGAGCAAAAGGAGTCGTTAAAGCAAGGTACGGCAATTGTTTTGCTTGATTTCGCAGAAAACTACTCTTTCGTTGTTCAGGATGCTGTTCAAGGTTACTACTGGGACAACAGTCAAGCTACACTGCATCCCCTGGTAGCATATTATCGCAAAGATGACGGAAGTCTCGGTACAGTCAGTTTCTGTGTAGTCAGCGACTGTCTGAAACATGATGCCACAGCTGTACATGCATACATCAACCTTGCTGTTGCTCATCTTAAGAAGTTGGTTCCTGGCCTTTCATTGGTGAAATATTTCAGTGATGGAGCTGCTAGTCAGTACAAGAACTGTAAGAACTTTTTAAATTTGTGCTACCATGAAGAAGATTTCGGGGTCAAAGCGGAATGGCATTTTTTTGCGACCAGTCACGGGAAAAGTCCATGTGATGGTATTGGTGGAACCATTAAGCGTCTAGTCGCGAGAGCTAGCCTTCAAGCCACCACAGCAAACCAGATTCTTAACCCCAAAGAGCTATTTACGTGGCAAAAGCCAACGTTTCAGGTATCAAAATACTTTTTGTGAGTAACGACGATATTGAAAAACTCGAGATTCATTTAAAACCACGTCTGGACGAGGCTAGAACCATAGTGGGGACAAGAAGTCACCACAGTTTTGTTCCTGTCAGTTCTACTTCTCTGCAAATCCGGCGAATTTCAGCAGATGTGGATGGAACGTCCGTTACCGTAACATGTTCTCAACAGAAACAGGCGCCACAATCTTACACACCTGGTCAGTACGTTGCAGCAGTTTACGACAGAGTATGGTATCTAGGAATCGTGGTAGACGTATCGTATGAGAATGAAGACGTCCTGGTGAACTTCATGAGAACGCGCAATGCCGACACTAGGATTCAATCGTTCGTATGGCCGTCAACACGGGATGAGTGTTGGATTCCTTTTCAACATGTGCTATGTACTATTGCAGAACCGCTGCAGACGACAAGGGGTCGAGTCAAGCAATACAAGCTTGAAAGTCCAGCTGCAACTAAGATGATTGAAGGTAGCTTCAAAAAATTTACGGATCATCACTGTAATTGACCATGAACTTCCGTATGACCATGGACTTTTAGATTATCAGAAATGCTAATTGCCATGAACTCATGTTATTTATTAAATACTGTACAGTGTGTATAAAAAAACTGAACCCTTTCAAAACTGAACCCTTTATCTGAGCATGAATTAAATGAAGAGCAAATTATTGTAAATACGTTTGCAACACCTTGTACATATGAGCGTCAAGTTATTATTAATTTCCTATGGCAACGTGTGGAAGAACTTGTGAGTTGTGTTTTAATTTACGCATGTTAATTTGACGAGGGATTAGAGCTGTCAAATTACTACAATACGTTATAGCTAATTTGAATTTGAAAGGTTCAGTTTTTTTATATACACACTGTATAGTTACGAATTGATTTGTGCTACTCATAGGACTTGAATGCAATCACGTACGTTCATTTGATTTGTGACTTGCGGAAACGCAATCAACTTTTAGACGAATCCGACACGTTGTCTAACTGTTTATTTATAACAGCAATACTATTCCTTGTTCGAATTAAATTAATCCGCATTCTTAATATTTAATTTCATATTTATATATGTTGACTTTGGATGAAATTGACATAACAGATAATTTGGTTAATTTTTAATAATTGTGGACGATGAATCGATTTCAAATATAAAGTTATAAACTAATAAACCACTCTAATGTTGTCGATTTGCTTTTAAACTCGAACTGTTATATTTTCCTGTACTTCTTTGGTTGCATGCATATGTTTGTCTACTTATTGAAAATGAGGTATTACTTCGTACCACACAAATGCATGCGCTCACGTGCGACTGCGATTACCGCCTGTTGCTTTCGGCTAAGTCTACAGAAAGCTACAAAACGGCAGACATTCAAACCTCATTGAATATTTTGGTTTTAGATTCGATAAGTAAATACAGTAGATGCCAATAGAAAACTTTATATTTTGCGAATAGATCGATTACTTTTATTTGCTTAGATATATATGTGACATAGAAAATATATTTCAATGCACGCAATTCAGAATTAGTTTGTTTACATTAATTTTGGAATGAATTAAATTAGTGGAAACAGCAATTTTTAGATCGCTCGCTAAAATAGAACTACGTTGAGGACAATAACGAAATTTCAACCACAGGTTTACCGTGTTCCCTTCGTTAACATGCCAGAATCTTGAGTCTGTCCAGGCAGTCCCACAAGCCTATTTCTCCTGTTGAAAATATTACAATGTACGGTAATTTTGAAAATAACAGCAATTTAAATCTATATTTTTAACGTTTCACTCAATATATAAGGCTCTTATTATTAACATAAATTCTTTGATGGTCTGTTATTATGTGTGAGTGAAATGAACTTCTCTGAGCTTATATCACCTAAGATATTTTTATTCTAATTGACGGCTAAATCGTACTTTGTCCATTCTGTCAGGACGTTAATCATTGGTTATCTTTGGTTTTCTTTGTTATAGACGTTCAACGTTGAGTTTGTTTTAAAGAGCGATGTCAACATTATCTATGTACAAAATTTCGTTGAAATACGTGAAATAGTAAACGAAATATCGATACGCGAATAATACGGAAAATTCCAATTCTGTCAAAATGGCGACAGCCGCTGCAGACTAAATCACATTATTTTGCTTATATTTTCTAAAATAATGAATATTTTCACGTGAAAATTCACACCAATTCTAGATATATTAATATCTAAAAGTGTGCAAAAAAGCAGCTCAATCTGTTATGCTTATGCAGGGAGATTACTCGATTTGGCGTGGAATGACCCTTGGATGAAATCCGTACATTGTTATACTACCATTAATTATCATGTCTATAGTAAAAATATATTAATCCTTCAAGTAATTAATGGCAAATTTTCCTACTTTGTTGAACCTCAATAAAATGCATGTCCAAAACTAAATTTCTTGACATGTCATCTAGTGAGAATGAATGTCCAGATTAGCAATATGTTAGTGTTTTCTATTTATGGTTCTTTTTAACACGACATTTAGTAAGCTATATTTTCCAAGGCTGCCCAGGAGGAATTGCTCGATGAGCCCCAGATTTAAGTGAGCCCCAAAAATACTATAAAAGGAAACAAAAACTGGGGAAAGAAGTCAGAGGGTTGTAAGAGGTGTGGGAGGGACCATAATCTCATTTTCCATTCCCAATTTTAATTGCTATTTTTATTGCTTTTTTGTAATCCTAGTCGTCTCAGCAAGTAAAGCTTGTTACAGACATTACTTTTATCCTCTAAGTAATGTTCAGAATATTCCTCAATATCTAATGACTAAATGTATTAAACCAAGTACATTTAAAGTACTTGTCTGCAGTAAATGACTCGAGCTAAGCAAGTGACATTTTCATGTCAAGCTTCGGCGAGCGATATTTTAATATAATTCATCCCAAACGGTCCATTCTGCATCCAAAGCCTTCAAGGTATACGTCTTTGGCCTTGAAAACCACAAATTTCCTTTATAAAATACTCTAAACCAAAGTAATTCACTCGAACTGACCAAGTGACGATTTCGTACAAATTTCGGCGAGCGATATTTTTACATCAATTCATCCCCAGCTGTCCAGTTTGCGTCTAAAACCTTCACGATAAGTAGTTATTGCCAAAAAAGTTTGATCGAAGTGAATTCGAAACACTGGGACGACGCAAAATGCAAAAAATATGGATTTCCCCGTAGAGTTTATAGTCTTTTTGCCCTGAATGGCGGCCATCTTGGATTTATCATGCAGGTCACGCATCGGCTACGTATGAGTCAGCAATCTAGGTTTATTATATCTATGGTTTCTACCAAATAAATTCAAGATGGCGGCTTTCTATAGATTTGATCAGAGAAAATTAAAAATACGCATTTTGTATTAGATCCTGTTAAGAATTTCTACGGGCCCACGTCTAAAATTTTAGCATATTAGGCCACTATCAACTCCCGAAAATCTGCCGACAATCCGAGTAGAGTAGATATGTTCCCGAGAGACTGATGTTTATAATTCTTACCTTGTATATAAACGCCTAACAAATTGACATGATTTGCCGAAGTGACGTTTTCCTAGACGTAAATTTGGCCACATATGTTCGACTTTTCGCACGGGCCCACGTCTAGGCGAATTCGAGGTAGACAATACTTTGTTTTTAGCAGCATTTAAAGGCGTTAATTACAGCATCCTTAAACTTGTTCCCGAACGACGTGAAATATAGCATTTTCATGCCGCAAATTCGTCGTAATTTAATCCATCAAGCGCTGAGAGATAGTTCTTAAACTAGCGTAAACAAGCAAAACATTGCTCGTTATTTCGGTTCTTGTTGCCATTTTACATTCTTGAGTTGTTGCTAGGTTACCAGGGTCTCTACCGCTGTCTTATTTTCAAATTTTGCTCGTAGGTTCACGAAAAATAGCGCTATTTGGCGCGGCAAATTTAATATTTTTGGCTTGCGTTGGCAACAAATAATCGTTCTGGAATTTTAATGATAAATTAAGAGACTGTTGCTGGTATTTGCGTGTGTTTTGTTTAATTATAAATAGTATTTTGTATAATAACAGTTTAATATTGCTTTTATAATGTCGGATGTTCCACAGTTGGGGCTTATTTGCAATTGCAATTTTCAAAATTGTCAAGATCCTCATCAGAATTATCTTCTGGATATAATTCTCTCAACCTTGTGATGGGTTGTAGCACTAAACCAGCACAGCCACTACCCTTGAGAAGACAATAGTCTGGCATTAGACAGGGAAATTGTTGACCAAAGGCACATTCCAGCATAATGCGGGTTTAATGAGAAAAGTTTCAAATACATTTAAACAAAAGAAAACAAAACATACCTTCTGTTCACCTCAGTCCTGAGTCAATTTAATGCTTCTCCGTTATTACTTTTAACTTCCACCCCCAACACAACAAATGCTGCAAGAAATCAATGTACTCAATGAATGATCTAATGGAATCTGTAGAAGAATAAGTACAGTATAATATATAATATTAAATATTTCAACGACTATTCAGTCAAATACAGGACAGCAGTTGACTTAAAATGGGTTAGCAAGACATTGGAAGGTTGCCTGGTTAAAGGTTCACATGCAACAATCTCCACTTGACAAGTAAATTAAACTGTCTAGCAACTAGCATTAGAATGACTGAAATAGTGTAGTATGATGCAAAGATGTGCATTGCACCTTAATGGGTTAACCGAAAGATGGTAACTATTCTAAACTTTGCAAATTTGGGTATCTAAGCTACACAGTACAGTTGCCAAAAGATAACCACAAGTACACATTGGCATCAATAACACACAATGGCAACAATAACACACACTAGCATTACCTTGGTAAATACACATGAATTTGTGGTTAGCCTTTGAACAATTTCAATTTTCAAAGCGACGCTATCCCATAATGCTGTGCGTCCGAGAACTTAAACCAGGCGCCAGTGCCCAGTGCATGCACGATCTCTTACTGAGATTGCTGAGTTGGCAATTTTAAAGTAGTTTTATCTTTTCGAAAAAGGGAATAAACGTATATTATTCTATCATCAGATTGGTACCAATGATGACCCCCCCCCCCCTTTTGTTACAGGAAGTACATTTCCCCCTAGGAAATACCTAATGAACTTCTGTAGGAAATTTTGCTCTTATAGGAATTCTTATAGGAATTTGAATTCCTATAGGAATTTCTATGTTATTTAAATCATTAATATACTATTATATTCCTATAGGAATTCCTATAGAAAAGCTAAAGTCCTATAGGAATTCCTATTGAAAATTCCAATAGGAATTCTATTCCTATAGGATCCTACAGAAATTCCTATAGGAAATCCATTTCATATAGGAATTCTTATAGAAAATTCTAGGAATCCTACAGAAATTCCCATACAGGGTGTATAAAAAAAGGAGACCTTTAGAAATCGGTCCTATTGTTATAATTTGTATGCCTAAGTATGATGTTAAACCCATGTGCATTTCACAGGCGGGTTCCGATCGGGAAACCTTTCTCTGAAAGCGTTCTGTACTGTGGCCATAGAGTAAATATTATATAGAGGGTTCACTCTCTTGGGAACCTTTGAATTTTTTGGGGTCGCGCATATCGCATGTTGGCCGCCATTTCTCTGGCCAGTCAATTGCTTATTATGGCCAATAAGCACGCCGAACTGGCTGATCCGCCATTTCTCTGGCCAGTAAACTGCATATTTTTGCATGAAAAACCGAGGACACGTTGCACCGCTGCGTGGCCCTTCTGTATACATCTTTATTCTGTGCTGTGGCTATGCTTTGAGTTTGTGTGTAAGTTACCACAATAAAGGCTCGTTGTTCTGTGGTCAGCTGAACCATTTTATTTGAACTGATCGAAAAAGATAATTCCTGTATGGTAAGTTACATTTTGTGCAGTTATTAAAATTTTAAATACCCATGGGCGCATATGATATGAAATAATATCTTAATTTCTAAAAGTCTGCTTTTAATATACGCACTCTGCCAATATTCAACGCGTCAGTGGGCTCGATTTCTAAAGGTCTCCTTTTTTTATACACCCTGTAGGAAATCCCATTTCCTTTAGGAATTCCTATAGGATCCTATAGGATTTTTTCGCAAGGGCATGGCTGAAATAATTACAACATCGAACGCAAGTTTTGTGATTTGTTCTTGTTATCGGCCACCAAACTCTGATCAAATTTGGTTGGACAAATTTAATAACTTTCTCGGTGATGTTTGTTCACGACACTCGAATATCTTGCTTGGTGGAGATTTCAATATGCCTCATATTTCATGGGATTCACCAGAGAAAACAACAGCTGGTAGCGACATAACTTTTGTAGAACTGCTCAATGACCATTTCTTGGAACAACTCAATAACACGCCTACTAGAGGTAACAACACTCTTGATCTCGTACTAACGAATATTCCCGACCAAGTCAAAATATGTGACATGATGTCACCCGTTCAAGCTGAGCTCTTTACAGATCACAGTATTATCGTTTTTGAAATTTCATTGTGTTGCAATCAATTACCAAAGATACGTAGAACAGTCTATAACTATGGTCCAGGTGATTTTGATGGCCTACGATCTAGTCTTGAATCTCTAAATCTGGACTACCTGACAACAACTGATGGCGAAATTAACAACGATTGGCAAAACTGGAAAAAAGCGTTCCTCAAAACAGTATCTCAACGCATACCATCAATGAAAGTTAAGTGTCGATACAAAGATTTACAAAGTGATAAATCCGGAGTCCGATGCATCTTCTATGCAGAATGATCTTACAACTTTCAAAAAATGCTCCGTCCAACCCAATCTCCTCCTCAACAAAGATAAATGCAAGACGCTAAGAATCACCAGAAAACACAGCAAACCGAGTATCCTTATATGCTAAACAATACCATCTTGAAAACGGCAGATGGTGAACGCGGCCTCGGTATCTGGACCTCTTCCACTCTTACCTGGTCCAAACAAGTCCTCCATCAATGCGCTAAAGCCAACAAATCCTTAGGCTATATACGGCGGTCCACGTTAAAAATCAGGAATGTCTCTGTTCGTCGCACTTTATATGTGGCTCTCGTACGTTCTCATCTCGGTTATGCGTCCCAAGTTTGGGATCCACAGTCTGTAGATCTTGTCAAATGTATAGAACGTGTCCAAAGACGTGCGTCAAAATATATAATGAATCTACCCTTCTTCTGTGACATCGACTACAACCATCGTCTCCAATCGTTACACCTACTTCCTCTGTGTTATTGGCACGAGTATCTGGACATATTGTTCCTTTTCAAATCAAATTGCAATATTATTAACCTAAGAAGTGATGTATTACCACAACCTCAAGACTCAGACAGACCAACCCGATCAGCAAACGCGAACTGTCTTCACTATCAGACCAGGAGATGTTAAACAACAACTTTTCAGAAATCGTTTTTATTAAGAACAACCAGGGTTTGGAATGCGTTACCAAGAAATTTGACTTTAAAATCAGTAACTTTGAAAGAGTTGAAAAAGGAACTATTTAACTACTACAAAGTAGCTCTAGAACAGAGTTATGATGTTAACGATCCTCGAACATGGAAGTCAATTTGTATGAAATGTAATTAAGCGCGTGGTCTAAGACGAGCTATTTCATGTTGCTATTAATTAGTGCGTCTGTATGTTGCGATTTGTTGACTAATTTGGCGTAATATAGGTGTAATAAAAGTTACTGATAATTCTAACTCGCCATAATTAATACTTCGTGTTAATGTGGGGCCGCAGTAATTGGCGTAAGCTGTTGCGGTTGCCCTGCCAGTTGAGTTGTGTATGCCGATGTCTGTATTGTATTGTGTTGTATTGTATTGTATTGTATTGTATTGTATTGTATTGTATTGTATTGTATTGTATTGTATTGTATTGTATTGTATTGTATTGTATTGTATTGTATTGTATTGTATTGTATTGTATTGTATTGTATTGTATTGTATTGTATTGTATTGTATTGTATTGTATTGTATTGTATTGTATTGTATTGTATTGTATTGTATTGTATTGTATTGTATTGTATTGTATTGTATTGTATTGTATTGGATTGTATTGTATTGTATTGTATTGTATTGTATTGTATTGTATTGTATTGTATTGTATTGTATTGTATTGTATTGTATTGTGCTGTATTGTATTGTATTGTATTGTATTGTATTGTATTGTATTGTATTGTATTGTATTGTATTGTATTGTATTGTATTGTATTGTATTGTATTGTATGTATTGTATTGTATTGTATTGTATTGTATTGTATTGTATTGTATTGTATTGTATTGTATTGTATTGTATTGTATTGTAGTGTATTGTATTGTATTGTATTGTATTGTATTGTATTGTATTGTATTGTATTGTATTGTATTGTATTGTATTGTATTGTATTGTATTGTATTGTATTGTATTGTATTGTATTGTATTGTATTGTATTGTATTGTATTGTGTTGTATTGTGTTGTATTGTGTTGTATTGTATTGTGTTGTATTGTATTGTATTGTGTTGTTTAAATATGGCAAAGCAAGTAAAATAAATATAACTTGATTAAGGTCGGTTTATTCTCATCCGAGGTTTGTCTGCAACATTGTTTGACTAAAGAAATGTCGTTAAGCTTTTCTTGGGCCAACTAGATTTTGCCATTCAAGGGTTTTAAATATTCTACCATAGCCCAGGAGGAGAAGTAGTGGGGGGGGGGGGGTGCTGGTTAACGTCACCAGACGAGGAAATTTATGAAAAGTAGCGACTCTAGTTAAGTTCGATGCTCTGATTTAAAAAATCGATGTTATTTAGAATTACTATCATTTTAGCGGGCATTTTGGCGTATTTTGCAGGTTAAAAAACATTTTAATTAGCCCGCTGAAATTTAATGAGCTCGAGAAGCGACAGAAAATCATTGACATTGTTTATGTCTTTAGCCGGCTGCCGGCAAGTTTCTTTTTTACACTTTTAACGACAAAATGCACGGCTAAAATTGGTTGATCTTCAAAGCTAAAGAGCAAGAATCCACTCCAAAAAGACGAGAGGACAAAGTCTGTTGTGCCAGAAACTATTTAATAGTATAATTGTACACAATACCAATGGCGATGTGTACACAGTGCAATGAAACTAGCATTATTCAGCCAAACTCAGGCAATTATACTAAACTAAATCAGTTCATATATTGTTCAAATAACACTTACAGTTTTTTTGTCGTTTGAGAACCGTTTTCTGCAAAAAATTAAAAAATTTTCTTTTAAATTCGGTAAGTAGAATGCCGGCATGATGGCGGCACTGTTCATTCTATAGATGCTGCTTGCCGTAAATTTTGATTTTCTTATTCGGCTGTAAGTATATGCCCTGTAAAATTATAATAATAGTAATACAGTTGATGTTTTTGGCCATAAATATATTTTTGGTCCTCCGATCAGAACCACGCCTGGCATTTTTGCACCCGAAAGCGAATGTTGTACAAGAAATTCTTCAATTTTGATTCTTCTTGTACGATATTTTGCATTTACATTGAACATATCATTTCTAAAAATCTGATGTTGTTTTTTTTGAATTGTTACATTTTTGGCGAGAAAATAATGTATCAAAATTGGCGCCAAAAATGTATATAATAGATACAGGTGGTCGGTGTATAAATCTGAAAAAGCATACTGTAAGAACCTCAAATCTGAAGTCCGTTTTGTAATGGAGCAATTCATTGGAAGATATAGTAATTTGAAAATTCGTTACTAAAAATACTAAAAATTTTGTTACTAAAAATAGAACAAAATGGCGGATTTCTTGTTTTTTGAATTGATATAACTTCGTAATGAATATTTTTAATTTAAAACGGATTATACATCAGACCACCTGTATTTATTATATCAATTTTTGGCGCCAATTTTGTCACATTATTATCCCGCCAAAAATGTAACAATTCCAAAAACAAAAAACATCAGATTTTTAGAAATGATATGTTCAATGTAAATACAAAATATCGTACAAGAAAAATCAAAATTGAAGAATTTCTTGTACAACACTCACTTTCGCGTGCAGAAATGCCAGGCGTGAACTCATTTTAATCCTCGCTACGCTCGGACTAAAATGAGTCTGATTCAGGCAAAAACATATTTATGCCCGCGAACATCAATTATATTGTTATATTAGTGGGGCCTTTTGCCTCGTTTTCATGCATTTAGCCTCTTTTCGGTGTATGACGTCATCCGACAAGGAATGTTGCAAAAGTGAGTGATTTTGGTCAAGTTCAATGCGCTGATTGGAAAAAGGGAAATATCGGGGTTGAATGTCTCTTATTTCATACATTTAGGTTCGCTATTAGCCATCATATTTGGAACAAAGTAGCACCATCGACACCAAATTGGCACAATTACTATTTTTTAACCAAAAATTAATTGCAATCAATTACAAGATCTATAATCAAAATTTGACCTCATCAGTGTCACATACCTCATCTTCGTCGGGCAGGAAGCGTTAAAGGCTGTTTTGTCATTTAGAAGAAGCTCTTTAATGGAAACTGTCTAAATCTGGCTTTGAGATGTTGCTTCAGACCACATTTCCATCTTTACCCCAACCATGCTCTTCCGGGCTTTTTAATGGTTTTCATGCCTTGGTATGTAGGAAATATAAATATAGCTCCACTAAAATAAGCGCTTCCCTTCTATTAGACGCTCCATTATCTGTGCCGTTTGTAGTAACTACCTGTCTACACATACAGCTCTTCGTTAAGTATCTTGGCAATTTTTCCTCCCCTTGCTCTTGCACGGTATATCCCCGACACAGTTATGTTGACTACCATGCATTGACCACAGTCTTGAACACTACTGACGTCCAAGCGTTAGAGTCGCCGTGCTTACTCTGGGTGGCCTGCATCATTAGTTAAAAGCAGACACATGCAATGGTATCGTAATATGTGGCTGTCTCGATCATTACAGGGTCCCCTGATGTTTCAACTGAAGGTCCATCTGCTGCTGTGTCAACGGAAAGTTCAACTGCTGCTGTGTCAACTGAAAGTCCATCTGCTGCTGTGTCAACTGAAGGTCCATCAGCTGCTGTGTTAACTGAAGGTCCATCCGCTGCTGTGTCAACTGAAGGCCCATCTGCTGCTGTGTCAACTGAAGGTCCATCCGCTGCTGTGTCAACTGAAGGCCCATCTGCTGCTGTATCAACTGAAGGTCCATCTGCTGCTGCGTCAACTGAAGGTAAAAAATTGCGCAGATATAGTCTAGTTGTAATATTTCATGCAGCGGCAGCCGACAGTGAAGTACTTAATATTCAAAAATACTCCAGTTATCAATTTCGTGCAGCGGCTGAGCCTGCAGTAAAAAAGTTAAAATAGCGATTATCTGCGTTAGTTTTGACTAATCTGAGGAGGATTCTAGGCATTTGATTGGTCCATTTGCATTTTGACTAAAGTTTGCGTGGGTCTGATTCATTTGGGCAATATTGGAGCTTTCTGATTGGCTGGTTAAAGAAATGTTCTCCTTTCTCGTTGGCTCGATTTGTTTGACTTATTCCCTCCTTGGGGTATTCAGCAGTCGCTCCTTGGGGTATTCAGCAGTCTTCAGTCCATACGAAATAAAAATAAAGTCTTTCTGATTGCTACTTGACCGCAAAGGTTCAAATTGGTTTGAGTATCGAGTATACTGTAGATCGAAAATGTCAATTTATAAAACTGTTCAGTCTGCGTTTCAAAGTGACGATCTAAAATCCCTGGAAAAGGTGAACACAGATCTGTTCAAGCAAATGAACGCTTTGGATACAAGATCTGTCTAAGAGCTATCAATGACACCCATATCAGTCTGTCGAGAGATTTTGGCGCAGAAATTTTCATACCCAGAGTTGCTCGTCAACAAAATAAGAAGTGTACAGCGATAAGGTATATTAAAAGAGATTCTATTTATATTAGTTTATGGTCTGATACTAATACTATTACTGAGTATTACTAAGTTCACGCCGGTAAAAGCCGCTTGGCTGAATTAGCATATATTTGAGGTTGGTCAGAAGGTCATTTATATTATTATATAGTAGAAGCATGGCGGACACTTGACAATATTGACCGCGAATTTAGTTACCCAAACTTTCTGGCCTATTTAGTTCTACCGATTACATGCTGCAAACCTTTATAATTTATTACTTATTAGTTTCATAAAAAATAGCAGGCTTTGATATTCAAAAACAATCTGTATAAACAACTGAAGTAATCATCTGTTATTTATAGAATTAAAGAGTATATGTATTTGACATGAAAACCATTGTTTTACCCCCCCCCTCTACAAGTGACCGCCACTGAAGAAGAATCACAGGACAAATAGAAATCGGGCTCTGCTGGGTGGGATAGGGGAGAACAACGTGACGAAGACATGATATTATTAATCCATTCAGGACGATGCAGCTGACCTGGTGGTGTAACAGCCAACTGACAGGCATTCTGGAATTCCGCGATGCCGCGAATTCGCGGAATCGTCCAAAAGTCGCGGAATTCCGCGGAATTCTATTTAAATCGCGAAATTTAAACTTTGGCGAAGTATTTTTTTATTTTTCTACTAAATTCACGTTTAGTATACTTTTGTATAATCTGATACAGGGCGTTTATCGTAAAATAAAAGCCTTTAGAACTTTGAATCCTTCAAAGTGGAATGACTTGCACTTTCATTGACTTTCATCACGCCAACTAACATTTTGCAACTACACTTCCGGTTCACTCGAAACTAAAACAAAAATACCATGTGTTCAATACGACAATAGTAAAAATATCAGTATTCATTAACGATCTATACCAGTTTGGTTTCGTGAAAAAAAGGTCAATAATGTTTGAAGACGATTTCAGTTTTCCATGACCATGGATAAATTATACGTTGTCAAAACATTGGCAGAGCCGTAGAGGTTCCAAATACATCGGCGAAGCCTAAATCTCACACTGCTGTCAGGTAAATACCCCACAGCGTAATTTTCACGTTGACGACGATCTGTTTTATTAATATTTCTTATGAAATAGAACTTTTATCCCTCTTTCCAATATATTTCTTACTATCTGAATTTAAATGACCATAAAATTACGGTTTATAGCTGTAGAAATTGATATTTAGCCTAGAAACGTATGAATTTTGCCCGTGGAATTTTTTATTTTTGCCCGCGGAATTCCAGAATGCCTGCAGCTGAGTAAGATCAGGGTGGTAGCAGTCTGGAGCGTTGTAAGAAAAGTCAGTAAAGAGTGGTCGGCATTGGCAAGTAATGGTTATAGATTTGTCTGCGTTGATGCAATGGATGTCCTTATTAGCGTAATGAATTATATCCCATCCAGCTGAAAGAATATCTGAAAGTTGAGCTTGACAAAGATTCAAATGTAAACATGAACGAGAGCGTGAAATAAGGGCATGGAGAGATTCTAAAGAACAAAACGATGAAACAAAAAAATAATTCAACAGGTGTACAAAACCTTGACAGATATTCTATTTCCTGCTTCCGAAGCTTCGTCTCTTCGTCCACGTCTGGCGTAAAGTGCTCTCCTGATTCCTTACCTATGTCGGCTGCCAGATCATCTCGATTGTGTCTCCGTAAAGCCCACAACGAAGATTATCGATCTGGCAAAGAACCGATAAGGACGAAAACAGTACAGGGTAGGGTGACTGTAATGTTATGGTTGCAGTCTGTTTGAAGTCCGTCTATGTTGGTCAATCGTTCAATCGAAACGCTTTTTCCAAACCACCACATCTGCCCTAGCTGTTATAATATGCTTTATGTTCATGTGCATGTATTTGTATGCTAATTAATTTATTCATAATTTGTCTACATATATTGTTGTTGACCTCAAATAAAGTTTGTTCTTTAGCGTTAGTTTGGTCGTTAACGTTAGTCTGACCGAACGTTATAACATAGTGGCAGCGTGGCTTAAAGCAACTCATAACGAATACTCACAATAGTCGTCGACAATATATACCGTCAACGGCATGGCCAAAGAAACGAATGAGCCGCCTTAAGGCCAAATACCTCAAGTGCAAGCGACTCAATCGGCAATGTTTCTTCAAATATTACCGCCTCAGCCTCTCGATTTAAGAAGCAGTGGCGAGATTGCTGCTAACTGGAAATTATGGAAGGAAAAATACATACAGTAACTATTTCGTTATCTCGAGATTAGAACAAGAAAGCGAACAATATCAGTTAGAGATGTTTAAATATGCGATCGAAGACAATGGTCTAAAGGTCATTAAAACATTTAGTTATGCAATTGGGGAGAATGCAAATGACTGGCGTGTGCTCATGAAGAAAATAGAAAAACATTGCATTGATGAAGTTAACGAAATCTACGAAAGATATTGTGTTACAGCTTAAACGGGCGAACCGAGGCCGCGTTTGAATATTTTGCATATTTTGAAATTAAAACAAGTCAATCACGCGATCGAAATTTTTTAAATTTTCAAAAATTATAACCGAAATTTACATTTGTATTGTTCAGTTATAATTGTTTGAAAATTTAAAAAATTATGATTGCGTGATTGGCTAGTTTTAATTTAAAAATATGAAAAATATGCAAACGCGGCTTCTGTTTGCCCGTTTAAGCTGTAACAGACGTGATAAACTTCCAACCGAGTCTGTGGACAACTTCGTCGCTAAGTTAAAGACCCTGGCAAAGACTTGCAATTTTTGTGAGTGCCTTCGCGATAGTTTAATTCATGATCGAATTGTCTTGGGAATAAAGAATGAACAAACTACAAAGAAACTACTAAGAACAAGAGGGCTCACCATGAATCGTTGCATATATATGTGACGAAGCGAGGAGATTACGAACATGCAAATGAAATCTCTTGTAGACTCTGAAGATATCAATCAAGTTAAGCCAAAAGGCTTCGAAGGGAATACAGGCTCGCAAATTGGAAAGAAGATTACTTGCAAATTCTGTGGCTACGAACACGTACCTAATAAAAAAGAAATGTCCTGCATGGGACTTGTAACCGACGCAAAGGGCAAAACCATTTTCCCAAGAAATGCAAGAAAGCCTACGTTTACAGTATCGAGGGTGAAGAGGAGCTTGAAGAAATCAGTATGGTTAAAGTCCAAGCGGTACAAGAAAGGCTGTGTTTGCGAAAATGATCATCGGTAAAGAATCTGTAAGTTTCAGATCGACTGCGGTGCAAGTGCGAATATTCTACAGCTCAAGTTTGCCAAAGGTACAGAACTTTCTCCGAGTACAAAAACACTTGTCATGTGGAATAGCACAAAGGTCAAACCCGTGGGAGCTTGTACTCTACCAGTGAACAAGTACGAGGTTAGATTTCTGGTCGTCAAGGAGGACCTCCCACCATTGCTGGGTCTAAATGCGGTAGAGAGAATAAAATTGTTAACTGTTCACAGCGAAAACTTTGTCAATGTCGTAGAAAAGTCTAACGAGAACCTTGCAATCAAATATCCAGATGTTTTTGATGAGAAACTTGGAACACTGCCTGGCAAAGTTCATCTTCAAGTAGATGCAAACTCTAAACCTGTGGTGTTACCAGCGAGAAAGATGCCTGTGGCTGTAAGGGAGAAGTTCAAGAAGGGACTGAAAAGACTAGAGGATCTTAAAGTCATCGCCCTTGTTGACGAATCAACTGACTGGGTCAGCCAAATCGTGAGTGCTATAAAGAAATCCGGTTCGTTACGCGTTTCCATAAATCCGAAACCCTTGAATGCTGCTTTGAAGAGGGAACGTTATCGATTTCCTGTGATTGACGAACTGTTACCTGACCTGACGGATGCCTATGTGTTTACTAAGGTGGATCTAGCGTCAGCCTTCTGGCATCTCGAATTGGATGACAAGTCCAGTCTCCTTACAGCCTTTGCAACTCCTTATGGTCGGTTCCGAAGGCTTCGCCTTCCATTTGGTCTCAATGTTTCGAGCGAAATATTCCAGAAGCGTCTAAATCAAGAGTTACAAGGGATACCTGGCATCAAATGCATCGCCGACGATATCTTGATATATAGTACAAGTGAAGCTGATCATGACAGGAACTTGGCCAACTTCATGTGTAGATGCATAAAGGGCATAAAGTTAAATGCCCAGAAGCTAGAATTCAAGTGTAAAGAAGTCCCATTTCATGGACATCTGTTGACCACCGAAGGTCTGAAACCCAATCCAGAGAAAATTAGAGCAATAACAGAAATTCCTCGTCCAAAGAACCGAGACGACTTTGCTACGCCTAAACGGGATGATAACCAATCTCAGTCGTTTCCTGCCCCATTTATCGGACGTTATGAAGCCTATGCGAGATCTTATCCATAAAGATGTTGAGTGGAGTTGGAATGACGCTCATGAGAAAGCCTGGAGTAACGTGAAGAAGTTCATTTCGGCTGAACCAGTTTTAGCATACTACCAATGCGCAGAACAGCTGGAAATACAATGTGACAGTAGTCAAAGTGGTCTTGGAGCTATGTCAAACCAGAACGGACAGCCCATCGCGTATTCCAGCCGAGCTTTGACGGAAACTGAAAATCGTTATGCCCAAATAGAAAAGGAGATGTTGGCTGTAGTTGTCGCAGTTGAAAAGTTCAACGATTATACATTTGGTCGAAAGACAATTTACTTGGATCACAAACCTCTTCAGTCGATTCTTAAGAAACCCCTAGATCGGGCACCGACGAGGGTGTAGGGAATGATTCTTTGTTTGCAAAAGTACAAGAGACCGAGAGATATAACTCTCTCCAAATCCTGAAGGCCGTAATTCAACAGGGCTGACCTGAACACATAAATGCCCTACAAGATATCATCTCTCCATATTACAACATGAGAGATGAAATGTCCGTTCAAGATGGACTCATTTTAAAAAAGGAGAGAGTGGTGGTTCCACGAGCCATTGGAAGCGATCTGCTTAAGAGAGACAATGCGCATCTTGGTGTCAATGGATGTCTTAACAAAGCCCTTGAATGGTTATATTGGCATGGGATGTCTGGGGATATCAAGAATTTAGTATCTACTTGCGAGGTGAGCAGAGAGTATGAACGGAGCCAGACGAAGGAAACCCTCATGGGTCATGAGATACCAAGTCGACCATAGTAGCGTGTCGTAGCTGACCTCTTTGAACATGCTGGAAGAACATACCTTGTAACAAGTGATTATTTCAGCAATTTTTTCGAATTTGATCATCTTCAAAGTACAACTTCAACGTCGGTGATTAAAAAGATAAAGGCTAATTTTTTAAGGCATGGTAACCCCAAGCAACTAGTTACGGATAACGGTCCACAGTTCGTGTCACGTGATTTTCTTAGATTCGCGAAATAATGGGACTTTGAACATTTCACCAGAAGTCCACGTCACAGTCAAGCCAACAGCAAAGCTGAGAGTGCTGTGAAAGAGGCCAAGAAGATCATAATGAATTGCATGAAAGCTGGCTCGGACACATTTCTGGCCTTATTGGATCACATAAATACACCGCCTGCAGCTGTTGAGATTAGTCCTGTACAGCGCCTGTTATTATTATTATTATTATTATTTATTAATTCTCCAAACATTTGGTTTTTCAGATTAATTTACATGTACAATTGTGTTCAGTAGAAGAACAAGAAGTTTTTTGCCCATATCTGCAGAATTGCTCAAACCGAGTACGGCAGATGATGATGTAACACGCCTCAAACTGCGTCTGCGTCAACAGTAGGATCACGGTACTACAGTGACCTTCGTGACCTTCCACCTTTAGAAGAAGGAGACTCGATAAGAATTAAGCCTTGGAAACTGAGAAAGAAAGATTGACAAGCAGGTTCGATAAGGAGACGCTTGGATGAGAGGTCGTATAAAGTGCAAACACCTTGTGGTGTTCTTCGAAGGAACAGAATTCATTCAAGGAAGACGACTCCACCTTCAAGGAACTTTTAAAACAATGATACAGCGACTGGAGTATCCAAACAACCTATTGTCCCACCACTAATTGATGTACCAGAGTAGAAACTGAGTTTATTACCGACAACTTCAAGTGCAAGCGAATGTGCAAGAAATTATTATTATTAATATTATTATTATTATTATTATTTTATTAAACTTTATTTATACACCGTAGAATCATCAGTAATGCATGCTAATATAAAAATACATATACACAGTGACAGATAAAATACAGAAAATACTGGTTTACATGATTGCCGTGTGGGAGTCTGGAGTTAACACATTTTCTACACCTCTTTTAAATTCACGGAGGGATGGAGCCAATCGTACATGTTTTGGTAAACCATTCCATGAAACTGCTCCATCATAGCTAATAGAACGGCTAAGAAAATCTGTATGTGGTTTTGGAACAAATAGTTTGTTTTCAGAAACCCTCAGATTCTAAGTAAAATTTCTCTGAGCAAATATTTCTTGTAAATATTGAGGTATGTTATTATTGAGAATTTTGTACATAAGAATTGCCTTTTGTCTTTTACGACAGATGGACAACTTATGCCATTTGAGCTCTTCTAGCAGAGAGCTTGAAGAGGTTTCATATGTGGAATTGGTAATGACGCGAGCAGCTCGATTTTGTAACTTTTGTAGTTTGCTGCTCAACTGACCACCAATGCCATCCCATACCGGCGAGCAATAATTAAAGTAGGGCGCGATTAAGCCCGTATAAGCTTTCACCGCAGTATTCATGTCAATAAAACGCCTCACTCGTTTAAGAGAACTTATTCCTGAGGATACTTTCTTAGCGATTTTATTAATATGATCTTTCCAGGTTAAGTTTTCATCAATTGTTAATCCCAAAGATTTCGTATGGTGGACTCTTTTGATTTGAGTATTCTCTACATGTATATTAAGTTCATTGACATCATGAGTCGCAAGCCTCTGACGAGAGCAAACGAGCATGAATTCAGTCTTGGCTATATTTAAGCTTAATCTATTTGGTTTGAACCAAGTCTTTAAATTGGTTAGCTCAGCGTTCATACTTTCTTCAAGATCAATAAGATTGGAGCTTTGTAGGCTGATGTTTGTGTCATCAGCATACATACTCGCTAAGCCGTTGTTCAAACAGTTTGGTAAGTCATTGGTATAGACCAGAAATAAAAGCGGGCCAATAATTGACCCCTGAGGGACCCCACAATTAATTGGTAAACTGATAGAAACATGCCCATTTACAAAACATTTCTGAGTCCGGTTAGATAGATAAGATTGGAACCAAGATAATGTAGTAACAGTACTATCCGCTGTAACAGTACTATCCATCGCTCGAAAACCAGATTGATATTTTGTTAATAAACCATTGCTTAATAAACAGTTAGAGAATTGATCGTGGACTATTTTGCCAAAGACATTAGCAGCACCTGAAATAATAGAAATTGGTCGGTAATCATTGAGGTCGCTTTTAACACCACTTTTGAAAACAGGAATGACTCTGGCCGTTTTTCAATCGGTTGGGTAAATACCAGTATAAAGAGATTTGTTAAAAATATGAGATAGAGAGGGTGCGACAATATCAGCAGCTAATTTTAATAACTTACACGGCATATTGTCAAGTCCAGCAGCTTTTTTTTGTGTTTAGCTTTCTTAATTGATCGTATCAATAAAGGTAAACACGCTGTTTACTGGATTGATGTAAGATATAGGGTCAACATTAGTTGTAGGTATAATGTTAGCAAGGCTTTGACCTATCTCAGTGAAGTGAGCATTAAAGTTTTCTGAGACCTCCCGCGCATCAGTTATTTCTGTACCATTTATTTAATGAAACTTGTGAAGATCTGAGTGCATTGCGAGAACTTAATTCGTTTATAAATTTCCAAGTTTTTTTAGGATCATTTTTAGCCAATTCAAGGTTTGTTTTGAAATAATAACTTTTTGCGTCCTTAAGGCTGTTATTTACTTCATTTCGCGCTTTTTTATAGAGTTCCCAAATAGATTTTTCCTTCGTAGTTTCAAAATTTTTTTAAGGTAATCCCGATGGTGAATTTTACGCAATAAAATTGGAGTGATCCAAGGGGACCTTTTTTTACCTATTATTTTCTTTATGAAAGTGGCATGCTTGTCAATTGTATCCAATTTTAACTGCGGTTATCATCGTTACACACTGCATCCAAATTTAACTGCGAAAGAGCATTGAGGAAGTCGACTTCTCTAAAATTTTTAAATTTTCTTCTCTCAATAATCCTCTCCGCAGTCTTTGGGTATGCTGATTTACGTACTACATAGACAAGCGAATGATCACTTATACCAACTGGAAGAACATCGGAAGATACTACTTTTCCAGGAATGTTAGTGATACATAGATCAATTAATGTTTGTGAGAATAGCGTTTTCTAGTTGGTTCTGTGATCAGTTGTGTCAACCCATAGATGTCTAAACGTCAGGACCCGTCGAAATTCGATTGCAACTTAAATCGCCCAACAAATATAACTCAGAGTTTTCCGCGTCCATTCTATCAGTCAGATCTTCAAAAACGTTTAGCAATTCGGGGGCAGAGTTTGGAAGTCTATACCAAATGCTTACCAAAAACGGCTTAGAGCGAGGCTTAGAGATTTCAATAACTAAACATTCGAGCTTATTACTGGTGAGGTCTTCGCGAACACAAAAGCTAAGATTACTATGAACATACAAACATACCCCACCACCATTTTTACCATTAAGGCAGCGGTCTTTCCGTACAATTTCATATCCTGGTAGGTAGACTTCGTTACTATGAATAGTGGAATCTAATTTAGTTTGATTAATGGCTAAAATGTCAATCCTTGTGTCGCGAATAAGAACTCTCAGTTCATTAATATGAGCAAGTAGAATATTTATATTTAATGACGCTATAACAAATCCACGCTTAAATATATTAGAGTGAGACGAATTATTGCAAGAAGGTAAATTTATAGGTGCAGTTGCAACAGACCCCCCCTACGACAATTTCCTAGTTTTGGCTAATATAGTTGAATACATTTTTTGCCATAATACTTGTTCCTTTACGGTTAAGGTGCAAACTCCGTGAGTTGAGACAGGTTTGATTGATTGATTTGTGATCGATGAATTCCCATCCTTTCTCAAGACAAAGGGATTTCATAGTTTTGTTGACTTCATTCACTTTGTTAACCAGATTAGGTTTGTCAGTTCTAGGGAGAATACTTGAGATCACTATACTAGTCCTTGGCGAGTCTTGATTGATTTGGATTCCCAAATTCTGTATCCCCTCTGCCACTCCCTTTGCAGGTGTACGATTAATGTCATTTGTGCCGACATGTAGGATTAATTAATCTGTTCGGTTCTTTTCGCAGTACCGGTAATTTTAAGTAATCCTCCATGTCCGTTGTCGTTGCTCCAGAAAAGGTTTTGACCACCACATGATTGTTTGCATCAGATAGAATCTCCAGCGATTACTGTAATTTGTTTACTCGGACTTCTAAGAGGTTCATTACACCCTTGGGAGTTTGATTGAGAGCACGTCTCATTATTCTGCTTGTTTGATTCGGTGCTTTGATTCTCGTCGGTTAAATTTGTCGTGCCACTGCCCGAGTGGCTCGTTTTATTTCGCTTCTTTTTCGATTTGCATTTACGTTGCATTGCAGGTGGAGCATCGCATCCCTTATCTTCTACTAATATGCAATCTTCTGTCAATTCTTCGCCTATTTGACCATTGTCGTCGTCGATATGCACCATTGATCTCCTGCTTAAGCTGTTTGGATTTCCATTGTAATGACATTTGTCTTGCGTTTGTATTACCTTGATTGCCGTTCAGTCAGTTGTTTATAACAAATCATGATCAAAACTATGAAAAACGATAAATTTATGTTCTTACCATTTCGTTTGAAGACAAATACTTCGATAGTTTTCATGAAAAACGACACGTACAAAATCATACACGAGTCTATTTTTTGAAAAAGAACTTGCAGTACTAGCTGAACTGCACGGATAGCCAGGACCCTGGAAAGTCGCGCTACGTGCGACGTGCGTGGGGTTTTATTTCATGGCCATTTTTCTGTGCAATTTTCGATTGTATCTTTTCTCCCAATTTTCTTTGGTTTACAGTACATATATATATATTTTAAATTCTATCATAAATAAGTTGAAAGTGGTATAGATGCATGCCGGAAAGCAGTGGTTCTTTGGTTGTGATTATTAATTTTCTAATATATTTTTGTTTGTTTGTTGAACAACGGTAAAAGCTACAGCAGATATGTTGTATATATTATCTTTAAAGTGCTTGTTCTTCTCATACTTAATAGTGACCTGTAGACCTTTCTGTTTCTTACAAAACTATACTCATCATTATGAATATAACATAATTAGATTGTCGTAGACGTTGAGGATGGATACTTTAGGATAAAGTTCGAACAAACTCAAGGAAACTTATAAAAGCTTTCATTAAATTTATCTATACCATTCCGAAGTTACTGAATGCATGGTCTGGGACCAAATGTAGAAAGGTAACGAAATTACAGAATTTGACCACATTGGCGTAAAAACGAAATGAATGGGAAGCTTTAAGATTTTTGAGAATAACTCAAATTGTCAAAATTATTCAATATATAAGCTAAAAGAAAGCATTTAATGAAATAAGATAGCAACTGAAATGACGAATGCGTTTCGAAAACTATAATATTTGGCATGATAGTTTTGTACAAGTATAAATGGCATACTTTGTCTTTCAACAAATACCGTAATAATTTTATTCCTTGTTTTGATTTTCAGAGCCATCAACAGATGCAGCTACTATAAAAAATACTGATGTGGTACCTGCTACAACGACATCACGTAAGGTTTTAAGTAGTAGATATCCTATTTTTTCTTTGTGAATTATGATAAACTGCATCGTGTTTAGAGCCGCAGTGTATTCAAGCCTGCTTAAGCTTCGGAATTCATCTAGCACAAAACTACAATATTTCAGTAAAGATCGTACTTCATCAAATAAGTGTAAATCGCAAAAACAAAGTTATCAGAAAGTCTGGCCACAGATAAATTTTAGTAACTCTATATAGTTAATGTAGTTAATATAGTAAATTTTGGAGGGGCATAGGATGATAATTTAACTATTTCATCGGTTAGATTTACAAAGGAATAGACATTTCAAATGATTACACTCTGCATATTTTAATATGAATCCAGGGGCTCATTGTTTAGCTTCTCAGAACTAGCAGGTCGACATAAAATATCCTTCATATTCGTATTTGGTGCATTGTTGTCATTTACGGGGGTTTAAAATGTGTCCTGAATTTCGTAAGAACGAGATGGTTTACGACAACATTTTTGTGATATATGTCAAAATTCTCGTTGCTTTTTTAAAGGTGTTTCAACTTTTCAATAGTTTAGAGATTACCAAAACCAAGGGATTCATTCTGATTCCTCCGCATTTAAAATCTGTTATATTAGTATAATCTGGCTTTATATGAATGGCACCATGGCGGTTTGTTTTTGGCGAGTAAAGAAAAAGCATGCATTGGTGTTCTATTCCAATCGCCAATAAATCTAAAAGTAATATGTGGATTTTATCTGATTTTATCTGATTTTTCCGCGCAACCCATATTCGGAACCTTGAGCAGGCTGTACGAGGTTGGTTAATACGAACGCATCATTTAGTCATCCATTTAGTACGTATGGAACTGTAAGGAGAAGGGCGTCAACATTTATGTAGTTTTTCCATTGTTCTTTGCGTAAAAGGTGGAGGGAGAGGATACACCACCATTGCTGCAAAGGGAAGGAGGGGATACACCACTATTGCCATTTCGGCGTCAAATTGCAGTAATGTACAGTAAAATTAATAAAGGTTTGGTTTTTCATGTGACTTAAATAATTTGCACTGATTGTTTAATAAGCTTCACTCTCATGGTTATTCATAACTTTAAAAAGATGACATCCTCATAACAATCACACAAACATTAGGTATATTCAAGTATTTATTTAAAGCAATGACGAAGCTAAACATAGCAACTGACCATGCTATGCAAATTTTTTATTCCTTTAGTACACAAACCTTTAGAAATCTATAGCTATCTAAGTGTAGATCTATTAGCATAACATGGCCAGTTGCCAAAGCTAGCATCGCCACTGATTAAAAGACGTGCTTTTAATATAATCTAACTTATTCTGCTATATCTTTTTAAACAATATTTTAGTTATTTACCATTGGAATTTCACATTGGTGAACCGTTACGGAAGAGATATCAACATTACAATAAACTATGTTAATAAAAGAATTGACCGATTTATTATTCCTGTTGGTGGAAGACATCCAATATATTTAACATATTTTGCACGTGTACCAGCATTCATCACAGCGTATAATAAAAAAACATCTATGCCAATCAAGATAAAGGCCAAGTACTATTTACTTGTATACAACAGTCTCACTCCAATCAGTCATATCTACTATATTTCTTCAGGTGAGTTGTGAAAAATGTTAATTATTATTATTATTATTGTTATTATTATTATTATTATTATTATTATGCGGCTGAAATATAGTAAAATAACTCTTTGCTGTCGGAAAAATCGCATGATGTCCGTATTCAAGAAAATCTTTGGGCATATTGTAAAGAAATATTCGGGATGGAGATATTGTATTACCGGATTTTGACGAGAAAACATGTTGGTGTTAGCCAAGAGCTAATTAAAAGAAATTATAGCATATCTCAACCAAACCTTTGAAATCTCTACCTGGATGTAAAAGCTTGACCAGCCTGATTATTCTTTCGATATAACAGCTCCCACGTATTCAGAAATTTCAAGAATTATTAGAAAAATGAAGTCGGGGTCATCATTTAGTGTTGAAAAATTGCCCAATGCTAGGAACAGCTCTTCACCGAATTGTGTCACATTGCTGGGACGGGGGATTGTTACCTAAGTCATGGAAACAAGCCTTCACAATACTCATTCATAAGAAGGATAATGCATCCATCCAATTTTCGCCCGATAACTTTACAACCAGTCTTTGCAAAGGTTTTTACATCTATAATACGGAACCGAATATATTCGTATTTGGTACAGAACGAATATATAGAATCGAATATACAGGAAGGCTTTTGGAAGGGAGTTTCGGGCACAATTGAGCATAATGAACTACTAACTCACATTATCAAACATGCCAGAAAAAAATTATACACGAGACATATATTATAAACAGATGGCAGGTACACGCTACAGCTTTCGCCAATTACAGCGGCCCTATACAGATAAGAATAAGATACGTACAAACACGTTAAAACTATAAAAACTTATGACAACACGATATTTTACAGGACAGATTACGAGACTTGTTACAAGACAAACATATAGATTTCCATGTTCTTGGATCATCCTCATCGTATACGTTTTTTACAGCTAATTGGTAATACTTGAAAAGTCCATGTTTGAACTGTCTTAAGCTGGTGTTATTGCCTGTCAAATCCCTTAGTAGTACATTCCACAATCTAGTCGATCTGTTTAAATAGGATTTTTGGTAGATGGTGGTCTTGCATCGTGTTGTTGTGGATGACAAATGATTAGGATCAGATGATCTGGTTTCTCTTCTGTTGTTGTTGGTTGGTGATGGCGGTAAATGATTGTCAATGTTCATGATTCCATGGATTAGTTTGTAAAATAATACCATATCTAAGAACTCGTGCCAATAACACAATGGAATGAGATCTAAAAGTAAAAGTCTCTGGTTGTAGGTGGTGTCACAACGGAAGGGTAGATTCAAAACATACTTTGTCGCCCGTCTTTGAAGCCTTTCCGTGCGTTGGATAAAAGTCACATTTTGTGGCTCCCGGATTGGGGATCCATAGCATAGCTGCGTACGGACAAGCGTCAAATATAATGTACGCCAAACTGCGGTATCTTTGATATTTAATGTTGATCTTCGAACATATCCTAGAGTCTTGGTAGCTTTAGTGCATTGGTAGTCAACATGTTTGGACCAATTTAAGTCAGATGATGTTAACACTCCAAGATCACGCTCACAGTTCGTGCTTTCTAAGATGGTATCATGTAGCTTTTATGGGTAAAGGATTTTGTTGTGTTTGCGGTGACTCTCATCACTTTGCATTTGCTTGCATTTAATGCCAGGTTAACGTTGGTGGAGCTTTCTTCGAAGTTTGACAGGTCATTCTGTAGAGCAGATGCATCCGAGCTGGAATTGATGGTCTTGAAGATCTTAGTATCATCAGCAAATGTAGCAATCTTTGAGTTACTTACGGCGTTGGAGAGGTGATTTTCATACAGCAGGAACAACAGCGCGCCAAGAATGGACAATGTGGTACACCTGGTGTTACTGGGAGTGATGTTGACGTTGCTCCAAGAACGGTTGTTTGCTGGTATCGATTATTCAGATAAGAGCCGAACCATTTTAGAATGCTCCCTCCAAAACCGAATTCACAAAGACGATGTAATTACTCAGCGTGTCTTACTTTATCAAAGGCCTTTGACATGTCTAAATAAAGTACGTCAATTTGCTTACAACGATCTAACTCACGGCCTATGTGTTCCAGGACTTCAATTAGTTGAGTAATGCACGATTTTCCAGGAATTGAATAAAACCATTTTGGCAAGGATATATCTGTTCGTAAACGTGATGTTCAATGTTATTGAAGATACAAGTTATTACCTTACATGATCTAAAAAATGCCTTCGGGGAAGTACACCACAATCTATTGCAAACTATCCTTACCTATCACCATACTCCTAGTGAAATATCAGGTTTCATCCGAAATATATATGAAGACTATACAATATCGATAGGAACTAAGGCGTATGTAACAAGTCCTATGAGAGTTGGTAAAGGAGTAATACAAGGGGATTGTTCAGTTACACAATGTGATCAGCGGAAATCCAAAACGAGCTGGAGGCCGAGCTGACCAGTTATCTAGATAAAGTAGACAAACTTCCGCTCCACCCAAAGAATAAACTGCTAATTATCAACAAATTTGTGTACAGTAAGCTACGGTGGCGGTTCTCAGTATATCATCTATCTGAATCCTGGACTACAAGAAACCTAAATGGTAAAGTAATTCTTTATGTAAAACGATGGTTGCATTTCCACCATAAAACTATCTGTCAGCAAATTTGGATTGGGATTTCAATTGCCCTCGGATGTGCTAAAGTACTGTAACTTAGTATGCGACAAGTTCTTTTTAAATCTATCAACAAGGAAATTCAAGACCTCTTCCATTTAACATCTGGAAACCATATACACACAGATTCCTTAATCGTAAATTGGGAAGGACGCCCGAAAAAGAAATTGTCACGCCAAATTGAAAACAACGTTTTGGAGAACATTTCGACTCTAAAGGAACAAGGGACGATTATGCATGTCATGAGGCAGGTATCATCAACGAAACTTATAAGTTTGTGGCACAAAATCACGGTCTCGATGCCCAGGAACATATATGTCTTCATAAGGAAAGCTTTAATATTTAGCATTCTAAATAACTCAAATCTGAAACGTTGGGGTAAAGTGGAGTCTGATTCCTGTGGTCCATGTGTAACTCAACGACAAACCCAGCTTCATATGATGGCGAATTGTTCAATTGCCGCGACAGAAGGCTGATACACATGGCGTCACGATTCAATTCTGTTTACTGTACTCCAGTTTCTAAGCCAGCTTAGCATACATGGTTTCGAAATATACTGTGATTTAGATGGTTATTGAAGGACAAGCGAAATCTTTCAGACTTCGCCGGACATCGCCCTAATAAAGAACGGCGTCCTATATGTAATAGAACTTACATGTTGCTTCCAAACGAATGCGGAGAAATCAAGAGAATATAAGCAAACAAAATACAGGACATTACAACAAGATAGTAAAAAAAGATATAGAGGATTTCAATTTTTCTCGGTCGAAATAACTTCTCTTGGAATTGTACCGTCTCATTTTGAAGATATAAAAGTGTTATTTAAGGGAACTAATATCAACTTTCAGAGGATGATCTCCAAGTGCATGAAGTGGCCATGAGGGCTTCCTTCTATATTTATACACGGCGGAACAAGGAATGGACGAACCCTAATTTACTTAAATTTTACTAATGTACACAAGTATGAACTTTTAATTGCCTGTTTGTCTCAGTGGACTGCCCTGCTTTTACGCAGGAGAAAAACACTTCAGTTATTTTATTACTATAGTAGCCTATATATTAGTTCTATAGTATATTTTTAGTTAGTAATATCGATATTTTGTATATATAGTTGTTAGCAATAAATCTTGTTTCCATTATTATTATTGATAGGCATCGAGCGGTGGTGTATAGACGAACTCTGTACATGTCCTTAGTTTCAACGAGAAAAATTACTTGAATTGACGCATTTTATTATAAATTGTATTTTATACTTATAATTAATCAATAATGATTCGCGCAAGATTGCTTGCATTATTTTCAACTTTTATAATATAAAGAGATAGATAGATCGGTTATTAAAATAAACATTATTTTTACAGCAAAAAAGCTGAATTTGTGAGGTTTACATGATTTTTAAAAGGTTTAAATTTACGTATATTTATACATCCAAATAAATTACAATAAAAAAAATAACTAAGTTAAAATCTTGATTACTCATGTCATCCTATCGCTTTGCAGCGGAGTTTATAAATAAAAGTTTGTAACGGTCCGTTCTACATGAAAGTATATTAAATAATCTAATTTTCCTCAGCGAGGATACCGTGTTCGTATTATGAAGAAGTGTATTAAAAAGTTGATCCTCAGGATTAACTAGAATTTTTGAGAAAAATTCGTCGCGGAGCTTAGATCGGCGATCGGCGAGTCCGACCAAGTCTGATAATTTTAGAGCATCGTTATACGGTGTATCATAATCTTAGATTATCCTCATTGCTCGTTTCTGAATTTGTTCCAGTGCACTACTTAAAAATTCCGGAAGGCTGAAATGAAAGACCTGACAGCCATTGCCTTTTGAGATGAAGTTCCATGTTGGTTTCGTCTACCTCTGCCAAAACATGATACTGCGATGTTGTGTAAGTCAACAAATTGATTAAACCATGTCATCCAAGAGGTATTTATGTCAGGTTCAAGCGGATCGTCTCATTCTTTTCCTCTTCGCCATAGCTCCTGCATCAAGATTTTTCCGCGAACCCGAAACACATCCCGTTTAGTCCAGTTGATATTTTCTATTACAGGATAAAATCGGATCTGATCAGCGTGTGGGTCCCACATCATTTCAAGGACTCTCTCACTCATTTTCTTTGTCTAATGGAAGTGGACCACTCTTAATTCGGTCAGGTACTCTTAAAAGAACACGTGGTCGGTTGGATTTCCAATTTCGCATCTTTATCCCACCTTGATCTAACATTTCACAAACATCTTCCACCGTCTTTTGCGCCTCTGGAGTAACCTTGCAACCACGAATAAGATTATCTATATAAAGACCCTTGTCTTAGGCTTCACAGAATTCTGGTTTCTCGGTTCCATAATGCTTAATGATTCGCTTGATGACGTAATTTGCGAGAAATTGCGATGCAGGATTTCCAAAGATAACACAATTAAACTAGTAGATATCTGGGTCTTGATTTTCGTCCACCCGCCAGAGAAACCTGTGCTATTTGCAATCATGAGGATCAAGTAAAACTCGTATGAACATCTTCGAGATATCTGCTGCGATGCCAATTTCGAATCGCCGAAGCGGAGTAGTATTCCAGTCAAATCGTTTAATAAACACGGTTGTTTCTCGACTAAATCGTTCAGTGAAATCCATCTGCTTTAGCGGAATAATAATTTTTCAATTCGTCAGAAATTACTGGGTGATGTAGAAGATACCAACCTTTGTCAGTAGGATTCTTGGATAATTTTTCTACGTAGCCATCGGACACATTCTTCAATTGTTTTACTGTATTACTTTTTCAAAGACAGTTGCTTAATTAATCTCCGTTTGGTTGATTCGAGTTTTCTCAATGCCATCTTGTGGGAGTCTGGAATATGGATTACATCGTCTTTCCATGGAAGTTTTACCTGGTATCGGCTGGTAACTTGACATGTCATCCGTTCGATTTCTTCAAGAATCTTTTTTTCTTTACTAGTGTATAATGATTGTTCATAACAGGAAATTATTCTATTTCCCTCAATCGTTTCAAATTGAAATTGCCAACTTAAGCCGTCGGCTGCAAAAATAATCATATAAGGTGTGTTGATGGGTTTTCACCGTCTCATTCTTCGACAGGTCCACAAATACTCTAACCCAATATTGTTCACACAGCGTAGGGTTTGTCAGGTTTTCCAAAGCGAGATTCTTATTGGTGTAAGAGAACGGAACAATCTGGCCAACCAACAAATAAATGCTTGCATTATCCACTTTCACGTCTACGTCTTGTAAATAAGGGAGATAAGAAAATAAGTTCACCGACGTTATTTTTAATTAAATTATTCTAAATCCAAAATATCTTTCTTGTTTCCATTGCAACAGCAGTAGCAAAATGCTGTTTGAGAAAAATATATTTAGGTATCGCTTTATTGAAGTAAAGGGCGATCTTTGTTTTAAACAAAAGTTAATTATATTCTTTGCTTTGATTTTCAGAATCATTTGGATATCCAGTTATTACCGCAATTTCTGATGTGGCATATATTACAATAAAACCACGTAAGATTTTAAATTGTCGATTTCTTTTGTACTTAATGAATTATGATCAACTTTATCAACTTCACAGCCGCCGTATGTTTACTCCCCCTGCTTAAACTTCTGAATCCTTATGTATCCAATATCTATGTCTAATGACGTCATCTGACATTGATTTCCACTGCCACAAACTGAAATGTCCATTGGACATTTCAATGTCCAGTAAACCAGTAAACCATAAAATATATTCCGATGGCAAACAGTCTAGTCTGCTATCCACATGGGGTACGGTTGACAGGATTCCAATTACTTCATTTGTCATTTCTTTTCCACAGCCCAAGTGAAAAAGCCATTAGACAATCTGAATGTCCATTCGTCCAATGAAAAACCTGAAATGTCCATTTCACATTTGAATGTCCATTACAAAGAGTGTAAGATTGTAAAATTAATGACCTTCAAATCGTACTTTGACCATGTTGAAACAATTGTTAACGAAGTACAAATACTCAACATGATTTGACAGGTTTATTTATGACTTGGTATTTCTATTTAAAGAATCTACCAGAAATATTCACAAACTATTTATTTAGCCAGAAGGATATTCATAACTATACTAGAAATACATGCATGCAGAACCCCCTCGCCCATTAGAACCAAGCAATTATACTCCCCAAAAGTTTTTGTAACATGAAGTACTGAGTTGATCACTGTAACCATGGTAACACGCAACCGGCCGTATATTTCTTTTATTTTTTGTACAAAATGGCAAAATAGTGATAAGGTTTGTACTTTTAACTGTAAAATTATCAATTGCCCAACTATATAAAGTAGCTATGTTATTACGTACTCTTTTAGCTCTGATTTACTCTAAAATTCAATCTTAAACGTCTCACAAAACGTTTCGAAATTGTCATAAAACTTAACTGTTTTTTGAACAGTATTTTTTTACTATGAAGTTTTTGAGATTAAATATGTTATTTCTTATTCTATATAACGCATTTACGCATTTGAATTAATACTAAAACAATTTTTAAGATTAGTCAATGTTGTTATTGACCACAGGACGAACTACGCATTTTCAAAACCACAAACTCTAGTGCATGCCCATTGACGGTAAAACTGCAAAAGCAAGTATGCAAAATAAACAGTTACGTTTAAAACGCTTTAAAACTCGAAAATCCTCTCCTTTCTCGGCCTCTCGACTGATTTATTTTCCTATTGACTTTAGTAAGTGAAAGTCCTCTAAAAAATTTTCATTTATCTTGTTTTGGAATTAATATGTCCCGACTTGAAAAAGGTTTTCATATCAATGGCTTTCAATGCCAAAAAAAATGCCAGGATGGCAGTTATTTTTCTGACGTATACATATAAAAACAAAATCGTTGTCTTAGCCAATCATGATGTTGCTAGTTACCAGTTTTCTCTCGGCTTGAACTTGCGCATGCGCATAACTTACAAAAAGGTCGAGTCCATGACAAAAAAAAATGGCGGACGACTTTGCATTCCACAATGTTTTCACATACCCGGGCGTAAATATCCGAGCGGAATTAGTACCCTCGCACGGCGCTTCGCGCCGGCTCGGGGATCAGGAATGAATAATTACTACACAAAAATTGCAATAGAACAAATTACAAAAAGCGCACCCTCGCTAACAAAGAAATCGATGCGTGCATGCAATTACATTCAAACACAGTATAAAAAGGTTAGCTCTTATTCCTCTTTCAAAGTGACATTAAAAATGTACTTCCTTCATTTATGTTCAAACAAAAAAAACATCACAATGGTTGTAAATAACTATAAATAATGTTCTACATTCTTTTTCTTAGTACTTATCCTGTTCCATTTCAATTACTGTAAAATTAATAAAGTTTTTTATTATATTATTATATCTTACTATACTTATCACTCTGTCACTTGAACTAGCACCAAATATTAATTAGTTAAATTTAAAACTTAGGGACCTTGAATAAAAGCCTTATGCTTTCTAGAAGGTTTCTAGCCCTGTTCTTGTAAACATTTTTCTATTTAATGATTGTAAATTGTATTTTGGGCGAATTAGTAAATAAATAAATAAAATTTATATCTTGAATATCCAGTGAGCCAGTGGACGAACTGAAATTTCAATTGCACAATTGAAATTTTAATGTCCAGTGGACCAGTTGACAAGTTTAATGTCCAATGGACTCTTTCCATTGTCCATCGGACCTGATGCATAGGTATTGGACATTAATCGTTCCTCTCATGCGAAACTGCAAGACATCAGTGATGATTGTATTGCATTATATAAGTGTAAATCGCAGTGAGGGTGGTAAAGGGTATTTTCGTGAGCCGTGAATTGGCAATATTTGTTCCAGTAAAATGTGAAATGATAGATTTTTATGTCGTGAAATGTGATTTATATTCCTAGCCGTGAGCCATGATTGCCGGTAATTGTTGTCAGCGAAACAAGAATTTATTTAAAGGTGGTAGAACAGAGACTGAACAAGCAGTGAGAACGTAAAGAAGAGCAAAGCTATGGATGCAATAATTTTCCTGCATGTATCTTCTTGATTTTTGTTTGATATACATTGGTTGGTCTTTAAAGAATTGTTGAAATTGCTTTCGAAAACGTAAAAATTTGGCAAAGTGTTAAGAACTGCATTAAATACTTACTTTATAAAATAGAATTTACACAATTGAAAAGGTATTTTATAATTTTCGTGAAATGGCTCATTTTTTCATTTGAAACATGAAATGACTGTTTCACCTCACGTGAAACGTGATCCGTACCCACTCTTTACTGCATTCAAAAATGTTATCGGAAAGTTTGAATACATATAAAACTTTAGTAAATCATTACATAGGGACATAGAAATTGCAGCATTATTTTAATAAAAATTTGATGTCACAATTGTATACTTTATTTGCTTTTCAGAAACTTTAGAAGTTCCGACCATTACAAAAATTAGTTTTGTGACACCTACTACAATAAAGATCGCAGCGAGTAAGTATGTTTTATATACAATCCTTTACTTACCGTAATTTTGCATTGCTGCAGGCATTAGCAATTTAAAATATTGTATATAGCACATTTACCTCATCATTACTTCCTAGTACACACGTAAAACGCACAACAAAGGCATGTCGCCATAACAAAACAGTCGAGCTTGGAGAATTGTTGACCATTGCAATTTTCATTAAAAGGCCCATTTTAGCGCACAAAAATTGAAAGTATAACAATACGTCTTTAAAATATGGATATGGATAATAGCACATAAACAAAAGAAATAGAATACGTTTTAGTTGCTTTGTTACGCAATTTCGATGTGTATAGCTCTTGTGGCTAACTGTCGTGGATAACTGGACTTGGTCTATCTGTCGCTGGAGGTTTGTTTGTTAATGGGTGCATCTCGTTGAGTAATATTAACTATTTCCTTAGCTCTAATTTTTAAATATTTCGGCATCGGGATAATAGATGCTGTTTATATCTCATTCACCATGCAAGTGACTTTTGTAATCGGTACTAGCAGGATGGTTTTCGAAAGCGATGACGGCTCCAACATTCGCCTTGTTTCTCTTAACATCCTCGTCTGTATCACTGAGCTACATAGGCCTACTATATTACTGGAGGGAGGGCACGGCAGAAAATACTGAAGCCAAAAACATGGCGGATATTTGCATTTGCTGACGCCAGTTGGTCCGAAAACCCCATGGTAATTACCACTGACCAACCGCGAACATTTTATTTTGGTTTTGAGCTAAAAAAATCGTGACATTTTTCTCCTTGCTTTACAACGTCGAAGAGAGATTGGCTTTTGCTCCTGGTCTTAATAGTCATATTCCATAAATTCCAAACCACAAAAATGGCGGGCTTCGCAGCTGGAAATACCGATACTTCATGTGCCTTTTTTTAAAGTGAGATCACTCTTGGTGACCTTAGTTCTTCTAAGAATTCTTGTACGGTTGGTCAAGGTGATGATAAAGCAAAAATAGGAGCCTCTGAAAAGGATGTATGCCGTAGTGAGTCCGCTGAAGTTCGGCCGATATCGCCGATTGTCAATATGTTCAGACTAGACGAAGAGGAAGTTGATTTAGACGACGATGGAGCAGATTTTCTGCACAGCCAATCAAAGGGTGGACAAAATTACTGCAAGATATTTCTCCGTTTACCCACCAAAAATTAGAAAATAAAATGGTCAATAACAGCCGCACAATGTCTAACAATTTTGCGCCAAAGGCTCATAGGAATATGAAGAGAGGATATGGTCTTTGGAAAGAAAGTTATGTCAATAATGTTCAAGTCAAGGCAAACGTACTATTTCTGGTGAAAGCTCGAGTTAGTGCGTCCATGAAGAGTGTAAGTTACCCTGTTTATGTTCATTTAGATCAGGAAAGTGGCGAAGTCGAGTATGCAAAGTGCACTTGTAAAGCAGGGCAAGGTGGTTGCTGTAAACACGTAGCTGCTTTGCTTTAGACTCTATTGGATTTTGTTAACTTGAGTTCAAGTATGATTCCTGAAAACCTTACGTGTACACAAGTCGCTCAAAAGTGGAGTATTCCTTCTGGCTGCCATAAAACATTGAACAAAGCTGTTAAGTTTGAGGAGCTGTTGTTTCAGAAAGCACAATACAACAAGACCAATAAAAGACTGCATTCAAGTGCTATGAGAGAGAAGTCAATGACGAATGTACTTAGGGAAGTTGAAAGAGTGTCACTGCTGTGTGACACACTGGAATCAAGCAATTATGAGCCATGTGATATGTTTGAAACATCCTGTGCCAAAGCTAAGAGGACAAAGTTTAAGTTGGATCTAGAAACAGTCGAACCAAATACTTACAAGCTATTGGTTGACAATGTTTTTACCTCTGTACCATGTGAGTTTGACCTGACTGTTAAATTGGGTTTGGATGAAAAGAAACTAATGGAAACCTTAGTGTTTGTAACACCTGAGCAAGCCAAGGACATCTGTTTAAAAACTATAGAGCAACGTTCCGTGCACAGTGGTATGTTGAGACATCAGTTTGAATAACTGCATCTGTATTCGGGAAGGTGGTGAGTAGGCGAAAGACAGTTGAACCAAATTCGATTGTAAAAACTATCACTGAGAAAACTAAATGCCACAGTTTTCGTATGCCAATTTCTCTACAATGGGGTAGTGAGAATCAGTCCAAGGCTGTAGAAAAATACAAAAACATGGGAAATAAAGAAAATTTGGAAGTGAAAAGCTGTGGTCTAGTGGTGAGTCCAAGATGGCCATGACTTGGCTCCAGTCCTGATGGTATTGTTGTGGAAGATGGTACGGTAGTTGGATGTGTGGAAATAAAGTGTCCATACTCAAAGAAGGACATGACAGTACTTGATGCTGTCAATGGAGATAAACGCTTCTTTTTGAAAAACACTACCTCTGGCCTGAAGCTGAAGAACAAACATGAATATTTCTACCAGTGCCAAGGGACAATGAACATTTTAGGACTGCCCTGGCTTGACTTTGTCATTTATACTAACACTGACATTCATGTCTAAAGGTTGCATCGAGACATTAGTCTCTGGGAGAAGAAAATGGTATCAGAGCTAACAGATTTTTATTGCTCGTTTATTCTTCCTAGTTTAGCATCTAAATAAAAAAATAAAAATCTACTAGTAATGTAGGGTACTGTAAAAGGGGATGAATTGGGGCAAGTGTGAAATGAAATGAACTGAAACAGGGACAATTGCTCCAAATCACCACAGTGTCCCAAGTCACCCCTTCCTTGGGACATTCAAAGAGAGAAGGGGATTCAACTTCCATTTCCGTTTTCTCACATTTTAGACATTTGCTTAGCATAAACAGCATTTAAACTGAAATGAGGATACTGAAAACCTCTCCAACAATTCCAGTTTTTGTGTTCATTTGTGTCTTTTATGTATGCTTTACTTATCCAAATCAATTACATACATTTTCCAACTCATTCCCCATCAGGGATTTTTCTGTAGTCAATTACATCAAGTATTATGCTACATTACGTATTTAATCCAGTCTATTTATCTTTACAACAACTGTGGTGTTACGTTCCTGATTTACTTTCGGCACTAACACTATTATTCTGGATTATTTATTAAAGGTGGCAAAAAGTTTGTCAAATATGAACAAACAACCCAGATCTTATTTGAATCTGAACTTAATGTTATTGGATATATAGTTTTTAAGATTTTGAAAGTTTTTATTCGCGAAATAGCACGTTCAACATGAATCCTCACATAGGCAATTCGCCGAGTTTCAGTTTCTTCGTCAATGGACAAGTGGTCCTTTTCTCTCAGAAATGGAGGGATATTGAGAGAAACACCCTGCGGCATATCACCTTCGATCTCGAAGCCTTTATCAGCCATGACAGAGTCACCTTCTTCCAATAAATTTAGGATTCCACAATCCAATATTCAGATACAAATGATACAGCTCCAGAAGGATTAATTCCAACCAGTCCTTTTGCAGTATTGTGGTGCTTATAGTTAGAATATGTAGCACTTTGGCTTCTGAAAGAGCTTGGTGTTTCTAGAAATATTTCAGTGCAATCAATGATTACTAGGGTTGATGGGTACATTTCTTTGAATGCTGTTGGCATGTTTTGATCAACATAAGATCTTGATGGCCATATAGGGATACTCCGACACCGAGAATGCAAAAAATCCAACCATGTTACAATTATCCTCGACATGTATGTCTGTGAAATTCCAGGCCTTACAGCCAGGTCTTCTTCTAGCAGTCCTAAACGAAGGCGAACCAATACCAAGAAAAGTTCTTGTTCGGGTGAAAATGATCTTTTACGACCATGTTTCACTGCATCACTGGATGTAAGATTGTCAGGATTTGTATTGCTGCCATAATAAATAAGATGGTTTACTGCTTTTCCAAGGCTGTCAAAGAGTGCTTTAAAAGTGGTATAATACTGACGTCCTGAATAAAACCTGATCAGTTTGTCATCATGTTTCAAATTTTCAACAGAGAAAGACATTTTATTTTGTTCATGTTTAATTTCCTTTTTAAGTTGAATAACTTGAATATTATGTTGCCCGTTCTCAGCTTGAAGTTTTTGGTTTTCTTTTGTTAACAAAGCAATCTTTTCCTCAAGCATGCTTGACTCCTCCACTGTTTCTTTGGCAGCAGGCATAGTTTCAGGATCATTTGGATCAATATTTTCAAGGTTTGAGTTTGCATCTTCCTCAACTCGGAAAATAAACGGCGTCTACCCCGTGGCGTCGTTCCATTGGCATTGTTTTTTTAAACGAATGTCCGGTTCCTGGCTTTTACAGTTGGTCTTGGATTGCAGGGTTTACCCGGCTTGGTTGCTTGCGAACTAGGTACAATGGTTATAAGTTTTCTTGCCTCCAGAAAAGTGCTCCGAACAAACTCTGTGATCTATCGTTGGCGTAAAATTTATTCGGGAAATCAAGCGTATCCATTTCTTTCGAAATTCTACCTATTCTTTGCATTTCCATTGGAAAAATTGTAGAAGGAAAGCTCGGGACTCCATTTGTTGTTGTTGAAACAACCAGGGACAAAACAGGTGAAGCCGCCACATAGATTTTTTCAACGTAGAATTGGAATTTTCATCAATATTACACAGCAGGTGAAGCCGCCACATAGATTTTTTCAACGTAGAATTGGAGTTTTCGTCAATATTTTTGGAGCTAGCTAACATTCGTCCACCCGGGTAAGAGCTCTGAACTGGGGCTTTCGTTTGTCAGCGTAGCGTCTAAAAGATCGCGAACAACTTCAACACAAATGAGCTCAGCATTCTGTGCTGACTCCATGTTGATTTGTTTTGAAATATGACTACTAATTCAGAATTCATCGCGCGCGTTAACCCTTGTGACGTCATCAGGCTTAAGCTTTATGGAGTTTTGTTTTAATGATATATATTGAATTTGTGTTTGGTAGTCTTTTACAGTCCTTTCATAATACAACTTATGGTGTCAAAGTCTGCACACTCACTATAAGCTTTGTAACCATTTTTTAAGCGTCTACTGGCAAGTTCCCAAATTGTCCTTGGCAAAGTTGCTCGATCCTTCAAGCTTTTGGTAGCGGCAGTCACCTACTGTGTAGTTGGATATTGTAGTATTTATTGATGGAGTTATAGGGGTCACATCAAAATAAGTTGCATTATTTTCGGGGGGAGGGGGTTAAAATAATTTTATATAAGGAGGCAACAACAATTAAAAATACATTTGTCATTTGTCATTTGTGCCAGTTCGAGTCCCCTGTAATTAAAGATCGGTCCCTGGTTATTTGAATATACAATAGTATCTTGGGGCAGAACGAAGCGCTAGTAATTTTTAGACTATATATTTTACCCGCACAGTTTCTAGATATACCGGATGAACCATACAATATGAGTTTACGGTCACTGTACGTACTAAGAAATGAGTTAATTTTGATAAAATCTTGAAGCAATAATGTTACAGTATTTAAAGATTTTTGGAAGACGATTTTGTAAAAAAGGAAATTTTGAGTTATAGAGAAGGAAATTAGTTAATGTTGAGGAGTGGAAACACTGGCCTTAGTAGAAAGAACTTGGTTGCAGCGCTTAGGCAAAAATACTAATTCTATGTGTCTGCTCAAGTCAAAAGAGGAATAATTTAAGCAGATGTGTCAGAAACTAGATTGGGAGATCTGTTAAGGATCGCGAGAAGTCCCATCCCATTTCCTAAAAATTGTTTATCCTATTCCCAGTGGTTAAATTCCAGTCCCAGTGCAGTGAATCCCATTTTCCCTGTCCAAAAATAGGCAAATTCCAGTTCCCGTTTTACCCCTTCAGGACCCTCTTTAATGATATTTTAACGTTCTTCCTACTTTTTATATTGATTCTTTATCAACAACAAAAAGCAACTTTAATATTGAAACTTCGCAACATCAAACAACAATAAACAGTCTGTAGCAATCTTTTATCAATTTCAAGTATTGTTAAAGATAAGCACAATAACCCTTGCGAATCCGATAACAGTTTCAATAATAAATTAAAACAAGCATTTGAAAAATGTTTTCCTTTAAAGAAAAGACAAATATAATAAAAGTCCTTGGATGACTCAAGGCATTTCTAAGTCTGTAGAAAAGAAAAACATACTTTACAAGAAGTGTCTCAAAAACTCAAGTAACAAAAATGAGACCTTCTAGAAAATATATAAGCATAAACTAAAACACCTAACAAATATTACGATAAAAGGAATATTTTGAAAATCAATTTATTAAATATAAAAATGATAGCAAAATAACACGGCAAACTACCATCAAATATTCAATGGAAATAAAATTAGAGAAATACTTCCAGATACATTTCGACAAAAAATTCAAATGTTAGATTATCTGACCCAGTTGAGGTAGCAAACAAATTTAATGAAATATAGGACCAAATTTGGCCAAAAATATTCGCAAAAATGACACAATAACATTCGAAAAATATCTCAATGGTAACTATCGAGAAAGTATGTTCTTTGAACCTTTTACTGAGTTTAAAATAATTACTGAGATTGATAAATTGAATTCAAAAAAGTGCAGGATATGATCAATTTAATGCAAAAGTATAAAAAGTTACAAAAAATAGATCAGTAAACCTCTTGCACATATTTTAAATTTAACCTTTCGAAATGGGATAATTCCAACTCTTGTCATCCCCTCATTAAAGCAAATGAAAAAAGCTTATTAGACCAATATCAGTTCTCACCTTTTTTTTCGAAACTACTAGAAAAAATTATCTACGATAGGCTGATTTCTTATCTTGAAAAACACCATATTTTAATTCTAAACATCAATATGGCTTCAGAAAAAATCGAACAAGGAAACATGCTATAATTAAACTAACTGACAAAATCTCAAAAGCTATAGGTGACGGTAAATATACAATTGGTATTTTTCTTGATCTTTCAAAAGCCTTTGAGACTTAAAAAAGCTTGAACACTGATTATGGTATAACAGGAAATTGTCTAAGATGGTCTGAAAACTATTTACATGGAAGAACACAAATTGTTAAATTTGGTCATCATAGATCAAACAAAATAACTATTTCTACAGGAGTTCCCCAAAGTTCAATTCTTGGACCATTTTAATTACTTTTTCTTCTATACATTAACGACATTGAAAACTGTAGTAAAATTATCTGTTTTGTATGCTGATGATACTGATTATCATGCATATACAATATGCAAAGGGAAAAAATTATTGGTAATTGACAGCAAAGCGGGAGTGCGTTTTGTTATCACAAGTTTGATTTCAGACCAAAATTGCACCACACGAAATTCAATTTCCATTTTATTATATTCATTTTGAAAGCTAAATCATTTTTTAAATCGGAAGTAGTATTTAATTATTCGGCGGTTGACTGTTGTGTAAAACTACCTGAAAATACAATAAGAACTTCGACGTTTCGAGCGAGGCCCTTGTGGAAGTTAGTAGGAAGTTAGTAACTTCCGTCTGGAAGTTAGTAGAATGGGTCGGGGGAAAACATGTGATTTTATATAGTGAATACAAAAGCGATCAAGTGATAAAAAATAAACCAATCAGACGGATTTAATCAAAACAAACTACAAACAAAATATGGAAATCACATCACAAAATATATTAGCATGTAAGGAGTAGCGAACAAAGCAGGAAAGACAGAAATTAAGAAAATATATATTAGAGGAGGTGAGATGTAAAGTATCTGCTGATGGCAGGCATAAACAGATAGGAGTTAAATGTAAGAGAGGCGCTCATTAATGCCGAGTGGATGAATGGTGCCAAGTTGGGAAATGAAACGCATTTCTTGCCTTTTGCGGCTATCATTACTACCAGAAATGGGACACAGAGCTCGAATTTTCATATCTGAAACACTGTGATTGCCAGTGTTGAAATGTCTGGCAAGAGGTTGTTTAGCATCATTGTTTACGACAGCACGACGATGCTCACCAAACCTTATCCTTAAATATCTACCAGTTTCACCAATATAGAGCATGCCACATTTACTGCTTGAAATACAGTAGATGAGATGAGAGGAGGTGCACGTGAAATGGTGCTCAATAGTTTACGTAGATTTTGGTGCCGAAATTGCAGTGGAAGAATTTATATACTTACAGGTTTTACAACCCAGCTTTTATAACTTCTAAACCAGCACTCCAGTTTACGTGGGAGATCAGTGAGACCAGTATATCGTTCTTAGATATACTTGTATCTATCAATGCCATACCAAAAGTCAGGAAATGAGAAACTTTTTTGTCCAGCGCGGTTATCCAACCCCTCTCTTAGATACTGCCTTTTCGAAGGCCTCCAATATTCCCCGATCCGAAACCCTTAGAGACCCTGTGTCTAATGTTCCCAACAACAAAATACCCCTAGTTCTCAGTTACCATCCCTTCAATTTGAAAGTAAGGGATGTCATTAGGAAGATTTTTCATGTCTTGAAAAAAACCCCTGAAACATCTTCCATTTTCACTGATAATTCCTTAGTCTCGTTTCGACATAGTTAAAATATCCGTGAAACCCTAGTCCACAACTCTCTGCCACAGGACTCGTCGTCACCTAATGGCACGTTTCTTTGTGGTGTGAAGATTAAAAACCTCATGAAAAAAGGGATACTTTACATCGAATTTTCTTGATGACCAGAAAGGAGACGGACTGGGATACGTATACATTAACGCGCAATCAAGTAAAAGTCATACTAAAACAAGCAGAAGAAAACTACATGACTGGAAAGGTGTGGCAGGATAAGAATAATTCCAACTCGTTATGGAAAATAATCAATCGATGTATCCCCTCAAAGTCCACAACTAAACCAACTTACTCCAAAAACACACTGATTATTGCAAATGAGTTCAACAAATACTTTTTCTCCGCGGGACCATCAGCCTCCATAAAAGCCACGCAATTGGCGTTGGACCGCAACATCGATATATCAAACTCACATCCAGATAATACCCAATATCCAGATGGAGAACAATTTAATTTTCGATGGATCTAATGTGACGAAGTATATAAAATAATTTCGTCTATGCCATCTAATAAATCGCCAGGTATCGACCTGATATCAATGCAAGTCCTTAAAGATAGTTTGCCTATCATGCTTCCCGCCTTAACTGATATCATTAATTGTTCTCTTACTACATCCACATTTCCCGATGCCTGGACGAAATCAGTTTTAATCCCATTGCAGAAGGAAGGTGATCACGAAATAGCAAGCAACAATCGTCCCCTGTCACTGTTGGTAGTAGCCTAGAAGGTTTTTGAAAAGATTGCTTTAAATCAATTCAGTGAATATTTAACAAGAAGAAGAAAAACTTACACCTAATCAGAGTGGCAATAAAAAAAACCACGCTACCGAGACACTCAATGTTGCAGTTACTGATGCAATCCTCGCACCGATGGATAAGATATTGGACCTATCCAAAGCGTTTGACAGCATTGATCATCCTATTTTATTACGTAAACTGAGCAAGACAGGTCCTTCCCTGCCGCTGTAAAATGGTTTCAAAGCTATTTATCCGACAGAACCCAGATTGTACGCCTTGGTTTATGCAAAATTTATCGGGTGAAAGATTGCTTTGATAAAGATACCTTAAATTAAAACTGATTATTCAATTATTGGTTATATATATATCTTATTAGATGTTTTGGTATGTAGTATAGCTGTATATTTTTACGAGTTGTGCTATATTTTGACGAGCCCGCAGGGTGAGTCAAAATACAAACAACGAGTAAAAATGTTCAGCGATACTACATACCAAAACAACTAATTAGCTATTTATTATACAACTGCTTTGTAAAGTAATTTTTCATTGAACATTTTTTTGAAAAGGCAAGGTGCGGGATATGCATCGGCATTCAGGAGAATATGATAAGCATACATGAAGTAGTTTCTCATGCAAAAATTTCTCCAACATTTGATTGGCTAACAAAATAAACTTGTCAAACCGGTTTGAGAATAATTTTTATTTGTTTTATTGTTAATACATTTTTGCACACATCAGTATGTCAAACTGGTTTTCTACTATCTAAATAACCACGTATCCAAATAACTAACTGTCCAAATATCGCAGTATATTTGTACTCGTTTTTGGCGTTATTTGGACACTTCTTACTACAGTTGTATAATATAAGGAAGTTATTTTACTGTTCCACAGTTTGGGCTAACACATCCTCAACAAACATTAATTAAGAAGTTACAATTGGTACAAAATGTCGCCGCCAGAATCGTTACGAATACGCGTAAATTCGAACATATAACACCCGTTCTAAAATACCTAAAATGGTTACCCGTTGAAGACCAGTTGAAATATAGAGATATTTTAATGACATTCAAGTGTTCAAACGGAATTCTTACCTTAGTGATCCATTTTCTCAACGTGCTTCTGTTCATGAACATGTGACTCGTGGCCGTAATGCACTTAATAATATACCGTCTCTCAAAACTAGTTCTGGTCAAAGAAGTTTTAAATATAGGGCACTAAAACTATGGAATGATTTGGACGAAAATTTAAAGGATAATAGAAATTTTAACTCTTTTAGAAAACATTTAAAAACCAATATGCTTGCTAGTTTTTTTAAATTAAACTATTTCAATACGTTTTATTACTTGTAAATAGACATAATATAGTTAGTTCCAAATAGTTATAACTGTATTCTGTAATTGAATCTGAAAAGCCCAGTTGGGAGATTTTAATAAAGTATAAGTATAAGTACACTATTAAGCACCATTTCACGTGCAACTTCTCTCATCTCATCTACTGTATTTCATGCAGTAAATGTGGCATGCTCTATATTGGTGAAACTGGTAGATATTTAAGGATAAGGTTTGGTGAGCATCGTCGTGCTGTCGTAAACAATGATGCTAAACAACCTGTTGCCAGATATTTCAACACTGGCAATCACGGTGTTTCAGATATGAAAATTCGAGCTCTGTGTCCCACTTCTGGTAGTAATGATAGCCGCAAAAGGCAAGAAATGCGTCTCATTTCCCAACTTGGCACCATTCATCCTCTCGGCATTAATGAGCGCCTCTCTTACATTTAACTCCTGTCTGTTTATGCCTGCCATCAGCAAATACTCTACATCTCACCTCCTCTAATATATAGTTCCTTAATTCCTTTCTTTTTTGCTTTGTTCGCTGCTCCTTATATGTTAATATATTTTGTGATGTGATTTCCATATTTTATTTATAGTTTGTTTTGATTAAATCCGTCTGATTGGTTTATTTTTTATCACTTGATCGCTTTTGTATTCACTATAAAAGCACATGTTTTCCCCGACCCATTCGACTAACTTCCAGACGAAGGGCCTTCGCTCGAAACTCAGTATACTCGAAATACTCCAAAACGGAGAAAATATAATAACAACCAAGAATACAAAAATAGGAAAAGAACCATGGTTAGCATTCCATGATCAAGTTTGGCTTGCTTAAATCGAAAAGAGGGTAAATGTTTACAATTTTTTTAAACTGGAACTGTAGTTGCTGAGAATTGTTTGTGTGTTGAGCAAACGCAGGGCTACAAGTGTCGCTTGTAATAAGCCTGAAGGAATTTTAAACTTTTTCAAACATTTGAAAAAGGTTTATCTTTAAAACAGCGTATTATTTTAGATAGTTTCGTAGTTTGCCTATATTTATTACGAAATTTAAAGATTAAACAAAAAATGACTTATGAAATGAGTTGAACTAGCAGCTTCTTTTCCGAGTTGTTTTCTGCTATTTTCGAAAAACTGTTATTAAATTATCAAGCATTCGTATACAAATGCATCTGACTAAGTAAAACACTACTAAATACACCAAGTTTTTATAAAATATTAACACAGATATTTGGATATTTAATCAATTGCCATATAATAAACAACTTAGTAACCTCGACCGTTCGGACTGTACGGGAAAATATTAAAGTGGAAGTCAAGTCCGTTCTGCGCAAATGTTCTGCGCATTGTTTACATGCTTTGTTTTGATACACTATAACTGTCTTACATGAAGCCTTTTGCCTGCTGTTGTTCTCACTGCACCTGGATTTTAGTGACTTTGTGTCTTGTGTGTGGTCTTTTTATACAATACTTACACTATTTTTTTACCTGCTTCATGGGAAGTTAAACGAAATGCCACCTTTCCTCGCTAAACACAAAAAAGCCATGCCGCATTATACAACAATGGACGAAAGTCGAAACACAGTTGATGAAATCGAGCGCAGTCAAATATTCGAGGACATTGCACAAGTTCCCAATGTGGACATAAACATGGCAGTATGTTCATGTCATGGAATGTGTTTGCGGGAAAAGGGAAGAAATGCTTGTCCTTGTAAAGAAAAGGGCAGTATTGCTCTTCCGTTTGCCACCCAGACAGAAGTTCGTGTTTGAATCGACGGAATCTACAAGAAGCGACACCGATTCATTCGAAACATCTGAAAGTGTCAAAGTGAAACGCAGGTACGTATTAAAGTGTAAAAAATGTAAGTGTTGCCGAATTTTAGTTGTTAAAAATATTTATAATTATGTAATGTCTAATAATTTCAGGGTGAAGAACGTGATAGTAGTGACGAGATGAGACCAGAACCAAGTGCAAAGCGAGGGAGAGGTCGTGTGAACGCGGTCAAAGAAAAACTGGCAAAACATCTTGCAACTGTGGAAATGCGACAGAAACAACCAGGGGACGTGGTGGATCAAGAACCAGAGGTCATGGGAGAAGCCGTGAGGGATTGTGCAGTATGGAGGAAAACGCCGAAAAACGTCTCTGACCCACGAGCAGCATCTGCAGGTAGCATTGGCAATGTATCTGTACTTGTGCTTGTGATTAATTTCAACATATGCATATATATGTGTTGAAGATAACATAGTATTTTGTTAAAATGGCACTTTTAATACCTGTAGTTGTATATCATTTTCCCACTACAGTATATAGTTTGTTTCAAGTGATTGTGTCCACTCACTGTGTAAACACACTCTATACCCACTGATCAAATTGATGGTGTATTGTATTTTAATGTTTATAGGGTGTGTTGGTGTTCACATCCTTGATTCAATGGTGTGTCAAACTAAAGACTTTTTGCACATCAACAAGTTACATACTATTTCCCCTTTGCTTCAGCTAACCTGGAATTTGGTTGAAAGTGTAAATTTGGAGGCTTTGAGAAGGTTGGAACTGGAATTGTTGCGAAGACAGCCAGCAACGTTTTCTGACTTGGTGAATTACCAATAAATCTGCCACAAGGTCAGGATGAATCATCCCAACCAGACCTTCCATCAGACAGATATCCTGAATGGTGTTTTTGTGGCCATTAGCACCAATGCTCACCCAAGATGAAAACAAACCTTGTTCAATAAGAGTTATGCCTGGTGTGACAACAAAGCCTTTGTTCAACCAGCTTGTCCTGAATGCAAATGTTTTGGACATTGCAATGAGGTATAGAGAGGACATTGCAATGAGGTATAGAGAGGACATTCCAGTTATGGAACACCCCAGAAACAATGAACACTTTAGGCATTCTGCATATAGTTTGTTCTATGGCAGCATGGGCGTTTGGGCAGAGGCAACAGAGTAGTGGTGCCAAGTTGTAGTGTTCTTGCAATAAGAGCAAGGTATCCTTCTCCCAATGGAGTTTATACAGGTTTCCGGCCAGCTAGACTATAGTGTTATTGGCAATACACAATAAATGACTTGTATAATGTACAGTATTTGTAAATTCTGGTTCAACAATTTCTTTTTGTTAAAGACAGATTCATATAGATTTTAATTATTACATATAATATATTTACACATAAAAATTTTCAGTTCATTTAGCTATTTGAACAAATTTGTTTGTATAATTAGATTAGATTATAAAAATATGCTACATATGCAATCATCAAAATTTTCAAAACGTAGATTTTTGCAACTCTCAAAAAAGCATACATTTAAATGTTGATCCTCTGGTGTGAGAATTATAGGTTGTTGAATAGAGCTTGACTTTTTACAATTGCACAACTTCTTCAATGAAATTTAACCCATTAGCTAGGAATGTACCCAGATATGCCATACTTTAGTACTTTGTTCTGTCTAATGCCAGGCGAATTGACTTGCCAGTGCTACGGTACTGCCAGTTAATGGATTAACAAACTATCTGCCAGACTGAGTGTCTCTTGTTAACCCATTAGCTGGCAATGCACCCAGGTACGCCCTACTTTAGTATTTTATTCTGTCTAACAGCATACAATTTTACTTGCCAGCAGGGGTGGATCCAGCTTGGTTTGATAAGGGAGTGCTAAGTGGAGTAAGTGGACTTTGGTCATGAAGCAAGGAGTGACCTTCTACCAGGGAAGGGTGAATCACCACTGAGGACAGGATCAAGGGGGTTATCTTGTCAGAAAATGTTTAAAAAATAAGATTGGCCTACGTGGTCAAAAAGGCCCATGAATTGCCTGATATTATATTGATAAATGCCCTGTCACATCCAAAATTTGGATTTGATATGGGAATTGGCACCTCCCCCTTGGCCAAGGCTAGGGGCGGTGTGCACCCCTCCCCCCCCCCCCCCCAGTAAATCCATGTAATCCTGCTTGCCAGTGCGAGGATACTGCCAGTTAATGAATGATAATAACCCACATTTTCTCTTATAAATTTTGAATAGAGTAAATAGCCCATCAGCCCCCCCCCCCTCCAATCTCCCGCTTTCTCTCGCTTTGGTTACTTTTTAAAATGTTAAACAATTGTGGATAATCCCTAATTTATTTATTATCTGACCATACATCAAGAACCCCAGAATCTGTACAGCACCATAATGCACTAGTCAATTGAAAACCCACCACCACCCTCAGGCATATGTGGGGTTTTAACATGATTTTGCAGGGGAATTACAGAGTTTTAACAAGCGTTGCTATTCTGCTGTCTGGGGTAATAACACCGACACAAAGGCTAGGCTCAAAGGCTGGGAATTAACTCTCACATAGTCTGATATTTATTGTACGACTTTCTTCTGTGCCAGAATCCGGTAACTTACAGCACATTTTGATATTAATAATAGTTGATCAGAACACTAGATGGAAAGCTAGACTTTGGAAAGCTGGGTGAATTAACAAATGGACAAAATTTTAGACAAAAATTTAGGCCGGAATTGTTAAAATATCCCTGCATATTCTTGGGGGGGGGGGGGGGGGGTCAGGGTTTCAATTGACTGTGGCCGTGGCTAGCTCGAAAGCTTTGCTCCTCTAGCCACCGCACACTTCCTATATAAACCATCCACTCTATATATTATTAATGCGAACTTGTATACTGTAATTAACTATCAATTGTAATTCCTATTTTGTAAAAATGAAGTGTAAATAAAATGAAACTTGAAACTTGAACTTGCGCATAATAGTGTATAGAAGACAGAAATGTATTAATATATGGTTTGATGGAGCCAATTGGTTGTCAAGACATTATATAAAACCCTAAATCAGTTTGTAAATCTTGATTGGTATCTTTATACCAACAGCTCTTCCTTTTAAGGTTTGGGCTCTAGAGCAATATTGGTTGCAATTGAATCCTTCATGGATCAGCTGCTGCAAGTTTGAACTTCTGGGTTTCCGCGTCACTACAAAATGATAAGCAGATACTGTAGATCTCCATCAAAACACTGCTTTTATCCATTATTACATTATTCGTCAATACAATCTATATTTCTTACCTGGTTATTAGGAGTTGCTTCGTCTAAGCATCGTTCACAATCCAGGGTAATATTACATCAATAGGTGGCCATGAAGGCACTCTGCTTTCCTGGGTTTCGTCGTTTTGGCTCTTTTCCTCCTCAACATCTACCGTTTCTCCATCTTTATTTGTCAACTCATCTTCAAGACAAGCGCCTGCTTCATCATTCTGCTTTTCTTTCTTCTTCTGAAGAACTTCGAAGAAGAGAGTGGTCGAGAACGAGTCCGATCTCGTTTGCGATTCAATCTTTGCCGTTGAAATTCAAGTTTAAAAGATGGATGTATAACTTGGCTTGCAACAACTTGTTGTGGATTCGAGATGTTGGCTTGCCGGATATATTCATTTGTAATACTTGTCAACATGGAAGGGTCGAAAAGTTGAGACCTTCATTATTATCAATAATTTGACCTTCTGCGTTGAAAGGCTCGTACCACAGCTCCTCTGGATCGACGTATTCACGATGGGTGGTTATTTCACTGGCCAACCAAGCAAGACAGTCCATCGCGTCGTCGTACATCCAACTGTTAACGCGTGGTTTGTGGAAGCGATGTAGTCTCAAAGATTACTATGCGCCGTTTGGCATTCTCGTCGTCGTCTTCAAATTCAGGTACTTTGTTCGTTGTGATGTAAAACGGACTATTGTTCATCACAGTTCTCGGCATTCCGTGTTTCACCGCCGTCACCATCCAGCCAACTTGGAAAATGGTTTCAGCCCGGTCCGATTGAAGTGTGGATTCCGACCATATATTCGTCGACCAGCACCAATTGGGTTTCGTCGTTTATCATTGCACCCGAGAACTGTCGTTCGCCCGTTATTGATGCTATCTTTCCTTGCGTAATTATTCGATGAAATATGGATGCCCAAGATGTCTTCGCTTAATCTTTAATTGGGTCTGGCAACAACTAACTTTCGTATTTTATGGGGCATTTTGCCTAGCATTAAACATTGATAGAATTGTTGCAAAAATTCGCACGAACTTCGACGTCAGGAAATGAGTCAAGGACTCCTTCTTTGAAGTATCCAAGTTGTGGATCTGTCGCGCAATCGTAGGCGACGAACGCTCTTGGAGATTGGATGCCAGCTTTCTATATATATTTAATTGTATTGCTCTATAAGCTCTTATATTTTCTATGCTTGCATATACTTTGCCGATAGACTTTAAGATTTCTGGTTTTGGAGAGCTATATTTCTGCTTGTTATTACTTCGCATAATGCAATAATAGTTTACTAAGTTAAGCGTCGCTATATTGGTTGTAAGAAACACTTCACTAGATACGAATTTATTACTAATAAGGAGTTTATAAATCTCGCGACAACAAAACCATATTTCTACACACAAAATTATAGTTTCCCCAAACTTGCCTGGTTCCGTGATGTCATTTTGATGAGGTCTCAAAGGAGAAGAACCGACGCTAATGATGTGCTCCCCCCTTTTGCTTCCCCCCTCATGATATTATAATTCGAATAAATTAGTATATCATGCTAATTGCGATCTCCAAAGCACCTATTAGTGCTTTCAAAGTTGATTACCAGGGGCAGATTAGCCCACCGATGCTCCGGTGGGCCTCCGCTTTTCTACAATTGAGGGCCCTTGATTTAATACTGTACAAAGACGGACAAAATCGCAAGACAGGTATTCACATCTTTGTAACAAAATACCAAAATATAAAATCGTATTAACTAGCAAATTTTTTTGTTATATAGTTATTCTTCACTGCCATGCAAAATGAACACTAAAATGACCTCGTGTATGCGTGTCATATCTTCCCCGGAACGCAGGAAATGCCATTTCCGAGACTGAGGATTTCACAAATTTTCGGGGGAGCATAATATCCCCCTGGAACCCCCTAGGGTTTCTCTAGCCCCCTAACCAATGTAATCGCCCGCCACTACTGCTAAATTTTAAAAGTCTTAACAAAATATTACAGTTTTAATGAATAGATAAAGGAGAAGCCGACTACCGGCTTTATGTCACAGTCAATCTTTTTAATTTATAGTAATCGCGTTTCTGTGGGCTTGTTTCAATGACGTCTCAAAGGGGGCCCTTATGGGTTAAAGCCCGATCCCACTGATGGTGCTAATCCGCCCGTGTTGATTACTTTGTTCTTTGCCATGCATTGGATTTACTTTAATCCCATCTTCCCTTCAGTGTCTGGTCATGGTGTGATAGTTGCAGGAGGAGTGACAGGATCTGTTCTTCTTGTTGCTGTCGGGCTGATTGTTTTCCTATTCCTACGAAAAAGATTTCGAAATAGACAGCGAGAGCAATCAATGAAGGTAATAAAAGGTTTTGTCATTTTAATTTCAATCCATATAGAAGCTAAAGAGTGTGTTCGCTGGTTTCAGCTGCTGTAATAGAACAAATAACCATCTTTCTCTTCCAGAATTCAATATTTTTAATCAGTAAGTCTACTCTTCCATGCACATTCGAAATGGTTTTTCAATACAAGATACAACTACGAGGAAAAAATACAGCTTTCCAAAACTCTTTTTGTAACTCCAACATTCTTTTCATAGGAATTTAGGTCACGGTACGGGAGCCACCCTAGAAGCAGAAATCCTTCAAATGCTGCATTGGTTGAACTGGAACCTTTACAAATAGCCAAAAGAGAGCCGCTTGAACTGGAACCTTTTGAAATAAATACCGGTGAGTAAAAGTAACATGTATGAATATACCTTTCATAATGTATGAATATACCTTTCATAATGTATGTACAATAAGTATAATGTTGTATTTTGTAATTCCTTTAATTCGTACGAAATAGAATACTTTATCAATTGTGCTGGCTCTAACTTCATTCAAATATATGTAGTTACTAAGATTAAGATACCCCAAATGTATTGTTTAATTTGATCCATTCAGATGAACTTTTAAGAGGGTTTAAATGTATTACAAATGAGCTGGTCATGATATTTATCTGGGGACCTTGATGTTGTATTGACAAGCATGATTCCATTGATTCCTTAAAAATATATAATTATCAACAATTGTTGCAATACTTTTAACCTAATATCATAATATACAAACAATGTCATTGTTTTCTTACTTTCTGCTGACCACATGTCGTTTATAATTTATGTCAACGTATACTGTTTGTAAACAAGAGCATTCTTTCACAAAATATTTCAAAATTTCGCCATTCCACTCCTCTGCCATTACTGCGTTCGCCATATTTTTCAAAATCTGCCAGTCGTCAAATTTTTGTTTTCGTTCCCATCATGCTTCACCCATCTCAATTCACTGGTCACTATATGTACTTGTATAAATCATAATTTTTTGGCGACTGGGTACGAGTCAGCACCAATCCCTCTATCCAGCTCTCTCCCTGGATTACCAGTACTGACAAATTACCCCCAAGAAACACCATTTGGGTTTGGTGCATCCAACACCATCTGGGTTTGGATGCATCCAACACCATTTGGTTGGTTTCAGTATACATTCACTTCAATTAATTAATAGTTTTTCAAGTCCTATTAGTTCTGCAACTTGGCCTATATAGCTTTCGCATATAATTCCTAGTTTGTCTTGCTAGTGTATTGTTTCAATAAATTTTGGATAGTATTTTGTTTTAGCTTGATATTTATCATACATCCCAGTGAATGGTGTACCGGCCATGAACATTATAATTATTTTATCGAAATATACCTATAGCTTCACAATGGTTGGCTAATTTTACTTGAAAACTGGAATCCTGCATGATAATTTGATTAGCTTTCTGGCCATTATTAACAAATATTGCGATAATTTTCAAGAAACAAACATCTATATCATTTTAATGCTGGAATTTCTTAATATCTTGAAGAAGATCTAGCAGGCAATGTACGATTTTACAATTTTTATTGACATTTTCAAGAACCTTTATAGATTTATTGCAAATTCTGATGCAACGCTATCGTAGAATGTGTTAACTGTGTTATTTAAGCCCGTTGCCTTTCAGACCTGTAATGTTATTTTTAATTTTCATTGTGCAAAATGGCTTGTTGGGATACTAACCTTTGAATTTTTACATATTAAACATTAAAAACGTTCACTTTATAACATACAAATTCTATTTTGAATAAAGCAATTTGAAATTTTTTGCCCTTAACTTTATATTCTGCGGTATTTTTGTATAAAGGTTTTGTTCACTTCGATCACAAGGAAAAAGAACAAAACCAGTAATGAAGACTGATCTATTTTATAGCGAAATTTTAAGATATAAAGCGACAAACTTTTAGTCATTTGACACTTTGTATATAACAAATCACCATTTATCGAAGCCTCGGTAAAACACTGAATGTTTCGGGTGCACAAAACACACTTTTCCCTCGGCGTCAGTAAATACGTGTTAATTATCTTGAGAGACTATGTATCCTTTTTCCTTATCATCATTTCCTCAAGTGTAAAATGTAGTTACTATGCATGCGTACTCGATTATTGCGATCGTGGCGTAATTGCGCCTTTTTTGGCTGTGCAACAAGCCAAAAGCACGGGCTTTCGCTTTTTAAAATCCCGTCACTTCGCAATGATGACAGCGAGCACACCGTGGCTTTGAAGACAAAAGCAAGAGAAGAATGGTTTCAATTGATACTGCGAACGAGAGAGACGACACCGGAGTTGAAAAAACACATCGAGGCAAACAATATCTTTGTTTGCGAGCTCCAGATTGTATATTAACAAGTAAGTTTATGTTCATATTTGCGCTTGATATTTAAATACCGCTGCGGTACAATGACCACAGGACTTCGCAGTTTATACTAAAACAAAGGGGCTCTTTATATGAATATTTATGTACTTAATGTAGTATTTATACATAATCTTTAGGCCCTACAAGAAAAATTCTCGTTACTGGCAGCGTCCCTACGGAAAATCTGGCCAAAAGAAGCCACAAAATTGAAAAGAAGGAACGACTACCTCTGGTAAGAAACCCTCTCGCGGCTGAAGATATTCCTTCGACTTCATCGTCGTTGCAAGATATTGCTAAAGAAGATGGGCTCGAGCAGCTGGACGTACAGTCGATAGCTCCTTGGATTTCAGAGAAGCTGGAAAACGGTGAAGTCGAATTCAAATTGTGGGACGGTGTGCGCAGTATTGCCAAATACACTGTCGATGTAAACACGACTTTGGAATTTACAGTTTTTATTTATAATTGGCCCCTTCCAGAGGATCACAGTATTTATACTGACAGAAGGCCATCAGTCAGAGGTGAGGGGGTTAAGGAACTTTTATCTTCTATTGAAAACTCCAGCTTGTGTGATGGATTGCCTGAAGACCATCTGACAAAATCTGTGGCCCTTGACCCAACGTCAGACACCACACACCAACTTCCAGGCACAGTTATTCGGCATTCAGTCCCAAAACGTTCTTCCTCAACCCATTTTGAGGTATCTGTGAACTTTCGTTCTGCCGATTGCCGAGTAGCCATGGAGACTTTTAATCCTGAGGACGAATCATTTGGTCCATGCGCTAGTGCTAGACGTACACTAGACCGAGCAGAGAGGAAAAAGTCAAGAGCATCATCAACTCCAGCCAGAAGCAAGGCATCATTGAGTGCATGTGGGCCAGAAAAGTTGCGGGCAACTGTGATTGAGACAAGACTAAAGTGCAAGACCTTGGAGGCGAAGCTTGAGTTGTTGCAAAGCAAGATTGATGAAGAGGGAGTGGATGTAAGTGAGTCGCTAGAGAAGGACCTTCTCAAAATAATGGGAGGGCAAAATATGGAAGCTACACCACACATGAAGTTCTTCTGGCAAGAGCAGATGAAGCTTTTACAGACGAAAAAGATGGGTAGGCGGAATCAGAAAGTACGGAAAGTCAGCTTCAGCTTATCGCGAGCTTAGAGACAGTGGTGCATTGATTTTACCAAGTGAGAGAGTTCTTCGGGACTACAAAAACTATTTTAAGCCAAAGGCAGGAATCAACCAAGAGAACATTGATGATTTGCGTGGGAAAACGTCGAACTACAGTGATCTGCAGAGATATGTTGCCGTCGTCTTGGACGAAATGAAGATCCAATCCAATCTTGTCCGATAAGTATTCTGGGGACTTGATTGGATTTATTGATCTTGGGGATCCGATGACCAATTTTGCCAACCTTCAGGAAGAAGATACCTTGGCTAGTCATGATTTGGCATTTCTTGTAAGGGGAATGTGCACTGACCTCAAACATGTTATTGCATATTTCTTTACAGAAAATGATTCGCCACATTTGATAAAAACTGCACGGAACTGTCTTTACAACTCCGGGTGTTCATGCAGCCGTTACATGTGGAATGATGGGAAATATCTTCTGTGAAAGCACATTGCAAGTCTCTATTACAGTGACCAAGAGTTTGCTCTCCACACCCTTCCGAAGCTGACCCTGGATCATATTGTGCTCACTTCGTACAGTAAAATGAAGGTAATAATATTGATAAAGGTTTAATAACATTGTGTATCCACATACAAATGCTTTATATCTTTTATGAGGTATTGTACAATATACATCAGGCAGACCAAAAGTCACTGTATGTGGATATATAATGTATAATAATTGTTTATGATGTATAATTATTATTAGCATGACAAAATTACTGGATGCTGATTGGTTGAGATGAGTACAATTATTTCATTAATTGTACTGTGCACAGTACAATTAATGATTTTCCCAAAACAAACAAAATGGCGGAAATTTTGTCATCCCAATAATAAACAAGTAATCATGCAATGTTGCTCGTACAATTAGGGATTAATAGTACTCGTGATGTTTGAAAATTTTGCCAAATTGGACTCGTCCGGGCGGCTTGTCCAATATTGGCAAAATTTCCAAACATCACTTGTACTATTAATCCCTAATTGTACTCGCCATCGCATGATAACCTATACTAATATGTAATGTATAATAATCCTTTTTACTCATTTCCTTACTTTGCTCCTTAAATATCAATATAATACTTTATTAACAAACAAGAAAAGAGAGTAAATGAGTAAAATCAAAACTTACCCTACTTTAGCATTTATTCTATCTAATGCCAGACGATTTTACTCGTCAAGGGAAAACTTTTGGATGTTAATGGGTTAAAGGTCAAATAGTTAATTGCATCTTCTAAGCTATAAAAGTAGTGTTTTCTAATTTATTAGGTGAAGCTGGCTAGCCAGGTCTTGAGCAGATCCATAGCCACGGCAAGAATGGCGAGTACTGTTGAGTACTGTTGCTTGGTGGTGATATCGAATTAAATCATCACGAGTACTGTTGACATCACGAGTACTGTTGCTTGGTGGTGATATCGAATTAAACCCTGGCGATAAGTGTGATTTATGCTCTAAAACGGTAAAATCAAATCAACGGCGCATCCAATGTGAACAATGCGACAGTTGGTATCATGCAAAGTGCTGCGAAGTGCCGAAGAAATTGTACAACGACCTTGCAAACTCGCCCTGCATTTGGTTGTGTCCACGCTGTACGCTGCCTAACTTCACCGACTCGTTCTTTGAAGACCCTTTGGACACGATACTCTCAACAAATTCATTCGATTCGTTACAAGATTTAGATGAACAAGATCGGGAGCAAAACTCAAGCTCGTCACCGTTGCCACAAGCTCGCCAAAGTTGGAAGCCTACGAAACGCCGAACTGAACTAAAGTGTCTATTGATAAATTGCCAAAGCATCAAAAATAAAATACCAGATTTCGCAGCTGTTGTTGAGGAACACAAACCAGATATAATATTTGGAAATGAATCATGGTTGCATCCCGAAATTCTAAATAGCGAAGTCTTTCCAGAAAACTACAACGTATTCAGAAAAGACCGGAAAAGCGATAATCATGGTGGGGTGTTTCAAGCGATCAGCAAAGATATAATTGTTACAGAACGTAATGACCTGGACGCAGAGTGTGAAATAATCTGGACGCAATGTCAACTTAAAGGTAGAAAGGCCAAATCCATTTTGCTAGGTTCATACTATCGCCCACATGTATCGGACGGAAATAGTCTGCATGAACTCCAGGCTTCGTTGCTTAAGATGGGAAATTCAATTAACAGTAATAATGTGGTACTTGCCGGGGATTTCAATGCTCCAAATATCAATTGGGTAAACAAGGAAATAAATGGAAACGTCGCTACGTCTGAAAAACTGCTTGATATTTTGGACGAACATGAATTAAATCAAGTTGTTCATGAACCGACTAGACGTCAGGGAAACTCTCAATCTCTTTTGGATTTAGTTCTAACAAACAGTTCGGAGTCTATACATAAGGTAAAAGTCGTGCCCGGTATAAGTGATCACGATATAGTTTCTTTCAATTTGAAAATACACTGCCAAAGGAAACGTCCAATTAAAAGAAAAATCTTCATTAGGAAGAGAGCTGATCATGATAAAATCAAACATGAATTGAATACATTTTCAGAGCATTACGCAAATTCACTAAAGGATGAGCCCATTGATGTTAAATGGGATGAATTTGAAACAACAGTGAAACATATCATGAATACCTGCATACCAAATAAGCAAACTAGCTCACGTTATAATCTCCCGTGGTTCAATCGCCCCCTCAGGCGATTGTCCAGGGCAAAGCAAAGGGCATATAACAAAGCCAAAAAATCTGGTAAAGACTCCGACTGGTCAAAGTTTAGAAATATGAAAAAATCCATGCACAATCAACTGAAATCAGCTAGGGACATTTATATATCTGATTACCTCGGGGATGCGATTAAGGAAAACCCAAAGAGATTTTGGTCATTCATAAAACAATTAAATCAAGATGACCCAGGGGTAGCAGACCTTGAAGTAAACAACGAAATTATTCATGAAGCTCAAAATAAATCTGAGGTACTGAATAACTATTTTTCCAGCGTATATACCAACGAAAATCTAAATGATATTCCAGATGTTGGAGAAAACCCTACCCCAGAAATAAATCCGCTGATAATAACTGTCCAAGGTGTCCTGAAACAACTTAGTTCACTTAAACCAAACAAGGCAGGTGGCCCGGACGAAATACCAGCTTGGTTTCTGAAAGAATACTGCACAGAAATTGCCCCAGTCTTAACTAACATATTTCAAAGTTCAATCGAGTCGGGTATAGTACCAAACAAATGGAAGAAGGCAAATGTTTGTGCAATTTGGAAAAAAGGGAAAAAGTCAGACCCAACAAATTACAGACCGATATCATTAACGTGTATATCAAGTAAACTTCTTGAGCATATTATTCATAGTCACATGATGAAGCATTTTGAAAGTTACGGCGTATTAAATGACTCTCAACACGGTTTCAGAGCTAAACGATCAACTGAAACACAACTAATCCTAACAATTCACGATATAGCCAGCTCAATCCAACAGAATCAATCTATACATGCTATCGTGCTCGATTTTACTAAAGCTTTTGATAAAGTACCACACCACCGACTTTTGAAGAAATTGGAGTACTATGGAATTCGAGGATCATTGTTAAGTTGGTTTACGTCGTTTTTACTCGAAAGACAGCAAACTGTAATCTGTGAAGATAGGTCGTCTACGCCAGCTTCTGTGTCATCTGGGGTGCCTCAAGGAACAGTACTTGCACCCTTACTCTTTCTCCTCTATATAAACGACCTCCCAGATAGGATAGAATCGAAAGTTCGTTTGTTCGCTGACGATGCATTGTTATATGGTGTAATTTCTAACGATGCAGACGGGGACCAAATACAAAACGACTTATTTTGTTTGGAGAAGTGGCAAACAATATGGCAAATGAACTTTAATCCTTCTAAATGTAAAGTCATTTGTTTCTCAACAAAACGAGACCCGCCCAAGAAAACATACAAATTATGTGGAGCCATTTTGGAAGAAGTGCAATCTATCCCATATCTTGGTCTTACTCTAGATAGAAAGTTGAAATGGTCAAGTCATGTTCAAAATATCACAACCAAAGCAAACAGAACTCTTGGGTTAATGAGGCGGAATTTTTGGAATTGTCCTCGTGAAATGAAGGAGATAACATACAAAGCAATCGTTAGACCTAAACTCGAGTATGCCAGTGCGGCTTGGGACCCTTACCTTAAAAAAGACATAGAAAAAGTTGAGAAAGTACAAAGGAAAGCGGCAAGATTCTGCACAGGGAACTACAAACAAACGGCCAGTGTTACGGATATGATAAAGGAATTGGACTGGGATACTTTGGAGTTAAGAAGAACAAAATCTCGACTAAATATGATGTATAAACTGAGCCACAAGATAGTAAATTTTGATACAAATGAACACCTTGTGCTCAATGGCGAAAAACGGACACGTGGCAGCCATGATTTTAAATATCTTTTACCTAAAATTAAGAAAGACGTTTTTAAATATTCTTTTTTCCCACGAACAATTAAAGATTGGAATTCTTTACCCAGTATTTTAGTCAATACGAACTCATATGAGTCTTTTAAATTAGAACTTGAGGATTTTTATTCTAAGGCAATGTAGCTAGTAGCTAAAGTATATATACCTTTTTTACCATATTTTAAACTTATATCCTCTTGTAATTAAATTTATTTAGTACAGTTGGTGTGATACCTTAAACGGTTTTTACCGACTTAATATATGTAGATGTAGATGAAGAAAGTGGAGTTGATGATGTTCTGGCAACCGCGAAGTTCTGCATGATGATAAATGATTTCTTTGACTGTACAAATGTGAGGTCAAAGACGGAACATGTCAGTAAAATAAATCATTTGATCAAACCATACACCTCCCAAGATGACGAGCGATTCACCTGGTTGAAGGATGTTTTATTGGAGTACCTCAACATTTGTAAAGACTCGACTACCGCAAGGGGAGTATTCCAGCACCGACAGAGGGAAAATGTTTATTTCCACCCAGACCTATGAGGGTTTCAAAATCTCGGTCTACTCCCACATCGAGGCAATTAAATTCCTCCTTCCTCAGGGCTTTCAATATGTCCTGAGTGAGCGATTTATGCAGGATGTGGTTGAAGGTTACTTTGGGCACCAAAGAGCGAAAGGCGGACGGTCAGACAACCCCACAGCTCAACAGTTTGGATACAACGCCCTAACCATTGCAGCACAAAGGGATATTGCCCCAGTGGTAAGAGGCAATGTTGGTGGTCGTTATACTAAAGAGAAATGGTACATAGTCAGTGGTGAACCGGTGCATAAAAGAAAGAAACAGAAGTAAACTATCTATTAATAGATAGAGACGGTTTATATGTGTACTAGTATGAATATCTTTAAAGTCAGTGGTGAACCGGTGCATAAAAGAAAGAAACAGAAGTAAACTATATATTAATAGATAGAGACGGTTTATATGACTGTGTACTAGTATGAATATCTTTAAAAATAAATGTTGGTATGAGCTTTCTTCTGTGTGACTGAACCCTGAATTTATTCATGAGAATAAATTAAGAAAGCTCAGAACAATTTGAATAAGCATGCATCTATACATCTTTTACTTGTCAAAGAGAAGAGTCTTGCACATTTTGCATTAGACTGTGTAAAATCATCTGGCATTAGACTGTGTAAAAAAATAAAGTAGGTTGCAGTTTAATGAGTTAACAAGACATTTGTTAACTCATAAATAGGGCACATTGTGCCTTAATGGATTGACAAGTGATAATAGTTTGCCACATCAAATGCACGTTTTAGTTCACTGATGTAAACAGTGTTATATGTGAGGTTGACTGGCTAGGATATGTAATATATCACTAAATAACACCTGTAGTAATACAGAACTATATCTGGATCTGTAACTATTTGTAACATCATGGCAGCCATTAACCATGCTTAGCCACTACACCAGAATATTTTCTTATAATGAAAACATTTAACATGGCTGCAGTAGTAATTGGATGCATATAGACAGTAATATATGAACATGCAGAAATACCAAAAAAAATTTGCAGGCTAGCAAACAATAATCTTTATTAAAACATACAATATTTTCCTAATGAAAGTTGCAGTAGTCAATATATTTACAACTATATAATATGTGTCTTGAAATGAACACACAAGCCTATAAAAGATAAAAAAAACCTTGTCTAAACGTTTCCACAAGCTAAGGCGTGGTTAGTTCATTTCAAGACAGAGGTTATATTCTACACCATAGCTGACACTGAAACCCAAAGACAAAGATATTTACAACTATAATTATACAACTATAAATATTTACCCTATATACATTCATTTTTCTTCCGAACTTTGTTTCATGTCCTTTCTAAGTGCCCTTTTTCTCACTTCCTTTTCTTTGATCTTATATTTTGTAACATAGTCTTTAGCATAGGAAAAAGATCTCACTTTCAAGTAAAGTTTGACAACATTTTCCAAACATAATTTTGGAGTCGAACTAGTAGAAGTGATCCCAGAAGCTACTACAATGTTATCCCACAATGACTTAACTTTGGGTGACTCTAGAGTTAAAAAGGATATGTTCTCAGTTGGTATGTTTCGTAGAACCACTTTTGACTTGGCTACTTCAGTTCTAAAACAGACTTCAGCTTCTTCTAAGATAGCCACCAAATCATCACATGGTGTGACCAGGCCATCTCTCGACTCATTTGAACACTTCATATTCTGCAGTAACTCTTGCAGTTCTTTGTTCTCTGGGCTAGATTTCCCCTTGTTCTTCTTAAATAATTTTAAGACAACATACCCACCTTGTACGAAAGAGGCCCACGTTCAGCTGGATTAATTTTCATAGCTTGCGCAGCAACGGGAGTAGATTCACTCTTATCTCTTATTTGGCTAACATTGTAAAAGCCAACCAAATGATCTGGAATATGAATCATTATCAAGTTCGTTACCCTGAAGTCTGCACAGTTCAAAAGTTCACACGATCTCGGTATGAACCCATAGAAATTCTCGAGAAGTTTGTCCTGATTTTTCTTCGTATAAAATTTTTGGTACAGTGGCAATATAGCGTTGAACAAAGCCTCACTAGCTCGCCGTCTTTAAGCTCGTATTTATTTCTTCGCCGTATATGTTCTCCTTTATGATATTGGCTTTGAACGAACCTATGAACACATCGCATCACGTGACATTTTTTCTCTTTGATCCACGACATCATTTGCCACCTTCTTTGATGTTTTGCCGCTAGCCTAACCATCTTCATCTATTAACTGTGCTTCAATACTCATTATCCTAGCTGTCTATTGAATGTTGGTGATGCACAACTCTTCCTTAATGGTTCCATGAAATATATTTAACCTACAGTTCAGTATTAAATTTCTTTAAATAAATATCAAACAGGATTTACATACATCATGGTGCACATATTTATGCGTGATACCTGAAATATCACAAATTTCATACAAAAACCATGCCATGTAAAAACAACATGCCATAACATAAACGTAATTTTTTAGATATCGGCATGATTATGGATTACAATCAATATCCAGTAACTCAAACTCTAGCCTGGCGCATTATGATAACAGATGATCATTATTATAGTCGATTAAATTGTAACAAATATAGTACGTATTAAAATTAGATTTTTGTCAGAGTAAAGTTGTCTTCAAATATCTGGTAGGCACATTATAAACATTTATTAATATAGTTATTCGGATCCTTTGATCAGATCTGATCCGTAAATATATAGAGCATAATTATACAATGCAATATTTCAAGACCAAAATACAATCTTGAAATTTCAATTCAATACCTGGATTTATCGGTATCAGGTCTTGCGTCGAATACGAAAACCGACCGAGAACAATAGAAATTTAGTGATGTATGTATATTAATTAATCGCAACTGCAATGACACAAATCTTCCACAAGGACTGTCGCCCTTGTTGTATGTAAAATTATTTTGTGTCTTATAAAACTATATATTAATTGAAATCAACTGGATTAAAATTATATTTCAGAATCAGTGCCAGCGAGCATTTCTTACGTTGTTGTATTAGAAGACTGGGAGATCCCGCCGAACAACCTAAAGGTGCTGGACAAAATGTTAGGAGCTGGTCAGTTTGGAATTGTTAAAAAAGGTTTATTTACACCTCCAGGAACTTGCGATCCGGAGGAGGTTGCTGTGAAAATGTTGAAAGGTATGTACATATGATGGCATAGAATATAGATAACAAGGACAAGTCCCTCCTATCCCCCCCCCCCCCCTCCCGACAGTAAACTATTTTGGCCTACCGTCTGAAGGTCCCTTTTGTCCAAAATATAAGCAAGCTCAGAGATCCCAAGGACAGTGCTAATTTTAAAATTTTCAAGCCTTTCAAGAATGCATTGCCATTGCGTTATTGAAAGAGCTATGATTTTTCACTTTCTATAAATAGCAATGATATTCGTTTACTTTTAGCCATATTGCACGCACATTTTTATATCAGAAACTATAATATACTTCCAGTGCGGACTAATTTTCACAAAATTTGTATTTTCAAAATTGACATGGCAATATTAACTTACACTTAAAGTTGAATTGGCGAGTTAATGCGGGATAGACTAGTCACTAGACTAGTCACTTTTATTATATGGATATGGGTGTTTTACCGGAAACTAAAACACTCATATTTTCCACATTTCACTAGTGAAATATGAAAAATATATGTAATGCGTGTGTTTCCTCGCGCGACCGTTTCCTCGCGCGGTTGTCAAATAAAGACTGTTCTTATTGAGTTTCTTTTCATTTTTGTCCATATAATAAAAAGAACATTACACGGCGGCTCGAAGATATGAATATTATTTTCGAGTGGTAAAAACAATATCTTCTTGCCACCGTGTAATATCCTCTATATATATTTTTATTTTACAACGCCTGTCGCTACAATATGTATTGACTATAGTCTATAATCTGTATATCATTACTCTCTATAGCTAGTATTGGAAAATAGATAATAAAAATTAGCACGGAATCGCGGATTCAATTTGTTACCGACTATTTATAAAAGACGGCAGTTGGGAACTTTTAGTATGTGGAGAATACATCAAATAAGTTTTGATTTCGGCGTACTGACTATCCCTAATCGTGGAGAGTAGTTTCTATCGCATTCGCTTGAACAAAGGTGTCAAATATTTATATACTGCATAAAAACAGTCGGCTGCCCATTTTACAATTGATATTACATTATTAAAAGCTACCCAGCAAACTCCAACGCAACATTTTATACGTCATTCGACATTTGAAGATTTCTGTTTTGTATATTTTGAAATAGATCGCCAACACAAAGTGTCACTTGCGGCGAATATCGCACCTCGGATATAGTTGTCTTGAGAATAGCCATACACGAAAATGTACAGTATAATAATATTATCTAATATCGTTCAAAACTGCAGTGAGTGCAGTCCAAATATATATGCGCCAATTTGATATTATTTTTCCCGCACCCTGAACTATGGAATCCCAGGAGGCTTACTTGAACTTTATATTTTTGTGTTTGAACTTTTTATTTTAGTGTTTGAACATTTTATTTTTGTGTTTGAACATTTTATTTTTGTGTTTGAAATTTTATTTTTGTGTTTGAACTTTTTATTTTTGTGTTTGAACTTTCTATTTTTGTGTTTAAACTTTTTATTTTTGTGTTTGAACTTTTTATTTTTGTGTTTGAACTTTTTATTTTTACATTTCAACTTTTTATTTTTGTATTGAAGTAAAAGTTGAAATTGTTTTTGCACATTTGAAAAAATGCTTTGAAAAATTGAAAACTTTTTCGGTGAGCATAGACCATTATGCTTTGCGGATCTTTACAAAATGGCGGTCGGACAACAAGGATTTTATCTTTCGAACGTTTTTGAAGTAAATCAAGTGATCGGTAAGGGCACAGTAAACAATTTCTGCCTTTAAATAGAGTTGTGTAACCAAGTTAGGTAAATTTATAGTTTTTATGTATCTTTGACAGCCTGATTTCCACGTACAGGCAGTTTAGACTTGAGAATGACCAGGAGTAAGGCTTCATTTTCATATGCTTTGACCAAAAACAAACCAGTTTACCTGCCAATCTCTTGTTATTTATGGTGATGTAGTTCTGTTGGCTATTGACTTTGTTTGGTTATAATTTTTCATTTTTGGTTGTTACTACTTGAGTACTTGTGTTTATCCTCATATTCATTTATTGTTAAGATAATCTTTATAACTAGGCCTTGGGTTTTAGTTGATGTGTGTATGTAATTTTAAAGTAGCAATATATCATTAATGTATTTTCCAAACAATGAGCTTCAAAGAAAAGTTACAACATTTATGAAAAATTATTTATATATATGTTTATAGGACTAATTTTATATTAAAATTCAAGAATTTTAGTCCAAATGGGATTTGTTTTCAATAGTTTTGCACCCAATTCCCAAGGGTGGAAAAATGTAATTTTGACCGGTAATTTCTATTTGATTCGTATTTGGTCATTTCCCCTTAAAAAAAGGTCTCATTGGACAGCTAAAAGCCTGATTTTTGTTGCTGAGTAAAAATGTTATCGATAAACTCAACATCAAACGCATACAGACATGCTAAAGTGTGATATACTCTGTATATACAGCAAGCACTATATTTCATTACTGTAAAAATGTGGGGTAGATCCAGCCGGATATGGTTGGGAGAAGGGGCATAGGTAAGGAGAGGGCCTTGCTCGTGAGGCATGACATGCCCTTTGACTGAGTTAAGGTGAAATATTGTTGAGAGAGCTTCAAGAGTGTTCTAGAGAAACAGGCTCTGTTATGGTTTAAAGGCTAAGCTCGTGCTAGGGGTGGGCAATCTTGGATTTTTAGCCCAAAAGAAAAAAAAAGTTGCTTAAATGGATAAAGAGACTATACAAAGGCACAAATAAAAAAGAAATTGGCACAACCCTCCCTTTTACCCTTATTGGACAATGTAAAGGAGCCCCCACTGTAGACCTCTGCAACACCAACACACACTTAGTTAACATCTCCCACCAAATAAATCTTCTCAGCCTTTAAGATTAAGTTATAGTTATCATATTGGTTGTCCTTGCAAGAATATGTCCAAACCACTCATTTATTCTGTAGCCAGTGAAGATGAGTGGAGGCAGTATCTGTGGGTGATATACTAACAACTTAGATCTGCATTAGTGCATTCGCCAATCCAATAGCCATTTTTGTGACTTTGGGTTTATTTATCTATTTAAGAAACCTTACAGGCTTACAATAAAATATTCCACTAGCACCAGATAAGCCCTTGGTCCCTGGCTCCCTGCGGCATCTGCTGAAGTACACGCTGTCACTAAACTTTCTTCTATAGAGCCTTTTAGGTCATTTACACATGCTTGGCATGTATAGTGTTAGCTAGACAGAATTGCCAAAAAATAGAAATGCGAGGGCGTTAGTGAAGCCTGGCGTACGATTAGTCGTAAGCATATAGTTACTTGTTCCACACACTGCAACCATTTTTCCACGTGTGCCAGAAATTATGCAGCATGTTGAAAATCTGTCTTACAGGCCACGAGTAACAAAAAACTGTCCACCTTGTGGTTTTCCACATTCGGAATAAGTAACGAATTACAATTTGCTAAGCAAATAGCTCTAGTGTGCACCTAGTTCGGGAATGGGTGTTTAATACAAAAAAGTTATGCTAATTTGGCCACCGTGTACATTATTACAATTACGCTTACTTTTTTTCCTAATATATATGATTTCAATTCTTAACTGATACTTCACAAACTCATTAATAATTCATAAGCTTTTCGGCAAATCATGTCAGCCATAATAGTCATGTGAAGTGGCTTTATACCTGATAAAACTCACTTCATTAGTATATTCTTTATATAAAAGCTCATCCTAATGAGCCAATTGCGGAATTGCAAAGCATCATGGTAGTTTAGTTACACAGCAGAATTTTTCAACATGGCGATTGTATTTTTCGAACGAGGGAAGGTGCTAAACACATGGGAATTGAAAGAAAAGTTTTATCATTTTCACTTCGATTAAAGTTTATATGAAATCTGTACGGCTTGTTTTATATTTCTACTTTGTCTTGGGTTTCTACGAGCGAGTGTGGTTGAAATATTCAACATCACGTACAGAGTCACTGAAGCGGGGAAGGAGTTGTCAGACACAAATTTTGGAATAGTTCACAATATAAAGCTGAGTACTGCATTAAATTATTTTCAGGATAAGGAACACGTTGTGACTCATTGTTTGCCTGAAAATTTCGGCGATCGATTTAATTCTAGCGACTTGAGAGTCAAAAATGTTTGCACACTTGACCGTCCCGAAACAACACGTTTGATCAAACGTTCTTCTCACAAACCAAAACATTGAGGTTGTTTGGCAGGAAAAATAAAAACAGTTGCTGTTTGAAATACCGAGCTTTCACATTTCAAAGGTTTTCGCTGTTACAAAAAAGGTTTAAAAAAAGTGCTATTCACTGCTGTTCAACTGTCTTACTGGAGTTTTTTAACCACAACATACTTGCTTGTTTCGAGTATATTTTGGAAAGTTTCGAGCCATTTGATTTACGGTCTGTTTTTATAAATATGGCAAGTGACATGGAAAAAGTGCCTAAAGGTAAAAAGTGCGGGGAAGCGACCTGTTGTGTGCCACTTTGTCGAAGCAACAGTGTAAAAATTCCGGAATTATCCTTCCATAAATTTCCTCTGGATTCGAGCTTAAATTAAAGGAAATATGGCTAAATTTATTGGGAATACAAAGACAACCTTTAAAAGCCACAAAGTGTGTTCCAAAGAAATCCTTTGGTGCATTGCCAACTGTCCTTAAAATATCATGCAGACAAACTGTAAACAGTACCCAAGGCAGGGAACATATTTTAGACAATGACACCACTGAAACAACCCAGTCTTAACAACAAACAACTGGCGGCATAGAGGCACAAGAGTCAATCAATGAAAAATTAATAACTGAATATGCAGCTTTAAAAAGAAAATATGACGAGTTATCATCTAAATACAAACAGTGTGTACTGCGAATAGAGCATGTACTTGCCAGTGACACAAATTTTAAATTCTACACAGGTTTTCAATATTATGGAACATTTAAAGTTTTCTTTGACTTTCTGCAACCGGCATGTAATTTCTTAACTTATGCTGGTTCAAGTAACAATGTAGAATATTCAGCAGAATCGAGAAAAAAGGTGGGGCGAAAAAGATCAATGTTGCCAGAGCAGGAGTTGTTTATGATTCTGGTTCGCTTACGTTGTGGTCTTATGGGGGTGGACATTGCTCACCGATTTGGCATTTCAGAAGCACACGTATCCCGTATTTGGGCTACTTGGTTAGAGTTTCTCTATCACAAGTTAAGAGCCCTACCCATTTGGGCAACAAACTATGCCACAGCATAATGCTTCAAAAACAGCATTCAATGATGCAAACCTATTTGCAATTCAAAGGTACAATACTGAAATAAGAGAATCTATACTGGAACAAATTACTGTTCCTAACTTTACAGAAGTGTGTAAACATTTACCTTCACTGGAGTATACACCATATACTGAAAACATTATTTTTACAACCAAAGAATAAATGGTTGACATTGAATGCAATACAAGAGGTCAGTCACAGAGCAAACTTTGGTTTCATGAACGACGAGGTCGTTTAACTGCCTCATATTTCGGTACAGTAATGAAACGAAGAGAAAATGTTTTCCCCACATCACTACTTAGCAAAATCCTATTGCCAGCAAGTAATGTTAGAAAGCCCCCAGAAGCATGTCAGTGGGCCATCAGTAATGAGCAGACTGCCATTGAAAAATATTTGGAGCAAAAGAATTTCGATGAACTGATAATGACTGCATGTATTCAGTGTGGGTTAATTATTAACACAGAAGCTCCATGGCTTGGTGCAAGTCCAAACTGCTTGTTATATGATTCTGCAGAGCCAACATTATTTAGATGATAACTCGTCATATTTTTAAAGCTGCATGTTCAGTTATTAATTTTTCATTGGTTGACTCTTGTGCCTCTATGCTGCCAGTTGTTCGTTGTTCAGACTGGGTTGTTTCAATAGTGTCATTGTCTAAAATATGTTCCCTGCCTTGGGTACTGTTTACAGTTTGTCTGCATGATATTTTAAGGACAGTTGGCAATGCACCAAAGGATTTCTTTCCACCAGGAAAGTGTAAGGAACACACTTTGTGGCTTTTAAAGGTTGTCTTTGTATTCCCAATAAATTTAGCCATATTTCCTTTAATTTAAGCTCGAATCCAGAGGAAATTTATGGAAGGATAATTCCGGATTTTTTGCGTACACTGTTGCTTCGACAAAGTGGCACACAACAGGTCGTTTCCCCGCACTTTTTACCTTTAGGCACTTTTTCCATGTCACTTGCCATATTTATCAAAACAGACCGCGGCTCAAAACTTTCCAAAATATACTCGAAACAAGCAAATATGTTGCGGTTAAAAAACTCCAGTAAGACACTTGAACAGCACTAAGTTTACAGCAGTGAATAGCACTTAAAAGTACTTTTTAAACCTTTTTGTAACAGCGAAACCCTTTGAAATGTGAAAGCTCTGTATTTCAAAGAGCAACTCTTTTTATTTTTCCTGCCAAACAACCTCAATGTTTTGGTTTGTGAGAAGAACGTTTGATCAAACATGTGTTGTTTCGGGACGGTCAAGTGTGCAAACATTTTTGACTCTCAAGTCGCTAGAATTATAAATCGATCGCCGAAATTTTCAGGCAAACAATGAGTCACAACGTGTTCCTTATCCTGAAAATAATTTAATGCAGTACTCACCTTTATATTGTGAACTATTCCAAAATTTGTGTCTGACAACCTCGAATCGAACTCCATCCCCGATCCAGTGACTCTGTACGCGATGATGAATATTTCAACCACACTCGCTCGTAGAAACCCAAGACAAAGTAGAAATATAAAACGAGCCGTACAGATTTCATATAAACTTTAATCGAAGTGAAAATGATAAAACTTTTCTTTCAATCCCCATGTGTTTAGCACCTTCCCTCGTTCGAAAAATACAATTGCCATGTTGAAAAATTCTGCCGTGTAACTAAACTACCATGATGCTTTGCAATTCCGCAATTGGCCATTAGTATTCTTTATATAAAGAATACAAATGAGGCGTTTTTGAAGCCGTTCAATAAACTCGCAGTACGTGTTTTATTAGGTCTAGTACCACTAGCGCTGCGAGCTCGTGGTTTTAAACCTAACAAAACGTTCCTGCTCGTTTATTAAACAGTACTATATATGTAGTAACTAATTTAAAACTGAGTAATGATGGGAGTTCAAATCCCGATTATTTGAAAACACGATGTAGTACTCCGACTTCATGCTAACCAAACATCAAACATTCATCAAACATTAACATTAATGCTTCAACTGAGAATCTATTTTTATTATGGTCTGGCGTGCGTTTTTGATATTTTTTCCGCAGCAATTATCTTTCGTTTTTAGCAACGCTCTATAGTGTGTCTTGTTTGTGCAAAAAGCGCCACTTGTTCAATTCAAGAGTCTAGGTAATTGTCGAGTGTCGAGTGGTCGAGGGTAAATGTCGAGGGTAAATGTCTAGGGTAAAATGTCGAGGGTCCTCAAAACCCCGTTTTCTCGCATTATTGCTGCCCAGCCTCAGCGAGGCAGTACACTATTCTTGATGTGCTGAGGTTTCTCCAGAGTTCACTCGACCCAGTACAGTCCTTTGGGCTGATCTATGTATTGTCGAGAAGTCGGCCTCGCGTCGGTAGAATGGGTGTCTGTCCAATTTCGAGGGAAAGGTCGCGCTTCAAATCATTTTTGAAATTAGGGGAAGTGAACAAGATATCGTAATTGTATGCGCACGCATGTTTCCCTCCATGTACGTGCTCAAAATGTCCAAAATATTACAAACTTTCAATGTACGTGTGCGAAAGATTGAAAATTTTGAGAAGAACTCGGGTACGTGTGGTTACATTTCTTTCTGCTGATATACATATAAAAGGCGATCAGGAGGGTGAGCATCATTAAATATTCAAACATCATTAGCATATTAGAGTGAGCATCATCATTAGCATATGAGGCGGCGCATTACGTGGTTAATATAAACATTAATTAATTATGAATTTCGGTCTCACTCCTTTGAGACCTCATTAATATGACGTCACAAGAACAGAGAAGTTTGGGCGAACAAACAATAAATTTGGTGAATGAAGCATATTTTGTATGTAAAAATATCGCATGGTTTATGAACGCCTTAAATCTCGTATCTAGTGAAGTGTTAATTTCTTAGACAACCAATATAGAGACGCTTAACCTAGTATCGCCTTACGCGAAGTAATATCAAGCAGAAATACACTTTCCAAATCGAGAAGATCTTAAATTTTGTTGCCGTAGTAAGCGTTGCTAAGGTCTTATAGAGCAATACAAATGTATTTTTGCCAAGCGAATGTATAAACTGAATAAACATATTTCTTATAGAGCGTTTATTTAGTAAAGTCTATACAAGCGAGATTTACAAGCATAGTTTTCATTGTATGTAGTTTTGGCGTTAGAAACACAAATATTTTGGTGCATATGTTGCTAATGTAAACTATCACTCCTGAAAAACACAAAGTTTAATTAAGGGATTAAGTCAAAAGGTTTGCTTGGGCGAAACAACCATTTTATGCTTACTTTGCATTTTTATCACAATAGGTACTGTAAGCGATGGGCATGGTAAAATTGTCGATTTATAAAATCCTTGTTAGTAATAAATATATTCTCGTATCTAGTAAACTGTAAATATAGCTATCCAAAACGAGAAGATCTTAAAGTTTATCCGCATAGTATATGCAAGCGTTGCCAAAGTTATATAGAGCAATACAAATATATGTTTGCCAAGCGAATATATAAACGTAAGTCTTAAAAGTATAAAAGTCAAAGCTTTCATTTTGTTACAATATTGCGAATGCGACGCTTAATCATTGGCATTGCAAACAATAATACATTTAACATATATGTAAAACAGCGATATATATATATACGACAAATTTAAAACAGAAAGCTAACACAAATATATACGTTGCCTCTCTCCTCCGCAGGGGCTTTATTATTACGATTATTATTACGCTTACATGACGCATTTCACTACGCCGCTGGGCATGGAGAACGCAGGCAGAGAACGGGGGAGAAGGAGGAAGGCGCGAAGCCTCCGCCAGATGCCACACCCAATATGGCGGTAAACCGGGGGGTTACGTTTACGTAGGCAACATTCACTTTTTGGCAGTATAAGCACAAGGCAATTTCAAGTCAAAATGGCTGGGAAAATACCACTCACTCCAACAAGCCCACAAAGAGATTATTTACTCGCAATTCGAAATGAAAAAGTGTTATGCCCAGTTTGTGGGAAGACGTCTGCTATCTTTTCAAGGTAAGGTCTGCATCAGCGCTATACAACAGTGCAAAAAAGCAATCTATTCAGCGAACAGGTTGTAGCCGAAGGCGATGTTTGGTGCGTCAATATGCAAGCGAAGAAACGCTTTCGAATTTAATGGCTTTGTCCGAAATCATCTACCAAAAAGGTTTCTGATAAACCAACGGATTCGTCAAATCCATTTGATAATCCATCAAATCAACCTTGCAACCGTGTTAATGTGGCTATACTTGGAGACTCAATGCAAAAATTTATAAACCCTTCAAAATTGCGTATAAGTTCAAAACGCAACGTCTGGTGAAAACGTTCTCTGGAGCCAAAGTGGGCGATATGAAACATCACGTCAAGCCCACGATAGACAAAACTCCTGATTATTTGGTCCTACACGTTGGAACTAACGACCTAAAACAATCAACCCCCAACCAAATATCTGGATCTAAGTAATATCTCAGAAGTAATAACGCGAACTGATGACCCAAGTCTTAATGCTAAAATATAAGATCTCAATACTAGACTGAAACAGGTATGTGCCTCTCTCCTCCGCAGAGTCTTTCGATCACCTAAGTATAATACGCTAGATGGTAATAAATAAAATGCGCTAAACGGTAATATAATGAAAAAACGGGCGGGGAGAAACGGAAGAGGAAGGGAGAAAGCCTCTGCCCGAAATGTGAAGATATCTGTGACAAAGTGAAGATATCTGTAACAACAAACAATCCATGGTATATTTCAATAATCCTTTGATTTTATGTTTCATTTTTTTAATATAACGATACTTCGGACCAAGATCTACTGGCCAACGTGTATATTTTGACATTACATTGTTCTAATACGATGAAAAAGTCTCTTGAAAACTCTCGCTCCAGACACGACCTAGTATGCCATGGCCGGGAATGTCGATGATTTCGCTATGCGGATTTCGCTTCTTTGTATACTGCGAAATCAATGTCTCTCAATAATACCGCGTTGGTATTATTAAATTGCAGTTGCTTTATGATATATTTTGACAATTTATTAATGATTTTAAAGTTGCTCGCGAAGGCCATTTCGAAAGGTGGGCTCAGGGATGTATATGGGCTTTAAATGCTATTTTAACAAAAAGCGCAACAGTATGATAGGCTAGCGTTGTACGTCGAACGGTCGAAGCTATGTTAAATTTACATACGAATTTGCTTTCACAGGAATTAAACAATTAAATGAACTCCCCGGTTTGACGCCATATTGGCTCACAAATCGGGCAGAGGCTTCCGCATTTATTTCCATTCCTCTTCCTTCCTATAAAAGCCTCTGCGGAGGAGAGAGGGTATGTGCCAATAATAAATGGGGGATTATAACGCATAGAAACATTACAGCAAATTACCTTAATCCGTATGGTCTACACCTGAACAAGCAAGGCTCTGCCAAATTAGCAAAAACTTTATTGAGTATCTTAAAAATTGTAATTGACCATCGACTATTAGTGCTTCAATATACGCCAATGAAGTTGAAAATAGCACAAATAGTGCAAAACCAGAGCCATGCGGAAGCTCTCCTTGTTCTAAACTTAAAGGTTTTAAAATAGGCCAAATGAACCTAGCTGGTCTTGTAAAACATTATAATGAACTTTTAGTATATATGCAAAGTAAATTATTTGATATTTTAACGATTAATGAAACAAGACTTGATAATAGTGTGCATGATTGTGATGTTGGGGTAACTCTCGTCGGAGTTTTTATATGCTGTTGTAATTGGAAAATATCCATTATGTCAAGTAATTTGGATGTAACTTGGCTTCTTGTCTGCTCTAGGAAGTTGCAGTTGAGATCACCAGTTAAGATAATTTCCATATTTTCATCATCAACTTGTTTTAAAAATTGTTCGAAATTTTGAAATAAATCATGGCTTGGGTTGGTTGTCTATACCACTGATCTGATACATTGACTGGATCGAGCTTCCGTAGACGTAATAAGTGAAGTCTCATTAATTGAGCAAAAATTACTTCCGGTGTCCAAACATTTCAGGACACCATTATAAATTTACATGGCGAACAGCGTTTTGAAAAACACGTTTAAGAAAATTTAAGGTACTTCTGGTCACCTTTTCGAAACAGTTCTTCTAGAAAATGTTAAATAGCTTAACAGCAAACTTTTCGCACCCAAATTATCATCTTTGTTACATGAATTCAGTGGATATGCTTGTACGAAGAGTATTCTCCAGTGGTGTATTCTCTTGTCATACTGTATGTGTCAACAAATATCGCGAACAATAATGGATCGAAAACGGTTTCAAAATCTATGGAAATATCGGTAAGTTAATGTTTCTATATTAAATCTAACATTGTTCATGATTAAAATGTAAAATTATCTTGCCATTTGGTCACTGGTGCTCAAACAAAACCAGTTTACTGAGCTTCTTTCGCAGTTTGTTTTTTACAGCCCTTTCTGTCGTAATTTTACCAAGGTGATGCAAACGTACTTTGCTGTAGCATTTAGATACTTCTTTGATTAGCTTGAAAGTATGATTGTCATTCACCGTTGTGTCCAACATATGAGAATCTAGGTCCTTGAATATACCTTTCACATCTATAATATTGAGTACAGATAAGGCAATGACATCATCAATTCTTTCACTTCGAGGTAAAGCACCACCTGTCTTGGCAAGTAATCTTTGAAAGCACCTTTCCGTCTCGTTGCAGACTTTTATTACACTCTCTGTTGGCTTGAATAAACCGCCCCTATCCTTTAATTGTAAGAATGTAGTTTGTCTTTTGTGTTGTTTTGAGCCCAATGCCTCGTGGCAAACAGAGCATTTTATCCTTTTCTTCACCATTTTGGAAACATAGCCAGCTATGTATGAAATTGTTGCCATTTTAAACTCAGAAAGATCTGATCACTTTGGGCAACATCACAGTCGGAGTCTTCCAATATTTCATTGGTCCCTTGTAAATCATATTTTCTGATTAATGCTACATCGTCAATGGTTATTTCTGTTTTGTTTTTTGTTTTATAGTTATCTCCTATGACCTCCAACACATCAGTATCATCCTGTTTGGTGCAGTTTCCATTTTGATTCTGTATACTACTTCTTAAAAGTAATCTCTTATATGAGGCAGTAAACATGTTGGATTGTTATTAAAACCACGACAAGATCGAACTGCTGCAAAGAAAAGCTCCAAGTGATCTTGGCTGAATTTGTACGTTAAAATACATTTCAACTGTGCATCTTCCTTTTCGACTAATTCATGGAATAGGTTTTTAATGGAATCAATTGCAACAATGAAACCGATAAAACCAGTCTTACGACGAGTTTTTACATGAATTCACCAGAGGTATACTTGAGACATTTTATATAGTCACGTGCTTCATTAAGAAATGGATTCCAACTGAATTTGTTGGTTTTACGTAGTGCAGCTTTGTAACTCTTGGCACACGGATTTCAAGAGTTGAGAATATCAAATAATTGATCGAACGTGCGAATGAACCTAACAGTTGCTTCTGATCCATTGAACTGTTTCAGTTTGAGAGTGTCCCGGCAGTAATCGATCGCATCGGCAACACTTGAACTGAAAGTTTGTGCAGCAAGATCAACTTGTTTCCCAGTCTCAAACCCTCTTGCTCTTGCAGTTTTTGCAGCTCAATAATGTATCTCCAAGAAATCAACTTTCCTTCCTCATCTAGTAGTTCCCCCTTGTCACCCAATGTGTTTCTCACAAACTTTAGCATGTGGCATACATCTAAAATAATATGAACTTTTTTCTTCTTGTCCGAGGGATGACAAAAATAAGGCTTGAAATTAGGGAAGGTTAACTCAGCACCAAGCTCTTTCAGCATTGAAAAGTGGCATGAGGGACCATCACATGTTAGAGATACAATGTCAACACCCACATCATGCAACTTGTTGATACATAATTGAACTAAGTTTGCTCTTTCCTTTCCACTCAGACCGTCAACAAAAAAGTATCCAACTGGGACTTTCCATGTTTGATTTATTCCAACGACCATGAAAACTAGAGCATCTTTAGCCAAAGGAGCACTATCATCAATATCTGCTTCAGCACCCAAGTCCACATAACCACGGAATTTGGTTCCATCCCATGACACGTGCTTTCTAATGGCCATTTCATCTATCATAAGGCTAGCTAGAACATTTTTCCCATTACATTTTACTCTTTGTGAATGTGCTGAAAATGAAGGCTCTGTAAAACCTGGTTCACCATGAATCTTCGAGTACCACTTTCTTATCTGGACAGGGTGTGGAAGTGCCAGGTTGAAGGTTTTTCGAACAAAATTGTATGCTTTGGTGGAGTAGTATTGAAGGGTTAGTGCAAATGATTTGAGCTGTGGGGAATATCTGCAACCTTTTCCAGCAGCCTTTGATGACATTCTCTTGAATAACGAAACAGCTGTGCCATTCATTTTTCTTTCTAACATTTCTTCACATGCTGAGAAAATCAAATCCTTTTTCTTTAGTTGCTTTACTATGTCCTTTAAGGATGCATTTCTCTTTTTGTACCTTCTCATTGTGAGACATCTTGGTGACTTCTCATTGTGAGACATTTTCATTTTGTTAATGAGATCATCTCTGATTTCATCATCCCCAGTTTGGTGCATTTGATGGTTGTCAAGGTTGTCATTATTTTCTATCAGCATTTTTTTGCCGGTGGATTGTTCTCATTGTTCTCACTTTCTTCTTCAGGACATCTTCGTTTTAGATGATGTGATGGTTTTGGTACAGTTTTACCCTAAATGTGTTTTTACCAAAGGCAGTTTATTAGTTTATGATAACATCTTGTGTTTTTATAACAAAAAATGTTACTTATTATACTTGTTTTATATTGTTCATCAACTTCAATCCTATTATTATTAAACAATATTTGATAATCCCCATGGACCACCTTTAGTTAGCTAATTTCCCCCAGGGATATATATATTAAACTGATATAGGTCTTCTAGCTACCAATATTTAATACTGCAAGTATTGGGTGTAAAATTAACCTTTAAGTATTTGGGAAAAGATTTAAATCTGGTGGGAATGGCATCATTTTTGAGCTTTGTTAGTTTTCCATTTCGGTCAAAACAGGTCTCTGCAAAATGATCCGAACAGATACGACTACTACTACTGGGCGACCAATCTTTCCTTCGAATGTTACCAATCCAAATTTTTCTTCTGTTTGTGTCAGTAGGAAACCTAGTAAAAGCATTAAAAACATTCTTGTTCACAATTTTCGAAATCAAGAGAATACTTTTTTTTCTTGAACAGTTACATGTGTAGTCGACCAGTACTGCCAAGAGGGGGAATTTGCCCTGAACCCCCTCTAAATGTAAGGGTCTATGTAAAAGCCCACTTCCAGATTGAGAGCATTATAAAAACATTGTCAAAGTTAAGATTATTACCTGTGGAAAGTGCGTGCATACTGCCTTTTTGTTAATAGATTCTTCATCAGGAGAACCTTCACTATCACTACGAAGCTCAGTTAAATTCTTCCTTCTTTTGTTGCAGCCAAATGCACAACACTGTATACCAAAATGCTTCATTTTAAGAGTTTAAATATGCTATGAAATAGTCGCTCGCTAACAGCGTAGAACGTAAGAGCAGATTTCTAAATTCGCGCCTTCGTAAACAAATTTAATTAATGTCAATCAATTCAATAAATCTACTAATAATTATTACCTTACACTTCTTGTACAATTTAATTTAAAGATCAGGAACAACATTTTCTATAAAGCAATTTCAATATACTGTTTGAAAAGTTTATCTTTGTTAAAGTGAACTGTAAACCAGAAGCTTAACATTGATTATTAAGACACTATTATTCTTTTTACCTAGCAAACAAGAAACACAAATCTAACATCATGCCTTTATCAATACATTGGCAAAGTCATATTAATTGTACAGAATGTGAGATAAGTCAAAATTGGAGTAGTTTTTCTTTCTTTGTCACTTTGATTATCACATAGTTCAGGTGATTTGAACAACAATCCAACAAACATTGCATCAATCAGCGAACAATGTACAGAGAAATTAAACTGGGCTGTTTGCAAACACCTATAAAATGAGAAAGCAATGCAGTATGCAATTGAAATTTAAACTGGTTACAGAAAAAAACCCCAAGATTGATGCTTTCTTTTTCAAGATTGATACAATTTTGATGCTTTCTATTATATTTTATACTTTAATATAACTATTTGAAATCTCTGATGCGCATGCAGTTGTCAAACTTTCCAGTTTGAGGACTTCGAGCACCAGTGACCAAATGGCAAGATAATTTTACATTTTAATCATGAACAATGTTAGATTTAATATAGAAACATTAACTTACCGATATTTCCATAGATTTTGAAACCGTTTTCGATCCATTATTGTTCGCGATATTTGTTGACACATACAGTATGACAAGATAATACACCACTGGAGAATACTCTTCGTACAAGCATATCCACTGAATTCATGTAACAAAGATGATAATTTGTGTGCCAAAAGTTTGCTGTTAAGCTATTTAACATTTTCTAGAAGAACTGTTTCGAAAAGGTGACCAGAAGTACCTTAAATTTTCTTAAACGTGTTTTTCAAAACGCTGTTCGCCATGTAAATTTATAATGGTGTCCTGAAATGTTTGGACACCGGAAGTAATTTTTGCTCAATTAATGAGACTTCACTTATTACGTCTACGGAAGCTCGATCCAGTCAATGTATCAGATCAGTGGTATAGACAACCAACCCAAGCCATGATTTATTTCAAAATTTCGAACAATTTTTAAAACAAGTTGATGATGAAAATATGGAAATTATCTTAACTGGTGATCTCAACTGCAACTTCCTAGAGCAGACAAGAAGCCAAGTTACATCCAAATTACTTGACATAATGGATATTTTCCAATTACAACAGCATATAAAAACTCCGACGAGAGTTACCCCAACAACGCCTACCTTAATTGATGTTATTTTTACCTATATTGGGGAAAATAAAACATTAGAAACAGGAGTCATACCGCTTGGGATCAGTGACCACAGTCTTGTATATTTATGCCGGAAGCTAAGCCTCCCTAAAGAGACACCTAAAATTGTTCTAACCAGACAATACAAAAAGTACAATGTGAACGCTTTCAATCATGACTTGAGTGAAATTTTAACTCGTATCCGATTACTTCAAATGATCCGAATGAGTTATGGAGAGACTTCAAGACAAAATTTCTCAGTATTGCGGATAAACACGCGCCAGTCAAGCAAAGGCGTGTTAGAAGTGAACACAAACCGTGGCTTACAAGCGAAATAAAGCAACTGAGTTATCATAGATATTATCTGAAAAGGCAAGCTATTCGATTAAGATCAGCATATGATACAGCCTATAAAAAATACAAAAATAAAGTGACCAACCTTATAAGAACTACAAAAGAAAACTACTTTAAAGCTAAAATATAATTATAACAAGGTCCCGTAAATGAGCACTTCTACGGGACTTGCTAGTACTCCTACGGGTCCTTGTTGCGGGACATATTTCGCAGGTCCCGACGTCCCTTGCGTCCCATTTGAACGAATTGCTAGTCATCTTTTTGCGGACATAATTTTAGGAACATAGGACTTTTTGTTGCGGGACTGTTTTTAAGGAGGAGCAATTAGAAGTAAAACTCAGTCTGCAGTATGCCACGAAGGCGTAGAGATTGTCCAGTTTGCGGTAAGAGAAATCTCGTGAAGTTATCGAACCATTTAGCAGACATGCATCAACTCTCCCGTGAAGATAGGCAGCAATACCTTTCTCAAGCCAGATCACGTAGTGACGAAAGGGAGTCTAACTGTGAAGAAATACCCAGTCGAAAAAGAATGCGATATGAGTCAGATGATGAAGTGTCAACAGTATCCAATGAAGATATTTTCAGTTCATCAAACGAAGAAGACGGCGAAAGTTCCGAAGAGATGAACGACTCTGACGATAACGAAGAGGCTGACCCCTGGGGTGTATTGATACACGAAGCAGCGCGAAACATCGCACAAAGTACGATGAACTTGTACAATCTTTTCAAAATGACGGATCTGGTAAAATTGATGCAAAGAAACTGGCCTTTTCAGAAATTCTACCAAATCTTCAAAAGGAATTGGGAAATTTTTATTCGGATCGTCTGCAATGGATGTCGCAAATGAAAAAGGATCCAGTGCATAAGAAGATTATGGAAACCAGAAAAAAATTCGTCGAAGACGACTCTTTCGATCCTGACGAAGCTTTGGGTGTTGCTATTGAAAAGAGGAAATTTCTCTTGCAACGTATGTATGTTAGAAGACAGACAGCATTTCTACGACAGTGATAATGATGATGATGATGGTGGTGACAATACTGACGTACCTTATCAATTGAAAAATGAATTACATTGTCATTAAAACTGTAATATTAAAATAAAGCATTTGCATCAGTAAAAACAGTCCTGCAAGAAAAAGTCCTACGTTCCTGAAATTATGTCCGCAAAAAGATGGCTAGCAATTCGTTCAAACGGGACGCAAGGGACGTCGGGACATGCCTAAATATGTCCCGCAACAAGGTCCCGTAAATGAGCACTTCTACGGGACTTGCTAAATATGTCCCGCAACAAGGTCCCGTAAATGAGCACCTGTACGGGACTTGCTAAATATGTCCCGCAACAAGGTCCCGTAAATGAGCACCTGTACGGGACTTGCTAAATATGTCCCGCAACAAGGTCCCGTAAATGAGCACCTGTACGGGACTTGCTAAATATGTCCATACAGTTCTACGCCCGAAGCTAGAAAATACTGTAAAAGTTGGACAATATATTTAAGAACATTTATTAATACAGCTCTAAGCCTTGTCTTGTTTACTTATGCATGCATCCAAGCGGCGCTAATTACTCATATTTTTCTCCAAAAATGTATACATTTTCGTATTCGTATAATCCCCTTTTTCGCCCTTTTGAACACGTGATGGAACATTATATAAATTTGGAACATTATAAAGAATCACGAAGCAACGTTAAATCTTCCAATGGACCTAAGAGAAAGCTCAAACCTTTCCGAATACCAATCCGTTCTCAATTACCTTTCCTATTGAATCGTTTTACAATCTTAATAAGGGAACTATATACTTAAAAGTTATGATACCTAATAAACATATTATATTCTTTCAAAGTTTTAAAAATACAATTTGTTCAAAACGTAAAAAATTCTGTTATTTCACAACTCATTAATTTTCATGTGTCGCGCGACAATTGTTGCGCGACATGATAAGTGCGCACACCCTAATGACGTCATTTTTTACCATGACTGCTTGCATACTAATTACTTCCGGTGATTGTTTGACGTCATTTCTCACTATGCTGATTGAATACTAATTACTTCCGTGCCTGTATGTGCATGTAAACCTACTAACGCAGCTTAAGTGGGTATATTAGTTGGGAACGTGCGTTTAAATGTATAGGCTAAGTCGGTCTAATGTAGGCAAAGTCGTTTTAAATTGTGCGTTAATGTTGTGTGATGGTTGACTAATACTGTTTTGGTTGGATTCAAAGCATGCCTGCATGTGCTCTACAGCCAATGGTCAATATAATAACATCGCCTTGAGCCGCTTAAATAACAAACTATTGTAACTAATCGCAATTACGATTTATTAAATCCCAACTGTATTTATTATATATATCGCAAATGTTATTTAATAAATCGCAATTGCGATTCATTACATTAGCAATTGCGATTTATTATATAGCAATTGCGATTTATTATATCCCACTTGCGATTTATTATATTGCAACTGCGATTTATTATATCGCAATTGCGATTTATTATATTGCAATTGCAATTTAATAAATCGCAAATGCTATTTAATAAATCGCAAATGCTATTTAATAAATCGCAAATACTATTTAATAAATCGCAAATCGGCTATTTAATAAATCGCAAATGCTATTTAAAAAATAACGCATTAGTTTGGAAATGTAAAAATATTAATGTATAAAATAAATGCTAAATAATTTTTTTACAAACGGCGCCCCATATCCCGTAGGTGCTTATATATGGAAATATTTTGGACTATTAAGCTATTTACTTGACATGTCCGATATTGAGTTACAGTGAGCTTGTCAGAAATACGGACGCAAATTGTTCTATATACATGCTTCATAAACGTCCACATATGTCCAATACACAGCAAATGAAAACTCTTCGAAAGCATCGTCCAATGCAGGGCTCTTTGTTAACTATAACATAACGCGACAAGTGCTGTAAGCCAAGACAATGTAAAAATTAATATTGTTGTATTTCAACGGGCGGCTGCTTAGTAGATCAATGCAAGTGCTTTAAAACATGGCCGGATGGACAACTAATTGAAAAACGTACGGAAATCCGAGAATCACCGAAGAGCAAACCTTGAGTTGCCGAGCACAGGTACCCCAGCAACTAATGAGACATTTTGGCCGTTAAGGAAATGTTAAAAATCTGCAGTCGAAACGTGATTATTTACAATTATTTCACGAATATATTACGTTAGAAACATTTTACATGTAAAATACTAACATAAAATAATGCGAAAAATCGGCGTTTCATGGACCCTCCACTTTTTACCCTCGACCTCGACTTTTACCCTGTGTGGTTGCCCGCTTGGATATTTCCATGTTAAAATATTATCTTGCGCTGAGCCCGATAAATTGAACGAGTCGCGCTTTTTGCACAAACAAGACGCACTGTGGAGCGTTGCTTAAAAACGAAAGATTATTGCGGCGCAGAAAAATAAAAAACGCACGCCATGCCGTAATAAAAGTAGATTCTCAGTTTAGGTATTAATTTTAATCTACATAGCTTGATATTTGAATAGCAGCTACGGCGGCAAAAAAGCCAAAAACGCACGCCAGGCCATAATAAAGGTAGATTCTCAGTTGAGGCATTCATGTTAATCTGCTTAGTCTTGATGTTTGAAAAACATGAAATGAGTAACTACATCGTGTTTTCAAATAAACTAGATTTCAGCTCACATCATCACTCAGTTTAGTTTTAGTTTCGTTATTACATATTAAGGATGAGTTAAAAATATTAGTCAAAAAATCTAAGCGTAATTGTAATAATGTGCACGGCGGCCAAATTAGCATAACCTTTTTGTATTAAACACCACATTCTCGAACCTAGAGCTATCTGCTCAGCAAATTGTTATTCGTGACTGATTCCGAATGTGCACAATTACAATGTGAACAGTTTTTTGTTATTCGTGGCATGGAATCGAAGACAAATTATCAACATCCTGAATAATTCTTGCACGCGTGGAAAAATGCTTGCAGTATGCGGGGAGTAATTATATACTTACGGCTAATCGTGCACCAGGCTTCACTAACGCTCTCGCATTTTCTTTTTCTGGCAATTGTCTATCTAACATTGTACACATGCCAAGCATGTTTAAATGAACTAAAAGGCTCTCTAGAAGAAAGTTTAGTGATAATGTGTTCTTCAGCAGATGCCACAGAACTAATGCAAAAACGCTAAGTAAAAGCTTTATGTAGCGTTTTGGTTTGCACTCTCAAAGCTATTAATTCCCAGACGTACGCGGTTTGCATAAAAATGTAGTGAACCTCGAATTGTATAATAAACACCGTATTTTATCATTGATTAAAACTGTCAATGTGCCATTGGTACTTTATGTAAAGGGAAACTGAGTAATATTAATTAAAAAATATTTTTAGAGAAAATGAGAATACTCCGCATTTTCAACACTCCGCATTTCCAACACTTCGCATTTTCAACACTCCGCATTTTCAAAATTCTACACTCCGGAACTCCGGCACTCCGCATATTCATGGCAACCCGATGCTGTGATGATCAGCTATGACCATAACACAATCATGCAAGGTGTAGCAAATCTAATGCGCATTAATTGCTTCAAAAATTATAGGCAGTGGTTTCTTCAAAGATTCCTCGGAAAGCTTCAAGCGCAAAGCATGTGGTGCTTATGCGCGGCGCTATGAACACAATACGGGGTAGTTTAACATAGGAACTGATTTTTTCATTATACAGTCACTTTGCGAAGCATTATTTCTATGATAATAAACCAGTTGCAATGTTGGTTAGAAATACGGAGATACAGAAACCTTGTCTCGGTGAGAACTATATTTATTGTATTTGTTTATACCATTACCAAAGCTGCAAAGCACGTCCAAGAACGCCATTTGGCACTAGTAATGATTGCAATGCCTCGTGAGTACTAATGCATGTAGTTTTCGAGCCTTACTTTTGGCAGGGACCAGGGGGGAGCAAGGGAGAGGAACATCATTAAATATTCAAACATCATTAAATATTCAAACATCATTAGGATATGGGACATTAGCCTATTGGGGGAGCATGAACATTAGGGCGCGCATCATTAAATATTCAAACGCATTAGCATAATATAGGGATGCATGATCATTAGCATACAAAAAGGGGCGCAAGATCATTAGCATATAAAGAGGGCGCATCATTAAAGACTCAAACATCATTAGCATAATATAGGGCGCGCATGATCATTAGCATATAAAGGGACGCATGATCATTAGCATATAAAGAGGGCGAATAATGAAATATTCAAATATCATAAGCATGATATAGGGGGTGCATGATCTTTAGCATATAAAAGGAGGGGCGCATGATCATTAATATGGCTTTGTTATCGCGAAATTTATAAACTCCTTCTTAGTAATAAATTCGCATCTTGTGAAGCGTTTCTTAGACAACCAATGTAGTGACACTTAACCTAGTATTGCCTTATGCGAAACAAACGGCTTTCTGAGGCGACCAAAATAGCAACCTAATAAAAAGATAGACATTGTTCTTACAGCGATGTTTCAAGCGTTTCAAAAGTCCCAAAGAAAGAGGATTCAATTCCTTCACTGGGCAAACATTTATTGATTAACATTTCTTTTACACTAGGAATGACTTTTTAAGATCAAATCTTTTCATCTGAGAAAATTTTTCAATATAGGGTTTTACAAACAAAATTTTCAACATAAAGTTTTAAAGATATAAATATAGTTTTTAGCGATGCGAAGATGCAAGCGTAAGCATTTTGATACACGGCGTTGTCAAGGTAATCATTCCCAAGTGCAAGACACAAGCGGTTAGGCGAACACGGATTTGCATGAATTTAGAATGATATAATTATAGGACGGGGAAATAGTGTACAACGTACATACAGCACACACATAATTAATTATAAAAACACATTTATCGCTTAAAATCTATTTTACAACGTTAGTAAGGTCTACTTCTAAGAGCTTATCGTTTAGGTGTCTTTTGTATCTTTAAAGAGTTCTCATATTCTTGTCTGTCTTCAGGTGAGAATCTTACAATATCCTCAGCTTTCATAGGAATATATTTCGCTCTGTCCCTCAATAAGAAACGTTAATATCGCTCTCTTTTCTCGTTAATATCGCTCCTTGTGTTAGTGGTGGTGTGCGAAAGCCAGGTGTTATCTCCATAGGTTCAAGAGTGGCTTGTGCTTCAACGATATGCGGGGTTGAAAAATTGTAGGATGGTTGACCGGAAAATCTATTTTGTTTTGAAACGTAAGAAATCGATTAAATTGGTCAGAATAAAGCTTGCTTTTCTCAACTGCGGAAAGTTGTGGTGTTTCAATAATCTCCCGTATTCGGCTGCTCGGTGTTATACATTGCATTTGCAAGGGGTGGTTGGTGATAGGACTGTTTCCGCTCATATTCGACTAAAGCCTCAGCTTCATCTGGCAGTACATTTATTTGAGTCATTGTTGATCATCCGTTGTAGGTTTTAAATCCAACATCAAATACCCATTGAGGACGGCTCGTAACTGCATCATAATTCCTCATAAACTCTCGCACTCTGCGAGGATGAATTTTTTTTGCAAGCATAAAGATTTGTTGCCTATCTCTTGGTAATTTAAAAAGCACGATATAATGGGCGTTAATACTAATATTTCTCATCTCTTTTCCCTGATGAAATATATTTTGGACAATGTAGAGGACGGACAAATTTCTGTGATGACTGCCTTTTGTCAAAAGAGCAGCTATACGTTTTTCCTTGCCCGATTGTGCCATAAGATCATCTAGATAACCTGCTTTGTCAATGACTTCAGATATTCCTTCATTTAATCCCCGAGCCGGCGCGAAGCGCCGTGCGAGGGTACTAATTCCGCTCGGATATTTACATCCGGGTATGTGAAAACATAGCGGAATGCAAAGTCGTCCGCCATTTTTTTTTGTCATGGACGGTTTTTTAAGTTATGCGCATGCGCGAGTTCAGACCGAGAGAACAGTGAGAAAACTTGAGAAGACTGCCATTTTGCAAACTTTTTTCAAAAATAGTTTTGCACTCATTTTATAACTACTCAGGAGTCAGGACATAATTATTACAAATCAAAATATATCTAAAACAAGATAAAGTATTTCGAGGACAAATCCACAAGAAGAAAAACAGTCGAAAGCCGAAAAAGGAGCGTTTTAAACGGGTAAGTGTCTATTTGCATACTTGCTTTGCCGATTTATAGCATACAGTCTACAGAGTATACAGTATAGATTGTGAATTTGAAAATGCGTAGATCATCCTGTGTGGAAAATATAACATTGATTGATCTTAAAAGTATTTTAGTATTGATTCAAATACGTTATAGAAAAATAAAAAACATATTAAATCTCAAAAACTCATTTCAAAAGCAAGTGCCGAAGTATAAAAATACTGCTTGAAGTTTATGAAAATTCCGAAACGTTTTGTGAACGTCTAAGGTTGAATGTTACAGTAAATCAAAGCTAAAATAGTACATAATAGCATGCCCACTTTATATAGTTGGGCAATTGATAAAAAGTACAAAATATCAATATTTTTTACAAATTAAAATAAAAGAAATATACATTGTTGCGTGTTACCATGGTTACAGTGGTCTACAGGACTCACATTGATAACAGATTCTTTGTAACCTACAATATTATCTGAAGTGTTCATCCTGTATAAATATTCGTTCAATAAATAAATAAAATAAATAAATAAACTATTCAGTACTTCATGTTACAATAACTTGGGGAGTAAATTGTTTGGTTCAAATGGGCAGGGGGATTCTGCATGCATGTATTTCTAGTTCTATTCCAGGCATTGTTTTCGTCATATCAAAATAGGATGGCTGCCATTGACCATAACACCAGATGATACGTTGAGAAGGTGGACTTATGGTTTTCTGGGCATTCTCCAATAGAGTTTTAACCCGCACAGTCTTGCCACTTTGTGTACATCCTTCTACGATACACGTAAAGGGGTATTGCAGAACTGTGGTAGATTTGTCAAGGATGGTATTCAGTTTTCGTCAATTCATACGCCCATCACGAAATGTTATTTTATGACGTGCACGATTACTTGATGTTGAGAATGACTTTCCACACACGTCACAAGGATAAGACATGTTTACCCAACTATCATTAAACGTCAAATAAATTGATTCGTGATGTATTTCACTATTTATCTGATTGGTTACGTTCAAATATTCAATAATTCAATCTTAGGATTCAATGATTCACTCTTAGGATTCAATGATTCAATCTTAGAATTCAATGATTCACTCTTAGGATTCAATGATTCGATCTTAGGATTCAATTATTCACTCTCAGGATTCAATGATTTACCCGTAATCAATCAGATAAATAGTAAGATACATTACGAATCAATGTATTTGACGTTTAACGACAGTAGGGTAAACATGTCTTATCCTTGTGAGGTGTGTGGAAAGACATTCTCAACATCAAGTAATCGTGAACGTCACAAAAGAACCTTTCATAAAAGGCGTATGAACAGACGAAAACTGAATACCATCCTTGGCAAATCTACAACAGCTCTGCAATACCCCTTTACGTGTATCGTAGAAGGATGTACACAAAGTGGCAAGACTGTATGGGTGAAAACTCTATTGGAGAATGCCCAGAAAACCATAAGTCCACCTCCTCAGGGTATCATCTGATGTTATGGTCAATGGCAGCCATTCTATTTTGATATCATGAGAACAATGCCTGGAATATTATTCAATGAAGGAATACCTGAAGATATCGACAAAGCAGGTTATCTTGACGTGTCACAACGCAATTTGATCGTACCAGATGATTTTATGGCACAATCGGGCAAGGACAAACGCATAGCTGATCTTTTCACAAAAGGCAGTCATCACAGAAATTTGTCCGTCATCTACATTGTCCAAAATTTGTTTCATCAGGGAAAAGAGAAGAGAAATATTAGTATTAACGCACATTATATCGTGCTTGTTAAATCGGCGAGGGATAGGCAACAAATCGCTATGCTTGCAAGACAAATTCATCCTGGCAGAGTGCGAGAGTTTATGAGGAGTTATGAGGAAGCTACGAGCCGTCCTCATGGGTATTTGATGTTGGATTTAAAACCTACAACGGATGATCAACAACGACTCAAAACAAATATACTGCCAGGTGAAGCTGAGGCTTTAGTCGAACATGTGCGGAAACAGTCCTATCACTAACCATCCATTGCAAATGCAATGTATTACACCGAGCAACGAATGCAAGGTATTATTGATGCACCACAACTTACCGCGGTTGAGAAAGCAAGCTTTATTCTCACCAACTTAATTGATTTCTTACTTTTCAAAACAAAATGGGTTTTCCGGTCCATCGTCCCGCAATTTTTGAAACACCAGATATCGTTGAACCACAAACCGCTCCTGAACCTATGGAGATAACACCACCTGTGCCTGCTACTCCTAAACCTGGCTTTCTCACACCACCACTAACACAAGGAGAACGGCCCAAACTCAAACACAACTTTTTCCACAATTGGGTAGACTCGGCGTCATCATAGTGAATTCTATGCGTAGGTTTGTAAGTCATTTGTAAATCGTTAACGACGATCAGAATAAATTGAGAATATATCATTATATGACGGGAAGATATTGTACAATGTACATACAGCACACACAGAATTCATTTTTAAAACACATTTATTGATTAAAATTTATTTTACAGCGTTAGTAAGGTCTACTCCTAAGAGAATATCGTTTAGGAGTCTTTTATATCTTTACAGAATTGAGAATTCTCATATTCTTGTCTGTCTTCAGGTGATAATCTTGCACTATCTTCAGCTTTCATAGGAATACATTTTGGTCTCTCGTGAAGTATAGTCTTTGTTTTGTAACGTTCTCTTTGCTCTGGCGTCATCATTGCTAAATCGTTAGGTCTCCAATCTGAAAAGTCTACCAAATTAAATATATTTTTTAACAAAGTAATTAAGGTCTGCTCTGGGTCTGCTTCTAAGAGTGTATTATTCTTAAACTTCATCACTCGCTTGGGAGTATATATTGTCCGAGTCAACCTCATAGCTTTTTCACCTTTTAACCATAACTTTACATTTCTTTAACCCACATCGAGCAAGCATATCTCGGATATACTTGTTAACTAACCCAATTGCTATGACTATTGCTATGACTATCAGCCAAGCTCGAAGATTGAATCCTAAGAGTGAATCATTGAATCCTAAGAGTGAATCATTAAATCCTAGAGTGAATCATTGAATCCTAAGAGTGAATCATTGAATCCGAAGAGTGAATCATTGAATCCTAAGAGTGAATCGTTGAATCCTAAGAGTGAATCATTGAATCTTAAGATTGAATAAGTGAATATCGAGGGAGCTTAGCATCATATCGAGCTAGCTTAGCTCCATATTACATTATATTATTTAGTTCACTCCCCATTGGGGCTTTTCAGTGACCGATTACATCAAGTAATTCGCTTACCTATATTACGTACTTAGCCTGCACTATCTATTTTACAGCAATTGTAATATTACTTTCCTAATCTGTATTTCCTAACCCACCCAGTCAACTTTCCCTGTGGGAGGAAACCGGAGTGCCCGGAGAAAACCCACGACTTTCGGCAGAGCGTTGACTTACTCTTTTCGCATGAGTGTGATGAGTGAAGTCCTCAGCGAGAATCGAACTCAAGACTCAAGACTCAGAGGTGAAAGGCGCTTGCTCTGACGACTGCGCCACCGAAGCCCACCTCCAAATCGAGCGAGCCTACCTCCATATCGAGCGAGCTTAGCTTCGAGCCGAGCTCTAAGATGTAAGGATAGGCCCGAGCCGAGCTCTAAGATGCAAGAATAGGCCCGAGCCAAGCTTAATATATACCTCCGAGCCGAGCGAGCTTAGCTCCATTTCGAGCGAGCTTAGATCGACTATAGTCATAGACTATAGTCATAGTCATGGACTATAGTCATAGACTATAATCATAGTCATAGACTATAGTCATAGTCATAGACTATAGTCATAGACTATAGTCATAGACTATAGTCATAGACTATAGTCATAGACTATAGTCATAGACTATAGTCATAGACTATAGTCATAGACTATAGTCATAGACTATAGTCATAGACTATAGTCATAGACTATAGTCATAGACTATAGTCATAGACTATAGTCATAGACTATAGTCATAGACTATAGTCATAGACTATAGTCATAGACTATAGTCATAGACTATAGTCATAGACTATAGTCATAGATTATAGTCATAGTCATGGACTATAGTCACAGGCTATACTCATAGTCATAGACTATGAGGAGGTAGGTGCATTTCAAATTATTATTTCGGTCACAAAATATTAACTATTTCACACCAAAACAGTGATAATATACTTAAATAAGTACCAATTATGTTTCTATAAAAAAGATTTAGGAAAAAAGGTAATATAGGTCCACTGTTGTTTATCTGAAATTGACGTTTGACCATGAGTATTGCATGGTCATTTTCTTGTGAAATATCAGTGCTAGGTATTTCACTTACCAATGACCACCCCTAAAAGCACTATCTCTGAACCATATAAGCACCTCAGAATAGCCAAAGCTTTTACGGTTTGGTAGATAGCAACATGGCGAAAGCGTCGTTTTTGGGTGTGGTCAGTTTCCGACGTTTCGCCCAGGATTGGGGTTCGGCCGGCGTTACCATGTTGACCGTCTTGGTCAACTTGCCCTAAAACAGTTGAGATTATCTGTCCTAAATGAAATGCATACGAACTCATATACAGGTCCTAGACTATAGTTGTCTAAGCCGTTTCGTATAAGGTGATATTAGATACGAGAATATATTTACTGGTTGTCGAAACGGACTGTGTTTGGAACACGACGCTTGGGAACATGCGAAAACCGCATACTATACTACTATGAGGATATTGTAAGATTATCACCTGAAGACAGACAAGAATATGAGATCTCTTTAAAGATAGAAAAGACCCCTAGACGATATGCTCTTAGAAGTAGACCTTACTACCGTTGTAAAATAAATTTTAAGCAATAAATGTGTTTTAAAAATTAATTGTGTGTGCTGTATGTACATTGTACACTATTTCCCCGTCCTATAATTATATATTCTCAATTCATGCAAATCCGTATTCGCCTAACCTCTTAATTGCCTCAACCTTTTGTGTCTTGCATGTGGGAAAGATTACCTTGACAACGCCATGTATCAAAATGCTTACGCTTGTATCTTCGCATCGTTAAAAACTATATTTATATCTTTAAAACTTTATGTTGAAAATTTTGTTTGTAAAACCATATACTGAAATGTTTTCTCAGATGAAAAGATTCCATCTTAATTAGTCATTCCTAGTGTAGAAGAAATGTTAATCAATAAATGTTTGCCAAGTGAAGGAATCGAACCCTCTTTCTTTGGGACTTTAAAAACGCTTGAAACATCGCTGTAAGAACTATGTCTATCGTTTCATTAGCTTGCTATTTTGGTCGACTCAAAAAGCCGTTTGTTTCACATAAGGCAATGCTAGGTTAACTGTCGCTATATTGGTTGTCTAAGAAACACTTCACTAGATACGAATTTATTACTAAGAAGGAGTTTGTAAATCTCGCGATAACAAAACCATAATAATGATCATGCGCCCCCTTCTCCCCTTCTCCCCTTCTCCCCTTTTTATGCTAAAGATCATGCGCCCCCTATATTATGCTCATGATGCTTGAATATTTAATGTTCGCCTCTTTATATGCTAATGATCATGCACCCTCCCTATATTATGCTAATTATGTTTGAGTATTTAATGATGCGCCCCCTTTATATGCTAATGATCTTGCGCCCCTTTTTGTATGCTAATTATCATGCGCCCACCTATATTATGGTAATGATGTTTGAATATTTAATATTAATAATGCGCTCCCTTTATATTCTAACTAGAAATACATGCATGCAGAATCCCCTCGCCCATTTGAACCAAACAATTTATTCCCCAAAAATTATTGTAACATGAAGTACTGAGTCGACGAATGTAGCCATGGTAACCACTGAGCTATATAATACCTGGAGGAAGTGCTCGGCAGAAAAAAGTGAAGTCAAAAACATGGCGGATTTCGGCATTTTCTGACGCCATAATGACGCCACTGGTAACAGGTGGGAATTTTGCCAGCGCTGGTCAACAAATTGCGGGCGCAAGCAAAAAATTCTTTCAAAATTTGTTAAAATGAGCAAAAACAAGTTTTCGAGTGTCTTTTTTGGCCAGAAAACAGTCGATTTATCAGTATTAAAATACTTTTCTACAAAGTTTATGACAAAATAAACAGGACGAAAGAAATTGGACTGAAATCTAAGAACTATGAAGGATATTATTCTACGACGAAACATGAGCGAAATTTTACTTTGTTCGAAGATGCTAGTTGTTTTGGCTCCGTAAACAGATAAATTTAAAAAGTTTAACTTACGGTGGGTTTGAATTTAATTTTTGACACATTTTTCTATACGAAAATTACTGAAATAGTTTTCTTATTATCAAAACCTGTGAGATTTAGTAGGACCAAAATCGCCATTTTGCGAAAAATAAGAAAAAGCCAAATTTTCAACTTCAGATTGTAAAAAATCTAGCCTAGAGCCTCAAAACGAGACTATCCTTAAACGATAGTTTGAACCTTTCTTAATCCCTTAATCTAAGTAATTTAGATATAAAAATTCGCGCTGATACCAAAAACGGCGACACTATTTATGTGATCTGAAATTGTTCACAAAAGTACCTTTGAAAATGCTGCCAGAAATTCTATGTTTATACTATTCTTGCTTGTTAAAGCGATTCGGTTGAGAGATTAAAGCCCATTGATTCCAGAAAAATTGACAGTTTTGCAATCATATGAATATTTTGCTCTTTTTCTCCAATATAGTAAATAGTAATTCAAGGTGTGAAAATCAGCACAGTAAAATATTTCAAAATTTTGTCGAGAGCCTCAAAACCAAATACGGTTTAAAATACCCCTAATAGCATATACATTATATTGGGAAAGAATTTGTTTACATCAAAATTCGCGCTAGTAGAAAAAACTAGGTCAAAATTTGTAAGAATCGCTCGGAAATTCAATAGCCGAGTTTACTCGCCCCAGGTCTCATTTCTAACAACCGCGCGAAATCCAACGCATGCTCAAAGAAAATTCCCACCTGTTGCCACTGGTTCCTTTTGCCCATGGTAATTATAACTGACCGACCGCGATCCTAATCTAAAACGGACTCTTTAACCCCCCTGGTTTTTTAAACAATTTTGTTTCATTTTTACGAAATATTTTGTTTTAAAAGCTCAAACTTTCGCTTGTCTTTCTTGTTTTACAACGTGGAGAGAAAAGTGAGGTTTTGCTCCGCTTTTGGATGCTACAATAGTACTAATCACTGTTAAAGAAAACATTTTTTCACTACGGTAAGGTTGTATTTAATAAATACTTGTTTTCTATTTTGAATGTCAGAATGTCAGATAGGAAAAACAAAAAATTAAAAACTTGAGTATTATTCTGGCCTGTATTAAACAACGGATATTTCCTTTCAAAAACCTTGTATAGAAATGATTAAAAAATGTGTACGTAAACTTTTCTTTTTCTTTTTAATAGCAATTGTAGTTTTTCGCAGTTCATTATTTAAAATATGTATTCTCGGCCCATTTAATATTTTGCCGCAGTATAGATGCACTTTGTCCATTATATTGTATGTCAAAATACCGTTAGGATTTATAGCCATTCCTAGAACATTGCATTTATATAGACAAACTAGTTTTGTGCTGGTTTTGATAACAAAATTTCCGGGTTGTTTCGACTGTTTCAACTTGTTTGAAACCGCATTTTATAGACTCATTAATGTCTTATCACTAGTAGTTTGGTATAATATATATAGATTTTGTCTTCTGTGGGACATTTGTAGTGTTAGTTAATCGTAGGCAGTCCAACACGATAAAACTCGAAAGTGATAAAATATATATTTGCCATATGCTGCTGACTGCTGTATAAAATCTTAATTAAGCACTTTATCCATAACAGGAATAGGGGTGTGGAAGGGTTAATTAAGCATGTCAACTAAGTATATTAAGTATGGAATAAACAGTGAGAATAATCCATTACATATCCAAGCATACTTTTGACAGTATAATTGCAGTGGTGCTATAATCTGTGAAAAACATCGATGACCTCCTCCCCCCCCCCCCCCCCCCAAGATGTAGTAAATTCTCCCTAGCAGAAAAATATGTTAATGTAAGCAACAACTAGCAAGATATATTTGAAGTGCCCTCAAGTCATAACAAGCTATTGATAAATATATATTTAAATGGATTTTCTTATTTTGGGCGAGGTCTTCAATGTGCACAATTAGTAATTGTACATAAACCAACAAAGGTTTTACTTCTCTTCCACCCTTTACAGATATAGAATGCATATAGGTAACAAAAATGTATATTACTGCAGTATAATTTCTCTCTTCTTTAATTACAGGAAAGTCTGTCAATCATACAGTTATAGATACCAGCGAAAAGGCACGAGGCATGAAGATTCAGATGTTTCAGGATATGGATTGCAAATTCGTTAACTAGTGCATGAATGTTACTGTATATATTTTATTGAATATAATTCTATTAAAGTGCCTATCACCCAATTTTTTTTATATCATAAATGTACAGTAGAACCCTTAAATAGTGGCATTTAAAAAAAATTCAATTTTAGCGTATTTTTGTGTGTTTTTCTGAGCCTTAAAAGTACCAAAACAACGCATTTTTTGCATGATTTCTCTTTTGGCCGAGCGCGATTATATTTCGAGGGACTGGGCATAGTGACGTAGCGCGAGTAACCCAATCTCATATTTACATCTTCTCCGCTATTCTCCACTATTGAGCTGGGTATTTTCACTGCATTTTCAACGAAAATATCCCAATAGATGTGTAGCTGGCGGTTGTTCGAACCTTCCTGACCCTTCCAAGAGTATTGGTCTTCATAAGTTCCAGAAGAAAACGATTTAGACAAGAAAAGACGGCGATGTTGGGTTGCATTTGTGCGGACAAAACGGGAAAAATGGTCGCCAACTGCAAGCTCGCGGCTTTGTTCACAGCATTTTAAGGCCGAGGATTTTGAAACTCCATTTATATCGATCCATGGAACGACTTTTGTTAGTCGTGCGGTATTGAGAAGGGATGCAGCGATTGCGGCGAACCACGCGTCGAAAGTCATGACACTGCCGACTATACTGCAGGTAAACTACATCATGAAAATTATGTATACATACAGTATTTGAGAACATGCAGTTCTGCAATCCTGATGTTTTCAGCACGTTCACGACTGAGTTATGTGACCACAAGTTCATATATACACATATATTAGGCTCATGCTAGTTATAATAATTTGCGCTTGCCAAATATACCTATTTTGTGGTTACTGCAGTCCTTGGAAACTCAGGATTTGATAGCTCATTGATCAGGACACTGTACTAGAATATTCCAGTTTACAACCAATAACACTAAATTAACTGTGCTTATCCATATCATGCCATTATTGTTTTTCAGACACATAATTGCAGCTATTCACTTCAACAACAATCTGCATCGGAAAGACAAAAAAATAAAGATGGCAGTGAACAAATTAAAGTAGTTTACCCAAAATTTAAAAATGGGTAGGCTACTGTGCGAAATGTCAAAGTGAAGCCAAATTATGGTAAGAAAATCAGTTTAGGATCCACCAAGTAGTCCCTCTTAATTAAATACTAAAAATGACTACATTATGTCCACTAGATTATGTCGAAGAAATTTTCAACACTTTTGTTCATGGAAAGTTGAACAAAAAATTGAAGGCAGCAAGAGAAGAGCTTGTGAGCATGACACCTGCTCACATGAACACCATGCTGGTAAAGCAACCAAGAAAGGAAGCAACAGAAATGTGGAGAAAGGCTATGGTTGTGCAAGAGGTCCCTCGAACTATGCAAGGTACACTAAAGAAATACTTGTAGTTGCATTAATCTACTGAACTGCAATATGCTTGGCTGATAATTTTGCTTGTCAAGGGGAGGGTCTTGCTAATTAATGGGTTAATTGCAACATTCACATTGTGGACATATTTTCTGTTGTTTCATTTAATAAATTACATTTCTTGTATTTTAGTGACTGAGCCCCTTTCAACAACTGTTGCTCCAAAAAGAAAAAGACTTTGCAGATCATGCAAGAATCCCATGAAAGGGCACAAGAATGTGAATGACTGCCCAAAAAATATGCAGGCATAGTTGAATATGCCTAAAGGTTATCATCAGCGACTGTAAATCAACTGTATGATTGGAGGAAGTGTATAGTCTTGATAAAAACTAAATTCTCATAATTAGTCTCATTAACTTAACTCATTAACTGACAGTACCCTACCATCATCGAGTAAAATTGCCTGGTGTTAGAAAGAGTAAAATACTAAAGTAGGGTGCATCTGCACGCATTGCCAGCTAATGGGTCAACAAAATAATATTTAATAATTATACAGGAAGCCTAATCAGTGATGGTAACAACTGTATTTCAAAAAGGGTCCTGAGACATTGGTATATAGTTTTGTTAACCCATTAACTGGCAGTACTCTACCACTAACAAGTTAAATCGTCTGGCCTTAGACAAAGTAAAATACTAAAGTAGGGTGCATCTGGGCACATTGCCAGCTAATGGTTTAGTTAATACAGTGATTTTGCTAAACAAATTGAGGGATGAGGGAACTTTTATGCAGTATCTACAGATTAGATTCAACAATATATTTTGTTCATAATTTTTTACTCAGATACGCCTTTTCGGGGTTCGCGACGCCATCTTGCCAAGTGGGGCAAACACAATAGAGCAACAATAGCATAACTCTAGGGACAAGCGCTCCCACTGGAACAAGATAATGGCTTTACCATTGTGTTTGCCCACTTGGAAAGATGGCATTGTGAACCCCGAAAAGGCGTATAGCCCCATAATGTTCCCAGTTCTTCTATGGATAGTTTGTTTTGTATTTCTTAGTCATCCATTTCCTCATCTTCAAAGCCAACAAAGCCTTCATTGTTGTCTTTTAGTTGGAACTTGCTTCTTATTGCATGGTAGGCACATGTTGGAAGAGGGATTCTATTTTTACCTACACGGTCATACACAAGGTGTATAAACTGCCGATATGCCAGACTTCTCATGAACCTATCAATGAAATTTTGACATTATCAATTGAAGTTATGATATATGGTAGGACGAGTGTATTCTAAGTGACCTATCAATTTATAATACAATTGCAAAGACACAGCTAAACACATACAGTTGATGTTTATTAGTTGGCTTTCAGAAACCATTTTAACCAAGTGTTAACAATCACAATAAAAAATACAAGGTTGAATATTCTGAATTGAATTTAACTTACGCCTCCTCTGAACCAATTTGCTGATAACTTTTTTTGTCAATGGTTCTGTATTTTCCCGCTGCCAACCGCAATAGCGCACGCTGGATGTAATGTTATGCACATAGATGCCAAGTCTCACGCATTAAGCGTGTGACACACGCCTCAGCATCATTTCTCACGCTCACACGCTTCAGTTTGATTATCTCACGCATAAGCAGAAAGTTAGCTGAGAAGCTAAAATGTAGAGAAATAATGGTGAAAATGTTTGAACTAATTTCTTTTGGAATAAGCTATCAATAAACATCAGACTGTAAAACTCGTGTTTCCTTGTGTATTTAAGAATGTTATCACTGACATTGCAATCAACACACTACTTCAGGTTGTAACCTGAGCGCATTTGTTAATCGCTATTGCATCAAGCTATCAATTATACGGCTTAAAGTTTGACGTACTTAGTAGGCGAGGCTATTACTCAGCTCCGCTAAATTATTTATAAAGCAATTGCTTGTTAAACATTGTGCCTTAACACAAAATGTACCTCTAAAATCTTGTTTTTGAGAACCAAAATGTTCTCAGAACGCTAGAAATGCCGTTTCCGAGACCCAAATTTCAAAACAGACGGTTGCTGCGGTGTGTTCATCTCACGCTTAGCTTGGACAAAATACGACCTTGGCATCTATGTTTAATGCATTGTGGAGCAGTTTCCATATCTTGAAGCACCCATTCATCTGATAAGGACTCTGCGCATTTCTCCATGTCTTGACAACACAAACACTTGTTAGCATTTTGGAAGCAAGGCTACAGAGCAATTTCCACAAGAGCACCTAAAATGTGATAACAATAATAGTGATTTTATACAATAACCTACGATCATTTGCAAGCGAATAGAGAACTGTTATTCGTGAAAAATATCGAATTTATTAAAGGTAACGTTTATAGAAGGACAACGTAACGTTGACTGAGGCAAACAACTCATAAAATTCGGCGCGCGGCGCGTTTGATTGCAATTGGCAGTAATTACTCTTTACATTTTTATATACATAGATTTAGAACAAATTATTTGTCATAGAAGCTTCGAGCTTTAATACTCACCAATTACTAAGGCTTTCTTTTCCCGCTAGACGATCTTTTAAACTTGCTAGCTTTTGTTCTTTCTCCGCTTGTCGTTGCCTGTACTCTGCAATCCATTCTTCATCCGCCATAGGTTCGGTAGAATACGGTTCAACATCACAGCTAGTCTGTTGATCATCTTCGCAATCGCCATTTTCACTGTCAGAAGCTTGCATAATCTCCGTTTCAATGAGCGTATAATTGCCCGGAATATAGTTAAATTCTGAGTCATCATCAGAAACCGACCACTGATCAGAGTCAGAAGACTTTGAAGACATTTTGGACCGTAAAAGACTCAAAAGAAGTCACATTTGCTTGAAATACAGTTGAATCCCACTATATTTTATCTTTGTATATAAAACAACACGAGTTCCTCGCCCTACGTCACAGCTGATCTCAGGTACCAGTCCACGGCGCGCTCGATCAAAATTATATACTGCACTTTATATCACGAAATAATATGAAAATAAAAATGAATATTCAAAAAAAGTATGCCGAAAACTTATTTGTAATTACTATGCTTTCTATTTATCAAATAAAAAAATTGGGTGATAGACACTTTAATATCTTTAATTGTAAATATTCACAAAATTTCAATACTTTCTATTAATTAATACTGGTCATGATAACTTTAAGAGAGTTAATTAATTATGATATTGTATCTTTCATTTCCAAACATGTTGCATGATAAAAAATCCTGTATTTTGCCAGCAGAAAGTGGAGCTGTGCCATTGTGCAATGAACTCTGCAATAAAAAAGAAGAGATTACATACAAAATTAACCTGCATAGCGGCGCTAGTGGGGGAGGTCTCCTCCACTCTCTTTCTTGTGCTTCTTTTAACCCCAACTCTAGTCCTAAGTCCTCCCCCCTAGTGCCACTACACAGGCTAATACAAAATAAGCAATGCTCTCACTGAGTGACATAAATATACAAAACTATGGTACTGTAAAGCATGAGATGGTATGTAGGGGTAAAAAACAGCACTAAAATATGTGTGTGTAAAATTTGAAATTGAATCTACATGCAGGGACTACTGAAAATTCAAAACATACATGCCCTCCCCTCATGAAATTCATACAAATCTGTGTATCGGTGGGCCCCTGCATTTACCAATATTTTTTGGCACAGGGTGAGGCATGGTCACACTCTTTCTTTTCGTTGTCACAGCCCTGGGCCCTGGGGGATTATATACTTGTAGAAAAATGTAATACAACAGCCTTGCAGTTGCCTTCGGGCTGGATGGAGAAAATATAATGCAAAAAGACCTGGTGTAGCCTGCAGGCTGGATGAAGAATAATAGAATGCAAAAGCCCAGGTGTTGCCTGGGGGCTGGATGGAAAGAAAATATGCAAAATCCCTGTGGTTGACCTATGGCTGGATGGAGAGAAATATATATTAATACAAAAGCCCAGAAGTTGCCTGCGGGCTGCATGGGAAAATAATGCATACTGGAATTGACTGATAAAATGCATGGTTTCATAATTCATACTCCTCCCAGAAGCAATTTTTCATGCTACTTAAATGCATACAAGCAACCCACAACATAATATCAGAAATTATATGAATTAAAAGTATGTGGAATTTCAACCTTTTCTGCTATAAGGGGAAACTGTAGTTTTTATATTAAATATAGCACGATATTTTGGTTGGTTTCTACAACCTAATTATGAAATATACAGGTCGCTGCTTGCTGCGATAATGCATTATACTGTACAAGAAAGCTGTTTTCTTAACAAATGGGTGTATATTGATCGTTTTGCCTGCCAATTTCGCACCATGTGAACTGTGAAATACTCGAGGAAATACTGAAATAATTCGTCTCTTTAATACCTGTACTGGCTTCAAATATCGTCCTCGGTCACAGTTCTCGAGGTTTTAATATTTGTTTGTTGTCTTTTACCGACTGGAATAACGTGTACGACTTCCACATCTTTGAACAAATGGTCAAAAGTTGAAAAAATACATGGAAAATACGAAAACAAGTTACTTTACTGTAAATAGTTATAAAAAGCTAAAATATTTTTGCGAAAACCAGGGGGTGTAAAAATTGTAGCGGGCTCAAAATGAGCCTTGGTCAGTGGTAATTACCATGAGCAAAAGGAACCAGTGGCGTCATTATGGCGTCAGAAAATGCCAAAATCCGCCATGTTTTTGGCTTCACTTTGCTGCCTGGCTGACATTAGCGTCAGGTCCTCCAGGTATTATATAGCTCAGTGATGGTAACACGCAACATCGTATATTTTTTTATATTTTAATTTGTACAAAATATTGTTATTTTGTTTTTAACTACAAAATTATAAATTGCCCAACTATATAAAGTGGGTATGCTATTATGTACTCTTTTAGCTTTGATTTACTGTAATTCAACCTTAGACGTTCACAAAAAGTTCCGAAATTTTCAAAAAACTTCAACTGCTTTTCGAGGAGTATTTTTATACTTCGCACCTGCTTTTGCAATGAAGTTTTTGAGATTTAATACATTTTTTTTTCTATGACGTATTTGAATCAATACTAATATACTCTTAAGATCAATCAATGTTGTATTGACCACACAGAATGATCTACACATCGATCTTCACAAACTGTACTGCATGCTATAAATCGGCAAAGCAAGCATGCAAAATAGACACTAGAGAGCTTTAGCAAACACAACGCGACGCCAAAGAGGACGTGAAAATGGCGTAAAAATGGCGTGGGCACATCCATAGATGGGCATATCACGCCATTCTTACGCCATTTTCACGTCCTCTTTGACGTCGCGTTGTGTTTGCTAAAGCTATCTACTTACCTGTTGAAAACGGTCTTTCGACTGTTTTTCCTCTTGTTAATTTGTCCCCTAAATAATTTTCATTTATCTTGTTTTGTTTTGGAGACTTAACATATAAACTTACTTATATAGAGACTTACTTATAAAATGAGAGCAAAACTATTTTTGAAAAAAGTTTGCAAAATGAAAGTCTTCAACTCTTCTCTCGGTTTGAACTCGCGCATGCGCATAACTTAAAAAAACGTCCAGTCCAGTCCAGTCCATGACAAAAAAAATGGCGGACGACTTTGCATTCCACAATGTTTTCACATACCCGGGTGTAAATCTCCGAACGGAATTAGTACCCTCGCATGGCGCTTCGCGCCGGTTCGGGGATGATCATGAATGTTTGAATGTTTAATGATGTGCTCCCCCCTTGCTCAAATATTTATTGCTTTATTAAATGTTAACGTACTTATTTGTACGAAAGTAAACATTTTGAATTTTCTCGGCCAGAAATGGACCATTTGGTATTATACTTCAGACTATGGTAAATGATACTCTAAGCTTTGCTTTTGCCCAAATTCATAGCGTAGTATTTGATTTTTTTTTTGCAATGACCTGTTGAATTTGATGCAAACACTTTTTTGTGGACGACATACCTTCCTGCCTCGAAGGCTTGTAAAAAACACCAACATTATAGTGAACACGACGTTGTTTTTTTAGTTTAATGTAGTTAATGTAGTTAAGACTTGTCTATTTATGCCATTTACTTTTCAAAGTCAGAGAGCAATATATAAGAAAAAAACGTTAATTTAGCAGAGGCCAAGAGGTTCCTAACTGTCAGTGCGTTATACTAGATGGTTTAGCCTATGTATGTGCAAAACATGACAGCGTAATTTTTTGAGCTTTTTTCAATATTCTCGATCAAATGCTACCGTTTCGAAACCAAAAGACTTTCGCCGGTATTTAAAAGATTCGCCACCCAGTGAAACGTCAGATTCAATACCCTATATTGAATTCGTCGACGATATCAAAATGATACCGAATAGTGGATGAATTTTGCCGAATCTTGTGCTAACTTAACCACAGTAATTATAGCTTCTGCAATATATCGTGTGCACGGCGATATATTGCACGCCGCGATATGGATGGCAACAACATTTTCCTCCGAAATAAATCTACGTTTTTTTCTTATATATTGCTCTCTGAGCTTTCAAAAGTAAATGGCATAAATAGACAATTCTTTTTCTTCAAATTAACTACATTAAACTGAGAAAACAACGTCGTGTTCTCTATAATGTTGGGGTTTTTACAAGCCTTCGAGGCAGGAAGGTATGTCGTCTACAAAAAAGTGTTTGTATCAAATTCAACAGGTTGTTGAAAAAAAAGCTCAAACAACTACGTTATGAATATTGGCAAAAGCAAAGCTTAGAGTATCATTTACCATAGTCTGAAATATAATACCAAATGGTCCATTTCTAGCCGGGAAAATTCAAAATGTTTACTATCTTGCAAGAACTGGGGCATTCGAGTTGAACATGTAGGTCTTTTCAAACTTCGAAAAAAGTCGTCGTTTAATGGTTACAGATCTATTTTGTGACATCATTTCAATAGCAAACATCCAGGATAAGTCACAGAAGAAGTTTGACCGCCATCGAGTAAATAGTTACGACGTTTTAAGTAGTTTTATCCATGTCTTCGAAAGTAAAAATATTTCTTGTTTAGTTCGAAAAATCATTGCTGGCCGCGCTAGCCCATGCCTAAATTGCATCACATAAGTTTCAGCTCGTCAGCTGGCGTTTCATCGCCCATTTTTATAGACGCCCTTGCCTCATCCGATAATTGTTTATAACAGAGGAATGATTTCAGTTGTCCCCGTCTGGAAAGTTTCGTAAATGTACGAAACTTTATTGTGCGACGTCTTTGGGTCAGTAGGATGAATGTCACAGATTTTGAGGAAAGAAAGGACCGATGAATACAAATGAGGGCAACACATGTAAAAACGCGCAAGTTGTAAAGACCTGCAACAGACTTGCACCAATTCTGTCTCAACAACTTGTTATCTGCAGGATGTGTTCGCACTGCTTGTTCTCAGCATGTTGACAAATTGTAAACGGCTTGTTACAAGTTGTTTCAACTTGTTATCGTCCTGCATTTCAACAACTTAACAAGTTGTGAGTGACTACCTTGTAGCAACTTGATGAAGTGACAGCATTGTTAGAACTTGTTGGCAAGCTTGCTACAAGTGAGTTGCGAACGTTTTACGCGTGTAGGTAGAATTGTTTCCAACAACACTTTCTTACCTAAGTAAAGAGAAGACGGGGACATATTTTAATATGGGATGACTTAGAACTAACAATTGTGTCAGCTGCGCGGTTTGCATACATAAATGTATACAGAAATATTATAGATTAGAACAACAGTAATTTGGCTGTAAGTTATTGAATAAGATTACATTGAGCATCCATGACGAATTAACAATGCCGACGTTTGTGTCATCTGAAAGAGCTGAAAGATAAGTCGGAAAAAAACAAGCAGAGGCCTTGATTTTCACATTTGTTTAGTATGTATTTTTGTAGTTCTCCTTCACGTTTGCGAATGGCCGAAGGCGACACCATCTTGTTTTTGTTCCGGTTTATTATGCAATTTGGTTTATATGACGATTTCACCTAACCCAATCATAAATAATGAATTCCTTTAAATTAATAATATTGACCTATATTTAATATCGAAATCTAGATGTTAAATATATCTGCTAATTTAATTCTGTTGTTAATTCTTCAAGTTTATTGTATTTCAGAAAATTATACTGAATCTGAATTATCGGATCTGTTGGCTGAGATAAAGATCTTGAAAAAAATCAACAAAGAACCACATCCAAACGTGATAAGGTTTATCGGAGGCTGTTCGTTTGAAGGTGAGGCTGTCGTAAATATATACGAAAAAGCTGATAAATCTAGAAGTCGAAAATTATCAAGGTATTTTAGTGGCAAGCCATGTTGTGTCTATCATTCGATAGCCAACGAAGTAAATCAGGGCTAACTGTAAGAACCCTAGCAGTCGTATAGTTGTTAAGAACCATGCATATAGTTGTAAAATATGAATGATATTTTTGAGCAACGAAGCAAAAATAATACAAATGGGATTTGGGCAAAAAGATTGACAGTGTCATAATATGTTTTCGTTTGTTATATTTACGTCTGTCTAATTGATTTCCTGTATACCAAGCAACGATTGCAATTTATAACCATGCCACATTCCTTGCCATTTACCTTTTCCTTGCATCCTGGATTTCGCTTCACGAAGTCATGGGTCGTATGCTCAGGGACTAGCTTTTCACCATTTATATTTTGCCATAACAAAAATAATCTGTTTCTTCTGCTTTAGGGAAACTTCTTGTGGTAACAGAGTTTTGTTCTGGTGGAAATCTGAAGAAATTCCTAATCAAAAGTAGAGTCAGTTATAACTCAGAAATATCGACATCAAGTTATCCATCAACGTTGAACCATCGTGAACTGTTGAAAATAGCCGTAGACGTTGCAAGTGGAATGGTTCATCTTTCTGCTCAGAAGGCACTTGGAAACTTATATTGATATGATTAATATAAATATATGTTATCTACCGGCTGGGAGGTCCGTACTGGAAAAATATTTTCCCGAGGTCTCACTAGCGGCCCGAGACCGAAGTTCGAGGGACGCTTCTGAGGCCAAGGGAAAATATTTTTCAGTACGGACCGACCGTAACGGTAAACAACGTTTTTTATTTTTTTCCTTCATGGAAAATTGAATTTATATCAGATTCCCGTATTGTTCGAGATCAGTGGCGTTGCCTAATTAAAACATGTTGCTAAATTTGAAAGCTGAGAGTCAAAAATCTTGAAGGAAGCATATGTTTTTACATTAAATTCATATACTTTATTCAAGATTATGGCAGCTGTGATATTTATCTCACTTTTTGGCTGTTCAAGTGTTTTTGTGTTGTTGTTGAATTGTTCAAACCGGCTGGTTAACCCGGTATTAGTCTAGGTAGTGATACTGATTCGCTGACAACTGAATTTGCCTCGGAATTTGCACAAGGATAGGAATTTTCATTGTTTTATGAACTAAAATTTTCCAAATATTTCAAGCACGATGGAAAAGGTATGCCTGTTTATTCAATTTTTGTTTATGTTATAGCTTTTCATCGTTAAAACTTTCTAAAACCGCCCGTTTTGAGTAGAGCTTCGACTTGACTCTTCGACTTGACTTCGACTTGACACCTTTTTTTGTACAATTGAAACGCTGTTTAAGATGAAAAAACATGTTTACACTGCTGTTTATCTCATTTTCAGTCTTTGAGGAAATTTCTTGTTTTTGAATTGAACTTTGTGTTATGATTATTTCTAAATAGGTTTTAAAAACCAAATCACCGCAAATTCTCAAAAGATATGATGCATTCTGCATGCATGTCGGCCAAGCCGAAAGCCGTACCGTAGCTTGACATTGTTTATATTTATAGCTACTATTTTTTCCGTTTTTAACATAAAATTTAAGATAGATTTAAATTTTGACATCGTCTAGGGAGTAACTGACTAAGTTTATAAAATTGCAAGCATATTTTGGGGGGATTTTTTTTGTTTTCAAATAAATAACTCTTTGGACCAGGATCAATATCGCAAAAAGCTGCCCGCTCACGCGGCCAATGAGATTGCAGGAAATCAAGATGAGGTCCTAATGTTCATGCATAGGACGACATCGTCCTACGACTTTGCAGGTTCATATATTCGGTTCAGTGCATAGTGCTATGTAGATGACAATACCACCGTTCGATTCAGCGTTTTACGATCTCTTTAGCGAAGTAAATTGTGTTTGTTTGCATTGTTTGTTTACAACACTATGCGGCCGATCTAGCCCCTTTTGAACACTCTGAATTTGTTTTGTTTACAAATTAACAAAAATGTAAACTAATTAAATATTCATTTCGCTTTCCTACCTTACACGCTACAAACTCGTAAATACCACAATTCGACAGGGATTTGCAATATTTTTAATTAAAACGATGCCATTTTTATTAAATTACGAAATAATCTAGCCCTTTTATGGCAATTCTCGTGAAAATGCTTTCTTTGTTGCAGCGTCGGTTTGTCGGCGCACGCTCGGACAACTTCGGAAGCTAAATCTCCGGGCTTTTTGCACCCTATCGGCTTGAAAGTACCGGCAATCGATTCCTCGTGATGTCATTGCCTAGATGGCGGATTTTCATTGGTTTATAGCAAGCAACACTGACCTTATATGGCATTTCGTAATTTATATCGCGTGCGGGATTAAATATAAAGATTTCGGTCATTTGTATGCGAATTTCAAAAAATAAATACAACAACTAAAATAAAAGCTACAACTTTTGTGTAACACTTGCGGGGAAATTCTAAATCCTGTTCTGGCAATTCAGGTTTATATCAACAATAATTGTAAAATTTTTATATAATTTATTAACATGTATGCAAATTAATTTGGATATATGTATTATGAACCGGAGCAAACAACATATCATTTTGAAGAGGAAGTCATAAGCTATCGAATGACGCGTGTCCTGTTGCTAGAGAGTAAACACGTCTGGAGATATTTACATTCGAAACAACTGATCGTAAATACAGCGCGTTTTCGCCTAACGATAAAGAATACTTAGTCAGTTACTCCCTAGACGATGTCAAAATTTTAATCTAGCTTAAAGAGTGAGTATCATGCAAGTGATCCTTTACGCGCTTGGCGTCCCACAAAATGGCTGCCTTTTATAACATTTATGAGTAATCTCTGAGATTTAATTTGTATCGGTTCATTTATCCCATTCGTATTGAAAAACAACTTTAAGCCTGGTTTTAAAATGTCGTTATAATTTCGCTTCCGAATCATTCTCCGAGTCCGACATTTTGAAGGGTAACGGCATGAAAACACGTATGCTGCTTATCGCTATATTCTCACTCTATGTCCACACATATTTATGAGATGCAACCGGATGTAAACATAAAATGTAAACAAAAGCGCGCAAAGGATCACTTGCATGATACTCACTCTTTAAATTTTATGTTAAAAGCGAAAAAATAGTATGAATATAAACAACGTAAAGCTACGGCTTTCGACTTGGACGACATGCAGCATGTATCATATCTTTTGAGAATTTGCTGTGATTTGGTTTCTAAAATTTATAAAAAAAAACCATTTCAAAAAGTTCAATTGAAAACAAGACATTTCCTCCAGGAAAACAAGATAAACGGCAGTGTGAACATGTTTTTTCATCTTAAACAGCGTTTCAATTGTAAAAAAAAATATGTTTTCGACAGAGTATAGTCGAAGCTCTGCTCAAAACGGGTAGTTTTAGCAAGTTTAAACGATGAAAAACAACACATAAACAAAAATTGAGCAAACAGGCATACCTTTTTCATCCTGTCTTGATATATTGGGAAAATTATAGTCCAAAAACAATGTAAATTCCTATTCTTGTGCAAATCCCGACGTAAAGTCAGTTGACGGCGAATCACTACCTAGACTAGTACCGGATTAACAAGGCGGTTTGAACACTTCAACAGCAACACAAAACACTTGAACAGCCAAAAAGTGAGAAAAATATCCAGCTGCCATAATCTGGAGTAAAATATAATGAAAAAGATATGTGTCCTTCAAGATTTTTGGCTGCCGGCTTTCAAATTTAGCACCATGTTTTGATTAGGCAACGCCATTGATCTCGAGCAACACTGGAATCTTTTCAATTTTCCATAAAGGAAAAAATGGAAACGTTATTTACCGTTTAGGTCGGACCGACCTATTTCGATCTCGGGCCTCTTCTGAGACCTCGGGAAAATTTTTCCAGTACGGACCTCCCATCCGGTAAATAACATATATTTATTATTATCATCGTTATGTTATTTTCCCTATTTGTATCAATTGTAGAAATATATATAGTTTAGGGCCACCCCGAAGTATTTTTATGTTTAAGTGGGAAAATTATAGAAAAAACTTAGCAAAAGCCTCAAGGCAAATCATACTAAAGCTTTATACATCCCTTTAGTTTGTTCATCGTGATTTGGCAGCCAGAAATATTCTTATTGGTGAAGAAAATGTAGCTAAAATTTGTGACTTTGGTTTGACGAGAGATATTGGAAGTGCTGAAGAATATATACGAACTCACCAGGTAACATGATAAATATTTGTCCACTCTTGACTAGACTAGAAAGACCTGATTATAAGTGTGCCTTGCCACAAGTTTAGTTTGATGAAACTACTATTTTGGACAAAACGCTCGTAGTTAGGAGCCTTGAAGATGCAATATATGTATTATCATGAATGTGTGGGCTCCAGTGAAGGTTGCGTTGAGGGATTACATGATTAGACTACTTGGAAAATATGATAAGAACTTGGGCGTTTTTAGTGAAGGGCCTTCGTCAGCACGTTAATAGCGTGGATCGAGAAAACACATGTGATTTTATAATAAGAATACAAAAGCAATCACGTGATAAATATTAACCAATCGGATGGATTTAATCAGAGCAAAGTATCAACAGAATTATAAAACCATATTGCAGAATATATTTATATTTAACAATTATTCGCCGATAATATTTACCCTAATCACTGAGCCAGAAGCAAATCGTTGTTTTAGTATTATAAACTTAATTCTTTCCGAAATTATAAAAAATATCTATAAATATCAATTTAAAATTGAGAAATTGAGGTATTTTCTACCAGTTGACATTATTGTTGCAGTGTTTCTTGTTCACACGCGGTTTTAAAATAAGGCGTTTTGACTTTGTGTACGCCTATTATAAACGAGAATATACGAAAGTTTTTCTATCTTGCTTAATTTCTGTTCAAAATATAGAACACAAGGATAGAAAAATCATTTCATCGTGAAAACGTTGGCAAAGTTTATATTTAAGATGTGGAGAATACACAATGAAATATGGTCAAAGAAACGCGAGATTTCTGAATGAAAAATCGATTAAAATAATGACAAAAGCTCAAAATTGCATTTTTGATCTTATACAATATAAGTGACCTAAGTAAGTGCAAATATCGGCCAGAGATATTTAATTTTGAAAAAAAGTTCATTCGGTCTTAAGAACGTAAATTCACTTGGTTAGTTTTTTGCAAGATAATTTTTCCGAAGCGTGTTCACATATTGCTACATTGCCAACGCATTTTCTTCGCCATTATCTCACTGAACGTCATAAAATTACACCTACATGTAGCTAACAGTTGGAAAAATATATATGCAAATATATGTCTGCAAAAAATTGTTAAAATTTGCCATTTTATCTCTAAAGCAAAATCATTCGCTCCACTGCGGCTAGGGCTAAATCCTGAAATTTCCTGGAGATTCACATTTTCCGCCATGTTGGATTTAAATGCGCCGGTGTTTGGGACTAGATTCGACTGAGAATTTTTATGAGGTTTCGATCAAAAACGTGAGAAAAATGATGTTCTTAATGAATTTCCTTCCCCAAGAAATTCATACTATGGGCAAATATATATACGAGAGAGAGACGCATTTAATTGGCTATATATACAAGAGTAAAAAAATAGTTGAAACTAAACATGAAAAAAACGCGAGTAGTAATGTAGGTAGTTTTCAGACTGGAGCAGGGTGGGGCAAGGGTCAGATGGGAGGAGCATACGGTCAGATGGGGTGGAGCAAGGGTGAGATGTGGTGGCGCAAGGGCCAGATGGGGTGGAGAAAGGGTCAGATGGGGTAGAGCAAGGGTGAGCATCACATTAGCATATGAGGGGGCCGCATGATCATTAGCATATGAGGGTCGGCACATTTAAAATGCAATGACGTCACGGAACAAGACCAGGCAAGTGTGGGTGAACAAACAATAAATTTGCTGAGTTCAGCATAAAAATATCGTTCTGTAAAAATATCGCATAGACTTTAAACTCCTTAAATCTCGTATCTTAGTGAAGTGTTTCTTACAACCAATATAGCGATGCTTTAAAACCTAGTATTATATTAGAAAGCGGAAATATTGCTTTCCAAAACGAGAAGATCTTAAAGTTTATCGGCATAGTAAGCGTTGCTAAGGTCTTATACAGCAATACAAATATATGTTTGCCAAGCGAATGTATACACATAGTTCTTATAGCGGTTTAAACCTTACAAAGTTTCAAGCGTTTTGGGTGTAGCAGAGTGTTAAAACCAGTGATTTTTAAGCGAGTTTTACAGGCGTATACAAACATTATATATAAACATTTAGCGGTTGCTGTTCGTTGTTAGGTAATTACGGTATTTAAGATTTTCTAGTTTAAAAATTTGTATAACATACAGCACACGCAAAATTAATTTTTAAACACATTTATTATAATTATGGTAAGCGCTAGTGCCTGTAGTTTACGCGATATGATTGGCTAATCAGCGGTCCAGAAAATCACGTAATGACCCTTGGGGCATTACGATATTTTTAATGCCCTACAATAAAAAAAACCCATATAATAAACTACTTATTTTACTACTTATGGTTGTGCCATAATTATAATAAACTACTTATTAACCTCAAACGTTCGATCTTTACGGTAAAATATTAAACCTCGGTCTTGCCGTATTCACCTCGCTATCGCTCGGTCAATACGGAAAGACCTCGGTTTAATATTTTACCGTATGGACCTCACTTTCGGTTAATAAGTAGTTATTATTGCTTAAAATTTATTTTACAACGTTACTAAGGTCTACTTCAAAGAGCGTATCTTTAGGGGTCTTTTGTATCTTTAAAGAGTTCTCATATTCGTGTCTGTCTTCGGGTGATAATCTTGCAATATCCTCAGCTTTCGTAGGAATATATTTTGGTCTCTCGTGAAGTAGTCTTTGTTCGTAACCTTCTCGTTGCTCTGGAGTCATTATTACTAATTAAATCTTTAGGTCTCCAATCTGTGGACTCTTTCCAATTGTGGAAAAAGTTGTATTTGAGTTTGGGCCGTTCTCCCTGTGATGGTGGTGGTGTAAGAAAGCCAGGTTTAGGAGTAGAAGGCATGGGTAGTGTTATCTCAATAGGTTTAGGAGCGGTTGGTGGTTCAACGATATTTGTTGTTTCAACAATTGCAGGACGGTGGACCGGAAAATCCATCTTGTTTTTAAAAGTTAGAAATCGATTTAGTTGGCCAGAATAAAGCTTGCTTTTCTCACCGCGGTAAGCTATGGTGCTTCAATAATCTCTTGCGTTCGCTGCTCGGCGGTGTTGTACATTGCATTTATAAGTGGTGGTTGGTGATAGGACTGTTCCGCACGTATTCGACTAAGGCCTCAGCTTCGCCTGGCAGTACATTTGTTTTGAGTCGTTGTTGATCATCCGTTGTAGGTTTTAAATCTAACATCAAATACCCATGAGGACGACTCGTAGCTTCTTCATAACTACTCATAAATTCTTGCACTCTTCCTGGGTTAATATGTCTTGCAAGCATAAATATTTGTTGCCTATCTCTTGGTAACTTGACCAACACGATATAATGAGCGTTGAGACTAATATTTCTCATCTTTTTTCCCTGATGAAATATATTTTGGATAATGTAGATGACGGACAAATTTCTGTGATGACTCCCTTTTGGGAAAAATCGGCTATACGTTTGTCCTTGCCAGATTGTGCCATAAGATCATCTAGGACGAACAAATTGCCTTGAGACACATCTACAATCCTGGCCAAAACCATCGGCAACACTCTTCCTATTTGACGTTAATTACAATACCACTGCAATAATTCTTCACAAACTCCCACTATCCCCCCGTTACAATGTTGAGCGTATTACAAGAGGTTTAACTATGTTCTGGAGGAAAAATCAACATTGAATGGTGGGGGGTCGGGGGCGGGCGGTCTAAATTTGCCATGATAGTGATAAAGTTGTTCAAATAATTGGAAGTGTCGCAGATGTTTTGTCCAGGATTGTAGGTAATCTGCTTTGTCGATATCTTCAGGTACTCCTTTATTGAATTCTATTCCAGGCATCGTTCTCATCATATCAAAATAGGATGGTTGCCATTGACCATAACACCAAATGATACGCTGAGTTGGTGGACTTATAGTTTTCTGGGTATTCTCCAACAGAGTTTTCACCCATACAGTCTTACCACTTTGTGTACATCCTGCTACGATACAAGAACTATAGTCATGGTCATGGTCATGGTCATGGTCATGGTCATGGTCATGGTCATGGTCATGTGTCATGGTCACGGTCACAGTCACAGTCACGGTCACAGTCATAGTCACGGACTATATGTAGTGTCACTGGTATAAATATATCTAATCACCTTTGTTTCAAGTAATTTTGCTGTGATTCTTGAAGAGTAAACATATCCTATGAGTGCGATGTTTGCGGTAAATCTTTTGTAAATGCAAGTAATCGTCTTCGCTACAAGAAGACTGTTCATGCGAATAAAAATCGTAATCTTGGACAACAAAACTTTATGGTTAAGGAATCTACAGTTCTGCAACACCCCTTTACTTGTATCGTAGCAGGATGTACACAAAGTGGCAAGACTGTATGGGTGAAAACTCTGTTGGAGAATACCCAGAAACTATAAGTCCACCACCTCAGCATATCATTTGGTGTTATGATCAATTACAAACATCCTATGTTGATATGATGAGAACGATGCCTGGAATAGAATTTAATGAAGGAATACCTGACGATATCGACAAAGAAGATTACCTAGATGTGTCTCAACGCAATTTGATCGTCCTAGATGTTCTTATGGCACAATCTGGTAAGGGCAAACGTATAGCCGATCTTTTCACAAAAGGGAGTCATCACAGAAATTTGTCCGTCACTACATTGTCCAAAATATATTTCATCAGGGAAAAGAGATGAGAAATATTAGTCTCAACGCCCATTATATCGTGTTATTTAAGTCACCAAGAGATAGGCAACAAATCTCTATGCTTCCAAGACAAATTAAACCAGGCGTAGTAGTTATGAGAAGCTACGAGTCGTCTTCATGGGTATTTGATGTTGGATTTAAAACCTACAACCGATTATCAACGACTCAAAACAAATGTACTTCCAGGCGAAGCTAAGGCCATAGTCGAGTATGTGCGGAAACAGTCCTATCACCAACCACCACTTGTAAATGCAATGTGTAACACCCAGCAGCGAATACAAGAGATTATTGAAAATCTTAATTACCCTTAATTGCCTAACAGCGAACAGCAACCGCTAAATGTTTATATACCATGTTTGTATACGCCTGTAAAACTCGCTTAAAAATCACTGCTTTTTACACTCTGCTACATCTAAAACGCTTCAAACTTTGTAAGTTTTAAACCCCTATAAGAACTATGTTTATGCATTCGTTTGGCAAACATATATTTGTATTGCCGTATAAGACCTTAAGCATAGCAACGCTTACTCTGCCGATAAACTTTAAGATCTTCTCGTTTTGGAAAGCAATATTTCTGCTTGTTATTACTTCGCACAAGGCAATAATATAATACTAGGTTAAGCGTCGCTGTATTGGTTGTTTGAAACACTTCACTAGATACGAGATTTAAGGAGTTTAAAAGTCTATGCGATATTTTTACACACAAAATATGGTGAACTCAGAAAATGTATTGTTTGTTCACCCACACTTGCCTGGTCTTGTTCCGTAACGTCATTGCATAATAAATGTGCTACCCTCATATGCTAATGATCACCCTTGCTCCACCCCATCTGACCCTTTCTCCACCCTTTCTCCACCCTTTCTCCACCCCATCTCACCCTCCCCATCTCACCCTTGCTCCATCCCATCGGACCGTTGCTCCACTCTATCTAACCCTTGCTCCACCCTGCTCCACCCTACAAATCCAGCCTGACAACTATCTACATTACTACTAACGCACGCGCGAACCATGCTAACGCCAACGTCGAAACATCTGCTAAAAGCGCAAGACTTTAACTTTTCAACCACATGACCACATCGGAAAAGAAACGCAAAATATTGGTAGTATTACTTTTACATTACAGTTTACTTTTAGTTTTTCTAAGTGGCTTTGAGATCTGAAAGACGTTTGGAAATCTTAAATTGCATTGGGCGATAGGGTGAAGAATCAAGTATTCTTATTTGTTTTCTATAATTTAAATGCAAAAGATCTATTCAAATTACACTGGAAATACATGCATTCATGCAGAATCCCCTCGCCCATCCGAACCAAACATTGTACTTCCCAAAAGTTATTGTAACATGAAGTATTGAGTCAATCACTGTAACTATGGTAACACGCAACACCGTATTACCAGTGTGACCAGATTTAGCATAATTATGCTAGTTTAGCATAATTTCATCATTTTGAGATGTGTATTAGCATAATGAAACATTTAGCATAATTCTAGCATAAATTTACAGGATCAGAATAATGTTAGCATAATGTTAGGATATCTCTCTTATTTTAGAGGGAAAGTGTAAAAAATCTTCCCAATACTTGTTATTTATAGCCAAATTAATGAGCTCAGGCAGTCAGACTAGTCCCTGATCTTGTATTCTTGCTCTATTTCTCATTTTCATTACCATGACGAATGACGATTATGACATCATTGCATTGCATTGACTTAGCCTGCAAGCAGTCTCTCTGAGCAGGCTTGAAGCACATGCTTGAAGTTATTCTGTGCTCATGCTGCATGGTTTTCACCCGAAGTTTGAAACAATAAAGATGCCAGCAGCACTGTAGCTTGTTTAAAATGCTCAAATGATTTCATTTTACAACCTTTCAAATTATTAATAGTGACATTTTAACTCTTTCTGGTCGGTCGCATTTTAATTATCTTGTCGCATTACAGAATCAAAAATACTAAAAGTTTAATCCCAAACATACCTCCAGTATACTCCAGTTGGTAATGGTAATGGTAATAGGCCGTGGGATGAGGGTCGAAAATGTTCAATTCCGTAGCACCCCTCGTGTAACCACATAATTTTTACATGAATCCATAGATTATAACTTACTTAGTTAGAATCCACTTCCCCCCAAGCAAAATAGTTTCACAAATTGAAGTACAACCTCTCCAAAGTTCGGGCTTTCTCGTGTTTCGAAATCCACGAACGGCCATTGTTGTGTTGCAACTACGCATGCGCTTGACCACAAAACACTTAATGCGCACGCGCAGATGGAAAACTGATCTCAACGCAGGACTGGACAAGAAAAAAATTATGAAATGTGCGAAAGCAGGGCTGAAGTAAAACAAGATGACATCGGAGTGTTTTCAAAATATATGATATTTTTATGTTCTGTGCATTTTAATGGAGTTCGCCAAACATTCTGAGCAATGTACCGTGTCAAACACTCGCCAGGAACACTTCCAAGCCAACATTACAATAATAACTTATTAAAAATATGGTGTTATTTTATACTACAGTAATTGCATGACGTTTTTGCAAGCAAATCTGTTTTTCAGGCTTTAAATATTATCACAATCCTAAACATTATAGAACACGCATACCGTAATTTCTCTATTAATTTCGGGGAGGGGGGGGGGGGCTTATTTCTAATATATACAAAGAGTCTGTTTGCACGTTTGATTCTCTTTAATATAAATATGCAACATCGGGTACAGTGATGTTACGTACCAAAGTATCAGTAAAATATCATAATTTTATTTTTTTTGAGGTCCGTAACTCAGGTCCGTAACTAAAATAGAGCCTTTTGATTGGCTGAGTACGAGGTCCGTATCACACCAGTACGGACCTCTCGCAACTTTTCGCGCCAAAACAAACAAAGGAGTGAAGAAATAAACACGAAAAAATAAACACGTTATTTACCGTTCTGGTCGGTCCGTACTGGAAAAATATTTTCCCTCAGTCTCAGAAGCGGCCCTCGACCTTCGGTCTCGGGCCGCTTCTGAGACTTCGGGAAAATATTTTTCCAGTACGGACCTCCCAGCCGGTAAATAACATATATATCTTCAAAATACAATACTTTCACGCTTCACAATTTTATAAATTAATTGCTTATAGGAGGGGGGGGGGTGCTTAATAGATAAATTACGATATACCATAAATAAGTATTACTCGGTGTTCACAATCTTATTTATTTTCTAACTCTCTTCCCATCAATTTTATTAGTCCAGGTTCCTTGTTTATTTATGCAGTTGCCTTCATCAAATTCTTCATCACTATTTTCAGCTTTACTCAACATATGTTCCTCAACTAAATCAGAAGTATCCAAGTTCTCAGCATACACAATTTCACTAACATTTCTAGATTTAGGCAAATAGAATACCAGCTAGGGATAACTGTTAATTAGCCGTTGCTTGAGCTCGGAAGACCTGTATTTCGATGCATCCACATTCTCAGTTTCCTTAGCAATGACAACAAATTTCTCAAGTAAGTCCATCATGTACTTTATTGATTTTCCCTTGATGATTTCAGTTTCGATGACTTCTTTACAGAATAAGTTGCAAGATATTTCATACACTGGTGCACATGTTGTGGTCGTCTTTGCCTCCCTTGCAAGGAATATGGTATAGTTGCTATAGCAAACTTTGTGGTAGCGGACCTCCAATGCAACACAGTCTTTATCTCTAATCTGCACAAGTATCCGCTCATCATTTTTCCTCTCAGCAGCTGTACATAATAAGCCAGCATCAATTGTACTTGCCAACACTAGTGGTGTTCCTCTTCTCTTTTGTGTTTTCTACACAAAACATACAAGTTTAGAATGCCTGTTTAAAAATGGCATTTACCAACTAAGGACCTGTTTATATGGAACCCGGGCTGGCTCGCTGACCGGACCAGCCCGCTTAGCGAGATCTCGCCATGTAATTGATTTTGTAGTAAAAACTACTGTGTGTTTATATGGACAAGCGGGCTGGTCCGGTTCCAGAGATCTCGCTTGAAAAAGGCGAGATCTCGCTTACCAGGATGAAAATTTCCCCATATACACATTCACTAACCGGGTCAGCCCGGTTGCCGAGATGAAAGTTGAAAGACGGACGCCACCACCAATTTGTCTGCGCGCTATTTTTAAGAACTGTCAAAACAATGTCAAAGGTCAAAACAACAAAATCATCCCGCCTGCCGGGATGAAATTTTCTCATATAAACACAAGACAAATTCATCCCGCTTACCGGGCTGGCCCGGTCAGCGAGCCAGCCCAGGTTTCATATAAACAGCCCCTAAAGCAGGGTGAATTTGACAAATTAACCAGGTATTAAAATAAAGCTACTCTGGTTTGTAAAGTTTATGAACATTGTGTTCATAAACTTTACAATCCAGAGTAGCGTATATTATGCCTGTTTAAATAGACTTATTATCTGGACAATTGACCCATTAAGATCCAACGCATCCAATAGGTACTCTAAAATATCATATAGCCATATAGGTATATGCACAAGACAGTATTTACCTGTAAGGCACAATATGACAACTTTTCCACCAAAAGGTGGTCCATAGAATATAAAGATACCGTACACAAGAAATTGTACATAATCATACCTTGTCTCTTGAAAACCAAGACGAATCTCTTCCACAAATAATGCAGCATTCTGGTAGTACATGCTTGTTTCTTTGAGGCAAGGTCTTACTTGGATCCACTGAATTGCGTGTAATCTTTCTTCTGGGTTCCATGTGGCATGTGTGGTCTACGGTATTAGCGACCTTTTCCGTGCTTGTACTAGCTCCGTTTTCCTCTTTTCTCTGTTGTCTACGTATCTTTTCTTCATCGCTAAATTTCTTGTAGCATTTCATGTGGTGGTACCATCTAAATCAAAACTTTCGTTTGTGTTCTCTGCCAAGTATGAATAGTGACGAATTCGTCATCAAACTTACCATACGAATCCTTCGCTATCTCAGCTTGCAGGCAATTAAGTTTCGCCCATTTATTCCTGCAATCGACAAATTTCTTAAGCCTTTGACGAGTAACTTTAGAAAGTTGCTCGGTTACGCCTTCAAAATGCATAAAACATGAGGATATTCGAATTTTCGACATATCGTCATTAGTAGCCATCTTGAATATGTTTTATTGAGATCAGTTTTCCTATCTGCGCGTGCGCATTAAGTGTTTTGTGGTCAAGCGCATGCGTAGTTGCAACACAACAATGGCCGTTCATGGATTTGGAAACACGAGGAAGCCCGAACTTTGGAGATGTTGTACTTCAATTTGTGCAACTATTTCGCTTGGGGGGAAGTGGATTCTAACTAAGTACGTTCTAATCTATCGATTCATGTAAAAATTATGTAGTTACACGAGGGGTGCTACGGAATCTGTTTTCTAAGCATATTTTCGACCCTCATCCTACGGCCTATAATGGTAATGGTAATGGTTTATTGACACATTTAGTAGCAGTTACGCTAATTTACAATGTGTTTACAATATTCTAGGAAACAGTAAGGAGGATTGGTTTTGTACATCCTGTATTACTGCAACATTTCCTTTCAATCATTTTCAGGATGACACTGAATTTATGTTGGCACTTCACAAACCAAACGGGGATTTCCCCCTCAATTATGAATTTTTCAAAGACCTTATACTTAACCCATTTTCCCTAAACCATACTTTAACAACAACTAACGACCTCGATCCCGACAATAATTTTTTTAATGCAAATACGAATGAATCAAACTATTTTACTGAGGATGACTTCATTTCAAAATATTCCAATTTAACTGAGACGTTTTCATTGATGAATTTAAATGCTCGAAGTATTCCTCAAAATTTCGACAAATTGAAAACTACCAAAACTCAATTAAATTCCCCTTTTCAATTATTGATTTATTGGAATTACTGAAACATGGTTTTCAGACACTACCGACTTACAATCGTATCATATGGACCAATACAAACTTTTGACCTGCAGCCGGAACAACCGACAAGGGGGTGGTGTGGCCATGTATCTTGAAAATAATCGATTTTATTTCAAATTACACCAAGTATAAGTCGATTATATTTAGGCGGGAGAGGCGTTATAATGGCGTGAAAGCAAATTGTGTTCATGCTATATATTTCTATAATTACGGTTCCACTTCAAGGCTATGACTGATTGAGGACATCATGTAAAGTCCGACGAAAGTCGATCTGCCATAACCTTTCAACGGCGGAGGTCACAGCTGGGAACCAAACTTAGGTGTTGAAATAGTACGTGTTAAAGATTTTTGAAAAAATCTAGCATGGCATTTTCATGATATATATGCCTACCTCTCCCGTTTAGGATGTGTTTGGCTATGTGATTTCGACCCCGAATTAGTCATTTGTATATTAAAATACAGGGGAGCTCCATGTCGAATTTTTCATTTGTGCGTATAATTTAAGTAAATAAAAGGTTTTCCAATATAAGGCGCATTCACTTACAAATATGTTGTTTATTTAAACTGGCATATACAAATATAACTTTTACATAATTTCCAAATATCTATATGGGCACATTTATATACCGAATATATAAACTATAATGAACTATCTATCTATCACTAAAAATTGTAACACTAATCCACAAATTGTACTAACAGTGAGTGATTTTGTGTCAGCCACTCATGTTCTATAATATTAGAGTAAAAATGAGGAACAAGTATTAAATTAGGAAAAATAGTTTTCAATGTATAAGACCACCTTAATGTGATCATCATGTTGATAAACCGAACATTGAACTCTAAATGCATTTTTCTCGAATAAGCAAAAATTTGCGATTCCATTATTGCGCGCAGGATATCTGAAGAGGTATTGAAGCTATCTTGATGAAAGTTTCAGCATAGACTCATCATATCAAGCTCTAGGTCGTGAACTAAAATAATTGAGTTATGTTGAATAGTTTTTAAATGGCGACAGTTTCCATGCGAGTCGTCAAATGCCTTTCCAGTTTTTGACCTGTAAAACGCGGCTTATGTCATGGGAGATTTTAACATTGATCTCCTTAAGATTGAATCTAGCCTTATTACAAGTGATTTCTTTGAAACTAATAACGCCTACGAGCGTTTCATCCTAAATTTTAATAATTTATACAACCAGCACTTTCCACTTAAAAAAATTGAATTCAAAAAAGAACATCCACGCAAACCCTGGCTTACTCAAGGTTTAATCAAATGTATCAAAACTAAAAATAGGCTATATAATAGATTTTTGATTAAGAAATCACAAGCCTGTGAGCACAGGTATAAAGTGTATAGAAATAAACTTAATCATCTTCTTAAAATAGCAAAAAAACATTACTATAACCTAATATTCGAATAAGCTAAATCTAATCTAAAAGTAACTTGGAAAACGCTAAAAACCCTAATGAACAAAACTAAAACTAAGGTAAATTATCCAACTTCATTTAGACACAACAACAAAGATATATCTGACGAAAAAATGATATCCCAAACCTTTAACGATTTCTTTGTTAACGTTGAACCTAACTTAGCTTCACTCACTCACAGTTTTTATCAGGTTCCTACCCAAATTCTTTTGTCTTTTTTCCCACAGACCAAAATGAAGTGTTTAACTTACTGTCCCAAATCAATTCCAACAAATCACCAGGTCCTGATAACATATATCCAACTTCAGTTCTCTCAGCCCTATTTCTATTCTCTCAGTTTTCTCAAAAATACTTGAAAAGGTTGTTTATTCTAGACTATTAAACTACTTAGATAAACTTAGTATACTAAGTAAAATGACCATGGCGGTCAACATGACATATGTGCCAAAACCCGAATCCGATGCGAAAGTCCTGAAAATGACCACGCCCAGAAACTACACTGCCGACATAGCTCCATCTCCCGAACCATCAAAGCTACAGACTTTCTGAAGTGCTTATAGTGTTTAGAATGGTTGCTTTTAGGGTGCTCACTGGAGGGTGATATTTGTCTAGGTACCATATTTTACAAGAAAATGACTATGCACCATCCCAGGTCAACTGCTAATTATGCATCAAATTACTCATTCACCTGGCAAAGTCTATGTTTTCTTATTTCCTAAAATTTTTTGCCATAGGATCAAAAACTATACTTATTCCAATATAATAATAATAGATTTCATCAGGGTTGATATTGTTAAGTTGAGATACAATACAGTTTATTTCACTTACCCCACGCCAAAACACGATTTCAGCCATATTTTGCTGTTTTATTCGCTTTTTATCACCGAGGCTCACACATATTATCTACAAATTATACTTGAACATAATGATAGTTGACTAAAGAATAATGCAACCAAGTTTCGTCAGGTTTTGAAGCAGTGCAGTGTATTTTATCTTCGATGTTGTAGAATCGATGTTTTGCTCAATTATCGCGCCAGTGCAATGTCTCGCCGCTTCTCTGCCCGATTTATCACACTTTTTCGTCGTCAAATGTAGTTAGATAACAGTATCCGGAAATACTTGATTGTAGAAAAGTTCCAATCGAAAAATTGATAACCTAACTGCCAATCCGTGGCAATAAATGGCCCTATGTGTTTCATAAACATGAATAACAAATATAATGCCCAAAGTAATTTGAAAGTCACGCGCAATCTTCACGAAAACACCGCGTGGGTTTGATGACAGGGGGGTGGAATATTTTCACGAAATAAAGGCTTTTGATACGGTTAATCATGAAATTTTGCTTAAAAAATTATATCATTACGGCATCAGAGGATTGCCTCTTTCTTGGTTTAAGGATTATCTTAACAACAGACAACAATGTGTAAAGATAAATAGTACTTTATCATCTATGAAAACGATCAAATGTGGAGTCCCACAAGGATCAATACTTGGGTCTCTCTTATTTTTACTATACATCAATGATATTACTAATTGCTCGACCATTCTAAATTTTATTTTATTTGCTGATGACACTAGTGTGTTTACATCAAATAAAGACCTAAAATTACTTGAATTCACAATTAATCAAGAACTCCTCAAGCTTTCCCTATGGTTTAAAGCTAATAAACTCTCGCTTAATTTAAAAAAACTAAGTATGTGATATTCACAGCTCGAAACAAATGCTATTCCAAAGATGATATTAATATCAGCATTAACAACACTGCAATTGATTTGGTAGACTCAATTACTTTTCTCGGCATTCAAATACATTGCCATCTTGACTGGAAACCACATATTAACAGTATTGCTCTTAAAATGGCTAAATCTATTGGAGCTATTAATAAGGTAAAATCGTTTATATCTCTTACTGCCCGACGAACACTATACTGTAGCCTTGTCTTACCTTACATTCAATACTGCAACATTGTGTGGGCTCAATGTTACACCACCAATTTAAGAAAGATATTCAAACTGCAAAAACGCATCATGCGAATAATAATGAATGCTAGATATAGGGACCACACAAAACCCCTGTTTTCAAAATTAAAATTATTAAACGTATTTGATATAAACAAGTTTGTAGTCGGATCCTATATTTTTAAGTGTCTGAACAACTCTGCATCCTTACCTCCTACCTTGAGGAACTATTTTTTACTAAATTGTGAGGCGCACAGGTACCATACCAGAAGTGTCAACAAGATTCATGTCAGAAAAGCCAGAACAACTACCAGAAAAATGACTCTTAAATTTAGTGGGACTAAGTTATGGAACTCACTCGCTGACGAGATTACTAAATCGAAATCTCTGAAATTGTTCCAAAAAAAACTAAAATCACTATTATTTACCGAACTAAATGAAAGCTAAGTACGTTTTAGAGTTATCTCATTGCTTATCAGTCTGCATATCTAGTTTGTATTACAAATATTCTTCAACATCATATTGCTATACTTGCATTGACTTATGATGCTGGTGATTGGTGTTTTTCACAAACTCATTAGAGTTTCTTAACCAATCTACCATGTATACCATAAATCCCATAAATTATTTATTTTGTGATGTATTATTAATACAAAACATTAATATTACATTATACATTATGATTATACGTAACTTGTAACATAATATATTCCTATGTGTGTTTTTCTTTTCTTTTTTTTGGTATATAAGAATAAAGTTTCATTTCATTTCATTTCAATACAAATGTAAAAAACTTACTAATCTATATCTATTTTATCTATTTACATCGTCCATTAAATATATGAAAACTTACTAATCTATACCCATTCTATCTATTTACATCGTGCATTAAAAATTTAAATAAAAAAGGTCTTTCTAATCAACTAATTTAGAATTATACAAGTCTATAGAATAGACCAATGTACTATGTTTAAAACGTTCAGTTTTACAAGAGAAATTATATATCCTTTGAGTATTAGCTCTTGTTTTCTTTTATCTAACATATTCTAGTTTCATTGGTAATAAGCTATTAAGTTTATGATTTGGCTCTAGCATTTTCTTAATTAAGAATACGCATAAATCATCCCTACGTTTCTCCAAAGTTTGTAATTTGGTCTCGATTAATGCTTGATGCAAATTATTCAAAGTGATCGTTTTTGAATTCGTTCAATACTCTTCTTCTGTTCTTGTGTTAGACCTCCGCTCCAAATCTCTGCACCATATTCTAGAATGGGACGAATTACTGTGCAGTAGAATGATAACAAATCACCCGTGGGGGCGCCATAACTCTTCAAAATCTTTAATAAATACAGACGCTTTGCCGCTTTCTTTGTGACACATTCAGTATTAGATTTCCATTTTAGATCATCGTCTAACCATATTCTCAATAATTTATATGATTTTATACGAGGTACATTGCAACCGCCAATATGAATTGGGGGTATCGTCGATCTATTTTTCCTAAAATCAATAATCATCTCCATACACTTTTTACCGTTCAATTCCATTCCTTCATCCTTTGCAAACTGTATCACTTTATCTACATTCATTTGAGTATTACCAATGGCGTTACCATCTAAATGATTAGCGATATTAATTACTTCATGCAATGTTGTGTCATCCATAAACATAACTGTATCTTGATCTTCAACAGCATTACTTATTTGATTTTGGTCTTTGGGTACGATAGACATTGGTAATTGATTTATTTTAATTATAAAAGCAATTGGACCCAGCTTACTCCCCTGGGGGAACGCCACCATTGATTCTTTTAAAATCAGATTGTTCTCCTTGAAAAGACGTTACTTGCGATCTATTTTAAAAGTATAGATAGATAGATAGAACATTTTATTTTGACACGCTAACTACGTCAATTAAGAATATTGATTTCCACGAAGGGCGTGTGTTCTAAAGTTATTATAGAAATAATGTAACTGTTCCAATTGACAAAATTGACAATATAGACAACTAACAAAACATATAGTTAACTATTTACAATAAAGGATTTATATAATTATATAAATATATTATTTAGCAACATGAGCAGCAATTTTTCTTTCAAATAGAGACTGGGACCCAATCCCTCTGATTTCTTTATGGACTGAGTTCCATATTTTTGCCCCATCAAACTGGAAACTCTTTTTCATGCTATTTGTGCGAGGCTGTGGCAAAACGAGTGTTGTTTCATTGTCACGTAGACAGTAATGTGTATTCTCATTCTTGTAGCTAAAAAGGTCTGTTAGGCTTTTTGGCCCAGACTTATTTAAAATTTTGAACATTAATTTTGCCTTGGCTTTAGTTCTCTGTACTTTTAGTGTCTCCCAACCTAACGAATTTAATGCAATTTGAGCATTAACCTCATTTCCCATGTCCATAATAATTCGAGCGCATCTATTTTGGAGCTTTTGTAATCGTTGTGATTGAGTTTCACCAAAAATGTCCCACACTTCACAACAATAAGTAAAGTATGGTTGTACAATTGCATTAAATATAGAAACAAGTGTATCACGGTCAACAAATTCTTTTAGTTTTCTAATAACAGAAATGCCTGATGTGATTTTCTTACAGATACTCTCAGTGTTGCTTTTCCAAGATAGATGCTGATCAACTATTACTCCTAGTGTCTTATATTCTTGCACTTGTTTAATTGGTTTGTTTTCAATCATTATGTTTAAATGTGAATCTGAAACAGTATGCACTAGAGATCTTGTTCCAATAAGCATAAATTCAGTTTTAGCAATGTTTAGGCTCAGTTTGTTTGCGTTTAGCCACATTCTGAGGTTTTCCAAATCAGAGTTCATTGCATTTTCAACATCATTTATTGATCCACCAGAAGCAGTTAGGTTTGTGTCATCTGCAAAAAGTCTTGGCTTTGTCCTATTTAGGCATTCAGATAAATCATTTATGTATATTAAGAAAAATAAAGGACCTAAAATGGAGCCTTGAGGAACATCACATTTAACTTTGTGTTCAGACAAGACGACACCAGTATTTACGGTGCGATCAGTAAGATATGATCTCAACAACGAATGTGCCTTATCCTTAATACCATAAATTCTCATCTTCTCAAGTAGAATTTGATGATCTACGGTGTCAAATGCTTTTTTCAGATCTATAAAAACTACTAAGTTAAACATTTTTCTATCCATGTTAACGTACCAACTATTTGTTGAATCTAATAGGGACGTAGCGGTGGAGTGAAACTTACGAAAGCCAAACTGGTTATCAGAAAGAATTTAGTTTTTAGTTAAATATTCATAAAGCTGGTCGTACAGTATTCTTTCCATGATTTTGCTTATGACTGGTAGTATCGATATTGGCCTGTAATTACCAGGAATATTACGATGACCACTTTTATAAAGAGGTAAAACTCTAGCTACTTTCCATTCATCTGGAAAACTGCAAAGAGTAATACTTTGATTAAAAATATATGTAAGTGTAGTAGAAATAGCTGGTGATGCTAATTTAAGAATTTTACTGGAAATTTTGTCAACACCACATGCTTTGTTACAAGACAGCCCTCTTAAAAGATCAGAAATTTTGTTGACCGCAATTGGTGTAAATGCAGTGAACTCGGATTCAGAACTTTTAGTATAATTCTGAAAATCACAGCTGGGTTCATCCAAATTGCTTGCCAAGTTTGGTCCAACATTTGCAAAGAATTCATTTAATCCTTCTGCAATGTCTGTAGGATTTGTTAATTTAGATTCATTGATAATTAGTTCATTTAAAATTGTGGGTTTCTTTCCCTTTCCAATCAAACTATTTATAGTTTTCCAAGCCTGTTTTAGGTTGCACTTTTGGTTAGCAATCTTTTAGAATAATAGTCTGTTTTGGCTTTTCTTATTTCGGTATTTGTTTGATTTCTGGCTTTTTTATAATTGAGCCAATCAGATTCTTGTTTTGTAATAATTGCTTTTCTTTTCAATTTATCTCTTTCGGTTATGAGCATTTTAATTTTGCTTGTAATCCAAGGACATTTTTTGATTTTACCTTTTGTTTTGAAGTGGTGCATGCTTATCCAGGACATCTAAAAAGATTTTTTTCCACATCTCCCACATACTATTTGGATTATCAGGAAAATAATAGATATGATCCCAGGGCTGATTCTGCAAATCCTTAAGAAATTTTTGATCATTGAATTTCTTCATGTTTCTAATTTCAACAATATTTTCATGACGTTTTACTGAAAAATTGATTTTTCTTATTGCGAAAATCATACTATGATCACTAATTCCAGTATGTATTACCCCAGAGTCAGAAATGTTCTCTGGTCTATTTGTAATAAAATGATCAATAAGGGTGGATGTTGTTGATGTTATGCGCGTAGCTTCGTCAATCATTTGTGACAATTGATATAGTTCATATATGGATTTGAGTTTTTTAGTTAATTGGTCTGGATTTGTTTTAAGTAAATCACAGTTTAAATCACCAAGAATGTGAATTTCTTTGTTTTCATCATCTATTTTTTTTACAAGATTTTCTAAATCAACAAAAAATTCGGATGACGAATTTGGAGGTCTATAAGCTGTTACTACGACAAATGGCTGACTTTGAGGCTTAATGATTTCAATACAAACAGCCTCAAGATTATTAGGCACTAGATCATGCCTAATACGATAATTAATGGAGCTACGCAAATACATACAAACACCACCTCCATTTCTTGATCTATCTTTTCGAATAATATCATATCCATCAATATACATTTGATTATCTGATATTGATGAATCAAGCCTTGTTTCATTAAATGCGATTAAATCGATGAATTTGTTTGACAAGGAAAAGCAAATTTCATCATATCGTTTTGGCAAGCTAACAATATTTAAAAAGGCCATTTTAAAGCCTCTTTCATTAGGAATTGAATTAATTTCTTTGAAAAAATTGCTGCTCATGTTTTGGGCTGGAGAGCAACTATCAATAGTATTTATTTCTTCATTATATCGGTTACTAGCTTCAGGTGATCTGACCATTCCTTCATTCGATGGCCCAGTGCAAGCCGAAAAAAAGGCTTATTTTTGCCATGCAGCTTTGATGAATGATCAACAGCATTGCGACTAATTTTAACTAACTTTAAGTAAGAGCAAAATTGCTTGCCCAACAATTTGTCTCCATTTCTGTTCAAATGTAGGTTGGATCTATTGAGATGGGATTGATCTATCTCACTGTTGTCTAAAAATGCTACTTCATACCTCTGACACAAGCTGAGTAATAGGTTGTTTGTTTCTTGAACTTTTTGGTGGGATACTTTACTATCATACCTTTTTACCACACTTGACACCGCGACATCACTTGAATGGACTTTTACCACTTGTATGAGACTTTCCATACGTTGAGCAACTTGTTGTGGACTTTCGTTTACTAAGTTATTGGTCCCCGCATGGATAATTACTGCTTCATAATTTTGACGATCTTCTGACCAATGTTCCTTGATCTTTTCTTCAAGATGCTGTATCCTTGCTCCACTATAAGAGTGACACCGGGTCGATTCAGTTTTGGCCGCTCTGGATATTTTTAAATTGTCAATGTTCTTGACCATGGAGTCACCAATGATGAGTACTTTTTTCTGTTCTGATGGTGACTGTTTATTTGTGGGACCTTCACTATGACTAGCAACACTTGACATATTTTGCTTTGTTTTTCGGGATTTTTTGACAAATTTGGATGTCTGCGTACTACGGTATTCGTTAATCTGCGCTTGAAAGCCACTGTCTGAGCCACTGTCTGAAGTATTGTCAGGTATGTTGTCATCTTCAACAGTCAACGCATCAAAACGATTAGAAATGGAGGGTCCCTGTACTGGAGAGTCAGAAACTGGCATGTTGGAGGTACTCTTCGTCTCGACAGTAACCCACTCGTGCTGCTTGATTTCAAGGAGTTGCTTCATAAGATGATTGTCCTCAGTTAACTGGTGAATAGTGTTTTGTTGCTTCACAAGTTCATCGACCATTTTGTTATTTTTAAGTTTTAATGACTCAATGGTAGCATCGAATTCAGAAGCTCTATTCAATGAGTTTTCCTCGTCGTGTTTTAGTCTTTCCTCTAGTCGATGAAGACGAGTTACAACCATCTCAAACTTGTCTTGAATCGTGGTTTGGTCGATTTCTAGCTCATCAAATGTTGGCGAACGAAGGGGCAATAATAAGGCAGCGTCCACGTGCTTCGTGTTGTTGTCGCTTGTCTCGGTTTCGTTGTGGGCATATTTCAAGAAGAGATTACTTAGTTCGTCTTTTTTGTCTTTCATTATCGATATTTTCTTTGTCTTTGGTCCATGCCACTTGAAAACCAATTCCTCGTTGATATTGGAATGAATTTTCACGTCGCCACCGGGTGATTTAACCTTCGTCAAATGCAAAACTGTGTTGGCGAAGTGCTTTAATTCGCTTGAATTCCCTTGCCATAAAAGCTGCGAGCCACGAAGTACAAGCAGATTATTTTTGAAAGTCGAACTATCAACTATCAACTTCGATGAAGAGAATTTGAGTTCGAATTTATCGAACATGCGGAGTTCAAAATTTCCTGACTAGCCGCCATTAGGCTGTGGTCTGAAATTTCGCGCGAAATATCTCGAGAAGTACGTTGCGAGACAACTCCAATTTTGTATCAGTAGGATCAGCGAGAAATTAGGAACAATTTGGAATGTAGTTTATCCGAAACTTATAATTTAAAGGCGAGAAAATGTTAAAAATCCAGAGAGTCGAAAAAAGTGATGCAGCCACGGTGTAATTCGATCACTCTAGTCAATGATGCAAGCCAACCAACTACAGCCGGACGAACGCCAATTTGAATAAAGTTGTCTAGCAACATGTTATGATCGATTAGATCGAAGGCTTTCCTAAAATCAAGAAACATAATACGATCAATCTTTCCTGGGCTATCCATTGCCATATGCCATTTATGTAACAGGTAGATTAATGCATGTATTGCCGATGTTCTAGGTAGTCCGCCAAATTGACTGTTACTGATCTTATCATGAACATCTTCGTAAATCCATTCGGTGGCATACGACTCGTTAATGAAATTGGTCTTAAGAGGTCCATCGTAGAACAGGGCTTACTCTTTGGATTTCCACATACCTTCGAAATTTTCCAAATATCTGGGATTATTATATACACAAGCTCTGGATATGAGGTATTCTGCAATCTGATTGGTTCTCTACTAGCAGGATATTAGCTCATATCCTGCTAGTAGAGAAAAGTAGAAAAATGGCTGGCAGATTTGGACAATTAAATGAAGAGGAAATTCAAGTTTTACATGAAAAAAGTACGCCAAAATGTTCTGTTCATATCCAGAGCTTGTGTATATAATAAAACAGTTATTCTACTCACTCTCGTCGTATATGACTGATAGCCGACTCGGCGCTATCGCGCCTCGTCGGCTATCAGCTCATATACGACTCGAGTTCGTAGAATAACTGTTAAATAGTCTACTATATACGAGTAAATGATTCATTAAAAATGTAACTTAATTTAATGGCTCGGCGAAATACTTTGCGAAAATTTTTATTAACTTCACATTTGGGTCGAACAGGCCACTTGCTTTATTCGGGTTAAGTTTACTTAGCTTTTTATTTACACTGTCTGCAGTGATGTGCGGTAGTTGCTCTTCAATTCCAACATTAAACCACCCATAAGGTATTTCCGGGTAATTACTAGTAAGACTGGTAAAATAATCATTCATAAAATTAGCAGTATCTTTCGAATTTAATGGGGTATCAGACTCTGGGTTACTTAGAATAAAACCTTGTTTACTCTTCCCGACATATTTTTTATATTTTTCCACCACTGCTTCGAATTAGAACATCGGGCAGGTTTGATTTTTTCACTGTAGTACTTCCGCTTCTCTTTCCGAATTTCTAAGATAATTTTTATTACGAAGCGACCTGTATTCATCCATTCTCCCACGTTGATACATTTTATTTCTGTTACAATTTTTGTTGGAAAACAGTTATCAATCATTGCATTAGTAATCGATAAAAAGGCGTCCACTTTGGTGTTAATACACGGAGCATCATAAACCGCTGACCATGTGTCCAGTCCGATACATTCTTCAAACGAGCGCAACCTTGTTTCTTTGATGGGTCTCACTGTGATCTTTCTTGTCTTATTTTTATCTTGGGCTTGTTCTTTAGATTTCCATATAATAACGCAGTGGTCTGAACAGCCAATCGGTGCCAGAAATATTGGTTTGTCATAATAAGAATGGGCATTCGTCAAGATTAAGTCTAGAATTGCTGATCCTCTAGTTGGTGATTTGATTACTTGTTTTAACTTACAGTGATTTATAAGAACTCTTTCCTGGAACCCATTACTTTTTGGATTCAAATCGCCAGTAATAGTAATTGATATATTTGGACTCTCGCTAATAAGAGCATCGTAACAGTAGCAAAAATATTCATAAAACCTTTCAACTGCTTCGGTGGCAAGTATACACACGCAAGTGCTAGTTTTGAGATTTTTCTTGGAAGCCATTTCGGTCGTAGGGTAATCCATAGACATTCGTAGTCCGAACTGTTCAAATCTGAACGAATTTTAAACGGAAGTGATTCTCTTATGTATGTGGCTACGCCCCCACCTCTTCGAGTTGGCCTATCTTTCCTAATTACGGTGAAATTGGGAAGATGTATGGCTTCATCGGGAATAGCATCCGTCAACCAAGTTTCGGTCACCATGATTACGTCCGCATTTTGTTGATTAATAATAATCGTCATTTCGTCTATTTTATTGAGAAGTGATCTAGCATTAAAAAGTAATATGTTTGGCAACACCCGTTTTACTACATTTTTATTGCCTGATGTGGAGATTTTGATCAAATTATTAGCCTTAACAAATCTCGTATTTATAATAGGCATTTGGCATTTAGTTACTGGAATTTTCAACAAATTACTTTTGTTCTGTTTGTTCTTCCTTGATCGGAATATTCGTGAAGTAATTCTAACAGGAATTTGGGCCATTAACGTACGTGGAATAACTTCCCCCATGGGTCATCTCAACTCAAACAATCTTTAATATTTTCTTTATAAGACCATATTATCAGAGACTTCTAATTGTCGAAATTTAGCTTTTTATCTGTGTCTTTCTTATGTAAAGTTTCGCTTCGATACTAAGTCTAGAAATATTTATTTTGAATTTTTTTTATTTATCGGGAATTTTCCAGCATGCACGCGCTTGCCGTAGTTTGACTATATATGGTTTGCCCACGCGCTTCAGTCCCGACAAAAAGATCTTATATAGGGTATTGTACCCTGGGGAATTCATTCCGGCCACTTAAAAAACCATAGCAACAGTCTTTTTTTGTCTTTCGGCCTTTTCCGGTTGTTTTTGGCTGAAAGTCCGGTTTGACCCGTACGCTACATTTCAAATTTCGCCGTAACTTTGTCAATTTTTATTGTTTTTATTTGAAAGTTGGTCAGTATGTACTGTGTTTAAAGCTCTATAAAACGGTGTATTAGCGAAAATCACACGGTTTAAAACAGAAGTTATAATCGACCAAAGGTACGGAATATATAATTAGTTTACGATATAATAAATATCAGATTACAAAGGTGTTAAAACTCACGGATATCTGTAAAACAATGTGTTTAGCGATTTGTTTGGCATTAGACTAGAACAGGTGTGTTTGCTGAATCGATTGGTGGTATTTTCGTCCGTTTTGGGTGAGGGCACAGAGTAGACACTATAAATAGGCCTCACTGTGTATCAAATCCTAATGTTTTGAGCGTAACCGATGCTTAGCCAGTGCGCAAAGGAGAGGCTCTCACCCCCCCGAAAACATTCAAAATGGAGGGCATTTTTAGACGTAAAAATACCGCAAAAATTCGAGTTACCTATTTAATGTTGTTAATCACAACTTCAGTCAAGGTAAACCGTTATAAAGAAAATAACAAGGGTCTCTTATGCCGGTTATTTTCCGAAAATATCGGCCGCCATCTTGTTCGGGGGGGTGAATGCCTCTCGTTACCGCACTGGCTAGGAACATGGCGGCCGGCCGATAATTTAAGAAAATAAAGAAAAAAAACAAATTCTGGAGAGTAATGTCATTTTGAAATTCAAAATATGAATAAAACAAGACGAGTTTGAGAGACTGTAAATTTTCCACTCTATTTTAAAGTCATCATCAGACAGAATAGCTGCCGGTTACGCATTTTGCCTGAAGTGAAACCTCTGTATAGTGTCTACTCTGTGGTGAGGGGCACCAAAGATACAAGCGCTCAAAGTCATCCGTTGGCGGTTGATATTCGACGGTGCCGTTTACTTAAAGTAAATTTAAACGGTTCCACTTTTTAGCATAATTTATCTCAATTTAGCATAATTTTAGTCGGCTGTTTAGCATAATGAATTTTTAGAATTTGGTCACACTGTGTATTACTGTATATTTCTTTTATTTTTTATACAAAATGGTAAAATAGTGATAAGATTTGTACTCATAACTATAAAATTATTGTGTTTACACTCTGAGGTGGACGCAAAGACTTTTAAACAGGTTTTCCAACCCAATTGACAAAGGTTGCGGGGGTTAGTTAGTAGTTAGTGCCCAAGGATTAGTTTTTGACGAGGGAGGAAATGCGGAGTATCCGGAGAAAAACCTTCGAAGCGCAGAAGAGAACCAACCAATCTCAACTTACATGAGTTTATCAAGCACACAGACGTTACCCAACCTAAGTAAATCCATGCCCTCGACCTGCTCTATAGCCGGCTTAACTCAGAGATAAGGGCCAGCGCACTAACCGCATCTGCCACCCGTGCTTCCCAAATATATAAAGTAATATAATTGCCCAACTATATAATTGCTTAACCATATAAAGTAGGTATGTTATTATGTACTCTTTCAGCTTTGATTTACTGTAAAATTGAACCTTAGACGTCTCACAAAACGTTTCGAAATTTTAAGTGACTGACGTATACATTAAAAACAAATTATTTGTAAGCCAATCATGAGGTTGCCAGTTACCAGTTTTCTCTCGGCCTAAACTCGTGCATGCGCATAACGTAAAAACCACGTACTGACATGATGACGGACGACTTTGCATTCCGCTATGTTGTCACTTACCCGGGTGTGAATATCCGTGCGGAATTAGTACTCTCCCACGGCACTTTTTTGTGTAAAAAATTCACTAAATCGAAGCGGAAAAATCAATAAAAAAAAATTGGTTTAGTAAAGGTGAATGCCAGACTCCGGCACGCTTAAATTCAATATGGCGGTCAGGGGAGCAGGCTTCCCCAGAATATTTTGAAATGTAGAGTCTCTGAAACGCCATTTTACGCACTTTGGGGGAAGATTTTATAGAATTCTGATGGTCAGAAAATGTTGTATATTAGATTAGCAAATTTTTCAAATTGTCCAAACTGGCCTTGAAGGTTTTTTGTTCTTACTTGACATGCCTTGAATGTATTTTTGCCCGACCAACACGGCAAAATTTACCCTACAAAATTACAATTGTTAAACATTGGGGGGTGACTCACCCCCCAAAACCCCCCACTAGTTGCGCCCCTGCAGAGTGCTCAATATATCTTTATGCTTTAGTATGGTTTATATTTGTTGGATGTTGCTTGTAGATCTCTTTCTAGCTAAAATGTAAAAGTTATTAATGTCTCCGTAATCCATTTTGTAGAATCTACTTCCAGTGAAATGGATGGCCCTGGAAAGTTTACTTCATGGTCGTTTCACGACAGCTAGCGATGTGTAAGTTCATACTAATTGTAGAAAACCAGATTTGTAAAATTTAGTTGCCTGCTAGTTCCCCAATAATTTAGTATTCTTTTGACGCAGGTGGAGCTTTGGCGTTCTTCTTTATGAAATTACAACTCTCGGTAGGTAATGCTCGATAATCTAAATTGCGACTAACTCTTTTCATATGCATGTTATATATACTATACGAGTAATACGTTAACTAGAAATACATGCATGCAGCAACCCCTTGCTCTAACCAAACAATTATAGTTCTCAGACATTGTTATAACATGAAGTAATTCTAATTAGCAAACCGCTGCGCGGATCGAACGCTGGCTCGTCTCAAGTCAGTCACGTATTGAAATGGTAGTCATGGTAACACGATGATATATATTCCATTTTTGTACAGTACAAAACGGCAATAACAATAAAAAGAGTTTTATATATAGAGTTTTAAATTTCCGAAATACATAATGGAGGTAAGTTATTGTGCCTCTATAAGCTTCGAAATGAATAAAATTACACCGTAGACGTTTCGTAAAACGTTCTGAAAATGTTCATGAAACAGAAACTGCTACTTGCGCATTGCTGATAAGCTTTGTGTTTGAAATAGAAATAGTAAAAATTATACAATTTTCTTGTGAGATTAATTTGGTATATATAACATAAAATATAATAATTCAAGAAACTTACACATGCGCTGAAATTATTTAGTGGAATGTCGTTTTTTATAAGCAACAATCATCTAAAACAACAAATACATCAAGTCATCACTTAAAATTAAGTAAAACAAATTTGCCTTATATTTTACGAATTTCGATCAGGTAATCTATTCTTGTCCATTTTGAAAGTAAAAGCGAGAAAATTCGTGCTACAGCTCTTCCACCAAACGACTTTCAAAGTTTCTCGTATGTTTTTAAAAAAGACTTTTAATAAACGTTTTATAAAAACTTTCGCACATTCCACTCCTGGGAATCCGTTATATATTTGAGATATTTGGAGGCCACCCATGCAATGGCAAGCCATAGCGACGCGCCCGCAATCATTGATGAGTTTTGAATCGGCTAGCGCGCTCTCTTTTTCACGGGTGTAAATAAGAAAGCATAATTAGTACCCTCGCACCGGGCTAACGCCCGGAACGGCGCTTCGCGCTCTTGGCTTGTCGATTAATTGCAACACCCATCGCACAATTAAATATAATAAAAATGTATACACTTTGTGTAAGACTATCCCTAATACAACGCAAATTTAATATTTAGGATTTGTATCCTCATAATTTAGTTGCAATCGCTCAACCTAACCAGATAATTTAGCTGGAATTCTTTATAGTGATTGTTGATTACCTGAATATTAGGCATGGAATTTATCATGGAGGTCATATTCAACTTTTGACAAGTTTGGTAGGGGAATAGCAATGAGTAATGCCTTGCCCCAATTGGGAAAGTGCGGGCATATTCAGAAGCTTTACTGAACAGTCAACTCGTGATGAATGCCCGGGGTCAGGGGAATCTAGCATCTTCTTACTGCTGACAGTACTTTTAATTAACCATTTTGTAAGACATTTACTGAGCTAAAAATGTCATTAATTGTCCACTTCCGTTTGTCCACTCTTTCAAAAAAATTGCAAAGGTCCCTCACACGAGTGTCACACTTTTTTGTGAATTCCCTTCGTCTGCGACCCGCATTTCCCATTGGCGAAAAACATAGGTACATGCAGTAGCAATATTCTTAAGCGGTGCTGTTGCAATATGATGCAGGCCCTCCTATGAGGCATTGAAAAGATACAAAAAGGGAAAATGTTTCGTACATAGAGTATATGCTTTATTATTTTATTCTCGCCATTAATGCTACGGTAAGTACACAAAATTTGATTACAGGCAATGCCATTACGATGATTATGCTTCATCGGCCATTCATTTGGGTATTTGTGTTCTTACTGGCATTCCTCATGCCACCTGACCTGGGGTAATTAACAAAAAAATTTAATGATTGGAGACGTCCATATTTTTATTGACAAGCATTCGGCCACAAAACTGTGGTCTTCGACACGTAGTGCAGGACTAATGAAAATAGCTAACTTCTATACTTGTGCATGCTAGAATACATCATGGTGGAAATTGTAGTCAAGGTATCTGTCTGTATGTGATGGTTTTCTGTAGGCGTCAACTGCAAAACCGTTTTAGTTCTGAAATTAGTTTCAGCAAGAAACTTCTATGTATATATATATATATATATAACTGTGTTGCGGCTGTAGTATATATAAGAGTGCTCTTATATAAAAAATTAGTGTTGCAACTTTAAGTTTCATGCAATTATGCAATCTTCAGGCAATTGTATCTTGTTTGATTCAGTCCGTTACTTGATCACGCTATCCCGTTTGCTGACGCGCGCATGGTGCTTGTTCGTTGCGTGCGTTTAAATTTTCCCGCGTGCCGACATTTGGAAACACTTCCGATCTTTTATTTAGCGTGTTTATTAACAAACCCAATTTTTCCTCTAAACAAAGATGGCAACGTTTACCACCAGCTGAAATTGAATGGGTAATGCTTCAAAATGGACCACTGGATGGAGAATTTATTTGTCCTTTGTTTCAATTGCCACACATACTTGGATCGTTCCGTCTCATTTGAGTGATCAGCGTTTTTGAAAGACTTCTTATGGTCGGCATACCGTTTCTCAAATGTACCTGATGTCATACCGACACACAGCTTATCTTGTTTAGATATGTCTGTAAAGCGGATGTCAGAACAACCGGATCTAAGGAAGTTAAGCTGTACATCGGTATGACATCAGATACATTTATGAAACGGTATGCCAACCATAAGAAGTCTTTCAAGAACACTAATCACTCAAATGAGACGGAACTATCAAATTGTAATGTAATACCTAATGTAAATGCAATTTATCATGGATTCTGGCAGTGGAAGTGCGGATCGAATCTTGAGATTCTTCAGGCAGGTCTTTAATAGCTGACAATGTTCCAACATATGATATTGTCTGATAGGATTTGATGGGCTTATTCGAAACTTAGAACGTCATTCCATGATTTGGCGTTGAGCGTTGGCCATTGGCTTGCTAGAGCTTTTACGTCCAATTAACAATTAGTCAACGAGGCCGAGTTGGCTATTGGCGAATAGTCAACGAGGCGAAGCCGAATTGACTATTCGCTAAGAGACAACGAGGCCGAGTTGTCTAATTGTATTAGTATAAACCTACTATAGTATATTTCAAGCTGCATGTGTGAAATAGAAAAGTTTTTAGCGAAATTTAAGAGCATTCGTGAGCATTTAGTTGGTTTCCTTCGACTTTCGCGATGGCTTCTTGTTTACAAAACGGCGAACGCCCGAGTTAAAATTCATTAAAAATACACGACTTGTGAGTTTAAATATTAAGAAAATATTCGGCTTGTGCAGCCACGCGAGAATATTACGTCATGCTATATAACCGGCAATTTTTGGGAGAGCAAATCGTGGATTACACGAAGTGACGTTTTCGTTTATATCTTGCGAAATATCGAGCGTTATAAGATAATCTATGCATCTCTAGAATCCTTGAACAACAATGAGTATTTTGGTGTATAGTTTGTTGCTTTAGCATGTCTAGAACTCGAGTTATTCGGGAACGTTGGCGTACGTATTGATGTAAAAAATTGTCTGCCATGTTGAATTTGATTTTAATTAATGAAAATGAAAATGGTGGAATTTGTCCCCCAAAAAACCGGAAGCCACACAAGGTTTCGAGTTGTGACGTCACTTGCACAAGCCGAATAGGCTATAACAACCATTATAATATAGTCATCCACCGTATATGAGCTATTCTGCAATCTGATTGGTTGAGCTACTCGCCGTATATTATATCTTATTGGATTCTTCTGAGCCCAATGTGGCAAAATATTAAGTCGAGACTTCAACATATTGCAAGTCGAGACTTAACAATATTTTGCCATATTGGGCGAAGATGAATCGAATAGGAATTTTATTATATCGAACAAAACATTTATAACACAAGAACACGTTGTAAACGAGAGTAATCCAACAACAATGCGATAAAACTACAGCGAAAACTTGTGTGACACTTCGGCCGAGAATTTGCTTAAATTACGAAAACGAAAAGTAAATAAACTAGTTTTATAGAAAGCAAAAGTGTACCTTAATAATACTAACTATCTTTCAGTCTATTTAAGACAATTTGACATAATTTAAATCAGAAAAAGAACTCTGATATACTGACCTTTCGACTTGTTGTAAACAAATGAATTTCAAAGGCATGTTTTCCCGCGCTTTATTTTTAAACAAAACTGATAAAAGAAACGACTTCAATTTTCCAAATCCTTTCCTTTGCTTTACATTACTTCGCCATACCGTTTGCTTTGTGTTTAAAATAAACAAAACATGTTAAAAGGTGAGTTAAACAGGGAAAAAAGAAGCGATAAGCTACTGTCCTACATGCTCCTGTCCTACATCGTAAAATGTCGGACAGGCACGTGATACTATTGAGAACATATGATTGGTCAATCGTATGTGAAAGAATGTGACGGTATAATAACAGCTCATATACAGTGAGTAGCAAAAACAAAATGGCGGCACAAAAACTGTAAGAGTTTTGTGAACCCGAAAACAACTTTTTGGAGCCTTTTTGGAGCAAAAGGATTTATTATTTAGAAACTAAGTTTAAAATAAAGTTTTTTTCAGGAATTAGTACCGAAAGAGCAGCGAAAAAACATGTTCAGAATAGAAATTCTTCGGAAAACGGAATAGCAAGCAAAAACAAATAATTTTGCACTCAACAAGCACTTGTTTTACATGAAAACCTATATAAAAATATCTCAAGTCTTCAGGAATGTTGTTCTAAAACTGTTTCACTTTAAGTGATAAAGCAAAAGCATATTATTAACAAAAACATTTGAATATTTTAGGCCAAGTTGCGACACGGATCGTGGCTAAACAAACTGTCAAAACATTACAATACAAAATAGTCTATTAATGCAATTAATATTTATATTATAAAACAATTATACCATTTGCTCTCGTCGTATATGGCTGATAGCCGACTCGGTGCTACGCACCTCATCGGCTATCAGCTCATATACGACTCGAGCTCATGGAATAATTGTTAATTATATCGAAGGAAAGTTTCAAGTCATATTTGGCTAATAAAAAGAAAGAAAAATGGCTTAAAAAGACCAAAACGTTAGTTGTTTTTAACTGTATACAATTTGGCGGGAAATCTCGAAGCACAATAAAACATATCATTTAAACGGAAAAAAGCCTTGAAATTTTATAGCTAAATGGATGAAAACATTCTTAAATATAGATAAGGCTAAAGGCCAAGAAAATATAGTTAAGTAACTATAAGCGATTGTGTTTTCAATAATTTTGCTCGAAATATACATGTGAACAAAAATTGTCCATATTCATAAATTCGACAGTCCATTTCATGTTCAAAACCGTAAAAGTAAGAGTAAAACATCAAAATTTTACCTTTTTTGCAAGCAGTTTCGAAGATTACTTGTTAGTTTTATTCCAGAATAAAAAGTAGGACATTTTATGAAGGTTTTTTTTCTTAAAAAAGCAATTTATTCACAAGTTTTTCTCTCGCTCTTCGCTACAAGTAGGCTAATGCCTGGTGGTCCTCTTGTAGAGTAGATAATCAGAACGCTGGACTTGCATTAACCTACTAGTAGGTTTATACTAATTTGGATTTGTCGATGGCGGCGGTTGAGTTGTTATATTTAGATCGTGAATTCTTAAGGTGGTCTTCTACTCAAAAGTTTTAGTTTTGATTTAGTTTTTTGGTACCAATAGAAAGATAAATTAAAAGATAAAATCGGCAAGATAAATCGGCAAATCGAGTTACAAATATTAAAATTGGAGTATTAGAAAAAGGGAATGCACCACGAAGTCTTACTTCTCCTTCAGAACAGGTCTGGGTAAACTTTTCATATGCTGAATGCACTGATAATTTAAGGTCAAGGTCAGGTCAAGGTCAAATTTAGAACCGATGGCCCTAAATTTTCCAAGAAAGCTTAAAATGTTCAGCAAAGGCTGCTCTTTGTTCTGAAAAGTGCTAATATATTTTATGAGAAATGGAAATATATTTACTCTTCCCCATAAATGGATAATTTTGCCCGAGGCTAACAACGACATGTCAATCAATAGCTATGTTATAAAATATTTTGTTGGTTTTTTTGGTTCAGAACATGAAGCAATATAAGGATAGTGTTTGTGGAAGTTTCAAATGATTCCTACCAATCTTTCTTGAGATATCCTTTTCAGACTATTGCAGATAGGCCAATATACTGAATTGCGGCAAATCGAGTTACAAATGTTAAAATTGGAGTATTAGAAAAAGGGAATGTACCACAAAGTCTTACTTCACCTTCAGAACAGGTCTGGGTAAACTTTTCACATGCTGAATATAATGCACGGATAATTTAAGGTCAAGGTCAGGTCAAGGTCAAATCTGCGGAGGTCATTCAAGGTCAACGCGTTGAGTGGAAGACCACCTTAAGTTTGTTCGCGTGTCTTTCTTTGCTGGTTTTTTGGACGAACAAGGATCTTCCTGTCAGGAAACGTGAAAATTAAACCAAATTGTTGTTTGGATATAGTTACTCAGTTCGCACTTTGTTTTTACTATGGGTTTTTTTAAGTTGTTGATTTGTATATGACATATAGTAATTCTTGCTTTCACACGATGTTTGCTTACAGTACTTTGTTCATGATACTGCGGAAAATGGGATGTTTTGACGGTTGGAAAAATTGTAAGGATTTTGCACCCATTAATGATTGATTGCTTGCTGAATAAAACGAAGGTGTCTGTGATGCCCAGCCTCTCGACTGATCGGCGCTTCGTATTTTTTATTATTAACAAAGGAAATTACAGAACAAGAGAAACATTTGAATCATGGCGACACGGAAACAACGTACAAAGGACAATGACAATAATTGATAATTTATTAAGAACACTACTTTGCAGCTTTACGAAAGAAAACTGAAGTGCGTGAGTTTTACAAGAAATATATCAGAAAATATAGATATACTAATTAAATAGTTAAGAAATATGTTACAAGAGACAAATCTTGACTAGTTTTAATAATTAAGTTGCTAAAATTGGTTCACGAATGTACTGTATAGTTATTAAAATTTACTATAAAATGAAAATCATGAAAACATACGTTATTTATAAATCAGTAATTTCCATCACTGACAGATGATATTAAAAACGTTTGAAAAAAATCTCTTAATTTGTGTTAAAGCTAGGTATCACGAATTTGCGTTGCTTTCTCAAACCGTAATGCCGAATCGCCGCTGGTGGAAATAGATTATTAAGCTTGTGATCAGCGTTAGCATTAATACTCTTGACCAATTAATTTATTTCTGACATGCCTCTTTTCGTCCAGCACTGAGGGTCGATAACTTACTGTATACCAGGCAGTCTTTGTAATTGCTACTTGAGTAGATAATAGAGAGTACTGATCGTTGTACTCGTTCAATGGCGTCGCTCGTATAGATTGGTAGGACATAGCAGTCCATGCATGTTAGTAATCAAATAAATGAAGTATGGAATAAACGACCTCGAGCTTGATTGGTTCAGCCTGAACTAATAATCAGGTTGAGCACAGGTAGTTTGTATAAACTGAAATGCTGCTTCTGATAAGCTTCGGGACTTTAGGACCTTCTACCTGAAAAATACATGCAAATACATACGTTCACTAAGTTTCAGACGACGGGGTTTCGCTCGAAACGTTGTATTTTTCAGGTAAATTGATCTTAAAGACCCGAAATTTATTGTATAGACGCTACGTATACTGCCATCACTTGTTCGGAATGTTGCTTCTGACTCTGGAATCCATTACTGAGAACCTTTTTGTTTGTCATAATTATAATTGTTATTCCATATGTCACTTCGGAATGTTAAGTTCTAATGTATGCAGATGATACTGTGATTTTCTATTCATCAAAATCCGTTGCTGAAATCGATAAAGTTCTGGAAAATGCTTGAAGATCCTCATGTGATGCTGAAAAACTTGAAAGATTCCGAAATCGTGCTGCGAAAGTTGTTTTCAGTTCAAGAAAGAATGCAATGGAGCCTCTTCTATGAGTGGCGAGATTATCATGTTTATAAATTAGTTAAAACATTTGACCGAAACTATACCTCAATTTTAAATATATGTTTTCACTCTTAACCGTGATATTCAGAAAGATCCACTGGAGAAAGTAATCAGGTTCATTTTTCTAAGATGAGGACTGAAAGTGCGAAAAAATCTTTCCACTGTGATGGTTGTATTTTACATAATTCTTCTTTTAAAGTAGATTTTTCAGTAAAGAGGAGGTTTAAGCGTTATAAGAAGAATATTTTTATACTTGGACAACATTATGTATTAAATTTATTGTATGTATTTTTGTTTATGCAATTTGCAGGACCCCTATTGATACTAGCGCTTTGATCATGCTGATTGGGCAATCCCTTTTAAATAAAAGTTTTATCCACCTACCACCTACCTAATTACCGACTTACCTACCTACTTACATGTCTACTTACCTACTTACCTATATCTACCTTCCTACCTACCTATCTATTCATCTATTTCTATCGCTCCACCCATCCAACCATCCATCTATCTCTCTATCTATTTAACTATCTATGCGAGTTTTTAGTTGAGCTATTCTTCCATATAGATATAATTGTGTATTTGCATGGCATGGCATAAAAACCAAACATAGCTCTAGGTCAGTTTGTCCGGTATAGAGACACAACGGGAGGCTGGCAGCTACCCAAGCTCACCTCACTTGGATCGATGAGTTTAAGAAGCTACAAGCCTCCTTAGTGCGTTAATCCCGAACAAACATATTTGCAAGCATGTTTGTTATAAAACCCGCTAATCACCTACCATTTATTCATGATGCAAAAGGCTTATTTAAATGCCTTATTTACGGCGAAACGCTTCCTATATATTCCAGTCATGCTGACAGGATTTTGTTATATTTTAGACAGGCCGTATCAGTTATATATTCTTTAATTACTTTACTATGCATTATACCACTAAATTTTTAGGTGGGGTACCATACAAGAACATATCATCCAATGATATTATTACTCATGTGGGATCAGGATGTCGAATGTCAAAACCATCTCACTGCTCCAGTGAAGTGTGAGTGCAATTTTGAATTAATATGAGGGTTTTGCATAATGTCGCATATAATGTTTTAATTAGACCTCCTTCACATGATTTTAAGAAATAGCAGAAGCACACACTGCGCAATGTTTGTTGTATAAGAAAGACATTATAAACGAAAGTTAAGAATATATTTCAAAACTTTTAGCCACAAAGTGAATGTTAAATTTGAGGGAAGGTCGTTCGTAGGAAGACGAAATGACGAAGAACCTTTGTTCTCCTTACATCATGAAGTATTTTTGTCTCATTCAAATCCAGTGGCTGTTCTGAACTTCACAGAACGTTTTGTATACCCTACTCAATGTGTTCGGAAAGAAGAACACAAAACTATTACCTGCAATAGACGAAAATGTTTTTATATATTTTTCTTTTCCAAAAACGCGTTTCGAGTTCCTGGAAAAAGTTAAAACATAGTTTTACAGCTTGCGTAAAGCAGAGCGCACTTGGCCACTTTCCTAGGTATTTTTTGACCTTGATGTCGGGTAAATGTTAATGTATATAAAATAATGTTAGGCTACTGTTTGTCCAGCTCATGCAGAAGTTCAAAAATATTTTAAATCACAACTATAGCTTTTTAGATGCTTAATATTTATCGAATGAATATGCTTTTAAATTAATATGGTTCATGAACGGATATTGGACAAAAAGGGAAAAAATATAGAAGCGTTTTTGTTTATTAGTGTATGCCTTTTTGCAGTTCATAATTTTGTATTCTTCGCTTCTTGTGCGGGTTTTTCACTCCGCTCATTAATCGTATCTCATGGTGAAATTGTTTCGCTCCTTTGAAATTATGAAAAACAATAAATTTACTATAGAAAACTGAAATTGAACTTGAAAGTACATGAAAAATATCAATACTACGCGAACAAGTGCTGCATAAGGGTACTGAAACTGACGTCCGATAACTGCTTCAATTTCCGCATTTTGTTTCACTTGAGGCGCGCGAGACCTTACTCCGCCAGATATATATATAGAGCTCGCTGCTTTCAAATTTCGGATAAAGATATTCAATTCCTATCCTTAAATCTGATTTACTTTACCTATAAAGAGTATGATATGTAGAGATTTCTCTCTATATTTTTAACGTAGTATATCACTTATAGGTATTTGACATAATATTGCATCATTTCGACTAATATTTTGCGATTTCTTTTAGTTTTGGATCTCTATTATAGACGAAAAATTACACTTGGTTTATATGTTTTCCTTTTCAGGTATGAAATAATGAAAAATTGTTGGAAAGTTAATCCAAAGAGTCGACCTACATTCCCCGAAATATGGCAGAAACTTCATAATATGCTAACTTATAATGAGGTACAGTGTGCATATATTTGGTGTACATACAGTGCTGTTTATCTAAATTGAAGTTGCTACCATAAGGCCTGCTCTGGGATCTTAACTCGCCTTAAATCGCCCTAACTCGCCTTAAATCGCGGCTAAAAATAAGCAAAGTTTCTCTTAAATCGCCTAAACTCGCACTAAATCGCCTAAACTCGCCAACCAAATTAAAATGCTGAAAATAGTAAATACTATATACAGTGTAAACACCCTTTCCCCAGGAAAGGTGGGGAATTCTGGTTGTTTATTTCAGACATGATTGGGAGGGAGGCTTATCCGAGAGGGCTTGCTGGAGAGAGAGGACTTAGTCGAAACACGGGAAGTTACAGGCTTATTGATTATTACCGAAACACGGTATGCACTAGTCATTGGAAAGCCCCACACCCCCCTATCCGGGGAACAGCGGGGCATTAGATAAAAGTTGTGTCCTAAATCATTCTGATCCACCGCTATACGTGGCATTTTTACTAGTCTAAACATGACTAAAGTCTCCCGCTACCCGGGCACCAAAAATAAAGGCTACCATAATAATTTATTTTAAAATTCAACAAATTCTAAAATTTCCCCAATTTTGGTCTTTGGAGGCCAAACATACAATCCAGACTTTGTCAAAACTTTGCCAAAACTTTGCCAAAGTAGGTAAATATTTTGCATTTTGTCTGTTAGTTGTATCTTGCAATGTATACAAAGTCAATACATTATCCTTTAAAGCTACTTTTAGTGAAACAATGTCTATAGAGTATAGGGCAAATGTGCATGAACAAGGCTTAATAATACATCTCGAACAGACGAATCCCCGCTGATTCAGCCCATAATCCCTGTATGGACAACATGACACATAGCTAACGCTGTCTGATGTCCCGGGTACCGAGGCATAACAGATAGGCTAATCTGCAAATAAACCTTCGCTATTTCCCAGCTTGTCCAGGGTAGGGGGGTGCGTTGCTTTCCAATGACTGGTGCATAAGTTACATACAATCAAGCATAGGTATATAATATGACATAGAAACCCTTATATTCAGACAGAAATAAGTCAGAATGGCAAGAATCAGTCTGTCTTCAACATTAGCTTTTGCACAGTTGCTTTCCTATGTTATATACAAGTGCTGAATTGCAGTAGTTCACAACTACTTTAATATTTTATATCAACAGTGTTGAAACTTACATAAATTGATAAACCACAGCATGATCCTAGTCAACTTTTATAGTTAGCCTTGTCCGGTTCACATTTTCATGGAAAGGAAATTATAAATTATGTTCTCCATTGAACATATTGGAAATCAATTTATCACATAAATGTCATATCTGGATATCATCATATCGTCTTATTTCATTTTTCATGAATTCACGCGTTAGCTCTCAGGCTATCCAGCGGAAATTTATTATTCAACTCTGGGAAACTTTATATAAACTAAATTTTAATATTAGTGAATTTTTGTAAATACTATATCGAGGGGAATTGAAATAAACACTAATCAATGTTGAGTTTGAATAACTATAATGTATTGCCACATTGGAACATGCATTATCACAGTTTTAATATATTCTGTGCCCTTGGAATTTCCAAAATATTGACAAGGCATTCATGCATTTGGAAATAGTCTAAAAATATAGGATATAGCAACCCCAAGGGGTGCACTTAAACTTCTCGTTCCTATACATTCCAGCCACAACCCTGATTTTTTAGATTTCCAATTGATTGTGGTTCCAGGCCTGAACTTAGTAATATGTATTAGTATACAATTCAATTTAAAAATACATGTTATTATATACTGGTTTATGTTCTTCATTGTAATAATTCCAGCAATTTGGTGGTATTTACCTTAAAATTAGTAATACGGCAAAATAACCAGCAAATTAATAATAAGTTTCAATTGGGTCTTGTTTACATAACAGTCTAACCAGACCCCCTGGGGGAGCGGGGGGGGGGATTGGTGCTCTTTCAAAATACATGTACTATGCACTATTAATTAATACATACTATTACTGTATTTTGCTTAAAGGTCCTATACTTGCATATTTAATTACCATGTATTTTTTCTTAAGTCGCCTTAAATCGCCTTAAAATGCATTACCTAAAAGGCATTACCTAAAAGTTGTGTTTTTTCCTAAATCGCCTAAACTCGCCTTAACTCGCATTATCTCGCGGCGATATAACATCACTAACATGTTTAGTAGGGGAATTTTTAATTAAAGTTGTAAGAGTAGACAAACATAAGGACTATGTATGCAGTTGTGGCACCAGCCGTGCATTATAAAACTAACTAGAAATACATGCATGCCGAAAGCCCTTGGCCGTTCTGACAAAACAATTATTTCCTAATGTTACTGTAACATGGTCGACTCCTGTAACATGGTAACACGCAACACTGTCATTTTTTATTTTTTTTTGTACGAGCTGGCGAGTTATTCATAAGATTTGTAATTTTAACAATAGAATAATCAATTGGCTAACTATGTATTAATGTTAGTATGTTATTATGCACTCATTAAGCTTAGATTTGATGGAAAATCCGACAAACCTTTTTCCGACAAACTACATCATTCGTCTTTGACTTTGAAATAAAGTCCTTGACATCATTTTGCTTCTTATTCTATATATAGCGTGAGCAAATCAGAAATATAATAGTTGTAGTGGAGATCTAATATTATTAATCTATATAAATGGCAAAAACAAAAGCAAAGCATGTAGTTCTTTACAAATTTTTCTTTTTGAATTTTGTATTTTCCTTGTAAAATACTTACTAAGCTTAATAAAAAATGTGTTCACCACGTAAAGCGACTTTACACTTTACAAATCCAAAAAATATACTATGCCAATACCCAGTACACAAAATATATACTTACTCGTCTGGCTAATCTGAAAAACATTTCTCGTAGCGTTTAAAACTTTAAAGTATTTATTATTTTGCAGTTCTTTGAATGTTCTTTCTTGTCCTGATTTAGCAATTGAAAATTCTCTTAAAAGTTTTCATTTATCCTGTCTTAGGGACTTTATTTGTTTGTACTTTGCGATGTATTTGTTCTCACTCTTGAATGTCTGCCATGACAGTCCGCCTTATATTTGAAATCAGCGAGAGGTCCACCCATGCAACGACGAAGTTATGGCGATGAACTCATAGCGACGCGCCCGATTATTGATGGATAACTCCGCTAGCAGCAGAGTGGAATTAGTATCTACGGCCAGGGCTACCGCCCGGAACGGCGCTAACGCGCCGTTGATAAACATAAATATTAACATTTTCCTTTGGGCCAGGATCTGCGATTTTCAACGTCTTTGATACTTTTCTGGTCTCGCAGCTAGTACCAATTCTGGTAATATGTCGGTAATGATCATGACGCTTTTCTTCTGCTGTTTAAAGTTTGATTATATTCATTAGAAAATCAATGGTGTTTCCAGGAATCTGATTGCTTCGAATTAGTGCGATTAATTCTCAAATCCCACTATTTTGGGTGTAATCGCATTATTTTTCAACCAATCGTTTTTCGTCGACTAAGTGCTTAAGTGTTGTCAATATTTTAGACTGTCCAATTTTTTGCATAAAACAAAACCTTAAGAATAGCAAAACTGTAAACCAAACCAAACCACAGGCGAAGAAATTTTCACGAAATAAAAAAATGAACATTCAAATTATCAAAGTAGCAACGATATAAACTTTACAGCGACATCAAAAATAGGGAAAACTTTGAATTGTCGAATTTTGACGAAGTTTGAATACACATCAGCACATATATAAGTGCACGAAAAAAAAATTTCAAATGACTCAGAAAGTTTATAAAATATTTGAACTTTTCCTGTATAAGTAATAATTCAACGGCATTTCGGGGAGTATCGTTGGTGTGTCAATTGCACTATGGCTAATTTCGAGGATTTAGTAAAATAGTAATACATTGTAATAATAGTAATACATTGTAATAATAAAGTGTAAATTGAACTTCGTGCATGCGTGCACCGTTTGTCTGAAATCAGACTTGTGATAACAAATCGCACTCCCACCTCGTGGTCATTTCATTTACAATCTTTGTTCATATTTAGAAATCGTACATCAATGTGAACCAAGTGGACGATAAAGGATTACAAACAACGATTGAGCCTAGCGATGTGACCATGGAGAATGTCGACAAGGAATATGTTTCAGTGAAGGAAACCGAATAATTTTTTAGCTATGTATGTTTGACATGATAGAAGTACCGTACTATAATATTGTGGAAGAATAACTAAATAAGAAATATGTAATGAAGACTTTTTGGCCCTGTTAGTACCAGTTGAACCAGATGAAATACTTCCTTTATTTCGGAAAGATGTATTAGCTGTTGCGCATGTCGTGAAGCACTTCTGTAATACTTTGAAATCAAGAACCACAATCTATCCATTTTCACCTATAGTAGGCAATGTAAAGCAATAACCGTCTATCAACTTGCACTCAAAATATTCACTTCCAGGCTACAGATTCCTAGAAAAAAACTATAAATTCAACACGCGCATTCAAACACGGGCATTCAAACACGGGCATTCGACACGGTTAATCACAAAATACTATACTTTCTAAGTTAGAGCTGTATGGAATAAGAGTGCGCAGTCTAGAATGGTTTAGATCTTACTTTTCGAATAGAAAACAGGTCTGCGCAATTAAATGGTAAACTTTCTGATGAGAAAGAAATTCACTGCGGAGTTCCGCAGGACCAAATCTTGGTCCCTTTTTGTTTCTTCTGTACATCAATGATTTTCCTAGTTGCCTTGAAACAACTAAGGCCAGATTATTTGCCGATGATACAACTCTTTCAGCAACAGGATTAACCGTGGACGAAATTGAAACAAAATTAAATCACGACCTTGTAAATGTGGATCAATGACTCATTGCAAACAAATTAACCCTAAATGAGGGTAAAACTGAATTTATAATAATAGGCTCAAGACAACGAGTGCCATCTTTCGAACAGGGTCCCTTAATTAAACTTGGTTACAAAGTAATTAAGCGTGTACCACATAAAAAGACACTTGGTGTTATTTTAGATGAACAACTTAAGTGGGACAAACATAATGAGGAACAAAGTAAAACAATTTTAAAGAACATTGCTTTGTTAAGAAGAGCGAAGTCCTTCGTTCCCAGACATGTTCTTGAGAAAATATATAATGCTTTCATAATTCCTCATTTTTACTCAATTGTTCGACTGTATGGTATGATGGCAGTAAAAACAAATTAACTAAGATGTCTAAACTTCATAAGAAAGCGGCACGCGTAATTACCGGTGACTCTTATGATATTCGATCTAACGAAGTATTTCAAAAACTTAATTGGTTACCAATGAACACGCATTTACAAATTCGAGAGAATATAGCTACTTTCAAGGCATTAACTGGAAATTCGCCTGCGTATCTTACCAAAGCATTTAATCGTTGCTCGAATGAAACATACAATTTGAGAAGTAATTTTGACCAACTGTCACTAGCAAAACCTAACACAAATTTCCTTAAAAAAAGCTTTTCTTATAGAGCGGAAAAAAATGGTGGAACAACCTTCCCTTAATTTTAACGCAAAACATCGGTAATCAAACAGCGAACGTATTTAAGACATTGCACATCAATCACTATAGAAACAACTATAGTGGTTGATGAGTACCCCGTGTATGCGGTTGTAATAATAATAAATTAAGTGTTTTGTTATATATATTAGTAATAATAATTAATTAGTACTTTGTTGTATTAGTGACTGAGTAGTGTGAAGCCGAGGCGTAGTTAGGCTTCATAATTATTTGTAATTTTTTATATTGTATAAACGGCCCATTGAAAACCAGCGGGCTACCGTGGCTACCGTGTTTAAATAATTTTAATAAAAATAAACAATAAACAAATTGCTACATGATATAGGCCGTGGGATGAGGGTTGAAAATGTTCAATTCCGTAGCACCACTCATGTAACTACATAATTTTTACGTGAATCGATAGATTAGAACATACTTAGTTAGAATCCAATTCCCCCAAGCGAAATAGTTGCACAAATTGAAGTACAACCTCTCCAAAGTTCGGCTCCTCGTGCTTTGAAGTCCACGAACGCGCCATTGTTTGTGTTGCACTACGCATGCGCATGACTGCAAAACACTTACTCCGCACGCGCAGATAGGAAAAACTGATCTCAACTTAGGATTGGACAAGAAAAAAATTATGAAATGTGCGAAAGCAGGGCTGAAGTAAAACAAGATGACACCGGAGTGGTTTAAAAATATATGATATTTTTATGTTCTGTGCATTTTAATGAAGTTCGCCAACCATTCTGAGCAATGTATCGTGTCGAGCCCTCGCCAGGAACACTTCCAAGCCAACATTAATTACAATAATAACTTATTAAAAATATGTCATTTTATACCACAGCAATTAATGATTTAATGATTTAATAAGATTCGGAAACTACCTAAAATTACAACAATGTATTGCCAGGGAATTCTCCACAGGTTTCCCCAATTACGGCGACCCCATAATTTACATAACAATTTACGTATTACCACGAAACGATATAAGAACAACAGAATTACAAAACGATTACTGACAACTAACAACAGTTTTAAACACCATCAAGGGACCTAGCCCTGTTACATTTAACACAGACAGATTTCCAAGTCCGCGGATCATCACAGTTATACATGTTCGATAGCGCGTTCTTATAATACTGCTTCAGTCCTGATTTAAAAGCAGAAATAACAATGTTTCTGTGTCGAAGGTTATCACTTAAAATGTTCCAGATTTTACAAGCTCTAATAAAATAAGAGGACTGGAAGGTTACAGTTTTAGCAAAAGGTATTAAGAATTTAATTAGATTGACATTCGTTTCACTCCTAGTGATTCCTGATCCTGAAATAAGTGGTCGAGCACTGTCGTCAATATATGTATAATTGCATGACGTTTGCAAGCAAATCTGTTTTTCAAGCTTTAAATATTACCACAATCCTAAACATTCTAGAACACGCATACCGCAATTTCTCTATTAATTTTTTTTTGGGGGGAGGGGTGGGGGTTATTTCTAATATATACCAAGAGTCTGTTTGCACGTTTGATTCTCTTTATAAATATGCAACATCGGGCACAGTGATGTTACGTACCAAAGTATCAGTAAAATATCATAATTATTTTTAAAATACAATACTTTCACGCTTCACGATTTTATAAATTAATTGCTTACAGGGGGGGTGTGCTTAAAAGAGAAATTACGATATACCATTAATAAGTATTACTCGGTGTTCACAATCTTATTTATTTTCTAACTCTTTTTCCGCCAATTTTATTAGTCCAGGTTCCTTGTTTATTCTTTTCTTTGCGTCCAATCCAGTTGTATGGTCTTAGTAATAAAGCACGTAGGTTAACTCTACGCTGACTGGAACTTAATTACGACTCTGTTTTTGTATCAACCAATTTCGTCTTCAAACACTTGTGTTACGTGTTGATCATGCCAACTGTTAGTCGCTCTGTCCACGCAGAAATTCGTCTTTATCACGAACGCCTTTCCGCCAATCCAATTTGTTCAATTGTAACATGCAGAGTTCTCCTTACTTGACGTGGTCTTGAAAACATCATTCTCAGTTTCTCGATGACTTCTTTACAGAATACGTTGTAAGATATTTCATACAATGGTGCACATGTTGTGGTCGTTTTTGCCTCCCTTGCAAGGAATATGGTATAGTTGCTATAGCAGACTTTGTGGTAGCGGACCTCCAATGCAACACAGTCTTTATCTCTAATCTGTAGAAGTATCCGCTCATCATTTTTCCTCTCAGCAGCCGTACGTAATAAGCCAGCATCAATTGTACTTGCCAACACTAGTGGTGTTCTTCTTCTCTTTGTTTTCTACACAAAACATACAAGTTTAGAATGCCTGTTTAAAAATGGCATTTACCAACTAAAGCAGGGTGAATTTGACAAATTACCCAACTTCAGTAAGATTACAAATTCACAGCAACCAGGTATTAAAATAAAGTTACTCTGGTTTGTAAAGTTTATGAACATTGTATTCAAAAATTTTACAAACCAGAGTAGCTTATTTTATGTCTGTTTAAATAAACTGATTATCTGGATAATTAACCCATTAAGATCCAACGCACCCAATAGGTACTCTAAAATATCATATAGGTATACGCACAAGGCAGTAAGGCACAATATGACAACTTTTCCACAAAAGGTGGTCTATAGAATATAAATATACTGTACACAAGAAATTGTACATAATCATACTTTGTCTCTTGAAAACCAAGACGAATCTCTTCCACAAATAATGCAGCATTCTGGTAGTACAGGCTTGTTTCTTTGAGGCAAGGTCTTACTGGGTTCCTTAACTGAATTGCGTGTAATCTTTCTTCTGGGTTCCACGGCTGGTTCCATGTGACATGTGTGGTCTATGGTATTAGCGACCTTTTCCGTGCTTGTACTAGGTCCGTTTTCCTCTTTTCTCAGTTGTCTACGGATCTTCATCGCTAAATTTCTTGTAGCATTTCATGTGGTGGTACCATTCTAAATCAAAACTTTCGTTTGTGTTCTCTGCCAAGTATGAATTGACGAATTCGTCATCAAACTTATCATACGAAGCTTGCAGGAAATTAAGTTTCGCCCCTTTAATCCTGCAATCGACAAATTTCTTAAGCCTTTGACGAGTAACTTTGGAAAGTTGCTCGGTTACGCCTTCAAAATACATAAAACATGAGGATATTCGAATTTTCGACATATCGTCATTAGTAGCCATCTTGGATATACGTGTTTTATTGAGATCAGTTTTTCCTATTGGCGCGTGCGCATTAGGTGTTTTGTGGTCAAGCGTATGCGTAGTTGCAACACAACAATGGCCGCGCATGGATTTCGAAACACGAGGAGCCCGAACTTTGGAGAGGTTGTACTTCAATATGTGCAACTATTTCGCTTGGGGGAAGTGGATTCTAAAAAATAAGTTCTAACCTATCGATTCATGTAAACATTATGTAGTTGCACGAGAAGTGCTACGGAATCTGTTTTCTAAGCATATTTTCGACCTTCGTCGTCCTATTTTCAGGTGAAACACCGACGCTGCCGGTAAATAACGTGTTTATTTTTTAGCAATGTAATATTTTATTTTAAATTACAATGTTGCGACCAAATTGTGAAATTAGTGATGTTGTATATAATTAATCAAAGCAAAACTGACAAAACTTGGGAAGTTGAAAGACAAAAACAAGAAATACATATAGTCTCAGTAGAAGTGTACATGCTTTTTTGAAGATCAGATTAGCAGAACGCTTGGGAATTAATAGTTTTGGCCTGCCGTTTCGCCGTTGAAATTCAGAGTTGCTTCGACAAGGACAGGTTCCTTCCTGTTCACACATATACAGTAAATGAATGTGTTTTGATTGAAACGACGCTTTTTGCTATAAAAGGGAGAATAAAGAAGGTATGCCGTTTTAAATTTTGAAATATGTTTTTAAAGACGTATGTTGTTTACATATTCTTTTGAAATACGGTAAATACCTGATACAAAGTCTCAAAGTCGTGTCATGGAATGAAAACCCTTACACTCATAAAGATTCATTATTTGTATAATATTCTACCCATGTCGGTTCCAACAATTCTTTGTTCTAACATTGTGCTAACATCACAGGAAAGAGTAAAAGGTTGTGTTAACACAAGATCCAACTGATGTTGTGTTAACACAAGGTCCAAATAATGTTGTGTCAACACAAGATCCAACTGATGTTGTTTCAACACAAGGTCCAACTGATGTTGCGTCCACACAAGGTTCAACTCATGCTGTGTCAACACAAGGTTCAACAGCTCATGCTGTGTCAACACAAGCTAGGTCCAACAGATCCTGCGGTGTCAGCACATGGTCTAACTGATGGTGTGTAAACACAAGGTTCAACATATATTGATCTTAAGGTGATTATTCAGGTATGCTAATTTAACATAGTATAATGATGCGGCGTGAAACGCAGCTGATGGACAAGACTTCCGAGCCGTAACATATTTTTGAAGGAGGTACATCTCGAACCACAACAGCCAATTTGTATTTAATAGGATGAAGGCCTGCACTATCAAATACATGGCCTAGATAGAAAAAAGAGGACTGAAAAATTACACGTGAAACCATATTTAGTGACTTTCTAGCATTTGGGATAGGGTATTAAGATAATCTTTATAATCAGTTCCAGCAATTAGAATGTCATCTAATCGACTAACAGCTTTCGAAATATCGGCTATCCCAATCCATATATCGCAATCCATACCGGCTATCCCATCCTAGGCAATCTTTTAAAAGCAAAACACCCATATAGGTGTTGACAGTACGTAAGGTATTTTTGAGATTCCGCAAAAACAGGAATTTAAAGATACGCCTCAATCAAGGCTAATACTTTGAATTCATCTGTGAAATATCCAAGTTGAGGTTGAAACAGTTCATCATACTTTGAAAAACGTGAGTCCAACCTCTTCTTATTGTCCGAACTTAACTGTCCGAGTACGCTATATCAATTATAGACTAGAAATACATGCATGCAGAATCCCCTCGCCCATTTGAACCAAACAATTTACTCCCCAAAAGTTATTGTAACATCAAGTACTGAGTCGACGAATGTAACCATGGTAACACGCAACATTGTATATTTTTTATATTTTAATTTGTTTTTAACTATAAAATTATCAATTGCCCAACTACATAAAGTGGGTATGCTATTATATACTCTTTTAGCTTTGATTTACTGTAACATTCAACCTTAGACGTTCACAAAACGTTTCGAAATTTTCCAAGTATTTTTGCAAAATGGAAGTCTTCTCTCGGCTTGAACTTGCGCATGCGCACAACTTACGAAAAGGTCCAGTCCAGTCCATGACAAAAAAAATGGCGGACGACTTTGCATTCCACAATGTTTTCACATACCCGGATGTAAATCTCCGAGCGGAATTAGTACCATCGCACGGCGCTTCGCGCCGGCTCGGGGATTACCGTATCTGTACAATATCGGTACATTAGTACATAACCTATTCTTTGTTAGCAATTAATTCTGCATTTCGTTGTCATGCGTTTATATATATAACTATCAGACAAGGTTAATTTTCAGCAGGTATTTCTGCGATCATTCCAGATATTCCATACCAGAAACTAGAAACTGCAATGTGTAAAGTGCAGACTGAATAGAGTATTTGAAATACACAAACTACAAAGGCTATCTATGCAGAAAATATGTTGTGATATGTGCACTGAATATAGGGACAGCAGTATCAAACAGCGTAACACACAAGACTAAGAGTAAGGTCGTGAGAGTTGTGACGATCTATATATGCATATGATTAATTAGACGGTACTTTCATATTATATTGTTTCAGTCATCGTGACATTCTGCTACATTTTCACTTTCATGTGTATACTGTCTTATAATTCTTGACTGCGGGAGTTATAAACCATTGGCACAAGGGGTTTTGAAGATTTTGGTAAAAACGTTTTAACAATTTGACGAAATGGTTTAACGGATTGACCAAACCGTATTAACGGATGACTCAAACCGTTTTAACGGTTGGCTCAAACAGTTTTAACGCTTTTTTCAAACCGCTTTAACGGTGGGTTAAAAATCTAAACGGTTAATGAAACGATTTTAACTGGACTCTTCATCAGTTTTAACGGATAGTAAACGGTACGAAAAGGTTTTCGAGACCGTTTTTTTCAAACCGTTAACGTATATTTTCCCGTGGAGGGTCACAATTGTAGTAAATCGCTCTCATAAATCGTTAAAACTCTCGGTAATATTAATGTTGTTCTTTCTTGCAACCATATTTTTACACAACAACTCTAACAGCCCTCCAATTAGTTCCCAAACTGTCAATCAAGATATAATGTCTCGCGTGGAGATCACGCATTATTCGCTTGGATAAATAATGTAAGCAAACATAGTTCTTGACACTCCTCTAGTTCGATTCAACTAGGCATTCAAACTATTCAAACTAACGTAACTGTTCGAGACATCTCAGTTATCCAGTAGTCGCAGCATCGCGCCACACTCCAACAGAACCTCCTTCCGAATTTCTTGTGAATTTGACTGTCTTTCTAACCGGACCAAATGCTGAATTACTCTTCTCAGCCTTGACGGCTTAACCTGTCCATTGATCGTTTTAACAACAGCTGCTCAAATCATTCCATCTCAGCTGGGAATAAGTTCCTCGATGATTGCTAATTGCCAGAAATTACATGCTGTCGAATCAGACTTCAACAAAACGATATCACTTGGGCAATCTGATTCCGGGTTGAGTAGGAAGAATTTCTTGATTTCGTAGTTGAATTTTCCCCAAGATTCAAAAGATAGTCCCGACGCCATTGGGTAACGAATTTCCGGGAAACATTACTTTGATATTTGGCTCTCCGACCAAGCATACCACTCGTGCTTAGGATCTCATAGTGGCTGTCGTTAGGCATAGCTGTGATCATTCTCTCGTTGATTATGCATGATTAAGTGCGAGGTGGTTAGAGCATACGATACAGATTCTTTGTCGTCGTATACATATGTAATATATCTAGCATTAATGACTGACTCAACTTCCCTAATTAAGTATCGTAGCTAGTTCATCATAAGTCACTGTCACGCGCCCAATGGTCCTTTTAAGACAAAGCTTTACAGTTTTAATCAGTCTCACCCAAAGCCCTCCCCACCAGGGAGCCTTTTCAACCAATAATTCCCAATTAACACGATTTTCAACCATATATCGAGTTACTTTTTCCGATCGAATAACCTTTCGTAAATCTTTAAAGCTTTTTTATTGTCCGAGATGAAACTATCTGGTTGTCTTCTGCGACCTACCAACTCTCGAATTGCTAGCAAAAACGTGGGCACGTCAAGCCCGCGGGTAAGTTCCAAATGGATTTCCCTCGTGGCAGCAAATTAAAGTCAACAAGAACACGTAAACCTTGTTCTGAACAGGCCGAGAATCGGAACTGGTTTATTTGCTTGTATCTTTTACATACAGAGGGCCAGCAAAGTCTAACTCAGTATAAGAAAACGGTAGAGCATCAGAGACACGAAATGCTGGTATGTCGGGTATATCTGGTGGTCTGTAAACCACCCCTTCCACCTTTCTGCAAACAACACAATTACGGAAAGACTTCTTTATAGCTTCTCCACCACGAAGAACCCAAAATCTTAATTCTCTTATTGCTGCTAACGTATTTCTGATACCGCTATGCTTCACTCACTTTATCTGAAGTCAGTTTCTGTTTGACAAAGTTATTTTGTGTATTACCACTCTTGCAAACACAAGCAACATGACCAGTCCGCTTACATCTATTGCACACAAGTACATGCAAAACATTTCTTAATCTACACTGAGCTCGGCATTTGCATTGGCATAACTTCAAAAGGCATTTCATTGGTGTAGTAATTGACTTAGATAATCCTAGTATAGTGATTGACATTTAGTGATTACTATATATGCACAGTAATTGTAATCTGATAGTTAGTTAGTATGTGACTGGGTAGCAATAAACAACGCAATAAAATATATAAGTATATCATTGTGTGCAGTAAATTAGAATAAAGAGAAATACTAAATTGGCGACGAGGATGGGATCACAAAACTAAATTACATAATGTCCGACGAAGAAGGAGAACCTCCACAACCACAACAGACGGTACAAATAATGCAGTCCATTGCAATCACGCCAATGCCGGAATTTTGCCTGATGCCAAACTAGGAACGAGTATTGCGACAAAATGGAACAATTGCCAATCTGATTTTGAAATGTATATAACCGCAAGTGGTATTATCGACCCAACGAGAAAACGCGCGTTGCTATTGTATCAAGCTGGCTCGAGAACTATGACCTTGCCAAGGCGAAACTTAAAGCTCACTTCGATCCGCAGGAAAACAGACGATACGAAGTATACCGGTTTCGACGGGCTACGCAAGAGAGTAACGAGACCTTAGACCAATTCCACACGAGACTGCGAACAATGGCAGAGACTTGCGAATTTACGGATATCGAGTTTGAAATCGAAGAACAAATTATCATTGGCGGCAGTTCGTCAAAAATACGCAAACGGGCTTTACGAGATCCGACGTTTGATTTAAAAGCGATGCTTATTGAGGGACGTAGAGACGAACAAAGTGCATTTCAGACTCAAGAAATAGAATCAAAAGAAACAAAGGACGGTGAAACGAATAGACTAGAGAAAAAGTATTGGAACAATAATAAGAATTACAAATCAAATTGTAAGAATTGCGGTCGTGAGTTTCCACACATAGGCACATGTCCAGCGCGAGGGAAAACGTGCAATAATTGCGGAAAGCCTAATCATTTTGCTGCGGTGTGTCGGGCAAAACAAAATCCGGTACGATTACCAAGAAAGTCAACGAAAAGTAAACAATACGGACAGAAAAATATTAAAACGCTAGACACCGAACAAAATTCTAGTTCCGACGAAGAATACTTATATACGGTTACTGATAAGAAATCTGATAACAAAGTCAAAGTCGCCATAGGCGGTAGTAAATTTAAAATAGCCGTAGACACAGGGGCGACAATTAACGTCATAGATTGTAACACTTTCGAGAAGATGAAAGACATAAAACTGACTCGCACGAACATGAAAGCTTTTGCATATAGTAAGAAAACTCCTGTGGAATTTATCGGTAAATTCGAGGCAATTATCGAAACAAAGAAACGTATGTCGGTTGCTACATTTTTCGTTGTGAAAGAGAAACATTGTGGCAATCTGTTATCACTGAACACTGCACAAGAACTCGGACTCGTTAGTCTACATTTAAATAAACTTACATCAAAAGACGCGGCGTTAGATCACATCCTTGAGAAGAATTCAACAGTATTTACAGGTCTTGGTAAGTTAAAAGGCACGCATATTAAGTTAGACATTGACGAAACGAAGGTACCCAAAGCACAACCCCAAAGGCGAATACCATACCACATCCGAGAAAAGGTTACGACAGCAATACACGAGCTCGAGAAACAAGACATAATCGAACAAGTACCGGACAACGAAGCGACTCCGTGGGTTTCACCCATAGTAGCGGTCCCGAAGAAAGACGGACAGGTCCGTATTTGCGTTGACATGAGACTACCAAACGAAGCGATTAGACGGGTGCGACACCCAATACCGACTGTGAACGATATAAGTCTTTCGTTGAATGGTGCGCAGTATTTTTCTAAACTAGATTTAAGTCAGGCTTATCATCAGCTTGAATTAGAGGAACAATCTAGGTACATTACAACTTTTAGCACGCATTTAGGCTTATACAGGTATAAGAGACTGAACTATGGAACTAATGCTGCTGCAGAGATGTTCCAATATACCCTTGAAACAGCATTACATGGACTTACTGGAGTTAAAAATATCGCGGACGATATCATTATATTTGGCTCAACACGAAGCGAGCATGACAAAAACCTTGATGAATGCCTTTAAACGACTTGCCACGAAAGGATTACGACTGAATCAAAGTAAATGTAATTTTCTGAATAAGAAATTATCATTTTTCGGACAAATCTTTACGAAAGAGGGGACGCCACCAGATCCTAAGAAAATTAACGATCTATTGAATGCGCCGAAGCCAACGAATACACATGAAGTTCGAAGTCTACTTGGCATGGCTAATTATAGCAGCAAATATATAAGAGACTTTGCTACTATCACGGCTCCCCTGCGAGAATTAACGAAGAAAAACGTTCGTTTTGAGTGGTCTGAAACACATGAAGCAGCTTTTGACAAGCTTAAACAGACACTTACCTCCGCACCTTGCATGTCGTACTTTGACAAGCGAAAAGATACTTACGTGACTGTAGATGCTAGTCCGGTAGGCATCTCAGCTATTCTAGCACAGAAACCGAAACACAAAGATGGCGATCACCAGCAGATTATCGCGTACGTAAGTCGAGCGTTAACTGACACTGAAAAGCGATATTCTCAGACGGAAAAAGAGGCACTCGCTATAGTATGGGCAGTTTAACACTTCCATTTGTTTCTCTATGGAAGTGAGTTCACACTGGTGACTGACCATAAACCTTTAGAGATAATTTACGGTAAACGAACAGCACGTATTGAAAGATGGGTCCTTCGCTTGCAACCATATTCATTTAAGATTGTATACAAGGCAGGTAACAGCAACCCTGCAGACTATCTTTCACGACACCCAACAGATGCAAGTTGTCGAAAACAAGAAAAGATGACAGAACAACATATTAATTTCGTTGCGCAAAATAGTGTGCCAAAAGCAATGACTTTGGCAGAAATAACTGAAGCAACTAATTCTGATGCTGCATTAACACAAGTTCGATACGCGATTAGAACAAACAAATGGGACTCACCTGCTGTAAAACCCTTTAAACCGGTGAAAGACGAGCTAACCACTACCTCCCAAGGGACTGTATTAAGAGGAACGAGAATCGTGATTCCTTCTGTTCTACAACAGCGAACAATAGACTTAGCTCATCAGACGCATCTTGGCATAGAAAAGACGAAGAGCCTTATTAGAGAGAAAGTATGGTTTCCTGAAATAGACAATCTTGTAAAAAGCACTATTGAACATTGTATTCCATGTCAGCCAGTGGGACGACCAAACCCGCCTGAACCCATTACAACAATCTGCATGCCAAAACATCCATGGACAACGCTACATGTTGACTTCTATGGACCTTTGCCTATACGAAAGAGTATTTACTTGTGGTAATTGATAGATACTCAAGATTTCCAGAAGTGGAAGTAGTACATTCCACGAAAGCATCAGCAGTGATACCAAAGTTAGATAAAATATTTGCGGTCTACGGTATACCCGATGTTATCATATCAGATAATGGTCCACCATTCAATGGCACTGACTACAAACGCTACTTAGAGACTCTAGGAATAACACCTAAATTCTCTACTCCGTTATGGCCTCAAGGTAATGCGCAAGCAGAACGCTTTATGAAATGTCTCAGGAAAGTATTGCAAACAGCAAAAATACAAAATCGACCGTGGAAGCAAGAGCTGAGCAGATTCTTACTGCAATATAGAACAACACCCCATAGCTCTACAGGTGTCCCACCTTCCGAGTTACTGTTTAACCGAAAAGTTCAAGGAACATTACCAGTACTTCGTAAGAATAACATTGTAATCGACACAACGAAGCGCGTGAAAAGGAAAGCAAACGTCAAGAATACAATAAATCTTACATAGACAACCGAAGGAACACCAAGAGAAGTAACATCGCAGTTGGAGACAATGTATTGGTTAGACAACCAAAGCAAAATAAATTAACTCCACATTTTAGCCAAAAACCATATCTGGTAATATATAGGAATAAGACTGTGATAAGAGCTCGCAGTAAAGATGGTCATTGCATAGAGCGAAACATTTCACACTTCAAGAAAATTCCGAAATCTAATGGCAATGAATCTGATGATAGTGATGATTTGAACGATTACCACGATAATGAAACCGAGCAGAATGCGAGAAATGCTCAGATAGCCGAAAACAGAAATGAAAACCATGTTAGAAGATCTACCAGAGCCAGAAGAGTATCAGAAAGATATGGTATACCATCAAATATCAAATATGGTATACCATCAAATATCATTAATGAAGTATACAATTAACATTATAAGCAAACGATATAATGAACCTTTAAAATTATTAACATTAAAGTATACGGTATAATTGATTTTTTTAAATTATTAGCATTGATTAACTTTAATTTTAAATAAGGGGAATGATGTAGTAATTGATTTAGATAATCCTATTATAGTGATTGACATTTAGTGATTACTATATATGCACAATAATTGTAATCTGATAGTTAGTTAGTATGTGACTGGGTAGCAATAAACAACGCAATAAAATATATAAGTATCATTGTGTGCAGTAAATTAGAATAAAGAGAAATACTAAAATTGGTATAATGCATCGCTTGCATGCCTGCCTTTATTTTTAAAATTCGTTTGTGTGCTGCGACTTGTTTGTAATTTTGAACATTCAATTATTCAATACCATTGATCTATTTTGATGTGTCGCGTCGTGGAATGGAAAATTCCATCTTTAACCTCATGAAATATTTTTACCCTTGCAGTCATAAACATTCATTATTTGTATAATATTCTACCTATATTACTTCAGACAATTCCTTGTTATAATGTTGGGCTAACATCACACGAAACAATAAAAGGGAATTGGCAGGGCACTTACTACGGAATAGGCAGGGCACTTACTTTCGATCTACGGAATGGACAGGGCATTTACTTTCGATTGACTTCAATCGTGCAGAAGAGAGGTGGGGGGGGGAGGGGCGATTCGAAGACTGAGCTCCCTTCCTTTATGCAAGAATGCTTGCTTGATTTTCCCATAGCTTTCGTTCTTCAAGCATCATATATGACTATTCCAGGCATGAATGTCGTATAGAAATGCGGCCATGGGATTGGGCCATATGTTATCATTGTTACTTATGACATAATTCGTACGCGAATGTTTTCATCCTTGGTAATATGCTCGCCTAGAGAGTCTCCCTAACTATGGATTTAGTTCTATATATACATCACTGATTTACTTATCTTATATTTTCTTATACTTAGATATGCTTTGTCGATGAAATCGCTCATTCCTCAAAGATTGTTATGAATAAAATTCATAAATTGCACCAATTCAGTTCTCGTTACTTATTATATTGTATTTCTATTGATTCCATGCAGATTCGGATATTCTCAGTTATACAGGGTGTCTCAAAAAAACCGCTACCCTTAGAAATTAGAGGCTTTAGAAATTTCGCTTTGTCTGCCATATTTGCATGCAATTAGAAGCAAATAAGCAATTTTAAATTCCCAAGTGTACAAAATCGAGGCTTTTTCTAAAGCCTCTAATTTCTAAGGGCAGCGGTTTTTTTGAGACACCCTGTACAGGTGTATCAAAAAAAACGCAACGTCGGAATTTCCCAAGAAATCCACTTTGTTCTTAAGCACAAAAGATTTTAGGCCCCTGGGGAATTTAAAATAGTAATACGACCTATTAGTAATTCGACAGTTATGCTCCTGGAATACGATTAGAAGCTATTTTAAATTCCCAGGGGCCTAAAATCTTTTGTTCTTAAGAACAAAGTGAATTTCTTGGGAAATTCCGAGGTTGCGTTTTTTTTTATACACCCTGTATATCTCATGCATGTAGATACAGCTATTTCAATTAAGGTTGTCCCGAGCAAAGCGGAAAAGTCGAATACGAGCGCGAAAGGCTTGCTGGGAATCGCCAAAAAATGAATGGACCAAGAATTTGACAAACCTCAGTGGATTCCTAAGAAATTAACATATTGTTCTTAAGTACAAGACTTTATGCTACTCATACGATTAGAAGGCATTTTAAATTCCCAAGGGTATAAAATCTTATGGTTAAGAAGAATATGTTAATTTTGAAAGGTTTGTTTTTTATACACCCTGTATACCAATTTGCAATTAAACGTGCTGCAAAACTTATGATTATTCGTGACTCCTGTCGTTATAACGTAGTGGAAAATGCCTCGAACTTGTTCCATCACAAAATTGGAATGACAGGAGTCACGAATTGATTCATTCACAGCTCTGAGCCACTGATGCATAAAAACGTCTCAAAGGAATTACCCACAAAGAACAGCCCACAAAATATTTAATACGTTTCTACTTTGAAATATTATTGCTAATTTCTTAGGAAACCACTGAGGTTTGTCAAATTCTTGGCCATTAATATTTTAGCGATTCCCAGCAAGCCTTTCGCCCTCGTATTCGACTTTTCCGCTTTGCTCGGGGACAACCTTAATTGAAATAGCTGTAAACAAACCCAAATGTTTTGGAATTACCTACCTATAATAGCGTAGTTATAAATAATTGAGTAAAATATTTTCATTTCTTAGCATTGTTCTTATTCTTTCTATTCATTATATATTATACACCTATCTATTATATTATACACCTATATAATTATTATATTTAATTTAGTGCCGATGCTCTCAAATACGGACTACGAACAGTAAATTTTGTCCCCAAAGAGCAACTTCATATTAAATTAACCCCTTTTGTGGACAATCCGGATCCGGTGATTATAGTCTGAGTTTGAGTGTGTAAACAGACATTAGAATACATGCAAATGTCCGCTCTTGAAAGTCAAAATGAAATAACATAACATGCGACCAACGGCAAAGCCAAAGATTGTTTGCGAAGCTAAGCCAAAGCCTAAAAGCAAATACATTAGCAGTGGTCGATCCAATATACTGTACATAAAATTGTTTCAACTGTCATCATTGCAGTAACAACTACAAACTAAAGGCGTAATTATCCTGTTGTCCATACAATGCTAATGGGTTGTAGTTGCTGCACACTTAGAACTGACAGTGGAGTGTCACGTCGTCGTTGCCTAACGGACGCAATTAATATACGAGCTCTTTACTTTGCCCCCGTGATGTCCGATTAAGGAAGTTCGACTGTGCCGTAGTGAATATAATACATTGCACCATGGATGGGCCCAAAAACGGCGATTTTAGCCAGGCATAAAACGCCTGTATCTGATGAAACACGCATATGTTATTTAAAAATTTCCCTAATGAATAATAATGAGTGTTTGATCTTTGCTGCAATATTAAACAATGTTCTTCCGATATAACTTATTTCATATTCAGTCCAGCAAAGGAAAGCTCGCTTCGAATATTTCGAATATTCGATATAAGCAAAAGCCTTTGGTTGCCATAGTAATAAACCATTTTCAAAGAAAAGTTAACGTATCAAACCTAAGGCTAACTCAAAGTGACAAAGGAGCCCGTGATGGATAGTATGGATTATCGGGATATTGTTGACCTTCAATGCAGCAAAATCAGACACACCGCACAGTCATTTGCGCTATATAACCAGTGATATATTAATATATGATGATTGATAAATACCATAATATGTTACTGCTTTGTAATTGAAGATTAGCATACTTACCACTATTCTACACGCCTTTTTAAAGGCACGAGCGAGCTGGAAGCAACCGGTCGTAGTCAGCGACTGAAAGCGGGTCGATAATTGTTGCTTTTGACGCTCTTGTTTATCACGCTTTTAAATAATCACAAAGTTTTATTTATCTCGGGTGCGAATTGTACATTGTACATCCAAATTTAAAGTTGAACATTTTAAGAAAATTCCGGACATATTGCGTATTGCATGCAGTGTGCCAAGTCTCGCAGCCGGCTTTCCCATGACGTCTAAATCTTACGGGACGTCCTACAATCTTCCTAGGAACCTTATGTCGATGAAAATTCTTTATTTATAAAATTCTGCAGCTTTGATCACAAAGAATACGATTATGACTATACCTTTTGTATTATTTAAAAATAAAATCTTTATGTGTTAAGGTGGCTCGGTACCCTTTCATCACAGGGAACAGGTCTCTAATCTCTCTAATTTTTCACATTGCTCGGTTTTCTTGGTTCTTATCGGGGAATATATTCAATAGTCAAGTGTCTGAAATGCCGGTGGCGGTTTTTGATTTCAGCAGGGGAGTGCGGGGCTGAAAACAATCACTGATCACAATGACAAAATTAATATTCACCTCTTTAATATTCCCCGTGATGTCCTTAATATTCCTCTAATAGTCCCCTCTAATATTCCCCAATACATTCCCTCTAATATGGGCCTCTAATATTCCTCTAATATTCCCTCTAATATTCCTCTAATATTCCCCTCTGATATTCCCCCTCATATGTTATTTAATATTCCCCTAATGATTCCTCTAATAATCCCTCTAGTGTTTGATCTAATATTGCTCTAATATTAAACAATATTCCCCTTCCGATATAATATTCCTCTAATATTCCCTCTAACGTCCTAGCAGCAAATGAAATAACTCAACCAGCTTGCAATATATTGTAATATACACACTTTAATAATCATTATAAACACATTTGGTACAGGCTGTTTGGTAATATTCTCATTTGCTCAGCCAGAAACACAGTTGATGGTCACTACATAAATGTATCAAACCTGAGGAACTACGCCAAATCGGCCAGCAACGTCAACAGTAATTATCTGTAATAGTATTTCGACCTTCGTCAATCGTCCCAAACATTTAAACACCACAATGTTGTCTTCTTACTGTTGAGTGGTATCCGTTCACTATATGATGATTGATAAATACCATAATAGTTGTCTGTTCGTCATGCTTGTCTTGAAGATTGCTTTTCGCTTTCGTTCTCGTAACCTTTTAAACACCTGAGCTGGAATTACCAAGAATTTCATATTCAATCGTCGGAAATACCACGCCGCTAATTATGTTGCTTTTGACGACTCTTCATGTTTTCCACGTATAAATAATCACAAAGTTCTATTTATCTTGAACAGAACGAACGCAATTGTACATTGTACATCCAAATTTAAAGTTGAACATTTTAAGAAAATTCCGGACATATTGCGTATTGCATGCAGTGTGCCAAGTCTCGCAGCCGGCTTTCCCATGACGTCTAAATCTTACGGGACGTCCTACAATCTTCCTAGGAACCTTATGTCGATGAAAATTCTTTATTTATAAAATTCTGCAGCTTTGATCACAAAGAATACGATTATGACTATACCTTTTGTATTATTTAAAAATAAAATCTTTATGTGTTAAGGTGGCTCGGTACCCTTTCATCACAGGGAACAGGTCTCTAATCTCTCTAATTTTTCACATTGCTCGGTTTTCTTGGTTCTTATCGGGGAATATATTCAATAGTCAAGTGTCTGAAATGCCGGTGGCGGTTTTTTATTTCAGCAGGGGAGTGCGGGGCTGAAAACAATCACTGATCACAATGACAAAATTAATATTCACCTCTAATATTCCCCTCTAATATTCCCCTCTAATATTCCCCTCTAATATTCCCCTCTAATATTCCCCTCTAATATTCCCCTCTAATATTCCCCTCTAATATTCCCCTCTAATATTCCCCTCTAATATTCCCCTCTAATATTCCCCTCTAATATTCCCCTCTAATATTCCCCTCTAATATTCCCCTCTAATATTCCCCTCTAATATTCCCCTCTAATATTCCCCTCTAATATTCCCCTCTAATATTCCCCTCTAATATTCCCCTCTAATATTCCCCTCTAACGTCCTAGCAGCACAAAAAAATGAAAAACAACATCAACCAGACTTGCAATATATTGTAATATACACACTTTAATAATCATTATAACACACATTTGGTACAGGCTGTTTGGCGGATATTCCTCATTTGCTCAGCCAGAAACACAGTTCATGGTCACTACATAAATGTAGCAAATCACCTGAGGGAACTACGCCAAATCGGCCAGCAACATCAACAGCATTCTCTGTAACAGTATTTCGTTCCTTTCGTCACTCGTCCCAAACATTTAAACACCACAATGTTGTCTTCTTACTGTTTAGTGGTATCCGTTCACTATTTCTCGCCAAGACCGCTGCATCATTTAGGGCGACAACGCCTCTCCTAAAAGTTGTCTGTTCGTCATGCTTGTCTTGAGATTGCTTTTCGCTTTCGTTCTCGTAACCAAACTCTCCTGCTTGCATTACCGAGAATTTCATCCAATTCAATCGTCGGAAATACCACGCCGCTAAACTTATTTTGTGTTATATAAATGTCTTCGTCCGACTCACTCATGTCTTCCACGTATAACTAACTTTAACAAGTTCTAGCATCTTGAACAGAACGAACGCAACGTTTTACAATTCTAATTTAACCTTTAGGCATTTAACACTTAGAATTTCACATGGTGCGTAATTCGTGCTTTGTTCTATTATTTCACGCGTTTACGAGGCATGACAAATCACCATTGAAAATCAGTAAATATACTAACCCCCTAAAGTGATCATGTTTTGTGATTTCCTTTCTGAAACAAAAGTGATCAGTGTTTGTGACTCGTTGTTTAGAAAGAAAATTTCTTTAGTTTGATTATCTTTGAAAAAGCATTTCTTTCTATTATGACTAATCAATGCAACCTCGCAATGTGAAAAATAAGTACGTTATTTTGAGGCACCTCGGGGATATGTGTTTATTCACCTCGGGGATATGTGTTAAATCACATATCCCCTCGTTGCCTGAAAATAACCTATACATACTGTATGGTTCGTGTTTTCGCGCGAAAATTGCGTGTAAAAATTACGCAAAAATAACTACAGTTTTCAAAGCCAAAAATCAACTGCAAATCAAGTTTGTTTCGAAATTTTAATTTGCTTTTAGGTTTCATTTTCCAAAAAAAACAAGTTTCTACTTAGTTAACGTTTAAATTTAAGTTATCAGTCATTATTTAAGACAAAGTTCTAACTCCAAAATCTACCAAGCTAAACGGCGAATAATTTTTGACTTGTCATCAATATTAAATATCTCCATATTTTGGATCTTCGGATTTGTTTTTGCATGTAGAAGAGTAAGCTTAAACTTAAGTCTTGACAGCCTGACGTTTATGACCTCGCAAACTTCTTTAATACATATACAGACGAAAGAGGGCGAAACACCATAGAGATGTGCAATTGTCCTGTATTCTGCTGTGGAAGCCAAGTAGTAGAGGGTTAGTGCAAGTCGACGCTGAGCAGATATGGATTTTCGCATTGCTGTATTGTTTCTGGATTATATCTTGTTGTATTTCAAGCACGATGAATGCGAATGTTGCTTTCGTTACTCGAAAATTCTAGTACCACTGTTCGTCATTAAATAAATGAGATACCAAGCCAAACCAGGTGTTAGTTCTTCTATGCATCCAAACCTGCCGGATTCGCGGCCGGTAAATGCAAGCCAAAATAACATTTCTTTTCCCCTTTCTACATATTTTTCAATTACTGATTTGGGGTTTTTCTCGCTTTTCCGCCGATATGCTATGCTTTTTCGTTTCGTTTCAATACAATAATAAATACTTTCCTTGATCGGCACGGTGCCCATAAAAAAAGAGTCTCTTGCAAAAATTGTCGTGTAAACGGGTGCCAGGCGAGCAGAAAATTTGGGCACGGGTGCCGACTTTTAGGGGTGTTCCAACATTTAAACTGATAAATATTCAACTCAGCTCGGCGATCCAAATTGTTGCACCAAAAGAAAACAGTTCATAGCGAGAAGAAGTCCAGAGTACAACAGAATGCGAAATCCATAAAAAATTTAACAAAATTATGTGAAGTATTATATGCCCATTTATCACGGAACCGCCATTTTGAAACTGATTGCCACTGAACTATATAGGTCACAGAAGCATACTCGCGAACTTCATCCATATTATCCATAAAATACTCCCACAAATAGACACCGAGAACGACTAAAACAGATAATTACATGGCTAGAAATGAAGTACAACATGGCTGATAAGCATACGCGTTAGGTTTTTACCAAATAAATTCAAGATGGCGGCTTTCTATAGATTTGATAAGAGAAAATTCAAAATACGCATTTTGTATTAGATTCTGTTAAGAATTTATACGGACCCACGTCTAAAAATTTAGCAAATTAGGCCAGTATCTCCCGAAAATCTGGCGACAATCCGAGTAGCGTAGATATGTTCCCGAGATACTTATAAACATACTTCTTACCTTGTATATAAACGCCTAATAAATTGACATGATTTGCCGAAATGAGGTTTTCCTAGACGTAAATTTGGCCACATATGTTCGACTTTTCGCACGGGCCCACGTCTAGGCGAATTCGAGGTGGACAATACTTTGTTTTTAGCAGCATTTAAAGGCGTTACAACATCCTTAAACTTGTTCCCGAAGACTTGAAATATAGCATTTTCATGCTGGGAATTCGTCGTAATTTAGTCCATCAAGCGCTGAGATTTAGTTCTTAAACTAGCGTAAACAAGCAAAACATTGCTCGTTACTTCGGTTTTAGTTGCCATTTTACGGTTTTCACTTGTTTCCATCTATCAAACTGACGTTACGCAATTTTCCCGATTTTCAAAGATTTTTTTCGTCGTCGTTTTTTCTTTTCTTCATCAATTTGGGGTTAGGTAGGTTTAGGGTTTTTTGGCTTTTGGGATTAGGTGGCTGGCTTTTTTAGGGTCAGTTACAAAGTCTCTTTAACTTTACTATCAGTTTCAAAAAAATGACGTAGCGTCAGTTTGGTAGATGGAACAAGTGGCGGCCCATTTTACGTTTTCACTTTGTTTCCATCTATCAAACTGACGTTACGCAATTTTTCGATTTTTCAAGATTTTTCATCATATTTTTCTGATTTTCTTTTCTTATTTGGTTAGGAGTTAGGTAGTGGGTTTGGCTTTGAGTTGCAGGTGGGAGGGGTGTGGTTTTCGGTTAGGGTCAGTTACAAAGTCTTTAACTTTACTTCAAAGTTGAAAAAATGACGTAGCGTCAGTTTGGTAGATGGAAACAAGTGGCGACCCCATTTTACATTCTTGAGTTGTTGCTAGGTTACCAGGGTCTCTATCGCTGTCTTATTTTCAAATTTTGCTCGCAGATTCACGAAAAATAGCGCTACTTGGCGCGGCAAATTTAATATTTTTGGCTTGCGTTGGCAACAAATAATAGTTCTGGAATTTCAATAATAAAGAGATTGTTGCTGGTATTTGCGTTTTCCACCATTGGGGCTTATTTGCAATTGAAATTGTCAATTGAAAGATTCTCATCAGAATTATCTTCTGGGCATAATTCTCTCAACCTATAAAATTGTATAGTAAATTATATCTCAACCTATAAAATTATATTGCTCTTACCTATAAAATCAGCCGTTTTCAAATTGCTCAATTCCTTATGGAAACGAACCGCCATCTTGAATTTTTCAGATGAAATCTGAAATTACGAGCCCGCAAGGCCGACCTCGATTTCTAGTCATGGCATTTTAAAGCTCCACCGCGGCTACGCCCGGCGGAGCAATAATGAATATTAATGCTGATATATAATGCACATATATGAGGACAATTTAGGAGAAGAGATTTAGGATTGTCATATATTATTTGTGAAGCAGTTGTGGACAATATTATAGTTTAGCGTGCGACTATGCTCAATTAATCTGAAGTGCGCGTTTCGCCACAAAACATTTGAATTGATTGACTATTTCAATTAAGTATACAAGACTTTGTGTGTGATCTTGTCGCCGATCTTAGACTTGGTATTACAGTTAATTGTCTACAATTTATAAACCCTTCTTACTGGAATTATATTGACGTGATTCCTGGCGTAAATCCATATAAACTACTGTAGTAGTATTATAGGTACCGATCGACCCTTATTTTTGGGGGTGCGTGGGGGTGCGTTCATTAAATATTCAGGGTGGGGTAATTAATATTCAGGATGAGCCAAGGGTACGCACACATGACGTCACTCAAGGCGAGCCTGGGCATGAAAGTCGTTTAAGCGTTTTTATCACAAAAGTAATCGCTTTTTAATTAGCGTCCCATGTTGGCGTCGCTACAAAATTTTCCAAACATTTGATCTAAGCATAGTTAAGATCTTATAGAGAAATACAAATATATGTTTGCCAAGCGAATGTTAAAGGGGTTTAAACCATACAAAGTTTCAAGCGTTTTAGATGTAGCAGAGGATGAAAAACAGTGATTTTTAAATTAAGCGAGATTTACGAGCATATACACAAACATTGTATGTAAACACAATTCTATGCGTTGGTTTGTAAGTCATTTGTAAATCGTTAACGACGATTTGAATAAATTGAGAATATTTAATGATAGGACGGAACGATATTGTACAATGTACATAAAGCACCGCACAGAAATAATTTTTAACATCGTTAGTAAGGTCTACTCCTAAGAGCATATCGTTTAGGAGTCTTTAAAGGGTTCTCATATTTTTTGTCTGTCTTCGGGTGATAATTTTCTTAAACTTCATCACTCGCTTGGGAGTATATATTGTCCGAGTCAACCTCGTTATATTACTTTTTCACCTTTTAACCACAACTTTACATTTCTTTAACCCATACCGAGCAAGCATATCTCTGATATACTTGTTAACGGGAGGTCGTTAAAGGGAGGTAGCCTCGCATGGGTACTTACGACCCGTTCGTTACTTGCCCGTTTGGGAACTGTTTGTTATTATCTGTATATGGATATATTGTTAAGTAATCAGTTCCTAATAAAGCTGTCAAATCAAAAATCAATAACTAATCCAATTTATATGACTATGACTATGCTAAGAGCGATTCAAGAGTCATGAGACGAATCATAAGAGAGCTTAAGAAGTATATTTGGAGAAAAAACTTGTTAAACAAGTCGTAGTTGTCATATAAGTCTAGAAATTTTCATATTGTAGCTGTAAATTATTTTATTTTAAATAAATAATCGATATAAACGAAGCGTAGTTGATTTTAGAGTTTTCATGCAAACATCGTGTATAGTTTTGCACCGTAACACTAAGCGATCGTATAGTGCGACGTCACTGGTGGCGGACAGATGGAACGCATTAAAGACGGTAGTATGTAAGATTATTTCGCTAACAAGTGTTAGACTGCTATCTATGAGCTTTAAGTTAACGAGAGTTCGAATCTCTCACAGGGCGATTTATAGACATCGTGTACAAACATTTAGCGGTTGCTACGTGTTGTTAGGCAAGAGCATTTTGGTCTAATTTACATATAGTCTAGGACCTGTATAGGAGTTTGTATGCGTTTCATTTAGCACAGCCAACCTAAACTGTTTTAGGGTAAAATGACAGATAGGCCCGAGCCAAGCTCTAAGATGTAAGGATAGGCCCGAGCATAGCTCTAAGATGTAAAGATAGGTCCGAGCCGAGCTCTAAGATGTAAGGATAGGCCCAAGCCGAGCTCTAACATATAAGAATGGGCACGAGCCAAGCTTAGTATATATCTCCGAGCCTAGTATATATACCTCCGAGCCGACTTATCTTCCTTATGTTTATCTTCCTTATCTTTATCTTCCTTATCTTCCTTATCTTCCTTATCTTTATCTTCCCTATCTTTATCTTCCTTATCTTCCTGCATTTCCTAATATTCTGTTCTTAATTGTGTTTTCTTTTGTCTTGTTGTGTCTGCAAGTTGTATATTTATGTACAAAATTGTCGACAGGGGCATTTGTGCAAGACGTTTTGGTGTGTTTTGCACCATTAAGCAAACCACAAAGCCAACGGTGCGCGAAAAACGAAGCAATTTTGTGATGATCTTTAATATAAGCAGTTGTTTGTTTTGGTTATTAGGTACTTCAGTAATGGAACTTTATGTGCCGATTACGTTAGGGAACTGTAGTCATTTGTTCCTTTATATTAAGGAACGGTTCAATGAGAACAAATTGTTCGCTTTATATTAAGGAAGTGCTGTTATTTGTTCCGATATATTAAGGAACGCTTAAATAGGAACAATTCGTTCCCTTTATATTAAGGAACGGTTGAATGAGAACAAATTGTTCGCTTTATATGAAGGAACTGCTGTTATTTGTTCCGATATATTAAGGAACGCTTAAATAGGAACAATTGGTTCCCTCTATATTGAGGAACGGTTGAATGAGAGCAAATTGTTCGCTTTATATTAAGGAACTGCTGTTTTTTCCGATATATTAAGGAACGCTTAAATAGGAACAATTGGTTCCCTCTATATTAAGGAACGGTTGAATGTGAACAAATTGTTCGCTTATATTAAGAAAGTGCAATCAGTTAAGTTCCTTTATATTTAGGAACGCTTGAATAGGAACAATTGGTTCCCTATAGAATATTAACGAACGGTTGAATGAGAACAGTTAGATCTGTTTTCGTATTAGGATCGGTTTGTTCCGCACTGGTATCGGATACAATCGGAGGACGAATTGTTCTCATTAATAAAAAGGGAAAACCCCTTGTTCCATTTGATGTGACAAAATAGAAACAATCGTTCCGGTTCGAAGAGAACAAATTTTAGTTTAATGAATAGACAATGTGTGTATGTTTATATCATAACAGCTATGTTTTCACAAGTTAACAACATGATATTATGAAATGACTGAGGAGATTCCTATAATACAATACAATAGAAACTCCGAAAATAGTAAACATTTTGAAAATGAATAAACCATTTTCAAAATGTTTACTATTTTCGGAGTTTCTATTGTATTGTATTTTATCAAAATACTCAGTGGTTCCCGCAATTGCTATAATTATGAATGCATTCTCGTGCAAATATTTAATATATTGTAAAATGTTTAGTACATATTATTGACCTGATGTTTTGTACTATGAGTTCAAGTTAGATTTGTATTAACAGTATTTTCGCTCCGGTTGTCAGAACGTAAGATCGAGTATAAACAACAATATATTTGATGGAAGAGTACAAAATGTCTACAACGTGTTTCTCTCTCAAAACTATAACCTTTTTCCTATCACGTGATCGTGTTTTAGTACAGGTAACCCAAACAATGTCAATTAATAAGTCTATAGTATATATAACGTTTTAGTGTTCAGACATCCTCCGGGGGGCGGCGAAGCTCGCTTGTCCAATTGGCAATCACTTCACGTGCTCTGACAGCAGCTGAACGTTGACTTCGTCTTTGAGGAAGTTGGTGTTGGTCCGCGATGGACGGGTTTTCTGTGGGAACTTCAATTTCAGCTTCGGCTGTAACCTCGAGAGGAAAGAGTTTTGTTATTGGTCTGTTCGTATGTCCTCGAGATGTTCTGAGGTTTACTGCTCGTACACAGTCGTCAGCTCCTCGGATCAGACCTTCGACCACTGCTAACTTCCACTTGAGTCGGCTTTCGTCACTGAAAATTTACAATATATCTCCAACCTTGATCTTGTTTTTCACCTTTAGTCCAGTGTGGTGGTGAAGGTTCGAAGGTAGGTAAGTCTTGTCTCTCCATCGTCGCCAGAAGTGTTATAAAGTAACCGCGCGCGCAGCATCGCGCATCTTTGCTCGCGTCGTTCCGCGTTGGGGTCAATCAACTCGTCATCAACTCGTCTAGACTTCTATGCTAGGATGTGCGTCGACCGACTGGCATGTGGCCGTATATGGTGTGGGAAGGTGTGGTGAAAGTGGTGTGAGATGTACGTCGGTGGACGATCGTTCAGGGACGATCAATTTCCATCGTTTTGGTTTATAGTGTAGTTTATGACGTAGTCAGGTAGACCCGCTTAAGACTGTTTTTTTCAAACTGCTGTTTTCGTCAAACCAAGCTAACGCTCGTAGAGCCACCATACCAAAGGGCTCGTTCACTCTAACTCCTCTTTTCAACTCCTCTTTTTGCTCTTTTCGTTTTGAGGTTTTTGATTTGAATAGTTCGGTGTTCATCAGCAGCTGCCAGATACGTGGTGGCGTTGTCGGATATCATTAAGTCTGGTAAGGACCTTCTGCCAACAAATCTGCGAAAGGCAAGTAAGAATGTTTCCACAGACATGTCAGATACGACCTCTAGATGAACTGCCCTCGTGGCAGCGCACGTGAATAAACATATGTACACCTTGGATTCTGAATGACCATCTCGAACGTAGAGGGTACCAGTGAAATCAACGCCAGTGACTACGAATGGGCGTGAGTCTTTAAGTCTGGAGGATGGAAGTGGTGGTGAATCTGGGGCTTTATATGCAAACCCAACTACTTTCCGACATGTGACACACTTGTCTACGACTTTCTTTACTTCATATCTGCCCGCGGGAATCCAGAATTTCTGTCGAATCATGGTGAGTGTTGAACTGACACCGGCATGCAATTGGCGAACATGGGAATCACGGATGATGAGGTTTGTCAAGTGATCCTTCTTAGCTAGAAGTATGGGGAATTTGGCGGTGGCAATGACTGGAGCATTATGTATCCTCCCGCCACAGCGAATTATGCCGTCATCCGCAATGAAGAGGCGTAGCTGTCGTACTAGTGGTGACCGTATCTTTGTACCCTGAGACAATTGTTCTATTTCAGAGCTGTAATATACGAGTTGGCGGTCATGGATCCATCGTCGCTCGGCTAATGTCAGTTCCATGACAGTTAATGAATCCTTTCTTTGTGTGGAGGGGTTTCTGATGTTATGGATGAACCTGAGTACGTAGGCCGTCACACGTAGAAGTTTTCCAAGTGTACTGTACTTGGTGAGATCTAAGACATCGCTAATTCTAGAGTGCTCGGTTCGTTCATCAGTCAGGTTGTGAGTTGGGGCTGATCGTAGATCTATCTCGGGGTCTTCACTGGATGTTTGGGGGAACTCTTGTTCCGGAGACTGGATCAAGAGATTCGTGGTGGATTCCCAGGTGGGCCAACTTTGTTCGGTGGTTAGCCAGGTGGGTCCATGTAGCCAGTTCGTGGATGATTGGAGCTGTGTTGAAGAAACACCTCTTGTGAGCAGGTCTGCCGGATTGTCCGCGGTTGGGCAGTAACGCCAGCTTGTTTTTGCAAAAAGGTTGTTGATCTCTTTCACCCGATTGTGCACGAATTGAGGAGTTGTTTGTCGCTGTGTAGCCAGTGTAGCGTGATCTGGCTATCGGACCACAGGGTAACATGCAGGTTGGGAATCTCTTCTTTAGTGCATTAACCAAGAAATCTGCGAGCTTTGCACCAACCAAGGCTGCCATTAACTCTAATCTAGGAAGTGATAGCTTTTTCAGGGGCGCAACACGATCTTTGGCCATAACAAAGGATGTTTTCTCATTTTGTCTCAAATATGCTACAGCACCATAAGCCTTTGGACTGGCGTCAACAAACACATGCAATTGCACTGTCCCATCTATGGGTTGTGGATCAAAGTAACTCCTGGAAATGGTGGTGTCCATTGACTGCTGTATGTCATTGGCGATGTGGAGCCAGCGAATTCGGATCTCTTCCTCAAGGCTCGTCCCAGTCTACATTTAACTGCCAAATGTCTTGCATGAGTATTTTGGCATTGATGGACACTGGTGTGATGATGCCCAGGGGGTCATAAATCTTGGACGATTCTTTGAGAATTTCTCGCTTAGTAGTGACTGTATTATCAACAGGAAGGGTCTTCTTCTGAGCCAGTGTAAGCGTATCTGCTGATGTGTCCCATCTGAGGCCCAAGACATTTGCATTTTGTCTGTCTGTATCCAGCACGCCATCGTTGGCTGCGCACGCTTGAAGAGGTTTGCTGTTGGTTGCCCATGATCGTAAGTTGAATCCGGCTTTCCCCATGACCTTTCTAGATTCTTCGTAGTAGCCGAGTGTATCCTCAACCGAGTCACAACCAGTTATAATATTGTCTACGTAGAGATTATCTTGCATGTCTTGAGTGACCTGTCTTGCTTGATTGGCAAGGTGGGTGTGTATAACTGCATACAACATGAAGGGGGAACTTGCAGAACCGAAGAGGACAGACTTGAACCGATAAACTTGGAACTCACTTTCGGGGTCGTCAGGATCAGACAGCCACAGGAAGCGGGTCATGTCACGGTCGCTCTCCTGAAGCTTGACATGTAAGAAGGCTTTCTCTATGTCGGTAGAGAGTCCTATTGGATAACTGCGGAAACGCACTAGGATTGAGCCCATCTCTGTCAGGAATGGTGGACCAACAGTCAGGCAATCATTGAGACTTGGTGAGGTGGGGGTCTCACGACAACTACAATCATAGACGATTCTAATCGGGGTTGTGGAGGATTCTTTCTTGACAGGGTGATGGGGGATGTAGTGTACATTTGTCAACAGGTTGGGATTCAGAACCCTTTCGATGAACCCACGTGATTCCTGTTCCTTAATTATCTCATTGTAGCTTTTCAATAGGCCTGGAGTATGGTGGAGCCGCCGCACAGTAGCTCTTGTGCGTTTCTGACAGATATTCAGATTAGTGGGAAGTGGGGGATGTTCATCCTTCCAAGGAAATCCTGCAACGTACGAACCATTACTGTCACGAGTTATTGAGGTGGTCTGGTAGTTGCTTAAAAAATCTGTCTCCGGGGGATTGTCCTGAGAGATGCCTAGGGATTCAATGGACCAAAAACGCTCGAGATTAAACTCTTCTTCCTGCTGGGCTGCGACATGGAAAATGTTAGTGACATTGTCTTGTACCCCCTTGGCCTTAGTGGGGCCGGATAGGAGATAGCCGACTCTGGATTGCATAGCTGTGGGCCCGCCTTTCCCACGGACAATGTTATCTTGAACAATGTCCCAATAAAAGTCAGCTCCTATTAATAACTCTATGTCAAAGTTGCCATCTTGGACAGGGTGTGCCAATCTAAGTCCCTTTAGGTGTGGCAGGTTGCTAATATCTCTGTTGTGTTTACACTGTAATGGTGTTGCAATTTTGGGGACAATGTTGACCTGTAATGGGATTTCATTGCCATCGTCGGCGAGTAAATTTATGGTGGTGATATCGAGTTTTCTAACTGTACTTTCCTTTGCTCCGAATGCTGACACTGAAATGTTTTCCTTGGCATGAGGCTTAGCCCCAAGTTCATTGGCAAGTTCCCTTGTCATGAAAGAACGCTGCGCCCCCTCATCAAAGAGAATATTGACGTCCCGACTGGTGCATCCCACCTTAACTTGACTTACTGCGGTTTTGAGTAGTATTGGATATCCGTGGATGGTTTGTTGTGAAGGGGTGAGAGTTGCAAGAACAGATTGTGTTGTGTCTTCTGCTTGGGATGGTGGATTTATATCATCTCTTGGTGTAGGGAGGGCAGGGGGGGTTAGGGGGTATGGGTGCATATCATGTTCACAGATGGAAGTGTGGTGTTTGTCACCACAGTTTCTGCATCGATACTTTGAAGGGCATGTATTACAACGGTGTGAAAATGAAAGACAGTTATAACACAAACCACCCTTGCTGATGATGGATCTCCTTGCCTTGGGAGCTATAACTGCAGTACATCTGTTGGGAGGATGTGGACCCTTGCAAAACACACACAATCTATTCTGGGTATATCTTCCTTGGCCAGGATGGGACCCGATCCTGTGTGAAAGGAAGCTGTGGGGGTCGGTTGCGCAAAGTGTTTTGTCCCTGCTTCAAGTACCCTGAGTTCGTTTTTAAGGGCTTGTCTCAGATTCTTTATTGACCAATCATTGCCCTGTTGGCACCTAGCAAGATTTCGCTTTGTTTCATCTGGGAGTTTTCCCAGAATCACAGGCACAAGTAAATCACCAAATGTGTCTTCAGACTTTCCAAGGGCTTCCAAGGCTCTTATATTGGTTTCCATTTCATCATGAAAGGATTTCAAACTTTCGAGACTGTTAAATGGTTGGTGTAACTCTAACAGGGCTGACATATGGGCAAATATAACCTTGTGGGTTTGCCCGAAACGATCCTTGAGAGTAGCTATAGCTCTAGTATAGTTTTCATTTGTTAACGGATAACCTGCAATTGCTCGATGTGCCTCTCCAGTGAGTTGGGCACGCAAGTAATTAAATTTCTCAATATCTGACAAGCCAAGCCTTTTATTTACCGCAACTTCAAAGGAATCCCAAAATGACAACCACTCTAGGGGATCCCCACTGAATGTTGGTAACACTAATTTTGGGAGACGACTATTGTTAGTGTGAACATTAGTGTTGACTGGTGGAGTAGGTACTGGGGTTTGAATTGGAGGGCTATGTGGGATAGAACTGATAGTTGGGGTGATACTTGTGCTAGGGGGTGAATCGGGGTTGGAGGTTACATCTGATTGAACTGGATTAGTAGAGGGAGGAATTGAATTCTGTGAGGTAACTGGACTGGTATTTGTTGCAACTATAAGCTCAGGGACATCTGAGCTTGGTTCTGAATTAATAATAACACTTAGCTGTGCGATTTTTTCGGCGATTTCTTCTTGTAATTCTTCGTCTTTCACAATTTCGGCTTCCAAATCATCTTCGTCTGTGAGTTTTTCCTGTACTTTTGTGTCTATTTCCTTTAGAATGGCCCCTTTCCGCTTGAGTTGTTCGACTGTAGTGTCAGCTGAAGCGCGAGTTAGTTCGTTCATGACAGTTTTCTGTTCGATAAATTCCTTCGATTTTTTGAGCAATTTCGTCAAATGTGCTCGTTGCCCTCTCCTCGAGGCTTGTAGACGTTGTAGCTCTTCCATATCCTGGCCACGGCACCAATGTCAGAACGTAAGATCGAGTATAAACAACAATATATTTGATGGAAGAGTACAAAATGTCTACAACGTGTTTCTCTCTCAAAACTATAACCTTTTTCCTATCACGTGATCGTGTTTTAGTACAGGTAACCCAAACAATGTCAATTAATAAGTCTATAGTATATATAACGTTTTAGTGTTCAGACACCGGTTTTCAGCGAAATTGCTGCCAGCATAGTTGTCAAAGCCTCCGCCTACGGCTTGGAACAGCATGTAGGTTCGAATCCTGGTCCCAGCCTTTGGAAAACAAACATTTTCTTCTTTTTCATTTTATTCTCAAAGTATGTTTTAAGACATTCTGTGGTTAGTGTTAAGTATGCGCAATTAATGCAATTAAAGAAACAGTTTTTTCGAATTTAAAAGTATTTGTTTGACATCTCTTATACTTAACAAATCCTTTTTTGATAATAGTAAAAAGTTCATACATATAGTGTACAATTTAAATTATAAATCATTACAGTTCTAGTCTAAATTAATTTAAGTGTTGTTGCTCGCATTCGTAATGTTCTCGGTATTCTGCATTCTTGAAACTTGTAAAGTGGGCAGTTTAAAATTGCAGTCCAGCGCAAACAAGTTTTTGTTCATTCCTTTTCCCAGATAATTGGCCCCTTGCTTTTTGTTGCCGTTTTATCGATTCCATGAATCGGCGCTTCGCTCGTAGGAGTTGACGCAGTGTCAATGTCTGCCTCCATGTCTTTGACTTCAATAACATTCGAATCTTGTTGTCTAAGTTTCTGCACGCACATATCCATCGCTCTTCTATTGTCGCCGCGCAGTTTTTCCATGCAGGATCGTCCCTTTAAAGCAACATCACGAGATCGCAGCTTTTGATAGTGAACTCTGACCACGTTTGAGCTGTTTTTCTGGTCTTCGGATACAAATCGTTGTTCTTGCAAATCTAAATTGTTCACGCTCTCCGTTTCGATGATCTGTCTATATCTTGTCGGGTGAATATACTTGCCTATAGCTTGAAACACGAGCACGCTGAGTAGGTCGGTGAGCTTCTGAAACTGTGTGCCGTTTCGATTTAGGGGCAAGTATTCGCATTGTGGATTGAGTAATGGTCTCACGAATCTAACGTGGTCATCTACGATTCCCAAGCTAATCTCGTCGAAGTAGAGCGAATTAAAACCGTACTTTTGCGCCGTCTTAAAAATGCTCTGATCGACCATTCCCTCGTTGGTTTTTGCGTTTTCAAACATGGTTACTGTCAAATGTTGGTAGGTCATGGGTCGGCACCCTTTAACCTTAACGAACATGAAAACGGCGACAAATCTAGTAGCAAAAGTCAAATCGCTTGAAGTGAGAAAAGATTTTTTCTTGCATTCTTCGAGAATTCCTTTGTAGCGTTCTAAATGAAAGGGAATTACCGTCTGAAGTTCAGCAAGCGTAGCCCAACTTCTTCTGGATTCGAGGGTGTCAATGTCTAAATCTTTCGTCCAGTGGGAACGCATCTGCTTTGCCAAACATTGCCTCGCTCGCTTTATGTATACTTCGGTAACGGAGAAGTTTTGAAGTACGGGTCCGGAAGGTGAGTGAAATCGACGAAAATCTAGGAGATCTGCTATACCGTTTACGTAGCCCAGACGGCCAGATTGACCATTTGCCAATTGCTTTCGAGATGATCAAGAAAGTCTGTTAAAAATCTGGAAGAACACAGAAAATAATCGACAAGTTCGATCGTCGACAACACGGATTGTTCATCCTCGCTCGTTTGCTCACAACAATACTTTAAGAATTTAAATGCTCGAGTCACCGAGATTTCAGCTTGCTTTGCTTGCTTTCCACCACCGGTCGTGCTTTGTAGCCAAACTGAAAATGATCGTCCCAATTGGGAATTTGTAGCACAACACGGTAGCGTTGGTTTGCTTCCCGACGACGAGAGCTGGTTTACATCAGACGTTGTTTCATTGGTATTAGAAATTATAGGTCTCGCATCAAAATATATATACCAAGGATGCTTTATTTTCACATGCTTTCGACAGCCTATTTGACTGGAGAAAGCGTGATGTTCGCAATCAGGAGACGGACAATGAAAGAGCCCTCCTTTATCGCTTTGTAGATGAAGTCTTCGACGTTTATGAAATGCTCCGTCAACATTTTTCCAGTCAACATCACTATGTTGACGTGGCATGGCAATTGGCGGGAAGCAAACAGTTTGCAGACAGGCGTATTTAGCTATATATAGGCAATAGCTGTTGAAATTAACATAGTGCTTATGCATTATTTATGAATCCTTTGGAGTGCCACAATATGAATATACAGAACGAGAGCTATTAAATCCAAGAGTAGAACCGACCCGTAGGATTTTTCTACCACAATAATGACATGTTTTTCATGTAAAATGAGCACTTTTCTTATCTGTATTTACTTAAGGATACCATGTGTAGGGACCGAGCTAACTTCTTCACTGCACGGGCTAATTGCAATAGTGACCGAGCTAACTTCAATAGAAGCCGAGCTAAATTGAATAGAACCCGGGCTAAATTGAATAGAAGCCGGGCTAACGTCAATTGTAGCCGGGCTAACTTCAATAGAAGCCGGGCTAAATTGAATAGAAGCCGGGCTAATTTCAATAGAAGCCTTAGGAACCCCCATCATATAATATCTCAAGTTAGACAATTTCGATCTTACATGAAGTTCTTAGGTACACATAATAAGAATTAACACAGCATTTTTCCTCTGTCTAGCAAGTTATAAAGTTAACAAAAAGTTGACCACAAGCTTTCTATAATGTTTGCTAGCTTCTAAGCTAACTTATTTTAGCAATTTCCTAACTAGAATACGCGTTATGCAAACTTCAGTGAATGCCGGGCTAACTTCAATAGAAGCCTTAGGAACCCACATATAATATCTCAAGATCGTCGAATGCGCTACCCGGCTCCGGAACTTCCATACTAAAAGTTTGTCGCCAAACTATCTTGAATGCTAGCTTGTCCTGTAGCCTAACATCGTTTGGCACTGGGCTCCAAATTTTCACACATCAACTTTGATAAATATATAAGTTCAAGTTTTATAGCAACGTTTATTTTTGCTGGTTTTTCTGGATATATTGAAATTAGCCCGGCTTCTATTCAATTTAGCCCGGCATCTAATGAAGTTAGCCCGGCCACAATTTACGTTAACCCGGCTTCTATTGAAATTACCCCGGCTTCTATTGAAATTAGCCCGGCATTCACTGAAGTTTACCTAGTAACGCGTATTCTAGTTAGGAAATTGCTAAAATAAGTTAGCTTAGAAGCTAGCAAACATTACAGAAAGCTTATGGTCAACTTTTTGTTAACTTTATAACTTGCTAGACAGAGAAAAAATGCTGTGTTAATTCTTTTTATGTGTACCTAAGAACTTCATGTAAGATCGAAATTGTCTAACTTGAGATATTATATGATGGGTTCTTAAGGCTTCTATTCAATTTAGCCCGGCTTCTATTCAATTTAGCCCGGCTTCTATTCAATTTAGCCCGGCTTCTATTCAATTTAGCCCGGCTTCTATTCAATTTAGCCCGGCTTCTATTGAAGTTAACGCGGCCACAATTGACGTTAGCCCGGCTTCTATTGAAATTAGCCCGGCATTCATTGAAGTTAGCCTGACGCCTCATCTAGTTAGGAAATTGCTAAAATAAGTTAGCTTAGAAGTTAGCAAACTTTACAGAAAGCTTATGGTCAACTTTTTGTTAACTTTATAACTTGCTAGACAGAGAAAAAATGCTGTGTTAATTCTTATTATGTGTACCTAAGCTAGAACTTCATGTAAGATCGAAATTGTCTAACTTGAGATATTATATGATGGGGGTTCCTAAGGCTTCTATTGAAATTAGCCCGGCTTCTATTCAATTTAGCCCGGCTTCTATTCAATTTAGCCCGGCTTCTATTGAAGTTAGCCCGGCCACAATTGACGTTAGCCCGGCTTCTATTGAAATTAGCCCGGCATCTATTGAAATTAGCCCGGCATTCATTGCAGTTAGCCTGACGCCTCATCTAGTTAGGAAATTTCTAAAATAAGTTAGCTTAGAAGCTAGCAGACATTATAGAAAGGTTATGGTTAACTTTATAACTTGCTAGACAGAGAAAAAATGCCGTGTTAATTCTTATTATGTGTACCTAAGAACTTCATGGAAGATCGAAATTGTCTAACTTGAGATATATATAACTGAAATTAGTCTGACTTCTATTCAATTTAGCCCGGCTTCTACTGAAATTAACCCGGCCTCTAAACTAGTTAGGCAATCATTGGCCAAATAAATTCGCTAAGGTAACAAACATAGAAAAAATATTCTTCAACACGGAGAGAATTATTCCCAATAACTGCACGTAAGAACTTCACGTAAGTTTGAAATCGTGTAAATGAACATATATGATGGGATCCTTAGGCATACTTTAAAGGACGCAAAACAAACTCGTACGAGAAAAAGAGAAATTGAAATTTGGTTCATTATTTTTTTTGCTTTTGACATAAGCACACACACACACAAAAATAGACACACTGGTCATATGTAATAACAAGAAATAGTTTTTCACCATTCGACGAATTATCGTACACTTCGTCTCTTGCGTTTGACGACCAATCCGTGCAACCGTACTGGAATCGGTCTAGGTGATTCTTCTTCACCCTCTTCCGCCGACATTGTCTCGGCCGGTTGGGGTGTTGCTTGTTCCGGTGGCGTTTGTGCGTTCTTCGCCGCTTCTTCCTCACCCTCTTCCGTGGACACCGTCTCAGTCCGTTGGGCCGTTGCTTGTTTCGGTGGCGTGTGTCCGTTCCTTGGCGCTTATTCTTCACCCGCTTCCGTGGACATTGTCTCAGCCGGTTGAGGTGTTGCTTGTTCCGGTGGCGTTTGTGCGTTCTTTGCCGTTTCTTCTTCATTTGCCGCCAGAAGCTCTCTTTTTGTCCGCATGATTGGACATCCGTCAGACATGACGCGATATTTGAGAAATTTGCGTGTGGCAGAAATGTATTTGTCCACATCTGGAAACTCGATTATAAACTTTTCCAGGTGAAAAACCTCGCGATTACCACCTATGATCAACATCCAGGCGTCAATATACGGGTCAAGTTTGGTGGTGAAGTTTTTTTCGATTCTCCTTGCGGAATCACGACGTTCGCAGAATGCCAAGGTGGGTCGCTGAGGTAATCGCTCTGACGGAAACCTAATAATGATAATAATATTTATTAAACATTAGATAGGAGTTTATAATAATAATAACAATAATAATAATAAAATAATAATAATAATAATAATAACATGATAATACATTACAACTTCAACGTACATTTGTAAATATGTATAACAGTTGTTCACTTACCTCCATCTGATGTGCTCGTAGGCTTTCGATAGGTACACGTCATCATTGAGGACCCATCCCGCATCTGGCGCATTTATGTATCCAACGTAGGCTTCTTCTTCTTCTTCTTCTTCGTCGTCATCACTCTGTTGGTGGTCATCGATTTCGTCAAATTTCCTTTTATCTCCTTCCATGGACGTTTCAACCTCAGGTTCGCTCTCTTCATGGTCGTCATCGAAACTGGACAACTCCTCCTCTTCCGACGAGGAGGAGGTTGGAAAGGGCAAAGCTCGGCGTCGGCGTCTCGCATTGGCAAGCTGCTCGTGCTGTTCTTGTTGTAAGAAAGAACGATGGACTGCGCAGGAGTCTGCTGGAGTTGATCGCGAAGGCGGTGGTCCTTCTTTCAAATCTCTCAGATCTTGAGCGCTGATGTTTCGCAGAACGGACGAGTCGAATAGGGATCTGAAAGGATGAAAAAATATTTGAGTTCAATCTGAATGAGGCTTGTTAGCTGTGACGCCAATAAACAAGCCCAATCATATGTTTATGGGACGACAATCCCGGAATGTTTAAATAGATCAGTGGCTGTCACGTTGTCAATTTTACCACGTGATCACTATTTAACAACGATGTTAAATTTCTCTCTATGTTACAAGTATGTAATATTTTAAAAGTATTTACCGTGAGATGTCGTTATCATCTATGACAGATATTTGGTGTCAGTGTTTTCGTACCACCTTTCGTTCTGTGGCACGTGATCGACGTACTTCGTTATCTGCCTCGCTGTCCAAACCAGACAATCCATAGCGTGGTCGTATATCCATTTGTCAACGCCCGCCGTTGGTGTAGGCAACGATTTCGTTTCGAACACAGCAATTCGCCGCTCGACGTGTTCCATCTCATTTCCAAAATTTGGAACAGCATTTGTGGTGATGTAGAACGGATTGTTGTTCCAAATGCACTTTGGTTGTTCGTGTTTCACGGCCGTCACCAACCATCCACCTTGCAGAAGCGTTTTTGCGAGATCAGACTGCATCGTCTGCGAGGACCAGTCGTCGATAACGACAAGTTCCGTGGAGTCGTTTATCATGGACCGGAAAACTGCTTCTCGTTAGTTATCGATGCAATACGTTCTGATTTTACGATTCTGTGGAGAACGCACGCCCATGATGTTTTCCCCGAATCTTTTGGTCCTGAGATAACCAGCTTTCGCACCTTTTGAGGCATCCTTCGACCGAGAAAGCATTGATAGAACTTGTTGAGGAACGCCGTTCTTACAGGCAAGTCCGGAAACGAATTCTTAACACGGGCTGTGGTCGCGTTGTGCTGTCGTATGGGATGTACGTGCGAGGAGATATCTTTCCGAAAGGCAAGTTCAGTACGCAGTCCGTAAACGCCGTCTTGAAATTCGAAAGAAATATCCACCGCTAACCTCAATGTAATCAGGATGGAACTCGATCTGGGCAATAATTTCGCATTCAGGATGTGATAGGAGTTGTATGATCCTTGACATATTTTTGATAATTCTCTTCGTAACGCGTCGTTAGCTAGCAATCTGTGGACGTAAGTTTTCACGTCCATCATTTTGACGAACGTGAGTTTTGCTTCATCTGGTTTACCGTACACGAAGCTTCGATGCAGTGCGTGATGAAAGCGCGCCATCACGAGTCCAATGTCACGCACTATGACGGCTATGTCGCTTGGTGCCGTGATCATGTGGGTTTGTTGTGTTTTCCTGTCGAGTATTTCGAATTGACATACGTACCAGCCCGTCCGCCATCAATGAAGCGTGCGCTTCGCTCAGCGGTGCACCGAACGAACTCTGTTCAGCAACAACAAGACGACATGGTGTTTGGGGATAGGTCGACGGTTGATTCACGCTTAATTCTTCTTCCTCGTCTGTATTTGCCGCACCACAAGCAGCACGGCAAAATAGGTTGGACATGCGTACTAAATCAGTCGTAGCAACGTGGTCGTGGTCCTTTACAACTTGGGCTATCATTCTGCTTGCTGCCTCTTCGCTAGTGATCGATCCGCTGTAGCGTGTTTTAATTTCACTCAGTGTCGGCTCCATGTCTGCGTCGTGAAGGGCGGCAAATATGGTTTCCTTGGAGCACTTTGGTGTTTCTCGAAACACGATAAAATACGCGATCCCAGGATTGATTGTATTTTCGCGGCCATCGTCTTCCTCCTCGTCGTCAGACTGTGTTCGCGAGGCGTTGTTTTTAACCAGCGTGATACATGATATGAAAAACTGCACCCCGTCCATGGAAGCAAGTTTATCGTCCAGTTCAACCTTTTGGAGCAAATCTGATTCTCTGCTAAATTCAAATCTTCGTCTGCCACTCCCCAAATGGCACGACAAGCAAGAGCTTTTGTGTCGCCATTAACCTGTAGAGGAGATTTGAAATAGCTTTCAATATATAGTCTAGACGATCGTATAAATTAATATCATTCAAAGAATATTCTACTTACCCATCTTAAAACGTTTACACGTAGCGAGTTTCGTAGTCGTTTGTTATCGAGCTGCTTTCTAGGGCGTCTGGCGAACATCAATATAAATTATATAATATAAATCAACCAAAAAACAGTTGTAGCAGTGTGCTTTCTAAATAAAACCTGAAATTAAAGGCGTTGACTTACGGCAAAGCGATTACTTTTATACAATGTCATTGCCAATCTATTTGCATACGTAATGTAGTTGAATTTGGGTAAAGGACCAAAATTTTCGACTTTGGCTTTATCTCCCTTATCTTTATCTTCCTTATCTTTATCTTCCTTATCTTTACCTTCCTTATCTTTATCTTCCTTATCTTTATCTTCCTTATCTTTATCTTCCTTATCTTCCTTATCTTCCTTATCTTTATCTTCCTTATCTTTCTCTTCCGCATCTTCCTTATCTTTATCTTCCTTAACTTTATCTTCCTTATCTTTGTCTTCATAGTCATAGACTATAGTCATAGTCATAGACAATAGTCACAGTCACAGTCACAGTCACAGTCACAGTCACAGTCACAGTCACAGTCACAGTCACAGTCACAGTCACAGTCACAGTCACAGTCACAGTCACAGTCACAGTCACAGTCACAGTCCCAGTCCACAGTCACAGTCACAGTCACAGTCACAGTCACAGTCACAGTCACAGTCACAGTCACAGTCACAGTCACAGTCACAGTCACAGTCACAGTCACAGTCACAGTCACAGTCACAGTCACAGTCACAGTCACAGTCACAGTCACAGTCACAGTCACAGTCACAGTCACAGTCACAGTCACAGTCACAGTCACAGTCACAGTCACAGTCACAGTCACAGTCACAGTCACAGTCACAGTCACAGGAGGATAAAGATAAGGAAGATAAAGATAAAGATAAGGAAGATAAAGATAAAGATAAGGAAGATAAGGACAAGGAAGATAAAGATAAGGAAGATAAAGATAAGGAAGATAAAGATAAGGAAAATAAAGATAAGGAAGATAAAGATAAGGAAGATAAACATAAGGAAGATAAAGGTAAGGAAAATAAAGCCAAAGTCGAAAATTTTGGTCCTTTATTCAAATAGACTTGCATTTGATATGCATGTGCAACTTATTTAGTAGCGATAAAATAAAGACATAAGTTTGCAGAACGTACAGGTCATTTCGTACAATCGTCGAGGTAAAAACATGACAAGCCAAGAAAAAACAGCCAAGCAGCTTCGGCCGAAGAGGTTAGAAAACTCTCTTAGGGTAAATGTTCTGAATATGGTAAGCATGCTGTGATAATTGTAGTTTCTCGTGTAATACATTTGCTTTATCCATACCTGAATATTCCACCGAGTTAAAGTATACCACCATTTCAATTTAGATACACAGTAATGTAAAAGTTCTTGCATGTCGTGCAATTTGGCGAGTAAAACGGGAAGATATACTGCTCGCAAACAACCAAATATCGTCGAAACGACTCAATCTCGACGAGATGTTGGTCAACATCAGCGGGGTTCAATTTTTCATGTCGTGCGTGACAATGATGAGGTCGAATTGCAAGAGGAGATTGTCCGATAACGAAGAACATAGAGAGATCGACACTTACCCAGGCGTTGCATATTTCAATGCCTATCGCGTCAACGAAGTGTGCAATGAAAATAAGATCTTTTCGATGCTCCACAACGCGGACATGGAACCCACCATAACGATTATGCGTACTGGAAGTGCAGCAAATTCCCTATTTCAAGCGCTCAAGGACCACGCTAACACTGCTGTACAGAATTTGGTTACGACATCGAACTCGTATTGCTTCAGACAAGCAATGTTGGAGTTATGTGACGACGAAAGATTTTCTGCACCCTTCAATCCACGAGACTATCCCACCAAACCATGCCGAATCGTGGTCGTCAACGGAAGCGAATTTTTGGTGAAAATTATGAACGTGCATGGTAAGCTGGAGTCGGATGGCTTAGTGGCTGATAAAAGGAGGAATGAGGGTCTTCCCGAAATGCAACGCGCGCCGGGGCGGTTTATCATATATAATCAATTTCTCGGCCTGCTCCGTTATTGTTCGATTGTTGCTCGCTGCGTTCACATATCACAACTCAGAGATTATAGTAAAATATTTTAAAATGGCGAGTTTTCGCAGTATTAGTGGGATGAAAGCTTCTGAATTAGATGGGCATGGACTTCTTTATGTTTATTGTGTGTCGAAAAACCCTGTGAATATGATCACAGATGGGTTACCGTGCGTTCAACTAGAATGCTGCGAGGTTCATATAAGTTTTATGGATAGTTTGGACATTCGACGAACAGCCCTTATTCCATCAGTTGTTAAAGGCATAAAAGTCGAAGAAATGTTCGCCGATTGTAGTAGCCCTGCATTGATAGAAGTGCATACCAGTTGCGTTTTCAAGGTGAGATGATTTAAACGCATGCTTTTAAGTTTTAATACTGTATATACATAATTTTGATTGAAATACATTTTGTATATTTCAAAAAAATAGAAACTTTAAAAACAGATAAGATAGATAAGAAATACACACAATGTGTTTACAGTACATAAATATCTTTGAATAAGAAATTATTTAATCAGTAAAAATGTAGTGAAAATTGATTATAATATATAAATATATTTGATATAATTCAGGACATAAAATATATTTTTTATTTTTTATTTGTTTTTTATATTAATATTAAACACGCCATTGTTAGACTGCTATTTAAGTCCTTTACCTTGACTTTGTTCCTACTCAATGTGTTTCTTACTTCCATGTGTAGTTCCACGACCGCATTGAAATCAGGGATGGATGTGGCCTATGTAATATTGTCATGTTGTGGGAGTTTGATATTTTACCATCACCAACATCCCAAGCAGTCCCTCCAGGTGACCTGGATATTCAAAATGATGAGCTGGATAATGTACTTCCACAATACCTTTAGACAATCCAACTGAATGTAAACAACTACTAAATCCTATTTGTTTGGCAAATATTGATACACACCGAGTGGTATAGAACGAAGACCTGTCTAGTGGTGCTAGTGTTGGTGAAACTGAGGCAGTGAATATAGATGAAGTTGAGAAAATTCAACAATTGACAGAAATTTTGGATGTGGAAAATACTGCCTTTGGTGACAATGTGGATGATGAAATGTCTGATGATGAGGACAATAGTTTGGATGTTATATCTATCTATTCTGAAAAGTTTGTTGTTGTTGGATCTTGGCAAGAGAACATATACCAAGCGGTGCTCACAAGGTGCATGTGGAGAAGGTCATCAAACCTAGAGTTGACATTCAAAGTGGAACATGAACCAGACAATGTTCAAGACACAAATGCATTGAAATTGCATTGATATACACAAATGCATTGATAAATTATATTATACTATTTTATATTATATTGGGTGGTATTCTTGGTGGTGGTGGTGGTATTCTTAGTGGACGGTGCAGACAGCAATCTATATACAAGGTATGAAATAATGAAATAATGGAATAAAGCATTAATTTTTCCAGCATTACAAAGATGTGAAGCTGAAACATAAAGAAAACTGATTCACAAGTCACAACAACTATTCTCTATAAGGTAGAAGTAGGATTGATCTGCAAACTGGAATAAAATTTTGCTCCATATCATAATTAATATTGTCACAGAACAATAAAAAACAACCATATTTGTAAAGAAATAAATGGTGCTTAAAGATGGTCAGATGGACATTCATTCAACATTCGAACGTCATAAATCTTTCTATAGATTACTAATAACCCATTTACTGAGTACTGCTCCACTGACAAGTTCAATTGTCTGGTGTTAAGGACAGAATAATACTTAAGTAGGCAACTTCTCAGGGAGTTACATATAGTTTTAAGTAGAAGTTTAGTAACTTAATTGACAGGAGGATGTTAGAAGAAATGCTGCATTGAATATGTCGGGCAGAAATCCCAGAAATTGTTGTTATAACTAAATGATGGCCACTCTTGGACTGCAGAACGTTGTCCATATTTTCGATCTGTTTTCGCAATTGATATGAATTCAATAAATGCTTTGTTTTCCTCAAAGGTCCACTTATGATGTTTTACTGGGGACTTCTTTGTAGGATTCAGCCTAATCTTTCTGCCAGGAAACTTTATAAAACAAAAAAATATTAAATGCTTAAATAGTTCTTAGAACCACTCGGCATAATTATTACAGTCAAACCAGATGTTCTCTAGCTTGTGAGCAACATTGTCGCACAATATTGCAATTTTGACTGAGAGGAGATTGCTCTGAGCAATTGCTTGCAAACGATTATTATGTACAGGTAAGACATTGCTGCTGACAGAGTGGCACTGGGGTACAAGTAAACATTCTTGTAATTCTCTGCCAATCCCATATTAGTCCTGGTTTTGGGATATTGGGGGTTTACATTGACTGACCAGTGCATAATTGTATTAAGGGTCGCCGGTTACATTACTACCACATTTTATGGAGCAAAACTGAAAGGTTAACCAACGTTGGCGTTCAGTGCAAGAATGGAAAATGCGCCGAGAAAAGAGAAGGATTTCTGGACGAAGCCTGATCCGGAGGTAGAAACATGGGTGTTGATTTTTGGAAAGGTTCGCGACGTTTTCAACCTGAAGGCCTTCGTCAAAAAGTATCCAAACATTTACGAGCCCCTTGCACAATTAAGAAAAACTGTGCGGCGTCGGGTTCTTCATGAAGATTGTCCAGTTGTGAAGATGAAGCGGCAGATTGAATCGGAGTGGACCGAACAACCAGTAACAAGTGATGCTCGCGGCAACGATCCAACGGATGAACCATCACAGCAAGCCACACGGACTTGTCGAAATGAGAGACTAAATATCAAAAGAAAATCGAGATCTGTGAGGAAAGCATTCGCAGAAAGAGACCTGAATTAAAGTTTGCGACTTCAGACATTGAAAGCGGTGATGAATAGATAGTGCGTACATACGTGTTTCTCTTTTTATGTCTGTTTGCATGTTGATAAGAGTGTTTGCATGTGTTTGTGTGTGCACGCCAGTGTGATTAGTTTGATATAAGATCAAAGTTATGTTGCTAACAATCGTAACAATAAATAATGCGTTATAGTTTTATCGTTTGGTATAATCAATGTTGAAAAAGTGTGCGTAAGAGATTTATTCGTGAAATAATATTCCAGTGTCTTATTTGGCAACGTCTATTATTTTTCAAAGCTAATATTCACGCTATAAAGTGTGGGAACGGTTTGGCTACCACTGTCTAATATCTTTACACCGGTTCTACCTACATGACATACTTCATGTCAGTATGGAGTATAAACTGTGGCTAGCCTGTGGCTACCGTTGTTAAACGTCTTAAATATGCTGTGGCTACGCTGTGGCTACCTGTGGCTACCCTGATTAATTTCTATGGAAAAAGTTGTGGCTACCAGAGGAGTTTGAGAAATAAAATTCCACTCAAAGGAATTGACATGAAATCTTTTTTCGTATGCCTCCGGTAGCCACAGCCTTTTCCATAGGAATTAATCAGGGTAGCCACAGGTAGCCACATGATAGCCACAGCATATTTAAGACGGTAGCCACAGGATAGGCACACTTCATACATGATATATTTTATGTCGGTATGGAGTGTAAACTGTGGCTACCCTGTGGCTACCGTTGTTAAACGTCTTAAATATGCTGTGGCTACCCTGTGGCTACCTGTGGCTACCCTGATTAATTCCTATGGAAAAAGCTGTGGCTACCGGAGGCATACGAAAATAGATTTCAAGTCAATTCCCTTTAGTGGAATTTTATTTCTCGAACTACTCTGGTAGCCACAACTTTTCCCATAGGAATTAATCAGGGTAGCCACAGCATATCATGGACGTTTAACAACGGTAGCCACAGGCTAGCCACAGTTTATAGCCGATACTTACATCAAGTATTTCATATTTAAAAAGTGCCTGCGAGTTGACTAAATTTAAATATTCATCTATCTGCTTTGGAATCGCAAAATAATTAAAATTTTAGAAAAAGATCATTGCTTTTATACACTTATGCGTCATACAACAATGGTTGAGGCGGTTTAATTAGGGATGTGCGCCTTGTACTTTTGTAAGGCAACAAATAACAGCCACATTTTCTGAGTATATAAATGGCAAACATTCATTGTGCAAAGTGCAAACTGTTTGCTTGCCGTCGTTCGAAGACATGTCTATGCCCCGTCAACGTGTTGACTGGAAAAGTATTGGCGGGGCATTTAACAAACCTCGAAGGGTTCACCTTCAGAACGATAAAGAAAGGCTCTTTCGTTGTCCAGCTCCTAACTGCGAACATAGTGGTTTTACGAGTCAAAGAGGCTGTCGAAAACACGTCAAAATAAAGCATGCATGGTATATACATTTTGACACGAAGCCCATAATTCGCAATAACAACGAAACAAATCCTCATGTGAAAGAGCTCTTCTCGACGGGAAGCAAACCAACGCTGCCGTGTTGTGCTATAAATCCCGAATTAGGACGATCATTTTCTGTTCGGCTACAAAGCACGACCGGTGGTGGAAAACAAGCAAAGCAAGCTGAAATCTCCGTTACTCGAGCATTTAAATTCACAAAGTACTGTTGTGAGCAATCGGGCGAAGATGAGCAATCTGTCTTGTCGACGGTCGAACTTGTCGATTATTTTCTGTGTTCTTCCAGATTTTTAACAGACTTTCTTGATCATCTCGAAAGCAATTGGCAAATAGGTCAATCTGGCCGTCTTGGCTACGTAAACGGTATAGCAGATCTCTTAGATTTTCGTCGATTTCACTCACCTACCGGGCCTGTACTTCAAAACTTCTCCGTTACCGAAGTGTACATAAAGCGAGCAAGGCAATGTTTGGCAAAGCAGATGCATTCCCACTGGACGAAAGACTTAGACATCGACATCCTCGAATCCAGAAGAAGTTGGGCTACGCTTGCTGAACTTCAGACGGTAATTCCCTTTCATTTAGAACGCTACAAAGGAATTTTCGAAGAATACAAGAAAAAATCTTTTCTCACTTCAAGCGACTTGACTTTTGCTACTAGATTTGTCGCAGTTTTCATGTTCGTTAAAGTTAAAGGGTGCCGGCCGATGACCTACCAACATTTGACAGTAACCATGTTTGACAACGCAACAATTAACGATGGAATGGTTGATCAAATCATTTTTAAGACGGCGCAAAAGTACGGTTTTAATTCACTCTTCTTCGACGAGATTAGCTTGGAAATCGTAAATGACTACGTTAGATTCGTGAGACCATTACTCAATCCACAATGTGAATACTTGCTCCAAAATCGAAACGGCACACAGTTTCAGAAGCTCGCCAACCTGCTTAGCGTGCTCGTGTTCCAAGCAATAGGCAAGTACATTCACCCGACAAGATATAGGCAGATCATCGAAACGGAGAGCGTAAACCATTTAGATTTGGAGGACCAGCGATTCGTATCCGAGGACCAGAAACATAGCTCAAACGTCGCCAGAGTTCACTATCAGAAGCTGCGATCTCGTGATGTCGCTTTAAAGGGACGATCTTGTATGGAAAAACTGCGCGGTGACAATGGAAGAGCGATGGATATGTGCGTACAGGAATTGAGACAACAAGATTCGAATGTTGTTGAAGTGAAAGATATGGAGACAGAGATGGACAGTGCGTCATCTTGTACGAGCGAAACGCCCATTCATGTAAACGATAAAACGGCAACAAAAACCAAAGGGCCAGTTAGGTTTACACAAGAGGAAGACAATTATCTGAGAAAAGGAAACAACAAGTTTGGTATGCGCTGGACTGCTATTTTAAACTGCCCACTTTACAAGTTTCAAGAATGCAGAATACCAAGAACATTACGAATGCGTGCAACAACACTTAAATTAATTTAGACAAGAACTGTAGTTATATAATTCAATTCTACACTATATCTATTATGTTGTTACTATTACAAAAAAACTGTACTCAGTAAAATATGTGAAAGAACAACTTTGAATGCGAAGACAATGCCTGTTTATTTAAGTGCATTAATTGCGCACATTTAACACTAACGCCAAAATGTTTTAGGTAATGTTTTAAGAGTAAAAATAATAGAAAATGTTTGTTTTCTAAAATGTGTGAGCAGGATTCGAACCTACCTGCTGCTGCAAGTCGTTGTTAGAGGCTTTGCCCACTATGCTGGCAGCAATTTCGCCGAGAACGAGCGCACAAATACTGTTAATAGCAATCTAACTTCAACTTATAGTACAAAACATCAGGTCAATAATATGCACTAAACATTTACAATAAATGAATTTGCACGAAAACGTATTAATATAGGAATATACTCAGTCATTTCATAGTATCATGTTCTCAACCTGTGAAAACATAGCTGTATTTAGCGATTAAAGTTAGACAAATACTTATTACATGATATAAACATGCACACATTGTCTATTCATTAATAAACTCAAATTTATTTTTGTTGAACCGGAACGATTGTTTCTATTTTGCAACATCAAACGGAACAAGGGGTTTTCCCTTTTAATTAATGAAAACAATTCGTTCTCCGATTCTAGCCGATACCAGTGCGGAACAAACCGATCCTAATACGAAAACAGATCTACTGTTCTCATTCAACCGTCCCTTATTGAATAGGCAACCAATTGTTCCTATTCAAGGGTTCCTAAATATATCGGAACAAATAACAGCTGTTCCTTAATATAAAGCGAACAATTTGTTCTCATTCAATCATTCCCTAATATATAGGGAACCAATGTTCCTATTTAAGCGTTCCTTAATTTAAAGGAAAAATATAACAGCAGTTCCTTAATACAAAAGCGAACTATTTGTTCTCATTCAACCGTGCCTTAATATAAAGGGAACCAATTGTTCCTATTTAAGCGTTCCTTAATATATCGGAACAAATAACAGCAGTTCCTTAATATAAAGCGAACAATTTGTTCTCATTCAACCGTTCCTAGACATAAAGGAACAAATGACTGCAGTTCCTTAACGTAATCGCACATAAAGTTCCATTACTGAAGTACCTAATAACCAAAACAAACAACTGCTTATATTAAAGGTCATCACAAAATTGCTTCGTTTTTCACACACCGTTACCTTTGTGGTTTGCTTAATGGTGCAAAACACAACAAAACGCCTTGTACAAATGGCCCCGTCGACAATGTTGTGCATAAATATACAACTTACAGACACAACAAGACAAAAGAAAATACAATTAAGAACAGAATATAAGGAAATGCAGGAAGATAAGGAAGATAAAGATAAGGAAGATAAAGATGAGGAGGATAAAGATAAGGAAGATAACGATAAAGATAAGGAAGATAAAGATAAGGAAGATAAAGATAAGGAAGATAAAGATAAGGAAGATAAAGATAAGGAAGATAAAGATAAGGAAGATAAAGATAAGGAAGATAAAGATAAGGAAGATAAGGAAGATAAAGAAGATAAGTCGGCTCGGAGGTATATATACTAGGCTCGGAGATATATACTAAGCTTGGCTCGTGCCCATTCTTATATGTTAGAGCTCGGCTTGGGCCTATCCTTACATCTTAGAGCTCGGCTCGGACCTATCTTTACATCTTAGAGCTCTGCTCGGGCCTGTCCTTACATCTTAGAGCTTGGCTCGGGCTTATCTGTCATTTTACCCTAAAACAGTTGAGATTGCCTGCGCTAAATGAAACGCATACAAACTCCTATACAGGTCCTAGACTATATGTAAATTAGACCAAAATGCTCTTGCCTAACAACACGTAGCAACCGCTAAATGTTTGTACACGATGTCTATAAATCGCCCTGTGAGAGATTCGAACTCTCGTTAACTTAAAGCTCATAGATAGCAGTCTAACACTTGTTAGCGAAATAATCTTACATACTACCGTCTTTAATGCGTTCCATCTGTCCGCCACCAGTGGCAATATAACATGAAATCCCTTTGTATTTATACACGTCGCACTATACGATCGCTTAGTGTTACGGTGCAAAACTATACACGATGTTTGCATGAAAACTCTAAAATCAACTACGCTTCGTTTATACCGATTATTTATTTAAAATAAAATAATTTACAGTTACAATATGAAAATTTCTAGACTTATATGACAACTACGACTTGTTTAACAAGTTTTTTCTCCAAATATACTTCTTAAGCTCTCTTATGATTCGTCTCATGACTCTTGAATCGCTCTTAGCATAGTCATAGTCATATAAATTGGATTAGTTAACAAGTATATCAGAGATATGCTTGCTCGGTATGGGTTAAAGAAATGTAAAGTTGTGAATATTAATTACCTCACCCTGAATATTTATTGAACGCACCCCCACGTACCCCCACGCATCTCCAAAACTAAGGGTCGATCGGTACCTACTATACTACTTACTCTAATCTGTACTGGGTAGCCAGTGACTATCACTTTTTTCGAAATGACTTCTTCGAGAGCTGGTGAATTTAAAACAAAAATTTTTTTTGAGCCTGATTCAAAGTTTTAAATGAGTAAAAGTGCCGCTAATTTCACGGAGGATATATTTTTGACATTTTTAAAGGTAAGCGATAACAAATACACTATATTTCTTCTAAAGGCAGCGTTTTTTGGCCGTTGAATTGTACGTGTATAAAGCCTTTTCTGTACGGCTCAACTACTTAAGTGTTTATTTTGTAAATTATTCGTTTTATCCTCATTTATATCGTTATATTCAGAAAAACGTAGCTGTGATATATCTTTAAAACCATTCTATTTTGTATTTCAGCCTTTCTAAAGTATTTTTCTCACGAAATTGTTTGTTGTTTCACATTGTTTGTGAGTGGCTTTAATAACCGACCGCTGAGAAAAGCGCTGCATTTTGTCCTATAGCCTTTTCAGCTAACCTCATAACTTTCTGTGTTTGTTTTTATCATACAGGAAGACATGAAGAGACGTTCTTAAAATCTTAAAATGATGACAGATTCCAAGAAAGATCCCAATCATTGTGTTCATGATTTGCTCCTGCAGAAGAAATCTAGACGTTTACGTGATCGACGCCATGCGTACATATTTATTGTGGGGAGCGTATCATTATAGTACTAGTTTGAAATCTTTTCGGGCATTTTTACAAAGCCTAAGAATCATTAATTTGTGGATAGCGCTATCCGGCAACCTGCGCCATAGTAGTGGATGGCGAAGCAATTCACACGCTCAATATTGTTCTTTATTATTTCCATGTAATTACAAACGAATTTAACACGCATATTATTGTATAAATAATTTAATATAGAGAATATATAGAGAATAATGATAGATTGACCGTTTTGTAAATTTACAGCTGGTTCATGGTATTTGGTTCATGGTCGATATCCAAGACCTACGCTTTGCATGTGTCAACGCCCGCTCAGTTAGGAACAAGATCGCAGTTATTATTGATCATATGGTTAATAGCTATATCGATATGTGTACCATCACTGAAACATGGTTGAAGGAATGCGACCATGTCAGCATTGCTGGATTATCTACTGCTGGTTTTGTTTTTAGATCTTTGCCAAGACAGTCTGGTAGAAATGGTGGTGGCACGGGTATTTTGTGCCGAGAATCACTGAATGTAATTCGTTTGAATTCTCATAGTGGAATGTTTGTATGCACAAGAAAACTATTAAAGTTGTGATAATCTATCGACCCCCTTACTCGGAAGATCATCCAGTTCCATCTAATGTGTTCTTCGAAGAATTTGCATCATATTTAGAGAACATCGTGATGTGTCTCGAGGTACTGCTGATTACAGGTGATTTTAACTTTCATATCGACTGTCCAAACGATGCGGATGCCAAAAAGTTTGCGGATCTACTGGATACTTTTGGACTCATCCAACATGTCAATGTACCAACTCATTCATCGGGTCATACGCTCGATTTGATTATTACTAGATCAACCAATGATGTCACAATCACCTCTCCTCTGGCGACATTTGCTCTGTCGGATCACTCTTTTGTTGAATGTCTGTTGGATATTCCTCGTCCTAACTTCTCAGTTAAGGAGGTTCACTATCGTAAGATTAAACAGATTGACCTTGAGGCTTTCAAAGCTGATATATGTGCTTCAGACCTATTTAAGGTAACATGGTCAAGTGTAAATGAAATGTCAAAATGCTATGATGTGACTTTACGTTCTATTCTCGAAAAACATGCCCCTTTGAAATCGAAAGTTATGACTGTTCGACCTAAAGTTCCCTGGTTCAATGAAAGTCTAAAAAAACTGAAAGCTAAGCGTAGGAAACTGGAAATAACCATGCTTAAATCAGGGCTCGAATGTGACAAAGATGCCTATCGTAATGTCCGTGATGTTTATAGTGCTTTAGTAAATGAAACCAGGAAAACGTATTATTCCAACGTTATTGACGAATGTGCCGGTGATTCGAAGAAATTGTTCAGAATTGTTAACTCTCTGAGCAATGAACGTCAAGTAAAAGAGTTACCTTATCACGAAGACCCTTGCATCCTTGCCAATGAGTTTGGTGATTTCTTCTACAAGAAAATTGAACTCGTCAAATCTAAAATTGGCGATACCTCGGTTAATCCACCTGATGTTTCATTTTACCAGCCTCGAGTAAAATTGGATAAATTTTCCTCGGTTACGGAGGATGAAGTTCGGAGGATCATCCTTGAATCTTCAAATGCTTCCAGCCAATTGGATCCATTCCTACATCACTGGTTAAACTCTGCTGTCATGAATTAGCCCCAGTCATCACTACAATTGTAAATCTCTCTTTCTGTGAAGGAATTGTACCCGATCATTGGAAAATAGCGTTGGTACTACCTCTCTTAAAGAAGTTTGGACTTGATCTTATCTTTGAAAATTTCAGGCCTATTAGCAATTTGCCGTTCGTAGCTAAATCTGCAGAGAAGGCAGCGATTTCTCAGTTATCTGTGCATTGTACTGCAAATGCCCCCTTTCCCAAGAATCAGTCAGCGTATCGGGAACATCATTCAACCGAAACAACTTTACTAAAAGTCCAAAATGACATTCTCCTCAGTATGGATCGTCAGGAGATTACGCTTCTCGTCCTAATTGATCTAAGCGCCGCCTTTGATACCATCGACCATGCGATTCTCCTGGAGACACTTGAAAAAGACTTTGGTGTTATTGGAGATGCACAGAAATGGTTAGCATCCTATTTATCTGAGAGAAAGCAGAGGATTTTAATTAATGGCCATAAATCGGATGCTTTCAATCTTGAGTCTGGAGTTCCGCAGGGTAGCTGCCTTGGCCCTATCCTATTCATACTCTACGTGGCTGGGTTATTTAAGATCATTGACAAACACCTTCCCAATGCACATAGTTACGCTGACGACACCCAAGTTTACCGTTCGTTTCGACCAGATACATCTTTATCTCAGGATGCTGCACTAACACGTATCGAAAACTGTGTTGCTGATATCCGTGCTTGGATGCTTTCAAACCGTCTCTTGATCAACGATTCCAAGACTGAGTTTATAATCATCGGTTCAAAGCAGCAAATGTCGAAGATTCAAGTCAATAAGATCACAGTTGGTGAGTCTACGATCGAATCTGTAGACATGGTGCGTAACCTCGGAACATGGTTTGACTCCCATTTGTCGATGAAAATTCACATTGGGAAAGTGTGTAGTAAAGCGTTCCGCAGCCTCTATACTATTCGACAGATAAGGAAATTCAGACAACAAAGATTTTGGTACATGTTTTCGTCACCTCACATCTGGATTATTGTAACTCGTTGCTCTATGGTCTCCCACAATCTCAATATGATCGGCTACAAAGAGTTTTCAATGCCGCGGCACGCATGGTCTGCCTGATCCCTAAATTCGATCACATTACTCCTGTCTTGATTAATCTTCATTGGCTCCCTGTGCAGTACCGTGTGACCTTCAAGATACTGCTGCTGGTGTACAAGGCCCTTCATGCAAAAGCACCATCATACATCTCTAGCCTTTTGACCCCTAAGCCTGCTGGTTGTTACGGTCTGCGTTCTGACGACCAGGATTTGCTAATGGTCCCTAAGACAATGAGGAAAACGTTTGGGGATAGAGCCTTTGCTAAGGCAGGCCCCTCCTTGTGGAACGATCTTCCTGGTGATATTCGTAGGGCATCATCAGTGGAAACTTTTAAAAACCATCTGAAGACCTTTCTTTTTAAAAAGGCATTTCATTTTTAAATGCAGTAGCTTTGTAATCATAAGACACGGTTTCTCTATATTTTTAACCTGTATATAGTATAAATTCATTCATATTTTATCACATTGTTATATTTGAACTTGTAATGATAGCGCTTTAGAATATTTATAGTTTTAGCGCTTTATAAATGAATAAATTATTAAATTAATTATTATTATTATTTGAAGTTCACCTTCCCATGTCAAGATCTACCTTATCACATTGTTTTTCTCATTTGAAATATGCCTTGGGGTGTTTGAAAGCTATACACTGAATAAAACATTGCTTAAACAGTAAGTACTAGACTAGTCAAGCTAGTATTAGTAGGCTAGCAACAGTCAACACTCAGTCAGACTAGAAGTACTGCAACGTACGGCAAACCCAGGAAGGTTGAAAAAAGAAGGTTGATAAGATTTTTCCACTTCGTACCACTCATCCCATTAATAATAGTCTAAGGGATGGCCATATATAGATACGCTTTGGTGTATGTTCCTGAAAAAGTAGTCAAAATCGCGTCCGCGAAGGAGGCTACAGCGCAGTACAGTAGAGTAAAAAGATAAAGTAATATGTCATGTACGGTTTGAATATAAGTATCGGTTGTTTGTAAACTGTTTACAACTTGTAAATGCTTTTCTGTTGAAAATATTTACAAAATTGCATGCAGATATATTGCTATCGTCGTGCTAGCTGTCAGATGGAAGCCAATCAGCGACTAGTATTATAAAAACGTCATTTCCTAATGCCTGTTCGCAGGCTAACCTTAAAATTCAACTTGGCGTAATGTAAATGCTTTGGTAATGAATAAAAGGGATGGAAGAAATGGAATTTACAAGATAGTTCCAAAATTGAACTTATAGTTTTCGTTAGCATTGGTGTTAGGGTTAGGTGTAGGGTAATGATTAGGGTACGGTTTAGTATTGTTGCAAGTGCCTGGTCGTTGATTATTTTACATTTTAACGATTTTGAAAACCAGCGGCCATCTTGAAAACCTCCTTCTCGTCCATTCCCTTCAGCAACGAACAATATGTTTTGATATGTCAAATATATTTGCGAAATGTGGCCATAATGCATAGTAGAAACGTGGAAATACGAAGGTTTTCACTTAAAGGTTCGATTAGAATGAATACTTAAACTTTGTGGCCAATTCCGCATTTAGTGGTCTTATTTATCAGGGAAAAAGTGTCGAAGATAAGGTAAGAAACATTGAAATATTAATAAAACGTTGTGTAAAAGAACAAGTGTTGTTTATAGCATGTAAGGTCGACCCTAACATTAAATCTATAGAACATGAAGACAACCAACCCCGACACCAAGGCAAACTTAACGTTACGTAGAAAATCTACACACAGACAGATACTTATAGATCACAGTTCACACGATGACAACAAACACAAAATTAGCGCTGCAAGGACGCTAAGAGTCGTGCACATCACTGCCCAGTACGCATGAGAGGAGACAGAAAGAACTCGATCATTTACATCCACCCAAGACTGTCCCGCGTCAAAGGCACGAACGTTCTTCAAACAATTTCAACTGATTCCGTAGCCATTCTTAGTCACGCAACATTACATTAAGCGAATAACAGAACATATCAAACGCATATTACGAAAACTTGACATTCGAGTAGCTACAAAACCACTTCAAACACTACAGCGTACGCTTCTTTCCTTCACCTAAATAAAGACTACCACTGGTACAGCAGACAAACGTCGTTTACAGAATTCCGTACTTAGAGTGCTGTTGAACATACGTTTGTGAAACTGCTGGGAGAGTATTTGAGACAAGGAGGAAGGAACATGTACGCAATGTAAAGAACTGTAAAGAAGGTTGCAACGTGGCAAATCATTCGTGGAAAGATGAACATGAAATTGATTTTGAAAATGCTAAAATGATTGATAAGGGGAATTTTCGAGCGATAAAACATTATGTACGGACTGTAAAATAGTTTTACGGACCATAAATAAAGTTCGTGAAAATGCTTCACGGATCGTGAACCAACTTAGTCGACCCGTAAACTGTAGATATCCTGTTGTTGTGACTAAGACAAGCAAGAAAAGTTTGTCGTTCCGTAAGGATCGTACGGTTCGTACGAACTGTAAAATGATTATACAGTTGCTTCATCTGGGCAGTTGAAATATTTGGTCATATGTATAGGGGACGAAAAGATTTTAAATCAGGTCTTGTGATCCCCCCTTTGGTTTTCGATTTTTTAAAATTTTTCTTCAAACTACCCCCAAACGCTTGGAAAACGGCCAAGACATCCTTCTTTCATCAAACCAATGATTTTCAAATGATAAAAATGTTTTAGGTCAGTTGAAATTTTTGGTTAGATGCAAAGGGCTGACGCAAGGATTTGAAACGATTTTCAAGCAAATGATTTTCAAGAGATAAAAACATGTTTTCGGACAGTTGAGATTTTTGGTCAGATGCAAAGGGAGATCAAAGGATTTGAAATCAGAGCTTGTGTTCCCTCTTTTGGTTTTACATTTTTTTTCAATTTTGATTTGAACTAGCCCCAAACGCTTGGAAAAAGGCCAAACCTCCTTCTTTCATCAAAACGATGATTTTCAAGTGATAAAAACATGTTTTAGGCAGTTGAGATTTTTGAACAGATGCAAAGGTGGGGATCAAAGGATTTAATACATGGGACATATTACCAATTGAAAAGGCCCATTTACGATTCTGTAAACTATATTTAGGTGTATGCAGGAAAGCTACCAATATTGCCTCGAGAGGAGAACTAAGAATATTTCCGCTGCTAATAAACATATACAAACGATTGTTTAACTATATAACTCACTTAAATTCTTTACCAGAGACAACAATAGCGAAACAAGCTTTCTTAATTTCATAAGACTTTTACTCGGAAAACAAAGTCTCTTTTTATGAAGTAATGTAGAGATTTTGAAATCCTACAAATGCCACTTGTAAATGGCAGACTTAGAATCAATAATTAAACAAGGTTATATCATATTTTGGAAGCACCAAATTGAATATACATCCAAATTATGTTTCTACTCAACATTCAAAACAGAATACCATTTAGAAAAGTATCTTACTGTAATAAAGAACACAAACCAGAGAAAATGGTTTGCTAAATTACGAATAAGCAATCATAATTTAATTGTGGTGTACGGTAAATACCAAAACATTCCATGAGAAGAACGAATATGCAAGCTCTGTTCATCAAGCGAAGTAGAAAATGAGCAGCACTTTCTTATTTCCTGTGACGCCTACGACAACGCAAGGCAAAACTTCCTTAATGTTCTCGCCAATGGTGCACACCAAGAGAACAGAATATATCAGCCAACATACTGAAATCAACTGAAAATGAAACAATAATGAAGTTATCAAAGTTTGTTTCTTCCTGTTTCGCGATAAGAGAAAAATACATTGAAACCAGGAATGTTGAACATGAAACAACAGTGACACTTTTAAGTTACTAAATTTACATGTAATTAGCATGTTCGGTTTATAGTTATTTTTATAATTTTGTTTTTAGTTTTTCATAACTTTAGCAATCCCTGTAATCATTTTTTATTCATACTAATAAAGCAATTATTTACCTTACCTTACCCCCCCCCCCTTTTGGTTTTAATTTTTTTTTTCAAAAGGCCCAATCTTGCTTCAAGCTTCTTCCCCCAAACGGTTGGAATAGGCCAAAAACTTTCTTTCATCAAAATATTGATTTTCAAGTAATAAAAACATGTTTTGGAGCAGTTGAAAATTTTTGGTCAGAGGCAAAGAGGGGACCAAAGGATTTGTTATTAGTCCCGTTGGTCCCCCTTTGGTTTTCGATTTTTTTTTGTAAAGCCCTAATCTTGATTCAAACCACCCCCAAACGTTTGCAATAGCCCAAAACCTCTTTCTTTCATAAAAACAATGATTTTCTAGTGATAAAAATATGTTTTAGAGCAGTTGAAAATTTTTGGATCTCGCAAATAACATCGGGTATTTTTCTGTTTCATGTTTCCGATCATCTTCCAATATTTTGCATTGCTAATTCAATATTATAAAAAAATTATTATACAAAAGCAACTTTATCTAAATGATATACAGCAAACAGACTGGAACACGCTGCTAAATACTAATGGGGATTTATATAAAGCCACAGCTAATGTGATTAATAGAATCAAAGGGCTGGTCAACAAGCATATTCCTCTTCGCAAAGTACGAAGAAGTAAACGTAGTCAATTAAGACCAAACAAAAAATTTATCATACGCACTTCCACTCTAATAGTACAGAAAAGGTGTTACAATATAAAAGATATTCCAATACATTGAATAGAATAAAATCAGAAAGCAAAAATCTGTACTACAATAAACAGTTAGAGAAATACAAGAAAAACCTTAAAGCTACTAGGAAACTGATAGGAACTTTGGTGAAACGTAAAACCTAAGGTAAACTACACACTCCCAAAATAATCAGACACAATAGGGTATTCACTACTGAAAATGACATTGCAAATCAATTTAGTAAACATTTTTCTAGCGTGGGACCAACATTAGTGACTTCATTACAAGAAAAAAATACTAATCCATCTGCTTATAGCCGTAACTCATCAATTCCTAGCTTTGTTATTGCCCCAGTTACAGAAGAACAAGTATTTGAACTTTTTTCAACGCTAAATAGCAGCAAAACATCGATTGACATACCAAATAATATGATAAAATTTTTGTATATTATCACCAATTTTCACATATATTTATAATGGATCAATTAGAACTGGCATTGTCTTGAACATTTTAAAGATTTCTCGAATAATTTTTCTCGAATAACATCCATTTATAAAAGTGGAGATGCTACGGATCCTTTTAATTATAGGCCAATATCCATCCTATCCCCATTTGCCATGTTTTAGAACGCTTGGTATATAATCAGTGGAGTCTTACCTAGAAAAAAATGGAATTCTTTATTAATATTTACAACACAAGATTTGCTGCTAAAAATATTTCAGTAGACCAAAAGCTTCCTAGAACAAATTATGGAATACATACTTTTAAGTCAATCTCGTCTAAAATTTCATAAAAACAGTGATTTTCAAGTGATAGAGCAGTTGAAATTTTTTGTTCAAACCCAAGGTGTTTGGCCAGGCATTGAAAATTTTAACAGGTTTGGCCAGGCATTGAACAGCAATCGTTACTTCGATTAACCTTCCTGAATGCCACAGCATTCTCGGTCAGTGTAAAGAAGTATCGGTGGCTGAAGTTGCTGAACACCTGCCTTTTCGAACCTGCTGGTCAATCCATCTGCCAATGGCTGTAATGATGTCATATTTTCTGATGTCGTGACAACCGAGTTAAGAACTTGGCCTTTCTGGCCGTCACCCAGCCGGCTGTGTTCGCGCCCGAACCCTGCAACTTCTTGGTCATATTTTGGTTGAATCAATCTTCAATACGGTACCATAGACAGAAGTGGTGACTGCTTTGAGTAGTTGCAGCCGGTTGTAGACGTCTTTCACATAGCATGCGAGAAACCACTTCATCACAGGCATACTTGTATGTTAGAACTACCGGGAACTTGAGGCGAATCCCATCCGATAAGCTAGTCCGGATGCGATTGTCCCAAGCAATAAAAGTACACGTGCATGTCTTACAGTAGTGGTACTCTGCAGCCAAATAATAATAGTCCTTGATGTCAAGGACTAACCTTACATATCTATGGGCCCTTTGACTTCAGGGTTCTCTCGGAAATGTTGCATGTAGGGCACTGAAGCGACACATTCCACATTCGTTTTGGCTTCCAAATAGACAACCGTCTTAAAACATGATTTGCCGGGTTTGGGACACCATTGGCATCACACAAAAATGTGTGTAATTTAATTATTTAAATATATATTCAAAACCTAAAAACGTAAACAAACGGAGGTCGGTAATCTTCGAGTTAAGCCCCTCGAGTTAAGCCTCTCGAGTTAAGCCCTTTTCGAGTTAAGCCCCGACCACGCCCTAACCACGCCCCTTTTCGAAACACGATTTGGGTTATTGGAGTTAAGCCCCGGGGCTTAACTCGAAGTTTGACTAGGAAGTTGTTGTTCGAGTTAAGCCCCCACTTTTGAAGTATGTCAACGAGTGAAGTATATAAAGTCCGAAAATAGCCTGAAAATAACCAGAACATTAGTTACGAAGTGCTAAAACACAGAAACTTTTTCCGAAAATAACTAATCGTTAATATAACAAGATTGTCCAACAATAATTTAGGTTTTTGTATCTGCGCAGCAGATATATTGCTATCGTGCGTGAAAGTTTGTTAGGCGATCAAAAGCAAGATGGCGTCGGCGAAGGAGTGGAGTATGTTTAATAATATGGTTGAACTGTAATATTGTAACTGTAATAATAACCTGTGGATAAACTGGAAAGAAATCAAAGAATGCTTCAAAATTTAGTGGTTCTATTTCTGAAGGAAAACTAAACAGTGAAACAGTGAACAGTCGAACTATCTTCGGAAGGACGAAGATCAAGGTAAGAAAATAAGAAATACTACAAGTCTACAACATATTAACATAAAATTGATGCGTAAATTGTAAAATATAGCATCTTGTTTTATATGCAGATAAGTTTTCAATACTAAAGTAAATTTGACTACCATGAATACTAGCTAATCCCACATTTAGCAATTCCACATTTTATAGTGGTCTTAAATAAAATATTGTGTACAAATATAGTCCTGTTTATCCCCGAGCCGGGCGATAGCCCGGGCGAGGGTACTAATTCCGCTCGGTTATTTATCACACCCGGAAAAAAGGAAATCCAAGGGAGATCTAAAGTTCATCAATAATCGCGGGCGCGTGGTTCAAGGTTGGTGGGTGGTCATCTCACTGATCTCAAAAGTATGGCAGATTGTCAGGAGTGGAGTGAGTGAGATTATAAAAAAACTTGAGAAAGTCTGAATTAAATGTCGCTTTTGGAACTTTATTGGAAGAGCTGTGTCTGTGGGACGGATCTTATCGCTTTACCTTTAGCAAAAAAGATAAGAAGAGTCCAAGCGACACCTGAGGCAGGTATATATAGAGGCAGGTTTGTTATATTATTAAAACAATAAAAGTGTTGATGTATTTTTGTTCTAAAAACTCCTGCTTTATATATATAGTTTTTCATTTATGTACGGTTAAAGTATCGTATATTTTATATGATGAAAAAGGTCTAAATTAAAAGGAGAACGAAATCATTTTTACGCTTATATCTTAAACTGATTTCAATTCAAAAAGGAATTTTTATCGGTAAAATGCAGTTTATAGTTTTGTGAACATTTCGAAACGTTACTGTTTGAACGGAATGTTGAATTTTACATTAGTTTAAAGCTCATATAACGAATAATAACATACCTACATCGTAAATTCGGGAATTCTATAGCTAAAACAACTATTTTTTAATTATTTTTGGCCGATTTGTATCCTGTTTTGTACGCTAAAAAATTGTATTATTTTGTGTCAGTGTTGCTATGACTACAGTGCTTCCCTACTTAAGAAATATTTCCGTTGCGTATCTTTCAAGAAACCATGTATATATATTTCCCGGTTTCCTTACAGTTTTCCTTTCAAGCTATTGCGGTGCCCCTGCCAAGTTTGGCACCGCTTTATATTGCGGTGCCCCGGCCAAGTTTGGCACCGCTTTATATTCTGCCTGTGAGTTTGTCCGTTTGTTTGTCCGTTTGTTTGTCCGTTAGTTTGTTTCCATGCATCAATACGTTTCCTTAATCGCCTAGTAAAAATTCCTTGCACTTGCTCGGAATTTATTCATTATTAATTATTAATCTTGTACTCTCAGGACCGACTGTTTGCTAGGCTTTATCTCTGGTTTTATGCGTCAAACAAGGACAAAAATACCACTGTTCGAATCAGCGTGAAAAGTTGTATTTACGGATGGAAAATTTATTTCAAAGTTGATTTCTATTCTAGCGATTTATGGCCTTTGAAAGACAAGCCACTCAAAATAATCCATTCACGTTTTCCGAATTCCTTTTTTCGAGGAAAGTTTTCTTTCCAATTAATCTCGGACTCCCACTATTGACTGTTTGCTGCGCCTTATCTCTGGTTTTATCCGCCCAATAAGGACAAAAATACCACCGTTCGATTCAGTGTAAGAAATTGTACTTAGGGATGGCAAATGTATGACTAAACAACAGTATTCTAGTGATTTATGGCCTTTCAAACTCAGGCGAAATTGTATTGTTGACAAATCGCTCAAAATTATTAAACTAATTAAAAATGCAGTACGTTTGATCCTTGATAACTTTGGTGTCGTTGGTTTTGTCTTTATCGGCCGTATACCAGTGGATTCGTCTCACTTTTCTCTTCATTTTGATAGAATTTTGAACCCAAAATGTTTTATTTTGAGGGTTTTAAAGTGCAGTGTTAATAAGCAAAATTGTATTGTTGACAAATCGCTCAAAAATATTACACTAATTAAAAATGCAGTCCGTTTGATCATTGATAACTTCGGAATCGTTGGTTTTCACTTTATCGGCCATCTACCAGCGGATTCGTCTCACTTTTCTCTTCATTTTGATAGTATTTTGAGCTCGAAATATTTTATTTTGAAGGTTTTAAAGCGCAGTTTTAATCCTAACGCACGCACCAACTTGCGGCCGACAGGAGAAATGTTAGCGTACTATTTTATATGAGTTTACTTGTAGGCGGAAACGCCAGAAGTTTTATTTTGCAGGGCACCGCATTTTAGTACTGTGTCTGGTTCTGCCTGTGAGTTTGTCCGTTTGTCCGTTTGTTTCCATGCATCAATACGTTTCCTTAATCGCCTAGTAAAAATTCCTTGCACTTGCTCGGAATTTATTAATTATTAATTATTAATCTTGTACTCTCAGGACCGACTGTTTGCTAGGCTTTATCTCTGGTTTTATGCGTCAAACAAGGACAAAAATACCACTGTTCGAATCAGCGTGAAAAGTTGTATTTACGGATGGAAAATTTATTTCAAAGTTGATTTCTATTCTAGCGATTTATGGCCTTTGAAAGACAAGCCACTCAAAATAATCCATTCACGTTTTCCGAATTCCTTTTTTCGAGGAAAGTTTTCTTTCCAATTAATCTCGGACTCCCACTATTGACTGTTTGCTGCGCCTTATCTCTGGTTTTATCCGCCCAATAAGGACAAAAATACCACCGTTCGATTCAGTGTAAGAAATTGTACTTAGGGATGGCAAATGTATGACTAAACAACAGTATTCTAGTGATTTATGGCCTTTAAAACTCAGGCGAAATTGTATTGTTGACAAATCGCTCAAAATTATTAAACTAATTAAAAATGCAGTACGTTTGATCCTTGATAACTTTGGTGTCGTTGGTTTTGTCTTTATCGGCCGTATACCAGTGGATTCGTCTCACTTTTCTCTTCATTTTGATAGTAGTTTGAACCCAAAATGTTTTATTTTGAGGGTTTTAAAGTGCAGTTTTAATCCTAACGCACGCACCAACTTGCGGCCGACAGGAGAAATGTTAGCGTACTATTTTATATGAGTTTACTTGTAGGCGGAAACGCCAGAAGTTTTATTTTGCAGGGCACCGCATTTTAGTACTGTGTCTGGTTAGAGTATTGTTTTCCTTCAAACTCATTTGAAATGAACGAAAACACTTATGTCAAGAAGTTCACTTATATGACGCTGTCATTTGAGTGCGTCATAAATGGGGGGGGGGGTTAGATAATTCAATTCTGTTTTTTAGCGAAAATTATGCCTGAATCGAAGATACCAAACACGCGGCCACTGATTTACCGAATCCCATTTCCAGCAGAAAGACTGCTGGTGTAACGGCCTTTTTCCTGCGTTTTGCATCGCAAAAAGCTTAGTATAATGTTGGAAAATGTCGTTGTTTAGCTGTGGCGAGGGGTTGCTGCATGCATGTATTTCTAGTAGTATATAATAGTTAAGACGGTAAAAGATAAGACTGTACAATTCTCCTTTTGGCATGACATTTATTGCAGACGGTCTCACAATCACATACTTATAATTTTCATAATAGAAATTCATACTTCATATCCATGGGCAAATTCTCCTCTAAATTACTAAATTGCTTATATTTAATGTCTTTTCAAGCCTGTACTTTACATTTACACATACATCACTCTCATATTTGTATTGTATTAACTATGGGTGAACAAACACACGGAACACTGCAGCTTTGACTAGTCAATTCTAGCCAATGTATGGATCTGATATGCTGTGTTTATATTATTATACTTTATACATTATATTCACAGACTATATACATGTGTTAAATTATACTCCTGATTTTCAACATGCTATGACCTATTCATTTGCTACTGATGAATAGACTTCAATAATATGACCTATTTGTTAACACATCCATGTTGAATAAATAGTTCATTTGTGTTCCACAATCCCTGAATACCACATGTTGACGTCGTGTATCAATTTGTCTAAAAAGTCTGTTGAAACACTGTGAGGATGTGTTAGCAACACCTGGTATTCTGACAACATCCATGCATCTACCATTTTTTCACATACCTGATTGTAGTATATTATGGACTATCGAGAAGATTGTGAACCTGTTTCAGCAATGACATCATAAAATTAAATAAAATCTTTGTTGTGTTAATATGGAAATAGTTTCTGCTAGTGAAAATTATATCAGCCATTTTATTTGTCATATGTACTAAACTGTCTGGCATAGTGATACTGTAAATTGTGAACCCCATTTAAGGAGGCTCCCTACAGTTTTTATTCTGTAGCAATGAACAATTAACTTGCTCTGGTAACTGTGTTTTCTTTTGGGTAAATGTACCACGTGACTATGTACCATGTACAACGACCGCAGCAAAGCGTGACAGTGCTAGTAAATACTCATTAAATGTCCTTAAGACAAAGAGAAAACTACAAAACGTGATATTACAAAATCAATAGGTTACAAAATTGCCACAAAATTTCGGCGTATTAGCTGTTAAACCGAAACTCGATCCCAGTCATGAGCAAAATTAGATAGGACGGCTTAATATAGCAACATAGCCAAGTTAGTAGAAAAAGGGCGGGAGGCGGGAGACAATTCGCAAAAAGGTACGGGAGGCAGAAGAGGAGGTACGGGAGGCGGGAGATGTTGACCCCCCTGTCCCTCCCCCCCCCCACTAAATTGTAAAATAATAAAAATATAGCATCTTGTTTATGCACATAAGTTTTCAATACTAAAGTATATTTGACTACCATGAATACTAGCTAATCCCACATTTTAATTTCAGATTTAGCAATTCCACATTTTATAGTGGTCGCATTTCTTTAAATAAAATATTGTGTACAAATATAGTCTTGTTTATAGTCAAAATGTCAATACTAAAGTTTTCAATACTAAAGTAAAGTAAAGTAAAGTTTTCAATACTAAAGTTTTCAATACTAAAGTATATTTGACTACCATGAATACTAGCTAATCCCACTTAAATTTCAGATTTAGCAATTCCACATTTTATAGTGGTCGCATTTCTTTAAATAAAATATTGTGTACAAATATAGTCTTGTTTATAGTCGATGTCCGTCAGGTAGCGGTGTCTGTAAATTTTTAAATAATTCTACCTTTTTTTTTCTTTGGAGTGATACTAATTTGGTATTAAATTAAACATAAAGCTCTTGGAACTCTTTTGGGGGATCTTTTGTGCTGTTTGTTCATAAATTTACGTATATATTTTGGATTTTTATTACCGTCGTCGTCTATGGAATGCCGATTGTTTCAATAATACTTCTGTTACAAATATAATACTTCTTTCAAAATGTAATACTTCATGTCATATATATAAAACTTCTGATAACTAATATAAAACATCCGAATACATATATAAAACTTCATCGCAAATATATAACTTGATCACAAATTTAAAACTTCATCGCAAATATAAAACTTCATCGCAAATATAAAACTTCATTGCAAATATAAAACTTCATCGCAAATTTAAAACTTCATCGCATGGAAAATTTAAAACTTCATCGCAAATATAAAACTTCATCGCAAATATAAAACTTCGTCACAACTGACACAAGTAAAACTTTATCGCAAGTTTGAAACTCCATCGCAAATATATAACTTCATCGGAAATATAAATCTTTTAATGGACCACTTGCCTTATAACGATGCCTGCTATGCATGACAGTATAGGATAGCCTAGTTCCTCGGCCTTCCACCCGCGGGCGAGTTACAGGCTTCACGGAATTTGCAGGCTGCATGCGCGTTTCCGAACAAATCCGAACCAAAAAATCCCGGTCAACCCGCATGCCTTTAAAATTAATCACCCTTAATAATCAGGCGCAAGCGAAAAGGCCTAGGAACTAGGCTAAGTATAGGAGTCGTTACCTTGCATTCGAACGAAATGGCGACTGAATTGGACAGTGAACACAATGTTTAAGAAATTGAGTTCACTGCTGCAGGAGTCTCCTGCATGCCAGGAGCAAGCGATTTTGTTTTAAGATGAAATTGCGGGTTTTTAAGGGAGGAGTGGATAGAGGTATCCAAATCCACCGATCCGCTGAAATTTGACAGAACTTGTCCGCCAGTCCGCCAAAACCCGACTCCGATTAATCTCAACACGCGCGAAATTAAGTAATGTTTAATTGCCTATTTTGGGGTGGTTTGGTCAGACACATGTTACCAATTAGATTCGGAAATGCACATATACACGAAGATAAGCAATAAGATCCTGATAATAACCGAACTAACAAACTAGCAATCCACAATCCGGGCCAAAATGTGCAGTAAATCCGCGACCACTGTCTTTGTGCGATCCGCGAATCCGAAAATATTATTGACGGGATCCGAAATCCGGACATGTTTTTTCAGCCAAATCCGACGATCCGAAAAACTATTCATCCTCCGTTTTAACAACCTTTTTTTAACAACATCCATCGATAAATTTTATCTACAGGGAAACAACAAGGGGGTTTTTAACTTCATGTAGATGTAATTCATGACGTTCTGTATAACGAAGGAAATGCGTTGGCAAGGAAGCGACATGTGAACGCATTTCGCAAAAATATTCTTGCAAAAAAACTAACCTCACGAACAAAAACAGGTGGATTCGCGTTCTACATTAAGATGATAATGATAATGATAATTTATTTAACGTCGAAAGCGTAGGGAGTGGTTACCCAATCTCCCGAGCTAAAAGCTCGACTAAACTAAACTATCTACATATATAACTATTACAGCATAAGAAGAAAGTTTTAAATAGAATTATGTACAAATAGTAATATATAAAAAACCTAAAAGTTATGAACAACTGCTACATAGACATACTGTTTTAGACAAAATAATGTCATGCAGTTTTCTTTTAAAAATCCCAGTAGAGTTCACTTCCTTAATATCTTCAGGTAGATTATTCCATAGATACGATACAATGTAACTGAATGAGTTATGTAAATACTTTGTCCTATATGATGGTTGATTAACCTTAAACTTATTGTTTCTTAAATTTTACGATGTTGTACGTGGTGTAAAAAATTCAGAAATGTAGCTAGGACCATTTAGTTTAGGAATTTTAAAAAGCATCACCAAAGCTTGTTCAAATCGCCTATATGTTCAAGAGTTCGCATGTTGACTGATTCAAGTGCAGTTTCGTAATCGGTTGAGCTTGAGAGGTTTAATAGGGTTTTAATGGCGTGGTGGTTCACAGCTTCCAGTTTTTTCGCCAAGGTTTTTCCAATACCAACAAATATGGGACTGCAGTATTCCAGATTCGACAAGACATAGGCTTTATAAAGACGAGCTGCAATATCAGGCTGTATAACCGTTGAATTCTTCGAAGAGCTCCAATTTTCGCATATGCCTTCTTTACCAAGGCATTAATATGAGACTTAAAGTTCAGGTCCTTATCCAAATCCACTCCAAGTATTCTCAACATTTCTCCTATGTCAATCTGTTCATTTCCAATAGTAAAGTTATAGTTATATCCAGTTTTCCCAATTATCATTGCTTGTGTTTTCAGTGCATTAATTTTGAAAAAAAAATATTTCAAACCAGTTATGTAGGACATCCAGGTCATGATTGATGTTGAATTCCAGTGTTATTGGATTTATGTGCGATTAGCCGATTAGTAATCTGTTGTATCATCAGCATAAAGGGCCTTAAAGGCGTAATGACGTGTTACCAATTGTAAAATTCAGGTCATTTAGCATAATGTTAAAGAGGAGGGGCCCAAGTTCTTGAAGTTCTGATCTTTGATTAATTGTACACTGGGATGATTGATAAAATCATTTTCATTCAGGGATAAGATGTTCTCTTCGATAAAGGGAGTTGTGAAATATGTGTTAAATACAGAGGCTGGATCATTAACTAATTTTCCATTCTCAATTAAGGTGATATTATCGTTGCATGAGCCTTTGCTTTTACTCAGCAGTAAGGGCTTTACTTTCTTCCAAAATTCGCCGACAGAACGTTTTGAGGATGAGGAAGTTTTGTTACTTTATTTCTCTGATTTTTGTAATTTAACGATATTAATTCATCCTGCTGTTTGCGGTATTTTTTATAAAGTCGGTTCCTTATTCTGATTTCTTTTTATATTTGGGGTGTTATCCATGGAAGTTGATTGGCTCGAAGTTGTATTTGTTTCACGGGGGCATGTTTGTCTATCACCTGCTCAAACAGGTTCTCCCAATGTGAAGTTATATCATCCACATTGTCAAACACAACAAGATTGATAGGATCAGTGTTTTTAAAAATTAAGTTTCACCGGTTGTTGCATGTTTATACTGGATTTCTCGGTTATTTAGATTCTATAAGTTTATAAAATGCCATTATTTAGCTTTGTGAAATTGACAACTTTTGTCATGTTTCTCTTCGAATTTTTCATCCAAACACCTCGCGTCTCGTTGCCCATATTTATTAGCCTTCAAACTGCATTAATTTTCTATAGCTATAGCAAGAATATTAGTTAAAAGTGGAAATGTTTCTCTTGATTTAATCGCTGTTTTGTTATTCTTTAGGATCTATAGTTGAACATCTAATTTAGTTGATTTGTTACTGTTTACATTGTTTGTCCCTGTACACTATTTTGTGTCTTGACTCCTTTTACTATTATAATTATTAGTCAATTTTATAAAACTATAATATTAATAAAGTGTAAAGTTTTTGGCTAGGTTTTACTATGGAAGATTTCTGGGCTTGTGTTTTGTAAAATATATTAACTTTCAGATGGAAAATATTCTCGTAGTGCAGGAAAAGAGATATGGATTGTTCTCATGAGGCGAATTTACATCTACATGTATATAGTTAAAATTCCCCTTGTTGTTTCCCTGTAGATAAAGTTTACCCATGCATGCATGCAAAAAGTTGTTAAAAATCCGCCATTTCATCTTAAAACAAGATCGCTCGCTCCTACAGTCGCCATTTCGTTAGAATGCAAGGTAACGACTTCAACCGTAATGCATAGCGGGCATCGCTGTATAAGGCAAGTGCTCCATTACAAGATTTATATATTTGCTATTAAGTTTTAAATTTGCGATGAAGTTTTATATTTGCGATGAAGTTTTATATTTGCGATGAAGTTTTAAATTTGCCATGCAATGAAGTTTTAAATTTGCGATGAAGTTTTATATTTGCGACAAAGTTTTATATTTGCGATGAAGTTTTATATTTGCAATGAAGTTTTATATTTGCGATGAAGTTTTATATTTGCGATGAAGTTTTAAATTTGTGATCAAGTTATATATTTGCGATGAAGTTTTATATATGTATTCGGATGTTTTATATTAGTTATCAGAAGTTTTATATATATGACATGAAGTATTACATTTTGAAAGAAGTATTATATTTGTAACAGAAGTATTATTGAAACAATCGGCATTCCATAGTCGTCTGTCGTGTTCCAGTGTCTGACATTACATATCGTGAAATTTGGCTTGTTGGACAGTATCTTGTCTTCTGTTTATTGGATTTGTTTCAAATTTTCTCCGTGAACTACGTACTTTGTTACTGTTATTGTGTCAAGTTTTGGTGTCTTGGTGTTATACAAAATTTAAATAATACGCGTTTTTTTTAAATTTTGACCGTTGGGATTTTTTTGAATTATTTGCGTCTAGCGTCATTCGTCATGGCAACATCTTTATGTACCTGTCTTCGTGTTTATTTCGTTTAAAGTCAAGTTTCAACATTGGAATCATGGTGACATTTTGAGTTAATTATCTTTCTTCGTGGTGCAGTTTTTTGCCCGTAATTTTTAATGTACTGTCGCGTATGAACTTACTATCGACCTTTTAACCCAACAACTGAATTCTAGTAATATTAAATTACAAATAGGGGACTTCCCGTTATTTGATAAACATCATGAGTAACTTCAAATCAAGCTACTCTTTACTCCTCCTGTGGTTGACCTTATTTGGAATACATAATATCGAGAACATATCGAAGCCTGAACTTGTGCGTCTCGCAAAACTACCAACTTCTGATATTCTCATCGCATCAGAACTTACAATCATCTCTGATCGCCTTTGTAACCTTTGGACGTCAACAAGAGACAGTATTTTAAGGAAATCCAACCTCCCTCATAAACACCGATATGGCTTGGAGTTTGAAATAAAGCATAAAAAATCCCATATATTTTTGTTGATACTTCTTGCTGGTGATATTGCTACCAATCCAGGTCCCACTATGACTACTCAGTCAAGACATCTGCCTGACGTCTTACCACCAACAATACAAAACGAAACGGCGAAGTCTATAGAAGAAGTAAATAAACAGAGATATCCAAAGCGACCCCGAGAGAATTATACCCGCAAGAAAACCTTCAGTAATCGACGCCAAGCAGAAACGAAACAGAGCGAGTGTTCTCGATGTGGATTAAGTCATGGATATTCGTGCCCTGCTAAGAACGCCAAATGCAATAAATGTAACAAACCGGGTCACTACGCGAGATGTTGCAAAACGAAGCAGTTAACCGAAGTTAGTTGCAGATATACGCAGAAGCCCAAAAGTTCGGAGGACGATTTTTTCATCGGAACGATAACTAACAACAAAGCTGACCCGAGAAGATGGCTCGTTGATCTGCCAGTTAATGGTCATAGCGGGAAGTTCAAGATAGACTCTGGTGCTGACGTATCGGTGATGGCGCTGAGTGCCTACGAGAATATGCCTGAAGCTCCAGCTTGCGACCAACAAGCCACAGACTCAAAGGGGTCAACGGAGTATTAAAGTGTAAAGGAACATTTTCATCTAACACAAAGTACCAAGGGAAACTATACACGTTTGACATTTATGTTACTGATTCGGAGAACAATTTACTTAGTAGAACGATGGCAGAGAAGATGAACTTGATTAAATTGAACATTCATGAAGTTCAAGGACGAAACCAAATAGGATTGATGAAGGGCGAACCCGTTAAAATACAATTGAGAGAAGTAGCTGTCCCATTCCATTGTAATACCGTTCGAAGAGTCCCAATACCACTCATGCCAAAAGTAAAGCAAGAATTAAAGCGCATGGAAGAAGCTGGTGTCGTCGAGAAAGTCACTGAGCCCACTGATTGGTGTTCTCCGATGGTGGTGGTTCCAAAACAAACCGGTGATGTAAGGATCTGTGTGGATCTTCGGGGGCTGAACAGAGAAGTTCGACGTGAAAGATACGTTTTGCCAACGTTAGAGGACATGGTCACAAAGTTAAATGGTGCCACAGTCTTCACCCACCTTGACCTTACTTCAGGTTACTACCACATCAAGTTGCATTCAGACAGCACCAAGCTAACGACGTTCATTACACCGTATGGGAGGTATTGCTTTAAGCGTCTTCCGTTTGGAATTTCCTCAGCAAGTGAGATATTTCAGCGCCGAATGACAGAAACGTTGGAAGGTGTTGAGGGGGTTGAAGCATCTCAAGATGACATTCTTGTTGCTGGTCGCACCATGGAGGAGCACGACGAGAAGTTGAGGAAAGTCCTTGACGTTATTCAAGAGGCTGGTCTTAATCTGAATCTGAAGAAGTGCGTGTGGCGGAATCCCGAAGTTACCTTTTTGGGACACACGTTCACCGAAGATGGTGTGCGTCCAGATCCCGCCAAGGTGAAAGCTATTGTTGACATGCGTGCACCTACCAGCATCCATGAGCTACAGCAGATTCGAGGAATGATCAATTACATTGGGATATTCGTTCCAAATTTGGCAACAATAATGAAGCCAATGAACGACCTTTTGAAGAAAGATGTCCAGTGGTTGTGGGGACCAGCGCAAGAGAAGTCGTTTGGTGAAGTCAAGGAAGCCCTCGTTAATGCGATGACGTTAATATTTTATGATCCTCGCAAACCCATCACTGTATCTGCCGATGCCAGTAGTTTTGGAATTGGGGCAGTTATCTTACAGGAAGAGAACAATCGATTGAAACCAATTGCTTTCGCGTCTCGTATACACTCCTGCCTGCTGAGAGCCGATATGCTCAGATTGAAAAAGAGTGTTTGGCTTCCGTTTGGGCGTGTGAGAAATTCGACAGATATCTTCGAGGTCTACAAGAGTTCAAGCTGCTCACGGATCATAAGCCGCTGGTACCGTTGATCAATGGATCCGACCTAAACGCCGTCCCGATAAGATGTCAACGGTTGCTAATGCGACTGATGCGGTATAATCCAAAAGCGCAGCACGTACCCGGAAAGAGCTGGTCGTCGCCGATACCCTTTCAAGGCATCCTTTGCCTACGTGTGACGAAGAAGATAAACGAACAGTAGAAGAAGTGGGAATGTATGTCAACGAAGTCACGCGATCTTGGCCAGTATCGGATGTTCGTCTTGACGAGATCAGAGAGGCGGCTGACAAAGATTTGGTGATACAAGAAGCCATGAAGTTCACTGTTGATGGTTGGCCAACAAAATCTTGCGACATCCCACGCGATCTCCATGATCTGTATTCCGTTCGATCGAATCTTTCGGTGGCGGAAGGACTGTTGGTGTATAATGGGAGAATTGTCATTCCGAACGCCCTGCAGTCGACGATTTTGGAAGTAATCCATCATGGTCATCAGGGAATCACCAAGTGCAGCGAAAGAGCCAAAGGAGCCGTTTGGTGGTTCGGTATCGGGAAAAATATCAAGAGTGTAGTCGGTCGATGTGAAGAGTGCCAGGTGAAAAAAGCAGCTCAGAGACGAGAACCGTTAACCTCGTCACCACTACCGAAAAAAACGTGGAACCGTATAGGTGTCGATCTCCTGGATTTCAAAGGAAAAACATTTCTTGTGGCAATGGACTATTATTCCCGATACCTAGAGATCATGGATTTGTCCAAAGCAACCTCATCTCTCGTGATAGCCAAGCTTAAAAGTATTTTCGCCAGATGGGGAATTCCGCTAGAAGTCGTCAGTGACAACGGACCCCAGTTTTCGTCCGAGAGTTTCTCCAGTTTCGCGAAGAGCTATGAATTCAAGCACACTACGTCGAGTCCCTATTACCCACAGTCCAATGGGTTGGCCGAGAGTGCGGTGAAAACGGCGAAGAACATATTACGACAACAAGACCCGTGTCTTGCTCTGATGGTGTACAGATCTACAACTGTAGGATCTACTGGTCATAGCCCTTCAGAAGTCATGTTGAATCGTCGAATCAGAACCACTCTACCAGCGTTATCACAGAATGTCGAGCCTCGCATGTACGACGAAGACAAAGTGAAACAGAAACACGAAGCTAGCCAGAAGAGTAACGAGTTTTACTATAACAGACGGCATTCGTCCAGGTCGTTGCCAGTTTTGAAGAAGGGGGATCAAGTTCGAATCAAGACTGGAAAAGACTACGCATGGGGAAAACCAGCCGTCGTAGTTGGAACAGCCAATACACCTAGATCTTATGATGTGCAAACAGATAATGGTGTTTTACGAAGGAACAGACGACACATTCTACGCATTCCAAGAGATGAGAGAGAAAAGCGTAGGGAAGAGGACGATGAAATACTTCAAAGTACACACGAAGCAATAGCAGAGAACAACCATAACCCAGACCACGAAAGCCCTGTTGAAGCGATGTCTACAGAGTTAACACAGAGTCGGATTCCTGATAAACCCAAAGGAACTCGGACAAGATCTGGAAGGCTAAGTATACCTCCAGACAGACTAAATCTTTGAAACATTTAAACTTTGAGACATTTAAATATTAGAACATTTGAAAAAAAACTTTGAAAACGTTAGACATTTATATAGATGATAATAGATATTAGAACATTTAAGAAGAAAACTGAAAATCAAGATGAGAAAAACAAAACACTAAATAAGCAGTTATAATTGGTTAAGATTTACGTTTAATTAGTTGAACTCGACTTTTGATATTTAAAGTCGTTTTATCTACAAAAAGGGGAGATGTAATAATATGTAAGTTGTGAGAAAGTCTTGGGTTACTGTAATGTATGTTAATTAGCATATGTAAATAAAAGGGAGAAGGCTGCTCGCCTTCTGGTTGTTGTGTAGAAACAATTCATTACAATATTCGACAACAACTACAACACTAACAACAGCTGAACAGCAGAATAAAAGTAGGAAATTTACTAAAAACTTGCTTGCTCTCAAGAAAGTTGTGCACCAAAGTATCCCTTATTCTTATTTACACTGGTCGCAACTTGCTTTGCTCTATCTGTACATGCCTACAAGAGTTCGTTGTTGTCTTTAAATGGAAACTTTGGCTTTAGAGGTTCGCGACGTTCCTACAACGATTTTAGACCGTAATATTAAATCGAAATACACTTTCCCATTTTAAAGATATAGCGATCAAGTCACAGAGTGACATTACCATAAAATATTTAAATACGTAAATCAACAATATCGAAATAGAGACAGGGAATATTAACATACCTTCCTCGAGTCGGCAGCCATCTTGAAATTAGCAAACGCTGCAATTTAGATCAATCTAGATGAATTTAGATCAATAACTGTCAGTGATTGGCACGCAAGGATGACGCGCAAGGATGACACGCAAGGATGACACGCAAGGATGACACGCAAATTCGTGAAGCGTTCCAAATTTTTCGTTTTCACCAAAGAAAAACGCGCTTTCGTTAGCATGCTCCAAAAACACGCACCGGATAGGTGTGAACGAATTTGTGCGTAAACACGCGCGTCAACGCTGGAATTGAATTCTCGAATTCAAAAATTTAATCATCTCGGTTCTAACATTTGTTCTAAAATTTCTGCGAGAGATACGCTTGAAAACATTCGCAAATTTAAAACTTTGGAGTTTGTCGAATTGTCTGCCAATGGAAAGTGGGCAGACAATTCGAGGAAAGTGTTCTAGTCGCACGCGGTCTGCCAAAACTGCGGCTTCTCCCCGCGGGTGCTAGCTAGCTCCGGTCTCGTTTTGTAATAGTAACACTGGGCTTATAACGGGCAGTTTCAGTTTAGTCGTGCTTAATTTAGTTTAGTTTAGCTTAAACGCTTTAGCTCAGTTCAGTGTTGCGTGCGATGTTTGTTTGTTTTGTTTGTTAAACAAACAACATTTACACACTGTTTGTTTTCTTGAAAACACCGTTTGTTTTGTTAATGTTTGTTTATTTTTGAGGCAAGAACGATGCCGTGAATTTCCAAAATTATTGTGAGAGGAAAACAATCAACGCAAAAGACCATACCTATGGAAATGTTGAAGTGAAATCCTGAAAGAAGACATGCAGCTTTCGAAATATAAAATTACGAAATATTCATTCTTTTCCCGTATACTACTTTGTTGTTTCTTGCCGCCTGACAGTAGCAATTTTCCATCGTTCAAGGTGTCGTTTTCCAGGCACGTGACCATGGCTTCTCACCTTCTCGGCGATGTTTATTACATTGCATTATGGGATATGTAGCAAAAATTTCGCCAGCGTGCGGTGGTGCGGTGACACATCCTTTAGGCGGTATTCTCTGCTGCATTTTCGTTCAGTTTTGTTCCCCCCTTACGGGGAATACTTTTTAACAAGCAATATCGACAGATTATCATGTGCAAAATTCAAATTCACTTGTTGTAATTTTCACAATGCAGTTTTGTAGTACAAAATATCTATTTAACTCCAAGGGTACATTCTATATTATATGTTCTTTAATAAAGAATTAACAATCATTGCACAATTAAGAGCTTCTTGGAGGAGGAAATATATATATTACACATTATCATGCCCCAGTCAATGTAAATTCAATTTCGCCCCCCCCCCGGAGTCCCTGCCTGTGTACGGCTTACGGCTTTTGCTTATATTCTGGACAAAAGGGACCTTCACTGGGGGGGGGGGCAAAATAGCTTACTGGGGGGGGGCAACATGGGGGCTGGGGGCAACATGGGGGCTGGGGACAACATGGGGGCTGGGGGGGGGCTTTGGTCCCTCCAGTACAGTAGTTAAAAAAAGCCCTGGTATTACTTCAATAGTTCAATGAGATAATCATGCAACTACAACCTGAAATCAGCTTGTTTCATGATAACACAACGTTTATCCAGCATTTTAAAACTATTTTTAATAATAATAGTTACTGTAGTCTATTCTATGTCAAATTGAAGCTTATTTTTCAGGTTAAATAATTATTTGAATTGAAATACTGCATGATCTAACCAGACCCTTGGAATTCCAGTCAATTCAAATGATTATTCAACCTGAAATGAAGGGGTGAAACTAATATACACAGTAAACAACATCAATAGCAAATATCTGACTAAATAGTGTTTATTGGCTGAAGAAGAATAAATTAAAATTAACTGGTCAGCCCTGTATTTCAATCACTTATCAGTATCAATCTTCTGTCTGCATCCCTTGAAAGTTCAATATTTTAACCTCACATTTAATTAAAGTTAACATTTTCTTTCCCATTTTGAGAACATCCATGAGTTTCAATCCTGCACCTGAAGAATCACTAAGTTTCTTTGTTTGATAATGATTCATGATATTTCTGTAAATCTGCCAATGTTTCAGTTCAGATAGGATGTTTAGCAATTCACAACTCCTATAAATTAGGATTATATACAATAGTCATTCATTCACAAAATGGTCTTTTGCAAAGTTTATGGTGGGCCCCTGAGCCTCAATGACATGCTTTTTAAGATGTTGTATGTGCCAGGTGCCCCCTGAGGAAATTTTGCACCAAATTCTACATGGGTCATGCCATGCCTTTACCAGTGGTTTGTAGGCCATACAAGGGAAATACATGCTGAAATTCATAGACTATATGGGACATCTCATAATCTAGGATCAAATTTGTTTTTCATTCATTTTAAGCAGTGGCAAATGTAGCAATAGTGATGGCCGAGTCATGCTATACATGTAATTGTTTAAACTCCTCAAACCTTTATGATCTATTGTTTTCAGACTAAGTGCATGGTTATTACCATAGCATGACTATAGTTGCCTGTGCTATATTACCTCTCCACTGAGGGGAAAGTCAAAATTACTTACCGAAAGATCACCACAATAATTTGTCTGATATATTCATAGATCATGTTTTCATACTCAACACTACAGAGAGACAAAAATATAACTAATTACATTTGGACATAAAGATGATTTTTAAATCATCTTTATGTCCAAATGTAAAGCAGGCGAGGAATCATAGTAGCCTCCTCCATCCACATCCATGACAAGTCAACCTGTTTAGCACAGGGAAGATTATACTAACTACTAGAAATACACTCATGCAGAATCCCCTCGCATATTCGAACTCAGGAATTATACTTCCCAAAATTAATTGTAACATGAAGTATTCTGTCAATCATTATAAGTTTTGTAACCATAGCAACACACAATTTTTTACTTTTCGTACAAAATGATAAAATAGTAATATAAACATTTGTACTTTGTAGATATGTTATTACGTACTCTTTTAGCTTTGGTTGCTGTAAAATTTAACCTTAGACATTTCACAAAAACGTCAAAAAATTTCAGAAAACTTCAACTGTTTTTTGACAGTATATTTTTTTTACATTTATCTTTAAAATGAGGCATGTTTAATAGAGCAACTGAGAAGAAATTTGTTTGCCCATATGATATTTTGGCCATACTTTAAATTTGAAAGTAGGATAATTCCCAGTTAACTGCATGAACGATATCTGTTCAGAGTTATCTCTGACAGAAACATTACTGTCAGTAGGCCACTCAGAAGAAACGTTTGAACAAAAATTTGCAAAGTGCATTGTTACAGCTATTGAAGATGCAGGGCTGAAGGTAAAGTATGTTAAAAATTATTTTGGAGAATTTACAAAATTAGTATTCACCGAAGTAAAATGTTTTTGTGACGAATGCAATTTTTTGTTTATGTGTAGGATATACTGATCGAGTCGGGAATAGTGAGTGAGGGATCCATCAAAGGCGTGCTCTCTGGTAAACACTATAATAGGTCAGTGTTCTGCCACAAAATAATGCATGAAACGTTCCAGCGTCTTCGATTTGAGACCTTTCTGGACAGCTTGGATGTAACTGAACAGAAAAAATTCGGACGTTTGTAGAAGCTATGGGAGATGGCTTTCCAACGCAACAATACAAAGACAAGCTTTTGAGTCAGGAGTTTGTGAGACTATATGTTATAAATACGAATCATTTGTGAAAGAAACATCGCAAAAATAAAAAAACATTTGAATTTTGGAGTATAGATCTTAAAATAACAGATACATGTGAAACTCTTAATACAAAATTGTAACTTAGGGCCTGCTTACAAATATATAAAGAAACCCGAATAGATTAACGGGAGGATTAATACAGGCAGCCATTCGGTTTAGAGCCAAGGTAAAATTCAGGTCTGCAAATCAGAGTTAATGTATTCAATGTTCTTTAAATGACACAATTGAGGCCGTTTTCCACTTCAGCCGTGCCATATAAAAACGTGGCGTATTTTGTTTCCTGGGCACTCGAGTAGAACTAATGATTTTTAAACAAAAAATGTGCTACGTTTCGCTACGGTACGGCTGAAGTGGAAACGGCCTTCAGGAGGAGCTGAATGCCATCCTGCTCTTTGGTTTGTTTAAACCATAAGTAAATATTACTTTTTAATGTAGGTATATTGTTGATGTTCATCCGTGCAACACGACAGATCGATTGGGAGCTCCATTTATCTACATTCAGGCAAATGCTTCTCTGGTTTTTTGTTTCTAATGAGATTAACTATACAAGATACGGAATAGCTCACTGGTTGGAAATGACGTCTTTGTATAAAACACATCCAGGTATGGCGTAAATTCGACTTGACATGTCAAGAAATTTCGCCATTCAGCGTCAAAGTCATCATGGTTTCTCTGCAGTTGCATGCGACCAAACGATAGAACAGACAGTAAACCGTGATGCAAAAGCTAAGGGAGGCTTGATTGGTTTCACATTGAATCGTGCTGCAGTGCATCGATGGCTTCTTTCACAGTCGGAGAGAGCGGCGATAACCAGCCAATGCAAGAGCTTAGCAGGAATAGAGTGCAAGCCAAGGTATGGCCAAACAACACTCGTAAAAAAATGCATATTGCGATTTCAATGATTTTTTTGTTTTAGAAAATGTCAAGACCTCGATTCTACTAAATGCGAGCGCTACGAGAAGTCGGTAGAAAATGTAATAACCACCGTTTCGAATATGCTAAACCCGTTTGACACAGAGCAAAAGAGCATATTCTATCGTTAGCAAGTGGATTTGTCGTTGATGACAATGTTGCTGCAGAACAGATTGGAGAGGATCAATTTTTAGATTTTGTTAAAAACAATTTGACTATTGAAGAACTAGATATCTTCCAAACAATTAAAAAAAACAAGCTTCCCACAATCCAAAATAATAAAGCAGGGATTAAACTCCGTGCTGGCAAAGAAACTGGACTCAAAATGAGTAGAAATCTGTTTGCAAGGCTTTTGCTCGTTGCTAAAAGCCGGGACATTGATTTGCAAAATGTCCTGTCTTACTGCCTTGGTGCATATCCCTTATCACTTGCCTCCGTAATTGCCAGTCTTTTAAAGATGGCAAAATCAAAATTGGCGGACATACTGGAACGTGAAAGCGGAAATCCCTAACGATAATGCACTCGTTGTAGATGCCATGGCTGTTGTGCAGTGCTTGAAAGGAAACTGGAAAACCTTTGGTGGTGATTTTGCGGATTCAGTTTTCAATTTCCTCATGAAATTAGCTCAGGATTGTCGTGCATTAAGACTAGATTTTGTTGCCGACCGGTGTCCTGCTCTGAGTATCAAGAACACTGACCGAGCAAGACGAGCTACACAAGGAGTTCAACGAGTACACGTCTATGACCAAGAACAAAATATCCCTAAGCAGTGGAAAAAATTTCTGAGTGCTGGAGAGAACAAAGAATCGTTATTGGAATTCTTCATCAGACATTGGAAGTCATACAAGTCATGCCAGTTTGCTTCTGTTTCTGTTTTGTATGCAACATCGAAGGATAAATGTTATACATACCATCCCATCCCAGATGACCCTGTTAGAACAGACTCGTTTCCACCGCTCGATAGCAACCATGAAGAGGCAGATACTCGCCTATTGTTGCACGCCAAGCATGCCGCAAGCACGTATGACACAGTGATAATCAGAAGTCCTGACACTGATATTCTGGTTCTTTGCACTACCATGCAACAGTTGATTGAGAAGGATGTTTATATGATGACAGGCTCAGGAAACAAATTTCGTTGTATACACATTAACACAATTTGCGAAGAACTTGGTGACAACACATGTAAATGTCTGTTAGGTTTTCATGCATTTTCAGGTATATTGTAGAACGGCGTTGATGACATGAATAATTTGTAAAAAAGTAAATAATTTCAAACAGATCTTAACAGATATTAAAATATTTAAATACAGTAGCGTAGCCAGCCCGCCGATTTAGTCCCGCTATGCGAATTTGTTCATGTTCATTGACGGTGAAAACAATCAATTTCTAAAGAAATGACTAATAATCATGATTTGAAATTTGCATATCGGCGGGCTGGCTACGCCACTGTTTAAATACCTATGTATAGGGTGTGATTCCACAAGCTCATTCCATGGAAAGGGAAAAATTAAAGTTTGGAAAACATTATCTGACAATCCAGAATTTACAGAAACCTTCAGCATGCTGGGCAACATGTTTCCACCGTCTGACCTCCTAGTCAGTCAACTCCACCGGATTGTGTGTCTGATGTATGGCGATAAGATTGATGTTAATTCTGATGAATGCAGATACAACCTCTTCAAATCAGGGAAATATTCAGATGATGTGTTACCACCAAATTCAGACTGTCTTTTAAAACACATTGAGAGAGCTAACTATCAAACAGCTGTGTGGAATCAATCCCTGTCACCTCAAATGAATATTCCATCTCCTGCAGGCAAAGTGTGGATATTAGACAGTGAATATAAGATCCTGTGGATGACACTTCCTGCTGCACCTGATTTCCTGCTTGAAATTGTAAAGTGCACATGTAAGACAGGATGCAAAACCCAAAGATGTTCATGCCTTAAAGCTCAATTGAAATGTAGTGACTTATGTTCTTGTGAAAGCTGCAGCAACATCGTAGAAGTGGATGAGGACATAATCCTAACAGAAAATGATAGTGATTTATTTGGCAACAACGATGATGACAGTGATGATGAGTTACTAATGATATAATCATTGCTATGAAATTCCAAAATGCCCGTAAGCCTCACTTCCAATACCTGTGACATAATTTCCAGAAAGGTATATTTGATGAATATTAAACACAACATTCATATCAATGATATCATAACATACAGGGTGTATCAAAAAAACTGAGACCTTTAGAAATTCACCTTGTTATAAATTGAATGCCTGAGGCTGAGTACTATACTGAACCCATGGGTGCGTAAACGCAATTGAATCGAATTTTATGCACGGAGAAGTTAATTAAAAGTCAATAGGATAATTTCTAAAGGTCTCAGTTTTTTTTTATACACCCTGTAGTGATCCAGTAAGCCAAGGTAGAAGACTAAGGTAAGTGAGATGTAATTAGGTATTTAAACAGAATTTAATCTTGCCACAGCTCACAGTACACTTTGAAGTTTTCGATAGCACTGAAAACATAGAAAATACCTCCACCAAGTAACTAAAGGATTAGGAAAACATCTATCTTTTATCCCAAAACTGTAAAAACGTATAAATTGACACAATTAATTGTCCAGTGCTACCGTGGAAACCTGCGCCATGTTTACATTTTGAGCCGTTGTTTGATGGATTTGTTCAGCGGAATGTGATAAACTTCATTTAAAAATTGACGAAGGTTTAATGAAAAATGGCGGCGAACGAATGCGAAATGTGTTGATTTAGTGAAACTTTAGCGGTGTTGTACTACAAAACTGCAGGTTTGTGAAAATTACAGCAAGCGAATTTGAATTTTACACATAATAATCTACAGGTTTTGCTTGTTGAAAAGTATTCCCCGTGAGGGGGAACAAAACTTGTTTTCTAAGCGACTTTTTGACAGACAGAATACAGCCTACTTCCCCAGTAAAAATAATATACAGGGTGTCCCAAAAAACCCCAAAACTATTGAAATAACGTATTGTTAGAATTTGAATGCCCTAGCACTAAGCTGAACGCAAAGATGCGTAAAATAGTGACAGGGTACATATATTAAAAAAGTGCAATTACCATAATATTGCTTGTGGCCACCAGTTTTATTTCGCCACACTTTGAACATTTCGATGGGGCAGTTCGTTCTGTATATCGCCTGGGTGACTCACCAGCTAACTCTTCTTTCTGTAACTTTTCGTGCTACCGAGAATTGGAGAGGATGAAAATGCACCGCAATCTTCCCGCTGGCGTTCCCCCGCTAACTACCACAAGAAATATGCATACATGAAGTTCTTAATTAAACGTCGCTGACATGAACATCGCTTTCTCACTTGATCGTGTAAACAAAATGGCGCCTATATTCAAACTTTGTATGCAAAGGTTTAAGAGATAAAACTGATTGATATTAGGCACAAACACGTGTTGCTTTCCCTGAGGTGAGGGCAAGTTTTATTTATTTGTTTTTTCTTTATCTTTTGGCAGATTTACCACCTTTCTTGCGGCCAACCAAGCCGCGCTACTTATGTAAATTTTGCCCTCCACGGCAGGACAAAAAGTCTCGACGCCATTTTCCCCAACGTGACGACTATGACCGAAGTCCTTTGTCTTCAGAAGTTGGCAGTTGGCACAAGTGTTAAAGACAGTCGATCTTTTGTACTGTCGTTTGGGGGGTTGGTCATTTGTGGGTTCCTGGGAACGTTTTCTTTGATTGAACAACGTTATCTTCGGCACGTTGATCGTTGTCGGACTGTTGTACATAGCAGATGACTTTATAGATGATGTTGGAGTTGAAGGATTTGGAGTTAATGATACAATGTATGCAGGGTTGGTTTGGGTTTGGGTTGGTGTGGGAAAGGTATGTGCTATTGGTGGGGTGGTGGGTGGTTTGTCCAGCAGAGGTTGTGCGGGTTGGAGGGTCTCGGTGGCTGTTAGGGGGGGTGGCAAAGGTATTCCTTGGGTGAGAACTCTTTCTTCCATCTTCTTTTGCCTGTCGTTCCACCTAATAATATGTTTTGCATGAAATGTGTTAATAAATATTTATAGCATTGTGGATAATATATAGTATGGGTTTTGGATATACATGAAAACTGGCATAAGTTATTGAATGCATGTACCATTTTGTCAGAGTTGTCTGGTTCAACTCGTAAAGTTGGATACTTGTTCCATCCATAATGGTCTTATTGAGTGTCACCAACTCTCTGACATGATGGTATGCCGACAGAACTTTTCTCCATCTCGACATGGATTTCCCATTTCTCTTCTCTGCTGTGTGGTAGCATGCTTCTAACTTAATACACAACGCTTCAACAATGGGAGAAAGATCAACAGCAGCTGATGGGCCAGAATTTGCACCAACCATTGATCTATAAGAAAAGGTTAGTGCGTGCGTGCGTGCGTGCGTGCGTGCGTGCGTGCGTGCGTGCGTGCGTGCGTGCGTGCGTGCGTGCGTGCGTGCGTGCGTGCGTGCGTGCGTGCGTGCGTGCGTGCGTGCGTGCGTGCGTGCGTGCGTGCGTGCGTGCGTGCGTGCGTGCGTGCGTGCGTGCGTGCGTGCGTGCGTGCTGTTGCTGTTGCTGTTGCTGTTGCTGTTGCTGTTGCTGTTGCTGTTGCTGTTGCTGTTGCTGTTGCTGTTGCTGTTGCTGTTGCTGTTGCTGTTGCTGTTGCTGTTGCTGTTGCTGTTGTTGCTGTTGTTGTTGCTGTTGTTGTGTATATGTTTTGTTTACTATATTTACCTGCGAAGGCTCCCAGTACAGTACCTTTTTCTGCATGAACCTACCAGAATGGGCTGCATCAGGCTTATACCGTGGAGGGTATTCCACCATTGATTGTCGCAGCCTATCTGGTAGTTTGAGACATAGCAGAACAAACTCAGACGCATCCTTGTTGGTGATGTAGGATTTTTGGTGCATCTCGAACAAAGCCTGTGACACGTTTTGTATAGCCCCCTCATCGTTCTAAAATACATTATAAAAATACAATTGGTTAATGGCTTTATTTGTTGACTAATTGATATATTCATTTCTATTGACTTACAGTCTCGGCAACATCCTCTGTGCTGGGTGTGTCCACATCAATTGGATTTGAGTCCTCCCGATCGCTGGTACTTGGCTGCTCTTGGACTATAATAATTATTAAAGAGAAAAACAAAAAGAACTGAGTGAACTCATAACACACAGAAATCAATATATTTGTAAGCATCGATATATTTTACTTAGTCAATTAAAAATCCATTTGTCTTACCTGTGTCTACTGGTCTTGTGGCTTGTAGTGGTGGTGCTGTTGGGTCAAATGCATCCCCTTCTGAAAACCTTCATCATCGGGGTCGAGCTCAAGCGCATCTCCCCACTTCTTGCCAGTTTGCGAATACAAGTACTCAACACCAATCTTTTCACCTGAAAAGAAATTATAGTATTTAGAATTTTAGTAACATTTCCCTAGGAAAAGAATAAACATGAAATATTAGTGAAAAATTAATGCAGAACTATCACATTCATTTGGTTTAACCTGTGTATTTGCCAGGATCTCTGTAGCTGGTGTCAAATACCTCACCATACACCATCGACGACAGTCGGTTAACTTCGTGGCACAGAGCAGCATTGTATTGCCCCGACTGCTTCTTGACACCATCTTTTACCGATGCCCGGCCCCGGTCTTCATTCCAGCGTACAATGCCTTCCAGCAGATACTCACCATTTAATCTTATGTTCCAATCATGGTTCCAATTTAATATTTAATAAGATTGCCTGACATGTAACGAGGTAAATAATTGTCTGTAATGCTAAATAGTGTGCAGTTGACGGTGACCAGCGGTCTTACAGTTACGCCAGGAAAATGTCATGTAATCGCTTATATAGTGGATGCGCAATTCCTTTATTTAGCCGCAAGTTTACTACGCTTCGCCGCCATGTTGCAAAATATTTAAATTTCAATGTTGTAACTTCGCTCATCAATGTTGGAACTTTGCTTGGCTGTGATTGGTCCACAGTGGTTCCAACGTTCAAGCATCTCGAAGCTGATTGGACTAGAGGGGTTCCAACATTGGTAGATTGAGATTCTTTTAGCGCAAGGATGACACGCAAATTTGTGAATGCTCACCATTACACCATCAATGCTTTTGTACCAAGCTGGAGTTAGATCTTTAGCATTTTTGCATTGACTTATTAATGAGCGACATGTGCTTGAACGGTCCAAACCCAACAAGATTATGCCCCTCGCTTTCCCCAGAAGTGGTCGCAGCAGAGGTGGTTGCAGCAGAGTTGGTTGCCTTAGTTTGGGCAACATTACTCTCTTGCCGTGTTTTCACAGCACTGGGAAGTGCTGAATATAGCTTAAAAACAAAAAAAAGATACCTTTGAGAAGTTGTTTGGGATTAACCTACTATTACAAACTTGATATTAGGTTTCTTATGCAGCCATACAGTACACAAAATGTATAATTTAACCCTAACCATAATCACAGATACATAAATTCATGTAGGGCTACATAAAGAACCATCCACAAACTTACAACAAAGTTTCTCAAAACATAATAACATCAGCACAATATCTGAAAAGGGCCTCCTTGTTTTCCCATTGAGGATCACCAACACGATTGCAACCTTCTCGTATTTTGCCATGATCTGCCATTAACATGGTGGCATGGCCAACATCATTCTCCATCAACCAAATAAAGTTTTTTCCCCTGTATTTCCCAAACTGCAAATTTGTCATAGTCTGGACTAACTGTGCCTTCACTTCGTCTATCCGGGACAGAACATCTTTGCAGTATGCGGTCAGCAGCCACTTGGGTTTGGGCACAGGAGTTCGGATAGGTGGGTCTTCTGGCTTTCGAATCGTCTGGGCATACGCTTCCTCATACTGCTCCTCCAGTTTTCGAAATAGCTGGTTCGAGCTGTTACCTGCAGCCCTCGTTCGCAATAGTCTCACAACTTTAAGGTCGCATGCATACTGGTGAGTTATAAAAACTGGAAATTGAAGTTGATGCCCAATATCAAGCTGCTTGACAATTAATGGGCTCCAACTTATCGATTTCCTAGAGCATTTCAAACACTCCAAGTACTCTGCTGCTAAAATATAGTACCCGTCTATATGTAATACTTGTCGCACACGAGTATAGATACCTGCACTTGTGAGTAGGTATTTCTCACACTCGGGATGGGGGCAGCGGAGTTGGATTTGCCACATCTTCCTCGGCATCCACAGAAGCAAACGTTGAGCAAAGTATCTTGCCACAGACGCTGGTTGGTTAGGGATAAGGGACGGCTGAGGCGGGTAATACCACAATTGCTTAACTTTGTCATTGTCAAACACTGGTTTGCCTTTGCTCGACACTTTAAACAGGGCTGACGAAACCCACTGTTGGTTAACTTTTGGTAGGGCGTGCTTCCATCGCTCGACAAGGTTAACATTGTCGGATCTTTGAGTTGTAGGTTGTATCGGTATTGCACTGACACCTATATTAATCATCAATAGGTTTGTGATTAATTGTCATATTCAGAAATTTTCTTTCATGCAATATATAGAGAATATTACATGGTTGCGCGGAAATATGGAATTTATTTCGAGTGTTGAAGAGAATATTGCTCACGAGTGAGCGTAGCGAACGAGTGAGCAATATTCTCTTCAACAATAGTGAGCAATATTCTCTTCATTTGTTTATTTTATGAACAAACTATAAACAAACGACAATTCATATAGAAACTCAAAACACAAATAGTACACAAATAGTAATAGGTTTTTGATTGGCTTGCAAAATTGATATTTTCACACGTAAAAATATCGTGTTTTTTACGTGTGTTTAAATACGATTTTTCTCAGTGGCATAAAACTCTATATAACACTTAATTTTATCCGACAACGTACAACTCTGTTAGAATAAGCAAATATACATTTAACAAACCTTCCGATGATGTCTGTGCGCCAGATTCAAACTCCATCACACTGGACAGAAGCTCAGCATCACTGACATCACTTGACATCACATCTGCTGTAACTTTGGAAATTTTGGCTAAAATATACAAAATGAAATAGGTTGGTTTTTGTCACAAACACTAGGGTCAGATACATATGATCTACCAAATATTGAACAAAAAATCACACAAGACAACAACAAACCTTGCGGTAAATTTGGCCGAACACTGGCATGGGCAAATCTCCTTTTCATCTTTGCCGCAACAGCCCCTGGACTCTGGCTTAATAATGGCACACTGCTTTCTAAATTTATACAACAAATATGGAATATTATTTACTACCGGGATATGAAAAAAACATTATAGGCCATATCTATTAAGGGTCTGTTTATATGACCTATAGATGAGTCCAGCCTTGGCTAAATTTATAGTTAATATAAACAGGCTCTTATACACTATAGGCCTAATATACCCAAATATTTATGCCTAACAATATTACACTTCAATGCTTCAAATCTTACTCTGACTTGCTGCTTTCTTCACTCTTTCCCTGGCCTTTAAAGCCACCACATTCTGCCCTTCAGGGAAACTGTTTACATAGGTCTTAAATGCATGTTTATTCCTCGATAAAGGCGCTGTTGTGGTCGTTTAAAATGCCCCGCAATCTTAAAAATGTAAATACTACACAGAATCTCGTTTCCTGCTGCAACACCGACCGATAAGGCAGGCAAGTTTTGTTTATTCTTTTTATTTTTTAATTTTGGGCGGGTTGGCCACTTTTCGGGCAGCCAACCAAGTTTCTTTATTTGCAAATTGTTTTCCTTCGACGGAAGGACAAAACGTGTCTACACCATTTTGGCCCATATGCCGGCTGTGGCCAAAGTCTTTCGTCTTCGGTAACTTGCAGTGGTCGCAGGTATTGAACGTATTCTTTCTTTCATACCTTTTCTTTTTGTTCGGTGCTTCTGTCGCGTCATGTTGTTGGCGCTTTTTTTTGTAATATTGGGTGCTTTTGGGCACCGCAATATTTGTGGGACTGTTGTATATTGGTGTTGATGTCCCTGGTTGAGTGGGTGACTGAATGGGTGGTAGTTGGGGTGCTGGTAGTTGGGGGAGAGGTTGGACTGTGGGAATGAGGAATGGGTGTGGGGGCGGTGGTGTTGGAGGAGGTTTGGTGAGGAGAGGTTTTGCTGGTCGGAGTGGTTCTGAGGCTGTTTTGGGTGGTGCTGGAGGAAGTGCTTGTGTGAGAATTCTTTTTTCCAGCTTCTTCTGGTGATCATTCCACCTAGATTGTTAAGAGTATAGAGTAGATTTTAAAGTGCTTTTGTGTTTGTTTGTTTTAGTGTAATATTGGCTGTTAAAACTACATAATATTAAGTTGCTACTAGTAAGATCATATGTAGATTTTGTTGGCATCTCACTCGATTGAATAATAATTGAAGGGTTTTGTAGATGGAAAATTATTGGGTTTACACTCAATAATTTTCCATCTACAAAACCCCTTTCAATTATTAATAAGATCATACCATTTTAATAAATTTGTTTGATTAAGCTCATGTAGCTGAAGGTTGGTGTTATCCATTATTCTATCATTTAAGGTGACCAGTTCCCGGATGTGGTAGTAAGCTCCAAGGATTAAACGCCACCTGGAGATAGTCTTCTTATCCCTCTTCTGTGGACTGTTGAAGAAACTTTGCAACTTCTTACACAATGATTCCACAATAGGGCTGGCATCGACAGCTGTCGCAGGACCGGAGTTTCCACCAACCATGGCTCTAAAGTGAACAAGGATATCAGACTTATCAGTCAGAGTTTGCAAATCAGGTGAGATGACTAAGTTCTATTGTCTTGCAGACAGACCATGTTTTACCTTCTCAAACTAACAATCCCAGGTGTGACTGTCTGAGTTTTCGATGGTTTTCTGTGCATAAAACGACCCGTTTGTGCAGAGTCTGATTTGTATCGTGGGGGATAATCCACCTTTGATGTCCTCAATGCCTCTGGCAATTTGTTCCATAACCGTATTAGATTGTCTGTGGTCGGTTCACTAATTACTGAGTTGTTTCTTATATCAAACAAAGCAGTTGCAAGGTCGTCAATGGATTCCCATCCAATGATGCCAGAAGGACCAATAGTTTCCTAAAAATACAAAAAATTTCATGGTGTCTAGGTTATTTGTTCTTCTCCTGTTAACCTATATTTCTCTCTTCAATCCCCATTTAGCAAACTAACTCACAGGTTCATCTGTTGTGACATCATCTGGGATGGTTTCAGTGATCAAATCTGGATGTTGTTCTTCACTCGTGTTCATGTCTGGCGATTCTAGAAATTACAATGAACAAATGTCCAATTTAGGTAACTGAATTGTGTACTTGAAATAGTTTATGTACAATAAAACTTACCGGGTAAGGATGTCTCATCTCCATTATTTCGAGGGGGCATTGGGATGGTCAGGTCACTCTCGAATTCGTTATCATGAAATCCTTCATCATCGATGCTGTTGTCAAGCTCAGTGTCGGTGTTGATGTTGTCTGGCTTGTCTGGATCGAAAGTGATTGTATCCCACAATTTACCAGTTTGCGCATATAAGTATTCCACGCCAATCTTTTCACTGTTGAGAAAGTGTTATTGCATGTTAAGTATACAGCATTTTTTAGTCCTTATTGTGTACTGTACCTGCAAAAAAGTAAAAAAAACATTAGTAAATGAGGACACTGAGTGAGAAATATCTGACCTGTGTATGCACCAGGATGCTGGTAGTTTTGGTCAAAATCTTTCCCATACACCAGGGTACTTAGTCTGTTTAGTTCATGACGCAAAGCACTGTTGTACGTTCTCTGCTGCTTGCGTGCTGGGGTGTCGATTGCCTCCAATGCTCTGTCCTCGTTCCAGCGGACTATCCCCTCTACCAGGTAGGACTGGAAGTGCATGTCGTTTGCTGTCGTTCCTGGGATGAATCGTGCAATGTGCAGGTGGAATGACTCCAGTGATGTTGATCCCCTTGCACATCTGTAGATGGGCAGCTTGATGTTTCCTTTTGTCTTGTACCCAGTACAGGTATAGAGATCAATGTCATCTGGGTCCTGGATACAGGACAAATGCTTTTGCTGCTCATCCCAGATCTGCCAAGCACGGTCAGCATCAAGCAAAGGAATACCCATTGTGTCTTTCCCGAGATCTGAGGAGAAAGTCTCGATGAGATGTTGTATAAGTCGAGAACACTCCTCAGAACCTCGGGTCCGCCTTTTGCAATGGGTAGCCAATTCCTTTTTGCTGACATGCTGGGCGACATTCGTCACCCGTACGATGCCAGAAGCAGAGAGTTTGGCCTGTTTTGCATTGTACAGCCTTTCAATGTCTTCGGGGTCCCACTCGAAAATGCAACCAGACAGCTGCAACAGAAATGTCCCATACAGGGCATGGGACTCTGAACAACAGGCAACTGACAGGCGGCGCATGTAATGCCAGATGTCCAACCTGATGACCATGTTGGTGAACCGATGGAACTGTTTTTTCACCGCCGACGAGCAACAGTCCCGATCTACATAGAGAGCTCTCGGTGGTTGTATGTTCGACCTTTCGTATCTGGACATCAAGCCTTCTGCCATATCGTCCAGACCATCCCCCTCTGAGTCTGTCAGTACCGACATCAGGACTTGGCCAGACTCGTTGCCAACATTTGTGCACCAAGAAGCTGTGCCACCGGCTGTTCCAGCCAACTTTTTGACAATCTAAAATGAATAATATTATCTCACAAACACTTATCATTATGTGCATTATACAGCATAGACAAGTGTGCCCTGCAAACAAAAGATATCATTAGAATTGGACTGTTTTATTATTTTAAATTTTATTATACCTTTTTGGTAGAGTCCATTTTGAGGACTTTACTAAATGTGGATGTCAGCTTTGCTTTCGTCTCCTCCAATCTACCAATGACATCCCTTAAGTAGACAGCAAGGAACCAGTCTGGTTTTGGAATGGGTGGGAGGGGTGGGATGGACTTAGTTGCCATGGGTAATGTGAACAGGCCCTTTGATGATTGAATCTGAAAGGGTTCCTGTGCCTGCAGGAAGTGTAGTGCCCTGTTCATATGGCTTTCCGTGTGCTGCTCGGTTATCTGCTTTTGTAGCTGGGTTGAAGAGTTTCCGAGCGTTCTCTCCCTCATTAACTTCACTATCTTAAGATCACAGGAATACCTATAAAATAATTGCAATGCAAACGTCTCAGATGAGATACATGCCAGAAAAGGTGATGTTAATACGAGCAAGAAAATTGCTGCGACATGTAACAAAAAGTTTCAATTAACATGCATTAAAACCAAGTTATTGTTGCAAGTTGCAGCAATATTCTTACTCGTACTACTCTGAATAAAATTGCATGCATGTCCCGCTTTCATCACCTGTAGGTCAGGACAGCTGGAAAATAACTTTGGTAGGCCAAGCTAAGCTGCTTCATAACAAGGTTGCACCATGCAGAATATTTTTTCTTGCAAACACTACATTCAAGGTATTCGGTCGCAATGTAGTACCAGCCAGAGATGGCCAATACTTTTCGAATCGTTTTGTAAAAGCCAGCCTGAGTGAGGTTGACCATCTATTGAGAAATTAACATGTATAATTATAAGATGATGTGTGTTTAATTAAAATAAATATGGTACAGTGTTCCTACAGAGTTAAGATTTGGTGAACAAATCTGTGGGCAGTAGATATCAGAATATACTTAAGCATGCAAACCTTTGCCCCTTCTTTCTGTTTTCTCTGGCACTCTTCCTTACACAACAGTTTGACACCCCAGATTCTCTGAGGTGCCCATAGAAAGAATGACAGAAGCAAATAGGGATCAGGTGAAGAGGGAGGAGCGTGGTGTTGTGGCTTTGGCTCCGGTGGATACCGCCACATCTGTAAGTTGTTGACAAGTTCTGGTTTCCCTGAATAACATAAATTTAAATGGTGGTAAAATATAATTTTTTGATTACCACCAGCACAAATGATGTTATGACTAAATACAAAGCATACCAGTCTTTGGATTACAGTTGTACAATGATCTGCTCATCCACTCCTGTTGAAGGATTGGCAGAGTCTCTTGCCATGCCTTGGGCAAATATATCTTCTAAAAATATATTTAAAAAAAACCAACTGACTACTCAATCACAAAAAAATCACTAACGGCCTGGAGCTATAAATAAAGCTTGGAGTTATAAATAGCACTGACTGGGAATCGAACTCAGATCTGCTGCTATAGAGTAAGCAGCAATGGTCACCATTACACCATCAGTGCTTTTGTACCAAGCTGCAGTTAGATCTACTGTACTAAAGGTAGCATCTTTGCATTGACTTATTAATAAAATAACTCATCTTACCTTCTCCAATGGCCTTGATTGTTGCAATTGACCAGCTGGGGCAGGGTCCGTCATTGGCGGTGAGGGTGGTTTATTCTGCAATGCAGCATATCGTTCGGCCTGATCAGCAGCCTTTACTAATAGCTCATCCTCTATTGTAACTGTTCACATTTCTCATTCTGCTTTCCAATGTAACGCTTCAACTTGTCCAACTCCCTCCAGGATGAGTAACATGACACTCGAGGAAAGATCTTACATACCTCTTGTGCTCATCCTGGGTAGAGTGGTACAAATCGAGTTTGTACGGTCCAAACCCAACAAGATTATGCCCCTCGCTACGTTTGGCATAAATTTGGGACAAGATGGCGGCACGCATACATAATTAAAGACCATTAAAATGGCGATGTCTAATTGATAGATAATAATGAGAGCACATATTAACTCTAATTTTGCTCGAGCGATGATATATTTCTTCTTTGCCAGACTATCTGACTTCAGCATAGACTGAGCAATAGTTATAACTAAAAAAATATTGTTTCCTACGACGACAAAGTACTTCCCTAGCATGCCATATTTTGTTCTAAAAGCGGCACTATTCATAGTGTTAGCCATATTAATCTTCATGCAGGGGCTATACAAATTGGTCAATTTAGGCTACATCATTACAGGCGACGCGAAGTGCCAGACTCACGATGCATTCTACTATAATCAACCTAATTTTTGAGCTCATAAAAATCCTTATTTGTCCTTAACGTTGTACTTCCAAAAGCGTTTGAACTTGTTTGATTTTACAATCTTTGTGGTCGTTTACAGGTTAATTTAAATATGCATGCATGCAATATTTGAACGTATTCTAAAGAACACAATGACATGAATAATGAGCAACACTACAGGGTGTCCCAAAAAAAGTGACACTATAGAAATTAACCTATTGTTATAACTTGAATGCCTGAGCACTACAGGGTGTATCAAAAAAAGTGAACCCTTTGAAATTAAATACAATAGGGTACAATAGATTATTTGAAAGAAAATGCAAATATGAAGTTCAATTTCAAAAGGTTCACTATTGTATTAAATTTCAAAGGGTTCACCTTTTTATGATACACCCTGTATGCTAAACCCACAAGTGCATAAACTTCTGCTTCTGGAATTTAAAATAACTCCTATTACCATAAAAATCAAATTACATGTAAATCATACGACCAGTTGGAGTAACAATAATGGTTCAATTGACTACAGAGCAACGAGTATTTGTTGTAACACAATTTACCCTAATACCGAATGTAACCGCAGTGCAATAATCGAGGAATTCAACGCTTTACGGCAGCAGCCTGAAATGATTCGAAATGTGATGCGCGGAATGCATTCTTTGTCTCGAAAGAAATGGGGGACATGTTGAAGGGCGCGGCCCATAGCTTAAACATTAATTTAATCAATTGTTGTTACGTGTAGAATAAAAAGGAAAGGGTTTATTAGTGTAATCGTTTTGCTTGATTCGAAGCGAAAACGTTTTAAAATGCTTAAATGTAAATACAATTTCATTAAATTCCCAGGTGTGTAATCACGCGCGTTTAACGGCGGTTTAAGAACAATGAGATAATTTCTATAGTGTCACTTTTTTTTTGGGACACCCTGTACAGGGTGTCTCAAAAAAAACGCAACACTTAATATTATAAAATATTCACTTTGTTTTCAAGCAAAATAGATTTTAGGCCCCTGAGAATCGTGTACTCCTATTCCACCGTAACAACTGCATGTTTAATTACTGCAAACTCGAGTGCGTAAATCAGAACTGAATCGTCAACGCCATGTCCTTCGACATGCCCTCCATTTCTCCCGACACAAAGTTCAGCTCTCCTGAGCATAGCACGCACCGCTTGTCCAACAAAGTCAGGCTGCTGTCGTAATTCATCAAACGTGTCCCTTATGCGCTGGCGTAACACATCGACATCTTGTGGTGGAGTGGATTATTTTCGAACACTCTGTTCAGTCGGTCCCTAACTGCAATGAGGCGATGGGCTGGAGCGCCGTCTTGTACCCACCAAAGACCCCGAAACATATCCTCCCAATGCTGATTCCCAAAATGTACAGCGAGTTGCGGGAAAACGAAGTCGTTTAGCATTTGCAGATACAGCATCCCGTTTACATTTCCTTCGAAGAAGTAGGGCCCAAGAATCAGACCATTCCCGCACAGGGCTGCCCAGACAGTGATTTTGGCACAGGAATCGTTTCGTTCGAAGTTAAACTCTGGTGGATGTCCTTTCGGCGAATACTGCCGCACATTGTGGGTATTGACCTCTCCATTCATTTGAAATGCTGGCTCGTCTCCGATTATTAGGCTTGGTAAAAACTGTTCTCGTCGACAGCGTTGGATAAACCATTCGGCGAATTGTAATCGACGCGGAAAGTCCCTTGCCAATAACTGGTGTCGAACATGCATCCGATACGGGTGTCATCTCAGGTCTAACCTTGTTATCCTGTTAAAGCCCGCCGATGATATGTCAACAGGATTGCGTCTAGCACTCACATGTGGATTTTCCTACAGCAGATTTCTAACAGCGGCAATGTTTTGCTCCGATCGTGCTGTTCTTCGCCTGCCAGAATTACCTTTGTTGAGATTAAGACTCGTTCCTTCACTCGAATATTTCCTGACGTTCCTCAAGATTGTCGCTTTGTGAGGAGGGTCCCGATCAGGAAATCTTGCTCGAAAAAGGTTTTGCACTTCAGTTGTGTTTTGATTTCGGTTGTACTGTAAAACTATGAAAATTCGTTGTTCGGTTGTGAGCTGCACCATTATTAGTTTAGCTGATTTGTACGATTAGAAGCCATTTTGAATTCCCAGGGGCCTAAAATCTATTGTGCAGAGCTCGTCGCAGCAGAGCTCGTCGCAGCAGAGCTCGTCGCAGCAGAGCTCGTCGCAGCAGAGCTCGTCGCAGCAGAGCTCGTCGCAGCAGAGCTCGTCGCAGCAGAGCTCGTCGCAGCAGAGCTCGTCGCAGCAGAGCTCGTCGCAGCAGAGCTCGTCGCAGCAGAGCTGGTTGGCTTAATAATAGTTTGGGCAACATTGCTCTCTTGCTGTGTTTTCACAGCAGTTCTAGATCTCATCTCTGGGAAGTGCTGATACATAAATTCACAGATACATAAATTCACAGAAACATAAATTCATGTAGGGCTACATAAAGAACCATCCACAAACTTAGGGGCTGATTACATGAAGATTTTCAGCCCGGGCTGAATTTCAACCCGGTTAACCGAGCTGAAATTTGTTTACAATTACATAGCAAGTTTCAGCCCGGGCTGAGTCTAATATTTCATCACATCTATTTTAAACCGGGATGAAACCTCAGCCCGGGCTGAAATGAAATAGAGCTGTTCCGTCAATAATTTTAAATGCTGATTTTGTCTACTATTTTACTTGTGCGAGACTGTGCTTGCATTTGGAGATAGCTATTTAAGCGATTGTTTTTTCAATCCGGGCTGAGATTTTCATCCCGGGTAGCCATGTAATCTACCCCTTAAAACAAAGTTTCTCAAAACATAATAACATTAGTTGTCAGCACAATAATACCTGAAAAGGGCCTCCTTGTTTTCCCATTGCGGATCACCAACACGATTACATCCTTGTCGTATCTTGCCATGGTCTGCCATTAACATGGTGGCATAGACAACATCGTTTTCCATCAACCAAATAAAGTTTTTCCCCTGGATTTGCCAAACTGCAAATTCGTCATTCCCTGGACCCATTCTTTATTTGTAGTATCGCGTACCACTAGCACCACTAGCAATGCGTACTCTCTGCTTGGCCTCATTCTCAGCCTAAATATTGCAGGAATACATCGTATTTATAAAGTTACTCGATAGAATATGTTACCTGTAGCTTCACAGCACATTATTTCAATTTTTTCAAACATAAAACACTCGTTCTTTTATAGTTGTAAGAGCAATATTAAACAACAGAATATACGATATTCGACAACAACTACAACAGCAGAATAAAAGTAGGAAATTTACTAAAAACTTACTTGCTCTCCAGAATGTTGTGCACCAAAGTATCCCTTATTCTTCTTTACACTGGCCGCGACTTGCTTTGCTCTATCTGTACATGCCCAAAAGAGTTCATTGTCGCAGCCTATCTGGTAGTTTAAGCCATAGCAGAACAAACTCAGACGAATCCTTGTTGGTAATGTAAGACTTTGGGTGCATCTCGAACAAAGCCTGTGACACATTTTGTATAGCCTCATCATCGTTCTAAAATACATTATAAAAATACAATTGGTTAATGGCTTTATTTGTTGACTAATTGGTATATTATTGACGTACAGTCTCGGCAACATCCTCTGTGCTGGATGTGTCCACATCAATTGTATTTGACTCCTCCCGATCGCTGGTACTTGCCTGCTCTTGGACTATAATAATTATTAAAGAGAACGGCAAAAATAACTGAGTGAACTCATAACACACAGAAATCAATATACAGGGTGTATAAAAAAAAACGCAACCACTTAATATTCTAAGATATTCACTTTGTTTTCAAGCACAATAGATTTTAGGCCCCTGGGAATTTAAAATGGCTTCTAATCGCACAAATCAGCTAACAACCGAACAACGAATTTTCATAGTTTTACAGTACAACCGAAATCAAAACACAACTGAAGTGCAAAACCTTTTTCGAGCAGGATTTCCTGATCTCACAAAGCGACAATCTTGAGGTACGTCAGGAAATATTCGAGTGAAGGAACGAGCCTTAATCTCAACAAAGGTAATTCTGGCAGGCGAAGAACACCACGATCGGAGGAAAACATTGCCGCTGAATTCCCAGGGGTCTAAAATCTATTGTGCTTGAAAACAAAGTGAATATCTTAGAATATTAAGTGGTTGCGTTTTTTTTATACACCCTGTATTTGTAAGCATCAATATATTTTACTTAGTCAATTTAAAAATACATAGTTTTATTGAAATTTGATTACCTGTGTATACTGGTTTTGTGGCTTTTAATGGTGGTGCTGTTGGGTCGAATGAATCCCCTTCTGAAAAACCTTCATCATCAAATGACTCATACATTTCAGTCGCACTGAACATGTCAGGTTCATCAGGGTCGAGCTCCAGGTAATCTTCCCACTTTTTGCCAGTTTGTAAATACAAGTATTCAACACCAATCTTTTCACCTGAAAAGGAATTATAGTATTTAGAATTTTAGTAACATTTCCCTAGGAAAAGAATAAACATTATTTAAATATTAGTGAAAAATTAATGCAGAACTATCACATTCATTTGGTTTAACCTGTGTATTTCCCAGGATCTCTGTAGTGGTGTCAAATACTTGACCATACACCATTGCTGACAGTCCGTTCACTTCGTGGCACAGAGCAGCATTGTATTGCCCGACTGCTTATTGACAGCATATTTTACCAATGCTCGTCCCCAATCTTCATTCCAGCACACAATGCCTTCTAGCAGATACGCTTGATAGTGCATATCACTGGCAGTTGTACCTTAATTAAGACAGCAAAAGATTTTTATAGTCAATTGGAATTATAAGATTCTGTGAGCTGTTTACTTACCATACCAACATGATTCGTACACACAGACGTTGTTGATCAATGCGTACCTGGGTGGGGGGGGGGCTGTCTGATTCAATAGCTTTAAGACAATATCAGTTAATATTTTACCTGGAATGAAGCGAACAATGTGGTTGTGGAAGGATTCCAACAACGTAGAGCCTCTAGCACACCGATATACTGGTAGAAGTATGCCACCTTTCGTTATGCTGCCAGTTGGTTGATACAGGTTGACACCATCTGTATCTTGAATGCATGGCAGAAGTCTCTTCTGCTCTTCCCAGATTTCAGTGACACATGTTGCATCTAGGAGTGGGATGCCCATTGTATCATTCCCAAGGTGTGAGGAGTATGTAGAAGTTAACTTTGTAATTATTTCACAGGACTCCCCAAAACCCCTGTGGGGAGTCCTGTGGGACTCTGAGCAGCAGGCCACAGCGATTCGTCGCATGAAATGCCAGATATCCAAACGGACAACAAGTTCGGGCCACTTTCCAAACTGCTGTTGTAGCTTAGCCGCACAACAATCACGGTCAACATACAGAACCTTTACAGAACCTTGGTTCTACATGGGACTGCTCATATCGTGCGACTAAGCCATCGACCATATCATTCAAAAAATCGCCCTCGCCATCACTCAGGACTGACATCAACACCTGGCCAAACTCATCTCCAACATTTGTGCGCCAGGATGCTGTGTTGCTTGCCTTTCCAGCCAACTTTTTCACAACCTATATAAACAAAGGCTAAAATAGTATTCTATTAGTAGATCATGCAATATTAGACTGATTATAGACTTTTGATACCTTTTGGTCGAGTCCATTTTGAGGACAGTGCCAAAGACAGTTGTGACCTTAGCTTTGTTTTCCTCCATCTTGCCAACAACATCCCGAACATACACGTAAATTACCGCGTTTAAATCCCGCATTTAAAAGTGGTAACCGTTTTCCGCGCGTAATACAAAATATAGAAAATTTACCAACTTCACAGGGCTATATTTTCCACATTTTACAACATTTCGCAAGCAAACCTTGCAATTTTACTAAACTTAGGATGCTCTTTCCAGCTGTACTGATACAATTTCCTAGTTCAAAAGTTAGTCTAATAGGGGAATGGTCCATTGATCAGGCTGCAAATTTATTTAGGCAAAATTTGCACTCAAGATATTCCGTTCCCATATAGTACCACCCATCGATATCTAGCACTTTACGGATGGTCTTGTAAAGCCCTGATTGAGTGAGATGGTAGATCTATTAGAAACATGTTTCACAATTTTTTCAGTATTTCAAGAGATCATGCAATATTAAGATATATGTGTTCACAATTATGTAATATTAGCGAAGACAGACATGGAGTACATGATTTTATAGTTTAGGTGAACAAACCTCAGTGCCTTGTTCCTTTTGTTTACTCTGACACTTGTCAGTGCAGAAGAATTTGATTCCCCAAACCTTTTGAGGCGCCCGTGCAGGAAAATGGGGAAAGGAAGTACGGGTCCGGTGACGCCGGCGGGACACTGTTTTTGCATTGGTTGTGGTGGATACGGCCACATTTGCAGATTTGCTACAAGTTCATGCTTGCCTGTATGATAGAAATGCACAAATTCAATGCAAGTTAACATGAGCACAATCAGTCATACCTGATCATGTAATTATACAGGAGTCATTAAACATACCAGTTTTATTGTTATAACTGTATAGTGACTTGTTTAACCACTCTTGCTCCAGGATTGGTAATGTCTCTTGCCAAGTCTTTGGTAAACATATTTTCTGAAAATAATAGCACACAAGACCACTGAGTTTCACACAACAACTGAGTTTCACAAACATGTCAAAATAGATAAATGATTCCAATGCATACAGCTTGGTACAGTACTTAATTGCACTGACTGGGAATCGAAGCCAGACCCACTCAGTAGCGTAGCCAGCCCGCCGATTTAGTCCCGCTATACAAATTTGTTCGTAATATATTCTCACTGCTCGCTTCCCCACACAATACCTTTAACTGAGGAGATTAAGATTGGGGATAAAGAATTTTCAGTCTAAGGTAGAATGTGGCGAAGCTTCAGGGTGTCGCAGCCGAGGGGAGGTGGGTGGGGTCAAATTCTCGAACGCCGTTCCAAACAGGTTTTCGGTGGCAAATGTTCAAAATACCCGATTTCACGCTTGTTTTATACTATCTGAACACCACGTGGTTTTCTGATTAACTAATGATCACCTCATGCATAAAGATTTGGAATATTTGGTATTGTTAGGGAAAACTCCCAGTGAGAATAGTAATATATTCTCATTGCTCGCTTCCCCACACAATACCTTTAACTGAGGAGATTAAGATTGGGGATAAACAATTTTCATGCCTTGCGCGCTAACGTCAGCACATACTTAAAACATAGATAATTGAGACACAAATGTACAATAATTTTATTAAATAATTTAATCAATAGGATAAATGTTTTCTTTCTCTCCAATACTCAGAAAAACACACCTGTCCCCGGTAAAGAATTACGGAAGCCAGAGAGAAACCCTCCCAAGTTACTTAGCGCGGAATATTTCACCCAGACTGAGAGCGTGGTGATCCAGATTGCCCATAGCAACTTATCGGACCATCGCATGATGTGTAACGTGATTCGACTGCCTTAAGGCCAGGGCACAATGGGATAAAGGCAGTACATCAAACAGCAAAAATAAACAACACAGAAACATCGCCCTGCTTTATTCCAAAGTCGAGGAGTTTGATTTTGCACAAACAACTAAACCATATAGAGAAACATCGCATGTATTATTGCTTCACCTAAAACAACAGATCAAACGTTGTTATTGCTTATGCCTCACCTAAAGCAGTATCTTAAATCTCTGTGCTTCACCTAAAGCATCGAATCAAGGATCTTTATGCTTCACCTAAAGCAATACCCAAATGTAATGCTTCCCCTAAAGCAATATCAAACGAAGATCGTTTTGCTTCGCCTATAAAGCAATATACCCAAAATGTAATGCTTCCACCAAACCAGCAAAATCAAAGATCGTTTTGCTTCACCTAAAGCAATATCTGAACTGCTACTATTACTGAAACTGGAATCTTATAGGTCAAACACTTATGCTTCACAAATGAAACGCGATATCTCAAAGGTGATTAATTGCTTCACCTAAAGCAAATTCTCAAACCGTTGTTTGGTGATTGACAGCAATTACGCCTCAAAACCTTCCAAAATACTTCCTATCATATTTCCACGGGTAAACAAAAATCAGGGACGGTGCTATTGATAAAAACAAATACTCCATGACCCACGAGGGAATTTAAACGAATTGGGACAACACGTCAACCATCCACTACACCCATAGCGGTCATAATAGAAAGCATGGTAAATAAGACACCTACATATTGCCGTAATAAACATCTTATCCGGCGCTTAAAAACTCCCAGCACTACCGGTATGTTTCATCCGAAGTTAAGGTGCAAATATAAACAATGCACGATAAAGTTAAGCGCATATAAGTAGCCAACTCATGAAATTATACGCCACCAGCACGCGTCTGAATGCGAGAACACGTCGTAGACATGTGTAGGGATTTCCTAAGAGTGCCCACCTCGCCAGACCGCACATCAGGAAACGTTATTAACTCCAGAGCTGACATAAAGTATAATATGCTACAATAAGCACTACACAAACACTAGGCGAGGTCCATATTTTACTCAGAAAACTGACCGCGTTAACACGGCAGGGTTCGAGTACAAACGACGAGTAAAATATAGCAACTACGCCAGGCCGTAAAAAATAAATAAATCAGGAACCATAATGAAGAGTATAGTGAATACTTCAACAAAAAACAACATGCATGAACGCACACGTTTACTTAACAATTAAATCTAAAGAGCTTACTGTAGGTGTCATGAAAAACTGATTCGAAAACTTTGCTCTATAAACAGCGTGTGAAAAGAAACCTAAAGGCTAGTGAAAAGAAAATCACCCTAACCGCTCAACCCTTAGACTATAAGTCCAATATCATAAAGAGCAACGCGAAGCATGAACATTAACGCGCAGCAAATATATACCGTATGGAAATTCTGTATAGACATTGAATAAACAAACCTAAGGCTGATCTTGAGGGGGCGGTTGATTGCTTATGGCTGCACGCTGCGGTTCTTCATTCTGAATCAAATCCTCGATGTCTACTGAGTACTGCTCTAGATTGCTGAGGTCTTGTTGCTGCTGTTGCTCCATGGCTCGGATGCGACACTGACTGCGACCAAAAAATTCTCGAACGCCGTTCCAAAGTTCCAAACAGGTTTTCGGTGGCAAATGTTCAAAATACCCGATTTCACGCTTGTTTTATACTATCTGAACACCACGTGATGTTTTCTGATTAACTAATGATCACCTCATGCATAAAGATTTGGAATATTTGGTATTGTTAGGGAAAACTCCCAGTGAGAATAGTGTTCATTGATGGTGAAAACAATCAATTTCTAAAGAAATGAATTTATAATGATTTAAAATTTGCATAGCGGGACCAAATCGGCGGGCTGGCTACGCCACTGGACCCACTGCAAAGAAAGCAGCAATGCTGACCATTACACCATCAATGCATGATTTGTACCAAGCCGCAGAAGGTTTATGGCTGACATTAATCGGTATTTTTAGATTTAATAAGTCATATTTACCTTTTCTATTGCACTTGGTAAAGCTGATCGAGTAAGAGGAACAGTCTGCACAGGCAATGGTGGTGGTGCTGGAACACGTATGTCTCCAATTGACACATTTGAACATGCTTCTTGCTCTATCTCATCGACTAGCCGAACAAGTGCCTCGTCATTTGGCTTTTCTTCCAGGAGTTGTTGTTGTGTTTTAATGAAACTCTTCAACTTATCCAATTGCCCACCAGGATGAGTAACATGAAGCTGTAGTATGCTCTTCACATATTTCTTGTGCGCGCTCATCCAGAGGGGAATTGAACAAGTTCAAGGGAGACATGTTTTTCCTTCGGCATCACCGACTGTGGACAAACTCGACAAGGGCACTTTTTGGGACGAATCTTGCAGCTGACGTAGCTTTACTGCATTTAGCATCTCTGGGTAGTGGGTTCAATTCCTGCCAGAGGGCCTAGTGTTGCATTTTTCGCAACCGTTCCTGGTTAGGTCTTAAATTGTGTATATATCTACTCACTTGGATTATCCACCAAACCCAGTATTCTAGTTCAACCAAGTGAAGTGCAAGAAAATCTTTGAAGCCAGGATGTGTAGTTCACTTTTACACAGACTCCAGCTGACAAAAGTAGGTCACCTTAAAATATGTACCCGGCGAGAACATATTACTAGCTCTCGTGTTCATTTATCTTTTTGAAGTTTTCGTGTTCATTTATAATTTAAAAATGTGTATCTATTGGTGGGGCTGTATTAGCACTACCACCGGATAAAGCTTAATAAAATTGCATAACCCAGATTTAGGATTAGTTTTTTTTTGGTTGTTTTTTTTATTTAGATTTGCCACTAACATAACAAAGATATAGGATTATAAAATTACTTGGAAAGAATATGTGGCAGGGTTCACGCAACAACTTACGCCAATTACTGCGGTCCCAATTTACATTTACATATTACATGGTATATTATACAGTTACAAAGTTACAAATGAACATTAGTTGTTGTTAATTGCAGCACATGATAGAATCTGCTGTCAGAGCCCTGGTTGAGTTGCATTTCAAACAGATTGTTCTCCATGTTTTTGGAACTTCTGGGTCGTACACCTGTGTGATGGCTGCTCGGTAACAGTAGCGAAGCCAGCCTGACAATTTGGTCATGCAATGCAAATTTTAAATCATTATCATTATTCATTTCTTTAGAAATTGATTGTTTTCACAGTCTATGAACACGGAAATATTTGCATAGCATGACCAAATTGTCAGGCTGGCTTCGCCACTGCTCGGTAATACGATAGCAGATTACCTTTGAATATTTACATATACAGTACTGTATGTACACTTAGAGCAATCAGAGAATAAAGACATGGTGGTATCATTTTCCTTGTATAGTTTATTGTGGGTTACATATCCATAGTTTCGCAGCTTTTTGAGAATTTTTACAAAGGTTGCGAAAATCATTATCCTAGCTGTTTATCTATAAATGTTTAAAGACCATGTAAAGTCCGTTCTGCGCATGTGCTATGGGGGATCCCGCGATGTAAACAAGGCCCAAATTTCGCGTTGTTTCGACTAAATTTGGACATCTTCTAAATCAGAAACTCGAATCTGTATTTCTAAAGCATAGCGAACCAGAACACATCATAATTTTTTAAATATAGCGTGTTTAAAATGTAAACAAACGGACGTTGCCGGTTTGTTTACATCGGGACTTTACATCACCTTTAACCATGCTTATGTATAATCTAACATACTATAAACACATTCTGAATTTTAGTCGAGATGATACTCAAATGGTTTGGAATCCCAACTAAAGCCATTCAAGCAATCCATAAGGGCAAGGATGTTAGTGGACTTATTTCCGAGGATGAAATCCATCTGGAGGACCACCCACCACCAGAAGCACTAAATCATTATGTCTCCCTAGTGAAACCCCACACGAACTCAGCAGCCTGGATGAAAGTTAGCAATTCAGGTATACTTCACTGTAAACTGCTTTAGCCCATTAGCTGGTAACACGCTCAGATGTGCCCAACTTTAGTATTTTACTCTGTCTAACGCCAGACGATTTTACTCGCCGGGTGCTAGGGAATTGCCAGTTAATGGGTTAACCGAGAAACTAAACATTACCAATCTAATGTATGGTTTTATCCAATAGTAAAAGTTCTACAAGAAGACTGGATGTGCAATACTTGCAGGATAGCCAAGTACGAAAACATGATTATGAGTGACTCATGTTCCACCTGGCACCACTGGTAAGGCTACAGATTTGGCATAAATTACTGTAACATAATCAATAATCATTAACCTGTCTTTTTATTTGATGTACTGACTAACTAGTATAATTCAGAAAGTGATGGCTACCCTCTGAAGAATACCCTCTGGCCTTCGATGTGCATGTATTCAGTTCAATGTGCATTAACAATTTTAAACTCAGAACTTGGTATACTTTTTACGCATAAGAGCTGTGTAAAGGTTGTAGACGAGGAAGATGAATGGTACTGTCAGCTGTGTGAGCACCTACATGATGAAAATGGTATATAATTATATGACTTAAATAAATTAAATAAAAACTGTTAGAACAACATCAATAGCAATTACAGCAATTATGATTTCTTTTTCTAGGACCCTGAGACTTGGATAAAAATATAAAGGCAATAATGCACAAGGCAGTTTTTTATTTCCCACATCATTGGTGCATTGCAAGTTGCAGAAAAAACTGCCACAGCTTACAATGATTGTTATTAAATATACTGAATTTATATGACCAAGGGGAGACTAGCTATCTCAGATAGGGGTGAATATCCTTTCGATTACACAGCGCTTTTATCGGTAGTGCTTTGCCTGTACCTAGATTTCAAAGCTAGATTATAGGTTTTAGCGGAACCTACAGTATACTAACAGTGTATGCCCCCTAAGACTTAATATTTATCCACAATTGCAAACCGCCCCTGAGTGATTTATTAGGACTTAAATTAAGGACCTCACAAGCCGATGCACCCACCGGGTTTTTGGCCAAAGGCCAGAAAGTTGTTGTAAAGGGGTTGGGCTAGGGGGCTTACAGTAAGAAAGGGGGGAAATATATTTCTTCTTCTAAAATGGGGCTCCCTATTTGAGAGGATTTATGGTGTGTAACATATCTCTGTATATTTTACATTTTATATTAAATTAGATTTATTATTAAAAACTTTGAAAGTTGAAACTACTGTATTTTATAATTATTAACCTTTGGCTATGTTTGTATATTTGTTCATGGCAACGTTTTATAGGCTTATACTGTAGCTAATAAATATATAAATTAAATATATTTTGATACAGAATGTAAGTTGAGTTCTCCACATCTACCTAATAGATCAGAATCTTTATTCCTACTCACCATTTAATCTTATGTTCCAATCATGGTTCCAACTTCCAATCAATTTATAACTAACATTTAATATTTAAAAAGATTGCCTGACAGGTAACGAGGTAACGCTAAATAGTGTGCAGTTGACGGTGACCAGCGGTCTTACAGATACGCCAGGAAAATGTAATGTAATCGCTTATATAGTGGATGCGCAATTCCGGCTTTATTTAGCTGCAAGTTAACTACGCTTCGCCGCCATGTTGCGAAATATTTAAATTTCAATGTTGGAACTTCGCTCATCAATGTTGGAACTTTGCTTGGCTGTGATTGGTCCACAGTGGTTCCAACATTCAAGCATCTCGAAGCTGATTGGACTAGAGAGGTTCCAACATTGGTAGATGACATGCAAATTTGTGAATGCTCACCATTACACCATCAATACTTTTGTACCAAGCTGCAGTTAGATCCACTGTACTAAAGGTAGCATTTTGACTTATTAATAAAATAACTCCTCTTACCTTCTCCAATGGCCTTGGTTGTTGCAACGGACCAGCTGGGGCAGGGACAGTCATTGGCGGTGGGACAGTCATTCGTGGTGGGACAGTCATTGGCGGCGGCGAGGGTGGTTTATGCTGCAATGCAGCATAACGCTCTGCATGTTCGGTAGCCTTCACCAGCAACTCATCCTCTAGCTGTTCTTGTTTATTTTGTTTCTCGATTATGTAGCGCTTCAACTTGTCCAACTGCCCTCCGGGATGAGTAACATGACACTCAAGGATAGATGTTACATACCTCTTGTGCCCATCCTGGGTAGAGTGGTACAAATCCAAACGTGACATAAGCTTGAATGGCCCAAACCCAACAAGATTATGTCCCTCGCCAGAGGTAGTCGCAGCAGAGGTAGTCGCAGCAGAGGTAGTCGCAGCATAGGTGGTCGCAGCATAGGTAGTCGCAGCAGAGGTAGTCGCAGCAGAGGTAGTCGCAGCAGAGGTGGTCGCAGCAGAGCTGGTTGCCTTAGTTTGGGCAACATTACTCTCTTGCCATGTTTTCACAGCACTTCTGATGTCTGAGAAGTGCTGAATATAGCTTCAAAACAAAAAATATATACCTTTTAGAAGTAATGTTTGGGATTAACCCAGGGCCTTTTTTAACTAATGTACTGGAGGTGCCAAAGCCCCCCCAGCCCCCATGTCCCCCCCCCCAGTAAGCTATTTTGCCCCCCCAGTGAAGGTCCCTTTTGTTCAAAATGTAACCAAATTTAGAGGAAATTTAGAGGAAAGGTATTCTCACAACAAAACCTGGCTCCGTTTAGATGGGATATATCAAAAATTGTCTCTGAAAATGCAGGAAATCAAGCCACAGAGACTCAAGAATACAAAAATTTTCTGGGGGAGGACCCCCAGACCCCCTTCAATTTCCCACACCTGTAATACACCACCTACTTGTTACGTCCCCTTTCGATGATGCCCCCCCCACTAACGATTTCTTAAAAAAGGCCCTGGATTAACATACTATTACAAACTTGATATTAGGTTCCTTATGCAGCCATACAGTACACAAAATGTATCATTTAACCCTAACCATAATCACAGATACATAAATTCATGCAGGGCTACATAAAGAAGTAAAAGAACCATCCACAAACTTAGAAAAGTTTCTCAAAACATAATAACATCAGCACAATACCTGAAAAGGGCCTCCTTATTTTCCCATTGAGTATCGCCTACGCGATTGAAACTTTCTCGCACTTTCCCATGATCTGCCATTAGCATCGTGGCATATCCAACATCGTTCTCCATTAACCAAATGAAGTTTTTCCCTCTATATTTCATATGAGGTGGTAACGTGATGTTACATATAGGGGCATGTTACATATAGGGGCATGTTACATATAGGGGCAAACATTCCTTAAATTCATTAACATTGAAGTTTTTAAACTGTCTACTGAATATGATTTTTGGGCATATGTTAACTAAATGATGGTCACTAATAACTAGTTCTACAACCCCAGCTGCTATTGTCTTATTATCGTCGATCGAACTAATGATAACATCAATTAGAGATTGAGACTTGGTAGTTATTCTAGTAGGACTTAGTATATGTTCCTAAAGGAGATATATATCAAATACATCTAGTAATTTAGTAGTGCATGCTCTAAAAGATCACAGTTCAGATCTCCAGTAATAATTAGTTCTTTGTTTTCGATATCAGCTTGTTTAAGAAATTTTTCAAAATTATGAAATATCTTAATTTTCGAATTAGGCTGCCTATGACCACGTTGAGATTAAGAACGGCTTGCTTTTAGGCTTATTTATTTCTATACAAATTTGTTCCAGTACCTCAGGAACCAAGTCCTTCCGGTTAGAAAATGAAATGCTGCTTCGAATGTACAATACTACACCGCCGCCGTTTCTATTTCTATTTCTGTCTCGTCTAACTATATCATATCCAGAGATTTTAACCTCAGAATCTGATATACTATCATCAAGCCGAGTTTCGTTTAAGGTCAAGATATTGAAATGTTTATCTTGCATATAAACTAAGAGCTCATTGACGTTTTGCTTAAGGCTGTGCAGAATTCGTCTTGCGGACTGAGCTACAGGTTATCGTTAATCTCGACTTTCACTTCCATGCCTTTCAAATTTCCTGTTCCTTGAAATAGCATTTCGTGTCTACGAAGTATGTTTGCCACAGATGGGTCTTTGTGTTGCTGAATTGTGTTGATGTTTATTGTTATTAGTCCTAGCGCGATGGATGATGGACAACCGAGAATACATTTGGATTTTTCTTTTGTAACATAAAACGTTGCTTCGGTTGTTTTGCCGTTGACTGAGTGGATAGTTGCGCAAAACTCTCTGACTACTTCTAAGTGACGCGCCAACTGTTCGCCGGGGGAAATGTTTGGACAAAAATGGACATATATTCATCCTCATTCATCATGTTAAAATCCCTGATGCAAGAATCGCGAAAAAAAGGTATATGAAAAAATGACCCGACGACGCCATCTCGCGTCATTACGCGTGATGTATAGCGTTTTGCTGACGTCATTAAAAATTTCAATTTTGGAAAAACAATGCACTACATCTCATTATTTTGGCCGGTTACCTATGTTCTATTTTTGTACACTCTATTGTACGTACTGTAAAAGTCTTTCAACATGCAAAAAAACTCTGTAATGCAAAAAAACGTTATTGAAAAATGCAACATTTTTGCAGCAAATAAAATGACATTACAGCATTTTTTCTACATTTGTCTTAGTATTAATTTTTGTTCTAAGTAAAATCAGCTCTGTAAATAACCGTGTAGCTTACGTCTAGCTCATGCCTCAAAACAACCACTTGTGATATCGAAATGAAATGAATAATTTATATGCATTGACAATTGAGTGAAACCAAAGTGAATCAAGCAACCTTGAAATTACAAGGCAAGGCAAGTCCCAATCATTTTGTCACTCATGTTACACAAATCAACAAAATATGGCCACTTAGAAGGAATAGTTGCATGGTAGTCGTTCCCATCCGCCCTAAAAAACTGGTCCTCAACAGTGTTAGTCGCTTTCGTTGTTACAATTGCGACCCTACAACTCTAGGCTGATTGACATGCTTTGCTAGATGGGCAACGCAACGTTGTAACTTAACCGAACGGAGATTTTGCCGACGAACATTTTGCCGAATGAACAATTTAACGATCGGATATTTTGCCTCCTATATATGGACAATTTAACGATCGGACATTTTGCCGAATGCATATTAAAATTTCGGACATTTTGCCGACTATGGACAATTTAACGATCGGACATTTTGCTGAGTATGGACAATTTAACGAACGGACTTTTTGACGAAAATGCATTTTGCCGAAAGGACATTTTGCCGATAAGACGTTTTGCCGAAATACGTTTTGCCGAAATACGTTTTGCCGAATGCTATTTCGTCAAAATAAATTCGTCCGCATTGTTTTTTTCCCCAAAAGGTAGTATGACTCATGCTTAAACGGATGAAGCTGCTTAAACCTGTAAAGTTTGCCAAAGATCTACGTATAATACTGGACTGCCATTTAAGTTATGATCATCACATCTCCAAACTTGTATCATTCATTCATTCATTCATTTTATTTAAGCAAGGTAGCTCTACTCAACTAAAAACTGCTTTCCAGAGAGGCCTTGCATTGATTAAAATACAGAATTATATAGATATATTATGTAAATACTGCTAATATCACTAATATCTAAAATCTAAAAATTGTTATAAGTTAAAATGTTACTAATATATATAAATCTAGGAATAATACTAATATAGAGTTTATAATAAGAAAGTCAAGAGTTAAGATATTTTTGTTTATACAATACTTTAAAAGCGCTCAAAGAATTCGGGCGTTCCGAATTTCTTCGTCGATTGCATTCCACTCACTTACAGCAAGATAGTTCACTTTACTCTTCCCCCAGTTAGTTTTGGGTTTGGAAAGCCGAATGTCGTTCTTTAATCTGGTATTATACCTTATACCATACCATGTCATATCATACCTTATACCATACCATACCATACCATACCATACCATATCATCGTGTTTATATTAATTTTGCCCGATAAATAGAGGGGAAAATAATTTTGACAACAAAACCCTTACAACGATAATCACTTCATTAGTCATTAGTAAGCTGCTTTATTGTTTCACAGTATAGTCAAACACCACATCCTCCAATATAAAGAAACTCCAAGCAATTCAGAACTTTGCATGTTAAAATAATCACAGGATCCAAGAAATATGACCACGTAACTCCCCTTCTCAAACTACTTAATTGGCTATCGGTCCGGAAGATTTATTGTACTTTCGCGATGCTGTAATGACCTACAAATGTGTAAACAACCTTGCCCCAATCTACCTTTGCAACAAGTTTAATAAAAGATCTTCCATTCATAATCGCTGCACGCGGAATTGCGATTTAATACAGATTCCATCGTTTAAGACAGCATGTGGTCAACGTTGCCTATAGAGGGCCAACATCTGGAACAATCTAGACAGTAACTTGAAAGAAAGTGACTCACTTAATAATTTTAATTAAGAAACATCTTAAAGAACATCTGCTTTTTATTGAGACTTTAATTTAGTAGTATTTACTGTTGGAAATTTTAACTTTAGTTTTATTAATAGTTTCAATTAAATTTTAAAGTAGATAATGTAAAATTTTTTAGAAATTGTAATTACAATATAGCTTTGTAAATAGCTTCTGAAAATATAACTGTTACTGGAACATCATTAGAAGAGATTGTAAATTTAGCTAATAATGACCTTGCAAATGTTTCAGAATGGCTCAAAGCGTAAGAGTAAGGAAAACTGAATCGCTTGGCATAATAATTGACGAAAAGCTGTCGTGGGATGACCATATCGCCCATGTTTCTAAAAAAATAAGCCAGGCTATTGGTGGTCTGCACAGAATTAGGGAATATGTCCCCCAAAAAACAGCTATTACTATCTTTAACTCGCTAATAAAACCTTTATATGAATATTGTGACATTGTTCTTGACAATATGTCTGTCACTAGTTCAACGCGATTGCAAAAGCTGCAAAACCGTGCTGCACGAGTGATTACAAAACAAGGTTACGATATAAGATCAGTGGATATCAGACACCAACTAAATTGGAAAACACTGTCAGATCAACGGAAAGATCATACATTAATTATGATATTTAAATTATTAAATAATTTGGCCCCTTCCTATTTGCGAGACCATTTCGAGACCACTGATAATGACAATTATTCACTTCGAAGGCGAAAAATGACGTGTGTTCTACCTAGGCCTAGAACTGAGTTTTTAAGAAGAAGCTTTGCGTTTTCTGGAGCAAAAATTTGGAACGAATTACCAGAAAATATTAGGTGCATGGAAAATTTGAACACGTTTAAAGGTCATTTGCAATCATTGCCTCCTCAGCTCGCGTAGTTCTTTTATTGACTTATGTAAATATATTATCTTTTTAAACACTTCGGCTTTCTTGTAAAGCAGTGCCTTGCACTGAAGAAACCCCGAGTTTAAATAAATGTTCTCTCTCTCTCTCTCTCTCTCTCTCTATCTGTCTGTCTGTCTGTCTATCTGTCTGTCTATCTGTCTGTCTGTCTGTCTGTCTGTCTGTCTGTCTGTCTGTCTGTCTGTCTGTCTGTCTGTCTGTCTGTCTGTCTGTCTGTCTGTCTGTCTGTCTGTCTGTCTGTCTGTCTGTCTGTCTGTCTGTCTGTCTGTCTGTCTGTCTGTCTGTCTGTCTGTCTGTCTGTCTGTCTGTCTGGTTTCTCAGGTCTGAAAATAAATCAACTTCGCGTTACCCCGCAATTCCCATGTGGGTGATTAGCGATGCTTTTACATTTGGATAACTTGTTTATGTAGTGGACAACTCATTTGTTAAGCCGGTTTTCCACTTGCGATTTTTTTCGCGCTTTTTCTTTTGTCTTTATCCAATTCCACATGGTTCCAGTTGAGAGACCAAAGACAAATGAAAAATTCGCTTCGCGCGAAAAAAATCGCAAGTGGAAAACCGGCTTTAGGAACGTGTTTTTATTGCAGGTCATAAACAAACGAGCGTATATAAAGACAACGGCGTAAGAATACCTCATTTTGAAAATAATGGCATTCGTTTACAGCTCTCGGGGAAATCGAAAATTACTTTTCGAAGGCTTCGTTTAAGTTTTGGACAAGACAAAAAGGTGAGACGTCCTGACTGGAGATGCGAACGACGTAAAGAATGCTCTGACAGACTCTCAACGAATGCTCTGACAGACTCTCAACTCAGAAACAGTACGGCAAACGCGCTTGGCTGTCCTCAGAATTCAGAAGAATCCACCAGCAATATTATTCAGAACGGCACGCAAGATTTTCTACTTGCCGCTACCGGCAGTCTTCCCAAAATAGAAACGCTGGCAAGAATGAAAACAAGAAAGCGGAAAACCTCAAATGGTGAAGATGTCCCTGACGAAATGTGCCGAACAAAACGTGGGGGACAGTGTCATGCTCTTCACGATAACAACCTGGAGCTCTACTTCTTCGCAACCGATAAGAACATGTTCTTGCACGCCAAAGACATTAGTTCTGCGACTGTTCGATAGCGCACCGAATGGGTACCAGTTGTACACACAACACTAACCCGAGTGCCAGGCCTATATTTCCCTTCCCCAAATGCGAGTGGAGTGAGGGGAAAGAGGGCCTGGTACAAATCCTTGCTTGGGCGCATGTAAAAACCCCAAAATCATTGCTCCCGCTCTTGCAATCTGAGACCAGTCAGATGATGTGTTGGACCATCGAAATTTGGGTCTACGTCGTCCTTTATTTACCATCTCTCTGTCCAATAAGCGCGATTGCGCCGAGCAAGATCTTCGCGAACAAACAACTCCATTGAAGGATGGTATCACATTCTTTCGATCTTCGACGATCCGTCGACTAGCTGCGAAGATGGTCAAGGAAAAAGCAAGCAACGAGATTCTCTTGGAGCAAGTCCTTGCCCGTATTCCTGTGCCGCCACTAAAAATGAAGTACGAGTAGGTGAATCAGAGACTGAAAGACACTGACACTTACGAGCGGAATATGAACCCCCGTAAGAGCTATGGCTCACAATCTGTAGAAAGGTTGTGGGTATGTTTTTGTAAAATATGTGTGTAAAAACATTCGTAGAATATTTTTGTATTTCTGCTGCTTGATATCATAATATATCTTTTTAATTCTTAACACTCTTTGTTTATTCTAACACTTATTATACAGTCTGTTCGTTAACTTGTCTCTTCCGCAAACTGTCAAAACTCAAAAACATATGAATCGTATTCCGAGTATTTTAAGTTTGTTTTAACATTCGGCAAAACGTCCTTTCGGCAACTTATCTCTTCGGCAAAATGTAATTTCGGCAAGAAGGCCGTTCGTTAAATTGTTCATTCGGCAAAATGTCCTTTCGGCAAAATGTCCGGCAACCACCTAATGTTATCTCTTACCTGCTGACAATTGACAAACCGTGCTCTTTACAACTAATATCTAATGGTTTGTATAGGTTCTAGCATGGTTGCGAGTGCAATTTGGGTAAAACATTCATGCAACGAGTGAGTTTTTTAATGGTTGTCAAAATATGAGGAGTTTCCAGAACGAGGGCTATTTCAGGTATTTGAAAAACCCACAAATGCATGTTTTATATATCCTAATTTCACAACAAATCATGGTATAACTTATAAATAATATACATAAAAATCTCTGAGACAACTATACTTTCAACTTACAAGCTTCGGTCAACTGTTATAGTAATCTATTCTAACTGCACTCCTGCTCCCATTGGCTTACAGGCAGAGAGTTTTTGGAAATGCGAGCCCGTGAGTCGAGGAGCGAGGCAGTGAACTGTTTCCTTTGGGAGAGGAGGTGGGGAAACGATGAATACAAACAACCCAATCTGTGATACACAAATTTATCGCAATATCCTATTCCTAGTCAACTGCATAGATAAACAAAATATTTATGCTTTCGTCTCAAATATATAGACGCGGTCACGCACGGATATATGGTAATTCATATATCAGCCGAAATGGCCATATAGCTAGGTTTTCTCAACCACACTCCCGGGCGCCTCGTTTAACAAACTGATCCCAACTTATTCAGATATCATTGTTTTATACCCAATGTTACGCATGACTGCACTTAGAATGGTTGTAAGCTTCAGTTTATATCGTGCTGGGGTCAGTTAGCTAAAATTTGATTGGTTCATAGTGATTACAGAAATTTGCGCTGTGATGACAAATTTTTGCACTGTGATTACAAATTTTTGGCAAATATACTTTAAAATTTTTGCAATAACACAAAATGTTACCCATACTCAATTGATTGCAAAGGCTTTCTTTATAATGAAAAGTATATTTTCAATTACACACAAATTACCTTTCTTTAAACACGAACTACAGTTTAAATCAGTAATATTATCTACAATCTATTATTACATAAACTTTGCCAAGTCTTAAACTAATAAGCAATTATGATTTATATATTAATATATTGTTTTCATGCAATATATAGTAAATTAAGTTTCCAGCATTTGTTGATATTCCATGGCAGCTGTAATGAGAGTGGCAACAAACTTCTTCATTTCCACCAGTCCAGCACCGTGAACTAACTCGCTGCTGGCTGGAATATCTGGAACCTAGAAATTCATATTTAATTTAAAAGATGGTTTAGAGGTATATGTTGTATATGAACAATTTGTATGAATGCATAGAGAACGATAAATTTGAACAAGATGTATTCATGAATGGGAAGCGTCTGCTACTTTTCTCTGATTTGTTTATTTGCGACCCATTTCACGTTTTCGGATAACCCACATGTCAATAGCTTCCAGATATATGATAAGGTAAGCATAGAATGAAGGAAAACTCATCAATCGTTAAGTTGTATCGGTGAGTGAATTGATTGAAAAGGAAAAAACACATGCGTTGACTAGCCCGACTATCTTAAGGCATATATTATTGTTCGACGAGCAGTACATATAAGCAGGTCAGATGAATCGTAGTGATTGAGCAGATACCAAACTTCGAGAGATGGTGATCTCAGTAAATGTAGTGGAGTAAGATGGAGGTATTTTCGCAACCAATCACGGGAATCTTCCTTGTGGACATTTACCAACCCATAATGTAATGAGTCCTACATTATTGAACATGCCGGAAATTTTATGAAATGCTTTTAAATATCAGCGAACTTACTTCGCAATCTTCTTCATACTCAATTTCAGTTTCCTGTGCAGGATCAACGCTGAAAAAATCAAATGTGCGACCATGATATTTGATCATCTTCACAATCTGAACAAGAAATTTACCACCAAATTTTAAATTGTGAACATACTTCTCCCGCAATGATTTAGTTAATAAACCTTTGTGGTTACAGACCTAGGAAAATGTTCGTGGGATCTTCAATTTGCCTTTTGAAATGTTTCTGAATTCTTAAATGTAGGTTTACAAAACAGACTATAACTTACGCCATTATGTGTTCAATTTTTCACTTAATATACTCAAATATAGGCAATGAGAATCATATTGTTGTCATATTAGCTTTAAATGCAACAAGAAACCCTAAAGCAGATGTGAGGAATTGAAAACTAATGTTCCTCAATCTTGACGAGACCCCAAACCAAAAAAAAATCTACTATATGTTGCTACACAATTTGCTCATTCATGAATTTGCTCTGCTGGAAAGTATCATAGTTTATTTCCTTGTTAAAAAGTTGTAATTAAGTAAATGTGAAATTGGGGTGACTTAAACTACTTACGAAATTTCCCAAGCTATTTGGCAAGATTTTTTGCAATTTCTTCACAACGCAGACAATTTCTTGGGCAACTGTGACATTTGTAACTTGGTCATCAGGAACAGAGACTGATAGAATTTCCAACTCGGGAACTTGATATTGATAAGTCTTGATAAACATGCCCACAGCTAGTTGAAGTTTCTTCAGGAAAGCCTTTGGCTATATGGAGAAATTATAACGAACATCTTTAACTACATCCCATACCCAATAATTATAAGCATCATCCAAGGATGAAGTTCACTTACAATTTAAGTTAATATACTAATAAAAATTTACTGAATCCAACAGTCAATCGTAATTTATTGACTTCCAGTGACGTAGCCAGCCCGCCGATTTGGTCCCGCTATGCAAATTTCAAATCATTATCATTATTCATTTCTTTAGAAATTGATTGTTTTCACCGTCAATGAACACGAACAAATTTGCAAATCGGCGGGCTGGCAACGCTACTGTTGACTTCACTATCTGAGACTTTTGCGGAGAACTATTCTTTTTCATTTTTTTGGAAATTTGAATTTAAATGCCACTTCAATCCGACTGCTTTGAAGATCCAGTAGTTCTATGTAGCCATGAAAATCTATTATACAAGCGCGCAAAAGGCCGAAATATAGCCTTGAAACTATAGTTTCGTAAGCATTGGTAGATTGTTTGAAGACTTTGTTCATAGACCGAATATTAATTGACCATTTCAGTTAGCAAGGATGTACTAACCACTAAAAAGGTGCAGAACTTAGGCCAGACTTAAAAAACTAAAAGTCAAGTAAAGTTTTGATTTGACCAAAATTATGAGAAAAACCTTACTTCTTGTTCAATCCTCAGAAACTCCATCACTTCTCCCTGGATATCAATACTACGACGACGTTTTCCAAATTTCCAGGTATACCCCAAGTTAGTTTGTCTGTTTTGCCAGTTGTAACCAGCATTGAAGTTGTGGTTGCGGCGGTAGTTGGCATTTACGCTTGAGTGGCTGTAACAGAGAATTAAAAAAATTACGAATGAAGTTCGACTAAACCATAAGAAACAATCCGGCTAAAATGTAGTTGACTAGTTGAAGTTATTATTGGGCAAGAGCTCCTTTGTGTATAGAGCCATGCATCGATCAAAAAACAAATTACTTTCCCTCTTGGATCACAAAATAACCATCATTTATGGAAAGTATCATCCTCAATGTACTTGTTAAAAAATAAAAAACCCTCCATTTTCCAAACGGTATTTCAGTCTGCGCAAACGTTTCAAGGAGAGCTCACAGCCAACATTTCGCTGTCTACAATACAACATCTTCAGAGCATTTAAATGATGCTATGTAAAATTCATTTAAATGTTCTGGGGCCGGTTGTATAAGTCTTAACTACATTTTAACTACTCGTTTTGTATGGTTTACTTTCGCACTAACTATAGTTAACTTTAACTACTTTTTTATACAACCGACCTCTGAAGATATTGTAATGTAAAAACAACGAAACGTTATTTAAACGTTATTTAATTACACATTTAATATGTGTGGTTTACAACTCATTTGCTGGGCTCTTGTACTAATTTTTTATTTTTTTTTATTTTTATTAATTTTACAATAACAAGATTGAAGGCTCAGACAACAGGACAAATAGAGTCCTAAATTAAGTCCTGCCTGGAAAACTACGATTTCCGCCTAGTATATCAATAGCTACAGTATTCATTACCTGTTAAAGGGATCGTGTCTCACATTTGTGTTCCATCTATTACCACGATAATTATAGCCACCCAAACCGATCTTGTGTCTATTACCCACTGGGTAGTTAAAGTTCCTCGTGTTGGTCCACTGTGCTGAACTAAAAAAAACAGCATTATCTATATTTGATTTTGCATGTTAAAATTATTATCACCCCCAAAATTGAATATTTTCAGTATTTAATTCTACGTGTATTATATCCATGGCAGTGTATATAGTGTGTCTATTTCCCAATCCGTAGTTAAAGTTTCTGTTGTTCCATTGTGCTGAACGAAAAAAGAAACATTATCTATATGTGATTTTGCATGTTTAATTAAAATGAATATCACCATCCACAACTCAATTCTTTCATTATTTCATTCTATGTATACATGATTCGTCATATGGCCAAATATTAACAAAATTAAATACGGGTCGACCACTTGACTTTTGATCGATAGATGCGCAACTTTAGAAACATCCCGCGATGGAGGGATGGGCAACTTTAGAAATATCCCAGTACGACAGTACGTTACGATAAAGTGGAAACCATGCATGCTCCAGCTGAATAATTAATATTCATTTTACCATTTGTCCCGTTAGGTAACATCTTAAATATTTAACTAAAGTCTCAAAAACTGGGGAATTAGTCACTTCGCTTAAAATATAATGGTACCATTACCAGGCTATTTCTCTGCCTATTTTCACAATTCTTTTTTTCCGAATTAGAATATGATTGTGTGTCGAGTTTAGTCTGTGAGAGTAGTCTGGAAGTCATTCAATTTTATCCGTCTTATGCATGATAGTGGGCTATTTTCACCTGCAAATATAAGTGCGCAAAATGTATATATTACAAATATAGTGTGATTTATACCTGAATTCCGCTGCCAAACAAAACACGATGGAGAACAAGGAAATTACAGCAAGCTTCATCATAGATCAATTTCTTCAATTCTGTGTAAGATGATTTGAGCACAAGTTTTGACTTCGGTGGACAGACTCCAACGCAATATAATGATGAAGTGCCGAGGAGTGCGCGTCTTATATACTCTTGGTTACACCTTATCTCAGAAGTACTAAACCTCGTTTCAGCATATTTTTGTTGATGCAAAGTTCCGTTCATCCCAGGGGTTTCAGCAAGTGTTAGCTCAAGTGAGCTGCAGCCATCCGTTTCAACAATGTATAACTGAGATATGCCATAAATAACTTGAACATCCGTCCCATATATATAATGATTGATGAGATGTCATGTATATCAGCACCTTGGCCACCCTGTTTCAGCGACTCATTGAAGTTCAATAGTTAAGTTAAATCTCTCGAAGCTAACATGTTCTATCTGGATAGTCTATGGTCGAAGCTAACATGTTAAAGTGCTTATGAACGCAAAATGGGTTTTTATTGCTTCGGATAGAACATAAAAAGTTAGTTAATAAGTTCTAGATTAGTTTTTGGCTTAGACTTTTAGTTTCGGAGATATAAAGGCTCAAAGTCGCTATTTTGGAAAAAAGTAGCGTCTTCCGGGAGACTGGGTCCCAGGAACGTGTGTATTTAATTTTACTATAAAAACAATTACATTTGGATAAATCATCTTGAAAAGTCGGCTATTTCTTGAGGAAAAAAACACATTTTTGAACTCAAACACATTTTTGAGTGTGTAAAGTAACCCTTCTAGTGGTTTGCATCGTCAATCGTGGAATATAGACGAAGGAATGGATTTAAATGCGATTCAAAGTCGATCGTGGAGACGACCATGACACTTGATGACAGTAACTTATGTCTATAAATTCTGGGACATAGATGCCTCTTGCTTATAAAATTATTTCGAAAGAAGAAATAAATGAACGAATGCAAGGGTTAAAGGTTTGTTGGAATGGAACTTAAACCTTTTACTGCATTTTATAGTCTTCATGCCTTCATGGACATCATTGGGAATCGGTTGCATTTCATTTCTACACCTGCTTTAAAGTTGGTTCTCACTTTAGCAAGGAAGCTTGTTTCCCTACAAATTTTACATTCAAATTTGTCCAAAATTTGGACATTTTCAAGAATAGCAACTGGTTAACTGTAACTGGCCAACCCACAATCTAATGAAATTGGCCCCCATGTATATTCTCACCGAACCTTTCATAGATGATCAATACACAGATATCATAAACTGGATATATATATATATATATATATATATGGAATTATTGTGACGACACTAAACATTAATTGCCACATAAATAGGCTTAGAATAATATTCATCTTTTGAGAATGTTTTAGTGGGGGAAACATTTAATTTAATAAGCCATAAGGCCAGTATGTGATCTGTAAAACTTCATACTTTATATTACAGTAGCTTTGCCTGTGTGGGCAGAGCAAACATGCTTCAACTTTCACATTAGATGTAAGATGTCTGGTGTGAGAGTGATGTTTGCTTTACTCATAGTGTACACACATCCAACTTTCTTGGCATGCCCACATAGCTGATTTAAGTAAATCGGAAAAAGGTGCTTCTCTGTGCAGGTAAACCGACTTCCTCCCCATGGAGGAAAATGGATGTTGACCCCCTACCAGATGTCCTTGCACATTTTAGAAGTGGACTCTCCTTCCAGATGGGTAAAGTTCTTCCATAGTGGGAGTCTGGCTCTTTTCTAGGTAACCCATTACCCAAAAAGCAGCTAAAGTTTAGCCGATCCAATCAAGCGCAGTTAACCCATTAATTGGAAGTACTCTACCACTGATGAGTAAAATTTGCCAATTAATGGGTTAAGCCAATCCAATCGATCTTGAAAGGGGCTGAGCTATTAAAAGTGAACTTGCCCCCAAGAGACAATAGAGTCACACTGCAACATATATTGATAAAGATGTTTAATAAATATTTAATTAAAAATGTTAATTCATCTTTCACTGATGGTTCCAGTTTACTTCACTGATAATCTAGATGAAATCACAAACAAATAGTTTAATGGGCTATACAATGTTGAAGTGTATCTCTCTATTTAGGGAATTTTCTGTTAGCCTCCCTAAGGTTCTTCAACATAGGTAGCTTAGGGACCAAGGCCTAACCGCAGAAATGCCTGATACTCAGGTTAAGGTGGTTCCACTAGTGGGACAGTGCAGCACTTGGTGATCAACTTTGTGCCAAATACATGTATCAATTAAACATATATCATCAGTATCTCACTGTCATATAAAACATGTGACATTGACCACATGTGTAGGATAATACAAGACACTGAAAGTCCACATATAAAGTAGGTTGAAGTCTAAAAGTAGAATGGCCTATTAATTGCTGCGAGCGAAGCGAGCGGCTTACTAATCGTGGATATAGTCGATTTTGGTATTTTTCATTCGAGATGATCCTCTGGGCCTGCGATGTATTGGACAGCGACAGTGATTTTCAGAGTTTTTTAACCAGACACACGTGTTCGCAATGTTCGCACGTCCTTTTCAAGTCGCAACAAATACACAATATAAACGAGAATTGCCGTAAAAGGGCTAGATTATGTCCTATGATTATAACAATGGTATCAAACTAAAGGGATTGGAAATCCCCGTCGAATGTTTGTATTATTGTTAATTTGTAAACAATACAAAGTTCAGAGGCGTTTGAATGGGGATAAAGCGGCCGCATAGCGTTGTAAACAAACACAATTTACTTGGCTAAAGAGATCGTAAAACGCTGAATCGAACGGTGGTATTGTTATCTACATAGCATGCACTGAACCGAAGATATGAACCTGCAAAGTCTTATAGCCATGTGGCTATATAAACATTAGCACCTAACGATAAAGGTGGCAAACAGTTAACTATTGCCTATGATACTGTTCAGTTCAAAGTACTTACTGTTCAACAATGAACAATAATCGATATATTACAATACATCAAATAAACAAATATGGTTGGTTTAATTTATGTTATCACAAAGGTATCTGTTTCTAAACGTTCACGAACAATTTATCAGGTCAACAAACTGTCCATTAAATAGTTGTGTTTGGTAGTGAATAGTTCGGTTTCGTAGTTGATAGTTCTGTTGGGTTTGGTTCTTAATAATAGGGTTTGGTAGTTAATAATAAATAAAGATCTTATGTAATCTACAAAGATCTACTGGTAATATTTCAAGGGTTTTAAATTTAATCAGGACTGATCTGACCCCTCGCAGCAATTATCTTTCTATTAGAAATTACTAGTTTATATTAGTTAAATACCATAAAGGCATTAAAGTTGTGATAATTTCCACTTTGAAACATATATGATATATTATTCTATAACAGCAGTATGTAATCTCTCAGAGGTAGAAGCACTTCGATCGATTTGTGCGTCAACAAACACCGTTGTACACCGGACATGTCCGGCGCAGAACCTTTCATCCATACTGCACATTTAGGTTACATGATTCAACGTTAAATATCCAAAGTTCATACGCGCGAATAGACATCATTGCATTTGTTAAAATCACAGCTTACCTGTATGTAAGTATGTTGATTCCTGTCCTATGTTGGGACAACTGGGTACATTAGTCTTTGTTTATAGGTCGATAACTATGGCCTGTATTTGCCACCAAATGTCTCAGATCGATGAGTTTCGGACTTTCGGTGCCCTCTTTTCTATCGGTTTAAAGCCGCAATAGGTGATTTATCATCCAAAAAAGGTGTCAGATAGCTAGATATATTACTGTTGGTACTTTCTGTGTAAGATCACGTACAAACGAAACATCGTTTAGACAAATTATGCAAAAAAAACACAAGATATTGATATCTTCGCCATATATTTCTTAGTTGTTTATCAAAGTTGGGTTCCTGGGAACCAGGCCCCTTGGTGATATTTTGGTCGCGCTACTTTTTTTCAGAAAATGGCAAAATTTGCTTGTTTGAGCCTTTATATCTCCGAAACTAAAAGTCTAAGCCAAAAACTAATCTAGAACTTACAAACTAACTTTTCACGCCTTATCCGAATCAATAAAAACCCATTTTGCGTTCATAAGCACTTTAAATGCTCTCATTAGAATTCACGAGCAAGACTATATGATCTAAGTAACTGAACGAAATTTTTGGCCATTTGTGCCAGTGTCTGTCGAAAAACTTGACTTTCTCATGCAATTTCTCGGTGAAGACTTTTTAATCATCGGACATTACAGAAATACGGAATCCCAGTGCCGGTTGAAGTTTAATATCGGACATTGCGAAATTCAAGCGTAGTAAGGAGGGTCTAGAATTAACACACATGCACTTGCCTACCACTTAACACCCATGAACTCAGACCACCGTTACCTTTAAGGTATAACATACACTGTAAAATGAATTGACTAAAATAACCAATTTAAATTGGTGTTGTCTCAGATGCACATATTTGATCAATATCCTTTGGTTAAAACAACGAAAATTTGGTTATTGTAACCATTATTTTGGTTGCTTTGACCATATTATAATATTGGTCAAAATTGAATATACATCTGAAACAACTAATTTAAATTGGAATACTGCGAGTTGATTCTGACATATTGGCATCTTTATTACTAAAATTCTATACTTGACCACGGCTAGGAATCAAACCCGCAACCATCGCATTTTTAGATAACAGAGTACAGTTGGATATACAACTTGGACTATTACAGCTATACATGAAGAAACTTTTGTAATAATCTCACTGGAGTAATCGCCGACGCTGGTATTCCTGGCGCAGAAAGCGAATAGAAAGCGCCTGAAGCGCCATAAACAGTTGTATTATAAGTCTAGTTTTGAATTTACGTTGGCTATTATTAAGTTACCGAATATCAATCTTGCGCAAATGTTCAGTTTCATCTGTATGCCATAGGTTAATGTAATTTGTTATGGTAGCTTTATCATTCTTCGTCATTCATATTTTTATACGAAAGGAAAATGCATTAAAACTAATATTAATAGGCTAGTCTTAAGCAAATATATTGCCAACAAAAATCGCAACTTAGCCATGTAAATTGAGAAGGTATTTAAGTGAAACCGTTTATCTTCAGACACTTTGTATTCGGGTATCAGTCTAGACTTGCTCCAAGTCTGTCTCATGCGAAAATGCGGGCGGAAGGAAATTAAGGCGGACGGCGGGGGTACCAATTTAGATAAATCATTAATCGGCTTCATATTTACATCCAATTCTTTCAGGCTTTCGTTCAAGCCTTTTCTTTTTTATCTAATAGTAGATAGACATGATTTGCATGCGCATTTTCACGCTAAGAAAAGACGATATTAGTCTCAATATTAGTCAGCATAAAACTCATTATTCTGTCTCGTGCATCCACGCATAAATTTCAAAGATCGCAGTCTAATTTATGCTAAAGCGCGAACTGATGTGACGTATACGGGGGCAAGCTTTTCGCCAAAGTTGCATAGACCAGTGTTATTCCGTGGAAGTGTAGTAGAATTCCGTGTAAGTGTAGTATAATTCCGTAGAAATGTAGTATTTTTCTGTAGAGATGCAGTGTTTTCCGTAGAAATGTGATGCTGCTCCGTAGAACGTGTTTTGTATTTCCGTGGTAATGTGATACTTTTCCGTAGAAATGTGACTGCGTTCCGTAGAAAATCAATGCTGCGCCGTAGAAAAAATACAGCTCTTCCGTAGAAACTTAAAACTAGTGCGCGCGCATGTGATTGTGTTTCATCCCTAGGCTCTTTCCTCTCACTTTTCAATATGCCACTGAAAGCAATATTTTGCCAAAGCTCACTAGCTTCAAATCATTCAGTCAATTCACATTAAGTTCTGTCATTTAATATTGCTGCTTTGAACTCTGGTTTCAAGCACGCCACGGTTAATAGAATTAGGAGTTTCCTTCTACTAACCGTGTTTCAACAGATATGCATGTACTGTATCCTTACGTAATATTATCCTTAGTAAACAACTAGAATAAAACTTTAATACGTCATGATTCATAAATAGTGTATGTTTGAATAAAGCCGTTCTTTAGACTGTAACAATTTTACTTAAATAAAAAAAATAAAAAATATACCATCTCTCCGTGAAATAAGCGCGACCGCGCAAAGCAAGATCTTCGCGAACAAACAACTCCATCGAAGGATGGCATCGCATTCTTTCGATCTTCGACGATCCGTCGACTAGCCGCGAAGTTGTTCAAAGAACAAGCGAAATTCTCCCGGGGCAAGTCCTTGCCCGCATTGCTGTGCCGCCACCAAAAATGAACCAGTACCAGTATAGGTGACTCAGAAACTGAAAGACATTGTTAGTGACACTGACACTTACGAGCGGAATATAAACCCCCGTAAGAGCTATGGCTCGCAATCCGTAGAACGGTTGTAGGTATGTTTTTGTAAAATATATGTGTAAAAACATTCTATTGCTTGATATCATAATACATCTTCTTAATTCTTAACACTCATGAATAGTCTGATCGTTAACTTGTTTCTTCCGTAAACTGTCAAAACTCAAAAACATATGAATCGTATTCGGAGTTTTAGTTTGTCAAACATTTAGCAAAATGTCTGGCCGGGTCATCACCCAATGTCATCTAGTTATGCTTTCGTGTCAAATATATAGACGCAGTCACGCACGGATATATGGTAATTCATATATCAGCCGAAATGACCATACAGGGTGAGTCAGAAAAAAGTGATGCCTTTGTTATTCAAATTTGCTGCGAGTTACTTGTTGTTGAAATTTGACAATTCCCATGGGTACAGCCAAAAGAACGCAGTTTGTTACAACAAATACTCTTTGGTCTGTAGTCAGCTGTACCATTTTGTATTTTCAACGAATGATCAAGGACAAGGTCGTGGATGACTGATTAATGAAAGGTGTATGCAAATTTCTATAGTGTTATCAATTCGCGCACGATAGCTAGTATGCACTTTAAACCCCACAGGGAATTACATTTCTGTTTTTACATATGAAAGGCATCACTTTTTTCTCACCCTGTATATCTAGGTTTTCCCAACTACACTCCCGGGCGTCTCGTTGAACAAACTGATCCCAACTTATTCAGATCTCATTGTTTTATACCCAATGTTACGCATGACCGCACTTAGAATGGTTGTAAGCTTCAGTTTATATCGTGCTGGGGTCATGCTTTGTCTTTGAGCAATATGCCCAAAACTTATCTCAAATTTGATTGGTTCATAGTGATTACAGAAATTTGCGCTTTGATTACAAATTTTTGGCAAATATACTTTAACATTTTTGCAATAACACAAAATGTTACCCATACTCAATTGATTGCAAAGGCTTTCTTTATAATGAAAAGTATATTTTCAATTACACACAAATTATCTTTCTTTAAACACGAACTACAGTTTAAATCAGTAATATTATCTACAATCTATTATTACACAAAATTTGCCAAGTCTTAAACTAATAAGCAATTATGATTTATGATTTATATATTAATATATTGTTTCCATGCAATAGTAAATTAAGTTTCCAGCATTTGTTGATATTCCATGGCAGCTGTAATGAGAGTGGCAACAAACTTCTTCATTTCCACCAGTCTAGCACCGTGAACTAACTCGCTGCTGGCTGGAATATCTGGAACCTAGAAATTCATATTTAATTTAAAAGATGGTTTAGAGGTATATGTTATATATGAACAATTTGTATGAATGGATGGAGAACGATAAATTTGAACAAGATGTATTCATGAATGGGAAGCGTCTGCTACTTTTCTCTGATTTGTTTATTTGCGACCCATTTCACGTTTTCGGATAACCCACATGTCAATAGCTTCCAGATATATGATAAGGTAAGCATAGAATGAAGGAAAACTCATCAATCATTAAGTTGTGTGAATTGATTGAAAAGGAAAAAACACATGCGTTGACTAGCCCGACTATCTTAAGGCATATATTATTGTTCGATGAGCAGTACATATAAGCAGGTCAGATGAATCGTAGTGATTGAGCAGATATACCAAACTTCGAGAGATGGTGATCTCAGTAAATGTAGTGGAGTAAGATGGAGGTATTTTCGCAACCAATCACGGGAATCTTCCTTGTGGACATTTGCCAACCCATAATGTAATGAGTCCTACATTATTGAACATGCCGGAAATTTTATGAAATGCTTTTAAATATCAGCGAACTTACTTCGCAATCTTCTTCATACTCAATTTCAGTTTCCTGTACAGGATCAACGCTGAAAAAATCTCCAAGACTTTCAATATCAAATGTGCGACCATGATATTTGATCATCTTCACAATCTGAACAAGAAATTTACCACCAAATTTTAAATTGTGAACATACTTCTCCCGCAATGATTTAGTTAATAGACCTTTGTGGTTACAGACCTAGAAAAATGTTCGTGGGATCTTCAATTTGCCTTTTGAAATGTTTCTGAATTCTTAAATGTAAGTAAACAAAAAAGACTAACTTACGCCATTATGTGTTCCATTTTTCACTTAATATACTCAAATATAGGCAATGAGAATCATATTGTTGTCAAATTAGCTTTAAATGCAACAAGAAACCCTAAAGCAGATGTGAGGAATTGAAAACTAATGTTCCTCAATCTTGACGAGACCCCAAACCTAAAAAAATCTACTATAATTATGTTGCTACACAATTTGCTCATTCGTGAATTTGCTCTGCTGGAAAGTATCATAGTTTATTTCCTTGTTAAAAAGTTGTAATTAAGTAAATGTGAAATTGGGGTGACTTAAACTACTTACGAAATTTCCCAAACTATTTGGCAAGATTTTTTGCAATTTCTTCACAACACAGACAATTTCTTGGGCAACTGTGACATTTGTAACTTGGTCATCAGGAACAGAGACTGATAGAATTTCCAACTCAGGAACTTGATATTGATAAGTCTTGATAAACATGCCCACAGCTAGTTGAAGTTTCTTCAGGAAAGCCTTTGGCTATATGGAGAAATTATAACGAACATCTTTAACTACATCCCATACCTAATAATTATAAGCATGCATCATCCAAGGATGAAGTTCACTTACAATTTAAGTTAAAATACTAATAAAAATTTACTGAATCCAACAGTCAGTCGTAATTTATTGACTCACTATCTGAGACTTTTGCGGAGAACTATTCTTTTTCATTTTTGAGGAAATTTGAATTTAAATGCCACTTCAATCCCACTGTTTTGAAGATCCAGTAGTTTTATGTAGCCATGAAAATCTATTACACAAGCGCGCAAAAGGCCGAAATATAGCCTTGAAACTATAGTTTCGTATAAGCATTGGTAGATTGTTTAAAGACTTTGCGGTTCATAGACCGAATATTAAATGACCATTTCAGTTAGCAAGGATGTACTAACCACTAAAATGGTGCAGAATTTAGGCCAGACTTATAAAACTAAAAATCAAGTGAAGTTTTGATTTGACCAAAATTATGAGAAAAACCTTACTTCTTGTTCAATCCTCAAAAACTCCATCACTTCTCCCTGGATATCAATACTACGACGACGTTTTCCAAATTTCCAGGTATACCCCAAGCTAGTTTGTCTGTTTTGCCAGTTGTAACCAGCATTGAAGTTGTGGTTGCGGCGGTAGTTGGCATTTACGCTTGAGTGGCTGTAACAGAGAATTAAAAAATTAAATTTCTCTATATCTGTGACGAATAAAGTTCACTGACTAAACCATAAGAAACAATCCGGCTAAAATGTAGTTGACCAGTTGAAGTTATTATTGGGCAAGAGCTCCTTTGAGCTATAGAGCCATGCATCGATCAAAAAACAAATTACTTTCCCTCTTGGATCACAAAATAACCATCATTTATGGAAAGTATCATCCTCCATGTACTTGTTACATCCTTACATCCTCCACCAAGTATCATCCTCCATTTAGTCTGCGCAAACGCTTCAAGGAGAGCTCACAGCAAACATTTCGCTGTTTACAATACAACATCTTCAGAGCATTTAAACGATGCTATGTAAATTCATTGAAATGCTCTGAGGCCAGTTGTATAAAAGTCTTTATCGCTTCCTTAATTAACATTAAAATATTCCAGCAGTTTCTTGTCATGATGAGCTCAGTTTTCTGTGCTTAAGCTTTTGCGCAATAAACCAGTCACTCTCGATTGGAATAATTATGGCAATGTGCGTCAGCACATGCCGGTTTATTAATTTTTGTAATCAATTACATAATTATTAATATAACAAATTATTAACAAAACTAATGTTCGTAAAAGTAATTATTAAGAAAATTGTTCGCACAGAAAAGGTGGGGGTAATACAAACGCCCACAGTAAGAACTAATATACAAGTAAAAAAGAAAAAAGAAGTGCGTCAAGAAAACGGGGAGGAGGGTGGGTATAACTTTATTATAATAGCTGTATAGATCAGTCGTGAACTGTAGCCGACGTGCAGAGCAGAATGAATCGATCTCACATTCGACGCCAGTATATACCGACCCCCTATCCGTTTTCCCGCGCATTACAATCATGTGATCAGAAATTCCTGGGAAATTCCTCTGGCGTGATCCCAGCAGCGATCTCTATCTTATTATCTAATTCAAGTGCAGGAAGCAATAAAATCTTTATTGGTATGCCAATAATTCATTTATCGCTTCCTTAATTAACATTAAAATATTCCAGCAGTTTCTTGTCATGATGAGCTCAGTTTTCTGTGCTTAAGCTTTTGCGCAATAAACCAGTCACTCTCGATTGGAATAATTATGGCAATGTGCGTCAGCACATGCCGGTTTATTAATTTTTGTAATCAATTACATAATTATTAATATAACAAATTATTAACAAAACTAATGTTCGTAAAAGTAATTATTAAGAAAATTGTTCGCACAGAAAAGGTGGGGGTAATACAAACGCCACGAGTCTTCTTTACCGATAGGTAAAGGAGACATACCCCACCCCATCAGGACAAGAAACGCACCGAAGAAATAATAAAATAATAATTTTACCACTGTATAACAACACATGCGTGCAAGAAAAGTAAGAAAGGATGACAATCTAGGTTTGCCTTTAAAATGATTGTGAAAGCAATCTGCCCCACCAAGTCGTGCCCCTGCGTTGACTTGAGAGACGCAAATTGACTGCAAATTGAGCTGCAAATTTGCAAATTTGCAAATTGAGCTGCAAAAAAGAGCTGCAAATTGACTTAGACGATTATATGTAGTGTTCTGCTAGCCTTGCCCCTGCGTCAGCGTCACAGTCAGCTACAAATCGTGATTTAGGAGATGACAAACATAAACATTGTGTTGTAGTCAAGTCTTGCCCCTGCGTCGACTCAACAAAAATAGTATTCATAAGGTTAGTTTGCACAATTTGAAATTAAAGACGCTTATTACTAGTTCGCAGCCAAAACCAACCCACTCAGGCACTCACTCAGGAACCTGTACTAGTTGAGACGCTGGAACTCAGACTAGGACAACGAATATATTTTCGAAATGCATCTGATTTCCAACGACCCATTGCCCGTATTTGTGCATCAGAAAAACCGCGTTCTGCCGCAAAGGTAGCTGCGCCAATGCGGAAACTATGTCCTTTATATTTAGTGGGATCGAGACCACAAGAACGATAGATGAGAGCCAAATGGTCAGTAAACATTTTACGTGAAACAGCGTGCCCATCGCGTGTTCGAAAAAGAGGACCAGCGGATAAACCACGAAATGCAAAATAATCTAGTAAACTCTGCACTGGGCAAATGTCCGTGCGGCGATTAAGTGTTAATGAGACAGTAGGCTGGTTATACGAATGCTTGAAATCTGCAAACGTTATTTTCAACCCAGTTATGTTGCCGGAATTACCAACAAGCTGAACAACCTGATTCAGTTGCAGTACGGTCGGTGACCGGGGGCAACAAGTAATTTCACCAATCCGCAAAAAGGCAAAAAATGCGGTTGCACACATTGCCTTCAGTAGAAATGCTCGATATTCGCCAGAGCACATGATTGGTGTTTGTTGTAATATATTACGCAGGATTGGAAGTGTTATTGGCAAGCGTGTGTCAACGCGTGGGCCAAGTTTTCCATATCCTTTTAACATTTCAATTATCCAAAACACTTTAGTGGGGTCATTCACCCCAGCCAGACGATGACAATAACCCAGTGCAGAGACGTAAGTGTTCGCGGTCGAGGCCGCATATTGGTGCTGAAACATGTATGCTATAAATAGTCCTATTTTAACTACTCGTTTTGTAGTTAAATAGTAGTTAACTCTAAAATTCGCGATTCTGATTGGTTAACTTTCGCACTAACTACCGGTCCCTGAAGATGTTGTAATTTAATATGTGTGGTTTACAACTCATTTGCCGGGCTCTTGTACTAATTTTAAACAAACATTTCCGCCTAGTATATCAATAGCTACAGTATTCATTACCTGTTAAAGGGATCGTGATTCACATTTGTGTTCCATCTATTACCACGATAATTATAGCCACCCAAACCGATACTGTGTCTATTTCCAAATCCGTAGTTATAGTTTCTGTTGTTCCATTGTGCTGAACTAAAAAACAAACATTATCTATATGTGATTTTGCATGTTTAATTAAAATGAATATCACCATCCACAACTCAATTCTTTCATTATTTCATTCTACGTATACATGATTCGTCATATGGCCAAATATTAACAAAATTAAATACGGGCCGACCACTTGACTTTTGATCGATAGATGCGCAACTTTAGAAACATCCCGCGATGGAGGGATGGGCAACTTTAGAAATATCCCAGTACGACAGTACGTTACGATAAAGTGGAAACCAAGCATGCTGCAGCTGAATCATTAATATTCATTTTACCATTTGTCCCGTTAGGTAACATCTTAAATATTTAACTAAAGTCTCAAAACTGGGGAATTGGTCACTTCGCTTAAAATATAATGGTACCTCTGCCTATTTTCACAATTCTTTTTTCCCGAATTAGAATATGATTGCGTGTCGAGTTTAGCGTGTGAGAGTAGTCGGCAAGTCAGTCACTTTTATCCGTCTTAAGGCTCTTTTCCACTCATCGCAAAAACCAACTTGCAAGCTCGCTGCGAGTACTTTTATCCAATCAAAATGCTCCATAGTTAATTTTAATTAGATGCAAGCACTCGCAACGGGCTTGCGAGTTGGTTTTGGGATGAGTGGAAAAGAGCCTTTATGCATGATAGTGGGCTATTTTCACCTGCAACTATAAGTGCGCAAAATGTATATACCGTCGAACCTGTATTAAGCGGTCACCCTCGGGGATTTCGCAAGTGACCGCTTAATACAGGTCTTGTAGAAAATCACCACACGGCTTAAATATAACATTTAATATAACTAAATTTGAGCTAAACAGTAATACATTTCAATACACATACCAATACGTCCACACGAACTGAAAATACTGTTGACACTTTCAGTGCTTACGGAAGTTCGAGTAATGAGATAAACAAAACTTAAAGACTTTGACATGTTGCCGAAGAGTTTGACTAATAGTCGAGGGTCGAGGGTCGAGGGTAATAGGTCGAGGGCGAGGGTATAATAGGTCGAGGGCGAGGGTATAATAGGTCGAGGGCGAGGGTAGAATGTCGAGGGTCGAAAAATGCATGTCGAGGGTCGAAAATAGAAAAATATGGCGAGAGAAGTTCAAGAAATTGAAGAAATCTCTCTATCTTTTTTATGAAAGAGGGGGCAAAATTTCTATATCTTTCTAGATCTTTATGAAAGAGGGGGCACATTTTAGATACTTTTCTTTAGTACATGTCATATACGTATAACAATACTGATGCGAGATTTTCGCGCAGTTTCAATTTGGACACTGGACATGGACAATGCGAAATAAATATTATACATGCATGTCCTATAGAATAAATTCTAATTAGATTCCTAACTATCAATATTTTGTGTCACCGTGGCAAACATTCACACACGGATTATCTTTCGCGCATGTTACGGCAGTAAACATTTTTCGCACGGTCTGCGTGAATTCTAATACTGCGCGACGTTTTAAATACAAGTAACCATATTTTAGCTAATTTATCTATCTGCATTCTATAGAGGGCTGGGTAATATAAAGCCAGTTCAAACCTTTATCCAGACATTTTGCCGACAAGTATGTGTGATAATCAACACCACAAAATCGCAGCAAAATGATATACCCGTAACACTGAAGTGTCGCGCCGGATGTCGGGATTTGCACATTTAGTCCCTTACTTGCGATCGAGTTCTGGCTGACGCAGTATACATTGAGTACGCACAAAGTTTCTTTAAAAATATCCAGTTGCCGCATCCTTGTAGTTATTAAAACTAGCAAAAATGGAAGTACTTCAAAGCAGAATAGAAGAGGCTGGTCTTAGAATTTCGTATGATCCTCCCGGCGATGGGCTATGTTTTTATTCGGCTGCTTGTTTTCAGTTGGGGTTGTCGCCTATGACCGTGCAGAATATGGTGTTCGAGTACTTGGAAAGTAATCGTTATGATGTAAGTGTAAGTGTATTTTGTTTATACGTTGTTAGCGATCGGTACCAGTATTATGTAAATAATTCATTAGTTAAACCCTCTTATTTTAGGTATAATTATAAATATTAAATATATACTTATATTGTACAATTTTTTGGTTCATTCTGTCAAGATATTGTATCTCAATGATTAATGAGGAACTTCTCGAATTTTCTGGCTGAGAATGAAGCTATTTACAATGCCAAGGGCCTATTTTTCATTGTATTTTTTTCGCTTCAACTTGGCTTCACAGATCCGATAGTCTCAAAGTATGCGAGTTTTTATAATTGTGGAATAGGTTGACGCGCATTTAGCCTAACAACGTCACATCTGTCACTAGGATGATAACGTGAGTGTCATATATCTGTTCCCAGTGCTAGCCGAAGACTAAGGATTAATTAATGAGATTAAAAGCATCTTATAGATTTGAGCTATCAATAATTTCAAAATTTGAATACTTAATAGATATTACCGTTTCTCGTGTTTCTCGTTGTTAACTCAAATCTTGCGAGCACATGACGCTTCTGTTCGGAGTATGTTTTGTTTCATAATGCATTAATGCCATGTCAATGACCAAGTAGCGACTTCCGCTGATGCATGCAGCGATCAAAATTTGGTATGCAGGGTATGGTTTAGAACATATAGAACATTAATATTTCCTTTTGTTCAGACTTCACTTGCGTAGCACATATACTCAACGGGCGCGGACGCGACACTTCAGTGTTAAGGCCCAGACACACCGAACGCGATTTGGCAACGCAGCGCGATTTTTCGATTTTGACTGAAATATAACTTTGATCCTGTTTCATGTTTTTCAAATATTCAGAAGCGCTATAACAGTTTGAGTTATTTGGCCTGCATATCTTTTAAAATTTCCTTCCATAGACGGTTTTATTTACCGAATCGCGTCCGGTGTGTCTGGGCCTTTACGGGTATATCATTTTGCTTCGATTTTATTGTATTGATTATCACACATAGTTGTCGGCAAAATGTCTGGATAAAGGTTTGAACTGGGTTTATATTACGCAGCCCTCTATAGAATGCAGATAGATAAATTAGCTAAAATATAGTTACTTGTATTTAAAACGTCGCGCAGTATTAGAGAATTCACGCAGACCGTGCGAAAAACGTTTACTGCCGTAACATGCGCGAAAGATAATCCGTGTGTGAATGGTTGCCACGGTAACACAAAATATTGATCTAATTAGAATTTATTCTATAGGACATGCATGTATAATATTTATCTCGCATTGTCCATGTCCAGTGTCCAAATTGAAACTGCGCGAAAATCTCGCTCAGTATTGTTATACGTATATGTACTAAAGAAAAGTATCTAAAATTTGCCCTCTCTTTCTTAAAGATCTAGAAATATATAAAAATTAGAATAATTAGAATTTATTCTATAGGACATGTATGTATAATATTTATTTCGCATTGTCCATGTCCAGTGTCCAAATTGAAACTGCGCGAAAATCTCGCTCAGTATTGTTATACGTATATGTACTAAAGAAAAGTATCTAAAATTTGCCCTCTCTTTCTTAAAGATCTAGAAAGATATAAAAATTAGAATAATTAGAATTTATTCTATAGGACATGTATGTATAATATTTATTTCGCATTGTCCATGTCCAGTGTCCAAATTGAAACTGCGCTGAAAATCTCGCTCAGTATTGTTATACGTATATGTACTAAAGAAAAGTATCTAAAATTTGCCCTCTCTTTCTTAAAGATCTAGAAAGATATAAAAATTAGAATAATTAGAATTTATTCTATAGGACATGTATGTATAATATTTATTTCGCATTGTCCATGTCCAGTGTCCAAATTGAAACTGCGCGAAAATCTCGCTCAGTATTGTTATACGTATATGTACTAAAGAAAAGTATCTAAAATTTGCCCTCTCTTTCTTAAAGATCTAGAAAGATATAAAAATTTTGCCCCCTCTTTCATAAAAAAGATATAGAGATTTCTTCAATTTCTTGAACTTCTCTCGCCATCTTTTTCTATTTTCGACCCTCGACATGCATTTTTCGACCCTCGACATTCTACCCTCGCCCTCGACCTATTATACCCTCGCCCTCGACCTATTATACCCTCGCCCTCGACCTATTACCCTCGACCCTCGACCCTCGACTATTAGTCAAACTCGTTTACAGTGAGCTGCAGCCATCCGTTTCAACAATGTATAAATGATTGAGATATGCCATAAATAACTTGAACATCCGGCCCATATATAATGATTGATGAGATGTCATGTACATGTATATCAGCACCTTGGCCACCCTGTTTCAGCGGCTCATGGAAGTTAAATAGTTAAATCTGTCAACGAAGCTAACATGTTCTATCAGTTTAAATGCTCTCATTGGAACTCACGAGCAAGATTATATGATATATTAACTGGACCAAATTTTTGGCCATTTGCGCCAGTGTCTATAGAAGAACTTGACTTTCTCATGCAATTTCTCAGTGAAGATTTTCTAATCGGACATTACGGAAATGTGGAATCCCAGTGCCGGTTGAAGGGATCAAAACATGCATGCACCAGTGTACCACAATGTATAAACAGTGCAATATTTCAGTTCGTAGTTTAGTTAGTATTAGAGCGAGATATGAGGATACGGAACTACTGGAACTGATCAGTATAGTTACTTCAGTTTTCGACAATGTGCATGTGTTCTAAACATGCATAAATTAAATCCTCCAAACTTGGCTCTTATAGGCACAGTGACAGTGTGTCAATGGGGATACGCCATACAGTAAATAACTTGATCCGTTCCATATAGTGAGAAGTCACATGAGCACCAAATGTTTTTAACGCTCAGCCTTTCCCGTACTGTTTCAATGGGTTATAGAAGTTAACCAAGTTCTATCATTATCAGTCCCATTTTATGAACTACTCTTCCTAAGATTATAGTAAATATAGAGGCATTTACTTCTTGACCGATTTGCACGAGTGTTGCTACATACCGGAAAAATTCTGAAGAAAACCTTTATCAAAATGTACAACTTAAATACGATTACCTTTCGCTTTCAGCGAAAATTGTTTAATATCGGACATTGCGAAATTCAAGCGTAGGAAGGAGGGACTAGAATTAACACAGATGCACTTGCTTACCACTTGACACCCATGAACTCAGACCACCGTTACCTTCAAGGTATAACATACACTGTAAAACGAATTGGCTAAAATAACAAATTTAAATTGGTGTTGTCTCAGATGAACATATTTGACCAATATCCTATTGGTTAAAACAAGCAAAAATTTGGTTATTTTAACCAATATTTTGATTGCTTTAACCAAATTATAATATTGCTCAAAATTGAATATACCGATCTGAGACAACCAATTTAAATTAGTCATTTTAACCAATCCGTTTTTACAGAGTATAAATTTAATTATTTTGGTTTATAAATGGTCATTTTACATACAATTGCATGGTATAATACATTACGAAAGTGTTTCATATTTCCAGTTCTGCATGTGTCAAAATTTTTCCTACTTCTTGTTTTCCGCAGACATCCGTTTCGTCAATGTAAATTAGGATTATATGCAATAAATAATAACCAGCCGTTCCAAAGGTTTTCATCAGGTAGAAGAAGGCATGTTGTTTAGACCTATATCACCTATGCTATGGAAATAATTATAAAATAATTATAAATTTGCAATTTTCTTGACCTAAGAAGAAAGCTAATTAAGATATCTTGTATTCTCATTGACAATGGAAACAATTGATCAAGTTGATTCTGATATATCATATATTGGCAACTTTATTGCTAAAATGCTCTACTTCATGACCACGGCTAGGAATCAAAACGCGACCATCGCATTAATTTCTAGATAACAGATACAGCTAGATATACAACTTGGACTATATGTATACTTAAGGAATAATTCTCTCATAAGACTCAATAATAATTCATAATTTAAATCTGATAAATCTGATTGTGCGGTTTGTATATATTACATAATACACTGCATGCTTATACTGTAATACTGCGTGTGGTATATTGTGTATATTCTGTAATACCGCGGCTTAGTGTAATTTTAATGCAGAAAGAAGGTCTGTATGCACTGGCTATATGTTTTCCAAGACATCCGTTTCAACAATGTAAATGGGAATATCCACAAATAATTTGAACATCCGTTTCAACTGTTTTTACCGCGCTATCTGTATACAACGAGGAACGCGGAATCGAGGAACGGAACGAGGAATGGAATAAGGAACGAGAAAAGCCGAAATCTGTAAAACACGGAACGAGAAAACCCGGAATCTGTAAACCCAACTATATTTTGTGTGCGGTTCAATTACGCTTCCATGGCCAATAGCAAAACGTTCGAGAAAACGCTCGCCTCCCATATGGCCAATAGCAAAACGCAAGCGTTGTAATTATATAGTATGATTTTATATAGATTTGAAAATGCTTAGCTCAAACGTGAATATGAGCCTGAATAGATATTTATCATTTTGGTATATCGAGGTTCATATACTACCACACTTACTTATACCGTTGAAAAGAGTGTAAACTGTGTACATGCACATAGTCAAATTTCCAGGGAAGGTTATGCCCAGGAATATAAAAGTGGCGCTCCAGTTATATATATTCTGATAAAATGTAAACACGCAGAAAATTATTTTGGATATTAAATTCCAATTCAGTCGCATTTTCTAGGATCGTGCTACTACGATGCTTTATATCGCTAAAAAGAGCGTGAAAATCTGCACAACATAATCGAATTATAAGCAATCGAATGACTGGATTTTGCGCAAGTTGCTTCTGAATATAGACTCTAAATCAACCATGCAGCATTCTTTTGTTATGCAGACAAGATGTCAACTGCATGTATGTCACGCACTAAATTGTAGCTTGAAAGCCAGCGCTATGATTCTGGCCAGACAAGATACAATTTAGATAATTATATATATGTTCGGTTTTCTAGGCATGCATGTCATATACAATAATGCTTTAAACCCCCAAAAGAGCGAAAAGGTCTGTACAGAAACTATTTGCGTTCCCAAGACATCCGTTTCAACAATGTAAATATGCTATAAAAAACTTGAACATCCGTTTCAACGGTTTTGATCGGATAATATGGAGAACCCCAGATTAGGGCATGTTGCAACGTATAACTGAACTTAGTTATATGGAGTATATATAACTAAGACCGAGTATTTTTTCTCTTGTAGAACCTAAGATAGGCTCACGTTTTCGTATTCACAACGGTTTATCAACATTACTTTTAGAGTGTTGAACGTCCATACTTTGTAACATGCCCAAATCGTGGGATTCTTTATATTACCCGATGAAAACTGCTGAAACGGATGTTCAAGTTATTTATGACATATCTCCATCATTTATGATACATTCTCGAGATCGAGTGCTGGAGAAAACAGGATACCGACAAAATCCCCACATGACAAAAACCCCGCCGACAAAATCCCCATCGACAAAAAAATATTCCTGACCATGTTTTGGGATTTAATTTATGCATGTGTTGTTATATATAATGCTCATTTATGCATTGTCTAAAGTTGAGGTAACTCTATAGTCATCTTTCTTTATGTTTATTACTGTTGCTCATGCTATTGATAAGTGAAATATTACACCGTATAATATATAATATGTTAGTCCATTTCGCTTTACAATTGTCTCAGCATTCATATTGTTCCATTCATTATGATCTATATGAACTTTTTCGTTAATACGCAGACATATAAATAGAAATTAAAAAATCACACTATTTGTATTATTCTTTTATATTTTTTCATACTAGCCGCATGCTTAATAAATTTCTTTAGACACTTTATTTTTAAGCGCGTGGAGAAGTGGACGTTCTTTAGTCAGCGCAAACCAATCGGACAAAAGCGCATATCAATCAATGCTTATATTAGTTAGAAGACTGTATAAAGAACAAATGTCAAAGGTTTGTCGTATAGGTTATGTTACCGTAAACTGCTTCATATTCACGACTTTCCTAGACGAATTAGGCTGAAAGGAAGTTGAAGCTAACACTTGCTGAAACCCTGGGATGAACGGAACTTTGCATTAACAAAAAAATGTTGAAACGAAGTTTAGTATTACTTCTGAGATAAGGTGTAACCAAGAGTATATAAGACGCACGTTTCTCCACACTTCATCATATACTGCGTTGGAGTCTGTTAACCGAAGTCAATACTCGTGCAGAAATAATCTTACACAGAATTGAAGAAATTGATCAATGATGAACCTTACTGCAATTTGCTTGTTTGCCGTCGTGTTTTGTTTGGCAGCTGAATTCAGGTATAAACTGACACTATTTTTGTAAAATATTTTATGTAAATATGTCCACTTTGCAAATATCCATGTTGTACACACGGCTATTCCAATGTGGCTTGATTTCATTTGTTCTATTGCAATTTGTTTCAACAAATGGAATAACGTCTGTACGTGTTGAATTGCATGAAATTTCCTGAACAGCTGAACTGTTAAATAATTATAAGCTTTTTACAATATTTCAACACTATACTGGCAAACACAAGACGCATTTTCTAGAAGTATTGAAATATTAACCTGTTCCTCTGCCTTTTAGTAAAACCGGTCAGCTAATGCGCACGAGTACGGATATCTTATATTTGCAGGTGAAAATTGCCCATCATACAATAAGACGGATAACATTTACTGAATGATCAAGTGCAGACTAGCCTCACAGAATAAACTCGAAGCACAATCGTATTTTCAATTTTGAAAAAAAATATTGTGGAAATAACGAGAGAAATAGCGTGGTAAATTATGACCATTATATTTTTAGTCAAGTGGCCAATTCCCCAGTTTTTAAATTTTAGTTAAATATTTAAAATGTACCTAAAGGGACAAAATGAATATTAATGATTCGGCTGAATACTGGTCCCATTTAATATGATCGTACACTACCAATTTTCTCTTTAATTTTCAAATCATTTGTTCTGCTAGTTATTCAAGTCACTTGTTAGTAGATTGTGTGAATTTGAAACCGCTTTAAATAGGATTTTTAAACTTGAAGGCAGCAAGTTGAAAGGTCGACAAGTTGGGCAATTTTCAACCCAAGTCGGGCAAAAATATGCTCTTTGTTAATCAACACAACGAAATCACACATTTACATTCATTCGACGACTCGAACCATCGAACACGTATAGATGATTATCTGTGTGCATGTGTGTGTGTTGGGGGAGAGCCATTTTCAGTGTCTCTCTGCCCTCCTCTACCTCACATACCCATAAAATTTTGGCCCCGTAGTCAATGTGCATCATTTTATACAAATGCTGAAACGCCTGGTAATTATGACCAGTATTTTTTCAGGGCATGCTTGCACATGATAGTCTTCGCGATGAAACTGCCTTGGCAAAATATTATTATTTTTCCATGCTGTTTTTGTGTCTGACTTTTCGTTACAGAATCGGGTCGTTACTTATTTCGTAAATAACCCATCCTTCCATCATTAGATATTTCTAAAGTTGCCCGATCTCTCCATCAAAAGTCATGGTTGGCCTGTATTTTGTTTATACTTGGCCATGTGACGATTCTTGTATAGAATATGAAAATATTCAGTTCCGGGTGCAGGTGATCGCGATAATAATTTTAAACATGCAAAATCACGTATAGATGTTTTCTGTTTAGTTCAGCACAGTGGAACTACGGCTATAATTATCGTGGTAATGGATGGAACACAAATGTTAGACACAATACAACAGGTAATACATATACTGTAGCCATTGAAATACTAGGCGGAAATCTTATGTTAAATTGAATAAAAGAGTCCAGCGAATGACTTCTAAACCACATACACTGAAAAGCAAAAATTTCATTAGCTAGCATTTCTTTGTTTACAATAATACGTCCTTAGCGCATTTAAATGAATGAAGATGTTGTATTGTAAACAACAATGCGTTAGGTGCATGTTAGGTAATCAATGGTTCAATAAAATATCCATGCAGCGGTCCTTGAAGCGTTTCGCATAGTAAAATACTACTGGGGAATAGCGGTTATTTTCAATATTTTAAACTAGTACATCGAGGATGATACTAACCATGAATGATGGCCATTTTGTTATCCAGGGCGGAAAGTAATTTGTTCTTTGTTGATGCTCTATACAACAACGAGCTCTCGCCCTATTATACAGGGTGTATCAAAAAAGGTAATCCAACTTTGGCATGTAATCGCGCGCATAATATTTAGTTTATGACTTAAATTTTTCAGAAAAATAAAGAGCTAAAGAAGTGTTCGAAATCACGTTTTCCACCTTTGGGAATTATACGTCCTTCAAATTTTCAACCATTTGCCCAAATGATAGTTGCCTATTTGTGAAACGTTCAGCAATGCCAGTTCAGTCTGCCAATTTTCTGTTTCGTAAAATGTTCTAACCACCAAATTTCGTTGTATAATCGCCATTTTCACCGTTCCTAAATTTACCAAAACTTGATAAATAGCCCATGCGTTACGCCATCTTATTAAAATTCTTAAATATGAATCCGAAATGAGAATAATTTCAATAGGCAGACAACAGCTTTGCGCTCAACCCCCATGCAATGGTGGAAAAATGTGTTTTCGACCGGCAATTTTTAATCGTATCGTATTTGGCCATTTTTTAACGCAATGATACAAAAAATCATTTTCACAGCTAAAAGGTTGATTGGTATGAAAAAAGTAAATCTACAAATTAAATAATAAACGCACGACAACATGCTAAAGTTGGATTACCTTTTTTTTATACACTCTGTATACCGACCTCAACTGGCCCACTCCTTGCATTTTAGCCGGATCGTTTTTAGGGCGGGAGTCAGTTGAACTTAATAAATACGTGACATATAAAGAAACTTAACAGTTATTTAACGGCCACGTAATTCTCTGTTACAGCCAGACAGGCATAAATGCTAACTACCGCCGAAACCACAACTTCAATGTTGGTCACAACTGGCAAAACAGACAAACTAACTTCGGGTATAAGTGGAACTTTGGAAAACGTCGTCGTAGTATTGATATACAAGATGAAGTGTTTGAATTTCTAAAAATTGAACGAGAAGTAAGGTTTTTTCAATTTCTCATAATTTTTAATTAAATCAAAATTCCCTTGATTTTTAGTTTTACAACTTAGGCCTATACCTTTGGCTTAAAGGGCATTGGCAACAAAAAATTTTATTGTCTCATTTGAAAGAACGTCTAAAATTATTTGTAAAATCTTGTTACTGATTTTACATATCTTGCTTGGTTCTTGAAATATTTTGACTGAAAGCAATGAGCTGTCCACCATCTTGGATTATTGAGGATATGCATGTTACGTCACAAGTGGGGTCACGCTAGTTTTTTATCGTGACAGCCGGTGATCAATATGAGCCCGAAACTCGAGTTTTGGTTGCTATTTCAAATTTAGAATTGAATAAAAACGTTTTAAACAACTTTTGATTGTTACTCAGTAACTTAAAAGTAATTTTATAAGGCTAACCCCACTCCTGACGTCATCAAAACGATAGTTAATGAGGTTAAGAATTAATTCAAGATGGCGGACAGCTCATTGCTTTCAGTCAAAGTTACGAAAAATTTGTAACAAGATTTTTTAGATAGTAATTTTAGACGTTCTTTCAAATGAGACAATAAAAAATTTTGTTGCCAATGTCCTTTAAAGGCTTTTGGTGCATGCATGGTTATTATTATTATGTTAGCTAACTGAAATGATCAATTCATATTTGGTCTAAGAACAAAGTCTATATATATATAAAAACAATCCACTAATTCTTATGAAGCTGTAGGTTCGTATAGCTGTTGTATTTAGTTAATTTTTTAATAGTATTTTATTTCAACTTGTAACATAACTTCATTCCTGGATGAAATTTATATTAGGTATGCATGTGTAGTTAAAATGTTCGTTGTGATTTCTCCATATAGCCAAAGGCTTTCCTGAAGATACTTCAACTAGCTGTGGACATGTTTATCAAGACTTATCAATATCAAGTTCCCGAGTTGGAAATTCTCTCAGTCCTTGTTCCTGATGATCAAGTTACAAATGTCACAGTTGCTCAAGAAATTATCTGTGTTGTGAAGAAACTGCAAAAAATCTTGCCCAACAGTTTGGGAAATTTTGTAAGTAGTTTAAGTCACCCCAATTTCACATTTATTGAATTAAAATATATTTACATGGAAATAAACTATTCCAGCAAAGGAAATGAAACAGGAAATACGGGCACTTGCAATATAGTAGATGTTTTCTATAAGTTTGGAATCTCGACATACTAGCTGGACCTGAGAAGATTTACTTTTACAAGAATATTGAGGAACATTAGTTTTCAATTTCTCGCATATGCTTTAGGGGTTCTGGTTGCATTCAAAGCTAATTTGAAAATAATCTAGATCGCATTGCCGCCTATAATATACTTAATAGATAATTACTGAGGCCAACGGCATTCTTGAAAAAGAATGCCGTTGGCCTCAGTAATTATCTATTAAATAATTGCAGACCTGATGACATAATTTTTAATCAGGCTTTTTGTCAACCTATACATTTAAAAATTTAGAGAAAAACCAAAATGCAATGATTGAGGATCCCAGGAACATTTATTTTTTTTCTATTACTTTAGCTACATCTTTGTGGCAGAAGTATGTTCACAGTTTAAAATTTGGTGATAATTTTCTTATTCAGATTGTGAAGATGATCAAATATCATGGTCGCACATTTGATATTGAAAGTCTTGGAGATTTCTTCAGTGTTGATCCTGTACAGGAAACTGAAATTAAGTATGAAGAAGATTGTGAAGTAAGTTCGCGTAATTTTATAAGATTTTCGGCATCTTCAACAATGTAGGAACAGGTATTCCATTATGGGTTGGCAATGTCTACAAGGGAGATTCCCGTGATTGGTTGCGAAAACACCCCATCTTACTCCTCTACATTTACTCAGAATACCATTCCTCGAAGTTTGGTATCTGCCCACTGACTATGATATACAGTAATTGATTCATCTGATCTGCTTATACTACTCGTCGAACAACATGCCTTGAGATAATAGATTCTGAAGAGTTTTGCGCCGTTCTGTGCTTACATGTACCTTATGCTAACACTGGTCGCTAGACATGCGAGTTATCAGAAAACGTGAATTAGGTCCCGAAGAAACAAATCAGAGAAATGTAGCAAACGCTTTCCAATAATGGATGAATTTTGTTTAATTTCGCGCTCTCTATGCATTCATGCAAACCAGTTGCTACATGCAAGTACTGCATTTCTAGCTAGTCAAATGTGTGTATACTTTTGTAATATAAATGTGTTCCTTGTACTGTTCTGCCGGATTGATCGCCTAGCCGCTGTCATGCATTGCTTTTCATCTTGAATAGATCTCCACCTCTAAAAACATTTTGGAGCATTTTGATTGGTCAAAAAATTTGTATTTCTTGATGAGCAACGGGCTGGATTTTGTTTTTCGCCTCCAAATTTGATTTCCACCTCTGAAAACATTTTGAAGCAGTTTGATCATTCGAAAATATCACCCCAGGGGCAAAAGTCAATCTTACCCGAGTTTCGAAATGGCGTCAAGTATACTTGAATAAAAACAACAGAGAAATTTTTTGTTGATCCAACTTTGAAATTATATATCCACGCGATAGATTTCATACAAAAAATGTGATAAAATGCTAGCCTTTCCAAGCCTTGCGACTATTTTCTAGCGTTTCCGTTCGACGGCTGAAGTTAATAAATTAAAGTTTTACAAAATCTCTCTTCTGACTCGCGCGTTCGCCAAACATCGACGGCTCATATTTTTCGTTCTGTCTTTTTTTCCTGTTTTGCCCTCCCCCCCCCGAGCTAGTGAAAATTCCTTAGAAAAGGCACTGCGGAACAGTTGAATGTAATTTGATATTTAGGTATATAATCAGACGTTTGGCTTTTCATGCGCTAAAGGTTTTTATGGGACAAAGTCTTCGCTCAATAGACATTAAAGCCATTGGACATCGATTTTCCATAAGAGATCAATTGCGGTTCAATCATGGCATAACTGACAGTGCATGCATGTACTGCATGACGTGACTAATATCTCCAGTTCGTCAAAAATGATTCAAACACTTCTAAACCATTTCAATATCAATTTCTCTGTCAGGTTCCAGAAGTTCCAGCCACCAGCGAGTTAGTTCACGGTGCTAGACTGGTGGAAATGAAGACGTTTGTTGCCACTCTCATTACAGCTGCCATGGAATATCAACAGATGTTGGAAGCTTAATTTACTATTGTCAAAAATACATCAATACATAGTATCATCAATAAAGTATCAATCATAGTTTAAAACGTCGCATGTTTTGTGTAATAATATAGATTTTAGATGACAATACTAATGCATACTGCAGTTTGTGTTTAAGAAAAATAAATTGTATGTAATGTGTTTTTCATAAATAAAGCCTTAAAGTTTGCAATCAATGGAGTATGGGTAAAATATTATCCTAGATGCTACGAAAATTTTTATGCGTATTTACTTTTGACGATATTGTTTTCATATATTTGGGCCTGAACATTTAGCATGTCAACAATGAATGTGTGTTTTCGGTAAATTTCGCTATTAATAATATACATAAAAATGTTTCTGGAATCGAGTTAGAAGTATGTAAAATTACCGAAGCCTCTAGGATGAACGGAACTTTAGATTAACAAAATTATGCTGAAACAAAGTTAAATGTCATAGGTTATGTAACCGTAAACTGCTTCGTATTCACAACTTATCTGAGACTGAAAGGAAGTTAAGCTGAAACCAACAATAATATGCTGAAACGAGGTCAGTAGTACATCTGAGATAAGGTGTAACCAAGAGTATATAAGACGCGCGTTTCTCCAAACTTTATCATTATATTGCGTTGGAATCTGTCCACCGAAGTCAAAGCTTGTGCAGAAATCATCTTACACAGAATTGAAGAAATTGACTTATGATGAAGCTTGCCGTAATTTGCTTGTTCACCCTCGTGTTTTGTTTGGCAGCTGAATTCAGGTAAAACACACGACATTGCGGAATTACGTTTGTTTACGGTTTTATAATAGCCTTGTTTCGAATTTAGTTAAATTGCACACGTTTTTGAAATACACTTGCATGGTCTTTCTTTGAATTTGTGTTATGATACTGTACTTTATACAGAATGTATTTTATTGACATATTTGCGTGGGGTGTATGCATGTAATTGACGTGCATAGACCTAGCAGCTAGGGTAGATAATAATAATGATTTCTTGGTAATACACACACAGAGTGGCTCTTCGCCTACTAATATTCTATGTATACATGCAGATTATATACATGTAGTCTTGTAAATATGCTACTAAACTCGTGGAAACGAAATAACCAAATATTAAAAACTAATTAAAATGAAAAAACCAATCCCATGCACGATGAATAAAATTCTACTAATTTCTTGATATTACCTTCATCAGGAATAAAACGTTTTTGACTTCGCTACAAAATACGTTGTAGTCCGTACAATTCCTCATTTCAGTAGGTATAAACTTAAAGTTTTGCCGATTGGTCTTGAAATGTACTGCTAATTAACAGTAGATTATTTTTTTATTATACTCTGAGACTGTAGAGCTCGAATATTAAATATATAAATAAACTAAAGGCACTCAAAGATATAAATGCCAAAGATATAAATCTGAAACGTGGATTCTTGGATTCGTGTAAAACGTAGAAAAGCAATTTTCGGTCGCTTGCACATTGTAATATGTGCATCAGGCTGCCCACATCGACAAAGATAAAGATCTAATATTATTATATAGTTGCTTATATTTAAAAGCTGCGAATTGCTTGGGCTTGCTTTCGTCGCCGATAACTAATGTGTATACGAAGTTACGAACCATGTGGCATGTACTGAAAATATATAACACCCGAACAACTTGTTTTGCTAAGGGATTTTTTAGTTATGTCTATATGACGTGGCATTCTATATTGTTAAACATAGTCACGCAATCAAGCAGTCCTCATGCAAACGCAAGTTCAAATCAGGGGTTATTTTAAGGTGCAGTGCATGATAACCAATTTGTGCAGTGATTAATTAGATTTGTGCATGCAGTGATAAACGTAAATTTGTGCAGTAATAAATGTAATATTTAATATATAAAAATTGTTGTTATACTTTATAAGAAAAGAAGTGTACAGATTCTCATGACCAAGCATTGCATGCTTCTGTACCTAATATTTACGGGTTTTCTCTATGGAATATATCAGAATTTGTGTCTGAAAATCAAGATTTTTGAGCTCCAGAGGCTCAAAAATAAGAAAATTTCTGGAAGAAGACCCCCATGCAAGCCCCCCATTAAGTTCAATCGTTTCCAGTTAACAACCTCCTAGTTAGGAGGTTGTTAACGATAGTCTTTTTTCGTTGTGATGAATAGATGCATAATATTTTGGAGCAGATTCGAAGTTAGTACACAATCCCTATGCACAGCCAAGACATCGAACAGCTGACGTACAACGTTAGACATCGCTATACTGTATATATCCAAACAATTTATCATATCAACGATACATTCTGAACTGGTCATAGTCTGTATTAATATTAAAGGGAGATCCTTTAAGCCGGGTAATATTACCATAGTAGATAGAGGCTACCATAGTAAATAGAGCTAGGATACCATAATAGATAGAGGCACGTTGGTCAAAGCTTCCTGGCAGACAGCGGTCAATGCTACAATAATTTATGTTTGGTGATTTATTGCGTATTCCAGGTGGGTGCAATTGAAGAAATCGATGATCGATGAAAATCGATACCAACAATATCAATCGATATTAATTAATTTATTGATATTTAGTTGGAAATCGATAACCAATCGATAACCTCGATGTTTGTAATTATCGATTGGTATCGATTTTCACTTAAACTTGTTTGCGCTATAATTACTTTAAACAGCAAAATCACATATACTGTAGATAATATTTGCTTTTTAGTTCAGCACGGCTGAATAAACACAATTTTGATGTAAATGGCTATAATTATGGTGGTAATAGATGGAACACAAATGTGGGTCACGATCGTGCTAACAGGTAATCAATGCTTTGGCTATTGATATACTAGATGGAAACAATATTTCAGAATGAATAAAAGAGCCCAGCAAAATGACTTCTAACATATTATATTAAAAACCAAAAATTCATTAGTTAACATTTCGTTGTTACACATGCAATAAAACATCTTCAGAGCATGTAAACGAATAACATTTGTTGTATTGCAAACAACGAAACGTTAGGTAATCAATCGTTCAAATAAAATATCCAGTGGTCCTTGAAGGGTTTGCTCTTAAAATACCATTTGCAAATTTAAAATAATATTTCTCAAGTAATTGATGTTTCGTTTTATTTTAAAATAAATACATGGTAGACTGCATGCAGCTCTATATCATCGACATAATTTCATATATATGGACCTTGAAACCGTATATTAAATTTTCCATAATTAGTTCTTGCATTAGGGAGATAGTACGCCTTTTTTGCTGCAAATCTTGTATTATAGCTATTTGTCACAGATCTAGAGATATCAGTTTAATTTTTAATTATTCTCACTCAGCCACGTAATTCTCTATTACAGCCAAACAGGAATAAATGCTAACTACGGCAACAAACACAACTTCAATGCTGGTTACAACTGGAAGAACAAGGAAGCACCCGTGCAGTATAATTATAAGGGTAATAAATGGAACACAAATGTGAAACACGATATAAAAAACGGGTAATCAATATACTGTCGCTAATTGATACACTATATCTGGAAATCATATTCTATAATGAATAAATGATCCAAGCAAATTATTTTTAAACGACACGTAGGCCTATATTAATAAAAATTATTTAGCTAACGTTTCGCTTTTGTAATACAACATCTTCAGAGCATTTAGATGAATTTTACATGCTATAATTTAGAGCAATTACTCTGAAGATGTTGTATTGTAAACAACGAACCGATAGGTAATCCATGGTTCAATTAAATATATATCAAGCTGTTCTTGAAGCGTTTACGCAACTTGGGGAATGGAGGTTTTTCAATTACATTGAGGAAGATATTTGCCATGAATGATGGCCATTTTGTGATCCAAAATAAAAAGCAATTTGTTTTCTGGCTAATGGCTCTATAAATAAGAGTGCTCTTGCCCAATATTTACCTCGACTGACCAATTCCATTATAGCCGGATTGTTTTTGGCGTGTTAGTCAGTTAACTTAATTAATACGTCACAGATATAACGAATACGTCACGGCCATGCACGTAATTCTCTGTTACAGCAAAACAAGCTTAAATACCAACCGCGGCAACCTCAACATCGATGTTGGTTACAACTGGAAGAACAAAAACACTCACATTGGAGATTACACGTTGCCTGGAAAACGTCGTCGTAGTATTGATTTCCAGGATGAAGTGATGGAGTTTCTAAAGATTGAACAAGAAGTAACGTTTTTTCTCAATTTTTAGTCAAAACAAAATTTCTCTTGACTTTTGGTTCTACAACTCAGGCCTAAGCTCATGCACTTCGTGACGGTTATTTTCAAAGGACAAAGTCTAAATTCAAAACAATTTACTAAATAAATGTCTAGGCAACCATACACTCAAAGGTGTACTTCGGGAGTTTGTGCGAAAAAAACAAGAAAATAAATAGCGCCGAAAAAATTACAAATATATTTGCTCGTGTACGTGGATGAGACAGCAAATAATTGTTGTCTTTGCGCATTTCTGTGACAATTTTCTGTGATAAATATATGTATTCTCGTGTGGACGAGACAGCAAATAATTGTTGTCTTTGCGCCAAAATTGTTCCCATTGAGCTCTCTCTCTCTCTCTCTATATATATATATATATAGATAGATTTTCGCTTACCTCAAAACTTGTCTGCAACAGGCTGTTTCATCTGTAAAAGAATCATCAGGCAGTGACAAGTATCGAAAGAATACGAATATCTGTATATATGAGCGTGGTTTGGTTCACGAAATGCCAAAGAGTGCTCGATATCATATATATAGATATAGAGCAAATATATAGTTTTCGCTTACCTCAATGTAAGCCACTACAGCCTGTTTCACGCAATAAGCGATTATTGTGTGAAACAGGCTGTAGCGCGGATACCTTGAGGTAAGCGAAAACTATATATATCTGTATATATATATATATGGTGCTCACAGGAGCGAGTAAACAGCGGTCTGGAAACCACTGCCTTCTGCTAAATACATGCCACATTTTCCGTGACGAGTCATACACATGCACGAGCGCATATGACAATTTTTCATTGCTTTATAAAAACTGGCACGCCAGTTGCTCGTGTAGACGGGGCTTAATTATTAAAAATGTAGTTAACGATGTTTGTTATCATTTCTCCATATAGCCAAAGGCTTTTCTGAAAAAGCTTCAACTAGCTGTGAGCATGTTTATCAAGACTTATCAATATCAAGCTCCCGAGTTGGAAATTCTTTCAGTCTCTGTTCCTGATTATCAAGTAACAAATGTCACAGTTGCCCAAGAAATTGTCTGTGTTGTGAAAAAACTGAAAAAAATCTTGCCCAATAGTTTGGGAAATTTCGTAAGTAGTTTAAGTAACCCCAATTTCACATTTATTTAATTACTAGAAATACATGCATGCAGTAACCTCTCGCTACAGCTAAACAACGACAGTTCCTAAACATTTCTAAGCTTTTCGTTGCAAAATCTGCATGCAAAGGATGATTTGTTCAAAACCAGAATAGACTTAGTCAGAATGCGATCGTGAATGGGTAAAAAGAGGCTACGAGAGCTAGGGTTTTTTAATTGCTTAACTGGAAAATATGACAGTTGCACCAGAATTTTTACTACTGGAAATGGCATTCGGTAAATTAGTGGCCTACTGACCGAGTCTGTTTATATCTGGGTTTCAGACAAAATTTTGGCGGGGAAAACGATATTGAACCCCCCCCGCCCCTCCTCCAAAGGATATTACCATTTAAATGGAGTACTTGACGTAAATACTATGATTCTCCATTTTCGTTCAGTTCCGTGCCCTCCTCCTCGAAAGAATATTACCATTATACTAAGTGATTCCGTATTTCCGTTCAGTTCCGTGCCATGACAATTTTAATCATATTACGGTAATAGTTTGGAAGGAAAACAAAGGAAAACTGGAAGAAAATTTAAATATTAAGGAATTATATAAAGGAATTTTAAGGATTTCTGCAAGGATAAACAATGGAAATTTGTTTCAAACTGTGGAAACACTGTAGTCAATGGCAACACGATCAGTAAGAATTTTTTTTTTACAGTTTTTAGCGTACAAATTACACTACAAAACCGGCAATGTAGTTAAAATATTAATGGTTTTAACAATTGAATACTGAAATATATCATGTAGGTATGTTATTATGCATTCTAATATTTTATTTTAATCTAAAATTGAAAAATTCAATCGTCCGTTCAATATGAAACGTTTCGTAAAGTTCATAAAACTGCATTACCTATAATTAAAATTCCTTTTTTAAATGAAATCTTGCGGTTGAAAGTATACAATTCTCTCGTAAAAATGGTTCCGCTTTCCTTTTAATTTATAGCTTTTTGTAACATAAAATATAGGATACTTAAACTGGAATTAAACGAGACTGACTATTTATATAAAGCAACAGTTTTTAAAACAACAATGATAATATGCCATGAATAAATACATCAAGAATTATAACAAACTCGCCTTATATTTTACTTTTTTCGCTCATATATCTCTTCTTATCCTTTTATATAAAGCATGCAGAAGCGATAAAATTCGCCTCACAGCTCCTATGTGTAAAGTCCTTAAAAGCGATTTTGAAATATTCAGAATTTCTCATGTTTAAAATCTTCGCTCATTCCGCTCCTGACTGACCTGACAATAACAGCCCACGCGATGTCCACGAAAAGTTCACGAAATTCGCGAAAACGTTCACCCATGACACCCATGAAACATAGCCACACGCCAGGAACTTTGGTTTCGCATAGCTTTCCTTTTTTCCCGGGTGTAATAAATAGCCGAGCGGAATTAGTACCCTCGCACGGCGCTTCGCGCCGGCTCGGGGAAAATTTGTTTTAATAGAAATAATTTGTTTAAATGGAAATAAGGAAATACGGACACTTGCAATATAGTAGATGATTTCAATAAGTTTGGAGTCTCGACATATTAGCTGGATCTGAAAATATTTACACTTACAATAATATTAAGGAACATCAGTTTTCAATTTCTCGCATATGGCTTTAGCGTTTCTTGTTACATTCAAAGTTAATTGCTGCGGAGCGAGCGAGCCTGAAGCGAGCGAGCGTAGCAGCAGCCTAATGTGTGCAGAGAGTTTTTAAGTAAATTTTATTTAGCGCATGGAATTGTGGTCGTGCGCCCTTGATATGCGCAGAACACAAATTTTCAACTCGCTCAGTTCCGTGTGCTTTTCGATTTTGACGGACGGAATCTTCGAATTTTTATCGAATTTCTAAAGGTCCTAAAGCTTTTTCAAGTCTATTTTAACCATTCAAGGTAAGATATTTTGTTTCGTTTACATTTGTTTACTCCTTTTTGGAAAGTTGGCAATCTCAATTTATATATCTATGTCATGAAACGCTAAAAGCACACAATCGATCGCAGCTAGATTCAGTGTCTGTCTATATATAAACTATATATTCTGCTAATGTGCTATCGACTATGAGCTGTTAGTGCTGTAAAGCATGGAAGTCTTGCATAGAGATGTCTTTAAAAGGTTTTTCTATTCATTCGCGTTTGCTTTCTCTTGCTGATTTCCATATTTTGCATCAAGTGATGTTTCATGTATGCCGCTTGACGCTTGTGACTCCTGTGAATTTGACACAAAGTCACAGATATGCAATTGATCGTCTAAGTTGCCTGACTGAATCATTCTGATTTGTGCAAGGTTTGACCTATTAAATAGGCTACTGTAGGCATAGAAATATGTTTTTATTCCTATTTTACAATGGACTTAATATTTTTGTCCAGTCGCGTTCACATATTATTGTCAGAACAGACAATGTCTCAGTTCTGCGCGCACTAAGACAAATATTCGAATGGCAATGAGTTGAAATGAGTTGTACTTTACATGTAGGCGACTCACATATCCAGCAAAGTAAGAACAGAATGATGGAACAACGCTTTCGTTTTATAGATGTATATATTTTTAACGCTTTTATACACTACAAAAATATGCAAATTTCCTTGCGTGGCAGTGTCAAATTACTCATTGCAGTAAACATGGGTTTCATGTGGGGATTCTAGCCTCCTCCGCAGGCAACTCTTGGGGAAAAAACTTGTAATGTAGCGAATATTATCGAATTTACTGTTCTTCACATTCGATAACATTCGCTACATTACAAGATTATTACAAGTTTTTTTGCCCAAGAGTTGCCTGCGGACTGCGGAGGAGGCTATGGGGATTCATGTGGAAGAACAATACATGGAAAATATTGATATTTTGAAATAGATGTTACAAAATTTGATGACTTTCATGTTTCGTGATATATTTAGCTTGTCTCATCCTGCAAACTATGCTCGGGTATGCATCTACTGACAGCCCGCAAGCCACTGGGTCAATGCCAATAAATGGCAATAATTACCGTCTACTGAATATAATTTGTGTTGCATATTTGTTTGCATGTTTGTTTCAAGAAGCTATAAAAGAATAATAACAGTCCCCGCAGCATTCCCTACCTTGCAGGTACCCTAGTTTGACAACAATATAACTCGCACACGTATAATGGCCTAATTTATAGTCAGAAATTTTTATCTGCATATACAATTCAGAAACATTTTAAGGGGCAAATTAACTATAGGGTCACAGGAATATATTTTCTACGTCTGTGGTAAAAGCATGTTCACAGTATAAAGTTTGATAGTAATCTTTTTGTTCAGATTGTGAAGATGATCAAATATCAAGGTCGTGCATTTGGTATTGAAAGTCTCAAAGATTTCTTCAGTGTTGATTCTGTACAAGAAACTGAAATCGAGTATGAAAAAGATTGTGATGTAAGTTTACTGATATTTTACAGAATTTCATATATTTCTAGCATGACCAATTTAATGTATGGGAAGAACTCTTACATTATGGGTTGGAAAATGCCGACAAGCTTGGTTAGATTCCCATGCATGATTGGTTACGAAAATACTCAATCGTACTCCTCTACATTACTGAGATCACCATTTCTCGAAGATTGGTATCTGCTCATACAATACCTATTATAGTATTCATTCATGTAATCTGCTTATATTGTTCGTCGAACAATCATGCCTTCAGATAATATACCCAGTCAACGCATGTTTTTTCCCCTTTTTCAATCAATTCACGCACTTATACAACTTAAAGATTGATAAGTTTTGCTCCATTCTATGCTTATACTTTATCACTACACTGCAGCTAGACATGTAAATCCGAAAACGTAAATTGGGTCGCCAATAATCAAATCACAGAAATGTGACAAACGACCATTGATCGATGAATCTTGACAAAAGTTGGTTCTCTCTCTATGTGCATTTATACAAACCAATAGCTACATGTGTATGCAAGTACTGCATTAGTAGCTTGTAAAGTGTATGCACTTTTTGCCTGCACTAACTAATATTTTCAATGGGGTATGATAAAGAAAGCTTTGAATACATTGAAAAATATTGGATTTTTTGTCCAAGACCACCTTAGTTGTTGTCATGTTCATGTTAAATTAGCCTCCTCTTCGTAAATCCTCCTCCTCTTCGGCGAGTTCCCTGCCAAAAATCGACATGTCCACTCGTGGCCTTGGGCGGCTTTGGACGGTGGGTAGGTGGAGAAGAAAATATGGCGGATTTTATAGAGTGGGAATTAGATTGGACAGAAGAATTCAGATTTTTACGCGTTTGGAAGACGAGTTTAAACGTAGATATTCAAAAAAATAGATGTGGAAGTTTCCCTAAAACTATCAAAGATGGACAACGATATAATGAATATGTTTCATGGTTGTCTGGTTCCTTTTTTCTATACTTTAAGAACGTTTCATAATGAAACATTTCAAGGTTATTTTCTTTTTTTTAGTAGTTCGTATCCATGATGGCACGCTCATGCTGTTCTGAAAATGCGCGGCTGTAAATTACATTCCCGAAGTTGTAAAAGTTCAATATTTCCCTGGAGGAGAATGCCTCCAGACATCCTACTGAGAGCTCTTATATATCGCACAACGTTACATGAATTGACTAGTGAATGTGTCATCACATCTGAAGAACCCGGGCGATCTGGGCTAGGAGGAGCCCCGGACACCCACCTCCCCAAATTTATTTACTTTATCCTTCTGACGACACAGCGCTTTAGGCAGCAGTGTTTTGCCTGTACTTGCCTAAGATTTCAAATCCAGATGAAAGGATTGAGCGTAGCTTGCAGCCTATTAAAGCGTATGTCCACTTATTTTTTGATCCCAATAAAGTGGCTTTTCAGTGGGAGGATCAAGCCACTTTTAAGGCTTGATCCTCGTTTGAAATTAGAACGCCGGGAACGCCATTTCCTGCGTTTTAGGGAACTGATTTACCCTAAATTTTTGAAAATCAAAGTTGCATTTTATGGTTTCCTTCCAAACATCAGGGCTTAATTAGGTGAGTTATAAATAAGTTTAACAGCTCGGTGATGATTTCTGGTCTCTGTTAAGTTGTTAAAATCTACGTCCGTGTAGACCATTTGCAGAGTGTTGCGTAGTATTATAGATGCATATCCTCGTCTTAATATATATATTTTTTGAATTTTAGTCGGTCTTACATTATTCTTAAAGTTTCTATCTGGTTTCATGCTTTTGGGCGGGCGGCGGGCGCCCGCAGCCTGTACTTTTTTAGTCGTGCTCTTTCTAAGGCCAAATACCACGAGAGCGCGGGGCATTACAGGCGCGAGATTCGTGAGATTTATGCCGATTCTTCACACATGATTAATCTGAAACTGCTAGCGCATATACAAAAGTTAACGTAAAAGCCCATTTTTAAAAATCCAAAGGGCCTTAAAAACCACTGGGCTACTTCGCGGTAAATCCTACTTGCCAGTCCACCCCTGCATCATGGTACATATACAAGGGAATGTATAATATTATACTTAGGAAAGTTGTGCGAGACATACCTCCACATAAATTTTTCGTCCTGTATGGCCCTTAATTAACACGCATGTTTACACATATTAATCTTGTAGTACAACCCACAGTACAACAGCAGGGATGGATCCTGCTTGATCTGGCAGGGGGGGGTGCTATAAGTTGGGCGTTTGTCATGAAGCCGGGCATGACCAGGAGCCTAACATATGTCTAAACATTGTGGGGGGGGGTTCGTTTTTCCTGATGAAAGGGCGTGGTTATGAGAGCCCCCAGAAAGTCTTTCCATTTCTATTGCTTCACTAGGCTGCTAGTGACGAATGCACAGGTAGTAAAAGGTAGAAGGGCTGTAGGGGGGTAAGGGGGCATCCTCGCCCAGAAAATTTTGAAATCTAGAGTCTCTGAAACGCCATTTCGTGCACTTTGGGGGAAGATTTTACAGAATTCTGATGGTCAGAAAACGTTGTATATTAGATTAGCAATTTGTTTTTAAATTGCCCCAACTGGTCTTTGAGGACTGGTCTTCAACTGATCTGAATGGTTTTTTGCCTGACAAAATTTGCCCTACAAAATTTCCATTTTCAAACTTTGGGGGTGTCTCACGCCCCCAATCTCCCCTCAGTAGTTACGCCCCTGGGCGTGACCGTCGATCGAGGCAGGGTGCATCGTCACATCAATGGTGAAAGAGACCCCCAAAGGCCCAATTATTGTATTTTTGTTTCATAATTGCCTTGCTAAATCCTAAATTTGGATTTGATACAGAAATTGGCACCCCCCCTGGCCAAGGCTAGGGGGGGTGCGCACCTCCCTGCACCCCCCAGTGAATCCATCCCTGGTACAACCCCCCCTCATTGTTTGTGGAATGTCTGCCCCTGTCAGTAAAACATTATGTATAAGAATTGTGAATTAAAATATAAGTAAGTTATTATTGAATATAGATAATGAAAATTGTCTTATTCTCCATCGCAAGTCATTCACATACACGAAGATCCAGCGTAAAATTGCGTCATCTATAGATATCTGAGAGGACTATATAGTTTTAAACATTTCTCTTAAGGGGGTTCTTCATTTTTAAAAGCATCGAAAAAAATGGTGGTCCTACCCCCACCCTAGGGTATAAAAGATGTACGGTCGCCTGTGGAGGTCACGGACATTCTCGTCGGAAAATTTTGAAATTTAGGATCTCAGGAATGGAGAATTCCTGCATTTTGGAAGACTATTTGGCAGTAATAGTTACGCATATTTCACTCAGTTTATTCTTTTTGTGGGCCCCCAGTTTAGCTGGGATGCCTTTGCCCTGCTCCCATCTCCTCCCTGGGCAATACAGTTGTTCTGCTAAAGTACAAGCACAAAATACGCCATGTCATAATGAACGGATCGAGTTGAATAAAATGAACTAGCCTTTACCCTCTCCTTTGGTAGCGAAGCAAATTTATTATACTTATTCATTCTTTGCACTTTCAGTGATGTGTATCTATTCAGTTGTTCAGAAACTTACTGTAGAAATTAAAAGTCAAAAGATGAATATTCCATATTTATAGACCTTATGCATAATCGCAATTGGGCCCCCATATCCTAGGAAACCGGAATAAACGGGGGGAAACCACTGCCAAAAGCTTTTTACCTGCCGGCAATCGTAGTATAGGAGTGATAAAAAACGTGAATAAAATATCAGTGTTTACGTTTCCAGTCTCAATTTTGTTGCGCAACCACAACTTGTACTTGGGTTATACCTGTTGCCATTTTTTTCAACATATACAGAATATAATATCAAGTGCATTATACTCTCTAGTGAACTTTTCAACAAATTATGTGCGTACGGTGTTTACTGTTTACAACGACGACGCATCTGGTAAAATTTACAGAATGGTCGACTTAAAATCTGTTAACAATCAGATAATTTATGTAAAAAAACTAACCATGAAAGTTGAAGAACTGCTTTTGTGAAAATATATGGTCATATTTCTGAAATATTTACAGTAAAAGATGCTAAGTCAATTCAACAAAGCCAAAGGAAACCTTTGTTTTGTTGTATGAAAGTTATATCAACAACCAATGTTCAACAACGCAACAAAACTTTATAAAAAATTGATATTACAACTCACTCAGTTAATGTAGCTTTCATATCTTCAAACTTCTTATTACTATATTGATTAAATTTAATAATTCATTAATTCACACCAAAGAACATATGAAAGATAAACTGTCTTGATCAGCTTCCACTCAAAATTTTCATTATGAGGCACTATATAGCGACACCCGAGGCGACACCACTCAAGTCTGTGGATCCTGTCCCTAATAATTTTAGCACCTAAGAGTTTTAGCACTGACAGCACTGTGTACGTAATTTCTAAAAACTAAAGGCAGTATGACATGAACTCTCATGCGCAGCACTCAATGTAACTGAAAGTCAGAGAACAAGTAGATATAAAAACGTTGTTCTTATACAAGGTGGTCATTAGTATGTGTGTACATATTTTGTTAATTGAATTGTGTTGCCATTATTGGAGCAGCACACATAATTTTTTAATTGACTTTTCGATTTAGAATTGGGGGAGGGAAGGGGGGGGGGAGAGGTCGGTCTGAATTATGAGTCGGTCTCATTTCGAGACTTCGAGGGGTCGGTCTCATTTCGAGGGGGGTGGGTAATTAAAAAAGGCCCTGTAAGGCACTTCTAACGTTCATTTGAACCACACAAATATCACTTCGACTCTGAAAGGGTTATAAATGTTACATTTGCTAACAAGAATGTTTAGCAATTTCAATTTAACTATGAAATCTATTCGTAACTGGCCCAAACAGCTTTCAATTGCCTTTATTGTCCTTGTTTTTAGTAAATTTTTCAAATGCAAGCATTTTTTAGAAAGGATCAAAGAATGATGTTGAGGCAATGCGTGTATGCTACACTCCAGTAATTCTGCTCTAGTCTATTGACCAACTGCTTACGTACGTACTCAGGAACGCATAGTATTTGAAAATTAGAACGTATTGTTTCTTATATATTTTAACCAACAACAAATTTGCGTTGCACGTTTTATAATTTCAGCACATAGTCTCAACGCATAATTTCCCAATATTTTTTTACCAACAACAAACCATTTTTTGACCAACTTTTTAATATTTAGAATTATTGGGGGGTCGTCACACCCCCCCCCCCCCGCACGCCCCTGACCGAGGCGACTAATTGTTTTAGTAGAAATTTCAAAGAGAAAAACAAACACAGAAAGTTATGAGATCAGTTGAAAAGGCTATAGGACAAAATTCAGCGCTTTTCTCAGCGGCCGGTTATTAAAAACATGCCGGCAAAAGCAACACTCGCGACGAGTGTCAAAAACATATCGAAGCGAAACAAAAACAAACAATTTCGTGAGAAAAATACTTTGGAAGGGCTCAAATACAAAGTAGAATGGTTTTAAAAATATATCACAGCTAGGTTTTTGCTGAATATAACGATATAAATGAGGATAAAACGAATAATTTTCAAAATAAACACTTGAGTGGTTGAGCCGTATGGAAAAAGTTTTATACATGTACATTTCAACAGCGAGAAAACGCTGCCTTTCATGGAAGAAAAATAGTGTATTTGTTATCGCTTACCTTTAAAAATGTCAAAAATATATCCTCCTTGAATTTAGCGGCAGTTTTTTTCATTCAAAACTTTGAATCAGGCTAAAAAAACCGATTTTTGTTTTAAATTCGGCAGCTTGCGAAGAAGCCATTTTGAAAAAGTGATAGTCACTGGCACAGAGTAGAAACTATACAGAGGTCCTCCTTTGCTTCATCATAATCACAGAATACGGAGACGAACGTCTCCGTATTCTGTGTCATAATGACGCGGTCTCCAACTTGTAGATGGTATCCAAATATACCAACGCGAAAGAGAACATCTTAGCTTTGGTAGTTGCTACTTTGCGTCGGTCAACAACGTTATCGTGGCGTGTCTTGGTTGGGAGTTTGATTCGCTGCTTCTATTGCTTCTTTCATGCACCTGTTCAACCGTTCGACATTTCCCTTTGCCCGAGGCCACTCAGGTGTTACATACTTCAAAACGAATCCTTATTTGGAAGCATATGCTTTGATCTCAGTTGACTGAAAGGGTTGGCCGTTATCCGACTGGCATACCTCCGGTATTCCGTTGTTGGCGAATGTACCTTTCATCTCCATGATTGTGGTTGTGGCGGTGGGTGCTTTCCTAAAGAACGCGATTTTGGGCCAGTGAGTATATATGTCGATCATCACGAATATATATATATATTCACCGTTGTGGTATGGTCCTTGAAAGTCCATTTCGACAAATTGCCATGGTCCTTTGGAAGTTCTGATAGCTTAATTGGTTCGTGGTAGCGACTTGGCTGTGTTGCCACTATTAAGGTGTGGCCCTTACATTTGACTATTAAGGTGTGGCCCTTACAGGGGCTTCGATGGCGCAGTCGCCAGAGCAAGCGTCTTTCACCTCTGTGACCCAAGTTAGACTGCTAAACATTTGACTATTAAGGGGTGGCCCTTACAGGGGCTTCGGTGGCGCAGTCGTCAGAGCAAGTGTCTTTCACCTCTGTGACCCAAGTTAGACTGCCAAACATTGGGACTATTAAGGACTTTCACCTCTGAGATCATGGGTTCGATTCCGGATTCGACTCATGACACTTATGTGAAAAGAGTCAGTCAGCGCTGTACAGAAAGTCGTGGGTCTTCTCCGGGTAGTCCGGTTTCCTCCCACAGGGAATGTTGACAGGGCGGGTTTGGATAAGCCCCAAACTAACCCTTCCATCGTAGCTGTTCTCCCTCATCAGACACAAGTCATATGGTGACCACCAGAGGCGCCTTTATTAAGTCGAGCTGCGTCCTTCGCAATTCAGCTCAGCTCTCAGCTTCAAGTAAGGAATGGATGATTAGCACACCCCCACTTACTTACTCGACCTACCCTCTAGGGACAAGAAATATATAAAACGTTTTTACCACATTTTTAGAAGAAGCCAATGGTGATCTGGGCCTTATCTGCAGACAGAAAATATCTCTTATTCAAAAACAGTGCACTACAGACTTGTTGGGTTGTATATGTTATAGAATTGTGTGATAGTTTCTTGGATCCTTTTACAATTAAAAGTGTACCCCAAACATTATTAATTCAGGACTTACAGCCCATATCGTATCGTACCGAAGCGTATTTCTTTGTTTTCTGAGCACTCGGATAGAACTAATAGCTTCGGGTCTTGAGGATCAATCTACCTAAAATATTCAACAAGAACTTCGACGTTTCGAGCGAAGTATTGCGCAATAAATGTCCGTCACAGAAAAAAAACAAGTGTGTACAATAGATAAAGTATTTTCAGAAAGCATTATGCTCGAGGGTTTGCATCAAAGTACCTGAAAACTAAAACACGAACTTCGACGTGGTTGAATTTTTCAGGTAGATTAATCTTAAAGACCCGAAGCTTATTGTATAGACGCTACCTTCACTGGTACCACAAGTTCAAGATATAACTAATGACTTCGACACAAAAGAAAATATGATACGTTCCGGTACGATAGGATTGAAATGGAATGACTTAAACCTTGTCCTTAAGGCAGGCTATATACGCCGTGAAAACCGTTTCAAAATCATTTTATTCGACTATTAATTGCTACCGCAATTTATTGCTACCGCAATTGGATAGTCATTGCAGTGAACTTAGTTTCTATTATGAGTATGTTTTATAGTAAACTAAGCAAACTGCAGATAAATAATTTGGTTATATATATATTATATCCAATCTTATTTACAATTCGGTGGGTAATATCTGTAACCTTGAGTTGGACAGGCCTTTTTGACAAATCTATACATAGTCTTGCTTGAACAGGCAACCTATAGAAGAAAGGTCTATTTGCCCGTTACATAAATATATCTACATGTATATGTGGGTTAATTTTAGTTAAGTGTTTTATATGGTTTTGTATGGTGCTTTGGTGCTGTATACTTTATGTTGGTCGACTTCAAATGCATTGACACTTGTGGAAGCAAGCAAACGATGCTAAATGTTTCATTGCATGTATTTGCCACCAAACACAAGGTGAATACATACAGTGAATACTTTAGTTACTCTCGAACTATTATATAGTTGTGATTATACTGAAGTTAAAATCTACTCCTGATAGTAACGATCAACTCACAGTTGAGATGTTTAACAATGTTCATAATATCCATACGTCAAGTTGTAATTATTGAAGCAAGCAAAGTGAAGATCTTTTCTTTTATACGGTGAGAAGTTCTTCTCAAACGTACACAGAGAATTACCACATGGAGCAATCTAATGAATAACAATCAGAGTGCTTTATCAGTTTGACTCTACCAAACACCGCAGACAGATAGAATTATCCTGTTAAGTAAAGTTTGTGTAGTTTAGGTTTCCTCCCAAACTTAAGGGATGACCTTTACTGGACCTCTAGGGAGAACAGTTTAGAACTGATAGAGCTATCCAGTATGAATAAAGATAGTTTAGTTTAGGTTTCCTCCTGTAGTAACACTGGTCACTGGAACAATAAGAAATTACCCTTACTGGACCTCTATAGAGAACAGTTTAGAACTGATAGAGCTATCCAGTATGAATAAAGTTAGTTTAGTTTAGATTTCCTCCTGTAGTAACACTGGATCAATAAGAGATGATCCTTATACTGGACCTCTAGAGTGAGAACAGTTTATAACTGATATAGCCATAGAGTGTAAATATACTAAACTTGGTTTAGTTACACTAAGACAACTTTCATGCAATAAGGATATAAGAGGGCAGATTGTTGTTGTTTGAAACGTTTTCTCAAATACTCACAGAATTTCCAAACAATGTCATGATAAACCTTCCAGGTTTAAAAATATTCAGAATCTTTTCTATCAAGTCTTTCAGTGAATCCTGCATGGTAAGAGAGAGTGATTAGTTGATGGTGTTCGTGGCTGGAATATTCGAACAGTTGCAGTTGCCAAAAATGCAACCAGTTTAATGGAGGGCACGTGGAGACAGTCAGTGTCATGAATATAGTCTGGTTACCCCATTAATAAAACTCAACAGTTCTCCCCTGATGAGTAAAATCATCTTGTGTAAGGTAAGATAATACCACGGTAGTGGAGGGCAAGCAGCTTAGAGTGGATTGCAACTTAGTGGGTTAACCCATTAACTGGCAGTACCCTACCACTAAAGAAGGGCGCATTTGGGCACATTGCAAGCTAATGGGTTAACAAGAGACACTGGCAGATAGTTTCGTTAACCCTTTAACTGGCAGTACCCTACCACTGACAAGTAAAATCGTCTGGCGTTAGAGAGAGTAAAACACTAAAGTTGGGCGCATCTTGGCATATTGCAAGCTAATGGGTTAACGATAAACTTTCACTTACAAACTTGACATTTGTCTCAAAACTTGCATACGAAAATTCCTCTTGTGGCGTTACGTGGATGGTAAAATATGAGTCCTAAGTTAAGAAATAAAGCAGAATATTGCAGATAGAACTGAGATAGTTACAATCATAAAAACGTGGGAGTCCAGTGTCGATAGTATTGTACAATAAACTGTCGAGCTTTGTGTCTGAACTAGCTGAGAAAGATTATTAAAAACACTTCCAAAGTTCAGACACAAACCACGGCAGCTTATTATAGAATATTACCTGAAATAAACCCCCATGTTTGAGATATCTTTTTCAGGTAGTTCAGACACAAACCACGAGAGTATATGTAAGCGATTCATCATTCATCATTGAATGTCAGGAACAATAAAATATAGTAGCTTTATAAAATAGTTGAACCTCTCCTTGTGAACACCTCTTTAATATAAATTGTTATTTATTCTTTCTAAAAATAACCTCTCCAATACGGATTGGTGTCTGTATTAGAGAGGTTCGAATGTACCCTAAACCCTAAACGAATAAACCTTACATTCAAAATTCCATTAGCAGAATATCCACATGGTTCAAATATGACATCGTCAATTGTAGTGCCAGGAATCAGGTCACTTATACCAACACTCTGAATTGAAAGAAATGAACGTGAAACTTTCAAAGGGCAAATTATTATAAATAAAATTTTGGCATCTTGCCCCCACATAACAATGTTTCTGTAAATGGAAATTTTCGTCTACAGTATCGCTCAGGTACAACTTTTAAAGGCATTCTAATTTGCCAATTTGCAATTCATCTAATGACATCATATCCGGCAACTTCTCCACTGAAAAAGTTGTTCAGGATGAGGTTTTTTTACTATAAATTTACTATACTATACTATACCATACTATCTTACTAACTACAATACAGTACTGGACTTACCTTAGAGAGTTCCTTGGCATCTTCGTAATAACCTTTATAATATTGTTTTAAAATACTGGGATCAAGGTCATTCATTAAAATCTGAATAACATGTTAAGAAATTTTATCAGAACATTTTTTTTCTTGAGCAAAGCAGGTACGTGGCCTTTTCATGAAATGTCCAATTGTTTTTAATCCTTTTCAGGTAGTTCAGATACAAACCATGACAGCCAATTGTAGAATACTACCTACCCAGGACCCTCACATTTGAGATCATATCTTTTTCAGGTAGTTCAGACACAAACCACGCCAGCTTGCTGTAGAATACTGCCTATACTGGACCACCATGTTTGAGATATAGTTTTCAGGTAGTTCAGACACAAACCACGAAAGCATAGTGTAGAATACTATCTACACTGGACCTCCACGTTTGAGATATCTTTTTCAGGTAGTTCAGACACAAACCTGCATGACAGCTTATTGTAGAATACTACCTACACTGGACCTCCACATTTGAGATATCTTTTTCAGGTAGTTCAGACACATGTATGTATATAGTTTTTGCTCGAAATATCCACCTTCAAAAATCTTCAACCTTCTGTTATAAACTAAACATTCTATTAAAATAAGGATACTTCTAAGGTCTGATCGGGGATTTTCAATCCATCAGTGTAGTTATCAATAGTGAACAAATGCCAGCAATTGCCACTGTTTTGTCTGCCTAGCGTGTACGCCCCACCACCTGCAGTACAAACACATTAAGTTATTACATGATATGTTTTCACTCGGGTTTGTTTGTTTGTTTGTGTGTGTGTGTGTGTGTTTGTTTGTTTGTTTGTTTGTTTGTTTGTTTGTTTGTTTGTCTGTGAGCAAATAGATTTTAACAGTGGCAAAATAATTGATAAAGGCAACTATTGGCACAGAAAAACACTTGAATCCTGGCACACTGCATGTACAAAAAACTCTGACAACAACTCAAAACATTTGCCGGAACAATACTCAGGGCTCGCAAAATTTTAGAAAAAGTGATTGCCCTTGGGCAAGTCACACCAAAAATTTGGTTGCCCAGAGCTATTTCTGGCTTGCCCAACTCAATTAAGCGAAAAATGAACCGCAACAATGTATATCGACCTGGAAGCCGTGGCTATGTTTTATCTCGTGAGTTGCGTGGTGAATTAAATTTACCCCTCGCGATTAACACACGCTCATGCGAACGGGCATAGTCTGGGTACGAGATTGACATGCTCACTGAAATGGCGTACGGGGAAATTTATTTTATCTCTCATCAATTAAACCCTTTGATATGAACAAATTTATTGTTCAATTTCAATACATTTGTCAAATCAACTTTTCACACGGCTTTATTAAATGCAAGACTTGTAAAAGTATGTTTTTAATCGTGGTCTTAACCTAATTTCTGGTTGCCCGTCGGGACATAAGTCAAGAGATTTTGGTTGCCCCGGAACATAGGGAAGGCGATTTTGCGAGCCCTGAATACCGCTTTTTACTTAGCAAGAAACTTTGAACATTGTTATGTAATATTAGTCATCAATCTTGTATGCAAGCGGAATTGTCACTAATTGTCATTTTTTGTATCTATATGTAATTGTATACCGGTGTTATTATCACACTATTAATTCGAATCTACCAGTCGAAGACTGCAGACTGCCAGTCGAAAGCTCGTAACTTTAATAAATATTTATAACCAGAGAACGTTTACAAACTTAATATGAATCATCCTGGTTTCACTTCAAACATTTTTAAATGTCTGTGAGCAGTTGATAATTCAAAAAACCAAGGACAAATCGATTCAATTTCGGTTCAATTTGGATCAAAATTGGATGGGTAATTGACAGCCACCACAATTTTAATAAACCATACCGTAGACAAAAAAGTTGACTGTTGTGTAAAACTACCTGAAAAATACAATGAGAACTTCGACGTTTCGAGCGAAGGACCTTCGTCTGGAAGTTAGTAGAATGGGTCGGGAGAAAACATGTGCTTTTATAGTGAATACAAAAGCGATCACGTGATAAAAAATAAACCAATCAGATGGATTTAATCAAAAACAAACTATAAACAAAATATGGAAATCACATCACAAAATATATTAGCATATAAGGACCAGCGAACAAAGATAACAAAGCAAGAAAGACAGAAAATAAGGAACGAAATATTAGAGGAGGTGAGATGTAGAGGAGGTGAGATGTAGAGTATCTGCTGATGGCAGGCATCAACAGATAGGAGTTAAATGTAAGAGAGGCGCTCATTAATGCCGAGAGGATGAATGGTGCCAAGTTGGGAAATGAGACGCATTTCTTGGCTTTTGCGGCTATCATTACTACCAGAAATAGGACACAGAGCTCTGAAACACTGTGATTGCCAGTGTTGAAAAGTCTGGCAACAGGTTGTTCAGCATCATTGTTTACGACAGCACGACGATGCTCACCAAACCTTATCCTTAAATATCTACCAGTTTCACCAATATAGAGCATCCCAGATTTACTGCATGAAATACAGTAGATGAGATGAGAGGAGGTGCACGTGAAATGGTGCTTAATGGTGTACTTAGATTTTGGTGCCGAAATTGTAGTGGAAGAATCTATATACTTACAGGTTTTACACAGCTTCACACCACAAGGAAACGTGCCATTAGGTGACGACGAGTCCTGTGGTAGAGAGCTGTGGACTAGGGTTTCACGGATATTTTTACTATGTCGAAACGAGACTAAGGGATTATTGGTGAAAATGGAAGATGTTTCAGGGTCGTTTTTCAAAAAAAAATTCTTCCTAATGACATCCCTTACTTTCAAATTGAAGGGATGGTAACCGAGAACTAGGCGTATTTTGTTGTTGGGAACATTAGACACAGCGTCTCTAAGGGTTTCAGATCGGGGAATATTGGAGGCCTTCGAAAAGGCAGTATTGTGGTGTACGTGGTGTAGCCATGGGAATGTAAGTGGTGTAGCCATGGGAACCAAAATGGTCACAACTATGCCAATTTATTCGTTGGTTTTGTGGAAAAGCAGATCTTCGAGCAATACACTGATCCCATACCTGATTACCTTGGTAGGTACATTGATGACTGTCTCGGCAAAGCATCTTGTTCCCGCGGAGAGTTGGAGAAGTTTATTAACTTTGTTAATAATGGAACCAAAGTAAGTGGTGTAGCCATGGGAACTAAAATGGGTCCCAACTATGCCAATTTATTCGTTGGTTTTGTGGAAAAGCAGATATTCGAGCAATACACTGATCCCATACCTGATTACCTTCATTGGTACGTACATTGATGACTGTCTCGGCAAAGCATCTTGTTCCCGCGGAGAGTTGGAGAAGTTTATTAACTTTGTTAATAACTTCCACCCAGCACTCAGGAGATCAGTGAGACAAGTGTATCGTTCTTAGATATACTTGTATCTATCAATGGCAATAGACTTGTTACTTCTGTGTTCAACAAGCCGACTGACTCCCATAGCTATTTTCTCTTTACTTCTTCCCACCCCAACCACACTAAAAGGTCTATTCGCTTCTCTCAGTTCCTTCGCCTTCGCCGCATTTGCAGTGAAGATGAGGACTTCCATTCCAAAAGTCAGGAAATGAGAAACTTTTTTGTCCAACGCGGTTATCCAACCCCTCTCTTAGATACTGCCTTTTCGAAGGCCTCCAATATTCCCCGATCTGAAACCCTTAGAGACGCTGTGTCTAATGTTCCCAACAACACGCCTAGTTATCGGTTACCATCCCTTCAATTTCAAAGTAAGGGATGTCATTAGGGACCGGTCATTATTTATGGCAGGGGTGGGGGCTGAAGAGAAAATGTTTTAAAGCCAAAAAAATTTTCCCACCCCACCTTTTTTGTACCAAAAATTTTTTTACCCCATATTTTATAGAAGGTTAAAAAATAAATTACCGAGATAGTGGTGAAGCTGCCGATGGTAGCGATGAGGATGGTATTATTGACATTTTGACGGATGATGACATAGACTGATGATAACATTTCATGTTTGATTTGATATGCTAATGATTAAAAGATTAATATTGTTAATTTTCTTTACCCCACCTTTCTCCTTCTCATTTTTTATTTTACCCGACCCCAGACCTGCCTAATTTTTTAGTTACCCCACCATTTTCTCTTCGGCCCCCACCCCAGCCATAAATAATGACCGGTCCCTTAGGAAGAATTTTCATATCTTGAAAAACGACCCTGAAACATCTTCCATTTTCACCAATAATCCCTTAGTCTCGTTTCGACATAGTAAAAATATCCGTGAAACCCTAGACCCTAGTTCTCTACCACAGGACTCGTCGTCACCTAATGGCACGTTTCCTTGTGGTGTGAAGCTGTGTAAAACCTGTAAGTATATTAATATAGATTCTTGCACTACAATTTCGGCACCAAAATCTAAGTACACCATTAAGCACCATTTCATGTGCACCTCCTCTCATCTCATCTACTGTATTTCATGCAGTAAATGTTGGATGCTCTATATTGGTGAAACTGGTAGATATTTAAGGATAAGGTTTGGTGAGCATCGTCGTGCTGTCGTACACAATGATGCTGAACAACCTGTTGCCAGACTTTTCAACACTGGCAATCACAGTGTTTCAGATATGAAAATTCGAGCTCCGTGTCCTATTTCTGGTAGTAATGATAGCCGCAAAAGCCAAGAAATGCGTCTCATTTCCCAACTTGGCACCATTCATCCTCTCGGCATTAATGAGCGCCTCTCTTACATTTAACTCCTATCTGTTTATGCCTGCCATCAGCAGATACTCTACATCTCACCTCCTCTAATATTTCGTTCCTTATTTTCTGTCTTTCTTGCTTTGTTATCTTTGTTCGCTGCTCCTTATATGCTAATATATTTTGTGGTGTGATTTCCATATTTTGTTTATAGTTTGTTTTGATTAAATCCATCTGATTGGTTTATATTTTATCACGTGATCGCTTTTGTATTCACTATAAAAGCACATGTTTTTCCCCGACCCATTCTACTAACTTCCAGACGAAGGGCCTTCGCTCGAAACGTCGAAGTTCTCATTGTATTTTTCAGGTAGTTTTACACAACAGTCAACCGCCGTATAGATTCTTTTACAGCATAGAGTAAATAGAAAGTGTTTGATAACCATTGGCAAAAATTGCTGACGATAATTTCATTTTCGACGGCATTATCAGTAGCAATAATTGCCATTTGCTGCCAAAGATTGCGAGGACTGATTTACAAAGGTTTGCAAAAAGTAAAATCCATAGCAAATATATTTTAATATATGACAAATAATACTTCAAAAAAACCGGATGCATCACTTTGGGGCACATGGCATATTTCATTTGCACCAGCCCCCCCCCCTACTTATTAATGACCGGTCCCTAATTTAGATACTTTTTCTGAAATGATCTGAAATCTAGATCACTAGATTAGGGCTGTTGTCTTTGATATACAGTCCAAGGTTTGTATAATTTTAATGTATTACATTTGATGCTTACATGCTGCATTTTTAATAATTTGAACAGAAGTTGTACAGTATGCCACTGCTTACAGCCAATGGTCTACACCATCACCATTTTGAGTGTAGCCATGTAGCATTGAATTTTACTGAGCAAAAGGGTTTTGCCCAAGAGTGGCAATGAAGGGGTGAGGGCAATGCCCAAGTAACTTAGTGTAATAGTGTTCACCGCGGCTTTAATATACTTCAATATTAAGTAGTCGAGGCTTAGCAGGTTAGCAGCATATACACTACCGTGTGTTGTGGCTGTTCTGCACAAATATTGTTTACAAAATATGCCTGTACAAAGATAGTATGGGGCCATGAATGTCATGTGGATGGCCACAATTTTTAAAGGTCAATCGAAAGCATGTGCAACTGATTTTCCAAAGACTAAAATAAAGTAAAAGTCTCATTAACTAATAAACAGCAACTAAACGTCCCTACCATGGATTTCTGTCAAGGAAGAAGCTATAAACCAATGATATATTTCTGAATGTGTCGAAGTCTAGTGACCTGGACTTCATCAATAAAAACGCTCAATAATTACTAAACTTTCCAAATAAACTTTAAAAGAATCAGCCAGATGGTTCTGTCGAGTGCTAGTTTAGTTACCCTTTATAATCTGGCTTCAAAATGTTAAAAACATTTATTTTTAAGCAGTTATTATTGGCCATAGCGATATCAGGGTCGTTTCGACCGAGTCAGATATTTCGCTTGGTCAGAAATGTCGCAGAGGTCAGAAATTTCGCTTGACACCGGGCTGAAGAGAGTTGAATGCATAATCAGTGCATGTATAATTTACGCATTAATACTTTATTATGCATTATAATTTATGCATGTATAATTTATGACTTAATTTCCTGGTGGAGGTATGCAATCTCTGAATGCCTTCTAGTTATTTGTATAGTCTCATACCTGGGAAAAACTCATCCAACACATCAACCTATTTCAAATACACAAAAATAATGCATGCTGGCTTTATTTCTTGACAGAATTACAGATTTTAAAGGTGTTGAAAACACACTGTACTTAAAACTCACCTCTTGCTGAAAGTTTTGGTGTGGTGCTTGTTGTAAATGTGGTTGTGCAAAACTTTTTCGAGAATAAAACACGTTCTAGAAATTATACAAAAAAATATTATAGGAATGTTTAGTCTCGAGATAAAAATGGAGTAAGTTCTATTTTAATCCCATTTTTTAGACAGTCTGACAGATACAACGATGTAAATGTCTGAAATTTGCAGTCACAAATCCCGAATCGATACTCGATAGTGTAACATATGTCTCTGATCAACATTCAAGATAAGTCTATAAAAGTTTGCAGAAGGTTTATATCCATCTTAGCATATTAAAAATTCATGATACAACTTGTTTACTGTCTAGTTGTTGACTGTTGTGTCTGCTGTTATTGTTACTTGTTTCAGTGGAGACATGTAACACGTTTAACGTTTTCAGGGCATTTCTGCATCATTTATAGACACTTCCCGACAGGAGCGTAACTTCGGTCTAAGCATTAGGGGTGTGAGTTCGTTTAGCCAGATGAAAGGGGGTGGTAAAGGGGCCGGCCAAAACCAAAATTGTCTAATGGGGCCCCATGCCGCTAGCACAAGGGTACTAGGGGGCATGCTCGCTCAGAAAAGTTTGAAATCTAGAGTCTCTGAAACACCATTTCATGCACTTTGGGGGAAGACTTTACATAATTCTGATGATCAGAACATGTCGTATAAACAAAAGTGGAAAAAAGTGGGGGAATAATTACATATTGATGAGATGGGTCAGGTATACCAAAATGGGATGCCATTATTCAGACGGGTCAGGGGATAACCAATATTTAGTGGGATACCAGATTCTCAGGAGGGGTACTAAAGCTTTGAATCCTGGTATCCCAGTTGGATACTGAAAAATAATTTAGATTTCAGACCCTGATGTTCATGAATTCCAATGCAATCAGATCCGAGAAATCAGTTTGAAATTGGATCATGTGAATGAACCTTTATACTGCCAAATGATTATTGTGTTGTACCTTGACTTCTATCATGCCACATTCCTCCTCAACCACCTTCATAAGGTGTATGGTTGCTCGAAGCAGAGGGGCCGTACCACACGTCTTGAGGATCAGTCGATTGGACGATACATACAGACTACTTTCGCTATGGAAATGAAATTTAACCCATTAAATGGCAGTACCCTACCACTGATGAGTAAAATCGTCTGGCATTAGACAGAGTAACATACTAAAGTAGGGTGCATTGCAAGCTAATGGGTTAACCAGATAGTTTTGTTAACCCATTAACTGGCAGTACGCTGCAACTGACAAGTAACATCGTCTGGTGTTAGACAGAGTAAAATACTAAAGTAGGGTGCATCTGGACACATTGCAAGGTAATGGATTAAGATCAACAATAAGTTTGGATAAAAATCATTTAGTACCTCAATATGTAAGCAGTCATGTGTTCATTTTTAATCTCACTGATGATTTTACATTCTGCTAAATCCAAAATCTCCTCAATTTTCTCTCTAGATAAAATCAACAAATTATAAACAGTTATGTGGAGGACAATAATGTTTCCAATGTAATTTGCATTTGACCATAAGTGACCCTCTGTTACCGTTCTTCTTTCCAGCTCTAACGAGAACACCTACAGATCTGCCAACCCCTGAGTGGCAGAAATCATGAATTAATTTCAATTTAAAAACCGTGAGATTGACTGAAAAACCGTGAGAATTTAACTGAAAAATTTGACTGAAATTTTAAGGCTTGCTTATTATTATTATATGGCCCTTTATCGGTTAAAATTGGCACCAAATATGCTCCACAGTTCAGCCAAACAAAATGGCAGACGATTTGAAGGTTAGTGCAGACGCCCTTAACGTCTAGGTGGTGGTGGTTAATGGCAGCCATGTATTTTGCTTTCAGCTTTCAAAATGTAACAAAAACATGGACAAAAAAAGGAGTGTTTCTTATTTTTCAATGTCTTAAAAAAGCTTTGCATTATCTTTTAATTAATCACCTATGAGAAAGCATAAAAAATCGAGAGTCTCACAATACAATCATGAGTGTTGGCAGGTCTGCAGCGACGAAGGCTATAGAGGGATCATCACTCATGACAAATACCGGCATGCACTGTTTAAGCTAGCCTGCACTGTAGACGCCTGCCTTCAAATACTTGGGTATTACGGATGTCTGCTAAGATTTGCACCATACTGTGTTCCATACTGTGTTCCATAATTTATTTCATAGTGTCCAAGAAATTTAATTATGACAATTATCAGAGACTTCCTGTCATTGTATAGGCAATGAATGATTCAGGGCTCAAGATTTGCGGTATCCCGATATCCACGTGATACCAGAATTTAATTTTGGATATTGGATATCATAGGCTTAGTATCCCAATGGGATACTATAAAAAATTTTAATTTCCGATCCAAACTCCGAAGTCTGTACATTGTGGCGAATGTTCGACAAAATAGCTCTGTTTTGGTGCTTTGTTTCTTATTCTGTTTATTCTTTTTCATTGTTTGTTGCGCGAATGCGGAATGGATCTGGGCACGAGATTAATTCCAAACATATATACATACTGCCTGTATAAAAAGCACGTGCTCGAGCATGTGGAGGTATTTAATACGAAAACAGTGAGACAATCAACAAGGGAGACAACCAACTTCAACAGCAGAAATAATGCAACTTGATGAGAGACAGCCTACTTCGTCTTTGGTAACCCAAACTCAACAAGGCATGCACGTTCAAATCGGTGATGAAGGCCAAATCTGGGATACTAAATTTCAAGGAGGGAAACTAAATTTCAAGGAGGGATTTTAAGATTCAAATCTTGAGCCCTGGATGTAGAGTTGTGATCAACGCTTTCTGGCTAAAACTGGCTTTAGAAGACCAAAATAGAAATATGCAATTAAGCCATTAAGGGAATAAACAATAAGTTAAGAAAGCTTGTCATTTGCATTTGATGGCTATATCTCTCAATTCAGGCAAGTAATTGCATCGTATTTTTGCATGCTGTGTGTTAATTGTCAAGCGTTTGCTTTGCACATGCTTTGCACAAACAACACAATTTGATACATATATCAATTTTTGTCGTGACAACCAATCAGAAACGGAATTATATATTCCACCAATCACAAACTGTCCCCGGAATCCATGTGGACGGCGACATGCAGGGAACAAGCATACAAATAAGCAAATTATGTGCAGAGATGGAAATTATGAATTTACGTCTATGTTTCGTAGGCTATGTAGGATCGGACTCTCCTCTTGACATATGTGATTTACCGGATTTGCTGACAGGAGTAAGGCTATTGGCTCATACCTGGTGAAAAGTGTAGTTGTTGCTGTATTGTCCGAAATCAGATATGTCAGGAGGGGAATTGGACCCAACAAATCGGTTCGTGTGAACAGGCCTTTTGCCATATTCATACAAGGCCAAATTATCAGACAAATACATTCTCTGCACTCAAGCAAGGCTTTCAAAATAAGCCGCCTGAGTTCCGCCGGCCACTTTATGTTTTACTGCCGGCTACTTCAAATCATTCTAAAAGCCCTGTCAAGCATATATATTGAGCAAATTTGTGCAGACAGGTGTCTGAGTCCATATAAACAAACTAGACTTCAAAACAACTCTGTACGGTATATATCATAACAAAACGTATTAACAAACATATTTGATACTGTTAAATATAAATTCTACAATATAAACAGAGCTGTAAAATTCGTGCACACATGATTTCGTGTCCTCAATAATTAACTATTGCATATTGTGGTCAACTACATGCATGCAAATATAATAATATATGCACGTGCCGCCACACAGCCAAAAATGTAGCAAAACAAAGACTTTTTCAAGCATTTTAACTTTTCAAAAACACACTGTATAGAGCCAGCCATTTAGATTTCACCTTAAAGCCGGTAATTACCCCTAAATAGTCTTCAAAAGTAAACATTTTGGTGGCAAACTCACCGAGGTATGCATCGCAAATCGGCGCCCTTCGCGGCGGGAACTGTCAGCTTGGATGTCGAATCCCACCAAATTTCCAGGAGTTTTTCAGACCCTTCAAAGAAATCCAAATCTCCCGACATTTCGGTAGTTCCTTATGCATGTGTTTTCCTCCTTTTTGGCCAGTTATTTGAAACAAAATACACAAAATCACTCTTAAAAACAACAAGCCATGCGCTGTTTCGAAGCTTTCGTGTGGTGGAAGGTTTTCACTTGTTTCCATCTATCAAACTGACGTTATGCAATTTTCCCGATTTTCATATTCGTTTTTCTTGATTTTCTTCATCAATTTGGTTAGGGTTAGGTTAGGGGTAGGTTTTAGGGTAGGTTTTGGGGTTAGGGTCAGTTACAAAGTTTTTAACTTTACTTCAAAGTTGATGTAACGTCAGTTTGGTAGATGGAAACAAGTGGCGACCGGTTTGGAGCATAGAGATTGGTTTGGAGGCAGTTACACAAATAACATACTTCAAAAGGAGAATGTGGACTTGACGGCGGCCGACTGTGGAATACCATCATTTTGATAATGCAGATATTTATACGCTGTAATTTTACGTTTCACTTTACCAAACACTGCAGGTTTTATTCAGGTACTTTGGTTTCCTTCTGTAGTTATTTTGGTGTACGTTTTTCCCCGCGGCAACATTGATAAATATTAGAATAAATCAGATGAAGATCAATATATGAACATAAATTTATCAAATTGTCATTCATTGTTATGTTGAAGTATAAGTTCTACTTTTGAGACATGGTATTGCCCATGACAGATGATCGGGCATAATCTATGCATGATCCTCAAAATTTCGCAATCCAATATGGCTGCTGCTACGGGAATCAAGGAAGCGAAAAATATGCTACGCAAGGAGCTAAAACGTCGCCTTGCTGGCATGTCAGTTGAACTAAATCAGACAGAATCTGCTAGAGTTGCTGCGAAATTATTTGCAATGAAAGAATTTAAAGAAAGTAAACGAATTTCATTATATATGAGCATGCCAAATGAAGTCGACACCTTTGGAATTATGGGAAAATTATTCGAATTGAACAAGAAGTGTTTTATACCACACTATATTGGTCCGGTTATGAAAATGGTGGAGTTGATCTCGATGGCCGATTACGAGTTGTTGCCGCTTACCTCATGGAATATTAAACAGCCTGCCGAGGATGATGACCGCGCAGATGCGTTAGAGACTGGGGGACTGGATCTAATAGTGGTCCCTGGACTGGGATTTACTAGAGAAGGGGCAAGGCTCGGTCGCGGCAAAGGATACTATGACAGTTACATTAATAGGTCTAAGGTGCTCGGACTTAAGGTGCCGGTCACTGTAGCACTTGCATATAGTGTTCAGATTTGTGAGTCTGTGCCAATATCTGATCATGATGTTATTATCGATCATGTTTTGTATGCAGATTGAATAAATATTATATATTTGTATAAATAATTTAATTGATTAGTGCCACCTTCGATTGACTAGTGTGTAAAAGGAGTGTAACATAATTGCAGCCCATTGAATTAGCTAAATGTAACATTGTAGCCTTGTTTGTACAGTAGAATATCATGATAATATCATTATTGAATGATTTTGATAGCTTACTAAAATATGGAAGAATAACAGATTTAATATATCATTTCTAGTAACTGGATTAAAAAGTAACCTTAGAGAATGTATTTTCTACACAAATTGTGTCCAAAACGTTTTTCACAGACACATGTTCGTTTTATAGCAAAAAAATGCTGTCGAAATGCTACCGAAGTCTTTTCTTGCACCAAATATATCGCGCATTGCATCAAAAAGCAACTGTACTAGTAACGAGCAAAGCGTGCAATCGAAACGACTTAAATTTGTACAGTTTAGTACGTTCTAATTTCTTTTTTGTTTCTTCAAGTGTTCGGGTAATCTACAGTTATTTTGCTGTAATTGCTTTATAGAGGTATTCCGATGAGCCAGCTCGTAAAGTCGATTGACGCGTTCTGCGTCGCGATAAGATTGCAGATGTACTCAAGGTATTCAACTGTTCATTCATCATAATTTGTGTTTTCATATAAAACAACTTTTATACAATAGCATATTTGTCTGTTGGGTAAAGCAAAATAAAGTAAGGGAATATTTAAAAAAAAATTAAAATCAAATTATCACTGATGGGATTACCCTATCAAAATAAAAGTTTCATATCATGTCATGTCACGTCATGCTTCCAGTCTCAGCTACATGTTATGATTCGACTGCAATTTTATCCCGACGCAGAACGCGTCATTTGGATGCGCAGTCCACACTACAAACTGGTGTTACTGGTCTATTCAACATCAATAATCAAGCTTGCCCTATCAACTACCGATTTTATATTCCTAAGTGATGCACGAAGTGCGCCTTTCGACAGTCGAGTCCAAGACTGAAGAAGAGGTAACATTTTTGAATCTCAACATCTCGTTTCAATTCGAGAATATATTTGCCTGATCAGTATATCACGAATTCGTCCTTCATGTGTATATAATCATATAAATAAAATTTTGTTTTTATCTATTTTTGTCCGGGCAGAACGTGCAGACGTGTTGTTGCTTTGTACTTGACAAGCTTGCTGGAAACAAATTGTTTCGCATACATCCTGTTAAGAATTACATCTAAAAAAATGTTTAAAAAATCTAAAAATACACCTTGAATACACCTTGAATACACCTTGTTAAAAATTTGAACCAGCTCACAGTTGATGAGAGTTGATGAGAGTTGCTGAGAGTCGATAAGAGTCGATGAGAGTTGATGAGAGTCAATGAGAGATTGAGAGTCGATGAGAGTCGATGGGAGTTGGCGGTCAAACGCGAGCGAGAGTTAAGTTGCAACTCTCATTAACTGTCATCAACTCCATCCTCGTTTGGCCAGGACTAAGATTAATAAACTCCTACCCAAATATCTTCACACCACAATGACATTACTATCACCGTTAAGCAATCTTGAATGCCCTCCATCATCACCTAGTACCTCATCACCTAGTACCTCATCACTTAGTGCCTCGGTGTCTTCGCCGTTCCAAACCCGGGTTTTCTCAACTTCCAGTTCATCATTCCATAAAGTTCCACCATCCTCCTCGTCAACTTCAATTTGGCCGTGTAATATCTTCAATTCCCTTAATTCTGGATCATTTTCCCTTTTCTCTCTTTCCTTATCATCAAACACATCTTGCTCGACTGACATAACAATATCATTCAGGTCGAGCACACCAGGAGACTGGGTACCAACACTAAGTGTATCCCTATCTCGACGTACTCCTCTCCAGACCTTTCTCTTGCATTCCGCGCTATGCTCCTCTGGAACACTCCCTTCGATGCTTTCGCTGAAACCTCGAAATTGAGTACAGGCATGCTGTTTGTCTTGGCTTAGCCTAATAATCTCGATAGATCGACGATTTTTTTCTAAAGTAAATTCATTCTGTATTTCCATAACTTTATTTTGCAAAATCGCATTTTGTCGTTGCAGTTCTTTCATCATATCAATAATTGTCCCTAAGTTTTCCTTCGTTCCGGAGTTTTCTGTGTTGTTGCTTCGTTTCGAAGAGAAATCGGGGCCGTAGAAAATAAATTCCCATATCGTTCGGGAAAAATCGTGCTTTTTGTTTGGACGTTCTTCTAAAGTAGGGACTAGCGTTGGTCGTTTCCATGAGAATCTTGAACGCTTTCGTTCCAAGTCAATGATCATTTTCGCCTAGAGGATGAAAAGACAATTTCTTTGCTTTAGGTTTTTATAAAGCCGTTTCGATCGTACCCACGCTGCGCATTCAAATGACGCGTTCTGCGTCCGAGTAATATTGCAGTTGAATCATAACATGTACACACGTAAAAAGGAGGAAAAAAATATATCGATAAACTATACCCCCAGGAAGAAAAAATATATCGATAAACTATACTAAAAAATATTAAGAAGCCACATTATAAATATTTGACAAAAGATATGGAACATGGAAATGTTTGCGGTATTCTGTGGTACACACACCTGTATATGATTTTTCCCACTGCACGGCTGAGTGTGCAATAGTTATTTCCATTTTCACGATCGTGAAAATGAAAAATTATTTTCAACGTCACGTGATCATAATCAACCAATTAAATGACGAGAATCTACTAAGGTGTTATAAAATCCAAAATATATATATACGACACTTACCGTTTGAATATGCTTTTGTAGTTTAGCTCGTTGCATAATACGGCTCGTATCGTCAATAGCAAGTGCCAACAACAAGTTCATGATAATGATTGGCATTACCAGAAGAAATGCTATGAGATGAGCCAGTCTTAGCCAGTAAAATGTCTGGTATTCAGGGAATACATCTGATAGAAATGTCTCCTTAAAATCGAATTCACCCATGGTCATAGTGGCACCGGTTAACATTGAGAGACCAAAATTCTGATAACCTTCTCTGTCATTCATTATCACTGTGAATGCTGCAGCGAAGGCGACCAGGAAGAATATTAGCAAGACCATTACCTTAAGGTAAAATTATACAAGTTGTTTGCTTTACTAGCTTAAGAAGTAACCATGTACTCGTTGTGTTGTTTAGTTTGCAGCTTCTTGGTTAGTAAGTGGTTTGTTTTGCCAATATGAGCTGTAAACATTTGTTGTGTTGTTTAGCGAAAAGAGTTTTGAACGGATGGAGCTATCCAGTATAAATAAGGTTAGTGAAGTTCATGTTTCTTCCTGTAGTAAGAGTAGATCAATAAGAGGTTACCTTACTGTCCAGGAAGAACAGTTTAGAACTGATAAAGCTATCCAGTGTAAATAATGCTAATTCAATTTAGATTTCCTCTTGTACTAACACTGGACCAATAAGTGATGTCTCTTACTGAATTTCTAGGAAGAACAGTTAATAACTGCTAGAACCATCCAGTATAAATAAAGTTAGTTTAGTTTAGGTTTCCTCCTGTAGTAATACTGGACCAATAAGTGATGTATCTTACTGGACATCTAGGAAGAAGAGTTTAAAATATTTGTTTAGCTTCATTAAAGAAACGTCGATAGTGTAAACCAGTCTTAAAGCCCTGGTGAAAACGAGTATGAGAGCCAATGAGAGTTGCAACTCTCGATCGCGTTTAACCGCCAACTCTCATCGACTCTCATGCAATCTCTTCAAATTTGAGCTGGTTCAAATTTTGATGACAGATCATGTTTGCTCGTTTGACTGATACGCGTCTCATGCAAACTCTCGCTTTGCAACTCTGGTCAACTCTCACCCTCGTTTGACCAGGGTTAAACATTTTTCTCTAACCTTCAGTAAAGTAGCAGAAATTTTTCTCATCATAAGAATAATGATCCCATAAGAAGCAAATCTTCTCAAATACATGACCAGGTTTAACCAAGCACAAAACAAAGCTATGGAGCAAGCTTTCCACTGAGCGCTGTCTTTAACAGCAATGATCCCATCCTTTGGCACAGCAAATATGAATGTGGAGATGTACAACACACACTCTAGGTAGTTCACTTTGTCCATGAAGTAGTTAAATTTGTAGACAACCAGCTATAGAAGACAAAAATGTTTTGGTAAATTAATGTAGAGTCGTATTCCGGTATAGATGTCCGTACCAGCTAGCAAGTACAAAATTACTTGTTGATGGTGGGATTTGTACTCAGATTATATATATTGGATGATGTTCTCCAAGTAATGTCCACATCAGGCAAGTAGAAAATAACTTGATCATGGTGAGATTTGTACTCAGGTAGATCATATATATTGGATGATGTTCACCAGTAATGTCCACACCAGGCAAGAAGAAAACTACTCGATCATGGTGGGATTTGTACTCAGCTAGATTCTGTTTTTGGTGGGTAATGTTCCCTCATTGATCAGAAATTAGAAGATTTTACACATATTTGTTTAGTATGAGCCTAAAAGATATTCACTATTCAATATTTAGCTATTTACCTGGACAATTTCTTTAAACGTGTTCGCACATGCAAAAATTAAACAAATTAGCATTGCCAATTTTACATTGATTGACGCGTGGTGGTACCCTAAGCATAAAGGAGGATAAAAAGACCATGTACACCATTGAAAAATTGATGTATATAGATTGATTAGCTAAACTAAACTAACCTTCTTTATACTGGATAGCTGTATCAGTTCTAAAATGTTCTCTCTAGAGTAAGGGTAATTTCTTATGATCCAGTGTTACTACAGGAGGAAACCTAAACTAAACTAACTTTATTGATACTGGATAGTTCTACCAGTTCTAAACTGTTCTCCCTAGATATCCAGTAATTGTCATCCCTTATTGGTCCAGTGTTACTACAGGGGAAAACCGGAGTTGCCAAAGAAAACCTGCAGTTGTTTGGTAGACTCCAACTGGAAGCACTCTTCTCACATGCGACTGAGGCGAAATTATAATCAGACAACTGCATATTGCAGGAATCAAATCCCGGTCACCGACGTGAATGGCACATGGACTAACCACTGTGGCACCAACACCCCAGTTTAGTTTATTGTGTTTACCACTCTGAGGTGGACGGAAAGCCTTAACAGATTTTACAACTCAATTGACAAATATTCCGTGTGATGGTTATAGTCAATCATCTGCCTGATTCATTTAGCCCTTATGGTTATTTCAGGTAGATAAGACCTACACCTATTGTAAATAGCATATAAAATCATTGTAAATCATTAATCTCTAAGGATTAGTTTTAATTGAGGGAGAAAAACCGGAGTACCCGGAGAAAAACCCTCGAAGCACAGGAAAGAACCAACCAATCTCTACTCACATGAGTTTATCAAGCACAGCGAAGTTACCCAACCTGAGTAAATCTCTGACCTCGATCTGCTGTATAGCCCGCTTAACTCAGAGGTAAGGGGCAGCGCGCTAACCGCATCTGCCACCCAGGCATGCTTCAACATTAAATCTTAAAACCTTAGGAGTTTTAAATTTAAAAAGGCTGGTTTGGTTTTCGAAACGACTTGCATATACTCGATAATACGCTTTACCTTTGTTCTGTTTCGATTCCTGATAGGTAGGTATACCAAATGCGTACACGTTCAAAGAAATCAAAAACACAACATATATCAAAAGACTGGCAGAATACATCTTCCAACCGAATTCCATCCACTTAGCTTTGAGATATTTACAACAGACAGGATGACAAAGACAGCTATAGCAGTTCATTCTTATCATTGCTTTAATCGCTGTCAGTGGCTTTAGTTTCGTTGCCTTTTTGTTCGCTGCAAAAGAATATTCAAATAGATAGTTTTATTAACTGAACGAACTTTATTTATACTGGATAGCTCTATCAGTTCTAAACGGTTCTCGCTAAAGGTCTAGGAAGCGCCATCCTCTATCGGTTCAGTGTTACTTCAGGGGCAAACCTAGACTAAACCAACTGAACTGAACTGAACTGAACTGAACTGAACTGAACTGAACTGAACTGAACTGAACTGAACTGAACTGAACTGAACTGAACTGAACTGAACTGAACTGAACTGAACTGAACTGAACTGAACTGAACTGAACTCAACTCAACTCAACTCAACTCAACTCAACTCAACTCAACTCAACTCAACTCAACTCAACTCAACTCAACTGGATAGATATATTACACTAGATAGATATATTAGTTCCAAACTAAACGTAAACGTAAACGTAAACGTAAACATAAACATAAACATAAACATAAACATAAACTATAAACTAACGTTACCTACTTTGCATTAATAGTTCTACTGGATCAGTTCTAAAATGTTCTCCCTATTTATAGAGGTCCAGTTCCCACAGAAAACTTACTATATTTGATAGAGTCAAGCTGGAAGAATTGGATAACAAGTTAGGGTTAGAGTAACAATTAGGGTTAGAATAAGGATTAAAGTTAGAGTAAGAATTAGAGCTATGGCTTGAGTGGGATTAGGATTAGAGTAAGGATTATAAGTTAGAGTTAGAGTAAGGATTATAGGGAAAGGGTTAGATTAAGGATTAACGTTATAAATTAAGAACTACATTTATTACTTGAGTGGGATTAGGATTAGAGTAAGGATTATAAGTTAGGGTTAGAGTGAGGATTATAGAGTAAGGGTTAGACTAAGGATTAAATTTAGAGTAAGAATTAAAGCTATGGTTTGAGTGGGATTAGGATTAGAGTAAGGATTATAAGTTAGGGTTAGAGTGATGAGGATTATAGAGTAAGGGTTAGATTAAGGATTGAAGTTATAAAGTAAGAATTACAGTTATTGCTTGAGTAGGATTAGGATTAGAGTAAGGATTATAAGTTAGGGTTAGAGTAAGGATTATAGGGTAAGGGTTAGATTAAGGATTAAATTTAGAGTAATAATTAGAGCTATGGTTTGAGTGGGATTAGGACTAGAGTAAGGATTATAAGTTAGGGTTAGAGTAAGGATTATAGAGTAAGGGTTAGATTAAGGATTGAAGTTATAAAATTAAGTAAGAATTACAGTTATTGCTTGAGTCAGTTGAGTGGGATTAGGATTAGAGTAAAGATTATAAGTTAGGGTTAGAGTGAGGATTATAGAGGAAGGGTTAGATTAAGGATTGAAGTTAGAGTAAGAATTAGAGCTATGGTTTGAGTAGGATTAGGATTAGAGTAAGGATTATAAGTTAGGATTAGAGTAAGGATTATAGGGTAAGGGTTAGAGTAAGGAATATAAGTAAGGTTAGAGTAAGGTAAGGATTAAAGTCAGGATTAGAGCTATGGCTTAATTGAGTGGGCTTAGGGTTAGAGTATTAACGATTAGGGCAAGGGTTAGACTAAGATTTGGGTTATGATTAAGGTTAGCATTAGGTTAAAATTCTTCGCCAGGCATACCTCCAGGTGCAAGGTTTTGCAGACACATGAAACTATATCGAATCCAATGTTCTTTACTTTCAGGATGACCCACAGAAGTCATACTGTTCGATAAAGCACGATGTGCAACCTCAGGCATATTACAGACCAGCTTAGACATCGTCCCTTCTGTACCATGTTTTGTTGTTACCATTATCTAGGAAAATAATAACAATTTAATGTCGTTTACACAGGATATGGTTGCCCAATGGGCTATTCCAAGTCTAAACCGCACTCCCCCCCCTGTTGAGGAACCCCTTTCTTTTGCACCCCTAGAAGCCCATGGAAATTCCTAGGTGGAATTGACTACTACCCCAAGGAAATTCGGATGAAATTTGTGTCAGTCCCCCTGGAATTGTATGTTATCCCCCGTGGAAATACGAAAATATGCCATCCCCCATGGAAATTCCACAAAACTCCAAATTTTTCTAAGCCCCTCCCTATAGAAATTCCAAAAGAAATTTAAGCCCCCTCCCTCTTGGAATTCCAAGGTTCCTCAACGGGGGGGGAGGGGGGGTTCGGATTAAAATTGGAATAGCCCAATTCAGCCGAGCCAGAGGCTCATGATACACGTTCTCGACAACTAAGGGTAGTTTTTATTGAGGGATGAAAACCGAAGTACCCGACAAAAACTCTCGAAGCACAGGGGGGGGGGGGTGGGTAACCGACCACAATTCTACTTACATGAGTTTTCAAGCACATCAAGTCAGAGCAGGGCAGTCACCCATCAAGTGACAATACCCCACCCTCGACTTACACAGTAGCAAGCTTAGCTCAGGGTCGCTGCAATAGCTTCAGTGACTTTTGGCCGAATTTATATTACAAGACGCCTTAGACGTCTAGGCGAATAAAACGTCTTGTGTTAATAATAATACAAATACGATTTAATCGCATTACCAGCGTGAAAAAACATCTAGGGAGTCCGGGCGGGGCATGCTTTTCCGGAAAATGTTTGAAATATCAGGTTACGATTTTACAATATTCTAAACGACGCAAAACGTCGTATAAAATACTCAAACAAAAATAGATCTTAGAACTTCAAAACTTTTACTTTTCATATTTAAAGATAAATGAGATAAAGTCTGAAAATCAAGAGAATTTTCACAGTTCCATAATTGATTTCGACAAATATGCGATATCTGGGGCCAGTTGTACGAAGGCCGTTTAGCTTAAACGGTGGATAAGCCAAAATTAAATAACACTTTCACACATTTTGTGAATGACTGAACTTAAATCTCGTGCAATTAAGGGGGTCCAATACCAAAAAAAAATTTTCTACCGTTTCATAGTATTGAAACTTATCTATTACTATGTTGTTAGGGTCGATTCTCTGACAAAAATATATTGCTGCAAAATATAGTTGCCATGGTTACCATGATAAAGCATCCCAAACGATGAAATTCATGCAATTTTATAAACATGATTATTAGATCATCCTTAATGATAAAATTCTGGAATAACGTTTATTTTCTAACAAACAACAATATCTATAGGAGTTGAACTAAATCTATCTCCATTGAGGCTTTTTCAACAGTTTTACGGACCAAATGTTAAAAGAGAATATTTTGATTCCCACGGAAACTGTCATTGCTTCAAAACTATTCAACTAAATTTAATTATTTTAGTTCACCCCCTAGAGGTAGATATGCCGAGTCTATCCTGTAAATTTCATCACGATAGCTTTGAAACTTCATTAGTTATCTTGCACGCAATATAGGAAGCGGGCTTTTTCGGTAAGCTCAGAAAAACAACTTCAAAGTTTTTGCATATATTAATAACTTATCCCCGAGCCGGCGCGAAGCGCCGTGCGAGGGTACTAATTCCGCTCGGATATTTACACCCGGGAAAGTGAGAACATAGCGGATTCCAAAGTTGTCCGCCATTATGTCATGGACGAACATGGTTTTCCACTTTATGCGCATGCGCGATAGGTATTTTTCAGTGAATAACTACTGAGCTTTGATAAAGGAGCCATTTAAGATTGTTTTTCTTTAATTCTTGAAAATAAATAAAATCTTATTTTTTTGGTATTGGACCACTTTAATATGTATAGTTGCAAACATAATTGTTCTATTCAAGTTGGAATATTTTAGTTTGGTTGTTCGATGAATGTATAGACTTGATCGATATTTTCGATTTATCCACTGGATAGGCTAAACGGGCTTCGTACAACCTGGCGAGTCGATGGCTTAATTTAAATTGCACTATACCAAGACATGGTTTGTACCCCCACCCAACCCCCTACCCTACCCTACCCTCCGAATAATGTTCTCTCCACAAATTTGTAGAAATTAAAAAATCTGTTTGGGAGAAAACTGGGGTGGACACCCGGCATCCTCGTACCCAGGCTTTTCCCTCTTGTGGAGACACCCGATGGAGGCCCCACTGATACAAGTGAAAACTGGAAACTATACTAGAATGAAACGAAGAAATTATAAAATATCTCGATTTCACTGCCAACTAGAATAATTCTTCACTAAGTGTTTCCAAATTTAGTCGTCTCTTATTTATACTAGACGAATTATACGTCTAAGACGATTAAGCCGCGAATGAATTAATGAATTAATGAACGAACGAATGAACGCGAACGAATGAATGAACGAACGAATGCACTTTATTCAAACACTACTCACTAGCGTGAGTTTCAGGAGGGGTGTATGAAAACTAACTATATATACATTATTTGCGTGCATGTACACTGTAGAATATTGCAAGCTTTGCGTTTCTTTTTAAATCATAAAATAAGGCTTACACTGTACCTCTTTCCATCTATCATGTGACATCATCATCATAGCGCTCTGTTTATCGTTCTTAATTATCGACCAATCAAGACAATTAAATAATTCATAATCTTCAGTAATTGCAGCATTATTATCCAGTAAATATTTCACCACATCAGTCTTGCACGTTGACGCTGCAGTCAGTAATGCTGTGCGGCCATATTTATTTGCCCAGTTGATGATATTGTTATTAAATGTCACTAACATCTCAACAATGCTCAGGTGGCCTTTGCATGAGGCAATATGCAGAGCTGTGAATATATTCCCATCCCTAAAAATATGATAATAGACGTACAAACATGACTGTATTTTCCCGATAAACGTTATTGATACGGGATAGCTCTATCAGTTCTAAACTGTAAGGGCCATCTCCTTATCGGTCTAGTGTTACTGCAGGAGGAAACCTAACTGAACTAAACTGATTTTACTTATACTGGACAGCTCTGTCGCTTCTAAACTGTTCTCCCTAGAGGTCCAGTGAGGGCCACAAGGACTTAAACTTAAAGTAACTTAAACTTAAACTTAAACTTAAACTTAAACTTAAACTTAAACTTAAACTTAAACTTAAACTTAAACTTAAACTTAAACTTAAACATAAACATAAACATAAACATAAACATAAACATAAACTTAAACTTAAACTTAAACTTAAACTGTTCTCTTCAGCGGTCCAGTAAGAGCCATCCCTAATTGGTCAATTGTTAGTACTGTATATTGAGAAACCTAAATTAAACTAACTTTGTTTAAACTAGACAGCACTATCAGTTCTAAACTGTTTATTTTAGAGTTCGAGTAAGGGCCGTCCCCTCGGTCAAACTGGAAGAATTAGCTCTTGACACATTACACACGTAAAAACGCACAGTGGCGTAGCCAGCCCGCCGACGACGCACAAGTTGTAACAATTTAAACCTGCAGCAGACTTGTACCAATGCTGTTTCAACAGCTTGTTATCAGGATGTGTTCGCACTGCTTGTTACTAGTTTGTTGACAACTTGCTACACGGTTGTTGACTCGACAGAAAAGTTAGTTGTTCCAACAACTTGTTATCGTCCTGCAATTCAATAACTTGTTAACAAGTTGTGAGTGACAACCTTGTAGCAACTTGATATGGCAACATTGATACAACTTGATGGCAAGCTTGCTACATGTCTGTTGCGAACATATCTACATAATTATGTACTTTGTCACTGACCAAATCAGTTAACTCATGTTTATGCCTATCCAATAAATATTCTCGAAAAACTAATATGCCTACAATGGAATTAAGGTCACAAAACTATATATGTGAGTGAATTGGGTGGCAAGGGGAATAAACACGTGTCACATGGTTCGGTCTATGCTTATAGTAGAATATTCAATAGAGAATTGTCCAATACCTTACTATTAAAGCTCCATTATCAAGAAGACATTTCACAACCTCAGCACTGCCATAACTCGCTGCAGTATGAAGCGGGGTTTTCCCCGTGGCATCAGCTTTGTTAACCAATGCAGGTTCATTGGCCAGTATCAATTCTACGACATCTAAACACTGCGAACTTACAGCACAGTGGAGCGGCGAGCGAGATGTGTTTGTGAATACGTTTAAGTCACCGCCATATTCCAACAGGATTCGAACACTCTACGGAAAATTAATATCAATGAAATCGCTGAACAAATTACATTCACGACCCAACGTTTTGACACTCCAGTCTAGTGTCTACTCTGATGAAATGAATGAAAACCCTGAAACAAATTACATCCACAGTCCAACGTTTCAACACTCCAGTCTAGTGTCTACTTGTACTCTAGTTTAAGTAAATGAATGAAATTCCTCAAACAAATTACATTCACGAAACAACGTTTCAACACTCCAGTCAAGTGTCTACTCTGGTTTAAATAAATGAATGCGATTCCTGAACAAATTACATTCACGACCCAACGTTCCAACACTCCAGTCTAGTGTCTACTCTGGTTTAAGTAAATCAAAATAATTCCTGAACAATCACTTCTGATAAGCCTTGTAACGCCGCGTGGTGGACTGGGGTATAGCCATCTTTTTCTTTCGCATTGATCAACAGTTGAGTACACTCCTTTTTCTAAAACACAATTTTTAGACAGAGAGTGCAGTTAAAACTGTCAGGGCTGTACGATATGGATAAACCAGTTTATTGTAGGTTTTCTCTTGCAGTAACACTGGACCAATAGGGGACGGACATTATTGGATCTCTAGGAAGAACAGTTTAGAATTGATATAGATATTCAGTACAAATACAGTTAGTTTAGTTGAGGTTACCTCCTGCAGAAACACTGGACATTTAAGGGATGGACCACGCGTACTATGCATAGCATACATGCAATAACCTCACATCTAATTGTCAACAAGATGTGTTCGCGACAGACTTGTACTTTAGCAAGCATGTCAAAATGTTATCAAGTTGCTGCAAGGTTATCACTCATAATTTGTTAACAAGTTGTTACATTGCAGGACAATAACAAGTTGTTGGAACAACTTGTAACAAGTCTGTCGAGTCAACAACCGTGTAGCAAGTTGTCAACAAGCTGGGAACAAGCAGTGCGAACACATCCTGATGACAAGTATAGTTAAAACAGCATTCATTTGTACAAGTCTACTGCAGGTTTGCTACAACGTGTGTGTATGAACAAGGTTAATTTGGTTTACCTTCAGTAGAAGTCTCAATATTTCAGGATATGCGATCGCATAATGCAATACAGTCCTATCACTGTCATCCCTAATAGTAAAATCAGCCTTCAGCTCCAGTAATTGCTCCACGACTTTGATATGACCGCGCTGAGCTGCGAGGGCTAGGGCTGTCTGGGAATTCACTGTCGTTTCGTTCACAAATCGTTTGGACATTGAACCAATGAATCTCACTAAGTTGGTGTGATTATGGATGGCAGCTCTGTTAAAAAAGAAAATCAGAAACAATAAGTCAGCTCGTAGTTTCAACGAATACATAAGCACCCTGGTTTCGACTGTGCATCCAAATGACGCGTTCTGCGTCGGAATAAATTGCAGTCGAATCATAGCATGTAGCTGAGACTGGAAAAATTAAAATATGCATATCAAAGTATTCAACTGTTCAATCATTAATTTGTGTTTTACATATAGCCATAATAGAACTGCTTAAATTAGTCGTAGCACGGGTGAATTTGGTACGGCTACACGATCCGATTTGTCGGATCCGATCTTCACCTGACGTATGTTATTTCACTCAATTCAGCAACAACTAAACTTTTCGCCAAGTAAGAGCCAATAGCCTTACTCTTGTCAGCAAATCCGGTAAATCACATACGTCAAAACGTCATCTGACAAAATCACCAACTGAAAATATTCGTCCTTAACATTCAGAGAAACCTAAAATCGGGCCGACAAATCGCAGCGTGTAAACGCACCTTTAGACTTACTTGTGAATAGGAGCAACACCCAATTTATCTTTCTTATTCAATTGTAATGTATCCAGATATTCCATCGAATCAACAATTCTTAACAGACATTTTTCCATGCCATTCTTGCATGCTGCGTGGATCAAATAACCATCACCATGTTTGATTTCCTTTTGTAAATATGGTCGTACGATTTCTTGATCCTGTTCAAGGCAGACTTGCACTGACATCTCGTCCCCGCTTCCTATCGCAACGTGAAGGATGTTCTTATAAATGCCGCCTCCATACGACTGGTTGAACAGGAGATCTTCGACTCTGTCTTTTTCTAAACGAAAGATGGTTCAATCTTGATATGCAGTGCACTTAATGATCTCGAACTCCCCGCTATCTCGAACTTAAACGTATTTCCCTTGGATTTGCGCATACTATTTCAAACATATTTGATTCGGTTATATCGAATTAGGTTAATTCGAACTCCCTGCCATCTCGACCAAATTTTTAGTCCTTTGACCGAAATTTACCCAGCTATCTTGAACTCCAATGACTTCAGTTCGTTGTTTCTATCAGAGAATATACTACGTCAGAATCAGATCACTTTAGGGTAGCCCACATGCATTCAAGAACATGTACTACCTCTGCATGATCTAACCATGCTTAACTCAGCAGTGAGTTCAGCACAACATCAGATCACTTTAAGGTGATTCACATTCAAGAAAATTTACTACCTCTGCATGATCTAACCATGCTTAACTCAGCAGTGAGTTCTGTACAACATCAGATCACTTTAAGGTTGCGCACATTTAAGAACATGTACTACCTCTGAATTTAACATAACCAGTATGTACATAAACTGTAAGCTTACCATGTTCTAAGAACACCTTCAACATATCTGCATGTCCACCACAGGCCGCCATGAATATTGGGGACTTTCCAATGATATCAGCACGATCCAACTTCGCGCCATGCAGTAATAGTTCCTTAGCAATCTCAACATGGTTAAACTTCGCAGCCAAATGCAAGGGAGCGCGACCATTTTCTCGCTCAACATGGTCCACCAAACCCACAACAAACTCCTGCTCTAATAATCTGCGTAAAATATCTGATGAAAGATAAGATGAAATATATATTGCTTAAATCTAATGGTTGTGGTGATAAAACTCAGGAAAATTTGCTTGACTGTGGTAGGAATCAAATCTGCAACTTTGGTTTACTAATCCAATGCTCTACCTACTGAGTGACAAGGTCAAGTCAATCCGAAAAATCAACCACTCAAGCCAACTTGACCTCGTAACAAGTCTGTTGAGTCAACAAGCAGTGCGAACACATCCTGATAACAAGTTGTTGAAACAGCATTGGTACAGTACAAGTCTGCTGCAGGCAAGCTTGTGTATTTTTTATGTGAGCTGTAGTCGAGCATAGGAATATATAAAGTCAGTACCTATGTCTCCCATTTTTGTGGCGACATGCAGAACGCTTTCTCCATTATCAGCAACAGCACATTTAGCACTTCCGATGTGATGAAGTAAACAGACCAGTGCGTTCTGACTGCGAGACTCCAGAGCATAGAATATGCAAGGCTGGCCACGTTCATCATTTGTTTCCAATATTCGTTGAACTAAACACATAATTTAGACTTCTCTTTATTGTCCGCGGGCCAATTAACAAACGCATTTTCTTTTGTTGTGAAGAGGGTGGGGCAGGGAGTTAAATCCTGCTGGAGGGGAGTCTTGATAAATTTCCTTCTCTAAGGGGTGGGAGTTATTTGAGGGGGAAGGAATTATTGCAATACAGGTAACTGCTTATACAGCTGGTTGCTCAACCCATTAACTGGCATTACCCTACTAATGACGAGTAATATCGTCTGGAGTTAAACATAGTGAAATACTAAAGTAGAGCGAATTTGGGCGCATTGCCAGCTAATGGGTTAACAATGACATTGGCAGATAGTTTTGTTAACCCACTAACTGGCAGTACCCTACCACTGACAAGTAAAATTGTCTGCCGTTAGACAGAGTAAAATATTAAAGTAGGGCGCATTGCCAGCTAATAGGCTAATACAATACTGTATAAAATAATTAACTGTTAAGCAACCCAGTGGAACAGGTAGGGGCTATAGGCCACCTGAAGTGCCCTTCACCAATAATGACCTAGCATGCGTGGCAGGCGTTCTATTGTGGGGGAGGGAGTTTTGTTTAGAAACGCCTGCCACGCAGACTAATAATGACCAGAATGGGAGGAGATCCTTTGTGGCCCGAAATGTAATATGAACAAACTGACCTGGTTTCTGCATATCAAATCTTCCTCAGACCGCAACAAATACAATCTCAAAATTTTTCAGCCGAGCATGTCCCCAGACCCCCTAGAGTTTGTCTAACACCCCCAGCCCCAACCAAACCAATCTTCTGCCACAACTCAACGGAACCAACCATCCAATGTAATAGTTGACAGCTAATATCTTACCATCATCCATATTAGTAACTGAACTGAGAATTCTAATAATCTCTGGCTCGTCATCATAGATGGCCGCCAACTTGATTCGATCACTGAGACTACTTTGAACTTTGCCGTAATCTCCCTCTAGGCCAGTATCCACAAGGTTCGATCTCTCTTGATCTGTTGAATCTTTTTCATCAATAGATTTAAGGCGATGTAGGGTGACATGCGTTCCTTTGGCATCATCCGGACCACCTGCTAACCCATAATCGATACTTTTCTGACGTCTTGAGAAATCGATGTATCTGCGTTTCCTTGCAACATTTGCCATTCTGAAAAGCAGAGTATTGGCAACATTTATGTACAAATAACTGTCTTAAATCATTAACATGCAACAAGTAATATCGTCTGGTGCTTCAGATATTAAAATATAAAAGTAGAGTGCATCGGGCACATTGCACAGCATAATCAGTTAACATTGGGAGGACAAATCAAGTTATCCCAAGAAGGGCCAACAGTTTACCCTTTAATTGGCAAAACCAGGGGCAGTTGCGAGCAGTTCGTTCGAATATTCCATCCACAAACACCATCGACTATTATTTCCATCGAACACGAAGCCGAGAAAAATCTTAGTATTTACTAAATAACGAAGGTTGTATTGCAGCAGCTTAATGGGTACCCTGGTTTCAGAGGCTCTTAAAGAACGGCGAGGCAAAATAACGGCGAGGCGAAATAAATACGAGGCGAAAGAGCCTCTGGTCAAATCGATTGCGAATCTCACTTCCATACTTAATTAGGTTCAGAATCTGAACCTCGTATGTGATTGGCTGTTTGTAAAAACATGTCAAACCGGTTTGGAAAATAAACAAACATTGTACTAATTTTAAACACACAAAGGCTATAATTAGTTCAATGTTTGTTTATTTTCCAAACCGGTTTAACATGTTTTTACAAACAGCCAATCACATACGAGATTCAGATTAGACATAAATATTTTTCGTCCCGTGATCGCAGATTTAGTTGTTCTGTGATTGCTTTACCCCCCTCCCCCTACGGCTACTCCATCATGGTCAAGGACTTGTTTACACAGAAGTAGTTTTCGTCTTGTTTATTTTGTAAACACAAATTCTTTGCTACCGCCTCTCCCCCCATTGCAGAACAAGTCCGCAATTTATTTGTCAACGATTCATAAAATGACAAAGTAAGGCACATTAATTGGGGAACATTGCAGCTTAATGGGTGAACAAAAGACTTAGGCAGATAGTCTGGTTAACACATTAACAGCTAACAGGGTTTGCAAAGTCCTGTAGATTGATCATATGTAAAAGATTAAGAGATGATACATTTAAGATCATTGTATTTAGACCCTGTACGTACTAGACAATCTATTCAGTAAATAATATATTTTAGTATATACGCAAGCTCTGGATACGAGGTATTCTGCAATCTGATTGGTTCTCTACTAGCAAGATATTAGCTCTTATAATATAGCCAACCACAATGCTTCAATCTGATTGGTTGTCTACTAGCAGGATATTTTGTGATATCCTACTAGTAGAGCAATATCTGTGGCAATATCCTACTAGCAGGGGAAAAAACAAAATGGCTTCCAGATTTGTAAGCATGAATGATGAAGAAATTGTAGTTTTGCTTCAAAATAGCACGCCTAAGAACACAAAAAAGGCAACAAAATTTGGAATGAAGGTTTTTGACGGTAAGCCAAATGTAAATGTGTATAAAATTTATACTTAAAAAGAAATTACGAAAAGTAAACATGTATCGCAAAATAATCGCTTTTTAATTTGCATTTGCCTGATTTGGCCATAAAAACAAAACAAAACATGAAAACATATTTTATTTTTCGTTTAATTTTATAGAATGGTTTACCAGCTCAAGGCTATATTATAAGTGAAATATTATATTCGCTCTCGTCGGATATTGGCTGATAGCCAACTCGGCGAAGCGCCTCGTTGGCTATCAGCCAATATCCGACTCGAGCTCATATAATATTTCTTACATATCCTGCTAGTAGAGAAAAGTTATATAGTTATTGCCATGGCAGGGTTTCTCCAGAGTTCACTCGACCCAGTCTTTTACGCCGACCTATGTATAGTCGAGATCTGGATCTTGCGTCGCGTCTGTCAGTTGTTGTAATTCCGGGCAGAAAGTCGAGCTCAAGGTGAATTTTTAAAATGGGGGAGAGGGCGAGAAAATATTGTATTGCGCGCGCATGTTTTGTTCCATGTGCTCTGCAAGTTCTTAACTCTCGAGATTTTACAAGCTTTTTATGGCATTTTGACACAATATTTTAACACGAGTCGGGATCGACTATATTTCACACATTTCAGAGGATTTGAGCACAGGAACAAATCTTATGTAGAAACATGCAGTAGAATTGAAACACTGTGGCCTGTGCCATCGCGAGAATGTGTTTAAGTTAAGAAGATGCAAGATGTTCTCGTGCGCTTTTAATAATTTTAGGCTTTTTTAAATCTTACTAGCTTCGCCATTCATAAACAATGTACACGAATGAAAGACGATCACATACCGACATACTTGGAAAAAGATAGCATGGATACCGCAACAGCGGGTAGATTTGAACTAAATATAGGATTTGAACTTGTGCTCGACCCAGTCGTCTTGATAGCTCAATAGGTAGAGTGTCAGCCCGGTGTGTGATTTACTTTTACAGCTTTATTTTGCCCAAATTTAAGCCAAGTGCTATAGGAATAGCAACAGAGCAAAACATAAATAATAGTACTGTAGTTCGTTAGCGCGTATATCAGGTTTCACGTAAAGGTCAAAGTGGTCGACCTTTGAGCAATAAATCTGGATATCAGGATATGTTCACTAATAAATAGTAAAGACTGGATATTTGAAATCATTCTGGTTACAGAATCTTGAAATTTGGCGCAAATTGATAAACCTTTAAACCAAAACATTTAAACTCAGCATTGAAATTGATGCGTAACAAGCGATCAGCGACCCTCTGTCTAAAATCACTTTATATTTGAAGTTAATGCGCAATCATTAAACCCAAGCCAAGACGTCAAACAGCTGATAACTATCATATCAACGATAGCTTGTATTAATATAAGCCGTTTACATAAGCGAGATCCTTTAAGCCCTGTAGTTGTCTCTCTTTACACAGAGTACTATAGTATATGGAGGCACATTGGTCACAGCCTGCGTGGTTGAAGGCTTCTGCGGCAGCACTTCCTTGCGGTAGTAACTTCTAGTTAATACATTAATAACTAGTAGTTACTATCGCAAGGAAAGTGCTGCCTAAGCATGTTTTGTACTATTAAACGTGCTAAATAATAAGCATGTTTTGTAGTATTAAACGTACTAAATAATTATGTTACAGTATGTTCGCGTGGCGCAATAACAAATTTTGGCAACGTATATATTATCACTGTATAAATGTAGACAAAAATTTCGGCGTGAAAAAATCTAATGAAAAAAATTTCCTGGAATTTTTTCCTAACGGGGAAAAAGATTTAGCAGTTTTTAATAGGCTGTTATCAAATTACTCATGGAAGTCACGGGGAAAGACGGTAATATAACAACACAGGGGCCCCACAAAGGTTTATGTCTGTGAACCGTAAATCATAGCATAGTGATCATAGTTAACTATTAGTGCATGAGTAAATACGCTGTACGAGAAAGAATATAAATAATCTTTAATTTATATGAAGTACTTCACACAACCGGAGGGAGTCAAAGAGAAAGAAATCATTCATTTGCTTTATTAAGGCCATCATATAGCCCTATAATATTAAAATAGCATGACTGTCATTCAAGAAAATATGCAATCGTGCTGTATGAATATCATGGTAAGGAAATTCAATTTCCCAATCAGTTATAACAAGCCCTGGCCTTGAAGCTCCTTTCCATAAGTCATAAACCAAATTGGGTTTTCATTTTTGCCAATTTGTTCTTCTAACACAATGGGTAGATCAATGTTATTTTGTGCCTCAATGGGCTCCACCACAATGGGTAGATCACTATTTATATTTTGACCTACCTCCACGGGTAGATTGTTTATATTTTGAGCTACCTCCACGGGTAGATTGTTTATATTTTTAGCTACCTCCACCACGGGTAGATCCGTAGATTTATTCAATTCAATTCAATTACGTCTTTATTACAAATAGTGGAGTTGCAACAAACGTGCAACTTTACAATTGACATGTAATACAAAATATTAAATTATTTACAAATTAAATTATTTATACCACTATTTGTCATCGTACTACATGTATTCGTACATGAATTATTAACAGTAACATCTACACCAGGGTCTAGGACTAATAGGCCATTATTCAGAGCTCTTAAGTACATCTTAATGAAATACAAAAGAACAGTAACTCCGAATAATATTTTGTTATTTTATTGAATCGACGTTTCGACTAGATTGTAGTCATCATCAGGATTAGTGTAAAATTACAAGTGCAAGTATTCATATAGTGAAGAAAGCGGAGCTTGGTGTCATTGAAATATGATAAGTTCTTTAGAAGCTTTACCGCCATGTTTACGTTCTGGTTACGTCTGCGTATGGCCAGAGACTCTTTATATAACAACAAAGACCAGTGGTCTGACCTATCAATTATTTTACAGTTACTGAATATAAGCTGTGTAATATTAGTGTTTATAGGAATAGTTGAGTCAGGCGAGAGTTCCATAAGGGATTTAATGTGTTGAAAATGCTCACATGATATCGCAAAGAGCGAATGTGTTAAACTTATTAAACCCATTTATACCCAACCTCAAAGATCGTGCCACCCTCCTCAAACTGACTTAACTACGAGAGAGCATAGAACAAACAAGTTAACTAGACTCCAAGATCAAGAAAACAATGTAGGGACTAAAAACCTGAATGGGTAGCGAGACCCCCATTGATTGAGACTACACAAATGATAAAGGATGACATGAATGACCTTGAGGATCTTACTAACTATACTGTCCTAGATGGTAACGTTAGAGTCAAGGAGAATAATGGTGGTCGAGTAAAACCTTGTCTTGTTTTATTTGATCGAAAAACTCCTTTTCGGGAACGTTACCGGAAAAGACCCCCTTCAACGAGAAAACCATGGAAAGCACAGAGATTGAAGGAATGGCTATGCTACCTGGATTTTGTCCGGGATGTAATGTCGAAGTAGCTGCTAGCACAATAAACACTATCGATAGAAATCTAGGTTCATTTTCTCAATCTTCGTATGATGATGGGATAAAAATGTCAATTCCCGTTAGAATCACCCAACGCGATTCGCCTGATCGTAAAGAAGAAAAGTTTACTGATCCCCATATCCGCTCGAACCATAACAACAATAGTATAACATTAGAACAAACGGGACCTCCAATTCCTAAAGTTATACCTAAATGCATGGTTATTAACGCTCGTTCTCTAGCAAAACCTGATGCTGCTGTCTCCCTAAACGTTGAGTTGTGCACTAATAACATTGATATTTGTTTCGTTACTGAGACATGGTTAAACGATAAAATTCCGTCAAGTCTGGTGTGTCTCGGCAATTACGTTTTTGTCAGAAAAGACCGGTGTGACTCGCCGTTGGGGGTGGAGTGGCTATTCTGTGTAGAGATGACTTGAAAGTTAAAAATCTTGATTTTGACAACAACCTTGAGTGTGTTTGGTGTGAAATTGTAACACTTAATACTAAATACTACGTAGCTTCAGTATATCACCAACCTGACCCCATTTATCCTGAGACTGAGTTACTAAATCATTTGTCTGAAACTATAGAACAGATTCTTTATCCTGAGCCCAATGCAAGAATAATTATAGCAGGAGACATAAATCAATTAAAAACGAAAGACCTTATTAGTCAGCACAACTTGGAACAATTAGTCAAGAAGCCTACCGAAATCATAAAATTTTGGATGTAATTTTAACCAACTGTCCACATCTTTGGGAAAAATCAAAGGTTTTTAAAGGTCTAGTAAGATCTGACCATTTGGTTGTCATGGTTTCTCCGCGACATGTTATAAAACCCGAAAGAAAGGATGTCTACCGTAGAGACGTAAGAGCTCATCGGAAGTTCAGTATGATGAGGAAATTGGAGACATGTGACTGGAGTCACATTCATAATTGCAATGATGTCAATGATACAGTTACTTTATTAAATGACACTATCACTAACATGTTTAATGACTGTTTCCCTTTAATTAAAGTAAAAATGTCAACACGTGACCCACCATATATGTCTCCTTTGGTCAAGCATTTATGTAGGATAAGGAATATAGTGAAGGGAGTCAACAACGATCTTCAAAAACGTATTGATGAGCTAATTCTTGGAAATCTTGTTCGTTCCGTTGATGATGAGAATAGAAAAAATAGTTTTGGATCCAAAATGTGAATAGAATTACTGGTAGAAAAAGCAAGGATAGCAATATTAGCTCAGTCATCGATCCACAACATATTAACTTGTACTTTCAAAATGTAAACACGGATGCGAATTACATATCCCCCCAACCTATACCAATTCCTGTGGGCACTCGAGTTCCTACCATTGATGAGCCTACTGTTATAAGTTTTTTGACGAAACTAAAACGAACAGCGCCAGGTCCTGATGGGCTTCCATATTGGTTATGGAAAGACTTTGCACAACCTTTAGCGCCAATAAAGTGTTCAATCTCTCAATCGAACAACAATGTGTCCCTCTGATGTGGAAGCTCACCAATGTGAACCCTTTACCCAAAGAATCTCCTTTGACAGAGTGTAATCAGTTGAGGCCTATATCGTTCACAGACATCATTATGAGATTATTTGAAAGGGTAGTTTATAAACAGGAGATTGCTTGTGCATTCAAATCCGTGATCGGACGAGATCAATTTGCTTATAAAGAGGGAACCAATACCACCGATGCTCTGATTATGTGTTTGCATCATTGGCTCAAGTGGCTGGATGAAGCCTGAAGGTGCAGACTCTGTTAGGGTAATATCATTTGACTACAAGAAAGCGTTTGACTCGGTATCTCATAACATTATTTGTGAAAAATTGAAATCACTCGAAATCAACCCTTATGCTATAAACTGGATTATTAGTTTTCTGGCCAACAGAAAACAAAGAGTTGTTGTTGATGGCATAGAAACTGTTTATGTTGATATTAACAAAGGCGTACCGCAGGGTGCGGTTTTGGGTCCCTTCCTATTTTCATTGATGGTCAATGATATAAAACCCATGGATGCGCAAAACAACCTATTGGTTAAATTTGCTGATGATATAACGACAAGTGCTCCAGTAAAATCAGGATCGGATTCTGCTGAGGCTGAGGTGGAAAGCATTCAGAATTGGTCGGAAGCAAATCAAATGACATTAAATCTTTCTAAAACGTGGGAAATGGTTGTGCACGGTGGGTCTATGAAACCGTTACCGGCACCGATTGTAGGCATTGAACGAAAGAGCTGGTTGAAATTATTAGGCGTCACATTTCAGGAAAATCCATGTTGCTGGGATCTTCATATCGATGATCTTCTGTCGAAGGCTAGTGGGCGTATGTACATATTGAGAGTGTGTAGATGCTATGGTTAATCTGCAGATCAGCTAAGCAAATTTTTCGACTCGCTAATCATGTCACTCTTTTATTATTGCATTGAAGTGTGGGGCTCTGCACTCCAAAATAAATATTTGGATCGTATAGACAAGTTTTTCAGGCGGGCTTATCGTTATGGATATACGACAAAGAGTATCAAGATATCTGAAGTGATCGAGGAGAGAGACAGAAAATTATTTAGCAAAATCGTATCAAATCCAGAACATGTCCTACATGAATTGCTTCCTGTGTGTAAACAAAGGATTTTAAGACAAAGAGAACATAACTTTATTTTACCTCAAATTAAAACGGAACGATTTAAACGATCCTTCATAAATAGATGTCTTTTTAACTATTTTTAACTTTCATATAATTAATTAGGATAGATCAATTTTTTAACTGTAATAAATAGGAATTTGACATTCGTAAAGTTGCACGTCTGTTATGACTCTAGACAATAAAGACTTTGTTCGGGTGGTGTATACTGTTTTACCAATATAGGTGTTTCGACAACCAGGACACGAGAATAGGTAAACTACGGAGCTTTTATATTCATCCGGTGTTTTATCTTTGCAGGACAGGAAACAATTGGAATTCGTAGTTCGCCAGTTTAAGATAAACTTACACGGACCTTTCACTAAACGGCGAGTTTTCTTGATGAATTTATTAGTGAGAAATAGAGAATATTGCCATATTTGCCAATAAATGGCAATCTTATCCATATTTTGGGTACGTTCTCAGTGGTTGTGTTCTCTGAATGATGAACATGTTACTTATATTCAGTAACTGTAAAATAATTGATAGGTCAAACCACTGGTCTTTATTGTTATATAAAGAGTCTCTGGCCATACGCAGACGTAAACCACAACTTAACCATGGCGCTAAAACTTCTAAAGAACTTATCACTCCGCTTTCTTCACTATATAAATACTTGCACTTGTAATTTTTACACTAATCCTGATGATGACTACAATCTAGTCGAAACGTCGATTCAATAAAATAACAACATGTTATTCGGAGTTACTGTTCTTTTGTATTTCATTAAAATACTGAGTGGTTCCCGTAATAATTAAGTACATATTGTCTCCTTGTATTAAGACGCTATTAAATGTTGTAAACACCATGCGGACAATGGGATATTTCGGGCTGTAAGAAGCGCCGATAAGCTCATAAAAGCACATTGCTTGCCTCGAGAATGAACGCTAAACAGTTCATCGCCTTGGTGGATATTAGCAGGAAGAAATAAAGCCATACTTACCTGGTTTCTTCGGGAAGTGTTCGTATATTTTGCACCAAGTCAGATCCAGAATAAAAAGCTTGCAAGTTTGCGCATGCAATTCAATATTTTTCTCTCACTCCCCCCCCGGAATTCTGACATAAATCTCGACAATACATAACTCAGCCCGAAAGACTGGGTCGAGTGAACTCTGGAGAAACCTTAGCATGTCAAAATTAGGAGTGCTGCCTGCGGCAGCAATAAAACAGTTATTCTACTCACTCTCGTCGTATACGACTGATTTTGACTGATTACTATCAGCTATCAGTCGAATTTTAATTATGTTGTCACAAGAGCACTTTGAGTACGATTTCCTTTGCAAATATTTACCCCTGGCAATGAAACTAACACCATTGGAATCCTTGCAAAATAAGCGTTTTAACAGTGGGTTATGTTGCTCGTTGCCGACTAAACATTACAGAATCAGTTCAATTACTCAAACAATCTTTAATATCTTCTTTATTCTTGGATTTGACAATAGACTTCTATGGGCAAAAATTTAACTTTTTATCCGTGTATTTCTTGTAGAAAGTTTTGCTTGGATGTGACGAGTAGAAGACTAGAAGTATTTATTTTGTATTTTCCAGCACGCATGTGCTTGCCGTAGTTTGACTATATACGGTTTGCCTAAGCGCTTCAGTCACGACAAAAAATCTTATATAGGGTATTTTACCATGGGGAATTCATTCCGGCCACTTAAAAAACCATAGCAACAGTATTTGGACCTCTTCCGGTTGTTTTTGTCATGGGAATGCCTGCAGGCTAAGTTTAGCCCGGACGCTAAGATTCAAATTTCGCCGTAACTTGTTTTTCTTTGAAAGTCATCATCCTCTGGAGGATATTCGACGGTGCCGTCCAGAAAGAGGGAAAGACAGTTATTTAAGGCCCCGTTTACACCATACCGGATCCGCATTGTCACAACATCAATTTGAGCCGTATCAAAGCGAGTTTAGCCCCCAAAATTATAATAGTATGATCGATTCAACAAAATCAGCTAACTGGCAAAAGCCTAGGGTCAGAGATGCCGTAAAAACGGCTTAAATTGATGTCGTGACGATGCGGATCCGGTATAGTGTAAACGGGGCTTAAGTGGATCATCACTTCACCATATACTGTATGTATTAATTGACATTGTGTTTGGTGGCAATGGAAACATTAAAAATCATTTGCTTGCTCACATATAAAGTGTCAATACATTAATTTGAAGTTGACCACCATGTGTAGCACCATCTAAAACACTCACTGAAAGCTATGGTCACATATCGTTATTACTAAAGATTAACTTCAATACTCAATAATATAACAAACCATGCAAGACCAGAATAATATCCAATACGTAAATAGATTCAATATTTAAATACTTTATAAATCATGAGCATTGACTCAAAGACGACAGAACTAATTTACCTGATCAACAGCGTACTAAACCATAATTTTGTATTTCGTTTGGTACTCCTTGAAAGCAACTAGTACCAGTTTCAGTAACAAGTGCGTAGTTTTCAGCCTAGTTCCGTTCCTAGGAAATATAGAACGCGTGTATAGAGGACTAGGGACTAGTCTGCGTTAATTGCAGGATGAGTGGCCCCAGGATGGTTTTGAAAAAAAAATTCCCGAAGCCCAAAAACTCTCGCTTTTTTCACATGCTTCGGAAAGGATTTGGAAGGGAAAACTTTGCAAGAATTTTTTTTATTCTTGCTATGTGTTTACAAGATATTTGTAGGTTTTAAAAGTGCTTGCGTTAACGGGCGATACATTTGTTTATATTTTGCTTACGAATCTGCCTACCTTAAGGCAATTTTCCATTACAGCCGCTTTGCCCGCGCGGGCGAAGCGACCGATTCGAATCACGTGAATAATTAGTCGCGCGGGCACGCCAAGAAAGTTGAATGTAGTTCAACTTTCAGGCGTGTCCGCGAGGTGTAAAGCGGACAAAAAATCTCATGCTAGACACCTACAGCGAAAGTTGAAACATGGTCGCTCCGCCCGCGCGGACAAAGCGGCTGTAATGGAAAATTGCCTTTAGGAATATACTAAACTGATTAGACCACACGAAGTCACGCGAGACCGCGCGACAAATTATCAATGTCGCCAGCTTCCGCCAGCTATGGAAGGAAGTGGAAGGAGTATTATGCATTTATTTAAGGTAAAATATTTGGGCTGCTATGGTCTAACATAATTTATAGCAACAAAATGCTGTCGAAATGCTACCGAAGTATTTTCTTGCACCAAATATGTCGCGCATTGCATCAAAAGCAACTGTACTAGTAACGAGCAAAGCGTGCAATCGAAACGACTTCTACAGTTATTCGGGTAATCTACAGTTATTTTGCTGTAATTGCTTTATAGAGATATTCCGATGAGCTCGTAAAGTCGACTGACGCGTTCTGCGTCGCGATAAGATTGCAGTTGAATTATAAACATGTACTCAACTGTTCATTCATCATAATTTGTGTTTTCATATAAAACAACTTTTATACAATAGCATATTTGTCTGTTGGGTAAAGCAAAATAAAGTAAGGGAATATTTAAAAAAAAATTCAAATCACATTGCAATTCAATTTATCACTGATGGGATTACCCTATCAAAATAAAGGTTTCATATCATGTCATGTCACGTCATGCTTCCAGTCTCGGCTACATGTTATGATTCGACTGCAATTTTATCCCGACGCAGAACGCGTCATTTGGATGCGCAGTGCCGCAGTCCACACTACAAACTGGTGTTACTGGTCTATTCAACATCAATAATCATGCTAGCCCAATCAACTACCGATTTTATATTCCTAAGTGATGCACGAACTGTGACTTTGGACAGTCGAGTCCAAGACGGAAGAGGTAACATTTTTGAATCTCAACATCTCGTTTCAATTCGAGAATATATTTGCCTAATCAGTATAAAATATCACGAATTCGTCCTTCATGTGTATATAATCATATAAATAAAACCGCATTTATCCTTGTTTTTCTTTTTATCTATTTTTGTCCGGCCAGAACGTGCAGACATGTTGTTGCTTTGTACTTGACAAGCTTGCTGGAAACAAATTGTTTCGAATACATCTTGTTAAGAATTACATCTAAATTACATCTAAAAATTTAAAAAATTGTTTCAAATTGTTTGTAATTAAAAAAATTGTTTCGAATACACCTTGTTAAAAATTTGAACCAGCTCAAAGCACTAGATCAGTGGTACAAAGTCGATGAGAGTCGATAAGAGTCGATGAGAGTCGATGAGAGTCGATGAGAGTCGATGAGAGTTGATGGGAGTTGATGAGAGAGTTGGCGGTCAAACGCGATCGAGAGTTGCAACTCTCATTAACTGTCATCAACTCCCATCCTCGTTTGGCCAGGACTTTAAGGTTAATAAACTCCTACCCAAATATCTTCACACCACAATGACATCACTATCACCGTTAAGCAATCTTGAATGCCTTCCATCATCACCTAATGCCTCGGTCTCATCGCCGTTCCAAACCTGGGTTTTCTCAACTTCCAGTTCATCATTCCATAAAGTTCCACCATCCTCCTCGTCAACTTCAATTTGGCCGTGTAAGTTCTTCAATTCCCTTAATTCTGGATCATTTTCCCTTTTCTCTCTCTCCTTGTCATCAAACACATCTTGCTCGACTGACATCACAATATCATTCAGGTCGAGCACACCGGGAGACTGGGTACCAGTACTAAGTGTATCCCGATCTCTACGTACTCCTCCCCAGACCTTTCTCTTGCATTCCGCGCTCTGCTCCTCTGGAACACTCCCTTCGATGCTTTCGCTGAAACCTCGAAATTGAGTACAGGCATGCTGTTTGTCTTGGCTTAGCCTAATAATCTCTATAGATCGACGATTTTTTTCTAAAGTAAATTCATTCTGTATTTCCATAACTTTATTTTGCAAAATCGCATTTTGTCGTTGCAGTTCTTTCATCATATCAATAATTGTCCCTAAGTTTTCCTTCGTTCCGGAGTTTTCTGTGTTGCTGCTTCGTTTCGAAGAGAAATCGGGGCCGTAGAAAATAAATTCCCATATCGTTCGGGAAAAATCGTGTTTTTTGTTTGGACGTTCTTCTAAAGTAGGGACTAGCGTTGGTCGTTTCCATGAGAATCTTGAACGCTTTCGTTCCAAGTCAATGATCATTTTCGCCTAGAGGATGAAAGGACAATTTCTTTGCTTTAGATTTTTAGAAAGCCGTTTCGATCGTACCCACGCTGCACATTCAAATGACGCGTTCTGCGTCCGAGTAATATTGCAGTTGAATCATAACATGTACACACGTAAAAATCTCAGCTCACATCTTGTCAACAAGATATGTTCGCAACAGACTCACAAAGCAAGCTTGTCAACAAGTTGTAACAATGTTGTCATTTTATCAAGTTGCTACAAGGTTGTCACTCACAACTTGTTGGCAAGCTGTTGAATTGCAGGACGATAGCAAGTTGTTGGAACAACTTGTAAAAAGTCAGTTGAGTCAACAACCTTGAATCATAACAGGTACACACGTAAAAATCTCAGCTCACATCTTGTCAACAAGATATGTTCGCAACAGACTTGTAGCAAGCTTGTCAACAAGTTGTAACAATGTTGTCATTTTATCAAGTTGCTACAAGGTTGTCACTCACAACTTGTTGGCAAGTGTTGAATTGCAGGACGATAACAAGTTGTTGGAACAACTTGTAAAAAGTCAGTTGAGTCAACAACCTTGTAGGAAGTTGTCAACAAACCGTTGACAACTTGTCAACAAGCTGGGAACAAGCAGTGCAAACACATCCTGATAACAAGTAGTAGAAACTGCATTGGTACAAGTCTGCTGCAGGTTTGTTACATCTTGTGCGTTTGTTGTGGTGTAGTTATGATTGAAATACAAACCGTTGACAACTTGTCAACAAGCTGGGAACAAGCAGTGCAAACACATCCTGATAACAAGTAGTTGAAACTGCATTGGTACAAGTCTGCTGCAGGTTTGTTACATCTTGTGCGTTTGTACGTGTGTAGTTAAGACTGAAATAATTAAGACATTCATATAAAAGTATTCAACTGTTCAATCAATTTGTTTGAACACCAATGTGATTTGAATATCCAAAAAGTTGCTCGAAGAGCGATTAGTTTTCGCACGGTTGACTCACTTCAAATTACAGTATAAAAAACATTCCCTTAAGACAATCTTTTTTTATTTTACTTTATACAGCAGACAGATATATTAGTATAAAAGTTATTTAATGCATAGTTCTTTTATGGCTATGTGAAACACAATGAATGATTGAGCAGTTGAATACACTTTGATATGCATATTTTGAATTCTTCCAGTCTCAGCTACATGTTATTTCATGTTATGATTCAACTGCAATTTTATCCTGACGCAGACCCGTCATTTGGATGCGCAGTCGACACTACTGGCTCATTGAGCTAGAATGAAAATATCCATCTTTCACCGAATGAAAATATTTTTTTTCCATTGCACGAATGAAAACATTCATTATTTGTTTTATATGACACAAAAATATATCAATGTTATTGAAAGATTTATTGAATTAAATACAAAACAATTACATGCCAGAGTTACACGATTGTATAAAGTTCAAAATTGATATAACAATCAAATAAACAAGTCCAAAAATGTTATAATGAAGAATTATTAAAATAATGGCATTTATTTCACGAAAATTTATCGTGCAACCATATTTTTACCATCAGTGATTTTTACATCCGCCATTTTGTTTGCATTTAAAAATTACATCGGCCTCATCGTGAAATTAGGGTCAAATGAGCTACGAACATAATACGATTAGGATTTTGACGGATGGAATTGGATGAAAACCAAACCGTGGATATTTGTACTATACGATTTTTTCCATTGCACGGTTGATTGTGATTTTATTTGAACGTCACGTGATCATAATCAACCAATTAAATGACGAGAATCTACTATGGTGTTATATAATCCAATATATACGACACTTACCGTTTGAATATGCTTTTGTAGTTTAGCTCGTTGCATAATACTGCTCGTATCGTCAATAGCAAGTGCCAACAACAAGTTCATGATAATGATTGGCATTACCACAAGAAATGCTATGAGATGAGCCAGTCTTAGCCAGTAAAATGTATGGTATTCAGGGAATACATCTGATAGAAATGTCTCCTTCAAATCGAATTCACCCATTGTCATAATGGCACCGGTTAACATCGATAGACCAAAATTCTGATAACCTTCTCTGTCATTCATTATCACTGTGAATGCTGCAGCGAAGGCGACCAGGAAGAATATTAGCAAGACCATTACCTTAAGATAAAATTATACAAGTTGTTTGCTTTGCTAGCTTAAGAAGTAACCACATACTCGTTGTGTTGTTTAGTTTGCAGCTTGTTGGTTAGTAAGTTGTTTGTTTTGCCAATATAATCTGTAACTATTTGTTGTGTTATTTAGCGAAAAGAGTTTGAACGGATGGAGCTATCCAGTATAAATAAAGTTAGTGAAGTTAATGTTTCTTCCTGTAGTAAGAGTAGATCAATAAGAGGATTACCTTACTCGACCACAAGGAAGAACAGATTAGAACTGATAAAGCTATCCAGTGTAAATAATGCTAGTTCAATTTAGATTTCCTCTTGTAGTAACACCGGACCAATAAGTGATGTCTCTTACTGGACTTCTAGGAAGAACAGTTAAGAACTGCTAGAACCATCCAGTGTAAATAAAACAAATTGAGGGTTGCTTCGCGTGTGCCTAAAAGATATAAACAAAATCTCGACGTTTCGAGCTAAAGCCCTTCGTCAGGAGAAATTAGTAGACACATTACATCAGCTTTTATAGCAACGCTATAAAAGCTGTCACGTGAACAAAATATTAACCAATGAAAATAAAGTAGTCATAACAATCATAACAAAATAGAATTAATATGTAAAGATATAGACTGCGTGCAGGCTTCGGTCCGATTATAGGGCCGAAGGCCTGCGCACAGGCGTTACACTTATCAAAGCGCTATCAATGTCGTACAAGGGAAGGGAAGAGAGGATATAGAGGAAAGTATATAAGAAGTATTTAAGAGAAAATAATGAGCTAGATGAAGGAGAGGCGCTCATTGATACCATCAGGCTGAATGGTGCCAAGTTTAAAAATGAGACGCTTTTCTTGCTTCCGACGGGTATCATTGCCACCGATAATGGGATGAATGGCGCATATTTTCATATCAGAAAAGGAGTGGTTGGCACTGTTGAAGTGCCTAGCAACCGGTTTGTTGTGCACATTGTTCTTAACATCACGCAAGTGCTAAGCAAACCTATCGCCTAAGCGTCTTCCAGTCTCTCCGATGTAGAGCAAGCCACATTTGCTGCAAGAGATGCAGTAAACGAGGTTGGAGGAGATGCACGTGAAACTGTGCTTGATGACAAACTGAGATTTTGGAGCCGAGATACAGGTGGCGAGGTTTAAATGCTTACAAGTGTAGCACTTAGCACGACCACAGGTAACAGTGCCAGCTGGTGAAACAGAGTCCTGTCGCAGTGAGCTGTACATCTAGCTCATTCTTTTCTCTTAAATACTTCTTATATACTTTCCTCTATATCCCCTCTTCCCTTCCCTTGTACGACATTTATAGCGCTTTGATAAGTGTAACGCCTGTGCGCAGGCCTTCGACCCTATAATCGGGCCGAAGCCTGCACGCAGTCTATATCTTTACACATTAATTCTATTTTGTTATGATTGTTATGACTACGTTATTTTCATTGGTTAATATTTTGTTCACGTGACAGCTTTTATAGCGTTGCTAAAAGCTGATGTAATGTGTTTATCTGTCTACTAATTTCTCCTGACGAAGGGCTTTAGCTCGAAACGTCGAGATTTTGTTTATATATTTTAGGCACACGCGAAGCAACCCTCAATTTGTTCAATATGTCCGTGGCCGACGCTGAATTAAAGTCTACAGTGTAAATAAAATTAGTTTACTTTAGGTTTCCTCCTGTAGTAACGCTGGATCAATAAGAGTTGACCCATACTAGACCTCTAGGGAGAACAGTTAAGAACCAGTGGCGTAGCCAAGGGGGGGCGAGGGGGGGCGGTCGCCCCCCCAATGGTTTTCAAAACCGTTCTCATGAAAAGTTCAAATCCAGCGAGATATTGGTGCGGGGGGGGGGGGTCAGGTGACATAAGCAACGAGTCAAATCCAATTAAAAACTCCCAAACCATAGACAGTAGATAGACATAAAATATCATAAAGATATTTTCACGTGTATTGTGCCTTGGTCTAATGTAATAATAACAGAATTTTGTGATTTATGACCTTCCAACTCGTATCAGAATGCGGGAAATGGCCTTTCCGAGCCCTACTGAAATCAAAAAATTTCCCGGGGGGTCATGCCGCCGGACCCCCCTAAGTGGTTCGTGGCTTCGCCACTCACTACTCGCCCCCCCAAACATTCGACCCTGCCTACGCCACTGTTAAGAACTGATAGAGCTATCCAGTTTAGTTTAGGTTTCCTCCTGCAGTAATACTGGACCAATAAGTGATGTATCTTACTGGACATCTAGGAAGAACAGTTTAAAATATTTTTTAGCTTGATTAAAGAAACGTCGATAGTGTACACAAGTCTTAAAGCCCCGGTGAAAACGAGCACGAGAGCCAATGAGAGTTGCAACTCTCGATCGCGTTTGACCGACAACTCTCATCGACTCTCATGCACTCTCTTCAACTTTGAGCAGGTTCAAATTTTGATGACAGATCATATTTGCTCGTTTGACCAGTACGCGCCTCATGCAAACTCTCGCTTTGCAACTCTGGTCAACTCTCACCAGAGTTAAACATTTTTCTCTAACCTTGAGTAAAGTAGCAGAAATTTTTCTCATCATAAGAATAATGATCCCATAAGAAGCAAATCTTCTCAAATACATGACCAGGTTTAACCAAGCACAAAACAAAGCTATGGAGCAAGCTTTCCACTGAGCGCTGTCTTTAACAGCAATGATCCCATCCTTTGGCACAGCAAATATGAATGTGGAGATGTACAACACACACTCTAGGTAGTTCACTTTGTCCATGAAGTAGTTAAATTTGTAGACAACCAGCTATAGAAGACAAAAATGTTTTGGTAAATTAATGTAGAGTCGTATTCCGGTATAGATGTCCGTATCAGCCGGCAAGTAGAAAATTACTTGTTGATGGTGGGATTTGTACTCAGATGATATATATTGGATGATGTTCTCCAAGTAATGTCCACATCAGGCAAGTAGAAAATAACTTGATCATGGTGGGATTCGTACTAAGGTAGATCATATATATTGGATAATGTTCACCAAGTAATGTCAACACCAGGCAAGTAGGAAACTACTTGATCAACTACTTGATCATGGTGGGATTTGTACTCAGGTAGATTATATATACTGGATAATGTTCACCAAATAATGTCCATACCAGGCAAGCAGGAAACTACTTGATCATGGTGGGATTTGTACTCAGGTAGATTATATATCACCAAATAATGTCCACACCAAGCAAGTAGAAAATATCAAAGTTTTTCTTTTTTTTTTCTTTTTTTTTGCACTTCACTTGGTTGAACTAGAATACTGGGTTTTGGTGGATAATCCAAGTGAGGTAGATATATACACAATTTTAAGACCTAACCAGGAACGGTTGCGAAAAATGCAACACTAGGTCCTCTGGCAGGAATTGAGCCCACGGCCCTGCGATTCCGGTGCAGCGCTCTAACCAACTGAGCTACAGAGGCCGTTGCTGAGCTCTGAGTCTTGGGTTCGATTCTCGCTGGGACTTTGCTCATCAGACTCATGTGAAAAGAGCCAGAGTCAACGCTCTGCCGAAAGTCGTGGATTTTCTCCGGGCACTCCAGTTTCCTCCAACAGGGAAAGTTGACTGGGTGGGTTAGGATTTACAGTTAGGAAAGTAATATTACAATTGTTATAAAATAAATAGTGTAGGCTAAGTACGTAATATAGGTAAGCGAGATACTTGATGTAATCGGTCACTGAAAAGTCCCAATGGGGAGTGAACTGAATAACATACGTATGTATGTATGTATTTATACTCAGGTAGATTAAATATATTGGATGATGTTCACCAAGTAATGTCCACACCAGGCAAGTAGAAAACTACTTGATCATGGTGGGATTTGTACTCAGGAAGATTAAATATATTGGATAATGTTCACCAAGTAATGTCCACACCAGACAAGAAGAAAACTACTCGATCATGGTGGGATTTGTACTCAGCTAGATTAAATATATTGGATAATGTTCACCAAGTAATGTCCACACCAGACAAGAAGAAAACTACTCGATCATGGTGGGATTTGTACTCAGGTACATTCTGTTTTTGGTGGGTAATGTTCCCTAATTGATCAGAAATTAGAAGATTTTACACAATCATATTTGTTTAATATGAGACTAAAAGATATTCACTATTCAATATTTAGCTATTTACCTGGACAATTTCTTTAAACGAGTTCACACATGCAAAAATTAAACAAATTACCATTGCCAATTTTACATTGATTGACGCGTGGTCGTACCCTAAGCATAAAGGAGGAGAAAAAGACTATGTACACGATTGAAAAATTGATGTATATAGATTGATTAGCTAAACTAAACTAACCTTCTTTATACTGGATAGCTGTATCAGTTCTAAAATGTTCTCTCGAGAGTAAGGGTAATTTCTTATGAATTATGATCCAGTGTTACTACAGGAGGAAACCTAAACTAAACTAACTTTATTGATACTGGATAGTTCTATCAGTTCTAAACTGTTCTCTCTAGAGGTCTAGTAAGGGCCATCTCTTTATTGATCCAGTGTTAGTACAAGAGGAAACCTAAACTAAACTAACTTTATTTATACTGGATAGTTCTATCAGTTCTAAACTGTTCTCCCTAGATGTCCAGTAATTGTCATCCCTTATTGGTCCAGTGTTACTACAGGGGAAAACCGGAGTTGCCAAAGAAAACCTGTGGTGTTTGGTAGACTCCAACTGGGAGCACTCTTCTGACATGCGACTGAGGCGAAATTATAATCAGACAACTGCATATTGCAGGAACCAAACCTCGGTCACCGACGTGAATGGTACACGGACTAACCACTGTGGCACCAACATCCCAGTTTAGTTTATTGTGCCGGTTTACCACTCTGAGGTGGACGGAAAGTCTTAACAGATTTTACAACTCAATTGACAAATATTCCGTGTGATGGTTATAGTCAGTCAACATTAATCTCTAAGGGTTAGTTTTAATTGAGGGAGAAAAACCGGAGTACCCGGAGAAAAACCCTCGAAACCCAGGAAAGAATCAGCCAATCTCTACTCACATGAGTTTATTAAGCACAAGGAAGTTACCCAACCTGAGTAAATCTCTGATCTCAATCTGCTGTATAGCCCGCTTAACTCAGAGGTAAGGGGCAGCGCGCTAACCGCATCTACCACCCAGGCATGCTTCAACATTAAATCTTAAAAACTTAGGAGTTTTTAATTTAAAAAGGCTGGTTTGGTTTTCAAAACGACTTGCATATACTCGATAATAAGTCTTACCTTTGTTCTGTTTCGATTCCTGATAGGTAGGTATACCAAATGCGTACACGTTCAAAGAAATCAAAAACACAACATATATCAAAAGACTGGCTGAATACATCTTCCAACCGAATTCCATCCACTTAGCTTTGAGATATTTACAACAGACAGGATGACAAAGACAGCTATAGCAATTCATTCTTATCATTGCTTTAATCGCTGTTAGTGGTTTTAGTTTCGTTGCCTTTTTGTTCGCTGCAAAAGAATGTTCAAATAGATAGTTTTGTTAACTGAACGAACTTTATTTATACTGGATAGCTCTATCAGTTCTAAACTGTTCTTGCTAAAGGTCTAGGAAGCGCCATCCTCTATCGGTTCAGTGTTACTACAGGAGGAAACCTAAACTAAACCAACTTTACTTATACTTGATAACTCTACGAGTTCTAAACTATTGTCCCTAGATCTTCAGTAAGCTATATCTCTTATTACTCCAGTGTTACTACAGGAGGAAACCTAAACTGAACTGAACTGACTTTACTTATACTGGATAGATATATTATACTAGATAGATATATTAGTTCTAAACTGTTCCCCCTAGAGATCCAGTAAGCGAACTAAACCTTAACCTAAACCTAAACCTCAACATCAACATCAACATCAGTTGGACAACAGGTTAGGGTTAGAGAAACAATTAGGGTTAGAATAAGGATTAAAGTTAGAGTAAGATTTAGAGCTATGGCTTGAGTGGGATTAGGATTAGAGTAAGGATTATAAGTTAGGGTTAGAGTGAGGATTATAGAGTAAGGGTTAGATAAGGATTTAAGTTAGAGTAAGAATTAGAGCTATGGTTTGAGTGAGATTAGGATTAGAGTAAGGATTATAAGTTAGGGTTAGAGTAAGGATTATAGGGTAAGCGTTAGATTAAGGATTAAAGTTATAAAGTAAGAATTACAGTTATTGCTTGAGTGGGATTAGGATTAGAGTAAGGATTATAAGTTAGGGTTAGAGTAAGGATTATAGGGTAAGCGTTAGATTAAGGATTAAAGTTATAAAGTAAGAATTACAGTTTTGGCTTGAGTGGGATTAGGGTTAGAGTAAAGATAAGGGTTAGAGTAAGGAATATAAGTTAAGGTTAGAGTAAGGTAAGGATAAAAGTAAGGATTAGAGCTATGGCTTAATTGAGTGGGATTAGGGTTAGAGTATTAAGGATTAGGGTAAGGGTTAGACTAAAGATTTGGGTTATGATTAAGGTTAGCATTTGGTTAAAATTATTCGCCAGGCATACCTCCAGGTGCAAGGTTTTGCAGACACATGAAACTATATCGAATCCAATGTTCTTTACTTTCAGGATGACCCACAGAAGTCATACTGTTCGATAAAGCACGATGTGCAACCTCAGGCATATTACAGACCAGCTTAGACATCGTCCCTTCTGTACCATGTTTTGTTGTTACCATTATCTATGAAAATAATAACAATTTAATGTCGTTTACACAGGGTATGGTTGCCCAATGGGCTATTCCAATTTTAAACCGCACTCCCCCCCCCCTGCCTGTGGAGGAACCCTTTCTTTTGCACCCCTCCCATGGAATTTCCAAAGAACTAAAGCCCCGCCCCCACCCATGGAAATTCCTAGGTGGAATTGACTAGTACCCCAAGGAAATTCAGATGAAATTTGTGTCAGTCCCTCTGGAATTGTATGTTATCCCCCTTGGAAATACGAAAATATGCCATCCCCCATGTAAATTCCACAAAACTCCAAATTTTTCTAAGACCCTCCCTATAGAAATTCCAAAAGAAATTTAACCCACACCCCCTTCGAATCCAAGGTTCCTCAACAGGGGGGGTTCGGATTAAAATTGGAATAGCCAAATTCAGCCGAGGGCTTATGATACACGTTCTCGACAACTAAGGGTAGTTTTTAATGTGGGATGAAAACCGAAGTACCAGACAAAAACCATCGAAGCACAGGGGAGGGTGGCACATTAATTGATGTGTACATACGTCGCTCCACTCATGCGCCGAACTTAATTGTATTAGGTGCGACGCTGGAGCGACACATGAGCGACAGTGATTCAAACGGCGTATAAAATATAATGTTGTTGACGAGAGAGGAGGGTAATTCGCGCGGGAATTCCAAATACAATTAAAAAATATGTAAAAATAGCGAAGTGGCTAATCTAATCCTAATAAATTACAGTAAATTTTGATTTAGGTTCGGCACATGAGTGGAGCGGCGTATGAATCAATGTCGCTCTAACGTCGCATAATGCGACATGCTCTGTCGAACTTCTGCCGAACTTATGTCGCTCCAAATTCTGCCGTACCTAATCGATTCATACGTCGCTCTTCTGTCACATCTAATTCGTCATTTAAGTTCGGAGCATGAGTGGAGCGGCGTCTGAAACGGCCCTAAGCTCAGCCGTTGAAAATCTAGGTCGGCAAAATTTTCGAAACAAATAGACAATTTCCAACACAAAATTTGATTTTATTGCTTGCTTCAAGTACGTATTTATGAACAGCAATCAATGGCGAACAAAACAGCTAACAAAACATAGGAACAATCAATTAAACAATCGAACCCCGATCGAACAGTCCATGTTGTGACAGACGGTACTTTATTAGGATAATAGCGTTAAACCTTGAAGCTTGACGATTTTAGTGTCACCTTTGAACAATGAAACTGCAATGTTTACAAAGAAAATGGAATGAACAACGTTTGTGGAAAAATACCCACATAATAATAATAATAATAATAATAATAATAATAATAATAATAATAATAATAATATTTAGTTATACAACTAATTGGGGACACCTATAGTACCTATAGTACCTATAACTATATATCTATAATGTTATATAAGAAGTAAATATATATGTCTATCTATTCATGCATATTTTATGTGGAACAAAGATTATAATTATTGCAGCTATTTTCTACAATATTCCGTATGAAAACTAACTATATATACATTATTTGCGTGCATGTACACTGTAGATTATTGCAAGCTTTGCGTTTCTTTTTAAATCATAAAATAAGGCTTACACTGTACCTCTTTCCATCTATCATGTGACATCATCATCATAGCGCTCTGTTTATCGTTCTTAATTATCGACCAATCAAGACAATTAAATAATTCATAATCTTCAGCAATTGCAGCATTATTATCCAGTAAATATTTCACCACATCAGTCTTGCACGTTGACGCTGCAGTCAATAATGCTGTGCGGCCATATTTATTCGCCCAGTCGATGATATTGTTTTTAAATGTCACTAACATCTCAACTATGCTCAGGTGGCCTTTGCATGAGGCAATATGCAGAGCAGTGAACATATTCCCATCACTAAAAATATGATAATAGACGTACAAACATGACTGTATTTTCCCGATAAACTTTATTTTTATACTGGATAGCTCTATCAGTTCTAAACTGTTCTCCCCAGAGGTCCACTAAGGGCCATCTCCCTATCGGTCTAGTCTTACTGTACTGCAGGAGGAAACCTAACTGAACTGAACTGAACTGATTTTACTTATACTGGACAGCTCTGTCGCTTGAGGTCCAGTGAGGGCCACAAAGACTTAAACTTAAAGTAACTTAAACTTAAAGTAACTTAAACTTAAACTCAACTTAATTGAACTAAATTAAACTAAACTTCAACTTCAACAAAGCTAAACTAAGCTAACCTAACCTAAAGTGCTAAACTAACTATATTTATACTGCACTGTTAATTTCAAGGAGTTAATTTTACTCCAAAAATGGAGTAAAAAAAAAAGGTACCAGTTGACTCTATTTTGGGAGTAATTTTTACTCCCAAATTTTAACTCTATTTTTAGAGTAATTAATACCTCTATAATGGATAGTCGGCCGGCCAAGAGTTCAAAATATGCTCCTAAAAGATTTTGATGGCAATTTTATGTTAGAAGCTGGCAACAACCATATTCATACTCAGGTAGATGTAGGGAATAAGGTTTGAGGTGTTGCCAAGTCGAAATCTTAAATTTTGAGTGAAAAAATATGATATTTCTAAGCCACCTTCCCGCGAAATCGCGGTAGTTTAACTTCAAACGATTACCGACAATTCTGTTGCTATGAGACAGACTTCTTTGCTCTGATTGGCTATCGGAATTGTTCCTAAATTGGTCAGCCAATGGGCGAACGTCGAAAAGTCCTGACGCTTCCGGTTTTTGCAACAACGAGGTAAACAACATCAAAGATATTCAAAGTACAAGAAAGAAATATGCTATTTTAAAGATTTTTCGTGGTATATGCGATCAATATTATCTATACCCAATTGTTCTTTGCTTAGTTATACTGATTTAGACCCCTTTGCCCGCATTTGCTTGATTATCGCCGCTGCCTATGGCTATGTCGTGTGAAGTCAAATATAGTTTTAAACAGCCAGTACAATAATATAGTGCACAAAATATTGTACTGTCTGACCGGAAAAAGTATGACTATTTTATTCAATCGATACTATCTCATTTCTCGACTTATTGAATACTATCAGAGAGTATTCTTATAATTTCAACAAGATTTTACCGCACTGTTCAGTTCAATTCTTTAGCCTTTGGTTTAGCGTAGCAGCAAGTTGCAGCTGTTTGTGTCGGACTGATATCAAATTCCTGTGTTCGATATTTATTAAAATAACATATCATTCCCAATGATAACAGGTCTCGTAAGCCATTCTAGAAGTCAGAACTTTAAAAATTTCCGTGCTTGAGTTTGTTCACGAACATTATTTAGAACTTGACAAATTGCAAAGTACATTTTTATTGTTAGTTCCATTCAAAAGCCGAATATGTTTCTAACAGTTATCACTAAAATATAAAAATATATATACAAAGTTTCTTAATGAATAAAGTCATTTTAGTCAAATGCGTTTGTGTTTATAATTACAGGCTACAGCGATAGACATTGAATAATACAGGCTAGCCTTGATATAGGTCAGTGCAAACATATATGCAAATGAAATATACAACAATCAAAACAGACGCGAGTCCTACTGTAGTTCGTTAGACAATCAGGTAAATCGTTAAATACACTTCCATTGGTAGACTGATATACAATGTGAGAGTAAGGTTTCAAACATTGACTGAATAAAATTCAACAAAGATTGGATACAGTATAAAATATTTAAAATATTTTAGCTCGACACAATTCAGCACCGGACAAAATACAAAACATTTTGGCACGATACTTAGTAATTAGGCAAATGTTGGAGAAACGGGCGCTGTATCAGTATAGATAATATTGATCGCATTAACACGAAAAATCTTACCTAAATATCATTAAAATCGTATAAATAGCACATTTCTTCTTGTACTTTGATGAACTTTGATGCTGTTTACCTCGTGTGTTGCAAAAACCGGAAGCGTCAGGACTTTTCGACGTTCGCCCATTGGCTGACCAATTTAGGAACAATTCCGATAGCCAATCAGAGGAAAGAAGTCTGTCTCATAGCAGCAGAATTGTCGGTAATCGTTTGAAGTTAAACTACCGCGATTTCGCGGGAAGGTGGCTTAGAAATATCATATTTTTTCATTCAAAATATAAGATTTCGGCTTGGCAACACCTCAAACCTTGTTCCTTACATCTATCTGAGTATGAATATGGTTATTGCCAGCTTCTAACATAAAATTGCCATCAAGTTGCAAGATACGATGACTTGGCCGGCCGTCTAGGAGTAATATTTACTCTAACGGGAGTGAAAATTACTCTAGTTTTAAATTTTACTCTCATTTTGGAGGAAATAATATGCCAAAATTAGAGTAATATTTACTCTAACGGGAGTGAAAATTACTCTAGTTCTAAAAATTACTCTCATTTCGGAGGAAATAATATGCCAAAACTAGAGTAAACTTTACTCCAATAGGAGTAAAGATCACTCTACAATTGGAGTAAGAATAGTAATATTTCCACTCCAAATCTAGAGCAAAAACTACTCTGCCTAAATATAAAGTAACCTCATTTAGGCATGTTTTCCATTTCAACCATATCACACGGTAGGTAGCGTATTTCTTTGAACCGCAAACTTGAACAGTACGACTGACCTGGATAAGCGCTACGGTATACGTCACGAAATGGTTGAAGTGGACAACAGCATTACTTGCAACAAAATGTTCCTGGAAAGTATTAAAGCATCATAAAAAAATAATTGCAACAAATAAAGGAAGGAATTTTTAATAAATGGAATGTTTAGATAATTACAAGAAGATATATATTTAATATATAACGTCTATATATATATCAATGTCATTCAAGTTCTTGCAAAAACTTGTTGATGACAACCCGCTTTTTCATCTCGCTGTTTTGCCAGCATTGCCGCTTCCAGAAAAAGGAATGCATTTCTGGTTGATGTGGGGTATTCAATATTAAATACATAATAGCAAACTACTAGTACCGCCAACACATGTTTTGGAAAAACGTGTGTTTTGGAAGAAGGTGTGTTTTCTAACACACCAAGGTGTGTTTTATTACACAGCTAAAGCTGTGCTAGACAACACATGCATTGACCCTGTGCTCTATTACACACCTTTCCTAAAACACAACTTAGAACACACAAATTGAATCGGGCTTAAGAACATACAAAACAATGGACACGTCAAAACGGTTGACATCTTAATTCTATGTTTCAATGATTGCAAGATTGAAACACAGAATTTAAATGTTATACCCATTCCCAGATTGTGCAGTGCTTTGTATTTTCCAAGTTACTCTGTGGCAACCATGATTTTTGAATCTAGTTTTACCATTATATAAGAAAGCATAATACTATAATAATTGTTAAACAATTTATTAACACAAAAATAATGTTAAGACTATTAAATAATGTACAGACTATTTTGTAGGTATTTTGTGTGTATAACAGAATAGTTCTACGGTTCGTTTTCAGCTGTTGACATGCTACTCTTTAGTTCAGTCATTAATGCTGAGTACTTTGTACCTTTGTATGCATTATCGCTGATCGCAACACAATTTCCTGAAGAAAGAATAAGGCGCAACCATGCCATCTGGGTAGGAAACGTTGAAAACGTACGGTAGTACGAGGAGCTGCCATCTATCAGAGTGTTGATCACATCAGTACCAGGGCATTCAACAAACACTTGGTTCTCCCCAATAACCATTAACTGGTCTACATCCTCCGGGCACCCAGTGCACAGTACACGAAACTGGACCATTTTGTCCCGGACCATACTCTCCATTGTTGACGAAGGCTATGGAAAAAATATTGTGAGCGCTAATGTAGATATTGGTGTAAACACAACTACTCAACTAGAATACAATTACACATCCAACATAGAATATGAGGTCTGAGGTCAGAGCACTTGCACAACATTAAATGTCCCGCAGTAAATAGCACTTGCCAAACATCAAATGTCCTGCAGAAAGCAAGCTAGATCATATACTTTGTCTTTGTAGCAACTAGCCATGCTATGCAAATATATTTTTTAAATTATTGAAACCTTTATTTGAGTTATTATAAGGAGAGTGGGATACTCAGCAGTCGACTGTTGTGTAAAACTACCTAAAATTTGGGAGACTGCCTGGACATTATGTAGTGCTATAAGCTAGCTCTCTTGGATTAAGCAAAACATCTGGCCGCAATAGAATCTTAGGAGAATAAAAATTAATACACTATTTTAAAATGCATTGGACATTAATCGGTTAACCTTGAATTATTTTGATCGTGCAGTGCCAGTGTGGGTAGAGTATAGCAAATACGGCGGTTCACTGTTGTGTAAAACTACCTGAAAAAATACAATAAGAAGTTAGATGTTTCGAGCGAAGGCCCTTCGTCTGGGCTTCTACTAACTTCCAGACAAAGTGCCTTCGCCCCAAAACGTCGAACTTCTTATTGTATTTTTCAGGTAGTTTTACATAACAGTCAACCGCCATAACCTTGAATTAGTTAACTACATACTGTATCAAATTTTCGCACCGCATAAAAATACAAAAATTCTAATTGTCATTTTTGTAAGTCCCTATTGCGACCAGAGGTTTTTCTCATCAAAGAGAGATAGCTTATAAAATGGCATTACCTGTACATAATGTCTAGCAGTCTCCTACTCTCCCTTTGATTACTCAAATTGTCTGGAGTTAGAAAGAGCATTGGCAAAGCAAGCCATGGAAACTGCTCTTACTATTCAAATAAACACGCATTAAAATAGCCTAAAGACAATGCATTTCTGAAGGTTTTAATAATTAAAGAATCAACAATTTGCATAGCACAACCAGTTGCTATGTCTAGCTTCATCACTGAGACAGAGTATATAATAATAAAGTATTTTGCAATAAGCAGTGGCGGACAATAGAGGGGGCCAAGGGGGACAGTCGCCCCCCCGAATAATTTCTCAAAGCCTTTGAATGATAGCTGGTTAACTGTGTAACAAAGCTGTATCAATGATTTTACAACCACGAAAGCCTTGATAGGCTATAATTTAAGTAAATTTGCATGAAATTTAAGTGAAAAAGGTTTTAAGAATGGAGATTTGCAGCAACAAAAGGATGGTTATATGTTGGCGACCTAAGTTCGCACCCCCAATATTTCGCGAAGTGTCCGGCACTGGCAATAAGTTCCATATCCATATCCACACATTGCTTCTGTCTGGCCCCATTAGAATGTGGGAAGGAAGTACTAGTCGATACCACATAGTGTAGAGTGAGAAATGGATATGTTGTACCACAGCCATTATTGCCCTTAGGAAATGCATGTATCAGTGGCTTCCCCCTGGGGTCGACCCCCGGGGATGCAGGGGGATTGGTCTTTTCACCCAGTCAAACCTTAGCAAATTCCCCTGGGTACAAGATAGAGGTATTAAATACAACCCCCACCCTCAAGGGCAGTATCTTTTTTTCCAATCCTATATCAAGTTACACAGCCAGTTGCAAGTGGTATTAGCTCTCGTTTATTGACTGACTTATCAACACTAAAAACATCAACAATGACTTGTAGCAAAGATAGGAAATGTATAATATGAATGGCCCTAGACCAATCCTATAAATTCATAATAAATTCAATGTGTCAAAGTCACATTCGGGAGTTTCTAAATCAAAATCTCCTGGGTACTTTCCTGTGGGTTTTCGGCTTGAGAACCAAATTTGACTTTTCCCCCACCCCCATGGGATGCAAACACTTGGCAAATGCCTCTGGGTCCCCAGGGGAAGCGCTGATACATGGATAAGTACACACGTAAACGCACAAGTTGTAACAAACCTGCAGCAGACTTGTACCAATGCTGTTCCAACAACTTGTCAACAGGATGTCTTCGCACTGCCGATAACAGCTTGTTGTGACAGACTTGTAGCAAGGCTGTCGTGACAATGCTGTAGCAAGTTGTTGACATCAACTTGCTACATTAACAAGCTTGTTACAACTTGTTCAACAAGTTGCTACAAGCTTGTTAAGCCAACAACTTGTTGACAAGATGTGCGTTTCGTGTGTAGGGCATAGTGTTAGTCCTCTCTACTCTTGGAACATAGGCATGATATAATTTAACATCTATGATTAACTTTTGAAGCAAGCTATTTTTGTGTAAAAGTATATTCCTGGTACTACCAAATATCCACTTATCGGCAGCATGATAGCATCATGGATTTACATTGACTGGTGCATAAACTTCTCACAATCAAAATATATCAACCAGGCATTTGAACATTTACATGAGATAGTATTAAATAGTTGGACAATGGGCTCAGTGATTTTACATTCTTGGACAGGTTTCGACATGTGAAAATATATAAAAGTCATACGAATCTGACCTATTAGTATCGATGAAACATTTCAGCTTACAAAATACAGCAGAATTTAGATACATGACTCTGATTGACAGTATACCAGTTAGTGGTGACAAGGATGCAATCTCTTGAACTCAAATAATATATTTAAAATAGGCAATACTTTGTTTTTCTCCATTTTCACTGCATATGTATCAACATAATTATATTAAAATCTTATATGAAATTTGTACCTGATTTTTGAAGTGGTTAAATTACTTAAATCTTATAAAGCTATATACTAGGACAAGATGGGCTCTGAGTATTTAACTGCCAATCTGTCAAACACAGTTGGTAAATATAAACATTGAAAGGCTTGAAAGCCCAAGTAAAATTGAAGATTTTGTATAATAGCATTTGCTGAAGTAATTTTAAATTGGAACTGTATTATTTTCAGCGTTTTAATTCATATATTGTCGCGACAAATTCAAATTTTAAACGGGGACAACATGCTTAACATTCACGAACGAAGATTGCAAATATTTCCTAACAAAATTGCTCTATTACATATAAAACATAACAATAACCTTACCTGAATATTATTCAGTAGTCGCCGATGTATTGCTTCTGAAAATCCAGTTTATTTTGGGTCAAAAATATAAAATTTCGAGCTCGATTCAATTAACATAACAAAAATAAAAAATTTAAAATATGGAGGTGTGATGCCTCTATCACGAGAACCTTTGCGCGTGTAGTAAGAAGACTAGACACCAGTCTGTCAGTCAGCGCGCATTGCGGAATTTATTCATTTTTCGTTCATTCTTTGATAGAGTGACAAAACTTCAATCACCAGTAAATGTTTAAGATTATGTGTTACATATAGAGTTCTGAAATAGATAGATAGTCGCTGAAATGCCCTTCGAACTTGAGCATACCGATATATTGCCCGATATATTTCAATATTTTCGTAGAAATATTATGGCATACATGTGGATTTCTGGTATAAGGTTATTAACATATATATTAAGGTGGTCCCCTGCTTTTTCAAAAGAGGACGATTTCCGTCTTCGATCCGAAATTTCCTACAACTATTATTTGTATAAAAATCAAAGACGGCGGTTGACTGTTTTGTAAAACTACCTGGAAAATACAATAAGAACTTCGACGTTTCGAGCAAAGGCCCTTCGTCTGGAAGTTAGTAGAATGGGTCGTGGGAAAACATGTGCTTCTATAGTGAATACAAAAGCGATCACGTGATAAAAAATAAACCAATCTGATGGATTTAATCAAAACAAACTATAAACAAAGTATGGAAATCACATCACAAACTATATTAGCATATCAGGAGAAGCGAACAAAGCAAGAAAGACAGAAATTAAGAAACTATAAGTGAGAGGAGGTGAGATGTAGAGTATCTGCTGATGGCAGGCATAAACAGATAGGAGTTAAATGTAAGAGAGGCGCTCATTAATGCCGAAAGGATGAATGGTGCCAAGTTGGGAAATGAGACGCATTTCTTGGCATCTCAATGCGTCTCATCTTGCTGCCTTTGTCATGCAATCCTATTCGGGTATATTTTAAGAAATATATCAAACACGAGTATACTGTAAGTGTTCTTCCTCTGATTTCTAAATACAGACAAGCAGGTTGAAAAAACGAGGCGGAGCGGAGTGTTTGTACTCCTGGAGTAAAAATTAAGGAGTAAAAATACAATAATTACTCCGTTATTTCTACTCCTTTCTTGGGATAATTTTTACTCCTTCAGTGGAGTCAAATTGACTCGCAGAGGATTAAGATTGGAGTTAAGATGACTCCTGGAGTAGAAATAAAGGAGTAAAAATTACTCCGATATTTTTACTCCTTTGCTAGAGTAAATTTTATCCCTTCGGTGGAGTAAAATTGACTCTCAGTGGAGTAGAATTTTTAAAATGAACCAAAGTGGAGTAGTTCTAACTCTAGTTTTGGAGTTAAATTTACTCCAATATTTTTACTCCCCCAAAGGGAGTTATATTAACTCCTATGCTGGAGTTAAAATTACTCCCTGAAATTAACAGTGTGGATATCAATCAATCAGGTTTGGAACTGTTCTCTTCAGCTGTCCAGTGAGAGACATCCCTAATTGGTCAATTATTAGTACTGTATATTGAGAAACCTAAATTAAACTATAACTTTGTTATACTAGACAGCACTATCAGTTCTAAACTGTTTATTTTAGAATTCCAGTAAGGGTCGTCCCCTCGATCAAACTGGAAGAATTGCTTGTTATCAGGATGTGTTCGCACTGCTTGTTCCCACGTCAGAATAGTTGTTCCAACAACTTGTTATCGTCTTGCAATTCAATAACTTGTTAACAAGTTGTGAGTGACAACCTTGTAGCAACTTGATATGGCAACATTGATACAACTTGATGACAAGCTTGCTACATGTCTGTTGCGAACACATCTCGTTGACAAGATGTGAGATTTTAACGCGTGTACATAATTATGTACTTTGTCACTGACCAAATCAGTTAACTCATGTTTATGCTTGCCCAATAAAAATTCTCGAAAAACTAATATGCCTACAATGGAATTAAGGTGAAAAAACTATATATGTGAGTGAATTGCGTGGCAATGGGGAATAAACACGTGTCACATGGTTAGGTCTATGCTTACAGTAGAATATTCAATAGACAATTGTCCAATACCTTACTATCAAAGCTCCATTATCAAGAAGACATTTCACAACCTCAGCACTGCCATAACTCGCTGCAGTATGAAGCGGGGTTTTCCCCGTGGCATCAGCTTTGTTAACCAATGCAGGTTCATTGGCCAATATCAATTCTACGACATCCAAACACTGCGAGCTTACAGCACAGTGGAGCGGCGAGCGAGATGTGTTTGTGAATACGTTTAAGTCACCGCCATATTCCAACAGGATTCGAACACTCTACGGAAAATGAATATGAATTAAATCACTGAACAAATTACATTCACGACCCAACGTTTCAACACTCCAGTCTAGTGTCTACTCTGGTTTAAGGAAATGAATGAAAATCCTGAAACAAATTACATTCACGAATCACGACCCAACGTTTTCACACTCCAGTCTAGTGTCTACTCTGGTTTAAATAAATGAATGAAATTCCTGAACAAATTACATTCACGACCCAACGTTTCAACACTCCAGTCTAGTGACTACTCTGGTTTAAGTAAATGAATGAAATTCCTGAACAAATTACATTCACGACCCAACGTCTCAACACTCCAGTCTAGTGTCTACTCTGGTTTAAGTAAATTAATGAAATTCCTGAAACAAATTACATTCACAGACCAATGTTTCAACATTCAGGGATGCCTGAACCACGGGTGAAGCGGGTGCAAGTGCACCCCTTGCCTGTTGTATTCACAGCAAATTACATTCACAACCCAACGTTTCAACACTCCAGTCTAGTGTCTACTCTGTTTTAAGGAAATTAATGAAATTCCTGAAACAAATTACATTCAGAACACAACGTTTCAACACTCCAGTCTAGTGTTTACTCTGTTTTAAGGAAATTAATGAAATTCCTGAAACAAATTACTTTCAGAACACAACGTTTCAACACTCCAGTCTAGTGTCTACTATGGTTCAAGTAAATCAATGTAATTCCTGAACAAATTAAATTCAGAACCCAACGTTTTAACGTAAAGAATAAAAATACTCACTTCTGATAAGCCTCGTAACGCCGCGTGGTGGACTGGGGTATAGCCATCTTTTTCTTTCGCATTGATCAACAGTTGAGTACAGTACTTTTTCTAAAACACAATGTTTAGACAGAGAGTGCACTTTATAACTTGTTAACAGGTTGTTACATCGCAGGACAATAACAAGTTGTTGGAACAACTTGTAACAAGTCTGTCGAGTCAACAACCTTGTAGCAAATTGTCAACAAGCTGGGAACAAGCAGTTCGAACACATCCTGATGACAAGTAGTTAAAACAGCATTCATTTGGTACAAGTCTGCTGCAGGTTTGCTACAACGTATGAACAAGGTTAATTTGGTTTACCTTCAGTAGAAGTCCCAATATTTCAGGATATGCGATTGCATAATGTAATACAGTCCTATCACTGTCATCACTGATAGTAAAATCAGCCTTCAGCTCCAGTAATTGCTCCACGACTTTGATATGACCGCGCTGAGCTGCGAGGACTAGGGCTGTCTGGGAATTCACTGTCGTTTCGTTCACAAATCGTTTGGACATTGAACCAATGAATCTCACTAAGTTGGTGTGATTATGGATGGCAGCTCTGTTAAAAAAGAAAATCAGAAACAATAAGTCAGCTCGTAGTTTCAACGAATTCGTAGTGTAGACTGCGGATCCAAATGACGCGTTCTGCGTCGGAATAAATTGCAGTCGAATCATAACATGTAGCTGAGACTGGAATAATTAAAATATGTATATCAAAGTATTCAACTGTTCAATCATTAATTTGTGTTTTACATACCGCCATAATAGAACTGCTTAAATTAGTCGTAGCACGGGTGAATTTGGTGCGGCTACACGATCCGAATTGTCGGATCCGATCTCCACCTGACGTATGTTATTTCACACAATTCAGCAACAACTAAACTTTTCGCCAGGTAAGAGCCAATAGTGTTACTCTTGTCAGCAAATTCAGTAAATCGCATACGTCAAGAGGAGAGATATTTACCGCTTTAAGCTAGGTTTACACGCTGCGATTTGTCGGGCTGATTTCAGATACACGTTAATGATATTTGAAAAATACGTGCAAACATCATCTGACAAAACCACCAACTGAAAATATTCGTCATTAACATTCAGAGAAACCTAAAATCGGGCCGACAAATCGCAGCGTGTAAACGCACCTTTAGACTTACTTGTGAATAGGAGCAACACCCAATTTATCTTTCCTATTCAATTGTAATGTATCCAGATGCCCCATCGAATCAACAATTCTTAACAGACATTTTTCCATGCCATTCTTGCATGCTGCGTGGATCAAATATCCATCGCCATGTTTGATTTCCTTTTGTAAATATGGTCGTACTATTTCTTGATCCTGTTCAAGGCAGACTTGCACTGACTTCTCGTCCCCGCTTCCTACTGCAACGTGAAGGATGTCCTTATAAATGCCTCCTCCATACGACTGGTTGAACAGGAGATCTTCGACTCTGTCTTTTTCTAAACGAAAGATGGTTCAATCTTGATATACAGTACACTTAACCCGGACTTAATTATCTCGAACTCCCCGCTATCTCGAACTTAAACCTATTTCCCTTGCATTTGCCCAATCATACTATTTCAAACATATTTTATTCGGTTATCTCGAATTCGGTTAACTCGAACTCCCTGCCATCTCGACCAAATTTTTAGCCCCTTGACCGAAATTTACCCGGCTATCTTGAACTCCAATGACTTCAGTTCGTTGTTTCTATCAGAGAATAAACTACGTCAGATCACTTTCAGTTAGGGTAGCCCACGTGCATTCAAGAACATTTACTACTTCTGTATGATCTAACCATTATGTACAACATCAGATCATTTTGAGGTAGCTAGGCCACATTCAATAGATGTACTACCTCTGCATGATCTAACCATGCTTAACTCAGCAGTGAGTTCTGCACAACATCAGATCAATTTAACGTGACTCACATTCAAGAATATTTACAACCTCTGCATGAACTAACCATGCTTAGCTCAGCAGTGAGTTCTGTACAACATCAGATCACTTTAAGGTAGCGCACATTTAAGAACATGTACTGTACTACCTCTGAATCTAACATAACGAGTATGTACATAAACTGTAAGCATACCATGTTCTAAGAACACCTTCAACATATCTGCATGTCCACCACAGGCCGCCATGTATATTGGGGACTTTCCAGTGATATCAGCACGATCCAACTTCGCGCCATGCAGTAATAGTTCCTTAGCAATCTCAACGTGGTTAAACTTCGCAGCCAAATGCAAGGGAGCGCGACCATTTTCTCGTTCAACATGGTCCACCAAACCCACAACAAACTCTTGCTCTAATAATCTGCGTAAAATATCTGATGAAAGATAAGATGAAATATATATTGCTTAAATCTAGGTTTACTAATCCAATGCTCTACCTACTGAGTTACAAGGTCAAGTCAATCCGAAAAATCAACTACTCAAGCCGACTTGACCTCGTAACAAGTCTGTTGAGTCAACAAGCTGGGAACAAGCAGTGCGAACACATCCTGATAACAAGTTGTTGAAACAGCATTGGTACAGTACAAGTCTGTTGCAGGCAAGCTTGTGTATTTTTTATGTGAGCTGTAGTCGAGCATAGGAATATATAAAGTCAGTACCTATGTCTCCCATTTTTGTGGCGACATGCAGAACGCTTTCTCCGTTATCAGCAACGGCACATTTAGTACTTCCGATGTGATGAAGTAAACAGACCAGTGCATGCTGACTGCGAGACTCCAGAGCATAGAATATGCAAGGCTGGCCACGTTCATCATTTGTTTCCAATATTCGTTGAACTAAACACATAATTTAGACTTCTCTTTATTGTCCGCGGGCCAATTAACAAACACTTTCCTTCTCTAAGGGGTGGGAGTTATTTGAGGGGGAAGGATTTATGGCAATACAGGTAGCTGCTTATACAGCTGGTTGCTTTTTAAAACCCATTAACTGCCATTACCCTACCACTGACGAGTAAAATCGTCTGGAGTTAAACATAGTGAAATACTAAAGTAGGGCGAATCTGGGCGCATTGCCAGCTAATGGGTTACCAATGACATTGGCAGATACCCACTAACTGGCAGTACCCTACCACTGACAAGTAAAATTGTCTGCCGTTAGACAGAGTAAAATACTAAAGTAGGGCGCATTGCCAGCTAACTGGCTAATACAAGTACTGCATAAAATAATTAACTGTTAAGCAACCCAGTGGAACAGGTAGGGGCTATAGTCCACCTGAAGTGCCCTTCACCAATAATGACCTAGCCTGCGTGGCAGGCGTTCTATTGTGGGGGGGGGGAGTTTTGTTTAGAAACGCCTGCCACGCATGCAGACTAATAATGACCAGAATGGGAGAACTTCAGAGTGGAAGTCAAGCAGATTCTTTGTGGCCTGAAATGCTCAAAATATTTAAGCGGAGCATGTCCCCAGACCCCCTAGATTTTGTCTAACACCCTCAACCAAACCAAGCTTCTGCCACAACTGAACCAACCATCAAATGTAATAGTTGACAGCTAATATCTTACCATCATCCATATTAGTAACTGAACTGAGAATTCTAATAATCTCTGGCTCATCATCATAGATGGCCGCCAACTTGATTCGATCACTGAGACTACTTTGAACTTTGCCGCAACATCCCTCTAGGCCAGTATCCACAGGGTTCGTTCTCTCTTGATCTGTTGAATCTTTTTCATCAATAGATTTAAGGCGATGTAGGGTGACATGCGTTCCGTTCGCATCATCCGGACCACCTGCCATCCCATAATCGAGACTTTTCTGACGTCTTGGGAAATGGATGTATCTGCGTTTCCTTGCAACATTTGCCATTCTGAAAAGCAGAGTATTGGCGACATTTATGTACAAATAACTGTCTTAAATCATTAACATGCAACAAGTAATATCGTCTGATGCTTCAGAGATTAAAATATAAAAGTAGAGCGCATTAGGCACAGCATAATCAGTTAACATTGGGAAGGCAAATCAAGTTATCCCAAGAAAGGCCAGCACTTTACCCTTTAATTGGCAAAACCAGGGGCAGTTGCGAGCAGTTCGTTCGAATATTCCATCCACAAATACCATCGACTATTATTCCCATCGAGCGCGAAGCCGAGAAAAATCTTAGTATTTACTAAATAACGAAGGTTGCATTGCAGCAGCTTAATGGGTTAACCCAAAGTAAAATGACAGAGTAAGGGGCCGTCGACAAATAGATTTCGTCCCGTGACCGCAGATTTAATTGTTCTGTGATTGCTTTACCCCCCTCCCCCTACGGCTACTCCATCATGATATTTTGTAAACACAAATTCTTTGCTACTGCCCCTCCCCCCATTGCAGAACAAGTCCGCAATTTACTTGTCAACGATTCACAAAATGACAAAGTAAGGCACATTGATTGGGGAACATTGTAGCTTAATGGGTGAACAAAAGACTTAGGCAGATAGTCTGGTTAACACATTAACAGCTATAACAGGGTTTGCAAAGTCCTGTAGATTGATCATATGTAAAAAGATTAAGAGATGATACATTTAAGCTCATTGTATTTAGACCCTGTACGTACTAGACAATCTATTCAGTAAATAATATATTTTATTTTGTACACAAGCTCTGGATATGAGATATTCTGCAATCTGATTGGTTCCATACTAGCAGGATATTAGCTCATATAAGAGTTCGTAGAATAACTGTTAAATGTTGACACTGTCGAATTTTAATTATGTTGTCACAAGAGCACTTTGAGTACGATTTCCTTTGCAAATATTTACCCCTTGGCAATGAAACTAACACCATTGGAATCCTTACAAAATAAGCTTTTTAAGAGTGGGCTATGTTGCCGCAGTGGTGTGCTGACTTGGGTTCGTCAGGGGTGGCCAGCTGGAAATTTGGCGCCCCTTTGTAATTTGTGATATGGTTGAGCGTCGTAAACGCGGGCATTCTATGGGGGTCCCTGAAATGCCATTTCTTGCGTTTTGGGAGGCGATTTGACGGAATTCTGAGGATTATAAGACATCGTATAAAATAAAAATGCACAAGAAACAACACATTCAGGAGTTAGAATAAATATATAATTCATAGAATGAATTTTTTTCTTAGACCAAGAAACGTAGACGGCGAACATTCATGAAGTAGACGGCGAACTTACCAGTGATCGTAAGCCAAAGGATTTACATCCTTTGAGATATTACAGACTGGTGAATTTTTAATCCTCGTGGCATGCCCCCCCCCCCCCGCCAGCACGCCACTATCAGTTGCCGACTAAACATTACAGAATCAAAAATACTAAAAGTTTAATCCCAAACATAACTTTGAACCTCCAGTTCAACTCAAACAATCTTTAATATCTTCTTTATTCTTGGATTTGACAATAGACTTCCATAGACTTTTTCTCTGTGTATTTCTTGTAGAAAGTTTTGCTTCGACACGACGAGTAGAAGTATTTATTTTGTATTTTCCAGCACGCATGTGCTTGCCGTAGTTTGACTATATATGGTGCGCCTAAGCGCTTCAGTCATGACAAAAAATCTTATATAGGTATGTTATCAAGATTTTGTTGGCATCGCACTCGATTGAATAATAATTGAAGGGTTTTGTAGATGGAAAATTATTGAGTGTAAATTATATACATTTATTGGACCTAACCAGGAACAGCTGCGGAAAATGCAACTATAGGTCCCTGGCAGGAATCGAACCTGCGGCCCTGCGATTCCGGTGCAGCGCTCTAACCAACTGAGCTACAGAGTCCAGTTGTCGAGCTCTAACCACAAGTTCATGTATATATACTAGGGTACTGCCATGTTAAGTTGTGGGTAAATATCAAGATTTTGTTGGCATCGCACACTCGATTGAATAATTAATTGAAGGGTTTTGTAGATGGAAATTTACTGAGTGTAAATTATATACATTTATTAGACCTAACCAGGAACGGCTGCGAAAAATGCAACTATAAGTTCCTGGCAGGAATTGAATCTGCGGCCCTGCGATTCCGGTGCAACACTCTAAGCAACTGAGCTACAGAGTCCAGTTGTAGAGCTCTAACCACAAGTTCGTGTATATATACTAGGGTACTGCCATGTTATGTTGTGGGTAAATATCAAGATTTTGTTGGCATCACACTCGATTGAATAATAATTGAAGGGTTTTGTGGATGGAAAATTGTTGAGTGTAAATTATATACATTTATTAGACCTAACCAGGATATATATCCGCATCGTCACCATAGACGGATTTTCTGGGGGGGTGCGGGGGGGTGCACACCCTCCAAAAATATTTTGCACCCCCAAAAAGTTTTCCCACCCCACCTAGAGAAATTTGCACCCCCCCAAAAATATTTAAATGCTCATTGGCAGGGCCATCCTCAGAAGATTTATCAGGGGGGGTGTAAGGTCCTTTCAACCGACTGCCAAACAAACTTGTACCGACTACATTGCTGTTAGTTCAAGCCCGTAATTCCTTTTTTTTGGTCGACGGGGAGGGGGGGCGTAAAAAAATGTTCCCGGACTATAATTATTTATATATTGCTATTTAACCACTTCAAACTCTAAAATTAAAATGAATAAGTTAGTTCCTGCCTATAAATTAACTTTTTGGCCGACTAAAATAACACTTCTGCCGACTGAATCTCCAAATAGAATTTCTGGGGGGGTGTGACACCCCCCAAACCCCCCCATAGGGCCGGCCCTGCTCATTGGGATAAATGACCGCATTTTCTGGGGGCTTTGCCCCCTTACCCCCATTGGCAACTGTGCCCCCAGACCCTTGCTGCAGCTTGCTCTACGGCACTACACACCCTGTCGCTCACTCCCCCCCCCCTAAATTTTTTGCACACCCCCCAGAGCAAAATCTGAAAATCCGCCTATGATCGTCACAACATCAATTTGAGCCATATCAAAGCGAGTTTAGCCCCCCAAATTATAATAGTATGATCGATTCAATAAAATCAGCTAACTGGCAAAAGCCTAGGGTCAGGGATGCAGTAAAACGGCTTAAATTGATGTCGTGACGATGCGGATCCGGTATAGTGTAAACGGGGCCCAAGTGTTCACATATACTGTATGTATTAATTGACCTTGTATTTGGTGACAATGGAAACATTAAACATCATTTGCTTGTTCACATATAAAGTGTCAAATGACAATACATTAATTTGAAGTTGACCACCAAGGGCCAGTTGTTCAAAAGCCGGTTAACTTAACCCTGGGTTAGTGGTAACTTTCATACAAGTTTCCAGACATCGGTTATATTAATATGAATACTTTTTTCTATCAACCTTGTACTGGGCGATAGAAGTTTTTGTTTATAAAGTTTTGAAATAAACAAACGTGTAGAAGTATACAAACCAGAACAGCAGATTAAAATTTAACCCGGGGTTAGCGTTATTAAACAGGCTTTTGAACAACCGGCCCCATGTGTAGCACCATCTAAAACACTTACTGAAAGCTATGGTCACATATCGTTATTACTAAAGATTAACTTCAATACTCAATATTAAATATAACAAACCATGCAAGACCAGAATAATATCTAATACGTAAACAGATTCAATACTTAAATACTTTATAAATCATGAGCATCGACTCAAAGACGACAGAACCAATTTACCTGATCAACAGCGTATAACCGTAATTTTGTATTTCGTTTGGTACTCCTTGAAAGCAACTAGTACCTGCAGTTTCAGTAACAAGTGCGTAGTTTTTTTTTATGTAAAACGCCACGACGAACATACAACAATTAAATGAGTTGTCTTCCGGTTTAATAACTTATTAACCTCCCACATGTCATGGTGTGTGGTTTACAACAATGTGCATCGCAAGCAAAAATACACCAAATGACCAAAATATAATAAATTTGAAAAGCAGACATGTAAATGAGTTATTTAGCAACTTAAATGAAGTATTATGATAAGCATTAAAACGAAAAAGCACCAAAAAATAAATCTTGTTTTGTAAAATGTTTTGAACTACTGAGTACTGTAATTGTTATTTATCTTAAAGTGACCTCTTGACCTATAAACACGACAGCGCGCGCTGTCACAGCGCGACAAATTGTCAAGTATATTTCATCCGGTTTACGGAGTATTAATATCCTCTTTAATATTTCACAATAATAAATGGTCCAGTCTTTTAGATTGTAGTAATCTGTTCGACCTTCCTTTTAAAAAACCTCGCGATCTTAGGTTTTTGTATCTGCGAATGCAGATATATTGCCATCGTGCTGTTAGCTGTTGGCTGTTAGCTGTTGGCTGTTAGCAAGGGCGTCAATCCTGGGGGGGATGGGGGACGAATCCCCCCACTTTTTAGGCAGAGGGGGGTCAATATGTAATTATCCCCCCCCCACCTTTTCCCACTTTTGTTTATACGACATGTTGTAATCATCAGAATTCTGTAAAATTTTCTGGGCGAGCATGTAATGCCCGCATAAGCTCAGGATCGGAATGCTTGATCCCTAAGAGGCCAAAGATACCCCCTAGTGCCCTCGTGCTAGCGGCACGGGCCCCAATACACAATTTGGCCGGCCGCTTTACCACGCCCTTTCGTCTGGCAAACGAACTCACACCCCTAATGCTTAGACCCAAGTAGTTACGCTTCTGTCGCCTGTCGGGAAGTGTCTATAAATGATGGGGAAACGCCCTGAAAACCTTAAACGTGTTACATGCCTCCATAACTATTAGCAGGCTCCATCTCCCCCCCTCTCCACTTTTTGAGATGGATTTTCGCCCTTGGCTGTTAGCTGTTGGCTGTTAGCTGTTGGCGCGTCAGCTGTTGGCTGTTAGCTGGGTTATAATTCCATGACACGCAATCACGAATATTTCTCTTTGATCTTGACCCCAATCCCGACCCAATCCCTAACCCTATTTCGTGCGTGTCATGGCCAATTGTAACCAACGTTAGCTGTTGGCTGTTAGCTTGTAGCCATTCAGCGACGAGCTTATTTAAATTGATAACCAATCAGCAAGTGGCTTACAATACAATGACGTAATGTTCCCCAAGGCCATTACATCATTCAATTTTTCCTGTTCGCAGGCTAGATCTTAAATTCAACATGGCGCTCATGTTTTGAATTGTCAAAATAAATTGACAAAACGTCGTTAATTCATATAAAAACGTGGAAATACGAAGGTTTTCATTACGAAAGTATCGACTAGAACGAATGCTTTAAAATATGTGGCCAATTTCAAATGTAGTTGTTCTATTTCTGAAGGAGAAACTATCAAACTAAATAATCTATTTTCTTATGAAGTCCAAAATCATATTTTGTCCAAGCAAATTATCATCTAATGACCAGCAAACAATTGAAAATTGTTCTGAAGCTTCATCTTTACATAGCTAAATTAACAAAAATGACTTTAAAAAGTTAACAATCAGCAATGTGCCAAGATTCACCTACTTTAGCATTTTGCACTTGCACAGTAATAATTTTCAAAACTGTCATTCAATCGTCACTCTGTGTGCGGGCTAACGTATGTAACCTTGCTAGTGAATCACCCAATGTTTACAACATCCTTTTCAGTTGCTTCTGTTGAGTAAAATTCCCAAACCAACATACCATACTCTACTTTCTCCTTTTTGACATGGAGGTAAAAATATCTACAGTAGGATTGAAAAATGTAAAATCATCTGGTGTTAGACAAAGCAAAATGATGGGTGTATTGCCTGTTCATGGGCTGATCCTTTTTAATATTTTTAATACATTTGCAATTAGATGAGGATGAACTACCTGTACTTGATGTACACAAGATCCACAAAATTACAACCAGTACACCAAAAAAGGGTCTGCAAAGTTATGAAGAAAGTTTCGAGAAAAACCCAACATTCTCAGGATATACTGGCCAAGGATCATATGCATCTGGTAAGTTACTTTTCTTAGTTCTTAAATAATATGTAAATCGTTGTTGTTGTTCGATCATTGACTATCTACTAGAAATCTGTTAGGCAAGTTTATTTTATTATATTAAAATCATAAATTGCTTACAAAGTATTCTAATAAAGTAATATTTTTCAAGATTGTGGTGTTGTGAGCCATGTGAAAATGTAACTGGAAAACATGCTAATCTAAATCTAAATCTAAAGCATTGGCCTGGACCATCTTGTGTATCCCCCGATCTTTCAACCTGGACACAGCATGGTGTACCTCCAAGGGGTCTCAGCAAGCCACAGTGCAAAAGAAATAGCCCATATAATTTTGCTGCCTCTCTGCGAGAATGTGTTGCAATTGCCATGCTCTTCTTTTCCATCTCATCAGTGATGATTGCAATTTGAAATTCTTCATGCTGAATACTGGTTAGACTGGGGTCTTTGTTCTATATATTAAGTCATATAAAGAAAGTTGTTCACCACCATGAAGCAACAATAATATCAGTCCTTAAATACGGATATATTAAAGGATCCTTCCTTGATTTATTTAATAGCAGCATTACAGCTTTGTATTTACACCATGGTCATGGGAATTGAGGAATTCTCAATTTGACCAATGAATCTGACTCATAGATGGATTTTCTGGGGGGTGCTACCCCCCAAATATTTGTTTTCACCTCCCAAACGGAACGTTCACTCCTCTAAAAAAATGTTAAACTCCCCAATTTTCGCCATAATAAATAGTCCAACATGCAACCCTATACAACCATATGGGGGGTTACAGTGTCACTTAACTCTCTCAAAGGTCATTGACTTTACAAACTCCATAAACCTTAGTTTTTTGCTTCGAATGACTTCTGATGCACTCTAGAAACCTTCCCTTTCCCACCCTTTTCCTGGGGTGCTTTTCTTTCTACCCTCCCACCAGTGGCTCCACCTCTGGACCTCACTGGGGGCTGATCCCTGCAGCACAACGTTTGGTGACGCCTTGTGTTACCTCGCCACTAGCTCACCCCCCTAGTAATAAATATGAAAATCCGTCTATGATCCGACTAAAATATTTTATAATTTACAGATATTTTTATTTATAAACTCGGATAATATCCTAATAAAAATACTCCTACCATTTGAAGGCGTGCTTGAGTGCTTCGGAAAGTTGTTTTAAAATTCTATACGTCTCCTGGCCATGAAGATCTTCAAACAGCGTCTTACAATCCTTCGTGGTTTGCTACATTGCGATGCTTTATTTTGAGGTGATGCAACAGCTAGTCCCACTCCCTTCGAAAAAAACTTTATTCCTGCATTGCTTTTATAGCACTCGGCAGTCGGCACACGATATTTTGTTTTGTTCTTTCGCCTCTTAGTCCAGCTGTTAATGACCAAATTCTTCACTTTGATTATACAAGTATGAAAGTTTGCCACATGGCTAACACACCCAAGACTATATGACGTCTTCAAACATGACATGCGCAGAACTCGTTACAAATTGAGAATTTCAGTTGGCTCCATATATCAGATTTTTTAACTCCTGGGTGTGTTAGCCATGTGGCAAACGTTCATACTTGTATCATCAAAGTGAAGAATTCGCCACTTTTGTGGTCTTTAACAGCTGGACTATCTTGATGATTCATGGCAGAGGCTTCCCCGGTTTCCTCTTTCCCTTCATTCTTTGCGCTCCCCCACCCTTCTCAAAACTTCGTGTAAGACTAATGAAATTGCTCCAGACGAACAGTTTCATTACAATATATATATGGGATATAAATTGTTTTGTTTATCAACGCCATGTCAAAGCGATGTCAACAGACTGGATCGCCTGCCCCTACTGAGTATAGCAGACGACTTTGACTCACGTGACCAGACAGTACCAGGGCACAGATGAGAATACTATACAGAAAGTCATCTCTATATTGTTTTTGCGTAAGCGCTATTCGTCATCGATTCAGACAAAGTCAGACAAAACAATTTATATCCCATATACTGTAATGAAACTGTTCGTCTAATTATAGAATTTCTCTTATTGTTCTGAGTTTGTTTAATTTACTGACGATTTTCCTGATAAGTCTGACTTAGATTATATATTTTTGCGCTTGCTTTTAACCGAACGGAGATGTCGGGCAACAGGGTCTAAGATTTGTAAACAATACAATTACAAGTTTCAAATTAAATCATTCAAACGATCGAGGATATTGATATCTGCGACAGCATTGACATTGTAAACCAACCACCGTCTAAAGGACGCTGCATCGAACGACGGTGTTTTAGTCTATAAATATATAACCATTTAGTTTTATATCCTTGGAATTATTATTAATACAATAAGCTTTCTCGCATATTATCGTCTACAGACTACACATAAAGATCGAAAATTGGGCTAAAATCGGCACGGAATCGTCTTGCTGGAGCTGTTTACCAACTAATTGTTCGATTCTGCTGTAAGGAGAACGCTTACAGTTTCAATATATTTAATACAATACGATCACATATTTTTAGATCGAACAAACGTGACAACGAGTGTATCAATTTCGTGAACTATAAATATTATATGGCTCTAAAAATTTCACACATAAAGCTTGAATTATTTTTACCAACTGAATTTTGCATACAAACTGACTTTGGGTCAATAATAAATTAAAAAGAATCGAAAACAATGAGTAAATCGTACAAATTAATTAATATGCACTACTCATATAAACTCTGCCCAACGTACCCACCCTAACGACAAATTAATCTACATCCCAAAATCTGGGATGTCACATGATCAGACAGTAACAGGGTTTCGCCGGAGCAGCTGTTGGGGGGGCGTGGCGGAGGTGAAACCCTGGGAAACAGGTTGGCTCACAGCCTCTGCGGAGGAGAGTGGACCCAATCCCTAACCCTAACGCCGTGTTACGAGTCACGAATATTTCTCTTAATTTGATCTTGACCCTAATCCCGACCCAATCCCTAACCCTTACCCTATTGTGTCAGCCTAGTTCTATAGTTACTGTCGTTCCAATTGAAGTGTTCCTCAAATATTGATTCGATACATTACATAAGTTGACATCAATACATTTGCTCAAAAATAGCTCAACTTCCTGTTTACTAGCATACTTGTTCCCAATTGGTCAATCAGTCACTGAGACGAGACGCCATTGGTCAATTCACACACACACACAGGAAGTTGATCAATTTTTCAACGAATGAATTGATAAACTCTAGGTAATCAATTGATGCAATATTTTAGGAACACTTCAATTGGAAAAACAGTAATTAATAATAAATATTTTATATGCAAGCAGATGTTTTAATATACTGGACTGAATTTTATTATATATAGTCAGATGAAAACCCCTTCTGGATATGTTACTGATAATACTTGTAATTTCAGTTACAGTATTGATTTCCTATAAAATCATTAGTGATTGTGGAACCAGGCCATGTCTTATTGCAATATGATTCAGACAAAAAAAACATAGCAATAATAATAATTTCGAATTTTTACACAGGATAACCTATCAGTACAATAATACTATTATCAATAAGGTCCTGTAAACTAACATAATCCAATTGGGCAGCGGGGCCAACTAGACCTACACAAAATTATAGGCACCCCAAGTCAATGCACCACCAAAATTTGAGTTGGTGTAGTGGTGCCTTCCTTCAAGGTGGTGACCTTCTAGGCTTTTGTTTGAAGATCAGTGCCCAAGCAAAGGGCCACTATAAAGTATAGCACTGCTTTTGCTCTTTCAAAATTATGATGCCGTATATCACGCCCCAGGGAATACTTTGTCCACGGCAACACCCTAGCAAGTTTCAAATTGACATAAATTGTTGTATTTTCAAGAAACACCATATTGTACATAGGATCCTTTCATTACAATATTTTCTACTTTATGCATTGATCATAATAAATACTATATACCATATTCCTATACTGTATACACACGACGATGCTCACCAAACCTTATCCTTAAAAATCTACCAGTTTCACCAATATAGAGTATCCCACATTTACTGCATGAAATACAGTAGATGAGATGAGGTGCACGTGAAGTGGTGCTTAATCGTGTACTTTTGGTGAGAAAGACTTAGATTTTGGTGCCGAAATTGTAGTGGAAGAATCTATATACTTATAGGTTTTACACAGCTTCACACCACAAGGAAACGTACCATTAAGTGACGACGAGTCCTGTGGTAGAGAGCTGTGGACTAGGGTTTCACGGATATTTTTACTATGTCGGAACGAAACTAAGGGATTATTGGTGAAAATGGAAGATGTTTCAGGGTCGTTTTTCAAGATATGAAAATTCTTCCTAATGACATCCTTTACTTTGAAATTGAAGGGATGGTAACCGAGAACTAGGGGTATTTTGTTGTTGGGAACTGACATTAGACACATGGATAACCGCGTTGGACAAAAAAGTTTCTAATTTCCTGACTTTTGATATGGAAGTCCTCATCTTCACTGCAAATGCGGCGAAGGCGAAGGAACTGAGAGAAGGGAATGGACCTTTTAGTGTGGTTGGGGTGGGAAGAAGTGAAGAGAAGATAGCTATGGTGTCCTTGATATCCATGTTTGGTGTCCTTGATATAGGATGGTAAGTCCTTAACCAAGGACGCCATGACACGATCGAGGTAGCTAGAGATAAGCTCGGTGGGACAACCGCAAGCAGAGACAATGGGTCTACCTGGGTTGTCGGGTTTGTGGATTTTGCCTCATTTTGGGTAAGAAGTACATGACGGGTGTGCGAGGTGTGGTGGTTATGAGATGCTTGGCAGTTTCAGGAAGATCACCAGAGGTGATGAAATTCTATAATTGATGGTGGTGGAAATGGTGGTTTGATTGGTAGAAGTCAAATCATTGTCAACAAGTGCTGTCACTCAATTGTCGACGAGCTTCATTGCGATATAAGTCAGCTCTCCAAACAACCAAGGCACCACCCTTATCAGCAGGTTTGATAACAATGTCTTCCCGAGCACGGAGTGATTTGAGAGCACTAAATTCAGCTTCAGTGAGGTTAGATGGCCTTTTGGGCCTAAATTTGGGGAGTTATTCTATGCCATGTCGACATTGTCGAATGAATAGCTCCAGGGACCCATGTTGGTCTTCTGGAGACCAGGAAGATTTTTTGGGTCGATGGCCTCAAAAACGTCCTTTTGATGGACGGAGGAGTCAAAGAGTTGATGAAAGTGCGCCTTAAGGCGTAATGATTTAATCTATCATTTAATCAATATTTTAACAGGAACATCCAGTTTAGCTGAGGCTAGTTTAAATGGAGTCCTGTGAAAGTCCAGACGAAGGTATTGAAGTCCAGGCAGACAGATAGATATATGTACATACACTATATGTTGTCGAGCACTCTTTGCGTTTCGTGGACCTAAACCTATACGTATAAATAATATATATATATTTATGTATCTATTTAATATTGTAATTAGGAGGACCACGGGTCTTTCAGGTTTTTGCTGTTTAGTGTTATCCTCGTTAAATAAAGTTTTCTATCTATCTATCTAAGTTAAGATAAAAAGTCCACTAAATGAGACAATATGTAAAAGAGATTAAAATGTATAAAAGTATTAAGATTAGTTTACTGTTAAAAAATGTTTTCTAAGAGCATATTTAAAAGAGTTTATTGAATCTTTCTTACGAGGATGCCAGTTTTATGAGTCAAATGAGTTGAGTCAATGAGTTATGAGTCTGCTAAAAACCTTTTTTATCAACTGTCTACACAGGGATACTAGGTTATGTAGTTTACATATAATTCATCATCAGGCTCAATTAGGGTTAGGGGTTAAGCAGCCTAGTTCCTAGGCCTCTAAGCGTTCTCATTAAAATGCGGGCTGCTGTTTAGAGCGCATTCCATTCGGGGACGTCACGGAAATTAGAACGCGCGTAAAGAGGACTAGGGACTAGTCTGGGGGTTAAACCCCGTACAGACGAGCAAGTTTTCCTTGACAAGTTCCTTGTCAAGCGATATAATCTACAGCAGTATGTGCATCAGTTCATTCTGCTCTTCAACCTGGTGGCGCAAGGTCAACTCTCTGGCTGAAGTCAATTTATAATCCGCCCTCCTCCCCGTTTTCTTGACGCAAATATTATTGCATATGTACAGTATAAGTGGTGGCACACCTTATAACACACCTTTTCTGTGCGAACTTAATAATTAACTTCGGTTAATAATTTGTTATGTTAATAATTATCTCATTGTTTTAAAAAATTAATAAATCGGCATGTGCGTTGCGCAAGACGCACATCGCCATAATTATTCCAGTTGCTGTCTGACTTGGTCAATTGCGCAATGTTCGCGCACAGAAAACAGAGCTAATCGTTACAAGATATCTTGCAGACCTAGTGTTAAGGAAAGGAAGCGATAAAGTTTTACGAGCCCGTGTAGTAACGACACAAGTGAATACTTCATGTTTATAGTGGCAATGGCCGCTCAACTAGATCGAAAATAAGTGTGCAGTGGCGTACTGCGCATTTCCTGGAAAGCTTGTCAAGGAAAACTTGTCAAGGAGAACTTGTCAAGGAGAACTTGTCAAGGAAAGCATGCTCGTCTGTACGGGGCTTTAGGGTAGAGTTAAGCCCCGTACAGACGAGCAAGTTTTCCTTGTCGAGTTTACTTGGTCGTGTGTACGGCGAAAAAGTTTCTTTTCGATCAATTTTTCCTTGACAAGTTTTACAAGTCCCTGTCTTAACGACACAAGTGAATACTTCATGTTTATAGTGGCAATGGCCGCTCAACTAGATCGAAAATAAATGTGCAGTGTCGTACTGCGCAGTGTCGTATTGCGCATTTCCTTGTCACGTTTTCCTTGTCGGCCGTACACACGAACAATTTTCGTTGTTTAAAAGCTGGATGACTAGCTTTTGAAGAAGGCTCCTTGTCAAAGAAAACTTGTCAATTTCTTGCCGTACACACGGGAAAAGAAATCTGGTCAACGAAAACTTGCTCGTCTGTACGGGGCTTTAGGTCGAGGTTTAACCCAGCATTTCCTGTAGTCTATACGCCATGTACGCAATTTAATGTAATTCGAGAAAAATAACAAAAATATACCAAAATACAATAAATCCCAATTTTTTTACTCATAGCTCATTGACTCATAACTCATTAGACTCATTTAAACATTAATCTCCTTTCTTACGAATGTCAACTGGGATGCTGTTCCAGAGTTTTGATCCTCGGACTTGGAAGGATCTGCCGCCATCAGATTCCCGGATGTATCTTGGGCAAACCATATCGTGCCTTCCAGCACGGTCATTGATATCAGAGTTTCGTACAAGTAAACTTCGATATATTCCGGACATTCGCCAATCTGTCTCTTGAAAGTCAACAAGCACTTAGATATGTCAATTTCATGTCGCAAGGGCAGCCAGTTTAGTTTCTGAAACATAACAGAACTTCTTTCCCACGTATCTGCAGATAGGATAACACGAGTCGCTCGTTTCTGCAATCGAAATACTCGGGTTATATTTTCTTGGCAACCACTGCTCCAAACTGTAGACCCGTACAGCATAATTGGTTTGATCAGGGAGTTATAAAATAGTTTGCGTTCATCAATTGGTAGGTACCGTCGAATCTTTTTTTAAGACAGCGATTCTTTGGGACAAGTCATTGCAGATATTTTCGACATGTTCATCAAAATTCAGAGCACTGTCAATCGTTATACCAAGGAGTTTATGAGAAAATACTTGATCAATCTTTGTTCCATGTATCGATAGATTCCTACCAGTCACGAGCATTGATTTGGTCTTAGCTGCATTGAGAATCATTTTGTTGTCAAGTGACCATTTTTGAACTTTATTTAAGTCCACTTGAAGGCTTTTCTCAATTCGAGGTGACTTTTTCAGATCCGCTGATGCACTTAGTGTGGTATCGTCCGCATAAATGTCAATTACAGATCTCTGAATGGTGTCAGGTAAATCATTTATAAACATGATGAAAAACAGCGGACCGAGAATAGAGCTTTGGGGAACTCCGTGAGTGGCTAGTTTTTATTCTGACTTGTGGCCCTCAATTTCTACGAATCAATGACGATCTAGACGATAGCTGGTAAACAATGCAAGTTCCTTAGAGCAGAGTCCATATTATTTTAACTTGTCGATGAGAATCACGTGGTCTATCAAGTCAAATGCTTTCTTATAGTCAATAAAGACAAGACCATTCAAGTGATTTTTGTCCAGATTAAAAAGAAGTTGGTCTACAAGGCGGATAAGGGCTACATGTAACTCGGTTGAGTGGGACTTTCTGAAACCAGATTGAAATTTGTAAAGTTGATCAGTGTCCTTTAAATAACAGTAGAGAGAGTCGTGAATATGTTTTGTCGATAATAACGGCAATACCGAAATGGGACGATAATTCCCTGACCTTTGTATATTGGAGTTACTTTGGCTTTCTTCCATATCGCGGGGAAGTAACTCTTATCAATGCAATAGTTGATTAAATGGTTTAGGGATGGTGCTATTCCGGGGGCCGCTACACGGAGAGCTCTTGCAGTTAGACCGTCAACGCCCGTCGCTTTGTTAAGAGGCATTGATTGCAATAGCTTAAAGACTTGATCATGCAGGAGTGATATTAGGAATTTGGAAGGTTTCTGTCCGTAGCTTATCATGTTTTTTACTCCGTCTCGCATAATTGTAGGCAATGAACTAAGTAACTTTTGTGGTAAGTGTTGTAATACGGATCAAATAAACACAAACAACGTGTGCGGACAACTTCTTTTAATCATATGAAAACACAACATACGGCGTAATATACCATACGCCAAAAGTCATAAATACCATACGCTAAGAGTACAAACAAACTACAACAGTAAGGTAACAAAGAAGTTATTTAATATGTTCACAATTTGCCTCTGTCCAAACATGAGTTTGACGAGGGTCGAGTGGCATGGCTGACAAGTTGAGTCATATGCAGATTATGGAGTGTTCTTACAAGGCGATGTTTTTTGAAATAATTTGTTTTTAAAAAATCAATATTGAAGTCTCCCAAGGTGATAATTTCTTTGTTTAAGAGATAAGCATTTTCAATGACGAAGGTATTGAAGTCCAGACAAAGGTATTGAAGTCCAGACAAAGGTATTGAAGTCCAGACGAAACACTGGGGGCTAAAACGCTGAATGACTTGATGTAATTCAAAACTCATGTAAGTAAAGTTAAGTCTCTCCTGTGTTCTCTCTCAGTTGACTCAGCTGATGAATGAGTTCCAGCTTCTGCTGGGGGCTAAAACACTGAATGACTTGATGTACTTCAAAACTCATGTAAGTAGAGTTAAGTCTCTCCTGTGTTCTCTCTCAGTTGACTCAGCTGATGAATGAGTAGCAGCTTCTGCTGGGGGCTAAAACACTGAATGACTTGATGTACTTCAAAACTCATGTAAGTGAGTCAACTGAGAGAGATCACAGGAGAAACTTAACTCTACTTGCTTAAGTTTTGAAGTACATCAAGTCATTCAGTGTTTTAGTTCCCAGCAGAAGCTGGTGAATATACTCATTCATCAGCTGAGTCAACACAGGAAAGACTTAACTTAACATAAACGAGTTTTGAAGTACGTCAAGTCATTCAGTGTTTTACTCATTCGTCAGTTTAAGATAAGATAAGATATTTTATTTTATTTTATTTTATTTTACGAGGAAAAGCCTCATCAACCTAAGGTGGTTTTTATAAGGGTCCTCAAGGTACAACAAGATATAAAATACAGTAAAACATTACAATTTAAGTTAATTAAGTTATATACATGGAAAATTAGACAAGTTATGTATAGTTAAAATTAGAATGTTATAAGTAAAGTTAAGACTTGAGCCAGTAGTTCCGTTTAAAAATATTAAAAGAGTTAGCCATTGTTACTATTTCAGGTAAATTATTGCATTTGTTTATAAATAGAACGTCTGATCTGTGTTTCCCCCAATTTGATTTACAAAAGGGTAATTGTCTATTGCTCTTATTTCCAGTGTTATAACCATGAATTTCGTGTCTCAAAACATTACCAAAACTAAAATGCATATTGTTCGTTAGAGCATTATAAACAAAGCAGGAGCAATGAAATTTCCTTCTTTCTTTAAGTGGCTTCCAGCCAAGGCATTGAAGGTAAAATCGTCTGGCATTAGACAGAGTAACATACTAAAGTAGGGTGCATCTGGGTGCATTGCAAGCCAATGGGTTAGCAAAAAACACTGCCAGATAGTTTTGTTAACCCATTCACTGACAGTACGCTACAACTGACAAGTAAAATCGTCTGGTGTTTAAGACAGAGTAAAATACTAAAGTAGGGTGCATCTGGACACATTGCAAGCCAATGGATTAAGATCAACAATAAGTTTGGATAAAAATGATTTAGTACCTCAATATGTAAGCAGTCATGTGTTCATTTTTAATCTCACTGATGATTTTACATTCTGCTAAATCCAAAATCTCCTCAATTAATCAACAAATTATAAATAGTTATGTGGAGGACAATAATGTTTCCAATGTAATTTGCAATTTGACCTAAAGTGACCCTCTGTTACCGTTCTTCTTTCCAGCTCTAACGAGAACACCTACAGATCTGCCAACCCCCGAGTGGCAGAGATCGTGAGTTAATTTCAATTTAAAACCGTGAGATTGACTGATAAACCGTGAGAGTTTGACTGAAAAATCGTGAGATTTGGAAATTTTAAGGCTTGCTTATTATTATTATATGGCCCTTTATCGGTTAAAATTGGCGCCAAATATGCTCCACAGTTCAGCCAAAAGCTGCCAAAAAAAATGGCAGACGATTTGAAGGTTAGTGCAGACACCCTTAACGTCTAGCTGGTGGTTAATGGCAGCCATATATTTTGCTTTCAGCTTTCAAAATGTAACAATAACATGGACAAAAGGAGTGTTTCTTATTTTTTCAATGTCTGAAAAAAGCTTTGCATTATCTTTTAATTAATCACCTATTAAACATATTTTCAACAGATTTTGCGGAATATCGTGAGATTTTGATACTTCGTCATGAGTCATAAAAAATCGCGAGTCTCACAATACAATCATGAGTGTTGGCAGGTCTGCAGCGACGAAGGCTATAGAGGGATCATCACTCATGACAAATACCATGCACTGTTTAAGCTAGCCTGCACTGTAGACGCCTGCCTTCAAATACTTGGGTATTACGGATGTCTGCTAAGATTTGCACCATACTGTGTTCCATAATTTATTTCATAGTGTTGAAGAAATTTAATTATGACAATCATGTAGAAAAAACAATTGGAGACTTCCTGTCATTGTATAGGCAATGAATGATTCAGGGCTCAAGATTTGCGGTATACCGATATCCATAGGCTTAGTATCCCAATGGGATACTATAAAAATTTTGAATTTCCGATCCAAACTCCGAAGTCTGTACATTGTGGCGAATGTTCGACAAAATAGCTCTGTTTTGGCGCTTTGTTTCTTATTCTGTGTATTCTTTTTCATTGTTTGTTGCGCGAATGCGGAATGGATCTGGGCACGAGTATAATTCCAAACATATATACATACTGCCTGCATAAAAAGGACGGCCCTGCAAGCAGGGCTTTCAAAATAAGCCGCCAGAGTTCCGCCGGCCACTTTATATATGTTTTACTGCCGGCTACTTCAAATCATTCTGAAAGCCCTGTCACAGAATAGACATGGGCAGAAAGTCCACTCTCATTCCGACCTTTGAAGTTTTTGTGCCAGCACATGTTACTTCCGGCGTCTTGGCCGCCATGTTGAAAGCAACCAACTCTGGTCCAAACATAGATATAATCATAGATATAATAAACCTAGATTGCCGATGCGTGACCTGCATGATAAATCCAAGATGGCCGCCATTCAGGGCAAAAAGACTATAAACTCTACGGGGAATTTGGCGGGGGAAATCCATATTTTTTGCATTTTGCGTCGTCCCAGTGTTTCGAATTCACTTCGATCAAACTTTTTTGGCAATAACTACTTATCGTGAAGGTTTTAGACGCAAACTGGACAGCTGGGGATGAATTGATGTAAAAATATCGCTCGCCGAAATTTGTACGAAATCGTCACTTGGTCAGTTTGAGTTAATTACCCTGGTTTAGAGTATTTTATAAAGGACATTTGTGGTTTTCAAGGCCAAAGACGTATACCTTGAAGGTTTTGGATGCAGAATGGACCGTTTGGGATGAATTATATTAAAATATCGCTCGCCGAAGCTTGACATGAAAATGTCACTTGCTCAGCTCGAGTCATTTACTGCAGACAAGTACTTTAAATGTACTTGTTTTTAGAGTTATATTAGACCATGGAAAGTATGGCGAAAACCATGGAATTAAACATGAGAATGGTTGCACACTGTCTTAAATTGTTTTGTTGGTTGCCAGCTTTTCCATTTTTATTTTCTTGTTCGAAAATGTTAAAATTTGGAAATTATAATGAAACATCCTTTTGAAAAATAAATAGCCAGAATAAATATAATTTTTTATATACATAAATAGAAGAAAACTCGGCAGTAACGTATTTTAATCTGGAAAATCATTGTCACCATTGTTGTCATTTCAAAAAGTTATGTGGAAACTAAAAACTGGCCCATCTAACTATTATCCTTTGCATTGTTCAAGGATCAATGTGTTGTTAGCAATAGACTAGCATTAGACAATATGGTTTTCTAAAAAGCTTCTGTGATTCTTTTGTAAAGCATTAGACAAGATTTCATCCAAGCTTCTGTGATTCTTTTTAAAGCACAATAAAAATTTAACAACTGAAATATTATGTCAAAATAGGTATTATTCAAATTTATGTTTCACTTCGTGAATCTTTGAAGGAAATTTTGAAGGAGATGCAATGTTTTTGAAGGAAATTTCAGGACAAAAAGGATTTTCAATTTTTCAACATTTGAAAGTGGAAACACTGGTTAAATGTTTTAAAACAATACTGAAAATCAGAAACAACACTCAAATTTTCAGTATGCCACAATTTTGCACACTGTCACACTTGAATTTTTCCCTGCTGCATAAATGTTTCCTTGTCGAAATCTGCCATATATTACCCAGTCTGGTCTCATGATCTCCCCGGGAAAAGCCTAATCAATATAATGTTCAGAATTCTTCCTTTCATGAGTAATGCTGTCTGCCATTTCATACAGTGAGTTCAAATAGGCTGCATTGCACACATACATGTACCATGTCTGTGTGTCAAATTTTACCTCTAGGTGATATTTTGCATCAGTTAACAGTGGACTTAACTTTTAAATACTGCTTTTATCCTCTAAGTAATGTTCCGAATATTCCTCAAAATATCTAATGACTAAATGTATTAAACCAAGTACATTTAAAGTACTTGTCTGCAGTAAATGACTTGAGCTGAGCAAGTGACATTTTCATGTCAAGCTTCGGCGAGCGACATTTTAATATAATTCATCCCAAACGGTCCATTCTGCATCCAAAACCTTCAAGGTATACGTCTTTGGCCTTGAAAACCACAAATGTCCTTTATAAATACTCTAAACCAGAGTAATTCACTCAAACTGACCAAGTGACGATTTCGTACAAATTTCGGCGAGCGATATTTTTACATCAATTCATCCCCAGCTGTCCAGTTTGCGTCTAAAACCTTCACGATAAGTAGTTATTGCCAAAAAAGTTTGATCGAAGTGAATTCGAAACACTGGGACGACGCAAAATGCAAAAAATATGGTTTTCCCCGTAGAGTTTATAGTCTTTTTGCCCTGAATGGCGGCCATCTTGGATTTATCATGCAGGTCACGCATCGGCTAGGTATGAGCATTGAACTCCATAAATTTCTAATACTGGAACGATAACATTCATTCATTCAGGCGGAAAAAAGTGAAGCCTAAATCCCAGTCCTTTTACGCGGTCCGTACGTCAGTTTCAGTCCCTCAAAAGTCAATTTCACGCGGTCCGTACGTCAGTTTCAGTCCCTCAAAAGTCAATTTCACGCGGTCCGTACGTCAGTTTCAGTCCCCCACAACTTATTTACTGCGCGGTCCGTACGTAAACTCAGAAAAAAACTCTATTTTTGTGTTATTTTTTGGAAAAAAAACAACAGTTTTTTTGCAAATCGAAGTAGTTTCTACTTTGTAACTGGCTAAAAAAGATTACAGAAGGAAAACTAGGAGGAAAACATATCTTTGTCACTGAGTGACTGAAGTAAGTTAGTTTTCTCACTGTTTTTGTTCAAACAGCGAAAATATTTTGTTTTTTGTCAGTCGTATAAGCCGTATAAGCTAGTTTGTGCAAAAAGTTTATGAAAGCCATAAAAATATGGGATAAAATAAGTTATCGTGCAGGTTTTAACAGCTTTTCAAGTTTTTTTTCTATTTTCGTAACTTATTTTGAACTTTGGCCGTTGTGAAATCAATCACGTTTGATGGCGTAGGCACTGTTATTTTGGCTTCACTTTTCACCCGCCAGTTATCGTTCCAGGTAACCAAATTGAGTTCACTGGGTATGAGCAGTGAACTCCATAAATTTCTAATATCTGGAACGATAACATTCAATCATTCAGGCGGAAAAAAGTGAAGCCTAAATCCCAGTCCTTTTACGCGGTCCGTACGTCAGTTTCAGTCCCTCAAAAGTCAATTTCACGCGGTCCGTACGTCAGTTTCAGTCCCCCACAACTTATTTACTGCGCGGTCCGTACGTAAACTCTATTTTTGTGTTATTTTTTGGAAAAAAAACAACAGTTTTTTTGCAAATCGAAGTAGTTTCTACTTTGTAACTGGCTAAAAAAGATTACAGAAGGAAAACTAGGAGGAAAACATATCTTTGTCACTGAGTGACTGAAGTAAGTTAGTTTTCTCAGTGTTTTTGTTCAAACAGCGAAAATATTTTGTTTTTTGTCAGTCGTATAAGCCGTATAAGCTAGTTTGTGCAAAAAGTTTATGAAAGCCATAAAAATATGGGATAAAATAAGTTATCGTGCAGGTTTTAACAGCTTTTCAAGTTTTTTTTCTATTTTCGTAACTTATTTTGAACTTTGGCCGTTGTGAAATCAATCACGTTTGATGGCGTAGGCACTGTTATTTCGGCTTCACTTTTCACCGCCTGTTATCGTTCCAGGTTAACAAATTGAGTTCACTGGGTATGAGCCAGAGGAGGAATGGTGAGTATACCAGAATGCATTGCATCTCATTAATATTCACATTTGCGATTTTCAACAAAGTTAGGTGAAAAATATTTGTTGAAATATATTGCGATTTTTGTCCCTAAAGATCTGATTTTTTGGAAGGTATGTTTTAATAATTGTTTTGTTTAGGTATCTAATTTAGTTATTTTTGACTTGTTTGGTATAGATATTTCTTTTTAGTTATGTTAATTACGCATTGTATTTATGCTTTTTCCGGGTCAGAGGGCACGCCACAAAAGTGACCTTGAAACAATGCTGGAGCTAATTAGCTTTTTTAAACAGAAACGAGGAAAAAATCACGCCATCATATTCAGCAAGCTTTCTTTATGTTGGTACTTTAAAACCTTAAATAGCTCGACTAAATCGAGGAGTAATCGCGGTTTGAAAATGGGGTATTTTTGCTCTATTCTAACGCAGATGGCGGGAATAGACCGCGTTGTGATCATTATGGCGCGAGGGAATCTTGTGTATGATGCACTATTTTATATTGTATTTAGAAACATACGCTTATATGTTGCTATATATTTTGATTCTCCTGTTTAATACCTGCAATATATATTTAACTGTACTGACTGTATTTTTCTATTTTATTATAGAATTCGGGCAAAAATGGAATCTGACGACAGCGATGTTTATAATTTATTGACATTGTTGATGAGGAAAATGATATTGCCAAGAGGGCATATATTTCTAAAGGAGATACGCCGGGAAAACCTGTGATTCATCATCCAGTCGAGCTTTGTTTCAGAGTCCTGGAATGTCACCAAAGGTAAAAATTATACAAAGGTTTCATTTATAGCACTTGCTGTATATATACAGATAAATATAAATACAGTGTGTCAAGTGTCAACTGTTGTTCAACTGAAAGCTATTTCGTATTTAATAATTGAATGTAGAATCGGTTTTATTTGTAGTTTCCTAGTAGAAAGATATCCAGAAAGAGGAAAATTACTCCTACAAAGAAGTCCCCAGTAAAATTTCATCAATGGACCTTTGAGGAAGACAAGGCATTTGTTGATTTCATAGTGATTGCCAAAACAGATCCAAAATATGGAAAAATGTCTGTTGGAGAGTGGCCAGCATTTGGTAAAAAGAACAGTTTCTGCCTTTCTGGAACGATTGTGCCAAACATATTAAATGTGGTACTTCTTCTAACATTCTCTTATCAAGTAAGTTAATGCTACTGTTAGATGTCTAATTCATATTAACATAGGGATTTCAGAATTAGTTAAATATAGACTGTTGTGATAATAAATTAGCAGGCGGTAATGTGGATTTTAAGTTGTCTGTTATTGAAATTGTTCTAAAATTTGACCGACAGGTCACAGTTGCCAGTGGTAAAGCTCACAGTAACCCAGCGGTAAAGCTCAAAGTAACCCAGCAGCTGCCGGCTTATTTTGAAAGCCCTTAGTATAAAAAGAGTAAGATCAAGGTTGTTTTTTAAATATTATTCAATCATAGATATGATGTTACTTCATTCTTGTTTTCATGCCTTTTATATAGATTGCCGTCTGCAATCACGAGTAACTGTTGTGTACAGGAAAAAGTTTGCAACATTGGAAGATGCTGAAATCCATTATGGTTTGACATTATCTGACAGTTTAGCAGAACTAGTGATTGATAAGAGGCCACCACCACCCTCAGCACCCCCATCACTACCACCCTCAGCACTCCCACCACCCTTGGCACCACCACCACCCTCGGCACCACCACCACCCTCGGCACCCCTACCAACACCACCCTCTGCACCACCACCAACACCAGCCTCTGCACCACCACCAACAACAAGTGATGCCCAACCATTACTTACAGTGGAGAATGTGTTTAAACTTGCTAGTTGTCTACAAAATGGTGATTTAGAAAATTTGTTGAACAAACTGTTCCTGCATTTGGCTTTGGCAAATAATGTAACATCTAACCATAATGTAACATGATGTAATATGATTGAAATAAAGTTTAATTCTGTTGCACCTTCCTGAATTTTTTGCACACCTCCAGAGCAAAATTGCAAAATCCATCTATGAGCAAAATATAGACAGGAATTGTTTTCAAATCAGTTGTGACTTATGGAGGTCGTCACTTCTCACATCCCAATAAACCCCCCAGAGGCTCTGGCACCCAGGTTGTTACTAATTAGGTAGACAATATAATAAATACACACAGTGAATTGTTTATGAAAACAATTTATTTATTTCATAAAATTCAAGTTACAAATCATATAATTACAGTAGACCTGAAATAAGAAATGCATAAAATGTTTAAGAAATGTTGCACCATTTTCATTCAACCAAAATGCTTTTACTCTGCCTAGAGAAACCTACTGTCTATCACTTATTTAACTATACTATCTAGAGTCACAAAACTGATCATTTGTACCTCTAGATTTACATGTTAACCTATTTATTTCCTGAAATTATAGATCCTACATAATATGTACAATTATCTTAATTCCAAGTTAATGAATAATGTAAAAAACCCAACAAATAATCTAAATGTTCAATATAAAACTTTCAAATGTAAAACTTAAACTATCATGAAATACTGTATGTACTAGTCTAATTAAAAGTATATGCATGATGTCTAAATTCTACAAATGTAACACTGTGCTTATCCTAGTAAATGCTTAGAAAAATATATCAATCATGAAACATGACATCATAACCTAAGCAATATACATGTTCAATACAATGCTGCAACGAAGTATTAGGTTAGGACTTAGCTGTTTATTCAACTAGATCATACTTACTCAGTATTTCGTACTTCTCTAACTTTTATGTTCGTGGAATAAAGACTTGCCACTATGCCACAACAGCAGCTATAAAAGCAATCACAACACATGTAAAAATCATAAAAAACATAATCTGTAGTACAGCTGTATATATGTATGATTACTTGTCAATTTGTAACATTTGATAGCACACAGTTGTGGAAGGGAGTGTAACCCAGCAGAAAATTACCTGGACAAAATTTGTCTCCTTCCAGTCTTTCAAATGTGCCTTCCAATAACAACAGGTCTTTGTACAAAGGGTTCCTGCACTTAGAAACACAATAATTTACAATATTCTAGTAATCTATATCACTGTTTTAATTGTTTCTTGGATCATCTCTGTCCCATGGTCCACTTTTCACAATCAGCAATGCTGCACAGTAGAGTAATGTATTTTCCCTGGGAGCATATCTTCTCTTTAAACTTTTGAGAGAAACTGATCGTACTTTGTTTCTATGCATAGCTCGCTTAAGTTTAGGTATTTTGTTCACCACACAATAACCAATAACATGCCACTTGTTGTTGTGAAAAATTGTCTTTAACATTGTCTGGTTCAGATTCCACATTAAATTGTAAATCAAGCTTTGCCGATCTCCTCCACATGCAGCTTGCAAGAGCACCTTGATATCTTTGTTCATGCCAAGACCCAACAACAACAAATTTTTCAGCATATAAAATCTCCCTGTTATCATCATCACCACCATCAAGATCACCATCATTACCATCACCTGTACCAGCACCACCAAGATCACCAGCACCATCAAGATCACCAGCACCATCAAGATCACCATCACCACCGAGATCACCATCACCACCGAGATCACCATCACCACCGAGATGACCATCACCACCAAGATCACCATCACCACCATCCTCTTCATCAAGACCATCGTCGTCTTCCCTGGAATCATCAGTCTCAGGACTCTGTTACAGAATCTTCCACATCCAAAGTTTGAGTTAATTCTCTGATTTCCTCCATCTCTCTTTCTCTCATCACATCATCATCATTCAACATCCGATGAACTGGAATACCCACCAAGCACACAGGATTTATTGGTTGTAGGGTACAGTTACATCCACTTTCCCCTTGTAAGTTTACTGGTGACAACACGTTGTCTAAGTCTTCAAGGATCATTGAGGTCCGAGAACTACAAGATATGAGAACAATATTGGTAGTGTAGTAAAGACTAAATTGTAGTACTGTAAATAGCAACAAAATAAAGCTTCTCTATAAACTTTACAGTAACTGGATTCCCAGCCATAAAAATGCATATAAATTTGAAAATAGACAGCACAAATATTATATTAAACGTTGGTTGAAGACGTTGGTTATCAGAGTATGAATCATATACAAGCCCAGAAATCTGAAATTAAAAAGCAAAAACGGGCTTTGATGAAGGTGAAGCCTGAAAGTCAAAGTGAAAGTAACCTATAATTGCTTCGCTAAATATTTGCTTTTATTTTAATACATGACATTATTTTGTAATTTGCAATACGTTTCACGATTAAAACAAATACCTACCTTAAAAATACAACTGGAATGTATCTCTATCAGTACGGGACTACTGCAATCGGCGAACATTTCGTCAACTTTATGCCATTAACAGTTGCTGGACAAATAGCGATTAGTCTGATGTCCAAACTATCCAAAAAACTGATGTGAATCTCACGACATTCAAACTGAACACACGATAACCCATTGGGAACCAGCAGCATAGGCTCTGAAGATACACAATGAACAAAAAGAAGCTCATGTCCTTCCAAAACTGAAGCTTTATGGCTTATAAAATCCGCCATATTTCTCACTCCTGTTGTGTTGATAGCGAAAGCCAAGCGAATAATGAGCGCGCTCGTCCGAAAAATGAATAATATATAATTAACCGCAAAGCATCACGGTATAGTCACCATTCCTCCTCTGGGTATGAGCATAGACTATCCAGAAGACAGGGACTGGAAACGCCATTGTTTTGCGCGTGCTGTCCGTGATACGGCCTGTAGAACAACAATGTCAATGGCGAGTGTTTTTGTAGTTCGAAATAATACGCATGCATTCAAAGGTGATTTTTGGCTTTGGTAATCCCAATAGAACTTTGAAAAGGCGATAGCTGCATTGACATTTATATTTTTGGTCAATATATATAGATAAGAAACCCTGAAATATACTTAAAGTGAAGTTACAGGGTTTGAAGTAGGTGTGTACAGCGACAACAACAATGACTAGTTTTTGTAGTTCAAAATAATACGCATGCACTCAAAGGTGATTTTTTGCTTTGTTAAAGCTAATAGAAGTTTAAAAAAGCGATAGCTGCATTGACATTTATATTTTTGTTCATTATATATAGATAAGAAACCCTGAAATATACTTAAAGTGAAGTTACAGGGTTTGAAGTAGGTGTGTACAGAAACAACAACAATGGCGAGCTTTTTGTATTTCAAAATAATACGCATGCACTCGAAAGTGATTTTTGTGTTGTTAGACCGAGGAGAATTTTGAAATAGCGATAGCTGCATTCACATTTCTATTTTTGTTCAATATATATAGATGAGAAACCCTGAAATATACTTAAAATTAAGTTACAGGGTTTGAAGTAAGTGTGTACAGAAACAACAACGAAGGCGGCTATTTTGTAGTTCAAAATAATACGCATGCATTCAAAGGTGATTTCATTTGAAAAAGCGATAGTTGCATCGTCATTTCTATTCTTGTTTAAAATATGTAAATGAGAAGTCTTGAAATTTATTTGAAGTGAAGTTACAGGGTTTGAAGTAGGTGCATACACTAACAACAACAATGGCGACATTTTTGTAGTCAAAAAGGGAACGCACGCATTCAATGGTGTTTTTTAGCTTTGTTAAACCATAAAAAAAGTTTGAAAAGTCGATAGTTGCATCGACATTTTTATTCTTGTTTAAAATATGTAAATGTGAAGTCCTGAAATATATATAAAGTGAAGTTACAGGGTTTGAAGTGAGGACAACATTAATTGCGATCCTCTCGTAGTCGTGCAAACAGAAGAGTCAAAAAACCTCGTTTGTACAAGATTGGCATATCGCACAAAGTTGTAACTACCCTATTTGCATTAACATTGCATATGAGATGATAAATACTATATGTTGTAAAAGACAAGTGATAGCCTTCTCGTCAAGTTCCAGGGTTTGAAAGGAAACTACTTAAGTACGGATGCGCCATTTTGATGTACATGCTACGACAAAACTGGATTATGATTAATATTTATAGTCAAAATGGAAAAGTAAAAACGCACTTACCTTGGCAATAACTCTGTGCTTAAGGGCACATAAAAAAATCAATATTAATGAGATGTACTTGGATTTAAATAGGCCAAATTACCAAAGGATTCTATGTGATAAAAGCCACTGATCTGAAAATATGGTACTATATATTTGTGGATAAAAGCGCATCGCGGATGTCGCGTCAGCAACATTAGAGCTTTGCCCAGCGTTTCCAGTCCCTGTCTTCTGGATAGTCTATGATATGAGTCAGCAATCTAGGTTTATTATATCTATGGGTCCAAAACATTATAAACTTAACTAATATGGCGAAACTTGTATTTCATAAATTTAAATGACTATATCGTCGTTATTTTATGGTGGATGTCAGTGAAATTTTCAGGACGTACTAAAGAAAGGTAGATTATTCATTTTATTTTAATAAAAGCGTATTTAATGATGCTAAAATTGTCATTTTAAGCGCATTGCTATGTGCTGTTTTGGGACCCGAAAAGGCCGAAAGTCACCCGATGGATATACATGTTATTTTTCTGAGTGTTGCTTATTATTCGACTTAGCTTGAACAAAAATACGTCATGTCTTTTTTTAGATGGCAGTAGGTTGAACTTTTTACATTTCAGGCGCATATTTATACTGTATCGTAGCGTTATACCAGTCGTACAATAATATTACACAATAATCATATACCTGATCAGTGAAAAGGTCTTCTTTTCTTCCTTAACAAAAAAGTTTTTGGACTAAACTCAGTTAACTGCGCGATTTGAATTCATTTTCACCAGAACTGGCTTATAATTTTTAACTTTGATTGCTGGATAACAGAATAAAGATATTTGTTCACATCTATCAAGCAATTGATGGAGCAGACTGACTTACAGTTCATGACCCAAAATTGCAACACATTAATCTCATGTACATTTACACAGTGTAGCACCATCTTAATGACTTCACCTGTTTTCATTTACCAAAAGAATACTTTGGAACAAGTGGATGAATATTGTTACCTAGGAATAACACTTCATTTTTCAGGAAATTTTAAACGAACTCAGAAAGTCTTATATAAAGCACTGTGTGCATATCATAAGTTATTCAAAAGTCTTTCCAACTTTGAAAATGTACCAATCAAAACATTATTAAAACTTTTCACAGCAATGGTAGTACCAATTCTACTATATGGCTGTGAGGTTTGGGGTCCTTACTTACTGGGTAGAATAAACTCTTTCGAGATGTTTAAAACGAAAATCTTCAAAATAACGAATGACGTAGAAAAATTTCACCTAAAATTTTCCAAAAAAATTTTAGGGGTTTACTCAAAATCTACAAATCTAGCAGAAATAGGAAAGGTACCCTTAATTATACAAATAGCTACCTTTATAATACGCATCAAAAGTACACCGTTCAGAGATACTCTTGTTGGTCAAGCGGCAAGAGTAGCCTATGTATGCAATTTGATTCACAACCAATTTCATTTGCAAAATATTTGCTACAACTTTGTGATGTAGAAGTTAAAAACTTTGAAAATTTCGCAATACCATCAGATATGCAGGGGAATTTCTGCCATTATTTGAAGAGTAAACTACATAAATGTTTCACTGATTACTGGAAAGAACAGATTCAACAAGGTGGAAATATTGGAAAATTAAGAATTTTTAAAACATTGAAAACAAATTTTGGAATTGAAGAATATCTCTCTTCAGTTAATAATTTTAAACACCGTCAAGCTGTTACAAAATTAAGAATTTCAGCACATAAATTACCTGTTGAAACTGGTCGATATAACAATGTTTCATACAATGATAGATTATGTAAACATTGTGATCTAAATGAGATTGGGAATGAACAGCATTACCTAATGTCATGCAGTAATACAAAGCTCGTCGATCTCAGAACAAAATTTATTGCTAATCTTTATAATATAAATAATTCTTTTTCTTCATTCGCTTATCAAGATATATTTAAATATGTTTTTTCTATGCAAGACAAAACAATAATGTCTTTAGTCGCAAAATACTGCTTTGACATACTAACAGTATAGGCTACGATATGTTATAACTTTTGTAGTCTTATTAAGTATGAAGTAATGTAATTATGTATGTGTATTTTTATGTATGTATCCTATATGCCAATGATGGTATTTTTGTAGATTAAATATATTATTTTACCATCAGCATCATTAGGTTTACCATCTTAGAGATAAGAATGTTGAAGGAGCTAGACTAAATCCAAAATATTACACATTCAAACTGTGTTGGCTGCATAGCTCAGTCTGGAATGCATGGGGTTGTGGGTTGCATTCTCACTGTGGTCAAGTTGATTTTTCAGCTTGCCCAGTGTAGATTTACTCAGTGTAGCAACATCTTAGTTAGTAATTTCACCTGTGTATGATTACCATCAACATTAGATTTAACACAAGTCTTTTAAGCAATATAGCTTGTAGAAGTTACTGTCAAGTAAACTGTTTTGGCAACACAGCATATTGTCCAGTGTGCATGCATGGTTAAAGATGTGCTACCTTCAAATATTTGCTGTCCTTTTTAGTGATGGGAATTTCACGATTGGCAAATTTCAAGTTGTAGTAAATGCACCTCAAAAACAATTTTTGTACTAATTCCAATGGAAATTCATCACAGCATTTAAATGGCTATAGCGTCAGTGTTGAGATTGTTGGACATTTTGTATTGTTGTACTGAATTTTTGTGGATGAAAGTTTTTAAAGATATAAAACCAGTTTTCCTCTAGCGATAGTTTCGCGCAAGGACTTTGCTAATTTTTTGTGAGTTTTCAACTCGGTATTCTGGAACTAGTTGGACGAAGAAATAAAAAAGTCGTTTTGCGCAAAAAAATTGCTAATGGAAAATCAGCGTAGATATCAGCTAGTAAAAAGTATAGGTATGAAAAGAGTAAAATATTTATAAACACATTGATATTGATTCTCCAATAATTGAACGATTAAATCATTCGTTAGATTTATGTCATTACGCCTAGTTTCCCGTTGAGTACGACATTGGTTGTACTCAATAGAGGTTTGGAAGTTTCTAATTGATTCTGATTTTATGGAAAATAGTCGACAAGTCAATGTAGCATTTTGAAACAGTTAAAAAATCAACTGCCATATTTTAAGGCAAACAATAATATAGGTACTGTCTGTTGCACAAATATAAATGAACTTGAATATAGAATAACTTTCAAACATATAATTCACATAAGAGTCTGAAACAAGATTGAGATCTTACATTCCAGTTTCAACCATACCAAACAAAAATTAAATTAAAATGTTTTTTTTACATTTTTGGACTTGTACAACTTGTACACAGTAGAAAAAAACTAGATGTCAAAGTTTCATTTACTTGGTTTCCTTTGTAAAAAACACTTCAACTTGCATGCACCAAATTCAGATTTTGTTGCAAGTTGAAACCAGTTTTATTGCCTGATATATTACTCTGCCAACAAGTCTAAATAACTAAGGTGATAGCAACAATAATATACTTGGTGCTAAATGTAACATAAACTTGAGTAACAAGTTCTCATCTTCAGATTCTCATATTCAGATTATTTTCCCCTTCATTGTAGAGTAAACTGTTAACACAATCTTAAAAACTAGAGTGTATATTAGAATCTTCTCACAGATTTATAATTAAAACTGTCATCAAAATAAATCAGGTCTTTCATTGTCTGTTTTGTAAATTAGGTCCCTTGATTGATCCAAGCATTGATCTTTAAAACTATTTTTCCAATATCAATGAACAGTCTTATTAAGGTCATAGGAGGCCTTGTGATACCAAATTCGTAAAGTCACAGCCAAAGGATTTTAATAGGTTCAAGTCAAGATATTATCCCCAAAATCTATTTTTGAAGACCAATATCTTTCATATCTCAGTATTCTTTTATATTAAACCATTGCAGGCCAAAATTATATGCCAAGTTAATATTTCATTGCTCTTGGTGAGTACTGAGTACCGTCAATTCGTCAAAGCTTGATCACAGATTCACAGAAAGTTCTATGAACTAGTTTATTTCCTTCATTGCCCATGGCGTGTACGTCCTTAATCCTTTTATACACCGTGAAATATCACCAACTTATCACTCAAAACATATCGTACGGCGATGACTATTAAGCTCACAGAAGCTATATAACTTGTATGACAATGTATGACAATGGCCAAATTCCACGATTAAATTCGTTTCTCATCCTTATAGTGACAATTAAACCAAAGAACAGCCTTTTCTTTATAATATTTCAAAGTATCCTGAGTTTCGCTTGGATACATAAAAAGCTAGAGCACTTTTAGTGGCTCTATTTCTACTTCCGCCATACTAACTCCTATAAAATTTCCTCTGGTTTGGTTGCTTTCAACATGGCGGCCACACCGGAAGTCGGCTGACATTCTGGCACACTTTTTACCGCGAAGTGGAGCTTCTGCCCATGTCTATTCTGTGGCCCTGTCAAGCATATATATTGAGCAAATTTGTGCAGACAGGTGTCTGAGTCCATATAACAAACTAGAATTCAAAAGAACTCTGTACGGTATATATCATAACAAAACGTATTAACAAACATATTTGATACTGTTAAAATACTGTTAAATATAAGAGCTGTAAAATTCGTGCACACAGCATATTATTATGGTCAACTACCAGAGGTTGGACAGCAGGCCGCAAAGCATCATGGGTAATGAGCGTATGTTTCCACGTGCAGCCTCATTTATGCGTTGACTGCCGTGAAGTAAACATCTCTGGCCATAGCAAATTCTGCGAAAATAGACGCTATTGTTACAGAGACTCAATGCCATAATTATGGATGTGTTTAGTACGTTTTGTAATGGAGGTATAACAAGGCTCTTTGAGTCTCTCTGAGGATTTATTTGTGCAGAAATCTCAAAGGCTGCATGCGAGTGATCGTCTGTATTTGTAATGTACATTGTGCAACTAGTGAGGAGTGCAGTGCAGACAGTTAACTAAATATTTATTGACCAGATTGATTCTGCTGGCATCAAAGGATTCGACTTTTAATATGTATTTAGTTATTTATTTATCCCAATAGCACATTGTGACTACTGAAAACCCGCATATTGAGGTTGTCAAAAAACTTCTATATACTTTTTTGCAACATAAATTACGGGTGAAATAAACTTTACAGTAATATACAGTTCCATTTTTATTGAAAATACATAGCACATGCATATTCTCTACATATATAAAGAAATATTAAAGAAAGCAAATATTCACCAAGAAGGCAAATTAACAATACAATGATAGAATTCAACCCAAAATACAAATCTGTAAATAAACAACAAATTTTACTTCTAAAATTTTCTTCTAAAACTCAGCACTTATTTTAAACAGTAAAAGTCCACTTCTTCAGAAAAAAACGAGCAATCACCAGGGACGTAGCCAGGGGGGGAGCCTTGGGAGCCGCGGCTCCCCCCCCATTTGGTAATATTTAGTGCTAATACTTACTGCAAAACCAGGAATTATGCCCCACATATAGCCACGACTACTTTTAATCCAAAGAATGTAAGTTTTGGTGTGGACTAGGTTATTTTTTGGACCCAAAATTTTGGTTTATACGTAAAATTTTCAGGTTTTGGACGTTAAAACATACGTAACAGTTAATAGTTTCCGGGAAAATTTTTTACCCCCCTTTAATCCCCGCAGGGCTCCCCCCCTTTGAAAGTTCTGGCTACGTCCCTGGCAATCACTGCGTCAATTGTGGAAATTCGAGGTGTTCAACTTCAAAGATTGTTGACAGAAATGGCATCGGATTAATACAATGTGACGACGTACAGCCTACAAAAAAGATCAAAATAACGTTTACCTTACAAAATACTGCTCACATAGGTAGATCAATAGTTATTGAAATAGCATGGTGCATTCCAGAAAATATTCGATATTTGCGAGTCGAGCGGGCCATCAGACAACAAAATCGCAGACTGAGCCAGACACTAGCCCAGATATAAAATCTCTAAACAACACGCAAATAGCTCCTATAAAGAAGTTTAACGCTCTTTCTATTAAAGAAGTTTCAAGATTCATTGGGAAAAACAAGCTTTGGTGGCTCAATATCGTCCTAAACTATTAGATGCCATTTTGGCAAACGTCGATCACCGGGATCATTCCAGCAGATTTAAAGTTTATACATTTGTCTTCATCATTATACAAAAATTACGAAAATCGAACCATGGAAATTCTAGATACTTTGAAAATTGTAAACAGACGCGGACTTTAGTCAAGACACGAATAACTTCAGTCATGAAAACAAACAAAAACACGTTTCATAATTTCTAAAATATCCATCAAAAACTGATCAAGCAAATGCGTTTAAACATATAATTCATTGATATTACAAAAAGTTTGAAATATTTTAATAAAATGCAAATGATAGGAAGGGAAACTTCAAAAGTTGGAGATAGTTATTTTTAGAAAGTGCAAAATCGTATTGAAAATTCAGCAGCGAATATCTCGAAAACGGTGAGTTGCGCGGATAGGAGGGGGCGGTTAAAACAAAAGATTAGGCTTTAACCTATCACATTATGCGAAAATTATCGAAATCGAACCATGGAAATTCAATATTTTCTATTTCAAAAGTTGATAGTTGAAACAGCCTCGTATTTCCACGTGACGCATAAGTGCCTGCATTAAATATAAAAATATAGTACAAAACGACGTTTACCTTCCAAAATTCTTCGCTTGGGAGTAGATTAATATTCATTGAACGGATGTGCGTCGAATTTAATTGCAAATTTGAATAACAAAGCGAAATATTTCCGTATTTATGAGACCAATGCAAATTTCACAGTCCACTTTTCACAGACAGAAAATAGCGTCTCCTCATTGGTCGAAAAATATCATGTGACAGCTGTCCACCCTCCTCTGCTACAACAAGTCAACAACTCATGCATGCAAATATAATAATTTATTATATAAACATAAGTGTTATATATAGTTTTATGCCACTGAGAAAAATTGTATTTAAACACACGTAAAAAATACGATATTTTTACGTGTGAAAATATCATTTTTGCAAGCCAATCAATTGTGTACTATTTGCATATTTGTTTTGAGTTTCTATATTAATTGTCGTTTGTTTATAATTTGTTTATAAAATAAACAGAATAGCACATGGTTGCTTGGAAATATGGAATTTATTTCTCGTGTTGAAGAGAATATTGCTCACTCGTTCGCTACGCTCACTCGTGAGCAATATTCTCTTCAACACTCAAAATAAATTCCATATTTCCGCGCAACCATGTAATATTCTCTATATATGCACGTATGCCGCCACACAGCCAAAAATTTAGCAAAACGAAGACTTTTTCAAGCATTTTAACTTTTCAAGAACACGCTGTATAGAGTCAGCCATTTAAATTTCACCTTAAAGCCGGTAATTACCCCTAAATAGTCTTCAAAAGTAAACATTTTGGTGGCAAACTCACCGAGGTATGCATCGCAAATCGGCGCCATTCGCGGCAGAACCTGTCAGCTTGGATGTCGAATCCCACCAAATTTCCAGGAGTTTTTCAGACCCTTCAAAGAAATCCAAATCTCCCGACATTTCGGTAGTTCCTTATGCATGTGTGTTTTCCTCCTTTCTGGCCAGTTATTTGAAGCAAAATACACAAAATCACTCTTAAAAACAACAAGACCATGCACGCGCTGTTTCGAAGCTTTGGTGTGGTTTCAAACATACTTCAAAAGGAGAATGTGGATTGTGGACTCGAAGGCGGCCGGCCCTGTGGAATACCATCATTTTGATAATGCAGATATTGAGATGTTACGCTGTAATTTTACGTTTCACTTTGCCAAACACTGCAGGTTTTATTCAGGTACTCTGGTTTCCTTCTGTAGTAATTTGGTGTACGTTTTTCCCTGTGGCAACATTGATAAATATTAGATGAAGATCAATATATGAACATTTATCAAATTGTCATTCATTGTTATGTTGAAGTACAAGTTCTACTTTTGAGACATGGTATTGCCAATGACAGAAGTAGGTAACCCTATACATCTGGCGGCGGAAGTGAATTGACACTTGGAAGTAAGAATACCGGAAGTGATGTCACACTTGGAAGTAAGAATACTAATGAGATGACGCAACATAAAGCTTTGCGTAACATAAAGCGTTGCGTAACATAAAGCGTTGCGTAACGTTTAAATACTAATAGCGTTGCGTAACATAAAGCGTTGCGTAACATAAAGCGTTGCGTAACATAAAGCGTTGCGTTTTAATTAGAACATTAATTAACTTCAGAACATTATTCTGTCTAGATTTACATCTATTTGTATTTTATGGTTATAAATAAATACGTTGTTTACTTTCTGTATTCATTCTGTCTTTGACTGTGCAGTATGGAAGTGATTTTGGACGAGCTTCAGAAAAACAACGTTGACATTGACATGAAAACGTTATCGCATCATATAAATATTTGTCTTGAACATCACAAAACACTGTATGAACAAATGGCAACGCGTGTTTATTCCTGTGATCTAACTACGCTTTTTCACGAAACGAATGTTATCAATTTTGGTCGTGCCATAGCTTACCTAACAATGGTTTATGTGATGAATGACTCTTGCTCCGAACACGTTACGCGTAGAGCTGTACGACTAGTTGCATCAGTTTTAAAAACCATTGATTTCACAAAGTTCAAGATCGAAGAAAGTTTTTTCCGCAAAATGATTTCTTTCGCTAAACGCGTATTTTCGCTATAAAGTACAGGGCCTATGAAATAAAACTTATTATGTTGTTTGCTTGTGGACACGATGGATGTGAGATTTAAAACACCTGCAAATTTTTATATTTGTGGACAAAGCCAGAGTGGGAAATCGTATTTGGTTCGTTCTATGCTACATCATATGAAAGAATTGTTTTATCCTGTTCCGACCAAAGTGATTTACTGTTATGGAGAATATCAAAAAGAATTTGATGAGTTATCGAGAACCCTACCAAACGTTGAATTGATGGAAGGTTTTCCGAGCGATTTATACGATATGACCGATGGGTGTGAAAACTCTCTAGTCATACTGGATGATTTGATGTCTCAATGCTCTAATGATCAACGCATGTCGGATCTATTTACTCGTGGTTCTCATCACCGTGGAATTTCAGTTTTATTCTTTACCCAAAACCTATTTCCACCTGGTAAATTGTCACGAACGATCAGTTTAAATTCCCACTATATGATGATATTCCGAAACCCGCGCGATTCGCTTGGTATTGCAACCTTGGCACGTCAAATGTATCCAAGAGACACGAATTACCTATTAGAATCATTTAACGATGCTACAACAAGACCATATGGATATTTAATGATTGATTGTCATCAGCTGACACCAGAAAACGTACGTCTTAGAACAAACATTCTTCCAGGGGAAGACAAGTTGTTTACATGAAACGTACTTAAGTTGCGTGTGTCACCTAAACCCATCATTTGCGAGATGTCGAAGCACATGAAAGGAAGTCTTCCTATCTTCAAGTCATAGTGAAATGTAAACCTAAATTGCGAAAATTGCTTATCGATAATGTTCCGCGGATGTCATTACGGCTATTTGCAGTGTTCACTGAATTTACTTAAAGGCGTTATCCCACTAACACCTCCTCAAAGCGACGTTTGGTGCGCTACAAGACACATCTCCGTGCCTTAGCCAATAAAAAGGTGTCAAGAAAACAAAAGAAGAAACACCTTAATCAGAAAGGTGGGAACCTACTAGCTGCCTTACTGCCGCCTGTGTTAAGCGTGCTCAGTAGCTTACTTATAAAATGAAGCATACCAAACGAATGGTATTGGTCCCTGAGGATGTGTTGCATAGATACGAACAGAAACAAAGGCGAAACGTCACCGCTTATGGCCAACATGATGCATAAAGATACGGAAATGTCAAATATTCTCCAACGTACGGATATGGCTGATGCCGAAAAGCAAAACTATACTATGCGAACATGGAACGTTATCTAGATCTAAGACGTCAAAGGACAGTCAAATACCAACCGTTCGGATAGCACCTCACATTGAAAACAAAGAAGGGATTTTGCCTGGAGAGAGCTCGTTTATCTGATGTGACCATTGTCGACCATATACCTAAAACAATGCGTCCAAGAGCTACGGCACTTTTAAACCGTTTGAAAGCAAGACCGGACGTTATTTCTCGGGATGAATCTGGACAAGTCAACCTGGACGGTAGGAAAATTCCACAGTCAAACATATCAGATCTCATCAGCGATGCCATGAGAGGGAGAAAGAATTTTAATCCTACAGGTTCGAAGGAATTTTTCCGTGCTTTATCAAAGATGAATATGCCTACAGATCTTGTAAGGAATGAGGAAAGATGGAGACAAGCCCAAATGGACAGTTCGTCTGGCGAGGAAGAGGTTCATTACAGCAGTCCGCAACGTGCAAGCCAGCGGGGTACAAGCTCACAGCGTACAACCCCCTTAAAGTATTTGCAAACCTTTCTAAAGAAACGTGAAGAAAAACCGGAACAACCTCAAAAACGATGGCTTAGATATTAAATAAACAATATGTAATTGTTTTGAAGTTAATAAATGTTTACTTTTCCTGTCATTTTTGGCACGGTAACAAGACTCTTCTTGTCATTTTTGTTTTTTAAAGCGCTAAAGGCATTGTGGGACTAGAAATCAAAACACACATACATTGAATTTTTTAACATTTATTATAACATTATTTTTCAAACAGTTTTTTACTAAACTGATTAAGGCCAACATAGGGCTGTTTTAACATAACTTTATAATGAGTTTTAACAAACTGAGACACTTTCGTGTCATTTAACATAGTATCGTTATTAAATAAATGTACGATTTTATTCATGCTTTGTCCTCGTGCTCTATGGCTAAGGTAAAATATGCAATGCTGTCCACACACATCTGACCAAACACTTTGCAGTTTACGAGTGTTAAATTCCCATTCATAAGACTCTAAAAAGTCTCCAAACGAATTCTTGTAGTAATCTGGTGGCTGTCCATAACTGTCGAAGAATTCTCCTTTCTCTTCTGATGGAAAGTAAAAGGCCACCCAATGCGTTCCTGGTTCTGTGCTAGGATCAGTGTTCGCGATAAATCCACACGGATATTTATCGATCGTTTGAGGTAATTTATCACTAGGAAACACGCCGCAAAACCTCTTGCTTGTTATAGGATCTTTTTCCAGTGCACGAGTTATCTGTAATGTATTCATTTAGCCAGAGTAATCGTAAACGACGTTTCTCTCAGCATCAATTTGAATCAGGTTTTCAAATTCCCCGTAACAGACGAGACTCACAGCTGCTGCCGGTGCGGCAGAGAACTTGATGTCAACTGCTAGATTTCCTCGTTGAACAGCATTAAAATGAGGTGAGGATCCACACATATCTGGGGTCAGATCGAAAGCCTAAACTGCATATCCTTTTGGAAACTCTTCTCGTGTTATATCGTTCCCTGTGTTGTAATACATTTTTCCCGTACCAGAAAACAATGTACTGAATGCTTCAACAAATCTGGGGTTTGCACCAAAGGAAAGCTGCATCGGTTTAAACGGCATATCTTCTCCATTCACGGTTATTCCAATAGAGGACACGTTAAAATGTTGAAAGTTGTACGGATTCTTCTTGTATGCGCCATTAAACGCTGCGCTATCGACCAATCCAAAGACAAACGATTTCGGTACAAGTCCATTAAAGATGTTATCTTTCCTCAGGGAGGGATTTCCTGCGGGAACAATAAAACTCTTGCACTCCACGCGACGAACAGGATAGATAGCCGGTCCTTTTTTCAATGCAATTTCATGAGCCACGGAAATGCTTGGACTAACTTTCACCTTACGTATCTTGAGATAGGCATCGATTAGCTTTACTCTGTAATCAACATCGTCCTCAGACGCCATCAGACAAAACTCTTTGCTACTTCGATTCAGAATAACTTTCAAGTCAACAAAACTTAGCAGGAGACGTTCGGTGAAAAATACGTCGCTGAATATAGGTCCGGTCATTTCAATAGTTCCACTTGTCTTGCTGAGTTCATATCTTGCTTTAAGACCAAGGTTGGCGTTGGCACCTGCCAGTGTAGGATCGGCAACGTCCATTTTCCCTCCCGTGTCTTTATAAAACATAGAGCTGGTAATTTGTGACTCTTTCGCTGACGGATTATAATTGAGGAGGGTTTCCAGATATGCACGGTACGCGTAAGTTCCAGTGGCTTGTGTCACTTGCTTTTCTTTCAAAAACACGTCGACTTGTTTGAACAGACTGTGTAGGAAATTGTTCACAACTCCGACCTTTTCGTCTGCGTCAAGATTTGCACCGTCTGCTTTAGTCACTTTTGCTCTCACCACAAGAATCGTTTTTGATAAATCGACATAATCTTCAGTGCCTGGAGACAGGAACGTGATTGGACCACCGTCTGATACACTGGAAACAGGTTGATGATCTATCCAATGTCCTTTTTCCAAACTGACTTGTGTTGGAGGTATAGAGAACAGATCGAGTTCTGTCTTTGTACATTCTTGCGATTTGGAATGTACGAGATACATGTTTATCCGAATATGTCAGGAGCTGTTTTCCGCTTCTTGGTCTGGTTGCTTCGGGTAGTAGACGCCTTTCTCTTTTTAGCTTGCTTTGTACGTTTTCCACTTCCTGTTTGAGCATAAGTTTGAAGTCGATTAACGGCTTTTCCCTTTGCGACGTTTACAGCTTCTTTCCCTCTGGTTTTTACTGCTTCTTCTAGATTTATTCCAGAAGCAACGTCCCCTAGCACATTAGCGCCAGCATTCAAAGCAATTTTACCAATAGCTTTTGCTCCACTTTTTACCATAGGCATGACTGCTCTTGCAACGCTACGAAACAGGCCACCGAGTCCATAGCCCATTTGTCCATGACCCACAGTCAGGGGCGGATCTAGGAATTTTCGTACGTTAGTCAAAACATTTTGGTTCCACTACCCCAGGGGGGAGCATATTTTTTCGGTGGGAAGGGGGGGGACGCTATTGTTTTTAGCTAGGCAATAAAATGACTGTTTCAGCACGCACAGGAAACACAATTTGCCATATATTATGCTTATAGATATCGTATTACAAACAAGGTAACACCAAACCATGCGGTCAAAGACTCAAAATTTCGACATAACAATTTGTGTAGTATTAATTGTGTAGTATTATTGTGTAGTATTTGGTTCGGTCGATAAAAATACTACATCCGTAATACCTTGGCTGATACAAATATTACAACAAAAGCCAATATAACGACCATGTAATAATATAAATGACCTTTTGACCAACCGCAAATATATGCTAATTCACCCAAGCGGCTTTTACCGGCGTGAAATAGACACACTTTGAACTTAGTAATACTCAGTAATAGTATTAGTATCAGACTATAAACCAATATAAATAGAATCTCTTTGAATACCTTATCGCTGTACACTTCTTATTTTGTTGACGAGCAATTCTGGGTATGAAAATATCTGCGCCAAAATCTCTCGACAGACTGATATCGGTGTCATTGATAGCATCTTGGACAGATCTTGTATTCAAAGCGTGCATTATACTCGATCCTCAAACCAATTTGAACCTTTGCGGTCAAGTAGCAATCAGAAAGACTTTATTTTCATTTCGTATTGACTGAAGACTGCTGAATACCCCAAGGAGCGCTGCTGAATACCCCAAGGAGCGAATTAGTCAAACAAATCGAGCCAATGAGAAAGGAGCATATTTCCTTAACCAGCCAATCAGAAAGCTCGAATATTGCCCAAATGAGTCAGACCCCCGCAAACTTTAGTCAAAATTCAAATGGACCAATCAAATGGCTAGAATCCGCCTCAGATTAGTCAAAACTCACGCAGGTAACCGCTATTTTGACTTTTTTACTGCAGGCTCGGCCGCTGCACGAAATTGATAACTGGAGTATTTTTTAATATTAAGTACTTCACTGTCGGCTGCCACTGCATGAAATATTACAACTGGACTATGTATTTTTATATCTGCGCATTTTTACCTTAGTCGCGTGACTAGTTTGACAACCCCTAGATCCGCCCCTGGACCCACTTGCCATGGACTGCCTCTGAAAACAGGCATTCCACGTCCTTGCTGTTGATCAAGATAGTAACGTACGTATCGATTATTCATCTTTAGGTAAAATAAGTATGCTGTCTGAAGTGCAGTGTTGTCACCACCTTCCCGTGTTCAAATGGCACAGGATCGCCATGTGTCGTTCCTTAAAAGAATTTCCATGTCTTCGAATGATTTGGTTTGGACAGGTACGTATTGTATGTTTGGGAAATGACGTCACCAGACTTTCCCTCAACAGGAATGCTTCTGAGTAATTGGGCGCTCGTATCTCCGACGATCTGCGGTTGAACAATATCACAATAAACGTAAATGGTCGTCATCCCAAACAAGTCTGCCACATAAGGACTTTCGGTCGTCTTTTTGAGTATTTTTACGTCTCCTCCAAACCCCAAGATAATCGACATTTTTTTATATAAGGCTAGTTCGTATGGAGTTTTCAATTGAACTGTCACTTTGCCGGTGCGAGCATTAAACGTTAACTTAATGTTGTCGTTAACATCTTTTGCCAATGCTTTATTGATGGCTTTGATAAGATCTTGCATTGTTTCGTAGTAACCGTAATCAATTTCTGTCGTCAAAAAATATCCGCTTCTGTCCTTGTGATAAATATGACTGCCGACTCCCCTTGCTAAAGTATACCACGAGTTAGGGTAAGAGATGGAATACAAACCAACCTCCCAATCGCCATTCAAATCAATGGTTTGTGGTAATTTTACACGATAACTAGTCGTTTTGTTATCGGGAAAGACATCCAGGGATGCATTGCTAGGAAGCTAAGATAAAAATGTGTTCCACTCATTGTCACTACTAAAGTATGAATAAAAGACACACAACACAGGCGCTGGTTTAAATCTTGTTTATTTGAGAAGCAGGTACCCACGAATTAAACTTGTTCGGGTACCCTAGCCATTTTACAAGATATTGTACATTTGTGCCTCTACCACGTTTCTTCAAAACTTTTTCAACTTCGTAGACGTCATCCTGCTTGATAACCTTTTGCAACTCTTTATCGTAAAACGTTCCTTTCAGTTCCTCACCATCATAATCTTTCAACTTATACACGGGAGGATCACGAGGTACTTGTTTGCTTACGGTAAAGATTTCTTTTGAGAAGTTTGGCAAGTAACCTTTTTCAAATTTACGTTTGATTTTACTAATTCTAACTTGATCATCAATCTTAAACTTATACTTTTTCTTGCTTATTGCACTGTGATCATCATACAAAGTGTGCCACACTTTCTTTTCGTTTTCAACAGTTACATCTGCTGGTTTTGTTTTAATACTGCGATGAACACTATGATTGTAAGAATACACTAAATCAGGCAGCATGTCAATGTATCTCATTGTTTTCTTGGCTGTAAAGTATCGCCACATCTTCGTCTTCAGAGTACGAATCAAACGTTCTACGATAGAGGCTTTCGTTTCTTTGTACGTGTTATACAGTTCTATGTCTTCTTCTTTCATCAACGCTCGAAAATGTTTGTTTAAAAACTCAGTTCCTTGATCAGTCATGATCTTTTCAGGTTTGCGTCCAGACGATAAAATGATTTTGAAAGCTTCAACCAGAGAAGGACCTGTTTTATTTTTCAGTGGAACTACCCAAGCATACTTTGAAAACACGTCAATGCATACGAGCAGATATCGATACCCATCGTTAAACTTTTGCATGGACTGTGTGTCCGCTAAATCCATCTGCCATTGCTGGTCGATGCCACCCACGATCACACGATTCCTTTTAAAATTGAGACGAATAGGTTTATGTAAAGTGTATGCATCTTGTTTCATCAACCATTCTTTAATTTTCTTACGGCTAATATCAAATTTCTCCTCTTTTTTCACGTCATTGTACAAACGATCCACTCCACCATATCCTCCTGAACGTTTTGGATCGTAATAGACACTAGACAGGTACTCGTCCATGTCCGAGCATAGAATGAGAGAAATATTTTATTCTTCGACGTTTTGAATGGTGTGTTCGACATTTTTAATATTGTTGGTGGGTTCGTCATTTGTCAAAGCATCGTTTTCAACAGGTTTGTAATTTTTGATAGTTTTACTGTTGTAGCCCATCTGTAAATGTCCTTCGAGATTGAGATCATTGCGACCAACACTTATACCTACTCTAAACATTTTCTGTTTGTTATGATTTTTATTAATCTTTGGATTTTTGCTAGCAGAGTGACCCATGTTTACGCGATGGCTTCTACTATACTCTGAAGATACCAGACTTGTACGGGTGGTATAAAACCTTTTCAACTTACGAAAAACTGTCAAACATTCTCTGATAGTCGTGAAGTAAAGAGCTAATCATGTATCGTTCGTCTAAACATTTCGACATTGACAATAAAGAATTAGTTCTTCATCATCGTCAGAAACGTATTGAAAAGAAACTGTTGAAAAGTTACGCTGAAGAAATCGCGTCAATTATATCTCGTCTTGTTGTTGAAAACTGCAATGGTTGCATCATTGATCATCCGTCTCAAACACAACATGACTGTCTCATGATGGAAAAGGATGAGCAGCTATGTTTATACTTTGACGAAGCCTTGTCAAAAATTTCAGAAGCAAATGTCATGGAGGCTTTTACGGAAAGTTTGAACGATGTTAAGCCTAGAGTGAATGGTCTTGAAATGCTCAAGTATACATGTAATGATTGGAGAACTGTCTATTGTGCAGATCAGAGACGGGTGCTAAAACAAGAGACCTTTAAGTTATTGTAACTGAACAGGAAGTGTAACAATCATGATTGTATAAAGTAACACGGTTTTAAAATGTGTCTTCAGTTTGCAATATGCCTGGAAAGAGTAAACACAGTTCCCGTAAGAGGTCGTCAAAGAGAGACGTTTTTCGTTCGGTACGCAGTAAATCAGTTAAGAGAAACAATCGAAAAAGAGTCATTTTTGGCCAAAGGAAACGCATAAAAAATGTTACACGTCAGAATAAAACCACATCACACAGAATGGTGGACTCCTTACGTAAACGAACAGACAACTATTCTACGATGTTCAAACGATCCAAAGTGGTGATTAAAAAAGCAGGAAAGACATGTAAAAGAATCGAAAGATAACTTTTTATACTAAAACATGAACATTGTAAAGCTGTGTAATTAAAATCAAAACACAAAACTTTCTGCTGCTATTTATTTCTCTGTAAGGTTATAAACATCTAAAATCAAGTGGAAGCATTCAAATGTAGCAATCTTTACCAATTTCCCTATAAAAACACTGCGTCAAGTCTGATTTTGATCATAATCGCTCTACAGTGTCATAACACTACATGACTATCGACATACTGTTCATGGCTAAGAATCAACTTGTGCTTCGTGTCAATATGTGTGCTTCTAGTTTTGAAAATAAAATCTTAAATGATTTGACAGATGAAGAGTTTGACTGAGAAAGGGGTTCCCGTTTATGATGATGACGAAGATATATATGTATATACTAATGAAGAGTTTATCGAAAAGGTTTGGTATACATCTGTCAAGCATGGATATATTTCTGAAGATTACGATATCATGGGAAAGTTTCTTGACGAAATGAAAGTCACTCCATAAGCAGAAAATGTAACAATTTGAAAAATCTATAAAAACCCTGCACCGCTCCTGATTTTCATCAGATCAAACAAACATTTTAAAGAAGCAACATGGTTTGGAGAAACATTGTAGCGCATTGGCTTTCAGATAAAATTATAACGCAAGAGGGAAATTTGGCAACTCTGGATTTGATGCGACTTTTGATAGAGAAGAATATAATACCAGCAACGCTTGTCGATAATGCGACGTTGCACTCCATTATGTTGACGCAAATCATATTGGAAACATTAACAGGTGTATCGGTACCCCGAGCCCCCCAGGGACCGAACTTTACCTATCGTATGAACGCTAAGGAAATGATGATGTGGGACTTGGCTAGAAAAAACGAAAAACAAGTGGCGGCGCTAGAAGAAGAAACGGGGGTGAATTTGGATAATTATCACAAACTAAACATTGGAAATTAATAAACGATCCTGTAACATTTATTTCAAACTTTTAACAACAATTAAGCATAGAAAACTTTTAATTATATTTTAAACGTATAACTATTTCAATAAATAGAACGGTTCTTTGTATTTAAAATCCATAAGGTAATGTTTTGTAATCATCAATAATAACACGTTTGTTATATACAATGCGATAGTCCTTTTTCATGCGTTTGGTCTCAATGTTTTTTGTTTTCGTATTTCTTGTTATCTTGTACGGGATATCAACGGATACTTGCCGGGTTTCTTTACATACTGCGTGCAAATGCACCAACTCACGTATAACATCAATGTTCACTTTCTTTAGCGCAGAGCAGTTGAGTGTGATACCTCGTATTTTCGTTTCCACTTTGTTCGTGTTGGTGCGATAACAATAATTCTTAGGACCTCCTGAAATGAATGTAGTGATGTGATCCCCTTTCAATTCATCCGTTAATTCGCCCAGATAAGGAGGTGGTGAAAGCGGCGATGACCACGTTGGTTTTGGCATTGGGTTCGATGAAATTTTCGGTGTATTCGTATTGGATTTCGATTATTTCGTCACTTACGAGATTCGCGTCGAGCACGTTAATTTCGTCCGAGGTCAGATAGTCAAAATACACCTGCGGGTCTTTAATCTGTTCCGTTTTGGCCATATTAGGGCGTTGTGCAAATTTACCTAGGGGGAAAAGCAGCCATAAGTATCTCATCATATCGTACTTAGAAAATTGTTACGGGGAACTATGGGTTTAGAATACATACCCCAAAACGAGTTCAGCATCAACTTAGCAAGTGCACGCAATCCAGGATTGTGTTCAATTTTGCTTCGATCCAGCTGTATCCCCTCAACCTCTAGGTACTCGTCCACATAACGCTGTTTTTGTTCTTCGGTGACGCAGTCCTTCGGGTACCCGCTCGCCTCCTGCTTGATCTTGAGGAAGGTGTTCACATAATCTTTAAACAGCTCGTCAGAGGTTTCGGGAAAATGCCACACTTCGTGGAGTTGTAGGATTTGATAACCTTTCTCTAGGGCTTTCTCCAACTCTACGTGGCACCAGGTTCCCTGAATGGCTCTTTCGTTATCGGAATGGGTACAAGTATTTTGGTTACACGTATCTGCACAGGTTTTGCAAAGAGGGAACATCAACTTGTCCTGAGTGCGATAGGGAAGGACAGGATGAAACAGACCTCGAGGCGGAAGCACCGTACACTTGATCAAGCCAAAATAGGTGGAGATATCATCAAAGTTCTCGGTGATAATGCGTGCATGTCCGACAACCGCTCGCGTCATCTTGTTGGACCAGGGATAGAGCGAGGTGTAATCTAGGTATCTGTAAGAAAATGACGTCATAATTAGACTCTGACGTCATCACCCGATTTACTCTGTCGTAAGAATATAACAACGTACCTTATTTTCTCACCCTCTTTGCATTCGTGATAGAGTTTCGCCGCGTTGGTTCGTCTCCAAAAAAGGCATCACGAGGCTCCAAGGGTTCGACCGCTTCATAGTGTTCGAAATATCGCTCCATGTCTTCATCGCGCTGTAATTCTCGTTTGATCTCGCATTCCCACACTTCCACCATATTGTACCCATGGCCTTTCAAGTACATCGCCTTTTCCACGGTGGATTGATGGAGATCCTGCATCGTTTTACCATTGACGGGATTCACGGTATCTCGGGCATAACAGTTTAAACACCCTGTGAAAAAGACCAACTTTTAGAACACACACACACACACACAACCACTAACTTTGAAAAAACGACAACTTACCATGCCAGAAACATCCATTTATTTCATAGGCTGTATTGCTTTCTTCGTGATATCCATCCAATAAATAGTTGCCAACGCGTTTTTCTCCGCCATTGTAGGCATGTTTGATGTAGATTTCGTTCTTTTGAGCGGTGTAGGACAACCATTTTCGCGCCAGGACGGATTGTTTGTTTTCCGGACAGTAACCATGTGGTGGAATGATAGCGATGGTGTTTTCTTTTAGGTAATTTGATCGATATACCAGATTACACGCTGACGCAATAGTAAGGCATTTCTCAAAGGGGTCGATATCGGTGACATCACGGAACAGTTCGCGAAACTCGAGACAACAACGACGGAGAATATCAACATCGGAACGGCAGTAATTTAAGATCTCTTGCTGGAAATTGAACACGTATTTGTTCTGTTTGAGAGGTTGGTACCACTCGAAGAATTTCGACCGTCGGGAGACATACCATCTGGATCGTAATACCACGAATCAGGAAGTTCGCCAACATACTGTTTGTTCTCTTTCTTGTTGAAATGATGAGGAAAATAGCCTTTTGCATGTTCGTCCAAACCAAAGGTTTTGGGGAAATCCGCGAGTTTCAAAGGGATAAAGCTCAGGGAATCGATGAACTTGATGTTAAACATCTCCACGGATAAGGTAAGGACCTTGGCACCCCGCATGATAACGTCGTACTTAACACCGTTCTCGCGTAGATATTGGAGAATGAAATAACTGTCGTAGCCTTGGAAGTTATGCGCCATCACGATACAGTTCGCATGTTCCTTAGTGAATAGCCATTCGCAGAATTCGTTTCGCGTGTTATCCCCTTGAAACACCCATTCGTCACCGGCTTCGTTTTGTATGATACACAAGTTCGGTTCATGGTTACCGTTTTCTTGACGGCATTCGAAATCGAAAAATAATAATTCATTGTATCCCCTTTCATGCGCGTCATCATCGGCTTCGGTATCGGACAAGTCTACGTCTTCGACCGTGTTTCTTCGTTTTACAGGTTGCATGTAGCAGCGGTGATTGTCGGGTCGAGTGTACTCTCTACATATAGGGCATCGAGTCAGGCCACAATGGTGCTTTTCCGGTTTTCTGGCACTTCGTTTGACGACCGTATTACAATCTGGGCATTTGACTACGTGTGCACAGGTGGATTTTGTATTTCCCACCACTTGTTTATGTCTGTCAAAACACTCTTGACTCTTGAAATACCGGTTACATGCATCACAACGAATCCAGGACATAATAGGACAGTTTGGAAAATAGCACAGTTTACACGCGCCAGGACATATATGATCTCCCTGATTATTGTATGCTTTCTTGCAAGTATGACAGTACTTATTACGAGCGAAAAAGCCGGGCATACTCGTGATCACGTCGTAATGGTTGTCGTGCAGATAGAGGTATATTTTTTTCTCCTTTTCCGGACCGGAATAAAGGAGACTGCTTTGGTGCTCTTTAGACACGATGTTGATTTGGTAGTCGGAGAGATTTGAAACTGTTTCAGTTTTCTGTGAGTCACGAGAGGTTTGAAACTGTTTCACCTCATTCATTCCACAGGGACCGAGGGGGACGCCAGCATTTTGATGTAGTTCTTGAGCTAAACGTGTTTGTAGTGGTCGTCGATGGTCAACTATACTCTTGTACTGTCTATCGTTATCAATTTTAGCTTTGGCAACAACGAGGGCTCTGGCTAGACACAATTCATCCTTGTTTTGAATGCGTACAATCGAACCTTTTTAGCCAAATGCTTCTCCAAATTGATTTCGCTTCGCTTCGTGCCCTTCCCACCTTGGGGCATTTCCACATGAATAAGGTTGACGTTAACAGCTTCGTTTAGCCTAAATTCATGATTGGATTGGATCACACGCTTTATTTCAGCCAACACGCGTTCGGTCGTAAGTCGTTGCCGTGGCATGAATGGGAGAGAAATGGGGTACTCCAGTTGAGGCGATCGCAACACAAAACGGACTTGATCGTGCATGGGAATATCTTGGGTAACAGTATCCAATAAACTTTGAAATATTTCGTGAAGGCGGCTGTGGTACTGCGAGAGTTCCAGATGAGAAAACGTATCCGTAAATTGAATAGTATAATCCGTACCAGTCGTTCGGAACTTTTTGACTTGAACTTGCTTCACATCAGTCACCGTAAAGTTGTTTTCATTAACCTCGCCAGCCGTACTTGTCTCAGCGCCGTCGTTTACTTCATCGTGGGTCCTCTTCTGCCCTCGGCCAACCTGTAGCAGCGGCTCGTCGTCTTGCCAATCACGATAGAAGCGCACTCTTTCTTCGGGTGACCAGTGACGAATTAATTCATGTAGCTGTGAATCCTCGTTTATTTCCAAAAGAGGCTCGTCGTTCTGCCATTCGTGCAAAAACAATTGTCGTTGCTGTGGAGTCCACGAATCGGTAAGGTATTTAAACGTTACGCAACGCTTTATGTTACGCAACGCTATTAGTATTTAAACGTTACGCAACGCTATTAGTATTTAAACGTTACGCAACGCTATTAGTATTTAAACGTTACGCAACGCTATTAGTATTTAAACGTTACGCAACACTTTACGTTACGCAACGCTTTATGTTACGCAACGCTTTATGTTATGCAATAAACCCTTGCTATCACGTGCGGTATCACGTGCAATCTTCATCATGACCTTAGTCTCAAGGACCTTGCCTTTGACCTTGACCTTGGCCGAAAAGCACGAAACTCTTGATATAAAGATTATTAATAGGCAGCTCTTGATATAAAGATTAATATGGATAATACGAAGAAAACCAACCAAGCGGAAAGATCCCAAAGGTTTCGTGCAAAAAGGAAGGAAGAATTCTTAAAGTATAAAACATTCTATAACATAATGCTTGAGGAAAACCCCACGCGAGTGGCTCAGTACGAAAAATAATATGAAGAAAAAAAAAGAAGTGCAGAAAAGTCAGACAACTGCTCTGACATAGATACGAGCTGGTTGCCCGATCTTCCAGAGGTTCCAGATTTTAATTAAACTTCGAGAACAGTTTAGTAAAGCATCGTTATAAACTGTAAAAACTATTGTAAACACTCTTTCTATTTATATACGTACAAACCCCCCAACATTCGGCAAGTGGTTACCGTGAGAAAATTTGGTACGCATGCGCAGGATAGTTAACAGGTTTGAACCGTTGGCTTAGGGATATCAAACAATGCGTTCTATATTCTTTTGTAAATGTGGTGGTTCTTAAAAGAACCGGGTTTTTTTTGTTGTTTTTTCTTTGTTTTTTTTTATCTTGTCTCTAAAGATTCTCCTGCATCCATAAGGCATATGCTTCCACTTCGACTTTTGCAGAGTGATGGTACGCATTGGCTTCGAGGTGGTTGCCACATGTTTCCAACCAGACCAGCTGATCAAAAAGTTTTTCGGCTTTGGGACAACCGAAGCATTCCAAATTTACGGAAGGGATTTTGAGGTTTGCCAGCAAATCCCTCTCAAAATGACCCCCTTTGTAGGCAATTGTAGAGTTTGAGTTTACGCCTACTTCCCTGTAAAAACTCTCTACAATTGCCTCCAAATCCGAAATAGGGAATGCTTTGGTGCAACTGTACTCAAACGGTAGCTTATGGATATGTCTTTTAACAAAGCTACAGCTCTTCCTGTCTTTTTGGGTGAGATCGTCCCAACTCATACCGATGTCGAAAAAGAAGGACCTGGCTTCTACGTTTCCGACCTTCATTAGACCCAGCTCCTTACATAAAAATCTGTTCGATACAGTGTATCCGTCCATGTCCATGACTGCTACGACATCAATTGGTTGACAATACATGTTGAGTGTTCGATACATATGTATCGTAAATCCTTAGGTTATTATATACTCTATGCATTGTGACGTCACATTTGTAATGTTACACAACGCTTTATGTTACGCAACGCTTCACGTTACGCAACGCTTCACGTTACGCAACGCTTTACGTTACGCAACGCTATTAGTATTTAAACGTTACGCAACGCTATTAGTATTTGAACGTTACGCAACGCTATTAGTATTAAACGTTACGCAACGCTATTAGTATTTAAACGTTACGCAACGCTTTATGTTACGGTTTTGATTGGTTGGCCGTGTCTGAACATGAACGAGCTGAGAGTATAAATTGGGAAGAACCAAGCAAACTTCTCACAATACATACGCAACTTAAGCTAGTAAAATGGAATGTTTGCATGGAAAACCTGCTTCTTGTTCAACCACGAAAAATGGTTCCTTCTGGTTTTGTGGGCAAAAACCATGCTGTGGTTTCGTTTGTACGGAAGACGATGGTTACCTATTTCAAAAAGCCCTGACAGCCTGGAGAGCCATCGATTTAAAACAACCTATATGTCAAGAACACCACAAGCCTGCAAAGTTTCGCGTGGTCAAAGATTTGATGAAAGAAAGCTTTGGCAGACCTTACTTTACCTGTGCAGAACGTGAAAATCCGTGTTCCCTCTGGATGTGGGCTGACGAGAATCAAATTGAGAAACCGAACTGTTATCACGGCCAGCCGAGCTCCATGAAAAAAGTGAAAAAGGAAGGTCCTAACAAAGGTCGAAAGTTCTTTTGCTGTTCCAACGAAACTCGGTGTGATTATTTTCAATGGGCACCTGAAGAACCAACAAACGTATCCAACGTTGAAGAACCTTTCATCCCGATGTTCTTCAAAAGCTTCTATCCCGACTCTCAGCAGAATTGTTGAACATTATAAACATTTAAAACATCTCAGCAGAATTGAAATATTGTACATTATAAACAGTTAGACCATTAATCTATTTTAAAATTTACCATGTATTGTTATTTTTGTTTTTTAAATACATTATTGGAAATGATCAAACGTTGTAAATGTGTAATATTGATATTTCACAAGAGATTCCAAGTTCAACCCTGGAGGTTACGCAACGCTTTATGTTACGCAACGCTTTATGTTACGGCTTTATGTTACGCAACGCTTTATGTTGCGTCATCTCATTAGTATTCTTACTTCCAAGCGTGACATCACTTCCGGTATTCTTACTTCCAAGTGTCAATTCACTTCCGCCGCCAGATGTATAGGGTTACCTACTGACAGATGATCCTCAAAATTTCGCAATCCAATATGGCTGCCGCTACGGGAATCTCGACGGGAATCAAGGAAGCGAAAAATATGCTACGTTAAGCCCGTTTTCCACTAGGCGAAATTGTTCGCGCGAAGCGAAGCGAGAAACAAATTCAGCAATGTGATTGGTTAGCGAAAAAGCTCTTCGCGGTAAATTTTTCCGCTAACCAATCACGTTGCCGAAATTTGTTTTTCGCTTCGCTTCGCGCGAACAAATTCGCCTAGTGGAAAACGGGCTTAAGGAGCTAAAACGTCGCCTTGCTGGCATGTCAGTTGAACTAAATCAGACAGAATCTGCTAGAGTTGCTGCGAAATTATTTGCAATGAAATAATTTAAAGAAAGTAAACGAATTTCATTATATATGAGCATGCCAAATGAAGTCGACACCTTTGGAATTATGGGAAAATTATTCGAATTGAACAAGAAGTGTTTTATACCACAGTATATTGGTCCGGTTATGAAAATGGTGGAGTTGATCTCGATGGCCGATTACGAGTTGTTGCCGCTTGAACAGCCTGCTGAGGATGATGACCGCGCAGATGCGTTAGAGACTGGGGGACTGGATCTAATAGTGGTCCCTGGACTGGGATTTACTAGAGAAGGGGCAAGGCTCGGTCGCGGCAAAGGATACTATGACAGTTACATTAATAGGTCTAAGGTGCTCGGACGTAAGGTGCCAGTTACTGTAGCACTTGCATATAGTGTTCAGATTTGTGAGTCTGTGCCATGATGTTATTATCGATCATGTTTTGTATGCAGATTGAATAAATATTATATAAATAATTTAATTGATTAGTGCCACCTTCGATTGACTAGTGTGTAAAAGGAGTGTAACATAATTGCAGCCCATTTAATTAGCTAAATGTAACATTGTAGCCTTGTTTGTACAGTAGAATATCATGTACTATTTCAAAAACGAGTTTGAGTGTTTGATCACGGTATCAAAACACGAGAATGCTCATGAATCTCGAGGGGCGAAGCCCCGAGAGATTCATTAGCTTTCGAGTGTTTTGCTACTGTGATCAAACACGCAGAACGAGTTTTTGAAATGGCTTCTCAAAACGAAAGGCAGTGAACCAATCAGGCGCCGTTTTAGGACAATCGCAGTGATTTTTTATTAAATTACGATGAATGAAACACTAGTGTTTGATTATCAAACACTAGTGTTTGATGCAGTGTTTTACCGGGTATGAAAGCCCATTCACGTGACGGAATGGAGCTGTCTGATTGAGTAAATTGCTAATGAATTATTAATGAGTTTGAGAAGATAATATCATTATTTAATGATTTTGATAGCTTACTAAAATATGGAAGATTAACAGATTTAATATATAATTTCTAGTAACTGGATTAAAAAGTAACCTTAGAGAATGTATTTTCTAAACAAATTGTATCCAAAACGTTTCTCACAGACACATGTTCGTTTTATAGCAAAAAAATGCTGTCGAAATGCTACCGAAGTCTTTTCTTACACCAAATATATCGCGCATTGCATCAAAAAGCAACTGTACTAGTAACGAGCAAAGCGTGCAATCGAAACGACTTAAATTTGTACAGTTTTAGTACGTCCTAATTTCTTTTTTGCTTCTTCAATTGTTCGGGTAATCTACAGTTATTTTGCTGTAATTGCTTTATAGAGGTTCCGATGAGCCAGCTCGTAAAGTCGACTGACGCGTTCTGCGTCGCGATAAGATTGCAGTTGAATCATATTTCATAACATGTACTCAAAGTATTCAACTGTTCATTCATCATAATTTGTGTTTTCATATAAAACAACTTTTATACAATAGCATATTTGTCTGTTGGGTAAAGCAAAATAGGGAGCATTTCAAAACATTTTCAAATCACATTAATCAGTATAATCAGTATAAAATCAGTATAAAATATCACAAATTAATCCTTCATGTGTATATAATGATATAAATAAAACCGTATTTATCCTTGTTTTTGTTTTTATCTATTTTTGTTCGGCCAGAACCTGCAGACGTGTTGTTGCTTTGTACTTGACAAGCTTGCTGGAAACAAATTGTTTCGAATAGGAATACATCTTGTTAAGAATTACATCTAAAAAAATTGTTTCGAATACATCTTGTTAAAAATTTGAACTAGCTCAAAGTTGATGAGAGTTGATGAGAGTCGATAAGAGTCGATGAGAGTTGATGAGAGTCAATGAGAGTTGATGAGAGTCGATGAGATTCGATGGGAGTTGATGAAAGTCGATGAGAGTTGATGAGAATTGGCAGTCAAACGCGAGCGAGAGTTGCAGTTCTCGTCAATTCCCATCCTCGTTTGGCCAGGACTAAGGTTAATAAACTCCTACCCAAATATATTCACATCACAATGATTTCACTATCACCGTTAAGCAATCTTGAATGCCTTCCATCACCACCTAGTATCTCATCACCTAGTACCTCATCACTTAGTGCCTCGGTCTCATCGCCGTTCCAAACCTGGGTTTTCTCAACTTCCAGTTCATCATTCCATAAAGTTCCACTATCCTCCTCGTCAACTTCAATTAGGCCGTGTAATTTCTTCAATTCCCTTAATTCTGGATCATTTTCCCTTTTCTCTCTTTCCTTATCATCAAACACATCTTGCTCGACTGACATCACAATATCATTCAGGTCGAGCACACCGGGAGACTGGGTACCAATACTATGTGTATCCCTATCTCTACGTACTCCTCCCCCGACCTTTCTCTTGCATTCCGCGCTATGCTCCTCTGGAACACTCCCTTCGATGCTTTCGCTGAAACCTCGCAATTGAGTACAGGCATGCTGTTTGTCTTGGCTTAGCCTAATAATCTCTATAGATCGACGATTTTCATTCTGTATTTTTTGCAAAATCGCATTTTGTCGTTGCAGTTCTTTCATCATATCAATAATTGTCCCCAAGTTTTCCTTCGTTCCGTAGTTTTCTGTGTTGTTGCTTCGTTTCGAAGAGAAATCGGGGCCGTAGAAAATAAATTCCCATATCGTTCGGGAAAAATCGTGTTTTTTGTTTGGACGTTCTTCTAAAGTAGGGACTAGCGTTGGTCGTTTCCATGGGAATCTTGAAGGCTTTCGTTCAAAGTCAATGATCATTTTCGCCTAGAGGATGAAAGGACAATTTTTGTTTGCTTTAGAGTTTTAGAAAGCCGTTTCGATCGTACCCACGCTGCACATTCAAATGACGCGTTCTGCGTCCGAGTAATATTGCAGTTGAATCATAACATGTACACACGTTAAAATCTCAGCTCACATCTTGTCAACAAGATATGTTCGCAACAGACTCACAAAGCAAGCTTGTTAACAAGTTGTAATTTTATCAAGTTGCTACAAGGTTGTCACTCGCAACTTGTTGGCAAGTGTTGAATTGCAGGACGATAACAAGTTGTGGGAACAACTTGTAAAAAGTCAGTTGAGTCAACAACCTTGTAGCAAGTTGTCAACAAACCGTTGACAACTTGTCAACAAGCTGGGAACAAGCAGTGCCAACACATCTTGATAACAAGTAGTTGAAGCTGCATTGGTACAAGTCTGCTGCAGGTTTGTTACATCTTGTGCGTTTGTACGTGTTCACTCAGAAGTGAACAGAATTAAGATATTCATATAAAAGTATTCAACTGCTCAATCTATTTGTTTGAACACCAATGTGATTTGAATATCCAAAAAGTTGCTCGAAGAGCGATTAGTTTTCGCAAGGTTGACTCACTTCAAATTCTTCAAAGACTCCAGTCTCAGCTACATGTTACTTCATATTATGATTCAACTGCAATTTTATCCCGACGCAGAACGCATCATTTGGATGCGCAGTCGACACTACAAACTGGCTCATTGAGCTAACATCTATATACCGTAAGCCATTTTACGATGGAGAAACGCTCTCGAATTAGAAGTCTTAAAATATAATAGAATATACAAATAATGAATGTTTATGAGTGCAATGGTAAAAATATTTCCATGAGGTGAAAGATGGAATTTTCCAATTCATGAGGCGACAGCCGAGTGGAATGGGAAGTTCTATCTTTCACCGAATGAAAATATTTTTACCATTGCACGAATGAAAACATTCATTATTTGTCTTATATATAACAAAAATATATAAATGTTATTGAAAGATTTATTGAATTAAATACAAAACAATTACATGCCAGAGTCACACGATTGTATAAAGTTCAAAATTGATATAACAATCAAATAAACAAGTTCCAAAAATGTTATAATGAAGAATTATTAAAATAATGCCATTTATTTCACGAAAATTTATCGTAAAACCATATTTTTACATCCACCATTTTGTTTGCATTTAAAAATTACATCGGCCTCATTGTGAAATTAGGGTAAAATCATAGAATAGGAAATGACTGGAAGGGCCACTTGAGGCGGAACCTTTGACGTTTTTGACGCTGCGCATGTCGCATTAAGCATGTTCATTACCATTATTCTCGCCAGTCAATTGCATTTTCTGGCCAATAAACACGCTGAACTGGCTGGTCCGCCATTATTCTGGCCAGATAACTGCATAAAAATAGGGGGTCACGTTGCACTGCTGAGTGGCCTTTCTGGCCATTTCCTATTCTGTGGTAAAATGAGCTACAAACATAATACGATTAGGATTTTGACGGATGGAATTTAATGAAAACCAAACCGTGGATATTTGTACAACAGGTGTACGTACCACAGAATACCACGGCACCACAGAATACCAGTCTTATTTATTGATCTTATAAAATTTGGAGGAAACATACTATATACTTTATTTTTGTGAATATATATTAGTTTTAGTTTTAATTGACATATAAAAAACAAAAAATGAATATTTTCATAAAAATTCTTAAAAATAATCAGGATTAATTAACAAAAAATAACATTCTACATTTTTGATACTTTTTTCCCGCATAATGCCTGTAAAATTCGAAAGTTTAAAAATAAGTTTGTAAACCAGTATAACTTTGTTGATCACCACTTCTTCTATGCAACACAACATTATTACTATACAGGAATCACACCGAGAAATCAATTTTACCATTGAAAAACTGAATTTTTCAAAATTATTGATAAACCTGGTATTCTTTGGTTACACCACTGGTATGCTGTACTGATTTTAGTATTTACCTTTAACTAAATTAAGTTAGCAATATCCTACAGTATTATCACACAACATGACACACCAAATCCTGGTACAATTTGATAAACCGTTGCTTATTTATCTCTGCACTGGTATTATGTGGTACATTAGAGAGTTTGTTCCACAGAATGTTCAATTAAAAAAAAATAGTTAAGTCTATGAAATCTAGCCCCAAAACCCCCAGGAAGAAAAAATATATCGATAAACTATACTAAAAAATATTAAGAAACCACGTTATATATATTTGACAAAAGATATGGAATATGTAAATTTTTAATTTGCGGTATTACCTATATATACAACCAATTAAATGACGAGAATCTACTAAGGCTTTTATATAATCCAATATATACGACACTTACCGTGTGAATATGCTTTTGTAGTTTAGCTTGTTGCATAATACTGCTCGTATCGTCAATAGCAAGTGCCAACAACAAGTTCATGATAATGATTGGCATTACCACAAGAAATGCTATGAGATGAGCCAGTCTTAGCCAGTAAAATGTCTGGTATTCAGGAAATACATCTGATAGAAATGTCTCCTTAAAATCGAATTCACCCATGGTCATAGTGGCACCGGTTAACATCGAGAGACCAAAATTCTGATAACCTTCCCTGTCATTCATTATCACTGTGAATGCTGCAGCGAAGGCGACCAGGAAGAATATTAGCAAGACCATAACCTTAAGATAAAATTATTAACAATTATTGGATGAGGCGGAGCAGGATATCTATAATTATTCAGACCAAGGTCAACGTTATCTGCCGAAGCGAAGCTGAGGCGGATAACGTTGACCGAGGTCTGAATAATTATCGATATCCTGCGTAAGCCGAATTCAATAATTGTTTTATTATTCATTTTGTAACATGCATTGACGAATAGAACAAGCAAATATTGAAAACAAAGATTTTATAGAAATATGAGATATTGTCACACTTTTGTGCTTTTTTTGTGTTTACCGAGTCTTTGTTTTCTACTATTTTCTCAAATTCTTCGTTTGAAAACGTTGCGAAACGAGCACTAGTTTTGACTTTTGAAGACAAAACAAACTTCAAAATTTCCCGCTTATTTGTAATTTTATGCGATATACCGCTGGAATATTCCGGGGGCCGTCCAATTATCTCTGCAGATTACTGTTTTCGCTGAAAAATAGCGCGGGCACCGGCAGATATCGATAATAATTCGCAAGTTTTTAGCCAATAAGAAAACGATAACACAGTACAATGAATAATAATACAAGTTATTTGCTTTGCTAGCTTAAGAAGTAACCATATACTCGTTGTGTTGTTTAGTTTGCAACTTGTTGGTTAGTAAGTTGTTTGTTTTGCCAATATAAGCTGTAAGTATTTGTTGTGTTATTTAGCGAAAAGAGTTTGAACGGATGGAGCTATCCAGTATAAATAAAGTTAGTGAAGTTCATGTTTCTTCTTGTAGTAAGAGTAGATCAATAAGAGGATTACCTTACTGTCCAGGAAGAACAGTTTAGAACTGATAAAGCTATCCAGTGTAAATAATGCTAGTTCAATTTAGATTTCCTCTTGTTAGTAACACTGGACCAATAAGTGATGTCTCTTACTGGACTTGCTAGAACCATCCAGTGTAAATAAAGTTAGTTTACTTTAGGTTTCCTCCTGTAGTAACGCTGGATCAATAAGAGATGACCCTTACTAGGCCTCTAGGGAGAACAGTTAAGAACTGATAGAGCTATCCAGTTTAGTTTAGGTTTCCTCCTGTAGTAATACTGGACCAATAAGTGATGCATCTTACTGGACATCTAGGAAGAACAGTTTAAAATATTTGTTCAGCTTGATTAAAGAAACGTCGATAGTGTAAACCAGTCTTAAAGCCCCGATGAAAACGAGTACGAGAGCCAATGAGAGTTGCAACTCTCGATCGCGTTTGACCGCCAACTCTCATCGACTCTCATGCACTCTCTTCAACTTTGAGCTTAGTTCAAATTTTGATGACAGATCATGTTTGCTCGTTTGACCGGTACGCGTCTCATGCAAACTCTCGCTTTGCAACTCTGGTCAACTCTCATCCTCGTTTGACCAGAGGAAAACATTTTTCTCTAACCTTCAGTAAAGTAGCAGAAATTTTTCTCATCATAAGAATAATGATCCCATAAGAAGCAAATCTTCTCAAATACATGACCAGGTTTAACCAAGCACAAAACAAAGCTATGGAGCAAGCTTTCCACTGAGCGCTGTCTTTAACAGCAATGATCCCATCCTTTGGAACAGCAAATATGAATGTGGAAATGTACAACACACACTCTAGATAGTTCACTTTGTCCATGAAGTAGTTAAATTTGTAGACCACCAGCTATAGAAGATAAAAATGTTTTGGTAAATTAATGTAGAGTCGTATTCCGGTATAGATGTCCGTACCAGCTGGCAAGTAGAAAATTACTTGTTCATGGTAGGATTTGTACTCAGATGATATATGTTGGATGATGTTCACCAAGTAATGTCCACACCAGACAAGCAGAAAAATACTTGATCATGGTGGGATTTGTACTCAGGTATAGATTATATATATTAGATGATGTTCACCAAGTAATGTCCACACCAGACAAGAAGAAAACTACTTGATCATGGTGGGATTTGTACTCAGGTAGATTATATAGATTGGATGATGTTCACCAAGTAATGTCCATAATTCCTGTACCAGCTGGCAAGTAAAAGTACTTGTTCATGGTGGGATTTACTCAGATGATGATATATGTTGGATGTTCACCAAGTAATGTCTGAACAAGCAGAAAATAACTTGATCATGGTGGGATTTGTACTTTCAGTATAGATTATATATTATATATATTAGATGATATTCACCAAGTAATGACACACCAGACAAGACTTGAACATGTTAGGTTGTATAATTGAATTATATCAGGTAGATGATGTTCATAGTAATGTCCGCAGGCAAGTACCAGTCACATATACAACTCTTTAGTAGTCCCTTGCTTTACATATTGTTCGTCCGTCTGGAATGACGGAAATCGAACGAATCTTGAGGAACCGAGGAACAACTGTGCCTGGAACAACTTACCCATTGACATTGTCAACGGGTATGAGCAACTATCAACAATTCATTTTAAAAGTTTAATCCACAATTATTTTTCCACAGATTAAATGACTGTTGATGATGCTCATAAATATTGCAACATGAGTAATCAATATTGTTTCATCTAACATTACTTATTTGTGTAAATAGTTATTAATATTTTATAGTATTATATCAAGCGATCCCTTGAAAGCAGCAATAGCTGAAGGGCTATCGTTTTTAAATAACTTATAAATGAGAAAATAACTTGATCATGGTGGGATTTGTACTCAGGTAGATTATATGTATTGGATAATATTATACCTCAACTACGCCACGTGATCATGAAATTAATCGCGATATCTCGCCTTACGTCATCACTTAGCGAGCCTTTTGACAATATTCCACCCAATGTTCCCCGGGGAATATGGGGTGGAACATTATTCGCGTGGACCACGCGAGACAACACGCACGACTCAATGTGTGAAAATGGCGGGAAAACAATATTGCGTTCGTAATTTGTTTGTAATTTCGTAAAAGATTTATTCATTTAAATGACGATTTTCAAGAGGTATGTTACCTTCAATGATCCAAAGGATACAAGCTCAAATATATTAAAGGAAATATTAAACGTCAGAAACTCAGGTAAAAATAAGAAATTAAACATTGTATTCGCTTAGTTATTCAGCAAGTTTATTCTCAACTTAGTGGGTTCTTTAACTTTCGGTATAATATATCATTTATAGACCCTCCGCTCGGGGGATTCGGCAAAATATTACCCTCAGTGATGATATTTCGCCGAATTCTCCTCGCTCCGGGTCTATAAATGATAAATGTTCACCAAGTAATGTCCATACCAGACAAGAAGAAAACTACTCGATCATGGTGGCATTTGTACTCAGGTAGATTCTGTTTTTGGTGGGTAATGTTCCCTCATTGATCAGAAATTAGAAGATTTTACACATATTTGTTTAATATGAGACTAAAAGATATTCAATATTTAGCTATTTACCTGGACAATTTCTATAAACGTGTTCACACATGCAAAAATTAAACAAATTAGCATTGCCAATTTTACATTGATTGACGCGTGGTGATAACCTAAACATAAAGGAGGATAAAAAGGCTATGTACACCATTGAAAAATTGATGTATATAGATTCATCAGCTAAACTAAACTAACCTCCTTTATACTGGATAGCTCTATCAGTTCTAAAATGTTCTCTCTAGAGTGAGGGTAATTTCTTATGATCCAGTGTTACTACAGGAGGAAACCTAAACTAAACTAACTTTATTTATACTGGATAGCTCTATCAGTTCTAAACTGTTCTCCCTAGAGGTCCAATAAGGGCCGTCCCTTATTGATCCAGTGTTACTACAGGAGGAAACCTAAACCAAACTAACTGCATGTATTTATATTGGATAGTTCTATCAGTTCTAAACTGTTCTCTCTAGAGGTCTAGTAAGGGCCATCTATTTAAGGCTAGTTCTCATGTCGCGGCGATGAAGAATCGGCGATGTCCAGAAAAGAAAACCTGCAGTGTTTGTGAGAGTCCAACTGGAAGCACTCTTCTGACATGCGACTGAGGCGAAATTATAATCAGACAACTGCATATTGCAGGAATCAAATCCCGGTAACCGACGTGAATGGCGCATGGATTAACCACTGTGGCACCAACACCCAAGTTTAGTTTATTGTGTTTACCACTCTGAGGTGGACGGAAAGCCTTAACACATTTTACAACTCAATTGACAAATATTCCGTGTGATGGTTATAGTCAGTTAAGATTAATCTCTAAGGGTTAGTTTTAGTTGATGGAGAAAAGCCGGAATACCCGGAGAACCTCGAGGCACAGGAGAGAGCCAACCAATCTCTACTCACATGAGTTTGTCAAGCGCTGGGAAGTTACCCAACCTAAGTAAATCCCTGACCTCGATCTGCTGCATAGCCCGCTTAACTCAGAGGTAAGGGGCACCGCGCTAACCGCATCTGCCACCCAGGCATGCTTCAACATTAAATCTTAAAAACTTAGCAGTTTTAAATTTAAAAAGGTTGGTTTGGTTTTCCAAACGACTTGCATATACTCGATAATAAGTTTTACCTTTGTTCTGTTTCGATTCCTGATAGGTAGGTATACCAAATGCGTACACGTTCAAAGAAATCAAAAACACAACATATATCAAAAGACTGGCTGAATACATCTTCCAACCGAATTCCATCCACTTAGCTTTGAGATATTTACAACAGACAGGATGACAAAGACAGCTATAGCAGTTCATTCTTATCATTTCTTTAATCGCTCTTAGTGGCTTTAGTTTCGTTGCCTTTTTGTTCGCTGAAAAAGAATATTCAAATCGATAGCTTTATTAACTGAACGAACTTTATTTATACTGGATAGCTCTATCAGTTCTAAACTAAAGGTCTAGGAAGCGCCATCCTCTATCGGCTCAGTGTTACTACAGGAAGAAACCTAAACTAAACCAACTTTACTTAAACTTGATAACTCTACGAGCTCTAAACTATTCTCCCTCTATGCTCAGTAAGCGTGTAACTGAACTGAACTGAACTGAACTGAACTGAACTGAACTGAACTGAACTGAACTGAACTGAACTGAACTGAACTGAACTGAACTGAACTGAACTGAACTGAACTGAACTGAACTGAACTGAACTGAACTGAACTGAACTGAACTGAACTGAACTGAACTAGATACTGATATACTGAACTGAACTGAACTAGAGATCCAGTAACTGAACTAAACTAAACTAAACTGAACTGAACATAGACATAAACATGAACTGAACTGAACTGAACTGAACTGAACTGAACTGAACTGAACTGAACTGAACTGAACTGACTGAAACTGAACTGCTAACTATAGGAGAACTTTCTATAACTGGAACTGATGTGAACTTATACTGGAGAGATATATATGAACTAAAAGATAGAGAGGTTAGTTCTAAAATGAACTCCTAGAGATTAAAAACACATTAACTAAACTGAACTAAACTTAAAAATTAAGGGGTAAGAGTAAATATAAGCAATAATGGTTAGAATTAGAGCTATGGCTTGATTGGGATTAGGATTAGAGTAAGGATTATAAGTTAGGGTTAGAGTAAGAATTATAGGGTAATGGTTAGGTTAAGGATTAAAGTTATAAAGTAAGAATTAGAGCTATGGCTTGAGTGGGATTAGGATTAGAGTAAGGATTATAAGTTAGGGTTAGAGTGAGGATTATAGAGTAAGGGTTTGATTAAGGAATAAAGTTATAAAGTAAGAATTACAGTTATGGCTTGAGTGGGATTAGGATTAGAGTAAGGATTATAAGTTAGGGTTAGAGTAAGGATTATAGGGTAAGCGTTAGATTAAGGATTAAAGTTATAAAGTAAGAATTACAGTTATGGCTTGAGTGGGATTAGGATTAGAGTAAGGATTATAAGTTAGGGTTAGAGTAAGGATTATAGGGTAAGCGTTAGATTAAGGATTAAAGTTATAAAGTAAGAATTAGAGCTATGGCTTGAGTGGGATTAGGATTAGAGTAAGGATTATAAGCTAGGGCTAGAGTGAGGATTATAGAGTAAGGGTTAGATTATGGATTGAAGTTAGAGTAAGAATTAGAGCTATGGCTTGAGTGGGATTAGGATTAGGGTAAGGATTATAAGTTAGGGTTAGAGTAAGGATTATAGGGTAAGGGTTAGATTAAGGATTAAAGTTATAAAGTAAGAATTAGAGCTATGGCTTGAGTGGGATTATGATTAGAGTAAGGATTATTAGTTAGGGTTAGAGTGAGGATTATAGAGTAAGGGTTTGATTAAGGAATAAAGTTATAAAGTACGTTTAATACTGTATAAACTTGTCTATAAAACTCCTAATATAAAGCACTTAAATATACACGTTACATGTGCTCTCCGCCATCTTGTCTTTTTTCCTTTCTCTATCCCTTGTTATCCTTTACTATCCACACCTAACTGTATTGTCACTCCATGTCCTTATTAATACCTGGACACTACATCTCTCCCCAAGTTTAGATATAAGGCATATAAACCGTCCAAGTTTAACAAAACAAAGTGCCAAGCCTTTCCGGCAGCACAACACAACATGATCACATTTAAACTATAGATGTCACTATTCAGTTGCATCTGATTATAAAATAATATATACAGCATATCTTTAATCGTTTTCACCAGTTCCCATGTCATAATCTAAATGCCACTGTGGGGGATTTCGCTGTCTTCTTAACCTTCTTTCACCACCTTGATCATGCACTTCATTCTCGTTTTACCTTTCCTCCCTTCTTTCCAGTCGTGCTTCCTCCTCTTGTTGTATCATAACATCCCCTTCTTGGTTACCGACTTGGTCCTCACCATCCTCATCTATTGGCAACAAGTCGTCAATACCTATTGGTTCCTCCCTAAGGATTTCCTGATCGCTTTCCATATCTGAAAGGTCATCGGGCGTTACTTTGTCCTTTTTTCCTCCCGCTTTCAGCTTTTTAAACCAGGATGTATCCCGTGTAACCACTTTGTGTGCTGGGTCTTCTCTAACCACTACCAATGTACTGCCTTTCTTACTCGATACCGTGTATGGTTGTGGATCATAACATGGAACAAGTTTTCCTTTTCTTTCGTTTTTCAGCAACACTTTATCGCCAGGTACAATTGGACTGACTTTCACGTACTGTTTTTGATCAGCGTATTTCTTTGCGGTTGCTTTTTGACTTGAATCACGATCTCTAACCAGCTTGTCATCAGCTGCTGGCGGTGGAAGCTCGGGCAAACGTACTCTGTACTGGCGTTGCTGAAATAGAAGATTAGCTGGACTTTCGCCCGTTGTGGAGTGTGGAGTCGCTCGATAACTCCTCAGAAATGTGTATAGTTCCTGTTTCCACGACTTACGTTCAATGACTGCAGTGCGTGTAACTTTTTTGACCATACGATTAAAATGTTCCACTAAACCATTGGCACGTGGGTGTCTGGGAGTAATGAGTTGGTGCTTGATTCCCATGAGCCGACAATAGTCATTAAAAGTCTTAGATGTGAAGGGTGGCCCATTATCTGTTTTAATACTGAGGGGAATCCCAAATGAGGATAAGATGCGATCAAGCTTCGGCAATGTGGCTTTTGCAGAGGTGGACGTAGTAATATCAATTTCAGGAAATCGAGAATACTCATCGATGACTACCAACACGTATTCACCCGATGGCATAGGGCCATAAAAATCCATAGACAAACACTCCCATGGACCGTTGGGTAGTATCGTGGATTCAACAGGTTCTTGCGATGCCGTATGTACGGTTGCTTGACACGGAATACAAGTATTTATACAGGATTCAACCTTCTTTTCCAACCCTGGAAACCATACTCGTGATCGTAAGAGTTGTTTGGTTTTAACCACACCCTGGTGTCCTTCATGCGCAGTGTTGATTACTTTCTTGTGCAAAGACGTAGGCAGGACTATTCTCCGTCCACGAATAATGACACCATGCGCAATAGATAACTCGCCGACTATGCTTTGATAAGGTTGTAAATCTTTATCTCCTTTTCTCAAAACAGTTCCCTGTTGCAAATGTTCATAGACTTTTCTTAGGGCGCGATCTTTCATAGTCTCTCTCTGTATATCTTTGAGACTTAAAGGTAATGGCACGTCTCCTTCAACTACCCAGTGTACATGGGATTCTAACTCTTTTGACGCGGCCAGATCTGCTTTGGTAGAATGTGCCATGGGAAGAGGCTGCCGCGACGTATAATCCGAAGGATTAAACTTGCCCGGACGAAATACAACCTTGAAGCTAAAACCTTGTAGTTTTAACCTCATTCTCTCAACGCGAAATGGTCCTGGACGTCGTGGATTATTATACAAACAGACCAATGGCTGATGGTCTGTTACAACCGTGAACTCGTGACCCAACAAGTACAGTTGGTTTTTAAGACACCCAAACTGAATTGCTAGAGACTCTCTATCTATCTGACCATACCTTCTTTCTACGGGCGTAAGCGTTCTACTGTTATATGCAATTACTCTCGGCACCGTTTCCCCAGACTTATACTGAGCTAATATCGCACCCACGCCAACTGGGGATGCGTCACACACTACTTCTGTTGGAAGGCTAGGATCGTAGTAATTCAACAAGGCATTTTCTTTTAAGCTTTCTTTGAGCTTTTCGAAACACTCCTGGTGTCCCTCTGCCCACACCCAACGAGCATTTTTCTTCGTCAAAGAACGAAGAGGGTCAACCAGAGTCGCATAGTCCGGAATAAACTGTGCCGAATAGTTTGTCATTCACAAGAAGGACCGTAGTTGAGCTAAATTTCTCGGAGCGCCGAGATGTTGTATTGCTTTCACTTTTTCTGAATCAGGCCGAATTCCATCCTTGGTGAAAACAAGTCCAAAAAATGTTAACTCGGACTTCTCGAACTCGCACTTACTTCGCTTAGGTGTTAGGCCTGCCTCCCGAAGTCGCTGGAACGTCTCAGACAAAGCTCTGTAGTGGTCTTGTGTATCAACCCCCGTTACCAGGATGTCATCATGAATATTACGAACACCTTTAATGCCCACAAGCTGTTTACGAAGTTCTTCGTGAAAAACCTCTGGTGCAGAGTTGGTACCGAAGTTGAGACGGCGAAACCTCCGGAGACCTGCATGTGTTGAGAACGTGGTAATCCCTCGGCTGTCCTCGTGGAGCTCCAACTGATGAAAGCCATTTGCCATGTCAAGTTTAGAAAAGACTTTCGCACCATTAATATCATGGCGTAGATCTTCAATTGTTGGAATTATGTGTCTTACCCGTTTAATCGCTCGATTGGGTGCCCCCATATCAACACACATTCGTATTTCATCCGTGCCCTTTTTGGGCGTAATGACAATTGGCGAGACCCAATCTGTGGCTGACTCGACTTTCTCTATAATTTCAGCTTTCTCCAAACGTTCCAGTTCAGCATCTAATTTCTCTCGCAAGTGAAAAGGTACTCTGCGATGTTTCTGTGCGACTGGTTGTATTTGGTCATCAATATGCAGCTTAACTTGTACTCCCTTCATTTTGCCGATTCCCTGAAACAAATCGTCATATTCGGCAACAAGTTTATCCACAGAAGTTGTCGTGTAATGTTGCCGTAAATTTGCCCAACAGTCGCAAAGGGGTTCTAGAACCATATGCATAAAGTCGAGTGTTACACTTTGACAACTTTACCCGCCATTTAATATGAGAAAATGTTTTTTCATCAATGATGTTGACATCAGCACCCGAGTCAACTTGGAAACGCACCGGGTGATTGTCAACTTTCACTGTCACATGACTGCGACCTTTCCTGCTACTTTTCACTGATGAAACCTGATAACTGTCATCATCAGTATCACTGTCAGTCGATTCAACAATGGTTCTTACTTTCTTCTTGTTTTTGCACACGCGTGCAAAATGGTTCTTTGTACCACACTTTCTAAAATCTAACCCGTAAGCTGGGCAGGAACGCCTTCCCTTCGGATGTGGCCATGACCCACCACAGCTGAAACACACCTTGTCAGCATCCTTTGTCTTCGACTGACCATTATTCTCTGATTTAACACCAAAATCTTGTCGACCAACCTTTAGAACTCCTGGTTCACCTTCCATAGCTGTCGCCTGATGATCTGCCAACTCCATTGCTCGTGCCGCCTTCAAAAGATTATCCAGACTTGGGTCTTCTCTTAACGCTTTCCTTCTCAGCCGATCGGAGGTGCATTTCTGTACAACTTGATCTTTAATTTCTCGTGCAGTGTCATGAAACTGGCATCTACTAGCAGCCTCACGAAGTCTAGTAACAAACTTATCAATAGGCTCATCTTCTGCTTGAACTAGTTGTCTAAAGTTATATGTCTCAAAGGTAATGTTGATCTTTGGCTCAAAATATGTATCTAACTTAGCTTTCACATGTTGATATTCTTTATCTTCTTCAGTCTCAAGTGTATAGTAAATATCACACAATTGTGATCCACCGTAATGTAATAAAAGAGCCTTTTGATAGCTAAAGCTATAAACAAATTTTCCAACCGAGTTGTCCACTTTTTCCATTGTAATCCCAGCGACGAAGGTTCCAAACCAACATCAAATGGCGGAAATTCTGGTAATGAAGTAGCCATACTTCCTTCGCAAACGTAAATCACTCGTCGCCAATTTAATACTGTATAAACTTGTCTATAAAACTCCTAATATAAAGCACTTAAATATACACGTTACATGTGCTCTCCGCCATCTTGTCTTTTTTCCCTTCTCTATCCCTTGTTATCCTTTACTATCCACACCTAACTGTATTGTCACTCCATGTCCTTATTAATACCTAGGCTAAGGGCTAGAGTGATTAAGGGCTAGAGTGAGGATTATAGAGTAAGGGTTAGATTATGGATTGAAGTTAGAGTAAGAATTAGAGCTATGGCTTGAGTGGGATTAGGATTAGGGTAAGGATTATAAGTTAGGGTTAGAGTAAGGATTATAGGGTAAGGGTTAGATTAAGGATTAAAGTTATAAAGTAAGAATTAGAGCTATTGCTTGAGTGGGATTAGGACTAGAGTAAGGATTATAAGTTAGAGTTAGAGCAAGGATTATAGAGTAAGGATTAGATTAAGGATTAAAGTTATAAAGTAAGAATTACAGTTATGGCTTGAGTGGAATTAGGGTTAGAGTAAAGATAAGGGTTAGAGTAAGGAATATAAGTTAAGGTTAGAGTAAGGTAAGGATTAAAGTAAGAATTAGAGCTATGGCTTAATTGAGTGGGATTAGGGTTAGAGTATTAAGGATTAGGGTAAGGGTTAGACTAAAGATTTGGGTTATGATTAAGGTTAGCATTAGGTTAAAATTCTTCGCCAGGCATACCTCCAGGTGTAAGTTGCAGACACATGAAATCATATCGAATCCTATGTTCTTTACTTTCAGGATGACCCTCAGAAGTCACACTGTTCGATAAAGCACGATGTGCAACCTCAGGCATATGACGGACCAGCTTAGACATCGTCCCTTCTGTACCAAGTTTTGTTGTTAGCATTATCTATGAAAATAATAACAATTTAATGTCGTTTAGACAGGGTATGGTTGCCCAATGGGCTATTCCAAGTTTAAACCGCACCTCCCTCCCCCCCGTTGAGGAACTCCATTCTTTCGCACCCCACCCATGGAAATTCCTAGGTGGAATTGACTAGTACCCAAAGGAAATTCCGATGAAATTTGTGTCGGTCCTCCTGGAATTGTATGTTATCCCCCATGGAAATACGAAAATATGCCATCCCCCATGGATCCCCCAAGACCCTCCCTATAGAAATTCCAAAATAAATTTTACCCAAATTCCCCTTGGAAGTCCAAGGTTCCTCGACAGGGGGTGTTCGGGTTAAAATTGGAATAGCCCTTAAAATTGGAGGCTCATGATACACGTTCTCCACAACTAAGGGTAGTTTTTAATGAGGGATGAAAACCGAAGTAGCCGACAAAAACCCTCGAAGCACAGGGGAGGGGGGGGGGGTGGTGGGGTACCGACCACAATTCTACTTACATGAATTTTAAAGCACATCAAGTCAGAGCAGGGCAGTCACCCATCAAGTGACAATACCCCACCCTCGACATACACAGTAGCAAGCTTAGCTCAGCCCTTGATTTTATTGCTTGCTTCAAGTACGTATTTATGAACAGCAATCAATGGCGAACAAAACAGCTAACAAAACATAGGGACAATCAATTAAACAATCGAACTCCGATCGAACAGTCCATGTTGTGACAGACGGTACTTTATTATGATAATAGCGTTAAACCTTGAAGCTTGACGATTTTAGCACGTTTCTTTCCTTTTCAACATTTCAAGTGTCACCTTTGAACAATGAAACTGCAATGTTTACACAAGAAAATGGAATGAACAACGTTTGTGGAAAAATACTCACATAATCCCCGAGCCAGCGCGAAGCGCCGTGCGAGTGTACTAATTCCGCTCGGATATTTACACCTGGGTATGTGAAAGCACACAGGGGCGCACATTAGGGGGGGTGTGACACCCCCCCATAATTTGTGAATTTTTCAAAAAGTCGGTCCCAAATTGTAAAATTACACTACTTAATTCGGTCCGACTTGGTCCGAAACATCCTGTCTAAAAACGTATAATAAACGATACAAAAATTGTCAATAAAAGAAATCAACATTGAAAAACCCAGAGATATGTTTCCTCTTAAAGCAATATACTCAAATGTAAGATGACATAGACATACACGACTGCGCAAAACCTTCTAACTTTTGCACTGCCGCATTGTGCGTTCTATTTCCACGTCAGTATTCTCGAGTAAAATTAAGTAAACTCTGTTGTAAAAATGCGTTTCTAATTGGGTTTTTATGATGTTGAAGGTTACGTTTTGGGGAGCGTTTTCTTTAAATAACTGCATTGAAAGAAAATTGCAGCGAAATATTTGAATTCGAAACTAGATGTTTGAAATCTTATATATATTAATGAAAGGGCCTATAACGAAAGAGGTAGAGAAGACTCTGAAAATGCCATTTCCGACGATCTACAGACTCAAGTTATTCAAAATTTTCGCTGAGTTGGTCCCCTATTTTTTAACAATCCTTCTACACCCCTGGCACTACACATATTTTTACATTAACTCGTAATACATGTTTTGATGTGGTCAAACAAATAAAAAAATCGGTCCCTAAACAATGGACACCCCCCCAAACTTTTTTGGAATGTGCGCCCCTGAAAGCACAGTGGAATCCAAAGTCGTCCGCCACGATGTCATGGTGTCATGGACCAGAGGTCATGGACGGTTCAGGGTCTTGTACGTTATACGCATGCGCGAATTCAGGTCGAGAGAAACATTTTTTAAAGATTTACGGATCAAAATTTTGTTATTCATCAAAAATGATTTTTAATACTCTTGCTATTGGAAAAAAATACCGATAAACAGAGTCTTCAAAACAAAATAAACGAGAGGGCGTCGAATGGCTGAAAAAAGGACACTTTTGAAGTGTTTTAAACGGGTAAGCGTCTATTTTTCATATTTTTATAGTTTGTGGATTTGCAAAAGCGTATGTCACTCTGTGAGGTTATTACAATATCGATTAAACCTAAAAGCTAGGTATTTTAGCAAGTTTAAATTTGAATTTTGAAGAAACAACGTAATGTCAAAAACTTCATTTTAAAGATAGATTTAAAAAATATACTGTCAAAAAACAGTTTGTGAAATGTCTAAGGTCAAATTTTACAACAACCAAAACTAAAAGAGTACGTAATAACATATCTACTTTATAAGTGGGGCAATTCATAATTTTATAGTTAAAAGTCAGCCTCGTACCCAGGCGCTTTTAAGGAAAAGAAAAAAAATCGCGTTCAGCTAATTTATAGAGATCAGTGGCTAAGATTAGCGAGCGCGCTGGGGTGCTTGGGGAGGACGCGACGACCCCCGCGCGCTCGCTCAGCTGAGCCACTGATCTCTATAAATTAGCTGAACGCGATTTTTATTCTTTCCCTTGGTTAAAAGTACAAATATTTATATTACTCTTTTATCATTTTGTACCAAAAGTAAAAAAATTGTGTGTTTCTATGGTTACAATGATTGACCAAATACTTCATGTTACAATAAATTTTGGGAAGTATAATTCCTGAGTTCGAATAGGCGAGGGGATTCTGCATGAGTGTATTTCTAGTAATAATAATAATAATAATAATAATAAAAACTTTAAAAATGTGTCTATGTATTTAGTTATACAACTAATTGGGGAGACCTATAGTACCTATAACTATATATCTATAATGTTATATAAGAAGTAAATATACATGTCTATCTATTCATGCATATTTTATGTGGAACAAAGATTACAATTATTGCAGTTATTTTCTACAATATCTTGTAAATTTATTTTTCTGATGCATGCTTTAAAACTTTCTAATGCAGGCATTTCCCTTTCTTCTTTACCAAGTTTTGACCACCAGTATGGGCCAAAGTACCTTAACCAGTGCTTACCATACTGAACCGTATCATAACGTGGTCTATGAAAGACTGCATTCCGCAGTGAATAATTGCCTTTATCAATGTTTTGAAAAATCCTATTTACATAGACTGGGCTTAAACCATTTTTAACTTTAAACATCAAAATAGCAATGTCTTGCAATCGCCTGTTGTAAAGGCTAGGAAGTTTAGACTTGCTTAATAGTTCCTCATGTGAGTAGCCGTTTATACTGCCCGTAAGGCACGTTCCTCAACCCTTTCTAATTTGCGTTTATCAGATGCCTTACAAAAGTGCCAAACTAGGTGACAGTAGGCGAGATGTGGGAGTATTGATGATTTGTAGAGGTCTAGCTTAGCTCTTGTAGAGATTAGGCTACGTAGCCTTAAAATTACTCCTACTTTTTGACTAGATCGTTTACAAGTTTCACTGATATGCTCACTAAAAATTAATTGATCGTCCAACTAATTGAGTGTACTTGACGAATTTATTTCGTTTCCATCAATATTAATAGTTATTCTATTATTTTGTTCTTTTTGCCTGGGATTGATTGTATTAGTTCGAAGAAGATTTTCTTTGTACCACATAGAGGCCAGCTTGTTTCTTCCTTCTAGTTGTTTTCAACATTTTGTATATGTTTTCCAACCTTGTAGACTTGATGGTCATCCGCATACATATATAAAGTATCGTTCCGCATACATATATAAAGTATCGTTTTTAATTTGATGGCATAAATCGTTTTGGAAAAAGTTCCACAAAAGTGGTCCAAAAGATGATCCTTGTGGCCATCCCATTGTGACATATTTAGGCTCTTCCCGATTGTGTTAGCATAATTTTCAGCATAATTTGGCTTAACGAGCACATTTTTTGCATTTTATCAAGAAAAGAATTGCTAGCATAATTTAGTAATTTTTCGCTAATTCATCTGAATTTTGGCTGTTAAAAAGCAAAACCTTTCATATTTTTGGTGTTCATGCAGTTTTAGTGAGTTTAGGAAAACTATATTTCATCTTTTATTTCCCCATAAAGTCAAAATAAAGTACGTTTTACTAATTTTATTATCTGATAATCCGATATGGTCATACGGAAAAACAAATCTGAAAGTGGAAGCACTGGCTAATTGAAAAAACAAGATGGCGTCACAAAATAAGGTTATAACCACTGAGCTTTATATATCTGGAGGACGTGCCGCTAATGTTTGCCAGGCAGAAAAGTGAAGCAAAAAACATGGCGGATTTTGGCTTGCTGACGCCATATATGGTCCTAAATGCTCATGGTAATTACCACTGACAACCGCGATACCACAGAATACCACACAGAAGGTCATCTCATTGCTTTTGCGTAAGCGCTATTCGTCATGATTCGTCACTCAGCAAGTGCCCTAAACAGAAGTAGTCACCCCCCTGGAAACATTCAAAATGGCTATTTGTCCAGGGGGGTGACTACTTCTGTTTAGGGCACTTGCTGAGTGACGAATAGCGCTTACGCAAAAACAATGTAGAGATGACCTTCTGTTTCTGTGGCGATACTGTGCTTTCGATGAACTCCTTCACCCTCCTGGTTTTTGCACTAATATTTTATGCTTTCGACCTTTGTTTTTGAGCTAAAAAATCTTGATATCTTTTCTCTTTTTTGCTTGTTTCACAAAGTCGAGGAACGATTACCTTTTTGTTCCGCTTGTGGATGCAACAATTCACTATAAAGGAAGGATATTGCTTCTCACCGGTAAGACTTGCATTTTATACTTTCTAGCTTTCTACTCGGCTTTCTATATACTCAGTCGACTTGGGTAGAAATATTTTAAAAACAGACATAAAAAACTTGTAATGTACATAAAATCTTGTTGTTTTGATTCAGAGCTGACCATTTGTTGCTTTTTAATTTAATAGTTTTAGAAGTTTTATAGTATAATTAATTTTATACTTGTTGGTTTTCTCACTTTTCTGGCCTTTTCTATACGTGCAGTCCTTTCATAAATAGTAAACAGTTAATATATGGTGTCAATTGTCAAAATCCTTACACTTGCCATACATACATAGGCTTTCTAACCCAGGTTATATAAAAGACAAGCAAGTTGTCCTTGGCAAACTTGCTAGTTGTTCCAGGTTTTTTTTGTAGCAGCAGTTACCTGCTGCATACTTAAGTTTTGTAGTATTTATATATGGCTATGAGCTAGGATACCAACCATTTCAGCACCCTCAAAAAAGTGCCCTAGTAAACATTTTACTATAGATTATATTAGTTAATATATAATAATAGATTTACCCACTTTCCCCTTAGGATGGCAGAAATTCCTCCATAGTGGGAGTCTAGATCTTTTCTGGAATGACCCAATATATCTTCAAAGTGCCCTCATAATTACAAGTTCATTAACCCATTGACTGGCCGTACCCTACCACTGACAAGTAGAATAATCTGGCAACAGACAGAGTAAAATGCTAAATCTGGGTGCATCGTAAGCAAATGGTTATTATTTGGATACAAAAATGTAAAAAAACTGAGACGTGTGAATGGATTGTACTGCATTAAAACCATATAAATATTATGTTCAAATAGAAGAAATAATGGTGTATAGTGGTGTACCAGAGAAAATTTTGATCTGGCCAGAACTTGGAACTAAATTCTGGCCAGAACTTGGAACTAATGCACCAGTCATTGTAAATCCCTGCCTCCCCCAACCGGGGAAATAGTGGGGAAAGCAGGGACAAATGCCTAGTATTACGAGTTTGTTGTTCCCCGATATATGGGGAATGTGCTCTCTGTTGCTGTCTCGTATTTCTAGGTCGGGACAGTGGTGGGGACATTGGACTTCATTTTTTGCCCCGGAATAAGTTCTGGTGCACCCCTAGTAAAGGTACGTAGTACGGCCCGACAAATCACTGTGTGTGAACGTACCTTAAGCAATTTTTTCTCACACCATTGTCTATAAACAACCAAAGTAACTTTTATTGTTTCTCATTTACATTACAGACTACAACTGTGATATACAAATAACTAGTTTGAGCAAAAAGTATTCTTAACAGGTCATGTATTGTATCATGCATAGTTAACATAGATGTATATGATATTGTTGTGTATAAGGATGTATAATAATATGGTATGACTATTCTCTTCTCTTTTGCAGGAATCATCTGTTTCAGGGTTCGAATTAACGGATAGCGAATAGCGATTCGCTATCCGTTTTTGGCATTTCGCTATTCATTTCGCTATTCAATGATATGAAAAATAAGTGTTTAACTTGAAAACATTTTATTTTTGAGCTTTGCGTTTTTTTAATAAAATAAAACTGTTGTATGTAATGTTTAAGGCCAAATATCCTCTGTTTGTAATGACGCGTTAAGCCGTGGTTAAGCAAGGCGTAAATCTTTCTCAATCAAAAAATTTAATACTATTTGCACATTCTTTAATTATCTCCAGAGTGTTTTGAGTTTATTCTTTAATGTGATAGGCTGAAATTATGACAACTGTCAAAATCCACTTCCGAAAGATCAAGGGTCGTGTTATTGATACATGTTCATGCGAGAATAATTTCACTATAATGTTGCAACCACTTGAAAAGCCCGAACAAATCTGTCGAAGAACTTTCGAGTTTAATACTAAATGCTTTAATAGCATGGGATGGGTAGAGCAACCACAATATTTACACCTGAATTGTTGTTTCTATTTATTGTGCACATGTAGTAGATAATTCCATGAGAATATTCTGTTATCTAATGCAATATTTACATAAACAGCGTTGTAGCAAGTTCGAGTAATGCCACGATTAAAAATAGCACGTAAATTCAGCCGCACCTTGATAAAATGAGCAATTACTAAAGCATGTTTGATGTTTCCATTTTGCCCTGCTTTGCTGTGTTTATTTTGTTTGGTTTGCTCTGATATTTACTGATCACATTTACACAGTCTACAAGTTGTTAACGACGCTTACCTTGACATATTAAGGATATTTTCCAGCGCGGAAAATGGCCTTTAATCAGTACGTAAAAAAATCGCCACACTTTATATTACAAGGATCACTAGGTACAAATTCGCTATTCACTTTTAAATATTTAATTCGAACCCTGATCTGTTTTAGGTACCACAAGAAATGGCACAAGGCATCAAAATGCTGAACAGGGAGAGCAAAGTCATAGACCATTGGGATACAAAGTTATAGTAATATCCAGTGGCATACTGTGTTCTAACATTTCCACTAGGGGTGCCCATTCCAAAATTTACCAACGACACAGCCAAAAATGTCACAGATGTAGTGTTGGTTGCTAGCGAGTGCACAATTCTGTTGCTCATTTTGGCTGTTTCACCAAGTTACTTTAAGATTTTATGTTTCAAGAGACGAAGGTCAACTTACTGACAGATTCTTTAAAAAGTGGGTGTAACATATCCCCTATACTTCCCGCTTGGTATGCCACTGATAATACCGTAACTTGATTGTACAGTTTGTTCTTAAAATTATATGCAGTACTGCTAATTAGTAATTATTCTTTGAAAATGTCAAATTAAAATAAAACAAAATTTATTATGCTTTTGTATCTTCAATTTCCAAACATGTTGCATGTTTCACCAATTATGCATAAAGGACTGTGTTAGGTACTGGTCAGTGGGTGAGAAAAGGGGGGCGGTCTCAATTATTTTTACCCTGAATGGGGGCAGCCTCAATTCTAAAAATATGTGCTACTCACTGGGGCTACTTGAAGTGTTTTGATGAGACCATACAACAAAACATTGACCATGTAGTATAAATCAATAGATGTAATATAAATGACTTCATACAAGTTTTATAATGTTTTATTATAATCATGTGGATGTGACATCACATGTTCCTGTTTCAAGCTATTTTAGCACTAAAGTTTAGGATACAGGAAGAGCACCTTAGAAAGCAACAAGTTTAATACCAGGAATATCAATCTGCAATATTCCCAACAAAATTGTAAATAACAGTAGCCAACAAGCTGGTCATTTAACGCCAAGGGGTTTCCCCTTAAGTAAAATCATCCAGCTTTAATATATAGTTTAAAATAATATGGCGTTATAAAACAGAATAAACTAATAAAAGGGCTGCTTTTGGCTTGGTTAAGAAGTCAAACCTGAGGGATGGCTATTTGATAAGTAAAATTGTCTTGTGTTATAATATAGAGTAAAATCGTCTAGCATGATAGGGGGGGGGATGGTGGTCTTGTTTTTCTCTTGTCCCCCTGTCTTTTTTATGCTTTTGTCTCTACTGAAAACTTTACAACAACATTTGCATATTACTTATATACATTACTGTAGTGGCCTTTTAAGGATATGTTGCTTTTAGTCAAAACCTATCAGACAAACCTACAATCTACAATTCTAGTGCTTCATATATGGAAAGTATCCCCAGCCCAGCCTACGACATCTGACCAGAAATCTAGATAGACATCGCCTTTCCAAGATCAGCTGCCCCCACCACCCTAACCTTCTTCTGACACCACTTATATTATGCGTAGACATCGCCTTTCCAAGATCAGCTGCCCCCACCACCCTGACCTTCTGGCACCACTTATAGCAGCACAGAGATAATTTTTCAAATGCTAAAAATATATACAACTTCTTCAGAACCTCACAAAATAGTATGAAACTAAAATGTGGAATTACAAAGTTTCCATTGCTTTGAGGGAAGAAACTGACAGTCTGACACTACAGGTATTAAAATACTTGTGGCTAAAATAACATACTGTCCAAAATTGTACCATATACAAGAGCCTCCTTTAAGCCTGAATAAGGTATATTCTATCATGGCTCGACAAATTCTTTCGTGAAATATAATATAAATAGTATGTAAACTGAAATATTTACGGAATTTTTACCGTATTAACCTGTTCGCTCTGGTTCAAATATCACCTTTGCCCACATCAATTTTGAGGTTTTAGTATTTGTTTGCCGTCTTTAAAGGATGAGAATAACGTGTACGACTTGCAAATCTTTGAACAAATGGTCAAAGGCAAAAAAAAATGTTGAAAAGTCGTAAACAACGAGAATTTTAATACTGCAGAGCTAAAATATTTTTTTCCAAATCCAGGGGGGTGTAAAAGTTGTAGCGGGCTCAAACTTGAGCCTGTCAGTGGTAATTACCATGAGCATTTAGGACCATATATCATATATCGTCAGCAAGCCAAATATCCGCCATGTTTTTTGCTTCACTTTTTTATGCCGAGCACGTCCTCCAGTAATATAGTATAGCTCAGTGGTTATAACACTGATCTGAAAATATAGTACCAACCATAGATATAGGAGACCTAGATTGCTGACTCGGCTCAACTAGACGTGTCAAATTTTTAAAATCCAAGATGGCGGCTCAACCGGTCAAAAATCATAGAGCGGTATAGGGAAAAACCATGTTTTTGCATTTTGCGTCGTCCTACAGCTTCCGATCCCGTTCTATCACATTATTTTGGAAAGAACTAACTGGTGTGAAGGTTTTGGATGAATATTTGTATAATTAGTACAATTTACATATTACAATTCAACCGGGCAAGAATGGGCAAAGACGAAAAGCGTGCGAAACTGCTGGCCTGGTTTCTTTTCCTGTGTATTCCTTCAGTCTTTTACTTTTTCAGTCTTCAGTCTTTTTCTCAAGTAACGTGATTACGTGATATATATCTAACTATTCCAAAAGCTACTGCTGTTTATTTTGTTCTTTCATTGTTATTTATACCAAAATACAGTATATTTATCTGAAAATTCTGGGGCATTCTATTATTCTAAAAAAACTGTTTTTTATCGAAAAGAATGCCTGAATATTGTTCAGCGTATAACTGCAAGGCCAGACGTGGGGATTTAAAAGATGGTATTCGCTTGTTCTTCCATAAGTAAGTCTATAAAAGTAAGTATAAAACACACATATTGTATATTTGTACACTATGACATACTTCATATAAACAGCATAGTTTAAGACTATATAAATAAGACAGTTTTTAATTGCATATTAAAAACAATTTGTTTTGTAAATACTGTATAAATGACAACAAATGTAGTTTTGAGTTTGTTAGCTACAATATAAAAGTGTTTACAGTTTTAATAATTAATAAAAGAATATTAAACTGGAAAAGATATTGTGTTGATGTCTGTGTCCTAGTCTATATATATGCATGTTGACAACAACTTTCATAGAGGTCCTTTTCCTGTTTAAGGTCTCAAAAGGACCTAGGATTTGACTCCTGCAGAAACAATTCTGTCAAAAACTTTTGAGTTTTGTTCACATCAGTGAACCAAAGATAAATCTTTCCCTTCGCACTATTTAGATTTCCTATAACCAATCCCAGTCTGCTAAAAAGTTGGATAACAGGATAACAACTATGAAATGGGCAGACTGGATACCAATCAAATATTCAGTCTTGTGTGAGAAACACTTTACCCCCGACGACTATATTAGTAAGGGAGAGCAAGTAATAGAAGGCCAATCCAAGAAATATCTGAAAGGGTCTACTAAGGATTAAAAAATTAGAAGAAATTAAGGCTATATCAGAAGAACAGTATTGTGAAAAAATTAGAAGAAATTAAGGCTATATCAGAAGAACAAAGCCAACATCTCATGTAAAATTTTGGTCATATGGCCAAAACCTTTATTTTCTGCAACAAAATGTCTCGAACTGCTCAACCGACCATGTGATGATTTTCAGACAACATTTAGCGATCGATTATTTCGTCTTTATTGAACTTAAATTATGGAAATACTCATCCAAAACTTTCACACCAGTTAGTTCTTCCCAAAATAATGTCATAGAACGGGATCGGTACCACCAGGAAGACGCAAAATGCAAAAAACATGGTTTTTCCCTATACCGCTCTATGATTTTTGACCGGTTGAGCCGCCATTTTGAATACTCATGGTTGCCACCACTGATCTGAATATAGGCTGGATAACGCATCTACCATAGGCTGCTCAGCTCCAGTTTCAGATTCGCAGCTCTATATTCAAACTGAATCTAGAGCCAGAGGCATGGCGTTCATGTTCAAATGGCTGTAACTCCGCAAAGGCTTCACCTATTCTAACAATATTTGTTTTCGTTCTTTGTCAAGAAAAGAAGTATGATATAACACAATCGCCGAGTCTCTACTGCTTCTAGATTTCTCTAAACAACTTGCATAAGTCAAGTCGCCAAACGGCGTGCGGTCAATTAAATCTGGAGCCAGGTCCGGTTAGTTCCCGCCAAAATCGCTGTATAGTCGTAACGAATAAATGTTATGCTATAATATTTTTTTTCATTCTTCACTGATAATTTGCACATTATTTAAAACAATCGGCTTGTCTGTAGCGCTTTTAGTTTCCTCAGAAGGGCTCGCACAAGTTAGGTCATCAAACAGCGACATGTTGACACAGACGGTAAACAGGCTTGCCGCTCCTCACTTAAAACGCTCTGTCTCAGCCAAAAGTTACTTTTATTGCAAAGATTTTTTTTTTTCTTCGTCATATTAAAGCTCACATTGAAGCTAGCTTTATTTTTATATCTCGAGCCGCCGGCGCGCCGTGCGCGAGGGGTACTTTCCGCTCGGCTATTATTTACACGGGTATGTGAAAACATAGCGGAATCCAAAGTCGTCCGCCGCGATGCCATGGACGGTTCAGGGTTTTCTACGTTATACGCATGCGCGAGTCAAGTCGAGAGAAACATACGGATAAACATTTAAAGATTTACGGATAAATATTTTGTTAATATATGCATCAAAAATGATTTTTAATACTCGGGCTATTGGAAAACATACCGATGAATAGAGTCTTCAAAAGATGATAAACGAGAAACAGTCGAATGGCTGAAAAAAGGAGACTTTTGAAGTGTTTTAAACGGGTAAGTGTCTAATGTCTATTTTGCATATTTTAGTTTGTGGATTTGCAAAAGCGTATTAATATAATATCGATTAAACCTAAAAGGTATTTTAGCAAGTTTAAATTTGAATTTTGAGGAAACAACGTAATGTCAGAAACTATTTTAAAGATAAATTTAAAAAATTATACTGTCAAAAAACAGTTGAAGTTTTCTGAAATTTTTTGATGTTTTTATGAAATGTCTAAGGTTAAATTTTACAGCAAACCAAAGCTAAAAGAGTACGTAATAACATATCTACTTTATATAGTGGGGCAATTCATAAGTTTATAGCTAAAAGTACAAATATTATATTACTATTTTATCATTTTGTACCAAAAGTAAAAAATTGCGTGTTGCTATGGTTACAAATTACAATGATTGACGGAATACTTCATGTTACAATAAATTTTGGGAAGTATGTTCTGAGTTCGAATAGGCGAGGGGATTCTGCATGAGTGTATTTCTAGTATCGCTTTAAACTTTGCCAGGACAACGTGCATAAGGTGAGTCCTCGAACAGCCACATACTGACACTGTCCACAAGTCAGTCAACAAGTCAGTCTACTAAAAGCGCTCTATCTCAGCGAAAAATGAACATATCCGTAAAATACTTTTTTTCATTCTTCACTGATAATTTGCACGTTATTTAAAACAATCGACTGGTCTGTAGCGCTTTTAGTTTCCTCAGGAGAGCTCGCATAAGTTAGGTCATGCTCGTTCATATGCTGGACTCGCCCATGCGGGGTTTCCCCTTCGTTTGCTACTACTTACGTACAGGACTGTAATTGATACAGATAAATTTATTTACTAGTAATATTAATTAATTACAGATTAATTTATTTAATATAGTATGTTTGGGCATATGGTTTGGGTTTCAATTCGGCTTATTTTTTATATCGAAAGCTCAACAGTCATTGTTATGATGTTTCGTCACGTATTCCAGCTGCTTGAAGTTTATATGAGGATATGGCATGGGACGAGGCAGTTTTTATAATTTGGCATGCACATGCACTCTAATTGAGAGGGAAACCGATATCAGTCATATTATATACATATATATATATAGATATCATATATGAATTATAGCCAACATCAAATCATCAATACTAAAACCCACAAGAGTGCTAAATTTTATCAATTTGTCAAGAATCCAATATAATCCAAATATATTACAATAGTGCTGGGACAACTCAACGTAATTTTAATATTTTAGTAACTAAAGTAATATATACTTGTAAACATGTAATTTAATCTTATAGCATATATGATCCTGCTTGTAGTTTCTTAAAAAATAATATATACTTGTAAATATATAATTTAATCTACAGTTTATATCATACAATCGTTCTTGTAATTATTTCCGAAAATTCATTTTGGAGATAAAACTATTTTTAAGCGCCGCATCCGAATAAGCGCCGCACTTATTCACAACAATGCGGTGCTTAATGAAGCACCGTCAGAATTGTTGGAGAAGCCAAACTAAAAAACAACTACATTAGGGACTGGTCATAATTTAGCAGGGGGGGGTGGGGAGGTGTAATTAAAGATTTCTAGGACTGAAACTGGATAACCCTGCCTTGTCGACAGCATGAAAAATGATGACCCCACTCTTGCTCATGACTGAAATGTCTACCCCCCACTCCTGAACGATCTTCGGGAACGGCAATTCCTGTGTTCTAGGAGATGATTATATTTGACAGTAAAAGGGGATTGTTATTTCGGGGCCCGGAGCAAATTGCCCCCTTTGTCTCCCGACTATATAGGCGGCCCAGCAGCCAATATTAGGGCCAGCATGAAAATAAGTGACCACCCCTCTTATAACGGTTCAATATTTTGTGAACCCCCCTTTATTGCAGCTAGAAAAATGTGAACCCCCTACCTTTTCCACCTTCACCCCCCCCCCCCCCCTGCTAAATTATGACCAGCCCTTACATCTCAATCTTAAACGAAGGGGAAACCCCGCATGGGTGAGTCCAGCATATGAACGAGCATGACCTAACTTATGCGAGCTCTCCTGAGGAAACTAAAAGCGCTACAGACCAGTCGATTGTTTTAAATAATGTGCAAATTATCAGTGAAGAATGAAAGAAAATATTTTACGGATATGTTCATTTTTCGCTGAGATAGAGCGCTTTTAGTAGACTGACTTGTTGACTGACTTGTGGACAGTGTCAGTATGTGGCTGTTCGAGGACTCACCTTATGCACGTTGTCCTGGCAAAGTTTAAAGCGATATAAGCTTAAAAATAGCTTCAAATGATGTGAGCTTTAATGACGAAGAATGAAAAAAAATCTGTCTGCGATAAAGTAACTTTTGACTGAGACAGAGCGTTTTAAGTGAGAAGCGGCAAGCCTGTTTACCGTCTGTGTCAACATGTCGCTGTTTGATGACCTAACTTGTGCGAGCCCTTCTGAGGAAACTAAAAGCGCTACAGACAAGCCGATTGTTTTAAATAAAGTGAAAATTATCAGTGAAGAATGAAAAAACGTATTTTACGGATATGTTCATTTTTCGCTGAGATAGAGCGCTTTTAGTAGACTGACTTGTTGACTGACTTGTGGACAGTGTCAGTATGTGGCTGTTCGAGGACTCACCTTATGCACGTTGTCCTGGCAAAGTTTAAAGCGATATAAGCTTAAAAATAGCTTCAATTGATGTGAGCTTTAATGACGAAGAATGAAAAAAAATCTTTCTGCAATAAAGTAACTTTTGGCTGAGACAGAGCGTTTTAAGTGAGGAGCGGCAAGCCTGTTTACCGTCTGTGTCAACATGTCGCTGTTTGATGACCTAACTTGTGCGAGCCCTTCTGAGGAAACTAAAAGCGCTACAGACAAGCCGATTGTTTTAAATAATGTGCAAATTATCAGTGAAGAATGAAAAAAAATATTATAGCATAACATTTATTCGTTACGACTATACAGCGATTTTGGCGGGAACTAACCGGACCTGGCTCCAGATTTAATTGACCGCACGCCGTTTGGCGACTTGACTTATGCAAGTTGTTTTGAGAAATCTAGAAGCAGTAGAGACTCGGCGATTGTGTTATATCATACTTCTTTTCTTGACAAAGAATGAAAATAAATATTGTTAGAATAGGTGAAGCCTTTGTGGAGTTACAGCCATTTGAACATGAACGCCATGCCTCTGGCTCTAGATTCAGTTTGAATATAGAGCTGCGAATCTGAAACTGGAGCTGAGCAGCCTATGGTAACGCATCTCTTGTCAAAAGTGAAGCCGGAAGTCAAGCGGCCGATCATACCCTGGTATGAGCTGGTCACGTGACCCCCAGATTTTGGGTAAAATAGAATATTGTTCATTAGGGTCGGGGGAGTGAGTATACATTGTCACAACTAATTAGAACACGCTATAAATGTAAACAATAGCCATTGTATCTTCAAAGTTACACAGCTCGCGTATGCACCTGGACATGTCAAAAGCGTTAGATACTCCAAAAAGGTTTTACAGTGCTGGTGAAAAAAATCAAAGCTCGTGCTGCCGTTTATGTTTAAATATTTGTGATGTGACTCACGTCAAAAAGTTATTTAGACACGCGAACGCGAATATTCTAAAACTCGCTGAAGATTGTCTGGGCGATTCTCTCGTACGAGACCCAAATCTGCCTCAAAATATCTGCAGACCTTGCCAGAGACGGCTCTCTAATTATAAAACTTTTAAAGAGATAATCTCGAAAAGCCAAAACGTTTTAAAATCGCAATCGAGAGCGAAAAGATGCTCCGAGCCGTCGCCTTCAATATTGCCAACAGCAAAGAGGGTCCAACAACAAGCAACTTCAAGTCGACGATCCCTTTCATTTTCCTCAAAAGAAATTACGGTAAGTTTGGGAAATTATAGTTTATTAGATGTACTGTACATTTTTTTAGTTTAATCCTTTCTGTAAACTCGCTATGCGTTAAAGTAAAAAGTGCGTGCAGAGCCAGAAAATATAAATATGCTTGCAAAGCGTTTCGTTAGGCTTTGTTTGTTTTTACCATATGTCACCGTGGGTCTTTTTATTTTAAGTTTGCGGGTTTTGATAATTAGATACACTCGTATATACAAGTGTTAACTCATCATATCAAACGGAAGCGGCCATATAATAGACGCAAATTGGCTTTAATGCTTTTACGACAACTTCGTCCGCAATAAAAACAAATCGCATTTTACCAAATCCTTTGTATTAAATAAACCTGATTTCATGTACATTTGTTATGCCTTATTGTATTTTCGTACATCAAATTATGTGTTAAAATGTCCAGTAAAAGAAAAAACAAAATTAAACCAGCTACCTGAATTGGACGAGATGAAGTAAAATTGTTGTACCTAACTTTTGTAATTGAATTGCCAAGCAATTTCAAATTAGTCCCAACAACTATATCGAATGCTTTGGCTCTAAGATTAAAAAGTTATGATGATAAATGGTCGTAAATTGATACTTTACATTAGCTAATTGATTTATTTTTTCGGCTTTTTTTTAAAAAAATGGCGCAGTTGTTAACAAGATATATAAATTAAAGATTTAGTATCCAGTCGGTAAAACAGCGACAGTATCTCTCCTATTAAAAAGCGCCTCCAAACACTTTGCTTGTTTTGGCTTAAGATTTATATTGCTATATAAAACACTTTTGTTTACAGTGGAATAAAGACAAGACAAAAACATGTCCTCTTTGTTTGGATTTACATTCGCAATAATGGCGCCTGAATAACCTACTCGCACCTGCGAACAGGCTGGGAAGAAAACTAGAAATCACCTACCCCCCCTTAGTAATATAAATTGTTTGGGTTCACGTGACCAGCTCATACCAGGGTATTTGGCTGGGGGGGAGCAAATGCCCTGGGTACGAGGATGGCGGCCGATCAGTGCCGCCACCCGATTCTGAGGCCCTACTTTATTATAGATAGTATTACAGAATCCTAGTTTTTTCGCTTTTTTGCCTTTTAAACGTTTCTGGCCGGTTTACTATCACAAAGATAGAACACGAGAAGAAATTTGAGCAAAAGTATTATGGTTTTATAACGATTTTAAAACAGGAATTAAATAGGTTATTAACTTAATATGTGTTAATTTCAGTACGTGAATATTGAACCAGTGTAGCACTGTTCCTAATTCCTGTTTTAAAAGCTTACCACATTCACGCTTTTGTTCATACTGCAGCTGAGCTGGTTCATTTCATCAAATTCCTTGAGTGCCTTCGTCCAGTAGCAGTAATTCTAATATTTTGAGTGGATTTTGAATTGAAATATCATAAACAAAACATCGCTAACATGTGGCTGTTCACTCCTTCGAACTTGTAAATCCAGTTTCACGGCGTTATAAAGCCATAATACTCCAAATTTTTGGCTAAAATTCCTTCTCGTGTGCTTCTATCTTTGTGATAGTGAAACTGGCCCGGCCAGAAACGTTTAAAAGGCAAAAAAAGCGAAAAAACTAGGATTCTGTAATACTATCTATAGTAAAGTAGGGCCTCAGAATCGGGTGGCGGCACTGATCGCCGCTTGACTTCCGGCTTCACTTTTTTCCATCAAATTATTAAGAGATGCGTTATCCAGCCTATATTCAGATCAGTGGTTGCCACGCGCGTGCGTTATAGACAGCATTACAGTCAGCAATCTGGGTCTCCTATATCTATGGTTATAACGCCATGTTACGAGTCACGAATATTTCTCTTTGATCTTGACCCTAATCCCAACCCAATCCCTAACCCTATTGTGTGCGTAACATGGACTTAGAACCCAAAATAACTTACATTTAAGAAAAGCACATGTTGTGCCATATGTTGATGTGTTTCTTCTAAATAAAGCCAAGCATTTTTTTCAACCAAATGAGCATATTAGGGACCGGTCATTATTTATGGATGGGGCTGGGCAAAATAGGGGCTATAGGTATAAATAAATAGCTAAAGGGGGCTATTGATTTTTAAGGGTAATTGAAAAAGGGGGGGGGTCAAAATTTGGGATGCGATTAAATTAAAAAAATTGAAGTAATTTGATTACACTAAAGCTGGTTTCCATATTAGCATTTATTGTGGTAAATATTGCAACTAAGTTATGGTCAGTGAATTAAAATGGCCTGTATAGTGGATTTAATCCACTAATTCGACATGGTTATAACAACTGTCAAGAACAAATGGAAATCTGAATTTTGCATTACTCTTTTATTTTAAAGGAACAATTTAAAGGTGGGTTACAGTCGTTTTGGGGCGGGGCCAACTTTGTTTAATTTATATTCTGTGTTTACATTGTTATCGTCCCAGTCCCAATGATGGCATTTGGCATCCTTGACTTAATATACATATCAATGCAATGTCATTTTGCTGTTATATTTGAGTTGGTTCACTTTGATATCTTATCGATTAATCCCATGTATATTTAGTGTCTGGGAATATATCTCCATCGGCAAGTATTTATGAATAGGAGAAATTATCTATGAAAAAGAGGGGGGGTCAACAATAAATTTTCTAATATGAAGGGGGGGGGGCATCAATTGTAAAAAATTACAAAATAGAAAATTCTCCTCCCCCCCCTTCTATAAATAATGACCGGTCCCTAATTTTGAAAAATGAGCATAAATTTGAGCATAATTTTGGGAAAAAACAAGCATTGCTATGTAAATAATGTGCCAGTTTTACTAGCACAATCGGGAAGGGCCTAGACATGTTTCCACGAGCTTCTATTTCCATTTAACTTAACTCTATTAAAACGTTCACTGAAGAAGGAACGCATTAGCTGAAGTGATGCTTTGGAAAAACCATATGCTTCAAGCTTTTTCATCATCAAAGCTGGATGTAATGTATCAAAAGCCTTGCTCGTGTCCGTAGAAAGTACCGCCACACATTCTGTCTTGTCTACATGCATGGTTTGTTCACGTGTTCGCTAGGTTTGTATGTTGTAATGCGTATGTAAAAATAGGTACGCTAAGCGTACATGTATCTGCTCAGGCGTATTTGCATAATTGTATAATTTAATAAAGTAATTAAAGGGTTGTCACTTCTTTTCCATGGGTCAATTAAAACAAGAGGTCTATTAGTGTATGAACTTTAATATTGCTCCGAAACAATTGTGCAAATAGGATGAGGGCCTATAGTCCATGGGAGCAATTTTTAAAACAATTGTGAAGCCTTCAGATTTTAATCTTTTATACTCGGGAATAAAAGGTTGTGGTAAACAGCAGTATTTGCACACCACATATAAATATTACATACCACCTGTAGCCTCATCAGTTTGGGAGAGAAAAATGCCAAATTGTGCCTATATCTTTTACCAATCGAATATCAAAAGTAAACTTGGTATGAGGTGATGTTGACAGTTGACTATGGAAATGACAAACAACGACCATGAACTATTGTCGATTTGACCCAAATAGTGTCGAGACCACTGGTCGAGACATATAATATTTTAACACTTTTATGAGTGAATTTATCGAAATAAAAGCTCGAATAATGCAGGATATTCGTACATTATTTAAGAAGGCTTACCTGATTCAAATGACATTGATATATAGCAGGTCCAGTCAAGTCAATTACTGTCAATACTTTATGTAAATTGGCGATTCTTTCCACCGTTTAAAATGTTATGAAAAGCCTTCCAATACTTACAAAAATACTCCTTCGACTTCTGTCATGCTCAAAAGAGTACAGAAAATAAAAATATCGTTGGTTTGATGTATAATTTTCTTCTTAAAATTAAAATATTTACTCATGTTTACAATTCTCGCACTTCTGTAGTCCGCCATCTTGAAATAATCAATATCAATCCAGTTATACATCGAGATCAAAGAGTAACAATATAATTACGTCATTTTAAGCTAGCTGTCACTGATTGGTCAAACGAGGTGTAAAGTATTCGTTGATTGGCTGATATAAGCTCGTCGCTGAATGGCTACAAGCTAACACACTCGCACGATGGCAATATATCTGCATTCGCAGATACAAAAATAGGTACGCTAAGCGTACATGTATCTGCGCATGTGTATTTGCATAGACGTCAATGCACGAGGTCAATATCACTCAATGAGTGGATGAACGTTTATGTTGCTTTTAAAAAACTGTGCATAAAGGGACAAAGGCCTATAGCCCACGGGAGCAATTTTTTAAACAATTGTGAAACCTTAAGATTTTAGTCTTTTATACTTGAGAATAAAGGTTATGTTAGCAGCACTATTCACACACCACATATAAATATTACATACCATCAACTCATTTAGTCCCCTAGTCACAACAGTTTGGGAAAGAAATGCCAAACTGTGCTTATATCTTTATACCAATCAAATATCATTATGTTGACGATTGAAATGACAAACAATGACCATGAACTATTGTCGATTTGACCCAAATAGTGTTGAAAATAAATATGGCTTTATTTTAACACTTTTGTGAGTGAACTTTGTTGAAATGTGATGTTGACTATTGAAATGAGAAACAATGACCATAAACTATTGTCGATTTGAACCAAATGGTGTTGAGAATAAATATGGCATTATTGTAACACTTTTATGAGTGAACTTTGTCGAAATAGAAGCTCCAATAATGCAGGATATTCGTACAATATTTAAAAAGGCACACCACAATCACATATAAATATTACATACCATCAACTCGTTTCGTCCCCCTAGTCACAGCAGTTTGGGAAAGAAATGCCAAACTGTGCTTATATCTTTATACCAATCAAAAATCTCAAAAGTATAAGGTGATGTTGACTATCGAAATGACAATTCGATTTGACGATTTTGATACAAACAGTGTTGAGAATAAATATTGCATTATTTTAACACTTTTATGAGTGAACTTTGTCGAAATAGAAGCTCGAATAATGCAGGATATTCGTACAATATTTAAAAAGACACACCACATATAAATATTACATACCATCAACTATTTTCGTCCCCCTAGTCACAGCAGTTTGGGAAATAAATGCCAAACTGTGCTTATATCTTTATACCAATTTAAAATCTTAAAAGTATAAGGTGATAGCTATTGACTATCGAAATGATAATTCGATTTGACGATTTTGACACAAATAGTGTTGAGAATAAATATTGCATTATTTTAACACTTTTATGAGTTAACTTTGTCGAAATAGAAGCTCGAATAATGCAGGATATTCGTACAATATTTAAAAAGGCTTACCTTGTTTCCTGATTCAAATGATATTGATATATAGCAGGTCAAGTCAAGTCAATACTTTGTGTAAATTGGCGAATCATTTTCACAGCGTAAAATGCGATCAACCACTTCCAATACTCCCTCGACTCTTGCCATGTTCAAAACAATATACAAAATTAAAATGATCGTTGGTTTGATGCATAATTTTCACCGTCAAATTAAAAATTTTACTCATGTTTACAATTTTCGCCCTTCAGTAGTCCGCCATCTTGAAATAATCAACATCAATGGTCGATTTGTAAGCTAACCGCTGATTGGCTGATATAAGCTCGTCGCTGAATGGCTACAAGCTAACACTACAGTTACATTAACAAGTCGATAGCATTATTATATCTGCTACGCAGATACAAAAAGTGCATTCGCAGAAAAAATTCCGAGAGGATTTTCAAAGGAGGTCGGCAATGTTTTGTCGACCTAAATCTATAATATCGTTTTGCAGGTCGGCATTTAGGTTGGCATTGCCGAATGCCGAACTGAGTTTCAAGGGCTGTTAGCTTCAGTGACCTTTGGCCGAATTTATATTACAAGACGCCTTAGACGTCTAGGCGAATAAAACGTCTTGTGTTAATAATAATACAAATACGATTTAATCGCATTACCAGCGTGAAAAAAGTAGGGAGGACAAACTAGTGCGAAAACATCTAGGGAGTCGGGGGGGAGGGCATGCTTTTCCGGAAAATGTTTGAAATGTTAGGTTACGATTCTACAATATTCTAAACGACGCAAAACGTCGTATAAAATACTCAAAAACAAATAGATCTCAGAACTTCAAAACGTTTACTTTTCATATTTAAAGATAAATGAGATAAAGTCTGAAAATCAAGAGAATTCTCACAGTTCCATAATTGATTTCGACAAGTATACGATATCTGGGGTCAGTTGTACGAAGGCCGTTTAGCTTAAATAGTGGTGGATAAGCCAAAATTAAATAACACTTTCACACATTTTGTGAATGACTGAACTTAAATCTCGTGCAATTAATACGTATAGTTGCAAACATAATTGTCCTATTCGAGTTGGAATATTTTAGTTTAATATCGATATTTTCGATTTATCCACTGGATAGGCTAAACGGGCTTCGTACAACCTGGCGAGTATTTTACGACCTCGATGGCTTAATTTAACTTGTACCACACCAATACATGGTTTGTACCCCCCACCCCTCCCCATAATGTTCTCTCCACAAATTTGTAGAAACTAAAAAATCCGTTTGGGAGAAAACTGGGGTGGACACCCGGTGAAGGCGCCACTGATACACGTGAAAATATTTCGATTTCACTGCCAACTAGAATAATTCTTCATTAAGTGCGTCCAAATTTAGTCGTCTCGTATTTATACTAGACGAATTATACGTCTAAGATGATTAAGATGATTAAGATGTGAATGAATGAACGAACGAATGAACGAACGAACGAATGCACTTTATTTAAACACTAGCGCGAGCTTCAGGAGGGGCGTATGAAAACTAACTATATATACATTATTTGCGTGCATGTATACCGTAGAATATTGCAAGCTTTGCGTTTCTTTTTAAATCATAAAATAAGGCTTACACTGTACCTCTTTCCATCTATCATGTGACATCATCATCATAGCGCTCTGTTTATCGTTCGTAATTATCGACCAATCAAGACAATTAAGTAATTCATAATCTCCAGCAATTTTAGCATTATTATCCAGTAAATATCTCACCACATCAGTCTTGCACGTTGACGCTGCAGTCAGTAATGCTGTGCGGCCATATTTATTTTTCCAGTTGATGATATTGTTATTAAATGTCACTAACATCTCAACAATGCCCAGGTGCCCTTTGCATGAGGCAATATGCAGAGCAGTGGACATATTCCCATCACTAAAAATATGATAATAGACGTACTAACATGACTGTATTTTCCCGATAAACTTTATTTTTACTGGATAGCTCTGAACTGAACTGAACTGGACTGGACTGGACTGGACTGGACTGGACTGGACTGGACTGGACAGGACAGGACAGGACAGGACAGACAGGACAGACAGGACAGACAGGACAGACAGGACAGACAGGACAGACAGGACAGACAGGACAGAACAGAACAGAACAGAACAGAACAGAACAGAACAGAACAGAACAGAACAGAACAGAACAGAACAGAACAGAAAGTGGTGTTGGTAGATGGAATACTCGAACGCCGGTACACCGGCCATATACTGGCATCACTCCCATCCTATATACCGAACTTGCGGTTAACGCTCAGTAACTGGACTCTGTGGTTCAGTTGATTAAAGCGCTGCATCGGAATCGCAGGGCCGCAGGTTCAATTCCTGCCAGAGGGCCTAAGTTGCATTTTTCGCAACTGCTCCTGGCTAGGTCTAAATAAATGTATATATATTTCCGCTCGAGTATTCCATCTACCAACACCATTAACTATATTTATACTGGATATCAATCAATCAGCTTTGGAACTGTTCTCTTCAGCGGTACAATAACAGCCATCCCTAATTGGTCAATAGTTAGTACTGTATATTGAGAAACCTAAATTAAATTAACTTTGTTAAAACAGCACTATCAGTTCTAAACTGTTTATTTTAAAGTTCCAGTAAGGGCTGTCCCCTCGGTGAAACTGGAAGAATTAGCTCTTGATACATTACACACGTAAAAACGCCCAAGTTGTAACAATTTAAACCTGCAGCAGACTTGTACCAATGCTGTTTCAACAGCTTGTTATCAGGATGTGTTCGCACTGCTTGTTCAGCTTGTTATCAGGATGTGTTCGCACTGCTTGTTCCCAGTTTGTTGACAACTTGCTACAAGGTTGTTGACTCGACAGAATAGTTAGAAGTTGTTCCAACAACTTGTTATCGTCCTGCAATTCGATAACTTGTTAAAAGTTTTGAGTGACAACCTTGTAGCACATGTCGTTGACAAGATATGAGATTTTAAGGGACCGGTCATTAAATAAGGAGAGGGGGGCTGGAGGAGAAAGTAGGGGGCCCTACGATTTTTTTGCATTGTGAAGGGAGGGTCGTGGAAAAATACCTCTTTTTAAAAAGGGGGGTCTTTAGTTTTCTTTCAACAAGATGCAGGGTAGGGACTTCAGACTTTAGGTTTACTAAGGATTATTTAGTTCAATTGTTGCGAAATCATTTGCTAATTGATTTTGGAGTCGAATTGACATGATTGTGAGCTACTAAATACGGAAGTCGTTACCTAGACAAACTTCGGACTTCAGACGTCATCAGACTTCGGACTTCAGACGTCATCAGACTTCGGACTTCAGACTTGGGACTTCTTCAACTATATCACATTACATTGCATTGCATTGTCAATGAAAATACATTGTTAAAGTTTCTGCTTTAAATATTCTATGCAGGGAAAAACTGAGCAAATTGGTAACATGTAAAACTAATGCTCGGAACGTAGTTTTAATACACTTTTTTTCACTTGCGAGATTCGAAAACACAAGAAGTCTGAAGTTTTAAATCCCTGCACGGCTTTCGTAAAGAAGTATGGTCACTTCTCACAAACATTTCAAAATTTTAATATAATAAATGATTTTCATAAAGAACAATACCAAATATAAACATATAGGTAGATTAACAGCATAAGAAATATCATGAAAAATATGTTGAAAAGTATATATTTCTATCAAGTGTTGACTTTTATCAATTTGACCTGATTCTTAAACAAAAACGTAACCTAAACTTTTTATGCATGTTCGTTAAAAACTAAAGTAAGAGGAAAGAACTCAATATTTCTATAGCAGGATGTTTATAGACCTATAATCATTTCAAAATTTGGGGTTGTTTGTGTGAGGGAGGTCTTCAAATTGTTAAAAGTTTTAAAGAGGGGGGCCTTTAAAATTTATTTTCAATAAATTTCCAAATAATCAGTTTCTCCTCCAGCCCCCCCCCCCCCCTCTCCATATTTATGCCTGCCCAATAAAAATTCTCGAAAAACTAATATGCCTATACAATGGAACTAAGGTCACAAAACTATATATGTGAGTGAAAGCAATTGGGTGGCAAGGGGGAATAAACACGTGTTACATGGTTCGGTCTATGCTTATAGTAGAATATTCAATAGAGAATTGTCCAATACCTTACTATTAAAGCTCCATTATCAAGAAGACATTTCACAACCTCAGCACTGCCATAACTCGCTGCAGTATGAAGCGGGGTTTTCCTCGTGGCAGCAGCTTTGTTAACCAATGCAGGTTCATTGGCCAGTATCAATTCTACGACATCTAAACACTGCGAGCTTACAGCACAGTGGAGCGGCGAGCGAGATGTGTTTGTGAATACGTTTAAGTCACCGCCATATTCCAACAGGATTCGAACACTCTACGGAAAATGAATATCAATGAAATCGCTGAAAAAATTACATTCACGACCCAAACGTTTCGACACTCCAGTCTAGTGACTACTCTGGTTTAAGGAAATGAATGAAATTCCTGAAACAAATTACATTCACAACCCAACGTTTCAACACTAAGGGATGCCGGAACCACGTGTGCAGTGGGTGCAAGTGCATCCCTTGCCTTTTGTATTCACAACTTTCTGGGTGCAATGCGGGTGCAGACTATGGGTGCAAAGGGTGCACAGAAGATTTAACACGAACAGATTTAACACGAAGAGATTACTTCCGTAAACCCTTAATTAAATTTATCGTAACTCGTAAGGTTTATCAAGTACGATCTTCGACACCATAATTAATGCAGTATTGAAGCTAACCTGCGGCACACATTGCCTGCGATCAGGCGTTATTTTAGTGCAGTTTGAAGAAGTTTGGCGCGGTTACCAAATAAGCAGAAGTGCCTTTTGATTTTTGTATCTGCGCTAGCGCAGATATATTGCTATCGCGTCTGTAAGTTAACCACAGTTTCTTGTGAAATTACGTAATTACTTTGTTTTGACCTGTTCGCAGGCTAGAACAGCTTTAAGACAAGATAGCGTCTTTCGAAGAATATCAAAAATATTGATGAAATTTGGCCAAATTTCAAAGAAATATACGTGAAATATAAAATAATATATTCCGGTTTTCAAGCAGGGTAAATTCTGTAAACTTGAAATATTTGTTCTACCGAAAATATTCATTTGGTTTGTTTCCACTGTTTAAGTGGTAGATTATTTTTATAATGCAACATGAATTTTGCTTGTATAAGGATAACACTTTTTAGTTAACCTTAAAATTAAACTTGCCACACTCTCATGAGGTTATATATACGCTTATATATACAGCCAATTTATATGCCCAATATAAATTTAAGTTAATAGGGCAATGCTTACATATTTGGGCAACCTGCGATTTTAACGCACACATTATCAATTCCGGTTATTGTTTTATATAAAAAATATGATCTGCGCAAGGTTCAAAGGTTGCCCACCTATGGCTGAAAGATCAAAGATCACCTTTTATTACTATCGGGTATGCACGTGAACAGGTAATGATATATAATCTAGCAGCCAATGAGAATGCTAGTTTTTCTGAGTGGCGGCAAATCTAGCAAATCAAAATTCGCGAAGGTATTACAATAGTTTGAAGCATGCTCCAAAGGGATCACTTTGTTCCTGCTAACGAGATAGTGAAGTATATTTGCAAAGCCTAAGAGAAAATTTAAAAACCCACCCACCCACCTCGTATGCTCAGATGGTATTCATGGTACAAAGAGAACAGATTATGGAACATTTATATCTTGGAAACAGCGCAAACATGGGAGAACACTTTATTAATAGGAATTAATGTTGTTATACTTAGTAGATGTTGAAGATTTTTCAAACATTCAAGAGCACTTTAATGTGCAAACATTACTAATAGTAAGAATATTATATATATGGGAAATACTTAGTGATTTTGACGTTATTTGTTGATAGTTCTTATTGAAAATAAAACATGGTTTTGGGGTTGAAGTGCTCCCAATGGTCACATTCATGCCCATAGACTCAGGTATTTGGGTGTAACTATAATCAGTCGAATCGTAAGGACTGGCCAAGGGGATTATCACCCATTGGTTCAGGTAATGTCGGAGAGGGTCGCAACCTTGAGGACAGGGCTCTATCGGGGTTTTTACCCCTAGGGCATTTAGTCTCTCCTAGCGGGTCTCATGTATACCCCCGTGGGATGAAAATTAAGGCTTTAACGAGTCTCTTGGGATGAACACACTTTTATAACAGTTGATGTATGTACATGTATAACCGGAGTACTTCACCCCCCAAAACCCATTCTCCCACATACAATTGTTTTCTGTGTTATTATTGTTCATAAGTTTGAAGAGCAATTGAACTATTAAAACATAATAATCTACGCCATAACACGCGCGCCGGCAGATCACAAGGCGAATTTATAGTTTCATATAAACCACAAAAAGTACGCGTTTGTCATTTAATTTATGTTACCGGGTTAAATGTTTTCTCATAATAAATTTTCACATAACTTTAACGTTTGCAATACCTGAATATGTAATATCAAATAAATGTCAAAACAAAATTAGTGATGAATTACTGGACATTTCAACTTGTGGACATGGTCATGGAAATGTTTTATTTTATACAACTGAGGCTGCACTCAAATACTGCATTTTTCATACGTACGTACGTACACGGAAAACTTTAATTCCTTCTAATTTTTATTTAGCTATAAAATACGTGAACAAATAGATATTAAATCATTCAAAGTACGTACTTGTATAATATTTTACTAATCTTCTGTCTTTTGTATCAATTTATTTCTATATTTTACGCTTATGTTTACACCGAACTCCCATAACAACTCCTCTTATTTATATAAAATGTCAATTTCATGCTATTAGTGTCATTACTATTAATATCAATGAATGTCAATACTTCCGGTTAAATTAATGTTTATCTACACTCCTCCCTTGACCATCGCGTCAGCGTTGGTCAAAGTCTGCGAACAGTATCTGCCTTGATAGGTGCCTTTCGTCTAGCTGGTTTCGATGATTCAATTGTTTCATTCCTTTCTTCGCATAATTCCTGCTGATCATCAATTACATTATTCACTTCCAATGGACACAATCTTTGAACTGGTCTTCGTAGGGTCGTATGAGATCCCTTCTTTGTCACTGTTCTTAGCACAGCTCCTCTTGTTTCTCCATCCCTACTTTTCATCAACTCTTTAACTTCTGCAAGTCTCCATTTCGATCTCGGTAGTCCATCTTCCTTTATCAATACAACATCTCCTACTTGAATTCTTCTCTTTGATTTGATAAATCCACTGTTGTGAAATTCTCTCAAGTCTACCAGATATTCTCTGGACCATCGTTTCCAAAAGTGTTCTAATAATTTGTTTAGATAGCGTGATCTACGTTCAAATGTTGCTTCCGAATTTTCGTCATCACTAAGGTGTCCCTCACCTGGTAATGTGGCAAGTCGTCTCCCAATGATCAGGTGGGAAGGAGTTAATGGTTCTTCAGTAAGATCTGAATAGATATAAGTAATAGGTCGCGAATTCAAAATTCCTTCGACTTCGGTCAGTACTGTTATGAATTCCTCATAACTCAGTTGAGCTCGTCCTAGAACTTTTCGTAAACTTTGCTTGACAAGTTTAACCATTCGCTCATAGTAGCCACCCAACCACGGCGCTTTCTCAAGAATAAATTTCCAGGTGATACCCATATTCTCTGCAAATTGTCGTAAATTTTGTCCTTCAAATAGTTTGACCAGTTCTTTGTTCGCTCGTTTGAAAGTTTTTGCGTTGTCCGATGTTATCGTGGCCGGTGTACCTCGTCTTGCGCTGAATCTCCTTAGACATCGAATGAAAGCTTCGGTAGAGAGGTCAGGCGTCAATTCTAAGTGAAGTGCTCTAGATGTCGCACACGTAAACAGACAGATGTAGGCTTTCTTCATATCCTTTTCGTGACCGTTCATTTCCTTTACATAAACTGGACCAGCGAAATCTACGCCAACGTGGGTAAATGCAGCTGTTTCTGTAACTCTCATTTCTGGTAGTTGAGCTGGTTGTGGTGGTCGAAATGTAGTACCTTGAATCTTCTTACATATTGCGCACCGTTGCAGAATTTTTCGCACGAACTGTCTTCCCTTTGGGATCCAATAAACACTTCTAACTTCTGCTAGCGTTTCCTTTATGCTACCATGATGCACTTTCTCGTGACACGATTCAACAACAAGACTGGAAAGTTTGTGGTTTCGTGGTAGTAACACTGGATGTCTGGTTTCCTCTGGCAGTGACGCGTGATCCAATCTTCCTTTGCATCTCAGGATGTGTTCTGTATCCTTGTATATCCCAAGTTGTTGTTTCAAGGTTTCGTAGTTCGGCTGCTGTTCAAGTTCTCTCTGACAATCTCGAATCCAAGTGTCTCTAGCTTCTGTAATCTCTGCTGCAGTCAGAGAAATGTTTTTTTGGACATTCTAATCATGTGTGTTTTTTAGGATCTTGGACAAATATGAACACTAAAGCTGTAACTCTGAAGTAATTTTGTAAAGTCACTAAACCGGGTATGTCAAATAATCTTTGACAGGTTAATGTTTCAGACGTGGTTTCTTTAACCAGGTTCGTAGCTGTAGTGGTCGACGTTGCTTAAACTCGTAGTTCCTTTAGACATTCTTCTGACGGATCTTCGGTTTCTTTTATCTTCTCTGACATTGGATAACTCTGTGGTGACTCCTTTAACCATGTAGGACCGTTCCACCACAAGTCGTTGTTTACAAGTTCTGTTGGTAGACATCCTCTGGAACCAATGTCTGCTGGATTGGTCTTTCCTGCGCAATGTCGCCAGTTTTTTGCGTTTGTCAGTTTCAGGATTTCATCGATTCTATTCTGAACAAGTTGCTTGAATTCTCTATTTGATTGAATCCAATAGTAGACCGTGATGCTATCTGTCCAACAGAAAATCTTTTCGATGTTAATGACTCTACTGAGCGCTTCCTTTACTGTGGTAATCAGACGTGCAAGAATGAGTGCAGCGATCAGTTCAAGTCTTGGTATCGTCATAGGTGTCAAGGGTGCTACTCTGCTCTTTGAAGCCACAAGACTTGTCACGTAGCCGTCCTCAGTTTCTACGCACAGATAAACCACCGCACAATAAGCTCCTTTTGACGCATCGCCAAATCCATGAAGAGTGACTGATTCTATTCTCTTCGTCGTAGTTGGGAAGTAATAACGTTGAATATCAATATGGTCAACTTTCTCTGCATCATCCAGCCATTTTCGAAGGGTTTTGGTAATTGATTGGGAAATGATATTGTCCCAGTCATATTTCTTGGCACACAGATCTTGCAGTAGCATGCGAAGTTGCACTGTCACTGGCGAAATAAAGCCCAAAGGATCAAACAATTTGGCAGTAACTTTCAAAACGTTCCGTTTTGTTGGTTCAAGACTCTTTCCAAGATTAGAGATCTTGCTCAGTTTCAAAGTGAATGTATCGCTTTCCAGGTTCCAGTTAAGTCCCAAGACCTTGTGCTCCGTAGCAGGGTCGATTTCATCCAGAGCACCTACCGTGGTTTTGGCATACGATTCGTCTCCCTCTGCAGCGATATCAGTTCTTTTTACTTCTCTTTTTTCTCTATCCTTGGTAATTTTCTCGATGACTGCTTTGTTGTTCGATGCCCATTTTCGCAACTTGAAACTTCCTGAAGCAAAACATTTGTTGGTTTCACGATACAGTTCATACGCTCGACTTTCATCTTCTTCGCCTGATGTCCAGTCATCCACGTACAAAGCATCTAACAGGGCTTTGGCTAAAGCTGGATCCTTAACGTAATGTTCAGATACGTGATGCTGCAACGTAGCATTTAAGAGGAAAGGGGAACAGTTCATTCCAAAAATAACTCTGGCAAATCGATAAACTTCGACATTTGGGTCTTCGCTGTTGATGTCGTCCAGCCATAGGAATCGCATCAGATCTCTTTGCTTCTCGTCAATAGCTATGTTCAAAAAAGGCTTTTCTATATCGGCCACTAGTCCTACTTTGTTTCGTCTGAAGCGTAGTAGTATGTCAAAGATTCCGGCTGTTAGAGACGGGCCGGTATAAGTGCAGTCGTTCAAAGAAGGATAACTCTTTCTGACCTTCGCACTGGCATCGAAAACCACTCGAGTCTTCGTTGTTAATGCGTCTTTTCTGATGACCGCTTGATGTGGTAAATAATGTGTCTGACCGACTTGTTGTTCTTGCGACTCTTCAACTCTTTCAACTATTCCTTTGTGAAGCTGTTCCTCGATAATTCCGTTGTACTCTTGAAGGATTGGTGGGTCTTTACGCAGACGTTTAACTAAGGTATTCAATCTCGCTAAGCTCAGGTCATAGTTGTCTGGTAAAAGCTCATGCTGTTCCTTTAATGGTAAACTAACAGAGTATCTTCCATCTTGAAAGGTGACGTTCTTCAAAAACGATTCGTGGACTGTTTCTTTATCTCGTATACCAATGGACTCGATATCCCACAATTGGTGAAGTAATTCTTCTGCTGCGGGCTTCTCTTGGTAATCTCCTGCGATCTTTAGAACATGTGCTGAAACAAAATTTACGTTAGACAGTTTTTGTTTCTTCGTAGCTGAAATTGGACCCTATAGTACCCATCCTAGACTGGTTTTGCTCGCCACTGGACCAATCTCCTTCTCTTCTCTTGCAATTTCTCCCGTGAAAAACGACCAAATATAATCTGCTCCGATCAGCAACTGAATTTCCATCTCTTCGGTACCGTTGTTACAATCAGCCAAGTCGATTTTCCTTAAGTGAGCATAACAACGTTTCGCTCGGTCGATTTCTTGACTAGAAATTGGCGCACAAATATCAGACACAACGTAGGCTTCCATTCTGGTCGAGGAATGTCCTCCAATATCTCCGACGGTGAATTGAACTTTATCACAAGTTTCCGTACGATCGATCTCATTACATCCGAATGTTTTTATTACCAACGACTCCTTGGCTATTGCTGCTAATTTCAGTTGATCTCGCACTCTTCCTTTAATGAAACTTTTCTGACTTCCCGAGTCGAAGAACTCTAACATGAACCCCCGATTTTGGCTCTCTTAATCCAACGAAAGCTTGCGCGGTTTGCAGTAACATGGAGTTTCGTGAGCCAACGTATAGTGTGCTGGAGTGGTTGGACTTTTCTTCTGGCGATTTTCCAAGGTCGTCTCGTTTTTGTTGTTGTTCTCTTTCGCATAAACTAACGTGGTGTTTTCTGGAGCACTATTGACAAGTTGTTTTCGTTTGGCAATCTCGGGCGATGTGGTTTCGTTGAAGGCATCTAAAACACCGTCCTTGTTTCATTAAAATTTGTTTTCTCGCTTCTACGTTGGTGACAACTTTGCATTCCGCTGTTGGGTGTGGCTGTTTACAATAAGTGCAGTTAATTCGCGCTCCTTTTTCTTCTGCTAACAACGCTGCTAGTGTCGAAGGATCTTTGCGCTGATATTTTCTCTCGCGGTTCTCTGGAGGTGTCTCGATGGCTTTAATTCCCTCACATCGTTCGCGGTTCTTGATTTCTTCTTGTAAAAGGCGAAGTAACTCGTCAAGTTTCCAATCTTTGTCTTCTTTAATTTGTCGCCCTAGCAATATTCGAATGTCCTCTGGAATTTTAGTCGTCAATATAGGCACCAAAAGACTACCGTATGATTCAGTGGGAACTTCTAGAGCTTGTAAGCCTCTTACATGCGTCTCGATTTTGTCGTACATTTGTCGTAGCTTTTTTACGTCGTTTGAAGCGTTCACTGGTGTTATTTTCAGCAAACTGTCCATATGACTGCTAATTATTACTTGCTTATTTCCAAAGCGCTCTTCTAATAATTTCACCGCTGTATCGTAGTTTTCTGCCGAAAGTTGTAGACCTGCGATTGTCGACGCTGCTGAACCTTTCAAAAGACTCTTGAGATAATTAAATTTGTCCACTTTAGACAGTTCATCGTTCTTATGAACAGCGCTTTCAAAACAATTCCAAAACGACAGCCATTGAGTTGGTTCTCCGTAAAAGGTATTTAATACAAGTTTCGGTAATTTCGCGTGTTTATTCTTCGATTCATTGCTCTGCGTTAAACTCTGTGTCCCTGCAATTAAACTGTCTCCGTTGTTTTCTAGTTGTTGGTGTAATTTGCTCTGCGACAACACACTGTCGATCTCTACAATAGCTGCATAAATATTCTCGGTAAACTCTCCGGACTCTTCTATTTCGCTCGTAATTTCGCCGTCATCTTCAATAACTTCAAGTATTTCTTCGTCTATAAGGTTTTCAGTTTCTTTAACCTCTCTTCTAAGGAAATCTTGAGTTGTCTCAATCGGTTCTCATTCGACGGTTCATAATTCTGTATTACGCTTTTCACATTTCCCAGTATTTTCGAAGCGTAAGCTCGGTGTCCTTGGCGTAGTTTCTTCTTTTTCGTCACGGCAGACATCTCACAATCGTTTAATCCGAATCTCGAAGGACCATGTATAATATTTGACTAATCTTCTGTCTTTTGTATCAATTTATTTCTATATTTTACGCTTATGTTTACACCGAACTCCCATAACAACTCCTCTTATTTATATAAAATGTCAATTTCATGCTATTAGTGTCATTACTATTAATATCAATGAATGTCAATACTTCCGGTTAAATTAATGTTTATCTACAGTACTAAATGCTACACAGTCATTCATGTGGCTGTTCCATAAATAACATTAACTCGATTTAGACTTTCTTGTGTAGACATACGCGCAGCACTGGAAAGCACCCTTTATTAACTAAATAACAATATTATTAAAATACTTTGTTAATAAAGTCTATACCCATAGATCGTATAACTCAACAGCACTACAAATGTTATGCAAATGTTAGTAAAATTTATGTTAAAATCTTAGCTAAAAATTATGGAACATTCAATGCATTGTTTCAATTTTATTAAATGCATTTTTGGTAAGCCGACAATAAATGCCGACCGCGTCAATTTAAACCAAGGGCAACAAAACAACTTGTCAGGTAGAACATGAGAAGCCTTTAATTTGCAACACATTCGTCTTGAAATCTACATAAGAAGCCTTGTCATGTCGCTTCCCATGTTTTGGTATTTATTCAAAATTACCTTATTTTAAGATTTGTATCAAAATTCATTAGAAAATATCTTGTCATAGATTTTTAAAAGAAAACTATTTTTAAAAGAAAACATTTAACCCGGTAACATAAATTAAATGACAAACGCGTACTTTTTGTGGTTATCAAACTATATCTTGCACTATATTATCTTGCACTGCGAGTTAATTATAATCAGATTCGTGTAAATGGAAACTCCTCTGACAAGCAACAAATCTCCATCGGTTATCTGGTATTCTCAAAAGTATATTAAATAAAAAGTATTACCTTATCTTCTTCCAACAAATGTGCGCAGAAGTTCGCACTTATTGAATGCGCAGTCTACGTATATCAGCCTTTAGAAACTTTAGTTCTATGCTAGTCTACGGGTTCCAGTTTTACTGAGAAGAGAGAATCAACGTTTTACTTGTCAGTACATTTAAATACTAAAAAAATGTTGGGCAATTATTATCTCATCCACAGAATAGGAAACTTCCTATTCTGTGCCTCATCCGTGTTTCCCCCCCCCCCCCTCCGTTTTTTATCCCCTCATCCGTGTTTTATCCCCTCATCCGTGTTTTATCCCCTCATCCGTGTTTTATCCCCCCATCCGTGTTTTATCCCCTCATCCGTGTTTTATCCCCATATCCGTGTTTTATCCCCCCATCCGTGTTTTATCCCCTCATCCGTGTTTTATCCCCTCATCCGTGTTTTATCCCCATATCCGTGTTTTATCCCCCCATCCGTGTTTTATCCCCTCATCCGTGTTTTATCCCCATATCCGTGTTTTATCCCCCCATCCGTGTTTCATCCCCTCATCCGTGTTTTATCCCCATATCCGTGTTTTATCCCCTCATCCGTATCCGTATCCGTGCCATCCGTATCCGTGTTTTATCCCAACCCTAGTTACCCTAGTTCAATACATCGAACATTTTCGGCATTTTTCTCGGTTCACAGATCAAGTTCTTAAATTAGTTATCTGAGTAGTTTTTACTCAATTTACCACAAATATCCTTTTATAAATGTTTATAAATTATTTATGTGCCCTTTTGTTAAAAAATATGACCTTTTGATAACAAATCGCACCCCCTGCATTCCGGCATCCCTGTCAACACTCCAGTCTAGTGTCTACTTTGATTTAAGTAAATAAAAATAATTCCTGAACAAATTACATTCACGACCCAAAGTTTTCACACTCCAGTCTAGTGTCTACCCTGGTTTAAGTAAATTAATGAAATTCCTGAACAAATTACATTCACGACAAAAACGTTTTCACACTCCAGTCTAGTGTCTACTCTGGTTTAAGTAAATGAATGTGATTCCTGAACAAAATACATTCAGAACCCAACGTTTCGACACTCCAGTCTAGTGTCTACTCTGGTTTATAAGTGAATCAATGTAATTCCTGAACAAATTAAATTCAGAACCCAACGTTTTAACGTAAAGAATAAAACTACTCACTTCTGATAAGCCTAGAAACGCCGCGTGGTGGACTGGGGTATAGTCATCTTTTTCTTTCGCATTGATCAACAGTTGAGTACAGTCCTTTTCCTAAAACACAATTTTTTAGACAGAGAGTGCAGTTTAAAACTGTTAGGGCTGTACGGTATAAAGTCAGTTTATTTTAGGTTTTCTCTTGCAGTAACACTGGACCAATAGGGGACGGACCTTATTGGATCTCTAGGAAGAACAGTTTAGAATTGATATAGATATTCAGTACAGGGGGGGCTTCGGTGGCGCAGTCGTCAGAGCAAGCGCCTTTCACCTCTGAGTCTTGAGTTCGATTCTCGTTGAGGACACTCATCACACTCATGTGAAAAGAGTAAGTCAACGCTCTGTCGAAAGTCGTGGGTTTTCTCCGGGCACTCCGGTTTCCTCCCACAGGGAAAGTTGACTGGGTGGGTCAGGATAGACAGATTAGGAAAGTAATATCACAATTATTGTAAAAATAAATAATGTAGGTTAAGTACATAATATAGGTAAGCAAGATACTTGATGTAATCGGTCACTGAAAAGCCCCAATGGGGAGTGAGCTGAATAATGTATGTATGTATGTACAAATACAGTTAGTTGTATATGAGTATACATGCAAAAACCTCACATCTAATTGTCAACAAGATGTGTTCGCAACAGACTTGTACTTTAGCAAGCATGTCAACATGTTATCAAGTTGCTGCAAGGTTATCACTCATAACTTGTTAACAAGTTGTTACATCGCAGGACAATAACAAGTTGTTGGAACGACTTGTAACAAGTCTGTCGAGTCAACAACTTTGTAGTAAGTTGTCAACAAGCTGGGAAGAAGTAGTGCGAACACATCCTGATGACAAGTAGTTAAAACAAGATGCATTTGGTACAAGTCTGCTGCAGGTTTGCTACAACTTGTGTGTATGAACAAGGTTTATTTGGTTTACCTTCAGCAGAAGTCTCAATATTTCAGGATATGCGATTGCATAATGTAATACAGTCCTATCACTGTCATCACTGATTTTAAAATCAGCCTTCAGCTCCAGTAATTGCTCCACGACTTTGATATGACCGCGCTGAGCTGCGAGAACTAGGGCTGTCTGGGATTTCACTGTCGTTTCGTTCACAAATCGTTTGGACATTGAACCAATGTATCTCACTAAGTTGGCATGATTATGGCAGCTCTGTTAAAAAAGAAAATCAGAAACAATAAGTCAGCTCGTAGTTTCAACGAATTTGTAGTTTCGATTGCGCATCCAAATGAAGCGTTCTGCATCGGAATAAATTGCAGTCGAATCATAACATGCAGCTGAGACAGGAAGAATTGAAATATGTATATCAAAGTATTCAACTGTTCAATCATTCATTTGTGTTTTACATATAGCCATAATATAACTGCTTAAATTAATCGTAGCACGGGTGAATTTGGTACGGCTACACGATCCGATTTGTCGGATCACATACGTCACGTTTACACGCTGCGATTTGTCGGGCCGATTTCAGATGCACGTTAATGATATTTGACATCTGACAACATCACCAACTGAAAATATTCGTCATTAACATTCAGAGAAACCTAAAATCGGGCCGACAAATCGCAGCGTGTAAACGCACCTTTAGACTTACTTGTGAATAGGAGCAACACCCAATTTATCTTTCCTATTCAATTGTGATGTATCCAGATGTCCCATCAAATCAACAATTCTTAACAGACATTTTTCCATGCCATTCTCACATGCTGCGTGGATCAAATATCCATCGCCGTGATTGATTTCTTTTTGTAAATATCGTCGTACGATTTCTTGATCCTGTTCAAGGCAAACTTGCGCTGAGCTCTCGTCCCCGCTTCCTACTGCAACGTGAAGGATGTTCTTATAAATGTCCCCTCCATACGACTGGTTGAACAAGAGATCTTCGACTCTGTCTTTTTCTAAACGAAAGATGGTTCAATCTTGATATGTAGTACACTTAATTATCTCGAACTCCCGCTATCTCGAACTTAAACCTATTTCCCTTGGATTTGCCCAATTATTACTATTTCAAATATATTTTATTCGGTTATCTCGAATTCGGTTAACTCGAACTCCCTGCCATCTCGACCAAATTTTTAGCCCATTGACCGAAATTTACCCGGCTATCTTGAACTCCAATGACTTCAGTCCGTTGTTTCTATCCGAGAATACACTACGTCAGATCACTTTATGGTAGCCCATTTACTACTTCTGTATGATCTAACCATGCTTAACTCAGCAGTGAGTTCTGTACAACATCAGATCATTTTAAGGTAGCTAGGCCACATTCAATAGATGTAGTGTCTCTCCATGATTTAACGATACTTAACCACATTCAAAAACATGTACTACCTCTGCACGATCTAACCATGCTTAACTCAGCAGTGAGTTCTGCACTACATCAGATTACTTTAAGGTGACTCACATTCAAGAACATTTACGACCTCTACATAATCTAACCATGCTTAACTCAGCAATGAGTTCTGTACAACATCAGATGCACTTTAAGGTAGCGCACATTTAAGATCATGTACTACCTCCGAATCTAACATAACCAGTATGTACATAAACTGTACGCTTACCATGTTCTAAGAACACCTTCAACATATCTGCATGTCCACCAAAGGCAGCCATGTATATTGGGGACTTTCCAGTGATATCAGCACGATCCAACTTCGCGCCATGCAGTAATAGTTCCTTAGCAATCTCAACGTGGTTAAGCTTGGTAGCCAAATGCAAGGGAGCGCGACCATTTTTTCGTTCAACATGGTCCACCAAACCCACAACAAACTCGTTCTTTAATAAGCTGCGTAAAATATCTGATGAAAGATAAGATGAAATATATGTTGCTTAAATATAATGATTTGATGATAAAACTCAGGAAAATTTGTTTTAGATGATGCTTAACTCTAAGTGACTTACACTGCTGAAAAATGCCTTGACTGTGGTAGGAATCAATTCTGCAACCTTTCGTTTACTAATCCAATGCTCTAGCTACTGAGTTACAAGGTCAAGTCAATCCGAAAAATCAACCACTCAAGCCGACTTGACCTCGTAACAAGTCTGTTGAGTCAACAAGCTGGGAACAAGCAGTGCGAACACATCCTGATAACAAGTTGTTGAAACAGCATTGGTACAGTACAAGTCTGCTGCAGGCAAGCTTTTTATGTGAGCTGTAATGGAGCATATGAATATATAATTCAGTACCTATGTCTCCCTTTTTTGTGGCGATATGCAGAACGCTTTCTCCGTTATAAGCAATGACACATTTAGCACTTCCGATTTGATTAAGTAAACAGACCAGTGCGTTCTGACTGCGAGACTCCAGAGCATAGAATATGCAAGGCTGGCCACGTTCATCATTTGTTTCCAATATTCGTTGAACTAAACACATAATTTAGACTTCTCTTTATTGTCCGCGGGCCAATTAACAAACGCATTTTCTTTTGTTGTGAAGAGGGTGGGGCAGGGATGGGGTAGTTAAATTCTGTTTAAGGGAGGCTTGATAAATTTCCTTCTCTAAGGGGTGGGAGTTATTTGAAGGGGAACGATTTATGGCAATACAGGTAGCTGCTTATACAGCTGGTTGCTTAACCCATTAACTGGCAGTACCCTATCACTGACGAGTAAAATCGTCTGGAGTTAAACATAGTGAAATACTAAAGTAGGGCGAATCTGGGCGCATTGCCAGCTAATAATAATAATAATAATATTTATATTGCGCAAATTAACATGCTCTAGTATATGATCAAATGCGCATAACAATGGCATTGGCAGATAGTTTTGTTAACCCACTAACTGGCAGTACCCTAAGTAAAATTGTCTGCCGTTAGATAGAGTAAAATACTAAAGTAATTTCGATTTTCGATTTTTATTAATAATTAAACGCTTAGCTAGCAATCAAGGATTGAATTACACGTTCTTACATTATACATAGCTACATAATTATAAATATAAATCTTTGTTAAAATTAAGCTATAAGAAGAGTATAAAAATTATTAACATTTTAATCTAAAACAACGAATATGTTCTAATTGCGTATGGAATGAAACTATTTCTAAAACACCCAGTTTTGGCTTTAATAGATATTCCATGTTAATTCATCTGAGATGGTAATACCCAAAAGTTTTGCCTTATTGACAACTCTAACTTTCTCGTTGTTAATCGTTAACTGATTACCAAAATCGAACTCATAGTCTGATAATATAATCCTTAATTCGTTTGGGGTTTTTTTCCATTTAATTCCATGTAGTTACGCTCGACCCACTCGTTGGTTTTAGATAAAGTTTGGTCCAGTTTAGACCCTGTATTCTGTAAAACGACTTAAAAAATTGAAGAATCATCAACAAATTTTATGATATCATTAAAATCGTTAATCATAATCAGGAACAATAATGGCCCATGCTTAGTGCCCTGAGGTACTCCCGCCTTCACACTGATCCAACTAGATGTACATCCCCCCAATTTCACACGTTGATGGCGACCAGATAAAAATGCAATAATCCAATTGACCAATACAGGATGGTCAGTAGTAAGTAGTAAGTAGGGGGCATTGCCAGCTAATAGGCTTATACAAGTACTGCATGAAATAATTAACTGTTAAGCAACGCAGTGGAACAGGTAGGGGGTATAGTCCACCTGAAGTGCCCTTCACCAATAATGACCAGAATGGGAGAACTTCAGAGTTCCCATTCTTTGTGGCCTGAAATGCAATAATATATGAACAAACTGACCTGGTTTCTGCATATAAAATCTTCCTCAGACCGCAGCAAAATACAATCTCAAAATATTTCAGCGGAGCATGTCCCCAGACCCCCACCCCACCCCAACCAAACCAATCTTCTGCCACAACTGAACCAACCATCAAAAGTAATAGTTGACAGCTAATATCTTACCATCATCCATATTAGTAACTGAATGGAGAATTCTAATAATCTTTGGCACATCATCATGGATGGCCGCCAACTTGATTCGATCGCTGAGACGACTTTGAACTTTGCCGTAATCTCCCTCTAGGCCAGCATCCACAGGGTTCGTTCTCTCTTGATCTGTTGAATCTTTTTCATCAAGAGATTTAAGGCGATGTAGGGTGACATGCGTTCCGTTAGCATCATCCGGACCACCGAGACTTTTCCGACTTCTTCGGAAAGGGATGTATCTGCATTTCCTTGCAACATTTGACATTCTGAAAAGCAGAGTATTGGCGACATTTATGTACAAATAACTGTCTTAAATCATTAACATGCAACAAGTAATATCGTCTGGTACTTCAGAGATTAAAATATAAAAGTAGAGCGCATCGGGCACATTGCACAGCATAATCAGTTAACATTGGGAGGGCAAATCAAGTTATCCCAAGAAGGGCCAACACTTTACCCTTTAATTGGCAAAACCACGGGTAGTTGCGAGCAGTTCGTTCGAATATTCCATCCACAAACACCATCGACTATTATTCCCATCGAACGCGAAGCCGAGAAAAATCTTAGTATTTACTAAAAAAACGAAGGTTGCATTGCACCAGCTTAATGGGTTAACCCAAAGTAAAATGACAGAGTCTGGGCCCATTGAAAAATAGATTTCGTCCCGTGATCCCAGATTTAATTGTTCTGCGATTGATTTACCCCTCTCCCCTTACGGCTTCCCCATCACGGTCAATGACTTGTTTACACAGAAGTCAGTTTTCGTCTTGTTTATTTTGTAAACACAAATTCTTTGCTACTTCCCCTCCCCCTATTGCAGAACAAGTCCGCCATTTATTTGTCAACGATTGATAAAATGACAAAGTAAGGCACATTAATTGGGGAACATTGCAGCTTAATGGGTGAACAAAAGACTTAGGCAGATAGTCGGGTTAACACATTAACAGCTAACAGGGTTTGCAAAGACCTGTATAGACCCTGTACGTACTAGACAATCTATTCAGTAAATAATATATTATATTGACACTGCAGTGCAGCACATGGTGGTCAACCTTAAAGGGAAAGACAGTTATTTAAGTGATCACCATACTGTATGATGTATTAATTGACCTTGTGTTTGGTGGCAATGGAAACATTAAACATCATTTGCTTGCTCTCATATAAAGTGTCAATACATTGATTTGAAGTTGACCACCATGTGTAGCACCATCTAAAACACTTACTGATAGCCATGGTCACATATCGTTATTAGAGACCTTTAGATCGAGGTTTACGCCGAACCGCTAACGTCTACGGTTCACGTGACCCTATCCCGACACCACGTTCGAGGTTTTCAACGCGAGTTTTGAACATCAAGAGGTAGGTCTACACGTTTGTAATTTCCCTCAGGGTTTATTTTTTTTTTTATATCATGTTTCACGTATCCACACTATGCGCATACGCAGTACTTATTATTCTAGCAGGAGAGACGAATTTGAAGTCAAAATAGTTCATTCTTCGCATGACTCGAACATGATACGCTTGGAGGAGCGAAATCCAACATGGCGGCGAGTAGTAGGGGAAGGGGGGTTCTAAGACGGGCGGAGCAGGCGGAGCGCCTTGCTCCACCCATGACGTCATCATTTCTTAAGTATTTTAATTTATTCACACTCGCGTTAATTTATTTTAGCTTACTACAGTGCTAATGGTTTTCTTAACATTTTTGAACCGCTGCCGTTTGTTTATCTACAGTTTTAAATTTATTTCTGGCTACTTTGCCGCCGTTTATCTACAGTTTTAAGTTTATTATATACAAGAATAGGAATGATCTAGCGCTCGGTATATATTCACTAAAGTTAGCTCGAATACTTGTGGGACGTAGGTAATGACATCATACGCATGCGCATCAACATAACTTGTAAAATGTAGAGGGTTATGTTCAGTTCACTCTGAGATTCAACGAAGATATGACGTCATATTACAGTATAAATACTTACGGGACATATTTAGCGAGTCCCGTAGAAGAACTCATTTACGGGACCTTGTTGCGGGACATATTTAACAAGTCCCGCTCGAAGGGACGCGTTGGGGACGTCTTGCGGGACATATTTAGGGCGTCCCGGGGTCCCGTTCGAAGGAATTGCCAGCCATCTCTCTATGGGCGTAATTTCAGGGGTGTAGTGAAATTTTTTTCGTGCGGGACTGTTTTTGGAAGTGTAGTTATTCCTGTGTATAATACGGGTAGTGTGCCCCGTTTAAGAAAAAAGTACCTGATCAAACAACTTGAATGATGCAACTGCTTTATTTTAACACAATTAGCTATTACATTTTTAATTTGTAATTTATGAGTCAGTAGCATCTTCATCATCACCATCATCATCATCATAGTAATGTTGCCTGTCTTCTAGCAGACGCTTGAACTGATATTTTCTCTTTTCTACTGCGGAATATAAAGCTTCGTCGCGGTCGAGGAAATCTACGTCTATCAAATTATCTCTTGTCTGCATAATCTTCTGGTGAGTTGGATCTTTTTTCATGTGTGACATCCACAGCAGCCGGTCTACATAAACATCTTCTAGTTCTTTTGTCAGTTTTGGAAGAAGTGCTGAAAACGATTGCCTCTTAGCTTCAACCTCACTAAAACCTTCATTTTCAACACACGCAACGTTTTCTTGAAATTCATCCAAAAGTTGCAGTTTTGCTTCATGTATCAACGTTTGCCAGGGGTCATAGTCTTCTCCATCTTCGCTGGTTTGGTGATCCCCGTCTTCGCTTTCCTCTTTGCTGTCATTTTCCTCGCTGTTCTCATTTTCTTCGCTGCTGCTCTCTTTTTCTTCGCTGTTGTATTCTTCCTCGTTATCATCATCACTATCGAAAATATCGCCGTTGTGATATTCGGAAGAGGTAGATGCCCCTTCATCGAAATGATCCATTCTAGCTCTTTTTGCTCTGGGCATAATGTCGTGATCTTCTTCGCCTGCGCAAGATGACTTGACGTTATTCAGATAAACACGTCTTTCTTCACTTGATAACCTGTGAATGTCTGCCAAATGATTGGATAGTTTGCAAAGGTTTTTCTTTCCGCACAGAGGACAGTCTTTACGCGTTCGAGGCATGGAGCGAAATGACTTGTCTTTGTCAGGGTACACAGTTTTTAATGATTATGTCGAACAAACACGTCCTTGAAAAAAGCCTGTAGATGTGCCCATACGTCCCGTAAGACTGTGCCATGGTGATACCTATACATTTTGTCAAGCGGGACCCCGGGACGTTGCTACGGGACGCATTTTAACGTGTCCCGACGTCCCGTAAGACTGTTCCATGGCAAGACCTACACATTTTGTCAAACGGGACCCCGGGACGTCGATACGGGACGCACCTGAACGCGTCCCGACGTCCCGTAAGACTGTTCCATTGCAAGACCTACACATTTTGTCAAACGGGACCCCGGGACGTCGCTACGGGACGCATCTTAATGCGTCCCGACGTCCCGGAGTCCCGTTTGACAAAATGTGTAGGTCTTGCAATGGAACAGTCTTACGGGACGTCGGGACACGTTAAAATGCGTCCCGTAGCAACGTCCCGGGGTCCCGCTTGACAAAATGTGTAGGTCTTGCCATGGAACAGTCTTACGGGACGTCGGGACACGTTAAAATGCGTCCCGTAGCAACGTCCCGGGGTCCCGCTTGACAGGCGAAGAAGATCACGACATTATGCCCAGAGCAAAAAGAGCTAGAATGGATCATTTCGATGAAGGGGCATCTACCTCTTCCGAATATCACAACGGCGATATTTTCGATAGTGATGATGATAACGAGGAAGAATACAACAGCGAAGAAAAAGAGAGCAGCAGCGAAGAAAATGAGAACAGCGAGGAAAATGACAGCAAAGAGGAAAGCGAAGACGGGGATCACCAAACCAGCGAAGATGGAGAAGACTATGACCCCTGGCAAACGTTGATACATGAAGCAAAACTGCAACTTTTGGATGAATTTCAAGAAAACGTTGCGTGTGTTGAAAATGAAGGTTTTAGTGAGGTTGAAGCTAAGAGGCAATCGTTTTCAGCACTTCTTCCAAAACTGACAAAAGAACTAGAAGATGTTTATGTAGACCGGCTGCTGTGGATGTCACACATGAAAAAAGATCCAACTCACCAGAAGATTATGCAGACAAGAGATAATTTGATAGACGTAGATTTCCTCGACCGCGACGAAGCTTTATATTCCGCAGTAGAAAAGAGAAAATATCAGTTCAAGCGTCTGCTAGAAGACAGGCAACATTACTATGATGATGATGATGGTGATGATGAAGATGCTACTGACTCATAAATTACAAATTAAAAATGTAATAGCTAATTGTGTTAAAATAAAGCAGTTGCATCATTCAAGTTGTTTGATCAGGTACTTTTTTCTTAAACGGGGCACACTACCCGTATTATACACAGGAATAACTACACTTCCAAAAACAGTCCCGCACGAAAAAAATTTCACTACACCCCTGAAATTACGCCCATAGAGAGATGGCTGGCAATTCCTTCGAACGGGACCCCGGGACGCCCTAAATATGTCCCGCAAGACGTCCCCAACGCGTCCCTTCGAGCGGGACTTGTTAAATATGTCCCGCAACAAGGTCCCGTAAATGAGTTCTTCTACGGGACTCGCTAAATATGTCCCGTAAGTATTTATACTGTAATATGACGTCATATCTTCGTTGAATCTCAGAGTGAACTGAACATAACCCTCTACATTTTACAAGTTATGTTGATGCGCATGCGTATGATGTCATTACCTACGTCCCACAAGTATTCGAGCTAACTTTAGTGAATATATACCGAGCGCTACATCATTCCTATTCTTGTATATAATAAACTTAAAACTGTAGATAAACGGCGGCAAAGTAGCCAGAAATAAATTTAAAACTGTAGATAAACAAACGGCAGCGGTTCAAAAATGTTAAGAAAACCATTAGCACTGTAGTAAGCTAAAATAAATTAACGCGAGTGTGAATAAATTAAAATACTTAAGAAATGATGACGTCATGGGTGGAGCAAGGCGCTCCGCCTGCTCCGCCCGTCTTAGAACCCCCCTTCCCCTACTACTGCGGCGATCAACACTTGATTCTTCGGTAGACTTTAAGACTTATAAAGCGCATTTCACCTCGTTTAGATCCTTCGAAAAACATAATCAAAGTCGACTTCAAATCTAAGTCGAAAAATGTTCATCTAAGAACTTCAAATCTAAGTCGACAAATGTTCGAACCGCAAACGGCAAATCGCTAACGTCAAACGGCGGTTAGAGGTTTGCAGTAAACCTGAATCTAAAGGTCTCTATTACTAAAGATTAACTTCAATACTCAATAATATAACAAACCATGCAAGACCAGAATAATATATAATACGTAAATAGTTTAAATACTTAAATACTTTATAAATCATGAGCATTGACTCAATTGGTACTCCTTGAAAGCAACTAGTACCAGTTCAGTAACAAGTGCGTAGTTTTTTATGTAAAACGACGAACATAATCCAATTAAATGAGTTGTCTTCCGGTTTTATTATGATTTAGTATTTTAGGTAAACATTAACATAACTTTTAACCTGTCATGGTGTGTGGTTTACAACAATGTGCACGTACCGCAAGCAAAAATACACCAAAATATAATCAATTTGAAAAGCAGACATGTAAATGAGTTGTTTAGCAACTTTAAATGAAAGTATTATGATAAGCATTAAAACGAAAAAGCACCAAAAAATAAATCTTGTTTTGTAAAATGTTTTGAACTAATTATTATCTTAAAGTGACCTCTCGACCTATAAACAGGACAGCGCGACTTATTGTCAAGTATATTTCATCCGGTTTACGGAGTAAATACGGATTAATATGGAACTACAAACCAAGAAAATATTTCGCAATAATAACAGGTCCAGTCTTTATATTGTGGTATTAAATTTGTTCGATCCGATTTTAGGTTTTTCTGAATGTTAATGGACAAATGTTTTGACTTGATGACAGTGAACTCTACATAATGGAATGGAAATCTGCAAATATAACTCCTGTACATAAGAAAGAATCGAAGGAATTTGCTTAGATTTATCGTCCTACTCCTATCTCGCTGTTGTCGATTGTTAGCTCGCAGCGTGTATGTAGCAACTTGATAAAATGACAACATTATTACAACTTGTTGACAAGCATGCTACAAGCCTGTTGCAGAGGATGCCTGTTTTATGAGTCAGATGAGTCAATGAGTTGTGAGTTATGAGTCAATGAGTTATGAGTCTGCCTAAAAACCTTTTTTATCAACTGTCTACACAGGGATACTAGGTTATGTAGTTTACATATAATTCATCATCAGGCTCAGTTAGGGGTTAGGGTAGGGCTAAACTCCGTACAGACAAATATCTATTGAACGTCTCACATGTAGCAAATGGTTTCACGCTGTCCCGGCATGCACAAAATCTTTCAACCCCAGCAAAGGTAACACTACAATTGATTTGTGCCAACATTGCTTAACTAATTATTTACCTTTTCAAACACTCGATGATTTAGACTATGAATTTACTTTCGCAAACGGAAACAATATCAGTGGAGACGAAATGGATAGACTAAGGTATTTGAAATTCAACCCTTTCGACACTCGAGTAATAATATAGCGCTATCTGAAAACAACGCAAATCTCGATAAATCATCAAAAATAAACTGTGAATATTACCTACCAATTGATTTTAGGGAACAAATAAATAAAGAAAATCTAAATAATAATTTTTCGATAATGCACTTAAATATTAGAAGCATAATTAATAAATTTGACTCCTTCAAATAATTAATACATTAATTAATTAAACTGTTCCAGATAATAGGTTTAACAGAAACTTGGCTAAATGAAATTAATGAAGACCTTTTCAAATTAGAAAATTATGATTTTGTAAATGTGAACAGATCAATAAAAACTGGAGGAGGTATTTACATCGCAAATGAATTAAAATATAAAATACGCACTGATTTAAACACAAGCGTTGAAAATATAATTGAAACAGTCTTTATTGAAATTATAACAGCTGTACTCCTGTAGGTAAAAATATTATAGTAGGTGTAATTTATAGGCCACCAAATAATAAAATTGACTCATTTGAAACTGATATGAACCAAATACTAGGACAAATAGACAAAGAAAATAATATTGGCCCAGGACTAGCAAAAAAACTACCGAATAGCAAAACAACCTTTGATAAATACCTTTCTAACAACTGTAAAAATAGCTTCTTTATTAGACCAATTACGAAATATGAATTAGAAAATGAGATAAACAATTTGATTTCCAAAAAATGCCCTGGGTATGATGGTATAAGTTCACAAGTTATTAAGACGATTGCTGCAGAAATGTCCGAACCACTTTCACACATATTCAACTTGACCTTCCTCACTGAGATTATTCCTGATGATCTAAAAATAGCTCTATATACCCCCATTTTTAAAGCAAACGAAAAAAAATGAATTTAAGAATTATCGACCCATATCTGTTCTCACTAAATTGTTAGAAAAGCTTATGTATCAGAGATTAATTAACCACATAGAAAAAAATAACATATTAACACAGAATCATGCAGTATGGCTTTAGGGAAAATAGATCCACTGAGCTTGTAATCATTAAACTTGTTGACAGGATTTCTAAAGCAATCGATAAGGGAGAATACACAATTGGTATTTTCCTCGACTTGTCAAAAGCGTTTGACACAATTAATCACAAGATTCTGATCCAAAAACCTGAACACTATGGTATACGGGGAATAGCTCAATTATGGTTTCAAGATTATTTAAAGAACAGAAACAAATGGTTAAATACAACCAAGTTAAGTAAAAAGAAATGGTAATTAGAAGTGACGTCCCACAGGGGTCAATTCTTGGACCAATTCTATTTCTGGTCTATATAAATGATATTGAAAATTGCAGTAAATTAGCTTCTTTTATATTATTTGCAGATGACACTAATATATTTTACAGTAACAAGTGTCTAGAGACACTCAATAACACTATACAAACAGAAATTGATAAAGTCGCTGAATGGTTAAATGTAAATAAATTAACTCTAAACACTACTAAAACAAAAGTAATTTTATTCAGATCTTCAAATAAAAAACCGAAACAAACTATAAAAATTAGTATAAATGGCAAAAATATTGAACAAGTTAAAAGTAAAACCTTCCTTGTCATTATCATTGACGAATGTTTGACCTGGAAAGATAGTATAACTAAGGTAACAAAGAAAATAATTAGAGCTGCCGGTATAATAGATAAAGTACGACATTTCATAAACCGAAATGCCTTAAAACTGGTATATTATGCGTTAGTCTATCCATACTTGATATAAGGCAACCTAACATGGGGCAATACTTACAAAAGTCGAATTCAAAAAATAATGAATACACAAAAAAAAATTGTACGCCTAATGACATTCAAATCTTATTTAGATATAATTAAATATCCTAGACATCTTTAAAATAAATGACTATTTAACTGCCTTAATTATGTTTCGATACCAGCACCTTGGTAATTTACCAGATTTTTTGAAAAATTACTTCCTAAAAAACAACCAAATTCATGAATATAACACGAGAAATACATCAAAACTTCACAAAGGTCTCTAGCCTAAGATATTAAAATATTATTGTAATATTTTAAGTAAATTTATTGTTGTACATGGGAAAAAACCCCCAAAAAAAACAAACAAAAAAAACAGACGAGCAAGGTCTTCTTGACAAGTTCTTTGTCGAGTTTACTTGGTCGTGTGTACGTCAAACACGTTTTACGAGCCTGTGTATTAACGACACAAGTGAATGCTTCATGTTTATAGTGGCAATGGCTGAATGGCGGCTCGACCAGATCGGAAATAAGTGTGCAGTGGCGTCTGCGCATTTCCTTGTCAAGTTTTCCTTGTCGGCCGTACACATGCACGAACAATTGTCCTTGTTCAAAAGCTGGCATGACTAGCTTTTAAACAAGGCTCCTTGTCAATTTTTTGCCGTACACATGGGAAAATAAAACTTGTCAAGGAAAATTTGTCAAGGAAAATTTGTCAAGGAAAACTTGCTCGTCTGTACGGGGCTTTAGGGTCGAGGTAAAAACCCGGCATTTCCTGTAGTCTATACGGCATGTACGCAATGTAATTCGAGAAAAATAACAAAAATATACCAAAATACAATAAATCCCTTTTTTTGCTCACATGACTCATTGACTCATAACTCATTGACTCATTAGACTCATTTAAACATTAATCTCCCTGTTGCGAACACATCTTGTTGACAAGATGTGAGATTTTTACCTGTGTACAGGAATATTTCAACGTTTGGAAAACCCTCCCCTATTAACCTATCATTTAATCAATATTTTAACAGGAACATCCAGTTTAGCTGAGCTGAGGTTAGCTGAGGCTTTGCTACCGCCCCTCCCCCCATTGCAGAACAAGTCCGCAATTTATTTGTCAACGATTCTTAAAATGACAAAGTAAGGCACATTGATTGGGGAACATTGCAGCTTAATGGGTGAACAAAATGCTTAGGCAGATAGTCGGGTTAACACATTAACAGCTAACAGGGTTTGCAAAGTCCTGTAGACCCTGTACGTACTAGACAATCTATTCAGTAAATAATATATTATATTGACACTGCAGTGCAGCACATGGTGGTCAACCTTAAAGGGAAAGACAGTTATTTAAGTGATCACCATACTGTATGATGTATTAATTGACCTTGTGTTTGGTGGCAATGGAAACATTAAACATCATTTGCTTGCTCCCATATAAAGTGTCAATACATCATTTTGAAGTTGACCACCATGTGTAGCACCATCTAAAACACTTACTGATAGCTATGGTCATATATCGTTATTACTAAAGATTAACTTCAATACTCAATAATATAACAAACCATGCAACACCAGAATAATATCTAATACGTAAATAGTTTAAATACTTAAATACTAATTATAAATCATGAGCATTGACTCAAAGACGACAGAACCAATTTACCTGACCGACAGCGTATAACCATAATTTTGTATTTCGTTTGGTACTCCTTGAAAGCAACTAGTACCAGTTTCAGTAACAAGTGCGTAGTTTTTTATGTAAATCGACGAACATACGCCAATTAAATGAGTTGAATTGTCTTCCGGTTTTATTATGATTTAGTATTTTAGGTAAACATTAACATAACTTTTAACCTGTCGTGGTGTGTGGTTTACAACAATGTGCACGTACCACACGTAGCAAATGGTTTCACGCTGTCCCGGCATGCACAAAATCTTTCAACCCCAGCAAAGGTATAACACTACAATTGATTTGTGCCAACATTGTTTAACTAATTATTTACCTTTTCAAACACTCGATGATTTAGACTATGAATTTACTGTCGCAAACGGAAACAATATCAGTGGAGACGAAATGGATAGACTAAGGTATTTGAAATTCAACCCTTTCGACACTCGAGTAATAATATAGCGCTATCTGAAAACAACGCAAATCTCGATAAATCATCAAAAATAAACTGTGAATATTACCTACCAAATGATTTAGGGAACAAATAAATAAAGAAAATCTAAATAATAATTTTTCGTTATTGCACTTAAATATTAGAAGCATAATTAATAAATTTGACTCCTTCAAATAATTAATACATTCATTTATTAAACCGTTCCAGATAATAGGTTTAACAGAAACTTGGCTAAATGAAATTAATGAAGACCTTTTCAAATTAGAAAATTATGATTTTGTAAATGTGAACAGATCAATAAAAACTGGAGGAGGTATTTACATCGCAAATGAATTAAAATATAAAATACGCACTGATTTAAACACAAGCGTTGAAAATATAATTGAAACAGTCTTTATTGAAATTATAACAGCTGTACTCCTGTAGGTAAAAAATATTATAGTAGGTGTAATTTATAGGCCACCAAATAATAAAATTGACTCATTTGAAACTGATATGAACCAAATACTAGGACAAATTGACAAAGAAAATAATATTGGCCCAGGACTAGCAAAAAAACTACCGAATAGCAAAACAACATTTTGATAAATACCTTTCTAACAACTGTAAAAATAGCTTCTTTATTAGACCAATTACGAAATATGAATTAGAAAATGAGATAAACAATTTGATTTCCAAAAAATGCCCTGGGTATGATAGTATAAGTTCACAAGTTATTAAGACGATTGCTGCAGAAATGTCCGAACCACTTTCACACATATTCAACTTGACCTTCCTCACTGAGATTATTCCTGATGATCTAAAAATAGCTCTATATACCCCCATTTTTAAAGCAAACGAAAAAAATGAATTTAAGAATTATCGACACATATCTGTTCTCACTAAATTGTTAGAAAAGCTTATGTATCAGAGATTAATTAACCACATAGAAAAAAATAACATATTAACACAGAATCATGCAGTATGGCTTTAGGGAAAATAGATCCACTGAGCTTGTAATCATTAAACTTGTTGACAGGATTTCTAAAGCAATCGATAAGGGAGAATACACAATTGGTATTTTCCTCGACTTGTCAAAAGCGTTTGACACAATTAATCACAAGATTCTGATCCAAAAACCTGAACACTATGGTATACGGGGAATAGCTCAATTATGGTTTCAAGATTATTTAAAGAACAGAAACAAATGGTTAAATACAACCAAGTTAAGTCAAAAGAAATGGTAATTAGAAGTGGCGTCCCACAGGGGTCAATTCTTGGACCAATTCTATTTCTGGTCTATATAAATGATATTGAAAATTGCAGTAAATTAGCTTCTTTTATATTATTTGCAGATGACACTAATATATTTTACAGTAACAAGTGTCTAAAGACACTCAATAACACTATACAAACAGAAATTGATAAAGTCGCTGAATGGTTAAATGTAAATAAATTAACTCTAAACACTACTAAAACAAAAGTAATTTTATTCAGATCTTCAAATAAAAAACCGAAACAAACCATAAAAATTAGTATAAATGGCAAAAATATTGAACAAGTTAAAAGTAAAACCTTCCTTGGCATTATCATTGACGAATGTTTGACCTGGAAAGATAGTATAACTAAGGTAACAAAGAAAATAATTAGAGCTGCCGGTATAATAGATAAAGTACGACATTTCATAAACCGAAATGCCTTAAAACTAGTATATTATGAGTTAGTCTATCCATACTTGATATAAGGCAACCTAACATGGGGCAATACTTACAAAAGTCGAATTCAAAAAATAATGAATACACAAAAAAAATTGTACGCCTAATGACATTCAAATCTTATTTAGAACATAGCGGCGAGCCAATTTTCAAATAATTAAATATCCTAGACATCTTTAAAATAAATGACTATTTAACTGCCTTAATTATGTTTCGATACCAGCACCTTGGTAATTTACCAGATATTTTGAAAAAATACTTTCTAAAAAACAACCAAATTCATGAATATAACACGAGAAATGCATAAAAACTTCACAAATGTTACAATAGGACAAATTATGTACAATGAGCACACTCCCAACTTCTTTTTGTTTCTTGTATATATATGTATTCTTGTAAACATTGTTCTGGTTTTTCCATATTTATCAATTGACTGTAAATAATTGATTATGTAATCTAACACAATTGAACATAACTAGGGGCCTAAATAATAAGTCTGCAAGGATTTCTAGTAGGTCTCTAGCCTAAGATTTTTAGAAATTATTGTAATATTTTAAGTAAATTTATTGTAACAAAAAAACAAAAAAAAAAACAGACGAGCAAGGTCTTCTTGACAAGTTCTTTGTCGAGTTTACTTGGTCGTGTGTACGGCAAACACGTTTTACGAGCCTGTGTATTAACGACACAAGTGAATGCTTCATGTTTATAGTGGCAATGGCTGAATGGCGGCTCGACCAGATCGAAAATAAGTGTGCAGTGGCGTCTGCGCATTTCCTTGTCAAGTTTTCCTTGTCGGCCGTACACATGCACGAACAATTTTCCTTGTTCAAAAGCTGGCATGACTAGCTTTTAATCAAGGCTCCTTGTCAATTTTTTGCCGTACACATGGGAAAATAAAACTTGTCAAGGAAAACTTGTCAAGGAAAATTTGTCAAGGAAAACTTGCTCGTCTGTACGGGGCTTTAGGGTCGAGGTTTAACCCGGCATTTCCTGTAGTCTATATGGCATGTACGCAATGTAATTCGAGAAAAATAACAAAAATATACCAAAATACAATAAATCCCTTTTTTTTGCTCATATGACTCATTGACTCATAACTCATTGACTCATTAGACTCATTTAAACATTAATCTCCCTGTTCCGAACACATCTTGTTGACAAGATGTGAGATTTTTACCTGTGTACAGGAATATTTCAACGTTTGGAAGACCCTCCCCTATTAACCTATCATTTAATCAATATTTTAACAGGAACATCCAGTTTAGCTGAGGTTAGCTGAGGCTTTGCTACTGCCCCTCCCCCATTGCAGAACAAGTCCGCCATTTATTTGTCAACGATTCATAAAATGACAAAGTAAGGCACATTGATTGGGGAACATTGCAGGTTAATGGGTGAACAAAAGACTTAGACAGATAGTCTGGTTAACACATTAACAGCTAACAGGGTTTGCAAAGTCATGTAGACCCGGTACGTACTAGACAATCTATTCAGTAAATAATATATTATATTGACACTGCAGTGCAGCACATGGTGGTCAACCTTGAAGGGAAAGATAGTTATTTAAGTGATCACCATACTGTATGATGTGTTAATTGACCTTGTGTTTGGTGGCAATGGAAACATTAAACATCATTTGCTTGCTCCCATATAAAGTGTCAATACATTGATTTGAAGTTGACCACCATGTGTAGCACCATCTAAAACACTTACTGATAGCTATGGTCACATATCGTTATTAGAGACCTTTAGATCGAGGTTTACGCCGAACCGCTAACGTCTACGGGTCACGTGACCCTATCCCGACGCCACGTTTGAGGTTTTCAACGCGAGTTTTGAACATCAAGAGGTAGGTCTACACGTTTGTAATTTCCTTCAGGGTTTATTTGGGGTTTTTTTATATCATGTTTCACGTATCCACACTATGCGCATACGCAGTACTTATTATTCTAGCAGGAGAGACGAATTTGAAGTCGAAATAGTTCATTCTTCGCATTTTATTTTGACTCGAACATGATACGCTTGGAGGAGCGAAATCCAACATGGCGGCGATCAACACTTGATTCTTCGGTAGACTTTAAGACTTATAAAGCGCATTTCACCTCTCGTTTAGATCCTTCGAAGAACATAATCTAAGTCGACTTCAAATCTAAGTCGAAGAATGTTCATCTAAGAATTTCAAATCTAAGTCAAAAAATGGTCGAACCGCAAACGGCAAATCGCTAACGTCAAACGGCGGTTAGAGGTTTGCGGTAAACCTGAATCTAAAGGTCTCTATTACTAAAGATTAACTTCAGTACTCAATAATATAACAAACCATGCAAGACCAGAATAATATCTAATACGTAAATAGTTTAAATACTTAAATACTTTATAAATCATGAGCATTGACTCAAAGACGACAGAACCAATTTACCTGATCGACAGCGTATGACCATAATTTTGTATTTCGTTTGGTACTCCTTGAAAGCAACTAGTACCAGTTTCAGTAACAAGTGCGTAGTTTTTTATGTAAAACGACGAACATACGCCAATTAAATGAGTTGTCTTCCGGTTTTATTATGATTTAGTATTTTAGGTAACATTAACATAACTTGTAACCTGTCATGGTGTGTGGTTTACAACAATGTGCACGTACTGCAAGCAAAAATACACCAAAATATAATCAATTTGAAAAGCAGACATGTAAATGAGTTGTTTAGCAACTTTAAATGAAAGTATTATGATAAGCATTAAAACGAAAAAGCACCAAAAAATAAATCTTGTTTTGTAAAATGTTTTGAACTAATTATTATCTTAAAGTGACCTCTCGACCTATAAACAGGACAGCGCGACTTATTGTCAAGTATATTTCATCCGGTTTACGGAGTAAATACGGATTAATATGGAACTACAAACCAAGAAAATATTTCGCAATAATAACAGGTCCAGTCTTTATATTGTGGTATTAAATTTGTTCGATCCGATTTTAGGTTTTTCTGAATGTTAATGGACAACTGTTTTGACTTGATGACAGTGAACTCTACATAATGGAATGGAAATCTGCAAATATAACTCCTGTACATAAGAAAGAATCGAAGGAATTTGCTTAGATTTATCGTCCTACTCCTATCTCGCTGTTGTCGATTGTTAGCTCGCAGCGTGTATGTAGCAACTTGATAAAATGACAACATTATTACAACTTGTTGACAAGCATGCTACAAGCCTGTTGCAGAGGATGCCTGTTTTATGAGTCAGATGAGTCAATGAGTTGTGAGTTATGAGTCAATGAGTTATGAGTCTGCCTAAAAACCTTTTTTATCAACTGTCTACACAGGGATACTAGGTTATGTAGTTTACATATAATTCATCATCAGGCTCAGTTAGGGGTTTGGAACGATAACTGGCGGGTGAAAAGCGAAGCCAAAATAACAGTGCCTACGCCATCAAACGTGATTGATTTCACAACGGCCAAAGTTCAAAATAAGTTCACGAAAATAGAAAAAAACCTTGAATATCTGTTAAAACCTGCACGATAGCTTATCTTATCCCATATTTTTATGGTTTTCATAAACTTTTTGCACAAACTAGCTTATACGACTGACAAAAAACAAAATATTTTCGCTGTTTGAACAAAAACACTGAGAAAACTTGCTTTCATTGACTTACTTCAGTGACAAAGATATTTTTTCCTCCTAGTCTTCCTTCTGTAATCTTTTTACAAAGGAGAATCTACTTCGATTTGCAAAAATACACCAAAATATAATCAATTTGAAAAGCAGACATGTAAATGAGTTGTTTAGCAACTTTAAATGAAAGTATTATGATAAGCATTAAAACGAAAAAGCACCAAAAAATGAATCTTGTTTTGTAAAATGTTTTGAACTAATTGTTATTTATCTTAAAGTGACCTCTCGACCTATAAACAGGACAGCGCGACTTATTGTCAAGTATATTTCATTCGGTTTACGGAGTATTAATATGGAACTACAAACCAAGAAAATATTTCACAACAATAACAGGTCCAGTCTATTGTAGTATTAAATTTGTTCGATCCTTCCTTTTAAAAAACCTCGCGCCGATTTTAGGTTTTTCTGAATGTTAATGGACAAATGTTTTGACTTGATGACAGTGAACTCTACATAATGGAATGGAAATCTGCAAATGTAACTCCTGTACATAAGAAAGAATCGAAGGAATTTGCTGAGATTTATCGTCCTACTCCTATCTCGCTGTTGTAGATTGTTAGTTCGCAGCGTGTATGTAGCAACTAGGTTGATAAAATGACAACATTATTACAACTTGTTGACAAGCATGCTACAAGCCTGTTGCAGAGGTGCCTGTTTTATGAGTCAAATGAGTCAATGAGTTGTGAGTTATGAGTCAATGAGTTATGAGTCTGCCTAAAAACCTTTTTTATCAACTGTCTACACAGGGATACTAGGTTATGTAGTTTACATATAATTCATCATCAGGCTCAGTTAGGGGTTTGGAACGATAACTGGCGGGTGAAAAGCGAAGCCAAAATAACAGTGCCTACGCCATCAAACGTGATTGATTTCACAACGGCCAAAGTTCAAAATAAGTTCACGAAAATAGAAAAAAACCTTGAATATCTGTTAAAACCTGCACGATAGCTTATCTTATCCCATATTTTTATGGTTTTCATAAACTTTTTGCACAAACTAGCTTATACGACTGACAAAAAACAAAATATTTTCGCTGTTTGAACAAAAACACTGAGAAAACTTGCTTTCATTGACTTACTTCAGTGACAAAGATATTTTTTCCTCCTAGTCTTCCTTCTGTAATCTTTTTACAAAGGAGAATCTACTTCGATTTGCAAAAATACACCAAAATATAATCAATTTGAAAAGCAGACATGTAAATGAGTTGTTTAGCAACTTTAAATGAAAGTATTATGATAAGCATTAAAACGAAAAAGCACCAAAAAATAAATCTTGTTTTGTAAAATGTTTTGAACTAATTGTTATTTATCTTAAAGTGACCTCTCGACCTATAAACAGGACAGCGCGACTTATTGTCAAGTATATTTCATTCGGTTTACGGAGTATTAATATGGAACTACAAACCAAGAAAATATTTCACAATAATAACAGGTCCAGTCTTTATATTGTAGTATTAAATTTGTTCGATCCTTCCTTTTAAAAAACCTCGCGCCGATTTTAGGTTTTTCTGAACGATAATGGACAAATGTTTTGACTTGATGACAGTGAACTCTACATAATGGAATGGAAATCTGCAAATATAACTCCTGTACATAAGAAAGAATCGAAGGAATTTGCTGAGATTTATCGTCCTACTCCTATCTCGCTGTTGTCGATTGTTAGTTCGCAGCGTGTAAGTATGTAGCAACTTGATAAAATGACAACATTATTACAACTTGTTGACAAGCATGCTACAAGCCTGTTGCAGAGGTGCCTGTTTTATGAGTCAAATGAGTCAATGAGTTGTGACTTATGAGTCAATGAGTTATGAGTCTGCCTAAAAACCTTTTTATCAACTGTCTACACAGGGATACTAGGTTATGTAGTTTACATATAATTGATCATCAGGCTCAGTTAGGGGTTAGGGTAGGGCAGTGAAGTTGAGTGAACTCAATTTGTTTACCTGGAACGATAACTGTGAAGCCAAAATAACAGTGCCTACGCCATCAAACGTGATTGATTTCACAACGGCCAAAGTTCAAAATAAGTTCACGGAAATAGAAAAAAAACTTGAATAGGCCTATCTGTTAAAACCTGCACGTTAGCTTATCTTATCCCATATTGTTTTGGCTTTCATAAACGTTTTGCACAAACTAGCTTATACGACTGACAAAAAACAAAATATTTTCGCTGTTTGAACAAAAACACTCAGAAAACTTGCTTTAATTGACTTACTTCAGGGACAAAGATATATTTTCCTCCTAGTCTTCCTTCTTTAATCTTTTTACAAAGGAGAATCTACTTCGATTTGCAAAAAAACTGTTGGTTTTTTCAAAAATATAATACAAAACAGTGGGACCAGATCTTTTCAGGACCAATTACTAAAAATGCCTCAGACTTCCCAAAACAGCTCATAAATCAGTTAATTGCTTAAACTATCATAATGCTTAGCGAGTATAATGAGTATAAATATCATTATTCATATTGCTCCTATAATTTATTAATCCAAGATTGGCAAGAATTCAGGCTTGGGGCCAGGGGCGGCGGAGGCTGCGGAGCTGCGGGGCAAAAGGACTGTGGCCTTCAGATGTCCATAATTTTTCGAGAGACATATGCCCCCCCCCCCAATACCCAAACCGCTCCGAATTTGTTGCAGAATTTCTGTTTGCCAAATTTCACGTTTTTATTTTTAGTATTTTGGCGCCTAAATGCCTGTGCGTCAGGAGTTGCGACAGGCATGCGGGCTGAGCTGCCTTAGCTTCCCGAACTGCCTCCCGTCTCTGCCTAAATAGCATTGACGAGGACACTGTCTGATTTTCTCTCAAAATGTGACAGTGTTCATACAAAACAATTCGTAAAATTTGAGAAATTCATCTTTTATCTAATTACTAACACATTACTAAATTTCCCAAAAATTTACCAAAAATTACTAAAAATATTTAATTACTAAAAAAGTCCCAAAAATTACCAAAAGTAATTAAAATTACCAAATCTGGCCACACTGCGTACAGACCGCGCAGTAAATAAGTTGTGGGGGACTGAAACTGACGTACGAATGGCGTGGATGACTGACGTGAACCATATGTGATCTGACGGTGGGCTTCACCTCTGTGGCTTCACCTTCTTTCCGCCAAATCAATGAGACTTATCGTTCCAAGTAAACAAATTGAGTCCACTGGGGTAGGGTTAAGCCCCGTACAGACGAGCAAGGTTTTCTTGACAAGTTTTACGAGCCTGTGTATTAACGACACAAGTGAATGTAGTGGCAATGGCTGAATGGCCGCTCGACCTGATCGAAAATAAGTGTGCAGTGGCGTCTGCGCATTTCCTTGTCAAGTTTTCCTTGTCGGCCGTACACATGCACGAACAATTTTCCTTGTTCAAAAGCTGGCATGACTAGCTTTTAAACAAGCCTCCTTGTCAAGGAAAACTTGTCAATTTTTTGCCGTACACATGGGAGCAGAGGGAGAATAAAACTTGTCAAGGAAAACTTGTCAAGGAAAATTTGTCAAGGAAAATTTGTCAAGGAAAATTTGTCAAGGAAAATTTGTTCGTCTGTACGGGGCTTTAGGGTCGAGGTTTAAATGAGGTTATTGAATAACCAAGGTTAACAGCTAGAGAACCTGTGTCGTTACGTCAGCGTATCACGTGACCGGGGGTGTAGCAACTAGCAAGTTTGCGTAATCGTGGCATTAACGATCTAACCACAGCACAGCTGGCCGGCATCGACGTTACGGTTTAAAATTTGTATACGATCAATTACCGTTGCGGCTGAGCAAATATTGAAGGAAATTTTTATTGTCTATTTACTATATTTGTCGGTTAACAAAATGAATACGGTATCGCAAGTTCTTCGCCAAGGTTATACACCAACTAGGGTGGACGGCAAACCTGATGCAAGTCCTTACAGTTACTCGCGCCCGAAAGGTCAGGTAGGCGATATATAGGTCTCTACGCCAGAATTCAGCACCCGGACCGATCTAAAGTTGAACATATTGTATTTAGTCTCCGAAAGCGTTCTCGCACCGGTTTTAACATGGATAACAAACATTTTATATGGATGAGCGGTAGCTAACTGTTATCCTGCACTAGCTCATCCGGATGTAATTGATAAATATATGGAACGAAATTCAAGCCCGCAGAGGGGCAAGTCCGCAGAGTTGATACGCCGCCATGGAACAATTCGGCATGATGTGGTGTCCAAAGCAAAACAAGCACGTGTTGCGTTAAATATTCTAGACTTGTCGTTTCCAGCCAATCACAATGTGAACGAAGGGATTTGGAAAAGTGAAGACCCTGTAGATATATAGTACGAGACAGGACGCTATCCGGTAATAGTTAAAATCGGTAGGGGGCGGTCTTGGGCAGTGTGAACATCCAAAGCGTACCGCATTGTCCCCATTCATCCCGGTGATCTATCGATATTTGCTAGGCACTCATGGCGGTTTCTCACAATGACTGCATTTCGGTCACAGGCTTGCACAGTCAGTTAAGTGGCGGTGGTGGGTAGGTCAAACGGAGAGATCTGCCGTATTGTTTCTATGGCGTATGGTTTTATCATGGATTAGTTTGCGAAACTTTTTCTGGTGGCGGCAAAACATTTTTTCGCATCTCTGCTTTGCATGCTGCTGGTAAAAAGGACCCGGATAACTGATGCTTATCTCGATTCAACTTGCAGGAATTCCTTCGCCAGATAGCTGATATCCGTGCAATTGCGACTCGTTGCGTTAATCACATTTGTACAACTCAGCTAGTCTTTGACAATTAGTGTACATCGATCACCTTGCCTCCCTGTGTTGAATATAATATTTTAGTTTGCACGAGTATGCTAGATCCGGGTAGATTGATAATAAAGAGAAAAGAAGGATGAATAAAGAATTAGCATGATGTTTTTTCTTGTTCGCTTGAGACAAAAATTAATAGTAATAAAGTATAGGTTATTTTGAGGCAACGAGGGGATATGTGATTTATAAACAATTATCCCCGAGGTGCCTCAAAATAACGTTGCGAGGTTGCATTGATTAGTCATAATAGAAAGAAATGCTTTTTCAAAGATAATCAAACTAAATAAATTTTCTTTCTAAACAACGAGTCACAAACACTGATCACTTTTGTTTCAGAAAGGAAATCACAAAACATGATCACTTTAGCGGGTTAGTATATTTACTGTTTTTCAATGGTGATTTGTCATGCCTCGTAAACGCGTGAAATAATAGAACAAAGCACGAATTACGCACCATGTGAAATTCTAAGTGTTAAATGCCTAAAGGTTAAATTAGAATTGTAAAACGTTGTGTTCGTTCTGTTCAAGATGCTAGAACTTGTTAAAGTTAGTTATACGTGGAAGACATGAGTGAGTCGGACGAAGACATTTATATAACACAAAATAAGTTTAGCGGCGTGGTATTTCCGACGATTGAATTGGATGGAAATTATCGGTAATGCAAGCAGGAGAGTTTGGTTACGAGAACGAAAGCGAAAAGCAATCTCAAGACAAGCATGACGAACAGACAACTTTTAGGAGAGGCGTTGTCGCCCTAAATGATGCAGCGGTCTTGGCGAGAAATAGTGAACGGTACCACTAAACAGTAAGAAGACAACATTGTGGTGTTTAAATGTTTCGGACGAGTGACGAAAGGAACGAAATACTGTTACAGAGAATGCTGTTAATGTTGCTGGCCGATTTGGCGTAGTTCCCTCAGGTGATTTGCTACATTTATGTAGTGACCATGAACTGTGTTTCTGTCTGAGCAAATGAGGAATATCCGCCAAACAGCCTGTACCAAATGTGTGTTATAATGATTATTAAAGTGTGTATATTACAATATATTGCAAGTCTGGTTGATGTTGTTTTTCATTTTTTTGTGCTGCTAGGACGTTAGAGGGGAATATTAGAGGGGAATATTAGAGGGGAATATTAGAGGGGAATATTAGAGGGGAATATTAGAGGTGAATATTAGAGGGGAATATTAGAGGGGAATATTAGAGGGGAATATTAGAGGGGAATATTAGAGGGGAATATTAGAGGGGAATATTAGAGGGGAATATTAGAGGGGAATATTAGAGGGGAATATTAGAGGGGAATATTAGAGGGGAATATTAATTTTGTCATTGTGATCAGTGATTGTTTTCAGCCCCGCACTCCCCTGCTGAAATCAAAAACCGCCACCGGCATTTCAGACACTTAACTATTGAATATATTCCCCGATAAGAACAAAGAAAACCGAGCAATGTGAAAAATAAGATTGAATAAAATGTTCAGCAGAGGGTCTTGTCTTCTTTGTGTTACTGCGGTACGTGGGCGTACACCTTCCCATAGTTCGCAAGGTGCCATGTTATCGCTTATTTGGTATTGCTTGTGGGCCACAAATCGTGACGTTAGGTCGCAATTCGCACTATTTTATATCTGCCCATACAGTCTGGGAACGATTTCGTCGCAATTCGCAGTGGGTTATGGTATTTTCCCATACAGTCTGGGAACGATTTCGTCGCAATTCGCAATGGTTTAGGCTATTTTCCCATTACAGACTGGGAACGATTAGGTCGCAATTCGCAATGGTTTATGATATTTTCCCATACAGTCTGTGAACGATTAGGTTACAATTCGCTAACGATGAGCCAGTTGGCTTCAGATTGGCAGCTCCAGTTTCGCGAACCTGGAGCCAGCTCCAGATTGGCTCGAAACTGGAGCTGGGACGACAAGTTTGTAAACAAAGCGTTTTGGCCGCTTAACCAGTAATGTAAATGAATTTTTTTTGAAAGACCATTTTTACCTGTTATATTTTCTAGTACGTGACCGAAAATGAGAACTTTATTACGTTTCGTTTGTCCACAGTAGCTTGTGAAAGTTGACTATTTTTTCTGACGAAGGGGCTGGTCAGCGGCCCGATTGATCGTATAGCTTTTTAAAACCTTATTTTTTTACCTTTATAACTGTAAAATTTGATTCATGACCGTTCTAGAGAAAGTATTTAAATATAATGTCAAGCAATAAGCGTACTTCTACATCGCGAAACCGCGATAAATAACTCTGGCAAAGTCGAGCCATCTATTTCACGCGCGGCCCGCTTGTATTAATTTCACACTTCCGTGAACACACAACTTTGGTATCGGTAAATTTGCGTTTTGGAGAAATAACCTATTGAACGTTTAATGATATATTATTATTTATTGCACTTTTTTAAAGACTAAACGATCGAAACATCTTCCATATCTGCAACACACAACGCAAACAAGAACGCGAAAAATGGTGTTAAATGCGGCTCAGATTGCCGAACGTCAAATACGTCTAGCATAGTACAAATTGTTTCGAAAAATTTCCTCTTAAACTCGCCTTTCTGCGATTTTTCAAAAGATGACCCTTCTAGATTGATTGTCATTCTACCATATCATATAGTATTTAAAATTTTAGGATGTATATCCAGCATGAGCAACTCATGTGAACACTGGCATTCGTGAACGACATGAGAAATCAACTTTCAAGAGATGTAAAATCAACTTGTTTACTTAATACGGTTTTTCCCTGAGATTATCAAATGACGTCACGTGCCAAAGTACCTGCAAAGACATGAATTATTGTTTTGGTTGTCAATTACGTTAATATATTACATCTCTTGAAAGTTGATTTCTCATGTCGGTCACGAATGCCAGTGTTCACATGAGTTGCTCATGCTGGATATACATCCTAAAATTTTAACTACTATATGATATGGTAGAATAACAATCAATCTAGAAGGGTCATCTTTTGAAAAATCGCAGAAAGGCGAGTTTAAAGGACATTGGCAACGAAATTTTTTATTCCTTACATTTATAGAGCATGCCTACGGAATACTTAATTTCATAGTTTCCCTTGTCCATCGCACTTAGTTGTTGAGAAAATTTGTGACAAAGTTCAACAGTCGTCCGCCATTTTGAAAAAAACGTTGTATGCTAATTTATGCATGAAACATTAAATGACGTCATTAGATGGGTTGACACAATTTCTCTAATATAAACTCTATAGTGTATTACCACACGCGATAAACTTTGCGGCAAAATAGACGGCAGAAAGGTTTTAACAAGTGTGTAACATGTTTGTACCACTACTTTTGATACTATTTGTTTCAATTCCGTGTGAAATAGACGCATAAATTCGAGATATCACATAGGAAATCCTTATGCAATGTTATGCTATTATTGTCTATATCCCCTGAATGTCTCGCTGGTAAATGCATAGATATACTAAATAATGTACTATATTGACAGCTTCATATTTCCCGTCAAAACAATAGAAGCTCAAAACTTCATAATCATACGAATTGCGTGAATAACTATTCTTTAAAACTTGAATATAGATTGTTTTCAAAAGAATATTACTTGCATCCAATAATTCTGCACCAGATTTATTTTTCAGTAACATTCAAGGCTTTAGTTTAGCTCCAGATATTTATAGGTCAAGGTGCTCAAAATCGCTGGTTGACAATTCGTTCAACCTTTCTCGGTGTCTCGAGTTTATAATTATATAATATAACATTTCAAACATCTCTTCTCGTGTCTTCGGTTAAATAATGTATCCTACAACAACAGATGGTTCATGACGACACAAAATACTATATAATAGTATAGCTTCAATAATACCTCAATCATTCACAAACGCGTGACACAATTAAACCACGCAAGTTGTAAAATTCTACTTGGTACTGTGGACAAACGAAACGGAATAAAGGTCTCATTTTCGGTCACGTACTAGAAAATATGACAAGTAAAAATGGTCTTTCAAAAAAATTTCATTTACATTACTGGTTAAGCGGCCAAAACGCTTTGTTTACAAACTTGTTGTCCCAGCTCCAGTTTCGAGCCAAACTGGAGCTGGCTCCAGTTTCGCCAATCTGGAGCTGCCAATCTGGAGCCAACTGGCTCTTCGTCCTGTAACTTCTTAACTTCAGCCTCAGCTTTATGCACACGTTCCTCAGATTCCATCATTTTGCTGTCGTATGCTTTCCTAAGAACTGACATTTCATCCTTGACTCGACTAGCTAATGCATCATCTAGACTTGTGAAAAGACTATCGCTAAGAGTATTAACTTTAAATTCAGAATCTACTGCTGTTTTATCTATCTTAGCCACAACTTCCTCAAGATCGGATAATCGCTTGCCATATGACTGAATAGTTCCTTCAAACTTGTGATCTGCTGGTTTTTGTACAGACTTCGACTTTGGTGATCGGCGTTTTACTTTGGTCGAACTTAATGGCGTGGATAGTCCTGCTTTATTCGAAGGACGACGAGCCTTACTAGACCCTTTTTTACCAGCCTTTTTTTGTCGATTCACAACTTTGATCTCCTCATTCGATGACTATCAAGCAATGATTGGCCCCATGACACTTCAGACAGATCAGGAATAGGTAAACTAATACTGTCGATCATTCCATCTTGGAAGACGGAAGAATATTTCGAGCTAATAGCCTCGGTATATCTAATCCTGAGGCATGAATTTGAAACTGGTTAACAAGATCTCTGAGACGAGAGAATTCAGTGTTTTCCCATAAGTTACTGAACTATACTTCAATAATAACTTTCCGTTCTGGCATGGAAATAGATATTGAGAATAGATGACCTTCGCTACCATCTCTTTAACTCCAAAAATGTCGACAATAATTTCGACAATTTCACCCAATTTTCCATCATCTGGACTTGTTTTTTCCTCATCCAGTTTACTTTATACTCTTCGCGTTCCCCAAAATCGACCAAATACCGAAGCATAAAAGCCTTAATCCACCATTCAAAACGAGATTCATGAACCAAAAACTCGTATACATCTTTGTCGTCGGGGTGTTCGGCTATGACTTCTTGTTCGCTAACAACTGTCGCGTCGTATTGAGCCTCGTCTTGCTCAGACGACTTCTCATTTATATAATCTCAGTTTTCAGATTTATGTTATAAACATAAACTATCGAAAAAAAATGAACAAAAACATTGACTTAAAGGCACAAGATTAATTTATTTTAAGATGACACAGAAACACGTGTTGTTGGCGGCCATCTTTTTTTGCAATATGAAATGTGACAAGCTTTTGAAAAGCTAGCATGCCAGTTTTTCAACAAGTACACTTGTCAATGAAAAGCTTGTAATATTTCATCATTCGTAATTCTAAATTCGAGATGAGTAATTTATGTTTTTGCCAATATATTATAAGCAGATAAAATTGTCTTTTGTTTACGGTTGCAATCTTTGATTAGTTTTATTCAACTAATTACAAATATGTCAACTCAACTTCGATTTGTTAAGATGTAGACGTTTAATACCACAACCCAAATGTTGTTCGTAAACCTAATTAAACACTGCATGAATACAACCGAATTGAGCTATAAGATAACTTGAAAGTGCTCATAAAAGTTTCAACCCCAAAGTTTAAAAGAAACGGTATTAATAGAGAATCTTCGCAAACATCCCCCGGAAAGTTTACACAATGATCTATCTGTCTGTCTGTCTGTCTGTCTGTCTGTCTGTCTGTCTGTCTGTCTGTCTGTCTGTCTGTCTGTCTGTCTGTCTGTCTGTCTGTCTGTCTGTCTGTCTCTCTCTCTGTCTGTCTGTCTGTCTGTCTGTCTGTCTGTCTGTCTGTCTCTCTCTCTGTCTGTCTGTCTGTCTGTCTGTCTGTCTGTCTGTCTGTCTGTCTGTCTGTCTGTCTGTCTGTCTCTCTGTCTGTCTGTCTGTCTGTCTGTCTGTCTGTCTGTCTGTCTGTCTCTCTGTCTGTCTGTCTGTCTGTCTGTCTGTCTGTCTGTCTGTCTGCCGTGTCTGTCTGTCTGTCTGTCTGTCTGTCTGTCTGTCTGTCTGTCTGTCTGTCTGTCTGTCTGTCTGTCTGTCTGTCTGTCTGTCTGTCTGTCTGTCTGTGTGTATGTATGTGTAGCTCGTGTGAATTTTCGCCCCTCATCACAATACTGCAACGCCAGTTTAAGCTAACTTCAAACCAAGACACGTTCAATGTAAAGCAAATGGCTAACTTTTTAATAATCAAGACTACCAATTCAATATGGCCGCCTCGATGATAACAAACCTAATAATATATCTACATGACGTACATACATATTATTAACATAACTACATCGTACCGCTGATCGGTACTGGCGCGGTCTTTTTCCTCAAATTTCTAAACAATATTAAACTAAATACTCATATAATCTATGAAAAGTCTGTAACTTGCTGATCTTCAACAGGGTTCTGATCTTGACCGATAGTACTACCATTTGAATCCTCAGGTGCATCTGTATTCGAATGTTGTTGGGAGCTATGCATGGCAGGTGTTGATATAGCATCTGGAATCTCAGGCGGTGCTTCTGATTGGACTTCTTCTTCATCTGCAGAGTTGTCACTATGACAGTCTCGGGTACTCTCTGGTCAAGTCGGATGGGACTTTGAAACACTCTGACAACTTTACACGGTAAGATAAGCTGCGTAACTGGGATCCGATGAACTTCTTGATATTACAGAATGGGGGATCCACGGATACAACAAGGTATCGGTCTCGAGACTTATTCCTGTCTGAATGGAGGTACACCAAATCGCCAACCTCTACCAAGGGAGTAGACCGCTTTAGTGCAAATGGAGCCTTGGAGTACTCACTATATGGATGGTTTTTGAGGCGATGTTCATGCTGTGTAACTATCAAGCTGCTATCACCTAAGGGTATCTGGGTGTTGGAAAATTGGTCTCGTTGAGTCCACATTTCTCTTGATGAGAGTCCTCGTGATCTAATACGTGAATTTAATGCAGCTGTAGCTATCGCTAGTGTGACTAGTGATACAGCTCCTCCTAAAGGATCTTGTCGTAGTAGTTCGGCTTCTAGCTCTTGGATGGCTTTCTCGGCTACTGGATTCTTGTTAGTGTTCTTAGCATGCCCCAGTTCCTTAGCATGCTCCAGCTGTAGTGTCGTCAAGTGGGGAGAGGTATGTTGAGCAACACGGGAGAGAACCTTGTAAGCACCGACAAATGATCTCATACGGCAAACTGTGTCTGGTTCCGGACAAGACACCAATGTACTGATTCGATGTGGACTAGCTGTTAGTGTACCCGCGCTCCAGATCCAACCAAGGATGGTGGTGGATTTCGGATTAACAACCGTCTTTGAGGCTGAGAGGCAAAGATTACATTTGTAAAGGGCATGCAATACCCTCTTCCAGTTTTGGAGTAATTCCTCAGGAGAGTTGCCACCGCAATACAGATCATCGGCAATTTTGACAACGATGCCCTCTTGCAGTAAATGGCCAAGCACGCGACACATGAGTTCTTCCAAGGCAGTTTCAGAGCCAGGCATTCCCATAGCGGAGCGAACGTAAACTCGGACTCCCTTAAAAGGTGTAGCAACACCACAATACTTCATGGACTCTCTAGTCAGGGGTATTTGATAAAATGCACTGGTTAAATCGGTGGCTATTATGTATTTCCACGGTGCTTATTGCACGTAATGTGGAATCAACATCTGGCATTACCGAGGGTTGCGGCTTGCTGTACCTGCCGACATCTGCAAATGCTGTGACGAGACGGAATCCGCCTTTCGACTTCTTCACAAGAAACGATGGATCCTCAGGGCGCTTGAACACGCCAAGCTCCTCAAGTTGATCAAACTTTTCCTGGAGTTCCTCGAGCTTTCCACGAGCATACTGGGGAAGGCGACCCTTTCGTTGTGGGGGTTCGACTGGCCCCATGTTAACCTTGGCCTTGAATGGACCCACAGCACCATTATAGCCCTTAATAGCAGGGTCAAATTTGGCTCGTTCTTCCTGTGTGAGAAGATTATCAGGATCGATCTGTACAGCTGACGAATACTTAGCTTTGGTCGGAACATTGGTTTTGGTTGGTAAATTGGGTTTGGGACTTGCTGTTGGAGTTTCTTTAGGTTCAAAGACAGGACTCGCAAGCCCATAGTGTTCATTACGTTTTAATGTTAGAGGCTCGTTGGACAGGTTAGGGATCCTTATTACACGTGCAACGCTCGAGATGACATTTGGTTGGAGCCATACCTGGGACGACTTGGATCCTCGAAGGCTTGGGGCGTCACTACGGGGCTCAATCGCATACTCAGAATCAGGTTGTGCATCGTCTGGTAGTTGTACCTCCAGGAACTCTCCAGGCCAGATGGTTGTCGAAAGGCTTGGAGCACGCAATACTAGTGCGAGACGTGCGGCTGTGCTAGAACATGTTGGGGTGGAGGATCCATACTTGTATACCGTCCCATCACCGAGGATAACTTCTCGCTTGGCGGGTCGTACTGCAATATCGTTTATCTCCGTAAAAGGGGTACCAGCAAGTATTTCAAAGTCCAGGTTTTCGACAACGAGGCCCTCAAACTTGAACTCTTTGTTATCGCGGGTAAAGGAAATGCGTGTCTCACCGACTACTTGAAGTTGTGACGAACCATCAGCTTGGTGGACAGACTGGGAGCTAGACATGATATAAGACCCAAGACGCTTAACCGTTGAGTGACGAATCATATTCCCAGTTGCACCACTGTCAACGGTAACACGGACAACGTGGTGGTCGCGAAATACATCCATATACGGGGACTGTCGGGTCTGAACTCGGTAAACTACGGTTCCAGGATCAGGTTGCTCATCATCAGCGTTGTTAGAGCCTGCATCTAGGTTGGCATCTACTTCTGACTCTGAATCGAAGATACTTGCAATCTGTCTAGCTTTAGTGATGTATCGTCTATCGTTTTCGGGAAGATAGCTACACATGCTCAGAAAGTGACTTGTTTCTGCACGACCAGCTTGTTTACACAGCGGACAAACTTTGTCTTGGCGAGGTTTTTTAGGGATTCCTCGATATGACCTCTTGTTACTCGAAGCAGGGCTGCGGTATTCAGTAGCAATAGCTGTGCGAAGGATCTTGGCTTCGTCAGACACATGAATTTCATCCAAAAGGGAACTAAGAGCTTGCGAAATCTCTGGTTTAATTGATGTCAGGGTGCGAGCTCTCAGCTCTGTACCATATTATTTTCTGCTTCACAAGTCTGGGTAAGCTCGGACGGATGAGCTTCAACCATGTGAGGACCACTAGGTTTTCCAGGGTAGGAGTGAGCTCCTCGTCCTCTGTCATCGCTTCGCCATGGTGGGTAAGACTGTTCGTTCGCAGCAAAGAGTCTTCCACGAAGGCCATTAGTCGTTGGTATAAGTCTTCAGGGCGTTCGTTTGCTTCAAGATGTATATCCGAAAAGTTAATGAAATGAGCACCTGTGACTTGAAAGCCGAAATGTTGTCTAATGGTTTGCCAAATAAACTCGAGAGACGTCGAGTTTTTCACCAGAGTATTCCTTGAAATGATGGGACAGTAGTTGGCGATTTGTCCTAACATCAGCTCTTTTTGCTGTGCAGTAAGACGCCTAGGAGCTGGTACTCCTTCGCCATCATCCTCAAATCCTCTGAGCAGCTGAGCTATAGTCTTTTTTAACCATGTAGCTCCATCGGCCAGATATAGAGCGAAATTATTGTCTAAAGATAAAGTATATAACAAATTCTGTTTCCAATTTTCAAAGCTGTTTATGGTTTCAACTTTCGAAAGACACCACTGCTTCGGGGCACGATGAGTCGATGCCATAGTTTACAAAGACTGAACAATTATAGAACGCGTTATCACAGTACAATTCTAGACTGTTTTGGCTTTAGTTTTGCCGCTTTCGCGTGGCTGTCGGCGAAAATAATGGCTTGGGTTAGACCAACCGCTGCCATCACGCCAGTTTAAGCTAACTTCAAACCAAGACACGTTCAATGTAAAGCAAATCGCTAACTTTTTAATAATCAAGACTACCAATTCAATATGGCCGCCTCGATGATAACAAACCTAATAATAGAGACCTTAAGATTGACGTATTTTTACGAATACCTCAAACCGCTAGCGATCACGTGACTAGACTCCCGCGGTCGAATTTGCGGTAAATTTTCAGGTTTTCAACGTGTGGAAATTGTTTTCGCGTATGAATAATCCCTCAGGATATTTTTCGAAAATATCAACCTATATTTTAGTTTTACTAGAATAAATGTTTAAAACATAATCTTAGCTTCATATTGCACTTATTTTGAAACAAATAACAATAAACTAAGCTTGGGAAAAACTATAAAGCACAGCTTTCAAGACAAGATGGCAGAGTTATACTCAAAGACATCTCAGAGTTTGTACTTCAATCTTAATCTCCTCAAAATTTATTACCTCTGACGTCTAACCTCAAACTGCAGTTTGAGGTTTGAAGTAAAAATTTTAAACCTCAATCTTAAAGTCTCTATTATATCTACATGACGTACATACATATTATTAACATAACTACATCGTACCGCTGATCGGTACTGGCGCAAAGTTAAAAACATTGCACTAAAAATGTATTGATACTGGATAGCTCTATCGGTTCCAAACTGTTCTTCCTAGACGTTCACCATGGTGGTCAAATATTACTACACGAAAAAACTTGTATATAAACCATAAGAATTCCTGCGGTGTTTGGTAGAGTCAAACTGGAAGCATTCTTATCACATGCGACTAAAAAACACTTTAACACAAGAAATACTTGTTCGTCTGTAAAGGGTTAAACGTCTAACATTGTCTAACACTTCGGCTTTTAAGCTATTGCTCTTTGTCAACACAACAGATACAGATAAGCAGGCACAATTCACCGGCTGACGAAAATTCTTCGCTCGAAACGCCGAAGTGTTTCTAATCTTTTTCAGGAAGTTTAGAACTTTAGGCACAAACTACAGTACCATATCTAATAAGGATGGTTTCCTCACCGGTTTAAGGCAAGGTCTAACATGCCCAAACCTGAACCAAAATGAAGTTAACAAAATTAAACATTGAAAGCTACAACACATTGAGCAAAAACTCACCCTGTTAGGGCTATCACGGCGGTTAACAAAGCTAAGGAGAGAAAAATCAACATGCATTTCATGATACTATACCGCGAAACAATTAAGCCTAAAGTCATGAGAACAAACTCAATACGACAATAATAGATTCTCGAACGTACGTTTGATCGCTCGAAATTGGATTAAAAGACCTACATCACGGCTCGGAAATGTAAAAAGCGTAAAACAATATTTACGTTGAACAAAAATAGCGTGGGATAACGCCAACAACGAAAGCTAAAGAAAAAGAAAATTCAGAATGGAACAGTTTAGACACAAAGCAACTTACACCTCACTATAATTAGTTTATGCACATATGAATGTTTCGCTTGATTCTCGTCATATATTTGTAATCTATGTTTGTAAGGTTAGTAATTTTAGTTATGTATGTTTGGTAATGCAAGCGCAAAGAGACAATGTCAGTGGACAATGCAAGGTGGAGCTTCCGGGCGACGCTTTGTATTCTGTATTCATAGAACTTGCCTATAGCAGACAGATTGCCAGGCAGTTAAAAGAGCTAAATCTATGTCAATAAATGTATTTAAAGAAACGTGCGTCGTTGTGCCTTACTGAGTGAGAAGTGTTTTATCGATAGTATACAGTCCCCACGAAGCACAACTGTCTTGCTGTGTAGAGGGAGACAGAAAAGTGCAACAATTCTAAACATTAAATTTGTTAAATTTTTCACGAATTTTTGCAAACTGGTTATATTATGATGAGTCAATGAGAGTTGCATCTCTCGCTCGCGTATGATCGCCAACTCTCGCCAACTCTCATCAACATTCATCAACTTTGAACTGGTTCAAATTTTGATGAGAGTTGCCATGAGGACCATGAGAGTTTCCCTCGTTTGACCGATACGCGTGGTAATATCCAGTCAAATCTCATGAGCATGAGCAAAACACAAAGGCAGTCCTCGCAATTTTGATAAATCTCCGGCGGCAAAAAATTGCCGCCGATATTTCGAAGTTCGGCGGCAATTTTTTTGTCTCTATAAAATGACACTGATCATGATCTTTTATAGTATTCTCTTGACTCTACTGATTAAAAGTGTTTGATATTCGAAGAAACGTTGTTTCACACACAATAACATTGAGACCAGCTATCAATCTTTTAGTTTTAAATTTGTTACACTACGAACGTAGATAGATAGATAGTTTAATTTCCAAATACTTTGCAGCTCGAAAGCTGAATTAGTATAGGTAATAGTATGGTTTCGAGTGCAATTTGGAAAAAACATGCACGAGTGAGTTTTTCAAAGACGATCAAAATTTGGCGTCTTTGAAAACTCACGAGTGTTTGTTTTTCCAAATTTCACGAGAAACCATACTATTACTTATTAATAATATACATGAAAAAATTACACGCTTTCATAAAACTTGTGCACTCACCTACGCCGTTTAAGCATTGTTTTCGTTGCTTGTTAGCAAACTTTAAGTTTCTCCTTGAACTTAAATTGTTGTATTCACGTACGATTTTCCATTGCAAGTGTAGAAAAAGTCGTCAAAAAGTGAAAATTTACATTGCTAATATCCGCCGCCATGTTGATTTTTCTTGCCTCGTTTCCAGGCTCTGCTCTTGTTTTGTTAATTTGCACTGCTGTAATTGCACACCAGTGAGCTCTATATATATATATCTGGAGTGAGAACTTATGTCCAAAAAGTGAAGCCAAAGATGGCGGAAATTGACGTCCAGTGCCAATCCCTTTCTATTGTTTTCGACCGCGCGGTTTGCACAAGCCGGCAAGGAGTGTGCCGAAATTTTGTGTTTTTACTCCGATGTAAACAATAACATCATGATTTTATGAACTAATAACTTGATTAGCGATGCGATCTGTTAGTATAAACTGGAATTAGCTAGAAAAATGGTATGAAAACTGTTTATGACCTTCATGAGTTTGGACGTCAATTGCCGCCATCTTTGGCTTCACTTGGCCTATTGGCCGAACATTAGAAGTTCTTACTCCAGATATATATGGAGCTCACTGTTGCACACATGTGCAATTACAAAAATTATTATTCATTGTACTGTGTTATCGTTTTCTTATTGGCTAAAAACTTGCGAATTATTATCGATATCTGCCGGTGCCCGCGCTATTTTTCAGCGGAAACAGTAATCTGCAGAGATAATTGGACGGCGCCCGGAATATTCCAGCGGTATATCGCATAAAATTACAAATAAGCGGGAAATTTTGAAGTTTGTTTTGTCTTCAAGTTTTAATATTTACAATGGCTAGTGCTCGTTACGCAACGTTTTCAAACGAAGAAATTGAGAAAATAGTAGAAAACAAAGACTCGGCAAACACAAAAAAGGCACAAAAGTGGCAAGAGAGGTATTTTTGAAATATTCTCATATTTCTTCTGTATTGATATTTATGAACAATAATAAAATCTTTGTTTTCAATATTTGCTTGTTCTATTCGTCAATGCATCTTACAAAATGAATAATAAAACAATTATTGAATTCGGCTTACGCAGGATATCGATAATTATTCAGACCTCGGTCAACGTTATCCGCCTCAGCTTCGCTTCGGCAGATAACGTTGACCTTGGTCTGAATAATAATCGATATCCTGCTCCGCCTCATCCAATAATTGTTAATAATTGCACTGCTCTTAGCCAATCAGAATTGAGTAATTTTTTCATCTATATTATTATGAACGTTAGAACAACGTCGTGTTCCGGCAGGTGAGGGTAAAAAATGAGTCCTAAAACTAAAAGTAAACATTACTTATAAGCAGAATAATAAGATAATTATTTTCTGTGAAGTGAACTACAAATAATTAAAATCATAATCATATGTTCATACTTGGAAGAAGTAATCGAATTGAGAAGGCAGTGAAGCATCATCAGTGACACAAAAATTCGTCGGTGGCAAAAAATTGCCGCCGATAATTTAGTCTTCGGCGGCAATTGCCTTTTGCCGCCGAAAATTGCGAGGACTGCAAAGGAAATCACCACCGTATTGTTGTCTTGATACCAGGGTAATAAACGTCCATAAATTTACTCGACTTTCGCGATGAACTTCCAGGGCCTTTTTTAACTAATGTACTGGAGGGGCCAAAGCCCCCCCAGCCCCCATGTTGCCCCCCCCAGTAAGCTATTTTGCCCCCCCCCCCAGTGAAGGTCCCTTTTGTCCAAAAGTATAAGCAAAAAGGGAGGAAAACTGAGTTTAGAGGACAGTTATGGTATTATCACAACAAAACTGGCTCCGTTTAGATGGGATATATAAAAAATTGTCTCTGAAAATGCAGGAAATCAAGACACAGAGACTCAAGAATACAAAAATTTCCTCCATACCTGTAATACACCACCTACTTGTTACGTCCCCTTTCGATGATGGCCCCCCCACTAACGATTTCTTAAAAAAGGCCCTGTGAACTTCCCTTTAATTTACTGGTTCGTTTGAGAAGTTATCTCGTACATTTGAAGTCGTTTATTATAGTGATTTAAAAATACCTCAAAATACGTTAAAACAACTCGGCTATCGCTTCGTTTTCCAACACACTTTCCGTGTTTCAAAACACTATAACATAAAGTCCTTTTCGTGAATGATATATTATATAAATTTAGCATAAAATATGCTTAAGGAAAATGTTTTTTGTAACTTGAAGCACATTAATCGCGCGAAAACAGATTGTTCTTGCATATATTCAAATCACACTGCAGTTCTATTGCGGCTATATGTAAAACACAAATGGATGTTTGAACAGCTGAATACTTTGATATGCATATTTTAAAGACCATGTAAAGTCCGTTCTGCGCATGTGCTATGGCGGGTCCCGCGATGTAAACAATGCCCAAATTTCGCGTTGTTTCGACTAAAATTCTACATCTTCTAAATCAGAAACTCGAATCTGTATTTATTTAAAGCATAGCGAACCAGAACACATCACAATTTTTTAAATATAACATGTTTAAAATGTAAACAAACGGACGTTGCCGGTTTGTTTACATCGGGACTTTACATCACCTTTAAATCTTCCAGTCTCAGCTACATGTTATGATTCAACTGCAATTTTATCCCGACGTAGAACGCGTCATTTGGATGCGCAGTCGACGGTATGAACAGGCTTACATAAACACGTGTAATCTAGCTGAGAACTGTATAATTCGATATATTTTATCTAAAAACTATTTGTGTGGTAAAATTTTGGTAAAATCCTGTGAAATCGCGATATCCCCCCGCAAAAAGTATTGTGTACTGTTATTATCAACCTCATTAAGACTATATTTATAATTAACCATCATGCCTAGCGAGCTTAAAGCTCCTTTTCTGCTTACGTCAGCTTTCCAGTTCAGTCTCCAGAGAATGGCGCCATTTCGAAGGTGGAAATTAGCTGGAAATAAAATGGAGACAAACTCACAATTTATAGCTTACGTGCTTCCAGTTTTACGCTATCAAACCATACTTTCAATGTACTTTCGTGAAGCTTCCAAACCAGCCCTCTCTATTAACTATGATCAAACACTACAGGTTTTCTCCTGCTACTCCGATTTCCTCCTGTAGTAACACTGGATCAATAAGAGTCATCCCTTACTGGATCTCTAGGGAGAACAGTTTAGAACTGATAGAGCTATCCAGTATAAAGAAAGTTAGTTTAGTTTAGGTTTCCTCCTGTAGCAACACTGGATCAATAAGAGATGACCCTTACTGGATCTCTAGAGAGAACAGTTTAGAACTGATAGAACTATCCAGTATAAATAAAGTTAGTTTAGTTTAGGTTTCCTCTTGTAATAACACTGGATCAATAAGGGATGGCCCTTACTTGATCTCTAGGGAAAGCAGTTTAGAACTGATAGAGCTATCCAGTACAAATAAAGTTAGTTTAGTTTAGGTTTCCTCCTGTAGTAACACTGGATCAATAAGAGATGATCCTTACTGGATCTCTAGGGAGAGCAGCAGCAGCTTAGAACTGATAGAGCTATCCAGTACAAATAAAGTTAGTTTAGTTTAGGTTTCCTCCTGTAGCAACACTGAATCAATAAGAGATGACCCTTACTGAACCTCTAGGGAGAACAGTTTAGAACTGATAGAGCTATCCAGTATAAATAAAGTTAGTTTAGTTTAGATTTCCTCCTGTAGAAACACTGGATCAATAAGAGATGACCCTTACTGAACCTCTAGGGAGAACAGTTTAGAACTGATAGAGCTATCCAGTATAAATAAAGTTAGTTTAGTTTAGATTTCCTCCTGTAGTAACACTGGATAAATAAGAGATGACCCTTACTGAACCTCTAGGGAGAACAGTTTAGAACTAATAGAGCTATCCAGTATAAATAAAGTTAGTTTAGTTTAGGTTTCCTCCTGTAGCAACACTGGATCAATAAGAGATGACCCTTACTGAACCTCTAGGGACAACAGTTTAGAACTGATAGACCTATCCAGTATAAATAGAGTTTGTTAAATTTAAGTTTCCTCCTAAGGGATCACTATTACTGGAGCTTTAGGGAAACAGTTTAGAACTGATAGAGCTATCCAGTATAAATAAAGTTAGTTTAGTTTAGGTTTCCTCCTGTAGTAACACTGGAGCAATAAAGAGATGTTTCTTACTGGACCTCTAGGAAGAACAGTTTAGAACTGATAGAGCCGTCCAGTATAAATAAAGTCAGTTTAGTTTAGGTTTCCTCCAGTAGTAACACTGGACCAATAAGAGATGATCCTTACTGGACCTCTAGGAAGAACAGTTTAGAATTGATAGAGCTATTCAGTATAAATAAAGTCAGTTTACTTTAGGTTTCCTCCTGTAGTAACACTGGACCAATAAGAGATGATCCTTACTGGACCTCTAGGAAGAACAGTTTAGAACTGATAGAGCTATTCAGTATAAATAAAGTCAGTTTAGTTTAGGTTTCCTCCTGTAGTAACACTGGACCAATAAGAGATGATCCATACTGGACCTCTAGGAAGAACAGTTTAGAACTAATAGAGCTATTCAGTATAAATAAAGTCAGTTTAGTTTAGGTTTCCTCCTGTAGTAAGACTGGAAGAAAAATATATGTCCCTTAGTGGATGTCTATAGGGAGAACAGCTTAGAACTAAAGATAGAACTATGACGAACTTGTATAAGAGTTTCTTACCTACAGGTTCGTAAGCAAACCCTCGTTTCTTTTCATTGTAAAGATAACTAAATAGAAAAGAAACAGAGTACAATATACTGGGTGTATAAAAAAAACGGAGTCCTCACTTCAAATGTAAATTGTAAAAAGACTACTAGAGTAAAATGTTCATGTTTATATTCATTTTAAAGCGTAGCCATTCAGCTTTCTAACGGTAGGTTTCGTTTCAAATTTGAACGATTGGTTTGCGAATAATAATATTTTAAGTGACTGTGATTGGAGAATCTAAAATTTGAGATGCGATAATAATTGATACTAATATATTTTTATCAACAAAGCAATAAAATTGAACATTTTTGCAATGAATCATCTTAAAAATTGAACATTTTTGCAATGAATAAATATCAAACAACTACGGTTTTCCATGCACTACTTTTTTTAGTTCATTTACAAAGTTTACATGCTTTAAAGGTGGTTTAAAGGTGGTTTAAACCATAGTTTAAGCATGAACTAACTTGCCAATTTCTGTTTACATTGCCGTGCGATCGACGGCGTTTGTGTCGATGATGGACTGGATTTAGGAGTATCAATAAATAAAACTATCAAACATCTTGTAAAAAGTTGTTAAATTATTCTTCATCATTTTTCTCGTGTGGCAAGGAAAATATTGAAGTTCAAACAACAAAATTCAAGAATTTGACACACGACCATGGAATAACATTGGTAAAATTGCATAATTATGCGGCATCTAAAACTGATAGGTTCTACAAAATTTCTTCTTGTTCAGTTATTACTTGCACTAAGGACACTATTGACGACTTGTTCGAACGAGAAAAGAAATGGCTTTAAAATAAGACGTAAATCACGTTATATGGTCCAGTATTCCGAAAATTATTAAGTATAAAAGATGGACTCCGTTTTTTTATACACCTGTTAGCTGGGCTTCAATAATAAGCGGGACAGTGCAGCATATGGTGCCAATGGTGGTCAACTCTAAAAGGAAAGACAGTTATCAGAGTGATTGAATTGTTCACTGTATGTATTCACCTTGTGTTGGGTGGCAAATACATGCAATGGAAACATAAGTGTCATTTGTAGTTGACCACCATGGGTAGCACCATATACATAAAAGGCAATCGAATATACCTAGCACATATTTCCATCAATGGTGGTCTCAGAACTTCACATATTTCCTTGTTTCTTAACCAAGAAGGAGTGCTTATGAGTTTCTGGAAAATAATAAAGATATACTCTATGTTTAACGGCAAACTTGGTAAGGATTATTGATTAAAGAGGGTTTTAAACAATCTAAGAAAAGTATACCTTGAAATTCAAGTTATAAGGTTTCTTTAAACAGTTTTCAAGAATTTTTCTTTCTTCAATATTAATGCTCTCGTGATCTAAAACGATTTTACAAGACTTTTAATTAAGTCTGTCCTGTGTTCTCTCCCAGTTGACTCAGCTGATGAATGAGTACCAACTTCTGTTAAAACACTGAATGACTTGATGTACTTCAAAACTCATGTAAGTAGAGTTAAGTCTCTCCTGTATTCCCTCTCAGTTGACTCAGCTGATGAACGAGTACCAGCCTCTGCTGGGGGCTAAATCACTGGACGATTTGATGTGCTTCAAAACTCATGTAAGTAGAGTTAAGTTTCTCCTGTATTCCCTCTCAGTTGACTCGGCTGATGAGTGAGTACCAGCTTCGGCTGGGAACTAAAACACTGAATGACTTGATGTATACTTCAAAACTCACGTAAGTAAAGTTAAGTCTCTGTTTTTACTCACCCATTATTCTAGCAATGACAGATGACTCACAAGTTTCCATTAACTTATATTCTAACCATTTATAAAAGCCAGGAATAGGAGAGAGCGTCACGAAAGTTTGAATGTTCGGAAGGTCGTGTTTTAACTGGTTAACAGCTTCCTTTATCAACGAGTTACCCAAATCAATTTCTGCCAAGCCTAAAGAATTTTGAAATAAAGAAAACATAAACTAAACTATACTTGACTTATACTGGATAGATGTATCAGATCTACACTATCCTCTATTAGTATAAACCTACTAGTAGGCTATTACAAATCCAGCGTTCTGATTGGCTGCTCTACTAGAGGGTCACCGTGCATTAGCCTACTATTAGCGTAGAGCGAGAGAAAAACTTGTGAATCACTTGGTTTTTTTTAGAAAAAACTTCACAGTTTTGAACTTGAAATTGACTGGCGAATTTATGAACATGGACGATTTTTGTTTATATTTCGAGCAAAATCATTGAAAACACAATCTCTTGAAGTTATTTAACTATATTTTCTTGGCCTTTAAAGCATTTTCTTGATTTAAGAATGTTTTCATATATTTAGTTATAAAATTTCAAGATTTTTTCCGTATTAATGTTATATTTTATGTTCTTCGAGATTTCCCGCCATATTGTTTACAGATAAAAATGCTCATGAATGCTATTAAATTTCGCTAAAAACTTTCCTATTTTATTCCTTCAGCTTGAAATATACTAGTAGGTTTATACTAACACAATTAGACAACTCCGTCTCGTTGTCTAATTGTTAATTGGCCCAGTATTACTACAGTTATTACTAAACTATAACTTTATTTATACTGGATACCTCTATCAGTTCTGAACTGCTTTCCCTAATGGTCGAGTGAGGGGTATCTTTTATCGGTTCAGTGTTACTACAGGAAGAAACCTAAACTAAACTAACTGTATTCATATACTGGATAGCTCTATCAGTTCTAAACTGTTCTCTCTATAGAGGTGAAGTTAGGGCCATCCCTTGTCGATCCTGTGTTACCCTGAGAAAACCTGTGGTGTTTGGTAGGGTCAAACTGGAAGCACTCTTCTCTCGTGTGATTAAGCTGAAATTATAATCAGACAACTGCATATTACAGGAATCAAACAGCAGTCACAGAGGTGAAAGACACAACCACTGTGCCATCAACAAACGGAAACCGTTAATATCTGTGGATGTCATAAAGCAATCCTTGCATTTTCAAACGTAAGTCCTGGTAAAGGAAAGAATAGTTTATACCTTTTTGTGTTGATGACACGGAGTAAAATACCGCAGTATTTTTCTTTTCAATATCTCGTTCATCGCTGGGAATTTCTTCAGTTAATATTTTCTAAAAACAGTTAAATAACTGTTCTTACTAGAGGTTCAGTAAGGATCATCCTTCATTGGTTCAGTGTTACTACAGGAGGAAATCGTAAGCCACCTAGATGAGCGTCTTCGCTCTCGGGGAAAATAAGAAATCGTAAACTAAAAATCGTAAACTATCTTTACTCGACAGCTCTATTAGTTCTGTCATAACTGTTTTCCCAAGAGGTCTGGTAGGACAGAAGAACACCTAAATTAAAATTAACTTAGCTATATTTATACTGGATAGCCCTATCAGTTCTAAACTGTTGTTCCTAGAGGTCCAGTAAGGGCCATCCTTTATTGATCCAGTGTTACTACAAGAGGCAACTTAAACTCAGCTAACTATATATTTTTGCTGGATACTGTAGCTCTATCGTTTCTAAACTGTTCTCACTAGAAGTTCAAGTAAGCCCTTCCTTATTGTTCCATTATTACAACAGGAGGAAACCTAAACTAACTTTATTTACACTGGATAGCTCTATCAGTTCTAAACTGTTCTCCCTAGAGGTCCAGTAAGGACCACCCCTTATTGATCCAGTGTTACTACAGGAGGAAACCTAAACTAAACTAACTTTATTTATACTGGATAGCTCTATCAGTTCTAAACTGTTCTTCCTAGAGGTCCAGTAAGGACCATCCCTTATTGATCCAGTGTTACTATACAGGAGGAAACCTAAAATAAACTAACTTTATTTATACTGGATAGCTCTATCAGTTCTAAACTGCTCTCCCTAGAGGTAAAGTAAGAGTCATCCCTTATTGATCCATTGCTAGTTGCTACTACACTCTACAGGAGGAAACTTAAACTTAACCAACTTTAGTTACATTGGATAGCTCTATCAGTTCGGTCTAATCAGTTCTCACTGTAGACCCAATAAGAGTCATTATTATATGGCAAGCGCTAGTTTCCGGAAAATCACGTAATGCTCCGTGGGGCTTTACGAAATTTTTAATGCCCTACAACAAAAACAAACCATATAATAAACTTCTAATTTTACTACTTACGGTTGTGCCATATAATAAACTACTTGTTAACCTCAAAAGTTCGGTCTTTACGGTAAAATATTAAACCTCGGTCTTGCCGTATTGGCAAGTAGTTATAGAAATAAGTAGTTATTCCATGATGGTCCAGTGTCACAACAAGAAGGAATCAAAAGAAAATTACTCTAACTTTATTTATACTGGATAGCTCTACAATCTACGGTGTTTGTCAAACAGAAAGCACATATGCGAGGTAAAATAGCAGCTTGAACGAATGCAGGCTAACACTGCCCGCAGAAAATAAGCAGAATATAGATACCTGTATACTTGCTGGGATCTCATCTCTGAGTGCAATATGTAGCACACACACGGGCTCTCTAGGCATGCTGGGATGCATGAAGACATAACATCGTCGATACGGTCCAATCCGTTTCTTAATGTCCATCCAGTTACGTACTTGGTGCACCGCCTCGTAGTTTGCTAGCTGTGATGGAGTTTGAAATAGAAATAACGTTATAAACACGTCACAAAAATAAATATACAGGAATTTAAAAAAAATGTCGAACCATACTTTTATAAGTCTTTTGCACCAAACTGCCGGCCTTGCAGTGTAGTTATACTAAATACAGCGCAGTCATGCATACACTGCCATCAGTCCCCAATTATTGGACGTACACAAATGAACTGACAGGTAGCTCTTGGCAATTGGACTCTGTAGCCTGGGGCGTAACTTGGATCTAAACATTACGGGGGTTCGATTTGCCCGACGAAAGGGCGTGGTCTGGACACAACGTAATGGGGCCGTCAAAACCAAAACGGTTTATTGGGGCCCTCAAGCCGCTATGGGGGATGCACAGGTATCGAGTGCTGAAGGCACGAGGCCACTAGGGGGGTATGTGGGCATGCTCCCCAAGAAAAGTTTGAAATGTAGAGTCTCTGAAACGCCATTTTATGCACTTTGGGGGAAGATTTTACAGAATTCTGATAGGTCAGAAAACGTTGTATTTTAGATAAGCATTTTTTTTTCAATTGCCCAAACTGGTCTACACGGTAGAAGTGTAGTCGAGTTCAGACAAACTACGAGAGCTCAATGAGCTTACTGTACCTTTTCTGTGATGTCACAAGGTGATTGCCAAGTCATACGTTGCATGTTAAGAAAGCCGACAGAGAACCACATGGATAAAAGATGTCTGATATTGTGATTCACTGCATTTAATTCATCTATTGCACAATCAAGATCACGATCTGAGAGAATTTCCTGCAAGGAGCAAGCGAACGGTACTATTACGAAATAACTTGGGAAGGACGGGTGGCAGATGCAATTAGCGCGCTGCCCACTGATCTGAAAACAAGGACTGGATAGTGCATCTGCTGTGCGTAAATGAAGCCAAAGGCAGCCTTATTAAAGAGGTTCTAAAAGTTTCTAGTTGTTGTTGGGAAAGGACACGTATTTCTAGATAAGAATTGATCATCAGTGGCCTCTCTTTCTTCCTAAATCTGCCGGTGAATAACTAATGAGGTCACACCAATATGGCCGCCATAAGCCTCATTATGAGGTATTTAAAACGTTCTAAAACTCATTAGAAGAGATGTTGGAACCTATATTTCTCAAGTTACATAGGAAGAGATATTTCCTTCATAGTATAACGAATTTAAACAGCTGACGATTTGACTAGAAAGAATTTGACAGATTTAAAAATCTGATCTTATTAAAAATATTCTGGCTTCAAAATTGGCTCATTGAATTCAATAGAATGCTCTATCCAGTTCTATATATAAGATAGCGAACTCTAAGGGGACTGGAAAGATAACTTGGCCGCCATCTTTGAAGGCCGCCATGTACGTACGGAGCAGAAAAAAACACCACTTGCAAAACATGGATTTACCCACGTTCTACAGCAGTTACAGCAATGACTAAAAGCTGAAAATAGACTTCAGTACTTGAACCTTAGTACAAAACAAGTTTTGGGACCGTGAAAATGTTTTAAAGTAGCTTTTTCGAAGTTAAACGGAGCTAAGTTTGGTTCGGAACGTTCATACATTTGTCATTTTTTTCGTATACAAAACTGTTACCCCTCGAATATTTGCTGTAAGTGAGTGTAGAACAGCGAGAACTATCCAGAAAACCAGGAACAGTTTTTTTAAAGTGAAGCCTTCGGATAAAAAAATGACTTTTCTTGATCATATTCGCTCAAAACTGACAAACTTTTGACGGAATTTTCCACTCTCGTAAACTCTCCCTAGTCTTTTTGAAAGTGCATGTTCTCCGCGCGGTTCCCGCTCTTAGCTTCAAATTGGCTTCATCCAATAACAAGACTTGATCATTGGAGTTAGCGTTCCAGTTTATGTAGAGTTAACTGATATAGTGTCAATGTTCCCTGTCGTTCCCCACTTACCAATAGATCTTTTCTCAGGTCAACTATAAACTTTACTCCGCCCTCCTGACGACCGATGTAAGTTAATAAAACTATGTAAGGTGGTTCCAGGGAATGCTGGAGTTCCTCTTCAAGCTTCAGTTGCGAGTTCAGTCCACGTTCCTAGAGTTCAAAGATGTTCAGAGAATTTTAAAGCAGATAATATTCGGCTCGTCCAGTCACGCGAGAATATGACGTCATGCTTAATAATCCGCCATTTTCGGTCGCATTATCGTGGATTTCATCGTGTCGTTTTCGTTTATATCTTGCGAAATACAAGAGTTATAAAACAAGCTATATCTCGCTAGAATCCTTGAACAACGAGGAGTATTTTGGTGTAGTTTGTTGTTTTAGTATGTCTAGAAATCTATTATAGTTTATTATAATATATAACATTTATAGTACGCTCGTGCTGATTGGTCGAGAAGCGTGTTTCTATAACTGTATAGAAACACGGAAATTTTCCCGCCAAAATTTACAATCATAAAAAAACAAATTTAATGCGAATTATAAAACTTGGAATACTATTTAAAAACAATTTTAATGCTTTTACCCATTTTTGACTGTTAATTTTCAAACAGAGCTGTTTTCTTGCAGCGAAATTGACGAGCAAAGGTCAGCATGCGTACGTAATGAGAATTTGTAAATTAATCGAGTTTAAAAAATGTATTTTGAGTTATATTATAAAAGAAATATAATTTTTTCCTGTGTTTATATACACTTATAGAAACACTTGTGGGAGTTTGGAAGAACTCGAAATAACGTGGAAAAACTCGCCCTACGGGCACGTTTTCCCACTGATTATTTCTCGTTCTCCCAAACTCCCACGCGTGTTTCTATAAGTGTACAGAAACAATGAAAATGTTTTCTATTTCTTAAATATCACACGTTATGGCGTCAAATCGTGTGATATGATGTTACAACTCCATAAATGGCAGACAATGAGTTGATATGACCATTTCACAGTTGCAGGCTGTTAGCTAATAAAAATCATGAATTTAACCATTGGCTTGCAATGCACCCAGATGCGCCCTACTTTAGTATTTTACTCTGTCTAACGCCAGACGATTTTACTCGTCAGTGGTAGGGTACTGCCAGTTAATGAGTTAACAAAACTATCTGCTAGTGTCACTTGTTAATCCATTAGCTTGCAATGCGACCAGATGCGCCCTACTTTAGTATTTTACTCTGTCTAATGCCAGACGATTACACTCGTCAGTGGTAGGATATTGTCAGTTAATGGGTTAACAAAACTATCTGCCAGTGTCACTTGTTAACCCATTTGCTTGCAATGCGCCCAGATGCGCCCTACTTTAGTATTTTACTCTGTCTAACGCCAGACGATTTTACTCGTCAGTGGTAGGGTACTGCCAGTTAATGGGTTAACAAAACTATCTGCCAGTGTCACTTGTTAACCCATTAGCTCGCAATGCCCCAGATACGCCCTACTTTAGTATTTTACTCTGTCTAAAGCCAGATGATTTTACTCGTCAGTGGTAGGGTATTGCCAGTTAATGGATTAAATATATAGTAATCACTTTATTAATAAATCACTTTATAAAATATCTCTTTATATTCAATGCCAAAAACCGGAACTAAAATGAAACTACTCTAAATCCGGTAATTTAATACCGAGAAAAATTCATGGAATTTCAAAATCACATGATTGTCGTATGACATGCACTGACCATAGACACTGACACGCATAAGACGGAACTGAACGTTTGACATGTAACACGAAGTATATATATAATTATTGATTTTACTTAAAATGTTTCTTTGCCTCTACTCCGAGTTTCATGCATTAAGTACTGCGATCATCAGGAGACATTTTGTCTGATTTGATCTTATGAATAGATTCTATTACTATATCGAGCCACCTTAAGCGCAGCGGTGTGAAGCCACCTTAATTATGGCGAGCCACCTTAAGCGCAGCGGTGTGAAGCCACCTTAATTATGGCGAGCCACCTTAAGCGCAGCTCCTTAGTGTGAGCTCCAAAATTCCTCATATTTCCCCAAAATTCCTTAAATGACTTGTTTATCCTTGTAAGTACCCTATAAGGCCAGAGATCAGCCGTAATCCTGGTTTTATTGTTTTAGTCCTTTACAAAAAGCACCTTTCTCCATAATAAATTCCTTCCTCCTATTTTTAATACATTTGTTATTGCAGTAAATCAAGTTCATAGTTATGATACTCGATCTTCTGCAAAACAGTTCTATTATCTTCCAAAAGTGAGAACAAATTATGGTCTCTTTAACATTCGATTTAAGGGACCAAAAGTATGGGAATCAATTCAGGACAATATTAAAAACCTAGCTTCAATAAATCAATTTAAAAAGAATCTACAAATGGAGCTTCTCAGTAAATATTAGATTATTTGTGTGCTAATAATTTATGTAACTTTATATACAATTGTGTGTAAATATGTATGATTTATGTATATACCTAATGTATGGTTCCAGATCTCTTGTGGCTTCCTGGTATTTTTAGCTTAATAGTTATTTCAGGAAGTCACCTGTGACCCTTTAATATATTGCAAATATTAAGGTATAATAATTTAGGTAAAAACTTTATGGGTAAATAAACATCTTGTTCTTGTTCTTGCCCTTAATAAGCGACAGACGACAGTAAATATTAATTATTAAATATGATGTTTCTGGTGTTACTCTGAGTGTGTTATCCACACCGGGCAGGCTGAAAAATTTGCCTGACAACGGTGGGAATCGAACCTCGACTTTTGGGATACTAGTCCAATTAACATACTTGTTATCAAAAAGTCGTAAACAACCTAATTAAAAGTGAAAACAGAATTTTGTAAGTTTACGCGACATGGCCAATTGTTACTAAAATGCATATAAGAATCAAAGGATACTCGTTTTTCTGACAATATGAATATTTTGAAGACCTTGGTCGAAATCTTAAAAAATCCTTAGGAAAATCCTTAAAAATGGAATTCCTTAAAAAAATCCTTAAAACTTTGCAAAATTCCTATTTCTAAGAAAAAATCCTTAAAAGTGAGAGTCTGCTATTTTTCCCTCAATCAATCAGAATTTACCTTCCAAATTCTGGAAAGTGACGTTTTGCGGTATATCCAGCATAATTAGCATAATTTTAAATTCAATACGGAGTTCAACAAAGCTGTGAGCAAGGTTTGCGAGCTATTTCGTATCAAGAATTTGGAACGTAAATTCTGATTGGTAAATTCCGTCTGCGAGCAAACTAGGCGATAGGCTATTTCGTACGCGTATGTTGCCATAGCGACGAACTATGTGTTATTAAAACTAACAAATTTGAAAGTAGAAAGATCAAAATATATGAAAACCCCAATACCTGGTGAATAAAACCTAAAAATACGGAGTTTAAAAATTTCAAAGTGTTGAACACCCACATTTTTGAAAACTGTATCGAGCCACCTTAATCGAATCACTACAGTGCATCTCAATCTTCAATCAACCTTAGAACTTATGTTCAAAGTTAGTATACATCAATGCTCTCTCATTCAATTCTCTCTCCTGAAGAGTTGCAGAAAAGCTGCGGGCATGCGGGTACTACCCGTTGAGGAAGGTTTACCGACATTTTAGGAAGGTTTAAAGTGAAACACTCAATCAAACATTGCAAAGCAGTAAGTACTAGACTAGTCAGGCTAGTATTAGTAGCAACAGTCAGCACTCAGTCAGACTAGCAGTACTGCAGTGGCCAACTGGCAAACCTATCCAAGCAAAAGCCAGTAGCTTAACATGGCCGTTTGGCGTATAATTAGTGTTCAAAATGGCGTCGCGTGCGGGGTGTGCGTACCATAGATATAGGTGCGTACGTACGGAATTAGAAGTAATTAGTATTCGTGTGACGTCATTTCGCGTACGTACGCGAACGTACAGAGAGAAAATAAAGAACAACAGAGAGTTTTGTGTTGGATTTTATTTAAATTACACACAACAATTTAAATGTTTCTTCTAATAAGAGTCGTTTTATAGTTTTGGCTTTATTGTTCGATAGCCATGGTTTCTTTAGCAAAGTCTCGGACCGTATTAGACCGTTTGACCGAGTTTAATCATCGCTTTCTGCGTCATCATCTTCCTCATCAAAATCGTAATCCTTTAAAAGTCTTTTTATAAGAAATTTCCTCTTATCAATAGCTGCTTCTAAAGCTTCTTCTGGATCAAAGTCATCGCTTTCCACAAGCGCACCTTTGTCTTCATTATTTTTCTATGTACGGGATCTTTCTTTAGTTGTTTCAAAAGGGAGATAAAGGGGGTTTAACGAATACGAAAATGTATACATTTTTAAAGCAAAATAAGGTTGCTAGGACACCGCTTTGCTTGGATACGCGCATAAATTAACATATGGATTAACGTTTTCAAAAGGAGGAAAAAGGGGGTTAGGCGAACGCGAAATCGTACTGTTTTTGGAGCAAAATATGAGTGACGCTTGGATGCATGCATAAATTAGTTTTGAGATAATGATAAACACAGAGATTAAGTTTTTGTACACTTTATTGCTTAAAAGTAATTACCAGTGTATAATGATAAGATTACAACTATGTTAATAAATGTTTTTAAATATGTGGGGTTCCCTCGGTTTTTATTAAAAAAAAATTTTAAAGGCCAATCGAGCCGTAAGAGCCCGCATATCGAAATAAATAGCGGGACACATCTTAACGCGTCCCGTAAGACTGTTCCATGACAAGACCTACACATTTTGTCAAACGGGACCCCGGGACGTCGCTACGGGACGCATCTTAACGCGTTCCGACGTCCCGTAAGACTGTTCCATGGCAAGACCTACACATTTTGTCAAACGGGACCCCGGGACGTCGCTACGGGACACATCTTAACGCGTCCCGACGTCCCGTAAGACTGTTCCATGGGAAGACCTACACATTTTGTCAAACGGGACCCCGGGACGTCGCTAAGGGACGTCGGGACGCGTTAAGATGTGTCCCGCTATTTATTTCGATATGCGGGCTCTTGCGGCCCGATTGGCATTTAAAATATTTTTTTTTAATAAAAACCGAGGGAACCCCGAGGGAACCCCACATATTTAAAAACATTTATTAACATAGTTGTAATCTTATCATTATACACTGGTAATTACTTTTAAGCAATAAAGTGTACAAAAACTTAATCTCTGTGTTTATCATTATCTCAAAACTAATTTATGCATGCATCCAAGCGTCACTCATATTTTGCTCCAAAAACAGTACGATTTCGCGTTCGCCTAACCCCCTTTTTCCTCCTTTTGAAAACGTTAATCCGTATGTTAATTTATGCGCGTATCCAAGCAAAGTGGTGTCCTAGCAACCTTATTTTGCTTTAAAAATGTATACATTTTCGTATTCGTTAAACCCCCTTTATCTCCCTTTTGATTTAAAAAAACTTGCCCAAACTTGCCCAAATTTAAGGTGAAGGTCAAAACGTTTATTTATATAAAAAAGAGCTTCGTTACTATGGTAACATGGCGTTGCGTACGTACGTACGCATAGAATATATAACAGCGAAACAAAATATTCTTTTCATTTGTGTTTACTCTACGTTTGAAAGGAGAACGAAACAAAACATTTTGGAGTTCAATTATGGATATTGTGAGAAAAATTATCGATTGCCACCTGTTTGGCCTTTTTGGTCTGTTTGGCTTGTTTGGCCATCGACCTCACATCGACCTCACATCGACCTCACATCGACCTCACATCGACCTCACATCGACCTCACATCGACCTCACATCGATCTCACATCGACCTCGCATCGACCCTCGCATAGAAAATAGTGTAAAAGCTGGACAATATGTTTAATAACTGTATATTTGTGTAAATAATTGTTATACCTAAAGGAATACATTGTTTAAAACGTTAATCTTTGTCTGTGTTAATTTATGCATGCATCCAAGCGTCACTAATTACTCTGCTCATCTGCTCAACGCACCATTTTGGACCACCCCCTATACACCCTTGGAAGTATGACATCTATGCAATCGGGCCACCGAGCATGTGTTTTGAGCATGTAAAATAACTGTGAGAGTGCTCGGTTACTGCGCATGCGCCGTTTCATTTCTAAAACGAACCGTAACAATCATTCGGAACACATACCGTGCGCACGTACGCACGCAGTACGTACAAGGTGTACGTACAAGGCGTATTAGGCGTACGTACAACTATGACGTCACTTCCCAATATGACGCACGCGACGCCATTTTGAATACTAATTATACGCCAAACGGCCATGTTAAGCTACTAAAGCCCGCTTATCAGAAAATTTCCAGTTATTTTGAGGAAGATTGAGAAAACCCAAAATCCTACTCGGAGGAATTTGAAAACGTTTCGGAACTCTGCTCTGCAGAACTTTGAAATAAAAGTGCACTATTACCTTTGTTCGTTTTATGTCTTCTGCAATATTAGTAATCATGTCATGATTAAGTCCAAAATGTTGTGCTAAAGTTGTGAACACCTTCAATTTGTCAACCTATAACATATCATACCATACCACATATCATATCATAACATAACACACACCATACCACACCACATACCATACCATACCACATCACACCATACCACATCACACCATACCATGCCATACCATACCATACCACACCATACCACACCATACCACACCATATCACATCACACCACACCATACCACATCACATCATACCATACCACACCAAACCATACCATACCATACCACACCATACCACATCACACTATACCATACCATACCACATCACACCATATTATATCACACCATACCATACCATATAACATCACACCATACTACATCACACCATACTAAATTACCACATCACATCACACCATACCATACCACATCACACCACATCGCATCATACCATATCATACCGTACCACACCATACCATACCATACCATACCATACCACACCACACCATACCACATATCACACCATATCATACCACATCACACCATACCATACCCAAACCACACCAAACCACATCACCCCATACCATACCATACCCAAACAACATCACCCCATACCATACCATACCCACACAACATCACCCCATACCATACCCAAACCACACCAAACCAAATCAAGATGAACTACACATATAAGAAACATGTAACAACCCTGCAGCAGACTTGTACCAATGCTGTTTCAACAACTTGTTGTCAGGATGTGTTCGCACTGCTTGTTCCCAGCTTGTTGACAAGTTGTCAACGCCTTGTTGACAACTTGCTACAAGGTTGTCGACTCAATAGACTTGTTACATGTTGTTCCAACAACTTGTTATCATCCTAGAATTCAACAAGTTGTGTGTGACAATCTTGGAGCAACTTAATAAAATGACAACCAGGGTTCGAATTAATTCTTGAAAAGTGGTTCGTGATTTTGTGAAGTGGAAAAATGAAAATTTCCTTCAAAATTTCAAGGAAATTTTACATACGAAAAGTGGAAACACAACCAAAAATTTATACACGCCTTTTATTATTACTCTCGGTTTCAGTTTCCTTTTCAAAACGCGATTCTAATATTAGTTCAAAATTACGTAACGTTTGTTTACTAATTAGCCAACTTCCAATGAAATTACACAACAAATGTTCCAAATTTGTAACGGCTAAGTTCGAAATAAATTGACATTAGAGCAATGTCTAATGTCAATTTGTAATTTTGGAACATTTGTTGTAAACAACGTTACGTAATTTTGAACTAATATTAGAATCGCAATTACACATAAAACTAAAGTAACTCTTCAAAGTCACAGTAGCAGGTGAGGAACAATGTGTTTTAAGAGAGTTTAAATGACTTTATGAATTATGGAAGGAAGCTTTTATGTTGTTAAGTTTCGCTTGAAACTTTAGCGCAAACAGGAAACCACACAATATGTTACATAATTAAATATGGGTGTTTAGCGATGTCTTCGGTGGATTTAATAGGTGCGACTTGTAATTCGAGCTTGTAAAGTCACGGTAAATAATATGGCATGAAAAATTGATATAACTAGCGAAATTGCAGTGCATTTGGATCGCAAATATAACATCATTTATTTACCTTTACTAGACATATATCAAGCAATTAAAATAGCTTACTTCAACAAATATTGATTCGTGATTTTAGCAAATTTTCCAAAATTCGGTTCGTGATTTTAACAAGTTGGCTCGTGTTTCACGAATAACGAGCCGTTAATTCGAACCCTGACAACATTGTTACAATGGCAATTGAACAATGGAGTAGATGTGCAAAACTATTAACTTTACATCATCCTGTTACCTTTGAGTTAATCTTCTGATAATAGGAGAAAAAGTTGCTTGCTAAAGTCTAACAAAAATCATAAACAGATTTTAGTGAAAATTGGGAGAAGCTGGTGCAACAGTAGGGCAGATGGGGATAAAAGGAGCCTAAGTCTAGGGGCAGATAGGATCACAAGAGGACAATTATTGTTCCGGGGGTGCACAATGTCAATAACTAAATATTAGCATACTTCAGGTAAAATGTCTCCATCTCCGACAGACTTTCTTGGCTGTTTTGATCTGATAAGAGCATCTCGCAATTTCTGGACTTCAACTAAATCTTGTTCAGTCTTGCATGTTTTGTCTATATTTGACAACAGACTGGACCATATTGATGACAATACTTGTGTGGAACTCTGCGAGAAAGAAAAAGTTACTTTATTAATCCATTAACTGGCTGTACCCTACGTACCACTGACGAGTAAAATCCTCTGGCATATAGACAGAGTAAAATATTAAAGTGAGACGCATTGCATTTGCAAGCTAATGGGTTAACAAGAGACACTGGCGGATAGTTTTGTTAACCCATTAACTGGCAGTACCCTAACACTGACGAGTAAAATCATCTGGCGTTAGACAGAGTAAAATACTAAAGTAGGGCGATCTAGGCACATTGCAAGCTGATGGGTTAATACAATCTTTGGTTGTAGTATTACTAATTACATAGTAGGGCCCAAAAAGACTTATGTCTGATCAGGGAGCACAGCTATGATAAAACGATTAGTTTGGGGTTTATCCAGCCCACCCTGTCAACATTCCCTGTAGGAAACTGGAATACCCGGATAAAACCTACAACTTTTGGTAGAGCATTCACATAAGTGTCATGAGTCTGCAAGAAGAATCGAAACCACGATCTCCGAGGTGAAAAGCGCTTGCTCTGACGACTGCGCCACCGAAGCACCTACACTTACCAAATATCTGTGGTTAACGTCACACGGTTTTCTCAGCAATCTTAATAACTTCACATGGGAAAACCTGAGTAAATGAAATCAAACAATAGCATTAGATACACATTGGCCATTTTATACTAAAGATCCATCTGGACGAATCCAGGATGCATTTTACGGTGAAATCAAGGTCAACAAGACAAGGTTGATCATGCCAAGACATGTAAAAGACGTTCAAATGCCACACCAAACATTGAAAATGCTATGCCAAGCTTTAAGCCTAGATGCAAGCTACTGCCATTGAAATATTTTCAGTGTTCTTAGTAATTTCATACCCCAGTATTCGAGTTTTGTGAAATTTCCATGGGGATGGCATATTTCTGTATTTCCAATTTTATCTGAATTTCCATGGGGTTAGGGTTAATCAAAAATAAAAATTTCTAAGGAATCTTGATTTTTTTTGGATGGCGGTCTTGTACGTTAGTAAATCTAGCCAAAAATAAAAACAATAAAATCCATACTTTGTGTGTGTCTGTGTGTTTTGTTTGAGTCTTTGAAAGTCAAAACAGAGTATCGTGGATGACTATGGTCTTGGATAAATGGATAATCAATCCTAAGTGATGAAATGCCATTTAACTTTCCACTATGGGAGGGGGCTGTATTTATTTGGAAATTCCATAGGGAGGTGTGCAAAAGAAAGGGGTTCCTCCACAGGGGGGAGTTGAAGATTAATATTGGAATAGCCATAATTGCAATGAGGATTATGAGGTAACAAAACATTCTATATAGGAAATTAGGAATTGAATGTAATAACATGTAATAGGTGTAAACAATTAAAATGACAAAATACTTACAAATTTCTCAGCATAATAACAAAAATATTTCACAATTTTCAACATAATTTGTCATTCTGTGAACGTTGACCTTGTCCTTTACGTCATGTTACATGCAATATAGTGAAACGATAGCAGCCTGCGCAGGGTTTCCACTTTCAAAGAAATTTTGACCCCAAAAAGGAATTTTCAAGGATGGAAAAAATTTAAGGAAATCTAAGGAAATTCAAGGAAATCTAAGGAAATATTGTCAAAAACAGAGTTGTAAACATCAGGTAAATTGCGATTTCTTTCAACTTCTTATTTTTATTTACTTGATTCACATTTCACATATGCTATTTATATATTTTCCAATATTCCTTTTATTTAGAAGGTTAACATTTTTATGCTTATGTGAAACTTCAATGTTTTACAAGAACATTTGAGAGGTTTCAAACTAGCCTCCCTCTGATTGACTGAGCCAACTAAAACCTTGAGAAGCACGGGTGGCAGATGCAGTTAACGCGCTGCCCGTTACCTCCGAGTTAAGCCTGCTATACAACAGGTCGAGGGCAGGGATTTACTTAGGTTGGGTAACTAATTCCCTGTGCCTGGAAATCTCATGTAAGTTAAGATTGGTTGGTTCTCTCTTCTGCTTCGAGGGCTTTTCTCCGGGTACTCCGGTTTTCCACCCTGACTAAAAACTAACCTTTAGGCATTAACCATTAATCGTCCTGCAATTCAACAACTTGTTAACAAGTTGCGAGTGACAACCTTGTAGCACTTGATAAAATGACAACATTGCTACAACTTGCAGTATAAATAAAGTTAGTTTAGGTTTCCTCCTGTATACACAATAAGAGATGACCCTTACTGGACCTCTAGAGTGAACAGTTTAGAACTGATAGAGCTATCGGTATAGAGTTAGTTTAGGTTTCCTCCTGTAGTAACACTGGATCAATAAGAGATGACCTTTACTGGACCTCTAGAGTGATCAGTTTAGAACTGATAGAGCTATCCAGTATAAAGTTAGTTTAGGTTTCCTCCTGTAGTAACACTGTAGCAATAACGGATGGCCCTTACCAGTAATAACACTGTAACAATAAGAGATGACCCTTACTGAACCTTTACGGATAACAATTCAGAACTGATAGAGCTATCCAGTATAAAAATAGTTAGTTTAGTTAAGGTGTCCTCGTGTAGTAACACTGAGCAAAAAGAGGACGTCACTTACTTTACCTCTAGGGAGAACAGTTAAGAACTGATAGAGTTAATCCAGTAAAAATAGAGTTAGTTTAATTCTCCTCGTAACACTTGACGAATAAAAAGTGACCCTTCATCTTCTTTGGGCGAAAGGTTTCTAGAACTGATAAAACGATCTTATCTTATATCTTACCTCAGAATTTTGCCTCAAGATGAAGTCTTTCAGCTCTTCCAACTTACTAAACATGTTATCATATGAATTAAGACGTACTCTTAATTTTGGACTGCTATTATACACATGTATATCATTCATAATTACAAAATATATGAAACGTAAATATAATTTCGACCACCTGCTAATATGTTTGTTTTGACAAAGTGAATGATTGGAATGATTAAAGAAACACGATTTGTCGTCGATGGGATCTTCTATGACTATGATGGAATATTCGAACGAAAATTTATATACATTTTTAGACCTAGCCAGGAGCAGTTGCGAAAAATGCAACTTTAAGGCCATCTGGCAGATGCCGAGAAAAAAACTTGAGATTTACCCATACCTTATACTGGCATCACTCCCATCATAATATATACACGAATTTGCGGTTAATGCTCAGCAACTGGACTCTGTAGCTCAGTTGGTTAGAGCGCTGCACCGGAATCGCAGGGTCGCAGGTTCGTTTCCTGGCAGAGGGTCTAAAGTTGCATTTTTCGCAACTGCTCTTGGCTAGGTCTAAAAATGTATATAAATTTTCGTTCGTATAATGAGGCGCCCGGGCGTGTAGGTCATTGGGGCTGGTATATAAAATATCCCTGTGTGATTGTATATATTTGGGCCGAAAGTCTAAATAGTACACTTATCTACGCAGTTGATGAGGAATAAGATATTGCGATAATTTTGTGTATGACAGGTTCGGTTGACTGTATTCGTCGTTTTTCCCCACCTCCCCTCCCAAAATAGACCGTTTACTGCCTCGCTCCTCGGCTCACGGGCTCGCATTTCCCAAAACTCTCTGCCTGTGAGCCAATGGGAGCAGTAGTGCAGTTGGAATAGATTACTATCGAACGAGATGCCGAGAAAAAACCTCGATATCTTCTATGACTATGGTCTTTATTACACTTAGCATAACAAAAGTGCCATCCAGTCACGATATCGATCCAGTAATCGGAATGTTCCATTGTCTTTTCATTGTTTTGAAAATCCCACTGTTCTCCATGTCATCCAGTCACGCATTGTTTTGCTATACAGGGTGTATAAAACAATAAGACCTTTAGAAATTAACCTATTGTTGTGAGGCACATGATTTTATGCTCCTGAGAATTTAAAATAGCTTCTAATCGTATGAAGGAGCATAACTGCATAAAAAATTGTCAAATTACTAATTAGTCATATCATCAGTTCGAATAAAAATGGTTCAAATGACCACAGAGAAACGAGTTTGTACTGTTTTACATTATACCCAGACTCAAAGTACAGCACATAATTGATATGTTGGACGAAACCAAAAAGCTTTTAAATAATTTCGGTATGCATAAAATTCAATTCAATTCTGTTTTACGCACCCGTGGGTTTAGCATAGTGCCAAGGCATTCAAATTCCAACAATAGCTTGATTTCTAAAGGTCTCGTTTTTTATACACCCTGTACAGTATACAGGGTGTCCCAAAAAAAAGGCTATCTTTTCAAATTCAAATTAGCATGTTAATTCAAGCAACCTATTGTATTCAATATCCCATGTGTATAAAACTGTGTGTTACGCATTCGTAGTTCAAAAGCGATAATAGCGAGTTTACGATTGACGACGCGGTGTGCGAACACGCCGTAGAACCAAAAAGAAAAATATGAAAACTCACCTTAAAAGATACTACGTTGTCAACACGACGTAGAATTGGAAAAATTACGTTTCGTAGTGCAATAAGACGCCGCGGGAAAAAGTGAAGACACCCCCAAACGCACTACTCTTCAGTCCTCTTGCGGCGTCTTCGCACACCGCGTCGTCAATCGTAAACTCGCTATTATCGCTGTTTATGCGTAACACACAGTTTTATACACATGGGATATTGAATACAATAGGTTGCTTGAATTAACATGCTAATTTGAATTTGAAAAGGTAGCCTTTTTTTGGGACACCCTGTATAGTAGCATTTATACAAAGACATTTATACATATTCGTATCGACATGTACTCCACCAAATATTAAAGGTATAAATATTTTCATTCTATCTAAATTTAGTTTTTACCATATAAAATATCTTAGCTTGAAGAATACAGTCACGTGAAAATACACATTCAAATGATGATTTTCGACCTTTTCAACGTGTCTCGTAACTTTAAGTACATCAAGGCTACAATTTTACAAGGCGCCGGATAAATATTCGTAACACTGTAATGACCACTTTTACATATTGCCACGGTCATGCGCAGACATCAAATCAAGATCTGGACCAACTGACACAATCCCATGTGGATTGATTGATCTTTGACTTTCCTAACAAAGATTTGAAGATTTAAAATGGGGATTCAAAAGCTAGTTAGCTAGTACGTAGAATTCTGCGGATGCAGTGTATAACCTCTTAAGGCCGATTCTGCTCCTGACGTATGTGATTTTACACAATAAAGCAATCATCAATCGAGATCAAGCGTATATATAGTTTGCGTAAGTACTATGCTAAAAAACCCCGCCGTAGTTTGTGTCTGAACTACACTGAACCACCACGTTTGATTTATCTTTTTCAGGTATAGTTCAGACCCAAACCACGCCAGCTTATTGTAGAATACTACCTACACTAAACCACCACGTTTGATTTATCTTTTTCAGGTATAGTTCAGACCCAAACCACGCCAGCTTATTGTAGAATACTACCAACACTTGACCACCACATTTTGAGATATCCTTTTCAGGTAGTTCAGACACAAACCACGCCAGCTTATTGTAGAATACTACCTACACTGGATCACCACGTTTGAGATATCTTTTTCAGGTAGTTCATACACACCACGACCGCTTATTGTAGAATACTACCAACACTTGACCACCACGTTTGAAATATATTTTTCAGGTAGTTCAGACACAAACTACGGCAGCTTATTGTAGAATACTACCTACACTGGACCACCACGTTTGAGATATCTTTTTCAGGTAGTTCAGACACAAACCACGGCAGCTTACTGTAGAATACTACATACACTGGACCGCACGTTTGAGATCTTCCAATACTAAAATAGTCAATGTTCGAATAAATACCCCGAAAAAACAGTGAAGATTCGAATATAAGCTGCCTTGGTTTATATCAGAACTATACCTAAAAAGATTAAGAACACTGACTCCGACGTTTCGATTGAAGGCGCTTAATTCGTCAGCAGTTTAGTCGCTATCCATGACGAAAAGCCATACTCCATAGCTAGAAGCTTCGAAATGTTTTAAATCTTTCTCAGGTAGTTTACACAAACCAAACTCGGACGAGAATTCAATCCAGACCATTTCCTCACAAATTTTGTACCTGATAAAGTCTCTTGATATGCTCAAAATTAACAGTGGAAGCGATGCCAGCAGTTTGATAAATATCCTTTGTGAAGCCGCACATATTTGGATAGTCTAATATTCGCCTCTTGTTACACTGAAAACGAGAAAAAGTGGAGGCTGTAAGATCTCATGAAAAGCAATAAAATTGAAATATGATGGTGCAAGTGTACAAATAGATGTCATGCCTCCTGTCACATGACATCTATTTGACCAACCGACCAACCAACCGACCGACTGACTGATCAACGAACCAACAAACCGACTGATCATCCAACCAACCAACCAACCAACTGACTGGCTGACCAACCAACCAACCAACCAACCAACCGACTGATCAACGTTCCAGCCAACCGACTGACCAACCAACCGACCGACCGACTAACCAACCAACCAACCAACTGACCAACCAACCGAACGACCAACCAACCAGCAAACCGACCAACCAGCCAACCTGACTGACCAACCAGCCAGCCAACCAACCAACACCAATCGACTGACCAACAAACCGAACCGAACGACTAACCAACCGACTGAACAACCAACCAACCGACTGACCAACCGACTGACCAACCGACTGACCAATCAACCAACTGACCAACCAATCAACCAACTGACCAACCAATCAACCACCTGACCGAGCGACTGACGAACCAACATACTGACTGGTCAACCAATCAACAACTGTTTAGACTTAGAATTATTCACGTTTACCTTAAAATGGCCGTGATAAACAACGTCAAAGCGAATTAATGTGACAAACAAACGAATGTCGGCTTCAGTCAGCCTATTTCCTGTTAGATATCTGTTTCTGGAAAGCATTTCTTCAGCCTAAAACAATTATAGTGCATTTATCACCTATTTCTTTGCAGTATCACCCTGGACGTGCTCCCCCCTGATGGAGAGGATGATGTTGCGGTTGTTGTGCTTGGAATCTCATGTAAGTAGAGTTGTGGTTGGTTCTTTCCTGTGCTTCGAGGGTTTTTGTCCCTCTGGTTTTCCTCCCCCACCAAAAACCAACCCTTCCATGTAGCTGTGCTCTGTGATCAGACATGAGCCACCCTATAGTTAAAAGGGATGGATCCAGCTTGGTTTGATAGGGGGGGGTGCTAAGTGGGCTTTGGTTATGAAGCAGGGCGTGACCTGCGACCGAGGAAGGGTGAATCACCACTGAGGACCCCCACAGGGTCAATGGGGGTTATCTTGTCAGAAAATGTCTTTAGGCCTAGTGGTAAAAAAGGCTCATGAATTGCCCGGTATTATATTGATAAATGCCCTGTCACATCCCAAATTTGGATTTGAAATGGGAATTGGCACCCCTCCTGCACCCCCCTTGGCCAAGGCTAGGAGGGGTGTGCACCCCCCCAGTAAATCCATCCCTGCTATAGTAAGCCTTCGACTCAATCATGTTAGAGCTGCTTCCCTCGCCATTCGACTAGCCCTCAGCTGCAAGAATATAATTAGCACCTTTAACTTAATTTACCTATTCAGTCTAATCCTAACCTTATCAAGACCTTGAAACAGTTTTTCAACAGCAGTGTCATAAGCTTCTTGTGAGGTCGCAAATCCACATCGATATACACCATTGTTGATATCTCTAAAATATCACAAGCAATCTCAGGAAATTTGGTAATATGGAACTGACTCCAACAACTGCTTAAATATCCTACATTGTCTAATGCCAGACAATCGCACTCGAAATAAAGGCCTTTTCCAATGGCCAAAAGCATATTTGAGAATGGCAGGCGAAAATATTTCGAACTGCCAAGCCAAAAGTATAATGGCATATACGCCATCCAGTTTTTTACAGGTCGAATAAAACAGTTACTAAATGAGTTAACCAGGCCATGTTTCTTGTTCACCATTAAGCTACAATGCTCGTCATCACTAATTGTCAAGGTGAAACAATTAGTTAACAAACTAGACATACGGATAAATCCACTCGTTAACGCGGTCGATTTCGGCTTTCAAATCATCTGGATAAAGGTCAAGCATCTTCTGTTCTTTGGTTGCACAAAATTCATTGAATTCTCTGTTGAGCATACGAATGACCTCACTCGATTCATTGCTCACAATGGTATTCTTGACTTTATCAAACAACACTGGTACTGTCCAATTTCCTGCATAAGTTGAGTCTGACAGCGCATACACCTGGAATTGAACTAACTTTTTTACATTCACAGACTTTTTAAGCTGAATAACTTTATCAGTTCTAAACTGTTCTTCCTAGAGGTTCAGTATTAAAGAACCATCTCTATTGACCCAGTATTACCAAACTAAATTAACCTTATCTATATTGGATAGCTCTATCAGTTCTAAACTGTTCTCCCTAGAGGTCCAGTATCACGTATGGTCTAGTGCTACTACAGGATGAAACCAGCGTAATAAAATAACTAATATAATATATACCTCACTCAAAAACTGGCAATTATTCACAGTATCAGGTGTACAGCCAGCCTTCCCTTCAGTAAATTTCCATCCCTGAGGTTTCTCCAGCAACCAATCAACAACATTGACAGTAATCACATCTTCTAGTCCCTTCAGCTCCCGTACAATCAAACTCCTGCATGCAAAAGGGCAGCCAAAGGACACATAGAGATGATACCTACCTATAGTTTAAAGAATATTGCAGAGATTCCTCTGCTCATTTCAAAATTCTAGCTGTGGTAGAATTGGAAATTGTATAGATTGTACAGTATTGTATTGCATTGTTTTGCACTGTACTGTACTGCAATGCAATGCATTACTGTAGTGTATTGGTGTGTTTCACCACGTGTTATAGGGCAGCAGATGGTGGCCAACTTCAGAAATGTTGACACTTATAGGAGCAAGAAATAGTTTGCCGAATATCCTGTTTCACTCTTTGTTGTAAAGCGTTCTTCTAGAATGTCATATTCAGAAGCACTGAAGCACTGAAAATGCTAAAACAAACTACTTTGAAATAGAACCATATTAATACTGCCAGTTGCCTGTTGCCGCAACTGCTATAATCTACATATTAAATACTTTATGGCAAACTTATTGTACAGGAAGCTAAACTTATTTTTATCCAGAAAAAGTACATTGTTTCTGCGATATAATTCGAAATTTTTTACTGATTTCCACCTACAAATTGGAATAAAATATTTGTTCAGAATGCAGGAAATTGTGTCTACAGTACGAGGTCCTAGATTTCAAAATTTCCCAGAGGATTCCCCCGGCCCTGCAAATTGGTGTCCTACTGCATCAGTCGTTCTATTCTGCTGGATCTGCCCCTGTGTACATGAGTTCAGTAAAAATATGAACGTAACTTACACAAGTTGAATTGTGCGGCTACTCGTGCGCAAGTTATTGCATTCTCTTGTATTGTAAGAATAGGTATTAGATAATTAATCAAAGTAACAAAGTGCAGACGCTTGATAAATATATGACTATATTGATTAAATTTAATAATTCATAAATTCACACCAACGAACATATGAAAGATAAACTGTCTTGATCAGCTTCCATGTACTCAAAATTTTCATTACGATACTATAGCGACACCACTCAATTCTGTATATCCTGTCCCTAATAATTTTAGCACCTAAGAGTTTTAGCACTGACAGCACTCATGTGTACGTAATTTCTAAAAACTAAAGGCAGTATGACATGAACTCTCATGCGCAGTACTCAATGTAACTGAAAGTCAGAGTAGAACTAAGTTTCTGCTCAATTTCCAATTAGTGTAATTAGATATAAAAACTTTTTTTCTTATACAAGGTGATCATTAGTATGTGTGTTGAAGAAATGTGAAAGTGTAGATAATTTTAAAAAGAAACTTCAGGTCTTACTCTTTGATCAGTTTTAACTGTATATATACTTTACTAGTAAATGCTTTGTTCATAATTTGTTTAGTATAAATTAGTTTTTAAATTTTAAAATTCTTGTAATTTGATGCTGAAAAGCCCTAAGGGGAGCTTTCAAATAATGTATAATAATAATAATTGCTGCCGAAGGCAGCACACTATTCTTGACATGGCAAGGTTTCTCCAGAGTTCACTCGCCCCAGTCTTTTACGCCGACCTATGTATAGTCGAGATCGAGAGCTTGCGTCTGTCGCCTCTGTCAGTTGTCGGAATTCCGGGCAGAAAGTCTAGCTCAAGGAGAATTTTTAAAATGGGGGGAGAGGCCGAGAAAATATTGTATTGCACGCGAATGTTTTGTTCCATGTGATCTGCAAGTTCAGAACTCTCAAGATTTTACAAGATTTTATTCTGGATTTGTGGATCTGAATAGCTGCAAAATATACAAACATTTCCCGAAGAAACACAGGTAAGTATGGCTTTATTTATTTCTGCCGATATTCATCAAGGCGATGAACTGTTTAGTGTTCATTCTAGAGGAAAGCAATGTGCTTTTATGAGTTTATCGGCGCTTCTTTCAGCACGAAATATTCCATTGTCCGCGTGGTCTAAAACAACATTTAATAATGTCTTAATACAAGGAGACAAAATGTATTTAAAAGCTCTGAGTAATGGCTTATTATAATTAGTCCTAGATCCTGGTGTAGAATATTTGTCCATAGATAACTTACCAACCATAGTTAGTGTTTATCATTCATGTACGATGACAAATAATATTAAATATCTACCCGTGGAGGTTAATTAATTCATGTACGATGATAATTCCATCTCAGGCCCTTAAGATGATGTAATATATCCATATTTTTTGTAAGTTTGTCACAACCATAACAAGTAAATATACCATAATTTATCAACCAAATTTGGTTTTCATTTTCTGCCTCAACAGGCGGATGAATGTTACTTTGTCCACAACTGGCCCTGCCACAATGGGTAGATCAATAATATTTTGTGCCTCAACGGGCTCAAACATGCTTTCTTACAAGATATGTCGATCTGTGATCGACACAGTTAATATATCGCCTGTGCCCCATCTATGACGGTGACAAATAGTGATCTAGCTGTAGTCATAGAGCCTGTACCTGTGATCGTAGCACAAAATATCAATCTACCTGTTGTGGTAGAGCCCATTGAGGCACAAAATATTGATCTGCCCATTGTGGCAGAAAGAAACATTGATCTACCCATTGGGCTATTCCATTTAATACCGTACCCCCTCCCCCCCTATGAAGGACCCTGGAATTCTTCATGGGTAAGGGGCCATTTTGCCTTGGAATTCTTCAGGGGTGTGACTATTTAGGCTTGGAATTCTTCAGGGGTTGAGTAAAAAAATTGCATTCTTCAGGGGATTGCAGTCAAATTCTTCTGGGATAATAGCTGTAAGACAGGAATTCTTCAGGGGTAGGTGTTGTAAATACAAAATTCCTCAGGTGGGCTGTTGAAAGTCAGGAATTCTTCAGGGTTATAGAAAAACCCCTGTCCTCGATAGAGAGGGGGGGGGGGTTACGGATTTTAAATGGAATAGCTCATTGTGATAGAACCTGTGGAGCGTGTTGAGGCACAAAATATTATTGATCTGCCCATTGTGGCAGAGCCAGTTGTGGCACAAAGTAACATTGACTGCCTGTTGAGGCAGAAAATGAAAACCAAATTTGGTTGATAAATTATGTTATATTTACTTGAAAAAAATGGTTGTTACAAACTTACAAAATAATATGGATATATTAAATCATCTGTAATGGGATGGAATCTGCGATATAAAGAATTAAATATTTCCAACATATGTCATGTGGATCCCTGCTCACAGTTGTTTTGGAGAGATATACTATTATGTTGGTTTGCTGCATAATCATGTATTTTGACAATTCACTGGACAGTACAGATGAACACTGATGGAAGCTAAATGCTAAATAAATATGAAATGAAATATCTACAGATTGGGAACAAGACTGTTGTGACATGTTTGTTTAGCATATGTACTTCTTATATATTATTATTTACAATAATCACAGTGTTGTAATCTCATCGTTTGGACAAGAAAATAAATCTATACATACAGTGTGCCATACAGCATGCAGTTTGGGCGTCAAGGCAGCACTTTCCTTGCGATAGTAACTACTAGTAATATTAATAATTTTGGAGCAGCACACATCATTTTAATCAATTGACTTTTCGATTTAGAATTTGGGGGGAGGACGTGTGAGAGTCGGTCTGAATTTATGAGTCAGTCTCATTTTGAAACTTCACCCCCCCCAGCCAAAATCGATATGTATGCCCCTGTCAACAACTCTACTTAAGTCAAATCAATTACTTTATATCTCCTGCATATATGAAAGCCACTTTTGTGGCGTGTCCATGCACTGACCCGAAACAAGGGTAAATACAATGCGTGATTGAATAGCTAAAGCGTGATTGAATCATTGAATAGCTAAAGCGTGATTGAATAGCTAAAGCGTGATTGAATAGCTAAAGCGTGATTGAATAGCTAAAGCGTGATTGAATAGCTAAAACGTGATGCACTGATGCATAAAGTACCTAAGTAAAAAATCGTCAAATAAGATGCACAGATAAAACAAATATAAAAACATACCTTCGAAAATACCAGATTTTCTGAGAGAAAATTCCTAATTAAATTCGAATTTTTTACCACATTGGCAAATTTCGAATGTGAATAATGAGACATCGTGCATATTTGTGGTATACTGACGATTCCTCCTCTGGTATAGTACTCAGTATTGTGTATAACTGTATTGTACTGTACTGTGTTGTACTTTAGGAGTAGCTAAATTTTGTGTTAAACTGTAAATATAGATGTAAATTTACATTTAATATTTACCTCGCTCAGCCTTGAAGCCGCTTGACCCATCAGCAGTTATCCTTTGTCGAAAACCAGATTCTGGGCGAACATATTCCCCTTTTCCATTTATATCTTTCTTGTTTGTGGTCTTCTGGCCATCTGCCATGACTAAAACTGTAATTTTCTAACGTTTTCGGCCAAAAAGGTTAAAAAACAAAACGCTTCGCTCTCTGACTCTGGGATCGGCGCTTCGCTCCTTTCAGACGTCTGTCCTTTGGCCTTTGCACTTTAACAACCGGATGTAGAATATTGAGTTTTGGGAATACTTTGTGTAACAACGATTGAAATCTCTGGATTGAAATTGTTCAAACCGCAGGGGATACAAGTTCATGCTGCCGTCAATGTGCTCGGTTCTCTCCTTGTGCTGTTTAACCCTTCCACCTTAGCAGTACTCAGACATAGGTCGTAATCAGGGTCGTCGTGGGTCCCATGTTTTAGGGGGGGGGGGGCAAGGGCAGCATTTTCCCGCCAAACACAATTTTTTCCGACATAATCGCTGTCAAATGTTGTCTGACAAAGGAGACATTCAACTTTCCGACGTTTTGGATGAATTGGCATAATGGCATTACATATCAATAACAATGGCCATGCCCCCCCTGGCCACGGTGCCACTGGTCGTAATGGTGGCAGCCAGAGGCGCATTACGAAGCCTTCGACACAATAACTTTATAGATGCGTCAATTGCAATTCAGCATTCAGCTGTAAGACCTGTTCCAAACGTCGTCATGTGCCGAACGCATTAAAAACAATACATAATCAGCTGAAATGCCTCATTATCTATTGTTTGTAATGCGTTCGGCACGGCAGTAGCGCGACGTTTGAACCAGGCCTAACACAGGATAATTAGCACCCTTAACTCAGCAACTTGTCAAACATTAGCATTGTTACATCTTGTTGAAAAGCTTGCTTCAAAGCTGTTGGGACTACAAAGCAAAACGTAAAGTCCAGCAAAGGCCCTTCTTCAGGAAAATTAGTATGAAAGTACAAACAAAACACGCTGCTTGCGACGTTGGGAACACATTTTGTGAACAAGATGCGAGATTCTTGTTAACAACAAAACAAGAGCCTAGCTACAGTGCTGTAGAACTAAATCCATAACTAGGGGGCTCTCTAGGCGAGCATGTTACCAAGGGTGAAAACATTCAGGCATTCGCCCCCTAGCGCACCACCCCCCCCCCCCTTCTACATCACTGCCTAGCTATTCTAAAAACTTGACCAAACTTTTTGTATTAACTGACTACGTATGAAAGGTTAATATAATAACATTTCTTAACAAACACTGTCAAAACAGCTTATATATTACCAGTCTCATATTTACAAGTAAAAATTGTTCAAAAATATAACAATTGAAATAACTCGTGACAAAAGCTTTCAATTGGTTAAATCAGAGTTTTCTTGAACCATACATTTCATCAACATTAACTATCTATTTTTGGTATAAGTAAGAAATGAAAGTTTAACTAGCTCATGTTTTCAATCCATAATTTTACCACGGCAATAACATTGATATATGTACAAATAAATAATACACCATCAAAATGGTCTTAAGGTGGCGCAAAGACCACGCAAAGGCCAGCGACTGGCCGAAACGTCCTTATTATCGATATCTAACAGTAGCACAGGCTCTCGAGGGCAGATCCTTGAGGGGTAACAGGGACAGGAGTAGGATACAGCTGCTTTTTGAGGGTCATTTAGGGTTTGTTTTTCAGATTGCGGTACAACAGTGAGGTGGATGACAGGAAGGGGGGTGGGGCCATGTCTAGGTGGGGCATCCATAAGGTCACCCGTCGTCTTCTCCCAAGCACAACCCCACATGTACAAACCATAAATGAAAATGCCTTCAAGTGGTGGTTCGCGTAGCTAGAAAAATGCAAAAACATCAGTAATCATCAACCGATTTTTCAAACGGTTGGTTCTCAGTGTAGGTAGTGTTCTTAAAATACACGTCCTTTTTGGTAGATTCTCAACAGCCTAAACTTCAAACTGTTGGTTCTCAGTGTAGGTATAGTGTTCTTAACATACACGTCCTTTTTGGTAGATTCTCAACAGCCTAAACGTCAAGCAGTTGTTTCTTAGTGTAGGTAGTGGTCTTGAAATACATGTCCCTTGTGGTAGATTCTCACTTGTCTAAACTTCAAGCAGTTGTTTCTTAGTGTAGGTGGTGGTCTTAAAATACAAGTTCTTTGTGGTAGATTCTCACTAGTCTAAACTTCAAACTGTTGTTTCTTAGCGTAGATAGTGGTCTTGAAATACATGTTCTTTGACGTAAACTATCTGATTGCTAGCCTAAACTTCAAACAGAGTTGGTTCTCAATTTAGTAATTGTCTTGAAATACATGTTCTTTGTGGTAAATTCTCACTAGTCTATACTTCAAACTGTTGGTTCTCAGTGTAGGTAGTGGTCTTGAAATACACGTCCTTTGTGGTAAACTATTGCTAGTCTAAACTATTGCTAACCTTTAACTCATTCATGAGTTTTAAGGTGCATCAACTCAACTCATCCTGTGTTACACGAGGTTAAAGCACGCCAATTTTCATTGGGTATCCCGATATAACGCATGGACTTAATGTGCTTAACTCATAAACTCGACTTACGTGATCTTTATCTCTGCCAGTGATATCACTCTGTAACACAAACAATTCCATAACTGAAGAACGACCACTGCTTTCAAAATTACGTATCGCCTCTTGTCTGACAATAGCAAGCAACCGTTTAGGATTGAAGAAGGCTCCGAGCCAGTATGCTGGGACACGATCCCGACCCTAGAACACAAAAAATAATTCCAAAGAACTGTAGTAACACTGGACGAATAGAAATGGTCCTTCTGCACCACAAGAGAGAACAGTTTAGAACTGTTGAAGTTATGCAGTATAAATAAAGTTAGTTTAGTTTAGATTTTCTCTTGTAGTAACACTGGATCAATAAGTGATGACCCTTACTGGATGAACCTCTAGAGAGAGAACAGTTTAGAACTGATAGAGCTATCCAGTATAAATAAAGTTAGTTTAGTTTAGATTTCGTCCTGTAGTAACACTGGATCAATAAGTGATGACCCTTACTGGAGCTATCCAGTATAAATATAGTTATTTTATTTTAGATTTCCTCCTGTAGTAACACTGGATCAATAAGTGATGACCGTTACTGGACATCTAGGGAGAACAGTTTAAAACTGATAGAGCTATCCAGTATAAATAAAGATAGTTTAGTTTAGATTTCGTCCTGTAGTGACACTGGATCAATAAGAGATGGCTCTTACTGGACCTCTAGGGAGAACATTTTAGAACTGTTAAAGCTATCCAGTATAAATAAAGTTAGTTAAGTTTAGATTTCCTCTTGTAGTAGGCCTAACACTGGACCAATAAGAGATGGCCATTACTGGGAATCTTGGGAGAACAATTTTGAACTGATTAAAGGTATCCAGTTTTAATATAGTTAGTTTAGTTTAGGTTTTCTCCTAGTAACACTAGACGAACACGGGATGTCCCTTATTGAACATCTTGGGAAAAAAGTTTAGAAGTGATAAAATTACCTAGTAACAATACAGTTAGTTTAATTTAGGTTCCTCTTGTAGTAACAATGGGCCAATTAACAATTAGACAACGAGGCCGAGTTGTCTATGAGCGATATTTAAGGGATGGCCCTTACTGAAGCTAGGAAGAACAGTTTAGGACTGGTAAAGCTATCCAGTGTAAAATAAAGTTAGTTTAGGATTTATCTGGTAACACCACTAGACCAGCAAGAAATGACTACCAGTATAAATTAAGTTGTTTAGTTAGTGTTTCGTTCCATATAAACATTAGAACAGTAAGAGATGACCTTATACTTTGACCTCTAGAAAGAACAGTTTAGGACTGGTAAAGCTTTCCAGTGTAAAATAAAGTTAGTTTAGGATTTATCTGGTAACACCACTAGACCAGCAAGAAATGACTACCAATATAAATTAAGTTGTTTAGTTAGTGTTTCGTTCCATATAAACATTAGAACAGTAAGAGATGACCTTATACTTTGACCTCTAGAAAGAACAGTTTAGGACTGGTAAAGCTATCCAGTGTAAAATAAAGTTAGTTTAGGATTTATCTGGTAACACCACTAGACCAGCAAGAAATGACTACCAATATAAATTAAGTTGTTTATTTAGTGTTTCGTTCCATATAAACATTAGAACAGTAAGATATGACCTTATACTTTGACCTCTAGCAAGAACAGCTTAAAATTGATAGAGCTATCTATCCAGTCTGAATAAAGTAAGTTTAACAACACACCTGTGTAACAACACGTTCAATGTGAGAATGTCTGCTCTGTAAATCTGCTAACCAACCAGCAAGACTCCACGACCCAGGGGGAGATGAGTCACCAGCCAGTTGTAACCACCGTGATGGTATACGTAGATGATACAGAGCAGCTGCTACTTCCAGAACATCTGGTGGTACCAGATCACCATGGATACCATCACTTACTGATGTCTTGATGATCTAACGGAAATACAAACGAAAGTTAGTCATCTCAAAGGCAAAGGTAGGGAGTGCTATCATGTTTCCTTCAAACTCGAAGCTGAATTGCGTAGGACGCAGTTCAAACGACCCATGTCTGATCACAGAGCACAGCTAAGGTGGAATGGCTAGTTTTTGGTGAGGGAGGAAAACCGGAGTACCCGGAGAAAAACCCTCGAAGCACAGGAGAGAAGCAACCACAACTTTAATTACACGAGTTTCCAAGCACAACAAGTCAGAGTAGCAAAAGTACAAATGGGTAAATACTAAGATTTTTCTCGGCATCTGGTTCGATGGGAATAATAGTTGATGGTGTTTGTGGATGGAATATTCGAACGAAAATTTACATACATTTCTAGACCTAGCCAGGAGCAGTTGCGAGGAGATTCCTAGCCAGGAGATTCCTCTGGCAGGAATCTAACCTTCGGCCCTGCGATTCCGGTGCAGCGCTCCAACCAATTGAGCTACAGAGTCAGGGCCTAAGGTTGCATTTTTCGCAACTGCTCCTGGCTAGGTCTAAAAATTTATATAAATTTTCGTTCGAATATTCCATCCACAAACACCATCAAAAGTAAAATGCCCCACCCTCGACCATTAGCACAGACTTAATTCAGAGGTAAGGGAGGAAGCGCACCAACCGTATCTGCCACGCACGCTTTTTTTATCATTATTATTACTATTATTAAAGTTTTATTAAATCATATTTTCGCACCAAAAGGTGAATTGCAATATGATTACAGATTATAGAAAGTTACACAAACGAAATTATCTATAAATTACAGCTATAACAGAGATTAACATTATATTGTTTTGTTAAACGCTATTAAAATTAGCACTCGTTGCTGGGATAAAACTGTTTTTAAAACATTCAGTTCTACATTTCGTTAAAGAAAAGTTAGAATTGTTTCTTAAATCCCGATTGTGTGTCTCTGGGCGAAGCGGAGGCAAAAGGTGGTTTAGATAAGAACCGGGTTCCTGAATCTTTTTAAAAGTTTTGGTACATAGTTCTTGACGTCTGTCATCAAGGCGCTTGCATTGAGCAATGTTAAGGGCATCTTCGTAATCCGCTGCGGGGTATATTATGTGGAAAGCTCTTTTTTGGACTTTTTCAATTTTGTCCCCCAGATACTTTGGTAACATCGTGTGGCAAACAGAGCAGGCGTATTCAAGGATTGAACGGACAATGGAAAAATAGACTGATAGAAGGTCACTTGGAGGAAGGCCACAGCGTCGTAGGACTCGAATGATATAAAGGCGTTTTGATGCTTTTTTGACTAAAACTTCAGTATTATCTTGCCATTTTAATTTGTTGTTAATGGTAATGCCCAAAATTTTAAATGAGGAGATTAAATCAAGGGGCAGATCATCAATATGAAGTCGGGGGATGTCATTCTCGCTACGAAGGTAACTTATTGTCATTTCTTTACATTTTTTACCGTTCAGCTTCATATTATTATTGACTGTCCATCTTTCAATTGCATTAAGATCTGATTGTAAAGTTGAAACTTCATTTATTCTTAAGGACTCTGACATTGTTACGTCGTCCACATATTTCCAATGTGTTGCGTTGGAGGATGCCAATTCAAAATCGTTAATAATAATAATAATAATAATAATAATATAGGGTCCAATTTAGTTCTTTGAGGGACACCTGCATGCGTTAATAAAGCCCTACTCGGATTGAGAGTTCGTTATCGATTTTTACCGATTGTCGGCGGTTTGAAAGAAATTGCATATCCACGGGATAAGCGATCTTCTGACGCCAAGCGACAACAGCTTTGAGACCAGGATGTTATGGTCAATGCGGTCAAATGCTTTACTAAAGTCAAGAAAACAGATCCGTAGATAACTCGATTAATTGTCCAATGATGTTAACCAGTTATTGATTATATCAATTAAACAGAAAGTTGTGGAGATTCCTTTAAGGCAACCAAATTGTTGTGGGTCTATCTTATGCCATACATCATCCATCATCCAATTAACCACAAAATCTTCGAGGATTTTAGACAGGGAGGCCGTAAGGGAGATTGGACGCAACTTGTCCTCACAAGATACAGATGGTATTGGTGTGATTAACGCATCTTTCCATATATCAGGAAATTCACCAGTGGACAGAGATGTATTAAAAATATGACATACAGGATCCGCCAATTCGTATGCAAAGTCTTTAATAACCCGGTTAGGGATACAGTCCGGGCCATTGGATTTGGAAACGTTATTATTGAGCACTTTGGTACAAACTTCCTCGGGAGAAATTTTGGGTATAGGCTGAGGTGCAGGAAGGCAGGCGGGTAACAGGAAAGGATCAAGTGGAGGAAGATAATTGTTCACGCTCAATAAATATATATTAAGTGATTGGGAGAGATTTTACCCGATAGAGTCACACCATTCTTAACAATTTTGATTTTATTGGATGTGTTATGTTCGCTTTCATATTACTTTGCTAAATTTCCAATGGGAAAAACTAAAACAAGTTCTACAGAGTCTAAAACTCAAAGTTTGAAATTCTTGGGAGGGGGCGTCAAACAGGCTTAACAAGTTCTGAAAAACCTTGTTAACAATAAAGCAAGTATATTAAAACTGGATGAAGTTATACCAATACAAACCTGCAGATCATCTCTGATTGTTAGAATCAATTTCTGCATTTGTTCAACTTCAGAAAGCACGAACAAACTGAACGATGTAACACCACCCTTCTTAAGCTTCTCATTTATAGACTCCTAAAAATAACATTCTCATTAATAAACTATATATTAAGTAAAAAACAAATGAACTATCTTGTGTGCAGTTCGTCTACACAAACGAACTTGTGTGTATACTTCATCTTGACGGGATGATCAATGTCTGGCCCGTTCCATACTAGAGATAAATCATCTTTGAAGACGTATCAACCATCTGACGGATCTTCTGTCTAGCCGTTTAGCCTATCCGGTGGATAAATCGAAAATATCGATCAAGTCTACACATTCATCGAACAACCAAACTAACATATTTCAACTTGAATAGAACAATTATGTTTGCAACTACATATTAGGTGCATAAGATTTAAGTTCAATCATTCACAAAGTGTGTGAAAGTGTTTTTTATTTTTGGCTTATCCACCGTTTAAGGCTTTAAGCTAAACGGCCTTCGTACAACCGGCCCCAGACGAGCTAGCTAGAAGGCACGGTCAACACTGGCAATGGTTCTGGGAATAAATCAAGCTTGATATTTTCCTAATAGTTTGATTAATACTGTACTCATTCACATAGACAGATTATCTCAGTAGAAGATAGTTCGTTTTTGTATTTATACACAGACGAATATCACACGAAGTCCTTTAAGTTCGTCCGTCTGGTGTAAATCGGGCCATTCCTTCAAAATCACATTATTGCCATATTCATAATTATAATCATAATATCTTGCTTGTATTTAAATTCGAGCGGTATTGGAATTCGCGTAGGCCACAGGTGCGCAAAATTGAAACTTTGTGAATAATCCGCGCGAAAAGATTCGCTGCTGTAACATCGATAATCCTGGTGTAAATGTTTGTCGCAGTGACGCAAAATACTGCTATAGTCAGAAAAGAAAATTACAAATTATTCTATACGACATTATGTATAATATATATTTGGCATTATAGATTCGTCGTGACGTTGTCACAGCTGCATAAAGGAAACTGTCCTGCGAGTTTTTCAGGTGGCTTGAATATTTTAGCAAGCACTTTCGTAAGTATCCAAATTTTAACATGGAAAAACAATAATTTAGGCGCGTGATTTTCTAGTTTTAAGATCATTTAGGGTGCACGAAATTATATCGCGCGAATTTAAGACTCAACGAAAATTAGTACCACGCGAATTTAAATACAAGTACAATACAATAATAGATGTAAATAATAGTTTATGGTATTTGTATAGGTACGAAAATTTATATAGGTACATTTTTAGACCTAGCCAGGAGCAGTTGCGAAAAATGCAAGCTTAGGCCCTCTGGCAGGAATTGAACCTGCGGCCCTGTGATTCCGGTACAGCGCTCTAACCAACTGAGCTACAGAGTCCAGTTGTTGAGCACTAACCGCAAACTCGTGTATATATGATGGGAGTGATGCCAGTATAAGGTATATTTAACAATTATACCATGAGCTCGAGTCGTATATGAGCTGATAGCCGACGAGGTGTGTAGCACCTTAGGCCCTCTGGCAGGAATTGAATCTGCGGCCCTGTGATTCCGGTACAGCGCTCTAACCAACTGAGCTACAGAGTCCAGTTGTTGAGCACTAACCGCAAGTTCGTGTATATATGATGGGAGTGATGCCAGTATAAGGTATATTTAACAATTATACCATGAGCTCGAGTCGTATATGAGCTGATAGCCGACGAGGTGCGTAGCACCGAGTCGGCTATCAGCCATATACGACGAGAGCGAATGGTATAATTGTTTTATAATATAGTCTTATATAGACATTAAATGCAGGAATAATATACTCTTCTCTGTTGTAATATTTTTACAGTTCGTTCACCCACAAACCTTGTCGCGACTCGGATTGAAAATTTTAAGTGTTTTTTTTCTTCATAACTTAAAGTGAAATAATCGGTTTTAGTACAGTATTGCTTGATATAAAAAGTTTGAGATATTTTATACAATTTTTGTGTAGCAAAGTAAGTGGTTACTGACTGAAATTTATTTGGTTTTTCGTGCGGCTTTTCGAAAAATTTATATTCTCATTTTTCGTTGCTCTTTCGCTATTAATTCTGTACAAAACTTTATTTAAACTAATTTCTATATATTAAATGTACTTCCTACCCTGTCAATGACTTTTGGAGTCTTTTCTGTCTGTTTTTGTCGCTTTTAAAGCGAGTATTTCGCTGTTTTCTGGTTCGGAAAACTCTTGTAGTTTTTGAGACGCCATATTGTTTTCGCTACTCACTGTATATGTAAGAAATATTATATGAGCTCGAGTCGGATATTGGCTGATAGCCAACGAGGCGCTTCGCCGAGTTGGCTATCAGCCAATATCCGACGAGAGCGAATATAATATTTCACTTATAATATAGCCTTGAGCTGGTAAACCATTCTATAAAATTAAACGAAAAATAAAAGATGTTTTCATGTTTTGTTTTGTTTTTATGGCCAAATCAGGCAAATGCAAATTAAAAAGCGATTATTTTGCGATACATGTTTACTTTTCGTAATTTATTTTTAAGTATAAATTTTATACACATTTACATTTGGCTTACCGTCAAAAAACCTTCATTCCAAATTTTGTTGCCTTTTTTGTGTTCTTAGGCGTGCAATTTTGAAGCAAAACTCCAATTTCTTCATCATTCATGCTTACAAATCTGGAAGCCATTTTGTTTTTTTCCCTACTAGTAGGATATTGCTCTACTAGTAGGATATCACAAAATATCCTGCTAGTAGACAACCAATCAGATTGCAGCATTGTGGTTGGCTATATTATAAGAGCTGATATACAGCGAGTAGCTCAGCCAATCAGATTGCAGAATAGGTCATATACGGTGGATGACTATATTATAAAGGTAAATACTAAGATTTTTCTAGGCAACTTTAGGCCCTCTGGTAGGAATTTTATACACCCACCTTACTCCAAGGTCTTGGTACTTTATTCAAAGCTGTCGTACAGATCTCAAGTAAATCAACATCCTTCCTGTGACGTAGCGCCCAGAGACTGGCACTAGCGAACACACCAGACTTGTCCACTGCAAGGAAACTAGCGCCTGGCAACTGCGTCTGACCGCTGACCACCACAACACCTTTCGTGGGCGTGTAAAAGTCGGACTCAACACACGCATGTGTTAGCGTACTGGTGACTGGCATTCGATCGTAGATCCAGTTTAGACGGGTAAAGATGTATTGGTCATGTGCCACTACAGTCTGTGCAGAAAGTAATATGGAAGTACTGTTTGTTGTCCTCAGCATTGTATTAATACCAACTTGATAAAAGTACAGACGTAAAAATCTCACATTTTGTCAACAATATGTGCTCACAACAAACTTGGGGGTTGACTACCTCACGGGCGTTCGTTGTGGGTTTGTTGATCTTAACCTAATCCTAACCCTAAAGGCTCTTTTCCACTCATCGCAAAACCAACTCGCTGCGAGTTCTTGCATGTAATTAAAATAAACTGTCGAGCATTGTGATTGGATGAAAGTACTCGCAGCGAGCTTGCGAGTTGGTTCTTGCGACGAGTGGAAAAGACTAACCCAAAGTGTATTGACGTCACACACAACGAACGCTCGTGAGTTAGGCTTGTAGAAAGATTGTCAATAAGTTGTAGCCATAGTCATTTTATCAAGTTGCTACAAGGTTGTCACTCACAACTTGTTAACAAGTTGTTGAATTGCAGGACGATAACAAGTTGTTGGAGCAACTTCTAACAAATCTTTTTGAGTCAACAACCTTGTAGCAAGTTGAGAGCAAGCCGTTGACAACTTGTCAACAAGCTGGGAACAAGCAGAGAACAAGCAGTGCGAACACATCCTGATAACAAGTTGTTGAAACAACATTGGTACAAGTCTGCTGCAGGTTTGTTATAACTCGTGTGTTTTTACATCTACTCCGTAATGCTTATCGAACGCAACCAATTCAGTATCAGTGCTGTTCAGTACTTACTTCAGGGGATGAATGCAAGCCACAGGCTTCAGGCACATCAAGGACATTTGCAGGCAAAGATTCGAGAGATTGAACCAAGGTAGGTAGACGAGCATTACCAGAGAAGAATACTGAAGGTAATCTGTACTTGACTACATGAAATAGATGTTAAGAAATCAACAAAATAGATAAATCATTCTACTCAGCGTAAACACAAGACAAACTATCCAGACGAACTAGCTAAAATAGCGTGATCTATACTGGCAATGGTTCTAGGAACAAATCATGCCTGATATTTTCCTAATAGTTCATCTATTGTTGTATTTATACACATGGATGGATCATCCGTCAAGACAAATCACGCATAGAAGTTCTTCTGAGTGAACGAAGTACGCAGATAGTTAATGAACGATACCTCTGCTTGGCGCATTTATACACAGATGAATATACAGTAAGTGGGGGTAGTTAAGTGGGGGTGTGCTAATCATCCTTGCAGCTGAGAGCTGCCCTGAATTACGAAGGACGCAGCTGGACTTGATCGAGTCGAAGGCTTATTAAAGGCGCCTCTGGCTGCTAAAGGGTTAGTTTGGGGCTTATCCAAATCCACCCTGTCAACATTCCTTGTGTGAGGAAATCGGAGTACCCGGAGAAAACTCACGACTTTCGGTAGAGCGTTGACTGACTCTTTTCACGTAAGTGTCATGAGTCCCCAGCGAGAATCGACCCCAAGATCTCAGAGGTGAAAGGCGATTGCTCTGACGACTGCGCCACCGATATCAGACCAACTATCCTTTCTTTGCCCAAGGTCGTACAGACGGTCAAAAACAAATGAATCAGTCAACTAACTAACAAAAAAAACAATCAAAAAGAAAATCTCTTTACCTCGCGACGCCTCAAATTCCTTTTTAACAGCAGCAGGACTGATCCAGTAGTCCACCATTGCACTGAGAGATTGTTGATCAAACTCATCACGGATTCCTTTACCATACACAACCTAACAATATATCAGGATCATCATAATTAATCACATCATCATAATTAATCACATCATCATAATTAATCATCATAATTAATCACATCATCATAATTAATCACATCATCATAATTAATCACATCATCACAAGTAATCACATTGAAATCTAATCTGCACGACTATATAGAAGATGTGGGCAGCAAAGTCGTTAGCACATGTTCCTTTCAGTTTCACCTCTGTGACCTCGCTTCGATTCCTGCAATATGCAGTTGTTTGATTTTAATTTTGCCTCAATCGCATGTGAGAAGAGTGCTTCCAGCTTGACTCTATCATACACTGCAGGTTTTCATCGAGGACTCTGGTTTTCTCCTGTAGTAACACTGGATCAATGAGATACGGCCTTCACTGGACTTCTAGGAAGAACAGTTTAGAACTGATAGAGCTATCCAGTATAAATAAAGTTCGTTTAGTTTAGATTTCCTCCTGTAGGGGTAATCCTCCCTGCACCGGAATCGCAGGGCTGCAGGTTCGATTCCTGGCAGAGGGCCTATTCGTTAGAATATTCCTTCTACAAACACCTTCTACTTTCCTCCTGTAGTAATGACCCTTACTGAACCACTAGGAAAAACAGTTTAGAACTGATAGAGCTATCCAGTATAACCATAGAAATAATACGAGTATAACTAAAGCAAGATCAGATCTATTCAAATACATATACTTTCTAAGTTTCCTACCTCTGACAACATATATCGCAAGGCATTCCATTGTATTGCTTTTCCTGTGGTAGGGACAGGTGTGCTAGGGCGTTCATGTGAGATGTGTTCACCAAATTCCCTGGCTGCCTCTCTGATTGCATCCTAAAGTTATTATTGATTCAATACAATGGTTTAATAGTCCTTTGCATAAATGTTAATATGAGTGAAAACAATGAATTACTGGATGGCATGGAGAACTGTGGGAGTTTCAAAACAATGAAAAGACAATGAAATATCTCGATCACTGGATCGTGACTGGATGGCATGGAGAACAGTGGGAGTTTCAAAACAATGAAAAGACAATGGAACATTTCTATCACTGAATCCTGATTGGATGGCACGGAGAACTGTGGGAGTTTCAAAACAATGAAAAAACAATGGAATATTTCGATCACTGGATCGTGACTGGATGACACACTATTGTCAAATGATGTTTGGACGCATTTCTTGTATCGTGTTTGTACACTTTGTTGTTAAATCTACCAAACACTTACATGTAACTCAAGCGCTCCCGGTTTAATGACATTAGGCTCATTCCAACCAATCGATTGATATTGAGACCTTAAACGCACAACGTTATGAAGTACGCAAACATTGTGTAAGACTGCTGGCCATTCTGCTCGACTACTCGAACCAAATATATCACTATCAACCAATGACATTGATCGCACCAAGTTGTCCCGGATGCTCTGTAGAAAAAAATTTACATATCATAATTTACTGAAATTGGAAGTAACTAAGAAATTGGAAGTAAACGCGATCCGATTTGTCTGAACCGATTCTCCTCCTGACGTATGTGATTTCACAAAATCCAGCAACAACTACACTTTTCGCCGGGTATGAGCCAATAGCTTTACTCATGTCAGCAAATCCAGTAAATCACATACGTCAAGAGGAGAATCGAATCCGGCAAATCGGATCGTGTAAAGGTCATCTTTCCTTGCAGCTGTGAGCTGAATTGCAAAGAACGCAGCTCAAACGTGACCGAATCGAAGGCTTACACTAGACGACCCATCGAAGGCTTACACTCCGAACTGACACTAGACGACCCATGTTTGATCACGAAGCACAGCTAAGGTGGAAGAGCCAGTTTTTCGCGAGGGAGGAAAACTAGAGTACCCATAGAAAGACCATCGAAGAACAGGAGAGAAACAACCACAAGTTTAAGTTTAGTTTAAGTTTAATAGGTTTAAGTTTAATAGTTTACCACTCTGAGGTGGACGGAAAGCCTTAACAGGTTTGCAACCCAATTGACAAAGGTTCCGAGGGTTAGTTAATGGTTAGTGCCTAAGGGTTAGCTTTTAGTGAGGGAGGAAAACCGGAGTACCCGGAGAAAAACCCTCGAAGCACAGGAGAGAACCAACCAATCTCAACTTACATGAGTTTATCAAGCGCACTGACGTTACCCAACCTGAGTAAATCCATGCCCTCGACCTGCTGTATAACCAGCTTAACTCAGAGGTAAGAGACAGCGCGCTAACCGCATCTGCCACCCGTGCTTCCCTTACATGGGTTTTGAAACCCATCAAAGGTAGTCACCCAACCTAAATAACAACCAACTCTCGACCTACAGTGGCAGGTTAAACTCAGTGGTAAGGGGCAGGGATCTTCTCACATATTATATATTGAATCATACTTTCATTACCTTGGGTGAATCAGCGACAACTTTGACGGTGAGCTGCAGTAAACTACATGGTAATGGTGATGAGATCTTGGCTGAAATCCATAATCTGAAGTTACTCTCTATCTGCTTGCTGTCAGATATCAATGAATCTAGCATGTCTAGTAGTCGTGGAGAGTTATGACCATCAAGTAAGAGTAACCATGCACCCTAGAGAAGTTATAATTATGTTGAAAGGAACACTATCAAGGGTCGTCTCTTTTTGATCCAGTGTTATGTAAGAGGAAACCTAAACTAAATAACCAATAGCTCTATCAGTTCTAAACTGTTCTCTCTAGAGGTCCAGTAACAGTCATCTCTCATTGTTCCAGTGTTACTACAGGAAGAAACCTAAACTAAACTAAATTTATTTATACTGGATAGCTTTATCAGTTCTAAACTGTTCTCCCTAGAGGTCCAGTAAGAGTCATCACTTATTGATTCAGTGTTATTACAGGAGGAAACCTAAACTAAACTAATTTTATTTAAACTGGATAGCTCCTCTCTCCTCCAAAAAAAACGTTTAAAGTTCACTGAATAAATCATCTTCACACTACGTACCTTCTAGCGCAATTGCAAACTTATTCAGTGAACTTTAAATGCCACTGCGGAGGAGAGAGGGATAGGTCTATCAGTTCTAAACTGTTCTCCCTAGAGGTCCAGTAAGAGTCATCTCTTATTGATCCAGTGTTATTACAAGAGGAACCTAAACTAAACTAACTTTATTTATAATGGATAGCTCTATCAGTTTTTAGGTGTCCTCCCTGGAGGTCCAGTAAGTGTCAACCTTTATTGATCCAGTGTTACTACAGGAGGAAACCTAAACTAAACGAACTTTATAAATACTGGATAGCTCTATCAGTTCTAAACTGTTCTTCCTAGAGGTCCAGTAAGAGTAATCTTTTATTGATCCAGTGTTATTACAGGAGGAAACCTAAACGAAACTAATTTATTTAAACTGGATAGCTCTATCAGTTCTAAATTGTTCTCCCTAGAGGTCCAGTAAGAGTCATCTCTTATTGATCCAGTGTTATTACAGGAGGAAACCTAAACTAAACAACTGGATAGCTCTATCAGTTCTAAACTGTTCTCCCTAGAGGTCCAGTAAGAGTCATCTCTTATTGATCCAGTGTTATTACAAGAGGAACCTAAACTAAACTAACTTTATTTATACTGGATAGCTCTATCAGTTTTTAGGTGTCCTCCCTGAAGGTCCAGTAAGTATCAACCTTTATTGATCCAGTGTTACTACAGGAGGAAACCTAAACTAACCATATTTATACTGGATAGCAGAATTAGTTCTAAACTGTCCTCTCTAAAGGTCCAGTAACATCCATCCCTTACTGGTGATAAAAATCTACCAACCTCTGTCATAGCTTTATGTAGAGTACGTCTGGCGTATCGCTCTTCGTTTGAACAGCCTGTAGATAAGTGCACCACAGACAGATCAACCTACACAAATCGAAAAATGATGGTTTTACATTAGTATGGTATGGTATGGTATGGTATGGTATGGTATGGTATGGTATGGTAGTATGGTAGGGTAGGGTATGGTAGGGTAGGGTATGGTAGGGTATGGTATGGTAAGGCATGGCATGATATAGTATGGAATGGTATGGTATGGTATGGTATGGTAGGGTATGGTGTGGTATGGTATAACATATTGTATGAGAAGATATGGTAGAACAAGATATTCGGCGGTTGACTGTTGTGTAAAACTACCTGAAAAATACAATAAGAATTTCGACGTTTCGAGCGAAGGCCCTTCGTCTGGAAGTTAGTAGGAACATTCCTATTAACTTCCAGACGAAGGGCCTTCGCTCGAAACGGCGAAGTTCTTATTGTATTTTTCATGTAGTTTTACACAACAGTCAACCGCCGAATATTTGTTACACTCTACCCACACTGGCACCGCACGTTCGAGATATTTACAACAAGATATGATATACAGTCTTCTAAAGCACCTGTTTCTTCCCAGCCAGATCTCTGACAAATGTCTCCAAGATAGAAGATTCCTCGTCATACAACAATAAGACTGGAGTTCTTGAGTCACTCTGACGATGAACAAAGCCAAGATCTAGAGGCAGATCTGATGTATACCTGCAATATACAGCAATGCTTAATCGCTTTGAAAATGCTCAATATTTTATCTACTGTCTTTCAATGATAGTCTCTATCCAACCAATAGTCTACCAACCTTTCTTGTATAATCTGTCAAATATATTGACATCGAATGAATTGAACGAATTGAACATACCTTCGTCCCAAACCTTGTATTATAAATGAACGAGATGACTGAATGAGACGATCAGGTCGGATAGCCCTGATGATCATGAACCTTTGCACAGGGGTAAACCTAGAAATAGTACAGAATTATAGACATAGCCGTAGTGGATGAATACTTAGCAACTTTATTTATACGGGATAGCTCTATCTGTTATAAACTGTTCTCCCTAGACGTCTAGTAAGAGCCATCCATTATTAATCATCCCTTGCTACAGAGGAAATAATAATACTCACTTCTCATCTAGATTGTCAGGCAAAGCAACCAGTTCAGGTATTTCATGTTCCACCAGTTGTCTCCATTGTGTTTCACGCCCATCTTTCGTCATTTTCTCAAACGCATCTTGAAACCAGTCAAACGACTGTGCCAGTAGCTAAACAAGAATCTCAAACAGTCTCAATACAATACGAAGACAAAGTACCTCTGCAAGCACTAAACTACTCTATTTATACTGGATAGCTCTAGTAATTCTGTCTAGCCTGATCTATCTGTAGGTTCAATAAAGACAGTGTAGTATTAGAATAAACCTACTAGTAGGCTATTACAAATCCAGCGTTCTGATCGGCTACACTACTAAAGGGCCGCCAGGCATTAGCCTACTAGTAGCGAAGAGCGAGAGAAAAACTTGTAAATCATTTGCTTTTTTAATAAAAAAAATTCACAAAAATGTCCTACTTTTTATTCTGGTACAAAAACTAACAAACGTCCTTGGCAACCGCTTGCAAAAAAGGTAAAATTTTGACGTTTTACTCGTAGCTTTAAAGTTTTGAACATGGAAGTGACTCGCGAATTTATGAACATGGATAATATTTGTTTATATTTCGAGCAAAATCATTGAAAACACAATCGCTTGAAGTGATTTAACTATATTTCCTTGGCCTTTTCTTGATTTAAGAATGTTTTCATCCATTTAGCTATAAAATTTCAAGGGTTTTTCCCCGTTCTATTGATATATTTGATGTGTTTCGAGATTTTCCGCTATTGTTTACAGTTTGAAAATATCTAACGCTTTGGCCTTTTTAAGGCTTTTTTATTTCTTTTCATTGGCTAAATATGACTTGAAACTTTCCTTCGATATAATGGTTGTTATACGGTCTGTTTTTTTAATTTTAACTCAACAAGTCGTAAATTTTTAGTGAATTTTCACTCGGGCGTTCGCCGTTTTATAAACAACAAGCCAACGCGAAAGTCGAAGAAAGAATCTAAATGCTTGTGAATGCTCTTAAATTTCGCTAAAAACTTTCCTATTTTATTCCTGCAGCTTGAAATATACTAGTAGTTCTATACTAGTCCAGTGTTACTACAGGAGGAAATCTAAACTGATTTTGCTCTACTTATGAATGGATAACTTTTTTTACGCAACATCCCGCGTGTTAGGATCACGCAATCCTGCACGGAAAACCATTCGGTAATTCTTTACTATTAAACGGCCAGACTGAATTTACACGGTGCTTTCAATGCTTCACTTGGTTGTTTGGACAAATAATTCAGATTTTAATTGCAGATCAGTATGAATACATCTGGGAATACAGTAGACTATAATGTTTCTCTCAGAAGAAAGCACTCATCTCACATGCGATTGACGCGAAATAAAAATCAGAAAGCGGAATTTTAATGCAACAGCATGCTGGTCGCAGAGAGAAAAAGCACTCTGGCACTACACTAACCACTGTTCCACATCTGTTTATAGAAATAAACAGTAGTGAGCCTTGGAACATTCAAAATGTATTACACTCTTAATTACTTAAACTAATATTAACATAATTACTTACTTGCAGTCCGTTATATTGTTCATCTGTCATCCAGTCAAAAGGTTTCTTTGCATTGATGATTTTCAGTTGAGATGTGGTCATTGCACTGTGACTGAGGGCAGTCTTAACTGCAGATCCGTATGCTGGGTAAATGAGAAACTCACGATCTCCTGGGGAAACACGACCAAATGAATCTTCAACCTATAAATAGAAAGAAGTATTGTTATAATAATAGAGTTTAGTTTAGTCTATTAAGACTAAACCAAACCAAACCGAACCGAACCGAACTGAACCAAACTATATTTTATATAAACAGCTGCATTAGACCCATCCAGACATATTTCATATTGTAGCTCTGTCAATTTTAAACTGTTTTCCCTGGAGGCGCAAGGATAATGCCTTAATAGCAGTGTTATTACAGGAAGAAACCTAAACTAATATTTATACTGGACAGCCCTGTCACTTCTAAACTGTTCTTCCTAGAGGTCCACAGCTTAGATCATACCTTAATGGTCAAGTGCTACTACAGGAGGAAACCTAAACTAACCTAACCTAAATTAACCTAACCCAACCCACAACTCACACCACCTCACCTCACACCTCACCTCACCTCACCTCACACCACACCACACCTCACCTCATACCTCACCTCACTTCACACCTCACCTCACCTCACCTCACACCTCACCTCTCACCTCTCACCTCTCACACCTTGAACAGTTCTAAACTGTTCTCCCTGGAGGTCTAGTAAGGGTCATCCCTAATTCATCCAGCCTTACTACAATAGGAAACCTAAATTATACTCACAATTATTGTAGATTAACTTTATATACCTCAATCGCAGATAGCAATGCAAACAAAGTTCGATCTTTCTCCATAAAACCTTGAGCAGCAAAAAAGAAAGCACTTTGTCCCACTCTTTCTGCAACAGCTTTCACAGCAGTTCTGTTAACCGAAAAGACGTTTATGTACCAGTATTAGCAATAAACTCTTTTGACATAATATACAATTTCACAGGGCTGCACTAAAAGCTAGGTTTTCGATGGAAATTTCGAGTGAAAAAAAATAATGTTATTTACCGGCTTGGAGGTCCGTATAGGGAAATCCCAAGGGCGGGCTCGGGCCGTTTTTGAGACCGAGGGAAATATTTTCCTATACTGGTAAATATTTTTATTTTTTTTATATAATTTTAAAAACAAAAACATTGGCTCTATGGATTTAAATCTCCCGCGGTCCGTACGGCCTCATACGGACCGCTCGCGTAGCCAATAAGATAGATTGTAGAAAACACTAGAATAAGAATTCGGACCGCAAAAATATATATATACATATTTAAGACTGATCAGTTGCTAAAAATGAGACTCTAGCCTATCCGTCAGGAATCGGACCTGCGGCCCTGCGATTCCGGTGTAGTGCTCTGACCACTGAAGAACAAAGTCAAGATATACCTAATTTTAGTGTGCGGTGATAACCAATTTGTGCAGTGGGAAAGTGTGCAGTGATTAACAGTAATAAGGTGCAGTGATATAACATTTTTTGCGATAAATTCTTAAGGAATAGAACCAATTAAAACTTTCAAAATCTATTTGCATCACTTATCTAGATGTCTTATCGAGCTTAAAGGTGAGTTTAAAGTCTCTCTTCGGAGTTTACATAGAATTCACCCTGGTTTATTTCATTAAAGAAATCTTGTCATGGATTGCTTTTAATGGACAGCATTGATCGTATTTTCAGTCACTCTAAAGGGCGTTGTCATTAAAATTTTCCTGGGGGTGTCACCAGCAGTGTCCGGACTGCCCCCTCCCATTGCCCATGGAATGTGCAGCGATAGAAATTCATAAAATTAGGTACGAGTCAAGCACAGGAAATGAAGAGTAGAATCACACACGAGAAAGGCAAATGACTTACCTCTCCGAATGTTGAATGGCTGTATCAAATATTTTCAAGAACTGTGCCAATGATATGGTGTATTTCTCGTTCACTTCTCCCATGTGGCGTGTGACGTCAAACAACACGGCAGCACGACGTGCGATTGGTCGAAATGCCTCACGTGAGTGGAGCAGGGATGCTTCAGATTGTTCAGCTCGTGTTATACTGAAAAGAGAGAAAGTAGATCATCAAAATATCTCAAAAGTTCTTGCGAATTATTTTTCTTGAAAAAACCTTCGAAAATACTGTGGATCAAAATTATAGGTACCAAAAACTTGTAACTTGAAAATTTGAAGAAAACACATTTATGTCTCACTATGGGCCCAGGAACTCGTGGTTGAGAGGAATCTTTCCTTGAGTTTAAAACCATGCCGAGTAGACATCCTATGACTGATGGTAAGGACAACAGAACTAGTAGTCTCTTATTAAGTCCCACCAAAAATGTGCAAATATTACACTAAACATATAACAATACATAAAATTACAAATTACATTATATTACGAACTATGCATTCCTACATATAGACAGATAGACTTTATTTATGATAGATAGACTTCACCTATTACAAATTAATCTGTATTCTTCCTAGTGGCCCTCTAAGTCAGTCAGGGTTAGTCAAGGTAAGTTTGCTAAGGTTAATCCCTAAGGGTTAGTTTTTAGTGAGGGAGGAAAACCGGAGTACCCGGAGAAAAACCCTCGAAGCACAGGAGAGAACCAACCAATCTCAACTTACATGAGTTTATCAAGCACACTGACGTTACCCAACCTGAGTAAATCCGTGCCCTCGACCTGCTGTATAGGCGGCTTAACTCAGAGGTAAGGGGCAGCGCTATCTGCCACCCGTGCTTTACGAACAATAGAGACCTTACGATGTAAGACGGCTACGCGAACGACGACGGCGAAAACAAACTCGTTCAAATAAATCAATTAAATAAAACTTGTCGTGTATTATCAATCGTATGAATTCACTTCAGTTTGAAGAAGTTGAGATAAGGGCTTTTTGGTTTAGAAGATTTCTACTTCAGTACTGAGCAAATTTGCTGAGTACCACTTCTCGCGGCTTGAAATGCAGACGTTGCACACAAGACGTAAAAATCTGTACAGGGTGTATAAAAAAAAAAGCAACCTCGGAATTTCCCAAGAAATCCACTTTGTTCTTAAGCACAAAAGATTTTAGGCCCCTGGGGAATTTAAAATAGTAATACGACCTATTAGTAATTCGACAGTTATGCTCCTGGAATACGATTAGAAGCTATTTTAAATTCCCAGGGGCCTAAAATCTTTTGTTCTTAAGAACAAAGTGGATTTCTTGGGAAATTCCGAGGTTGCGTTTTTTTTGATACACCCTGTACAGGGTGTATCAAAAAAACTGCAAATACCATAATTTGTATGCACGAGATCATACATTAGAATTTCAATGGCTGTGCAAATAATTACGCTTCTGGGATTTGAAAATACGTTTCCCAGGGGTATCAAAACAAGCACACAAAGTGAATTAAACTTATGAGTTCGATTACGAATGGCTCAGTTTACGAATGACTGCTGTCGAGTTTTGAGTTTGGGCGTACTTTAAAACAAGAAATACTCTTTGCTCTGTTGTTAGCTGAGCCATTCGTAATCGAACTAATTTTAATTCACTTTGTGTGCTTATTTTGATAGTACTGCACGTGGAAACGTATTTTCAAATCCCAGAAGCGTAATTATTTGCACAGCCATTGAAATTCTAATGTATGATCTCGTGCATACAAATTATGGTATTTGCAGTTTTTTTGATACACCCTGTAGTTTACCGTTGTAAACAGAGCGTGGATGACGTCTAAACTCCCGTGTATTTATAGCCGTCGTCGTCACGTTGCCGTCTTAAATCGTAAGGTCTCTAATATTTTGAACGGCTTGAATGACGGTTGATAAATTGATCAATGTGAAGTTCGTACAAGCCGGATTTGCATTTGTAGATCGATGTCTTTAATTTCATGCCAGTAAGATAGAGGAATTAGATTGAGTTTTTTCAAACGATCAGGGCAGGAAGATTGATAATCTCGTTGAAATTTCGTTGAATACCCTCGAGACGAAGCATATCAGCAGAAGGTCCTTGAGGGGCCCAGATTTCACATCCAAATGACAGGTGAGAACGAACCAGAGACAGATATAATTATGAGCACTATGGCTAGATTTAGTGCAAAAATACTCTAAGCTTTGGATCTTTAGGATCAAACCACCTGAAAAATTTAACAAAAACGTCGACGTTTCGAGCGAAGGCCCTTCGTCTGGAAGTTAGTATGAAGGGCGTTCGCTCGAAACGTCGAAGTTCTTGTTGAATTTTTCAGGTGGTTTGATCCTAAAGATTCGAAGCTTAGAGTATTTTTGTACTAAATCTAGCCATAGTGCTCATAATTATATCTGTCGAAGTTTTCAGGTAGATTGATCCTAAAGACCCGAAGCTTATTGTGTCTCAAAAAAAAGTGAACCCTTTGAAATTAAATACAATAGGGTACAATAGATTCTTTGAAAGAAAATGCAAATATGAAGTTCAATTTCAAAAGGTTCACTATTGTATTAAATTTCAACGGGTTCACTTTTTTTTGAGACACCCTGTAGACCCGAAGCTTATTGCCTACACTGCATGGCACCACACGTACAAAAATACTCTGCAAGTCTGCAGGAATTTTCTATTTTCAGACTGTGCACACAGGAAGAAAATTATAATCCGGAGTATCTGAAAAACCTACAATGTTATGTCAAGCTGGAAGCATTCTTCAAACATGTGACTGGGGCTAAATTATAATCAGCTGCATATTGGAGGATTCGAACCCCGGTAAGACACATGCACTAACCACTGCGATACCAACACTTGCTTAGGTCACAAAAACCTCAGAGCAGAAATCCAATAAAATGGATGACTTTCCATATTACCATCCCAAAATTACGTCACAAGGATTAGGGGTTAGGGTTGAGGTTAGGGTTAGGATTAGAGTTAGGATTAAGATTAAATTTGTATTAAAATTCAGGTTGTTGTTATGGAAATTGAGCCAATAAAAGAGGCGAAAACATTCTCAATTACCATACAGATGATCTAAAACTGTCTACCTCTCCACAGTTTCTTCAAAATTTCTTCTTATTGATGAGATTTTCTTCATCGTAACAAGATCATGTAAGAACTGTCTGTTTTTTAATAAAACTTCCAGGAATTTCCTTTCTGATTCCTCTTTCATTTTTAACAAACGAACAATTTCCTAAAGGAGAATATTTTAATATTTAAAAATACCTTAGCACAAGCATACAAGTAAAAAGTATTGCCATAAGTGGAATTGGAATTGCTGAAGAAAACCTGTGGTGTTTATTGGAGTCAAACTGTTACCTAAAAACGAACTCTTTCCGTTCTAAACTGTTCTTACTAAAGCTCACCTACAGTTAGGGTCATAAAACCTAAAACCAACTTTATATATACTGAATAGCTGTATCAGTTCTAAACTATTCTCCCTAGAGGTCCAGTAAGGGACATCTGTTATTGATCCAGTGTTACTACAGGAGGAAACCTAAACTAAACTAACTTCTTTATTTATACTGGATAGCTCTATCAGTTCTAAACTGTTCTCTCTAGAGGTCCAGTAAGAGTGATCTCTTATTGATCCAGTGTTACTACAGGAGGAAACCTAAACTAAACTAACTTTATTTATACTGAATAGCTCTATCAGTTCTAAACTATTCTCCCTAGAGGTCCAGTAAGGGACATCTGTTATTGATCCAGTGTTACTACAGAAGGAAACCTAAACTAAAGTAAACTAACTCTATTGATACTGGATTAGGTATATCAGTTCTAAGCTGTTCTTGCTAAAGGTCTAGTAAGGGATCGCTATTTGTCCAGTGTTACAACAGGAACAAACCTGGATAGCTCTTTAAGTTCTAAACTGTTCTTCCTAAAAATCCAGTAAGAGTGATCCCTTATTGATCCAGTGTTACTACACGAGGAAACCTAAACTAAAATAACTTTATTCATACTGGATAGCTCTTTAAGTTCTAAACTGTTCTTCCTAGAGGTCCAGCAAGGGACACCTGTTATTGGTCCAGTGTTACTACGGAGTACCCAGAGAAAATGTACAGTCTTTCATAGTCACTCTGGAAGAACTCTTCCCATATGCAAGAATCTAAACTGGGGCCACAGATGTGAAAAGCACCTGATCTGCCACTGTGCTACTACTAACATCTGACATAAGAATAGATTCCTAAATTTCAACCTCATCACAAACAAAATAATCTACCTACCGAGACAGATTGTAGTCTGGAGTCCTGGATCCTAGGTTTCTCCAGCTCCATAAACCTATCCAGAAACATTTCTTCGAGACCATCACGTGACAAGTACATCTCGATGACATTGATAAACGCACTGAGTTGAGGAGGCACACGATACGCTGGACATGTTGTAGACATGAATAATCTTGAAGGAAATAAGAAAAGGTCAGTAAAGAAACAAGTTTTGAAAACTATCTTATGTTTGGTATTTAAGAATAAAAATATATGTATAGATTATTAATGTAGTGGATGATTTGAGATTAAGAAAAGCAGAAGGCATCCATGCATATCCACAGTAGAACCCCGCTATGTTGAACTCGCTTATCTCGAATTTCCCGCTATGTCGAACTTAAACCCATTTCCCGTGGATTTGCCCAAACTATTTCAATCATTTTTACTCGGTTATCTCGAACTTGGTTAACTCGAACTCCTCGCTATCTCGAAACAATTTTGCTTCCCTTGACCATTTGATTTTGGAGCATAAGAATGCACGTAAGACAGACTGTAATTATATAATGAGCTCTTTCAGTAGAATATACTTACAGCACAATTGTCAAATATACTGTAGTGACAGTGTTTATTGTATATTTCACAAATAACAGTCGTATCAATGGTAATCCATAATATTAGAGTTTACAATTAATGAGTTAAACACACTATCTGAATGGTTTCACTGGAATAATCTAACTGCAAATCCATCTAAGACCCAAGCTTTGATCATTCGACCATCAACATACAACTACTCTTTGAAGATGAATGATTTAGCAATATAGATGAACCGATCATCGGCCATCGGGCGATTGCTGTTCACTATCAGATCGGTCAGTCTCAGCATAATTCCGTGCTAACCAATCGATGTTGCCATTCCCAAGATGTGGATTTCACGACGTTAAGAATGGTATATTGTAGTCGCATCCCTGAATTTTTGACGCGAAAAGGTGACACGTTATTTCGGGCGAGAGGAAGCATCCGCAGTTTTAGTAATACTTGCCTATTTTCTGTTTATATTGTACTAATGTACTTTTATTGTGCTCAAAATAGAGAGTTTGGTTGATGGCAACTTCTCGTTGCGAAATTTTGCGAGTTAAGTCGAGTAAAACACTAAAATGACAATTCAACAAAACGTGAGCATCAGGTAAACCAATCATTGGTTTTCCCGATATATCGGCCGATGGTGGGCATGTATCCGGATCTTGAACAATCGGTATCGGAAATCGGCTCTTACGATTTACGTATCTTTACGATTACGTCGAACCGCAAACCGCCAGCGATTACGTGACTAGACTCCCGCGGTCGAATTTACGGTAAATTTTCAGGTTTCCAACGTGTGGAAATTGTTTTCGCGTGTGAATAATCCCACAGGATCTTTTCGAGAATATCAAACTATATTTTAGTATTACTATAATAAATGTTTAAAACATCATCTTAGCTTCATATTCCACTTATTTTGAAACACAAAAACTAAGCCTGTGAAAAAGCTATAAAGCACAGCTGTCAAAACAAGATGGCAGTTTATACTCAAAAACATCTCAGAGTTTGTACTTCAATCTTAATCTCCTCAAATTTATTACCTCAGACGTCTAACCTCAAACTGCAGTTTGAGGTTTGAAGTAAAAATTTTAAACCACAATCGTGAGGTCTCTATTATGGATGATAAACTCATACTGACGACACATGTGAACGAACAATTAAAAAAGCCTACGGTAAATGTGCAGCTTTGCGTAGACTTAAGAGAATGATTACTACCGAAACGATTTTACCACATCTAGAATACTGCAGTCCAGTCCTAACTGGAATAAGCAGGGCGCGAAATAACGGCTGGAGGGTTGTCGGTCAAGGTGACCGGCCAAACCAACTTTAGCTCGGAGATCCCGCATTTCTGGCCGGTCAAATTATTCAGCTAAACTAAAGCCTGACAAAGTCCCCTTAAATGTAAAATGCTTAATGTAACTAGAAAAATGTCTGTAGAAGTCAAGAATCACTTCTGAGTTTTATTGTAAAGTCCGTACAGTAAATATTATTCAAAGTAAACGCAACATCAGACGAAATTAACAAAGAACATAAGTTTTGACAGTTGCAGCCACTGCGTACCGGCTATTTTCACTTGTCAGCAACTTCGAAACTTAATCCATGAGAAAATTGCATGAAAATAGTTTGCTCGTTCGCTTTATTTAGCAACTGAATTCATTCAACCGGTCATGCGAGAGTTTGACCGGACAACTACTCATTTTGGCCGGACATTGTCCGTTGACCGGCCGTTATTTCGCGCCCTGGAATAAGTAAACCTCTAGCACGTAAACTTGAAGATGCCAACTATTATATATTGAGAACATTACTGTGTTTGGCCATATCGAATACATATAAAACAGTAGAACCCCGCTTTCTCGAACTGTCAAGAAAAACTAGAAAAAGTTCCAAAGAGCGGGGTTCTACTGTATGTGCATTGAAGCAAGGATACTAGAATAAAGGCAAGCCAATGTCCACTGATCACTAATAAGACACAAGTAGTAGTATTGTTCTGAGAGTTGCAACATTGTTTAAACTCTAACCTGAACGAAGGCTGACACTCAATCTCATGTTCACCAACCTAAAACAGAATTGAACAAATGGTGAATACTACGAACCGAAGATGCGAAGACAACGATATCGATTTTTTCGTGGTTTTCTGCAGTGTAAGAATTAATATGATATTAGGGAAAAAATTGAAACACTTTTTAAGTCATCAATTCATTTTATAACTGCAGACACGCAAGACACGTGCATATTGTTCGTATTTATCAATACATTATAGCAAGGCACAAAAATACATGAACTCACCAGTAATTTAAATGGATTGATGGCCTTCAAGAATGTGGGTACACTCCTCAAGACATAGTAAAACCGGTCATCTTCAACTAAGACTGTCAGATTAACGTCAGTCACAAATAATTGCGTTCCTTCCATCAAGCATGTCTCAAGATGGCCACGTATTTCCTACACAGCCAAACATTTAAAATCTTAATTCAAAGCCTTTGAAATACCGGGTGGGGCAAAAAAAATATACGACTGTTTAATTTAGTATAACTTACAAATTAAAAGAGCTATTACACTTAAACAAGTTTCTTTGCATTCAGCAATGACTAACTTAAATTTTGATATACGCCATGTGCGTTTTCACGCAATATTGACTGAGATAGCTGAGTTTAAACTTAAGCAAACATTTTCGGAACTGTCGAGAATTAGCTAAAAACGACCCATTAAACTAGTTTGATAACAGTTACCATTTTATCGTAAGTATTATTTCAATGAAATGAATTTGAAGTTAGAAATGTTTCTTGAATAGATATGCTCATTTATTCTAACATTTGGCCTTCTAACTTCAACTTCACTTCATTGAAACGAATACTTACGTAAAATGCTAATGGTTATTAAATTATTTAATAGGCCATTTTTAGCTAATTCTCGACACTTCCAAAATATTTGCTCAAGTTTAAACGCAGCTATCTCGGTTAATATTGCATTAAAATATGCATGGCATATATCAAAATTTAAGTTAGACATCGCTGAATGCAAAAGAAACTTGTTTAAGTGTAATAGCTCTTTTAATTTTTAAGTTATACTAAATCAAACAGTCGTACTTTGTTTGCGCCACCCGGTAGAAATTTCAGTTAAGGTGTGTAGGTATAGCACACTAGTAAATGCATGTGTATTTCACCTCTGTAACAAGGCTTTGATTCCCACAATTGTCTATATATAAAGTAAAGTGCCACTGAAAAATTTTTATATTTTATATGTATGTGTTATTTTGAAGAAATGTAATATATCTTTATAGTAAAAATCCTCATCTTGATCAACTTTTTACTGTCAAAGTTTCTAGCATAACAAACATGTGTTTTTAGCATAACAAACAAAGGAAAACTAATTTACAATTCATCTAATGACATCATATCCGAAAACTTTGACAATGAAAAAGTTGATCAAGATGAGGATTTTTACTATAAAGATATATTACATTTCTTCTCAGAATGATACAAATATTACACAATGTCATAAAAGGGTTCCTTCTGAAGTAACACTGGACCAATAAGAGACTGCTCTTACTGGACTTCTAGAAAGAAAAGTTTAGAACTGATAGAGTTTATCTAAATAAAGTTGGTCAAGTTTTAGTTTAGTTAAGTTTAGTATTACCTTAAACTTGACAATGGTGACTTGGTTAAGAGCTGTAACTAAAGATTGTGCAACACGCTGTGGATCACAGATCAATGGCCAAGTGTTCGCAGTCTCTTCTTGATTCACCAAACATGAGTTATCCAAAGACAAAGGATCAGTCAGAGCCTTGGATTGTTGCAGCATCTTTAATGCAAGCTGAAAATAGTTTATATAGCATTCATACTCAATTTTCGTAAACTCGCGTTCTTATTGGTCAATTTGTACCACGTGTGTGCATTTTATATAGCAACAACGCACGGCCGTGCCGTTATAGTTTATATCAGCACGGCAAGATGGCGCCCGAATTCATGAATGGGAAAGTTTATAAGATTTCGTTTATTTTAAACCGAAGACAATCCCAAAACCACGAAGTGGCCAAATTTCTAAAATAATTTCGTATTTAAACGTAAACATGTGTTGTTTATTTAGTTTATTTTACGAATTTACGGAATATAAGTTGTGAATGAGTGGCGAAGCCGGTTGAAAATATATTCGTAAGTCGGCAGACAGATTCAAAACAACAAGGTTGTTTCTTATATAAAAGCGATTTGTCGTTTTAAAATATTCTAAAAACACTTTTGAATATTATCAAAACTAAGCAAGGAACTAGTAAACAGTTAGTTCAACAAAGTTTATAGAATGTTTTTGCTCATAATTCATAAATAAAAAAATTATACCGCCAAAGCGTTTACTCAAATTGAATCTTAAAACGTTTAAAGCACTCTTTATTCGTGCATTATCGTGATTTACAAGCACTCGTTCACGAACAATTCCCCCCCCCTTTCAAACACCTGCTACGCAGGCTACGTCTCGTGCAGTATTAAACTCTCGTTCCTTGTTCGTGAACTCGTGCTTGTAAATCCCGATAATGCACTCACAGAGTGCTTTAATCCTTAATTATCTCATGCTAGAGTAGTTCAAGAAGACATTTAAAAGACAATGACAATAAAAATTTAGTTAGTCTCATTTGAAAGAACTCTACTCATTCTATTACCGATTTTTCATATCTTGCTTAGTTCTTGAAATATTTTGATTGAAAACAATGAGCTGCCCGCTCATCTCATTAACAATGGTTTTAGTGACGTCACAAGAAGGGTTAGCCGTATAAAACTACTCCTAAATGAACAAATAACAATTACTAGATGTTTTAAAAGTTTTCAGTTAATTTGTTTTTTTGACATATAGTGATCGAAGTATATTTTTGGGATCACAATGATCAGTGGCGGTTGTCTAGATAAAAACTTTGCGTGACCCTGGTTGTGACGTAACATGCATATGCACAACAATCCAAGATGGCGGACAACTCACTGATTTATGATGATTTCGGTCTAAATATTTCGAGAATTAAGCAAGATATATTATGGTTTTTTTTATCTATTATGGTAGTGTATTTAAATACTTCGCAGCCAAAAGCTAAATTGCGTATTTTACATGTCAACTATTAAGACATTTAAAATATATAAAATGTTTATATAGAAAAATTATATTTACATAAGTTAACAATTACAAAATACCTACTGAATAACTACAATAGTAATAGAGCTATAATTTAATTCTAAAAGGTTTATTTAAAAATTGTTAGTCATTTGCGACATGAAGCCACAAGGTAACTGTTTAAAAAACGATTAGTTTTACACATAGGGATTTCAAATTTTCTTCCATTCCTTAAGTCATAGTTCGAAGTATGTGAAGGTGGTAACAGATGTCGGAGCACATGGCCCTCCTCAGCAACTATTGTTTGAAATAATTTAGTACATATATTTTCGTGGTGCTCCAACAAAGTTTGAATACCACAGTACTTAGTGCATCTTCATACTTCATGTTCGGATAAATTATTTTAGTTGATCTTTCCAATTCGATCCGTAATATTCCCCCTCGGCAATAGAGTTTTATATATAATTTTACGAGTTCTTTAAATGAGACAAACTAAATTTTTATTGCCAATGTCCTTTAATAAATATTAGCACAAAAAATAAGGTTATCTAGCCGGAAGTGATTCGACCCCATCTGGTCCACACAATTTATTCCCACACAACTTGCAATACTATCATTCCTACCTGGGTGACCCTAGATCGTCCCACAATCATATTTGTCAAGCATATTGAAAATATAATTATAATATTTCCGAATGTCTCAACCTCAAATGACCTCACTTTCTCTAACAACCCACCTTTCCATTCAGGTATTCACAAAGGGGGAAATCATAAAACACTTGTTTTGTTTCTTTTGGTAGGCCATGTTTGAATGAAGCATTTGTGAAATACGCCACCATCCTTTTTCTACAAAACAACAAAAGGAACATTTCAAATTATTGGTCCTGTGTGACTTGACTTTAACAAGTCTCTCTTGTGTTCTCTTCCTATGTCCCATTGATTTAGCTGATGAATGAGTACCAGCTTATCTACTGGGGGCTAAAAAAAGTGAATGACCTGATTTACTTCAAAACTCATGTAAGTAGAGTTAAGTCTCTCTTGTGTTCTCTCTCAGTTGACTCAGCTGATGAATGAGTACCAGCTTCTGCTGGAAGCTAAACCACTGAATGACTTGATGTACTTCAAAACTCATGTAAGTAGAGTTAAGTCTCTCCTGTGTTCTCTCCCAGTTGACTCAACTGATGAATGAGTACCAGCTTCTGCTGGAAGCTAAACCACCGAATGACTTGATGTACTTCAAAACTCATGTAAGTATAGAGTTAAGTCTCTCCAGTGTTCTCTCCCAGTTGACTCAGCTGATGAATGAGTACCAGCTTATCTACTGGGGGCTAAAAAAGTGAATGACCTGATGTATTTCAAACTCATGTAAGTAGAGTTAAGTCTCTCCCGTGTTCTCTTTCAGTTGAGTCCGATGGATGAGTACCAGATTCTGGGTACTCATTAATCAAGTAGGTAAATGCCAAGCCCTGAAGGCAAAATAAAATAGTTTCAAGAGTGCAGATTCTACCTTTGATCAATCCCCATAGGTCCACAATAGGTCAAGAACGCAGCCGCGGACATACAGTTCGACAACAGAGCTTCTGAAGACGAATACTCCACCACAAAGGCTCTGGAATCTTCTTCAAAATCTCTCAACCTCTGCAGCAATTCTTGGGCAACTCTCAATCTCTCTGACGAAGCATTAACTTCATCCTGTAAGTCGTATTTAACCATGACCGCTTTATCAAAATCATCCTGTAAAGTTCGAAGTTCTTCCTCTAATCTTGGGAGATCCGCTTCGGTAAGCACCGGTTCAGGATCACTTTCTGCTGGCTAGAAACACAAATAGTACAGTTTTACACAAACCCTAATAACGATAGGGTAAAATTTTTATACAGGTGCGAGAACAAAATAAAGTACCATAGAAAACTGGGGTGCTTATGGTGCAATGATGCATTCTCAGTTCTGCAACTGAGGCTCAAGTTCTGTAATATGAAGTTGTCTGATAATAATTTCACATCAATCGCATGTGAGAAAAGTACTTTCAGTTTAACTTTAAGAAAATCACAGTTTTTTTCTAGGTAGTCCAGTTTCCACCTATAGAAACAATGGACCAAAAAGGGATCGCTCTTATTTCATTTTAGTTAGAAGTGACAGAGTTATCCATTGTTATTTCAAGGATAGTAGTAACACTGGACGACTAAGGGATTCATTTTACTGGATTTCTAGGGAGAAGAGTTTAGAACAGAAAAAGCAATCCACTATTTAACAATTACATTATGAGCTCAAGATTTCTATGAGGTGATAGTTGATGAGGGCGAAGCCCGAATCAACTATCATCTCATAGAAATCGAGAGCGAATAATCTAATTGTTTTAGTAGAAACCAGCAAGAAAACAGTATTTCAAAACGTTTTTCATAATTTATTGAAATAAATTCGTTAAAAATCGCGCCGAGGAGATGGCTGTTTCGCTACTCGCTATCTATCGACAATTAGATAGCGAGTAGCGTAGCCAATCAAATTACAGCATTTGCAATAGTATACTAGTATGATTCTACTAAATATATATATATTTGCTTTACTTTAAATTTCCTCCTGTAATAGCACTGGACCTATATAAGCCATGGCCCTTAACTATCCAGTATAAATAAAGTCAGTTTCGTTTAGGTTTCCTCCTGTAGTAACACTGGATCAATAAGAGATCACCCTTACTGGACCTCTAGGGAGAACAGTTTAGAACTGATAAAGCTATTAAGTATAAATAAAGTTAGTTTCGTTTAGGTTTCCTCCTGTTGTAATACTGGAGCAATAAGAATGACTCGTACTGAACATCTAGGGAGAACAGTTTAGAACTGATAGATTAATCCAGAAAAAAAACGCTAGCATATTGTAGGTTTCACATACAAACCTTTTCCTCCTGAAAATCAACTTCACTATATCTCTCATCATCCACCAGTCTCTCGTGTTCCTCCTGCTCAGCTGACAGCTCTGTGATATAATCCAAGACCTTTTTGTAAGGTTTATACCTCCTTGTGTGCTCAAGTAAAGCTAACACATATTCTACGAGGATGACAGCATCTTCGGAAGAATACCTTGCAGCTGTTATTGTTATTCCGATCGAATGACGGCGTTCTGAAAGAAACGAAAGCGAATAGTAAATTAATACTTTATCCACTGATAGGCATATCAGGGGTCAGTAGTAGTGTAGGTAGTTTTCGACCCCCTTTTGTGGGGTGGAGCAGGGTGGAGCAAGGGTCAGATGGGGTGAGCAAGGGTCAGATGGGGTGAGCAAGGGTCAGATGGGGTGGAGCAAAGTCGGATGGGGTGTTATTAGCATAATATAAGCGTATGATCATTAGCATATGAGGATGAGCATCATCATTAACATAATGTAGGGGGAGCATGAACATTAGCATATGAGAGTGTGCAACGTCATTAACGTAAACATTCATTAATTATGTATGACGTCATAATGATATGCAAGGCGCGTTTGGGCAAAACAGTCATTATGCTGACACGTCACAATAGCTAAGCGTCCCTATATATTTTGCCAAGCTTTGTTTGAGCGTCATTTCCAAGCAATCCGATGGAGTGTCTAGATGGTCTATCTGCAGTCTGTACAACAACCCAACATGGAACATTTTGGTTCTGTGGACAGAAACCTAGCTGTGAGTTATTTTGCCGAGATGAAGATTGTTATATGTTCACAAAAGCTGTGGAAGCTTTTCGAAAGAGTGGTACTCAACATCCCGTTTGCTCATCCCATCAAAGACTGGCAAAGTTGCGAGCAGTTAAAGACAAGATGAAGCAAAATTATGGACGACCGTACTTTGTATGTTCTGAGCGAGAAAATCCGTGGGAGGTTTGGCAATGGACAGATGTGTATGAAAATCCTAAGCCTGCGTGCCAACATGGTCTGGTGAATCGTGTTCGTAAAGTCAAGAAAGATGGACTAAACCAACTCCTGCGCCAGAAAAGATACTTGTGATCTCTCTGAGTGGGTCGAGACTTCACCCCGTATTATCAACACCGGTATCGCGCTTTTCAGTAATCCACTGCAATATCAGTACAATAATTTTGAAACAGGAGAGATATTTAACAGTGGAAAAGCTGATACTAAGGACGCGAACGAGGAATATCTTTTCCTCAAATCTGTAAACGCTCTTACGAGTGAACTCGATCAAATATTATTAGACGGCCAGCCAGCTTCGAAAAAAGTGTCTGTCGATGGCATTTTTTTTGTTAGAAGCAGGAAACCACACTAAATGTCATTGGAGTATGTTCACTTTGACGGTGAAAGTGGTTGTCTCCCGTAATTTTTCTATTTATGTACCGAAATTGGAAGGTTTTTATAACGACATTTTGATAGATGGGAATCCATTTAAAAGCAATTTTCAATATCATGAATTTATTGTAATTGGTTAACTACCTAATTAACATGTGCAAATTCCTCCTTTTCTTAATTGTCATAACTCAAAGTGACATGCTAATGAGAAAATGGTATTACTATTACTCTTGTTAAAATACCTGTATGGAGGCGAGTTTCAAAATAAGGATGGATTTATTAGGACGAGTTGTTACCCAAAGGCTTAAATTCGTAAATTATTGCGTTTAATTTCGAATATTTACTGATTTTGAAGGTCTATGTGTTGTAGTAAAACTACGTGTTTGCGCCAATATGCTGTTTTTCAACCATTTACATGCCAAAACTCGACTGGCTCAACAGAAATATATTGTGTCACACGGGTGGCAACCGGGCGTGTAATACTGATTCGTATGTAATCTAAACATATGTGATTGTTGCCTGTCTGTAACAAAACAAAAACATATTGTTGTGGCTTCTTTTTGAAGGTCGTGTTTTGATGTATTTGCGCCTTCAGGATCTTACCTTGTTTTTCCGAATCCTTCGGGGGGACGTTTTTATCACTACCGAAGGTTTGGTCAAAATCAAGCAGCCGGCAAGAACAACTCGCCAACACAACTCTCAGTCTGGAACATTGATTAGCATTCCCCGGTGCAGAACAGTGGCATTTCAGAACAGCTACTTTGTACGCACAGGCCGTGTGTGGAACTGCTTATCGGCAGAGGAAAGAGATCTCTCTCAAAGCGTTATGGCTTTTAAACGTAAACTCAACACAAAATACCAAGAACACTTAAGGAATATATATGATCCGGATCATCCTATAACATTTAAGACAGTATGCGTAAAATGCCATTCCGCCAGAAATCTCGGACACCTTAATATAAAGGCGTGTTGTTTTTAAAGTAAACTTTTTAATGTATAAACTTATTTAAATGTTCTTCTATTGTAACATTGTGTAAGGGTCCATCGTAATTGGCTTCTGTGGATACGTCCTATGGAGCTGTGATGTCAACCCCGCCATGTCTCTTTTGTCCCCGTGTATGTTCCGTAGAATGTATGGCAAAGTTATTAAATAAAAAAAAAAAAAATATTGTTTCTTATTAGCATATCATTTTGAATTATACGAAAGAAGATTACCCGAGCTTTACAAATGTTAATTAGATAGTCAGCCAATTAAAATAAAACACTAATATAAAATACAGCATTCGACAAAAATCCCATCCTTCGAAATGTTTTAGGAAAAACCTTCAAATTTTAGCACATAAATAAAATATTACGATTGGCAACCACTCTCACCCTCAAAGTAAACACTATCCTAAGATATTTTGCGTAGTTTCATGCTTCTAAAAAAAAATATGCCATCGACAGTGTTTTCTAGACACTTTTTTCAAGCTTGGCCGGCCGTCTATACAGGGTGTCCCAAAAAAAAGGCTACCTTTTCAAGCAACCTATTGTAGTTCTTTGAAATTCATTATCGCTTTTGAACTACGAATGCGTAAAAACACACAGTTTTATACACATGGGATATTAAGAAAAGCTTCCAATTGATGAATAAGTTATAAAACCTGTTTTAGATTATTAATTGCGTTCAAACAGACATTTCATATAAAATTTGACAAGTTAAATTCAACGCAAATTCAACATCTAAACAGGACTTAAACAAATACAAAACGCTTCTGAACGCTTTTCAAACGCAGACTTGAAGTTATTCTTAATCACCCGTGTGTGCATGCACTATAGGTTGTTTGAATTAACACGCTCATTTGAATTTGAAAAGGTAGCCTTTTTTTTGGGACACCCTGTATTGTACAATGTACATTGTTAGTCAATAAATATATACACAGAATTATTTTTTAAACACATTTATTGCTTAAAATTTCTTTTACAACGTTAGTAAGGTCTACAAGTTACGTTTGCCACTTCGTGGATAGTTCTTCTGTGTTGCTACGGTACTTTCGTTTCTTTGTTTTGGATTTTTCTATTTTAGTAGAAGATTTTAATACAGTTTCTTTTTGTGGTCTATTCCTAACAGATTTTCTACATTGCACTCTTGCAAAGTTATTAAAGATTGTTGTCATTTCCTCTTGTCGCTTTATTAATCTTTCCACATTTAATTCTTTATCGTTTGCGATTGCTTCTTGTAAGGGTAGACAAATCCCAATTTTACTCCATTTTAACCATTTAGCACGTTCGTCGGTATCCATACCGTGGACTTGATCGAGATGATTGGCTAGTCTTGCAAGGTTAGTGCTTCCACAACCGAGCACAGGACAGTTCCTCCTTGTACGACCCATACTGATCTAGCTCTTTACTCGATCAATGTTTCTCTGTTTTGAAGTTATTCTAAAATTCATAATTATTTTATATGGCCCGATTTGACCCAATCAGGACCGATTTGATTAGACCCGATTTATGGTTAGGCACATCGTTGCCCAGTCATGTTGTTTCCGGAGATCATTGTGTGTCAATGCTGCTTGGGAAAATTGCCTTGCTAAAAGTTCGGGAGCTAGCGTTACGAGAAGAAAGTGAAAACGGATAATTATATTTTGGAAAACAGATTTATTTCGATTTAGAACTTACAAGTAAATATAAGTTTATTTAAACGTGTACAAGAGAAGCACAGACAATCAAATATTAAGAGTCATTGTCACTACTTTCGTGTGCATCAGGATAACGTTGGTCTTGGAAAATTATTTTCAAAAGAAATTTTATTTTATCAATAGCGGATGTTATGTTGTTCATAAAATAAAACATTCACTGGTTAGCTTCGATGAAGGTAGGAGTTATAGCTATCGTTTAATCGTTGGTTTAACATAAGAAGACGTGAATGGAATACTATACTCTGCGAGATCACAACTCATCAGCAGAATCTGACTCAGATCAGTGTAGAAATGGACAGAAAAAGAAAGTACGTAGAGTGTGATGGTGATACGTCAGAAAGCGATTTTAATAATTCAGATAACACAGACAATGAAGTGAAACTGATGCTACGCCAGAGAGTGATTTGGATAGTTTAGATAATACTGACAGCGAAGTAGATGGTGAATATGGAAGCGATCCATGGGCACCTTTAAAAGCGGAAGTATCAAAACGAAATTTAGCAGAATTCGAAGAGCTAACGCGGAACTTCACTGCAGATGGTCTTGCCGAAGAAGAAGCTAATAGTAAGGCGTACTTACTTATCCTACCAAAGCTTCGTGAAGACTTGCAAAATATTTATCTGGAACGTCTACTATGGATACGAAACCTTAAGAGAGATCCAATACACAAAAAGATTATGGAAACGAGGGATGCATTTGTGAGCGATGATAACTTTGACCCAGAAGAAGCATTAGAGGCTGCTATTGATAAAAGAAAATTTCTTTTGAAAAGAATTTTCAAAGACCAACGTTATCCTGATGCACACGAAAATAGTGACAATGACTCTTAATATTTGGTTGTCTGTGCTTCTCTTGTACACGTTTAAATAAACTACCTATAAACTATATACTCTTAGAAATAGATTATATTTACTTGTAAGTTCTAAATCGAAATAAATCTGTTTTCCAAAATATAATTCTCCGTTTTCACTTTCTTCTCGTAACGCTAGCTCCCGAACTTTTAGCAAGGCAATTTTCCCAAGCAGCATTGACACACAATGATCTCGGGAAACAACATGACTGGGCAACGATGTGCCTAACCATAAATCGGGTCTAATCAAATCGGTCCTGATAGGGTCAAATCGGGCCATATAAAAGAATTATGAATTTTAGAATAACTTCAAATACACAGAAACATTGATCGAGTAAAGAGCTAGATCAGTATGGGTCGTACAAGGAGGAACTGTCCTGTGCTCGGTTGTGGAAGCACTAACCTTGCAAAAGACTAGCCATCTCGATCAAGTCCATGGTATGGATACCGACGAACGTGCTAAATGGTTAAAATGGAGTAAAATTGGGATTTGTCTACCCTTACAAGAAGCAATCGCAAACGATAAATAATTAAACGTGAAAAAAACCCTGGAAAGATTAATAAAGCGACAAGAGGAAATGACAACAAACTTTAATAACTTTGCAAGAGTGCAATGTAGAAAATCTGTTAGGAATAGACCACAAAAAGGAACTATATTAAAATCTTCTACTAAAATAGAAAAATCCAAAACAAAGAAACGAAAGTACCGTAGCAACACAGAAGAACTGTCCACGAAGTGGCAAACGTAACTTGTAGACCTTACTAACGTTGTAAAAGAAATTTTAAGCAATAAATGTGTTTAAAAATTAATTCTGTGTATATATTTATCGACTAACAATGTACATTGTACAATATTTTCCCGTCCTATAATTATAAACTCTCAATTTATTCAACATTGTGTTAGTTTTCTAACAAATGAACAGGACACAGTGAACTACATGATATTTAAAAGTTTTATTACAAAACAATCATTTACATCTATAATATTTGATCAAGTTCACTCGTAAGAGCGTTTACAGATTTGAGGAAAGATATTCCTCGTACGCGTCCTTAGTATCAGCTTTTCCACTGTTAAATATCTCTCCTGTTTCAAAATTCTTATGCTGATATTGTAGTGGATTACTGAAAAGCGCGATACCGGTGTTGATAATACGGGGTGAAGTGTCGACCCACTCAGAGAGATCACAAGTATCTTCTCTGGAGCAGGAGTAAAATAGACGATTTTGGTTTGGTCCATCTTTCTTGACTTTACGAACGCGAGTCACCAGACCATATTGGCACACAAGCTAGCACTTTCATACACATCTGCCCATTGCCAAAACTCGCACGGATTTTCTCGCTCAGAACATACAAAGTACGGTCGTCCATAATCATGCGCTTATATTATGCTAATAACACCACACCCGACTTTGCTCCACCCCATCTGACCCTTGCTCCACCCCATCTGACCCTTGCTCCACCCCATCTGACCCTTGCTCCACCCCATCTGACCCTTGCTCCACCCCATCTGACCCTTGCTCCACCCTGCTCCACCCCAAAAAAGGGGGTCGAAAGGACAGGGTCTTTCTAAGGACTTTCCAAGCCATGTATCAGGAAATTCAAGGGATGAAAATAAGGTGTTAGAAGTCGGTAAAAATTGCTGTTACACTGTACAATCGTGCCACATACCAATAAATTTTAGAAAATACAGTATACACCTGGATATATATTCAAGAATTTTCAAGGCCTTGTATTTTGTTATCATATTAAACCTTTGTTCAAAGGGAAGAATATTTCGCGAACTTTGATAACCGCAATAAGTTATTTAGAAGAAACATTATAGCACACCACCCAAAACACCATGAGGCCACATCCAAAACACTGAATATAACAGGGAAGGACCCAGCTTGATTTGATAGAGGAAGGGGGGGGGGGGTGCTAAGCGGGTACAGGTCGGCGACTGAGGAAGGGTGAATCACCACTGAGGACCCCCTACAGGGTCAAGGGAGTTACCTTGTCAGAATATTTTTTAAATAAGATGGCCTAGATGGTCAAAAAAGGCACATCAGTGGCCCGATATTATATTTTTGTTTGATAAATGACCTGTCGAATCCAAAATTTGGATTTGATATCGGAATTGGCAACCCTCCTGCACTCCCCTTGGCCAACCATCCCTGTCTGATAAGAATTTTGTTTGGCATACTAGATGCATAAACTTCTCAGCCATATCCTTTTTCTCTGATTCTTACCTGCCTGTGGCGAATTCTTTCCCGGAGGTGTTCCAGTTTTGGCTGCGCTTCCATGCAGTGATTTCCCGAGTTCTCCCAGTTCATTCTTAGCAAAGAATGGTTCAACACTCCGTACAATATCATCAGACAGTCCATCTTCCCAGCTAATGGCATGCAAAGCATCAGAAAACTTTTGAGAGTCACTCATGATCATTTGTATAGCTTTCCATGTCTGACGATCCATCTTCCCATCACTCAAGATACCTGAAAAACACATTGTGCAGTTAGTTCTTTATTAACAATAAAAGAATAAAAAACAAATAAATAGATAACCCACCTGCATTTAGCAAAGCTATTCTGGGCAGGGGGACAAAAATAATATTTCCACACATATTGACTAGAAATAATAACTACTTACTGACTGAGCGTGAGGTCTGTACGGTAAAATATCAAGCTGAGGTCTTGCTGTATTGACCGAGCGATAGCGAGGTCAATACAGCAAGACCGAGGCTTGATATTTTACCGTACAGACCGAACAGTCGAAGTTAGTAAGTTGTTTATTATATGGCATTTCAGACAACAGAAAACAATTCATTTTGCCAAAAATTGGTCACGCGAGGGCAAAGTACAAAGTCCGAAACTCAAAGCCGGTCATTTTCAAATGTCAAAATATTTTCAATGATACGAATTTGTCTTAGTTTTTTACAAATTTATCTAATCTTAGCTTAGTAAAACTACTCTACAGTACCATTTATAGAATAAAATATAAAATTAATAGAAAATATAGTGATATTGAGCTATCGGATCAAGGACAAAAACAACTTTGCATGTTCGAAAAAACAAAAATATTCTTGACTGTTTTAGTTAAAAAACATCGTAAAATTTACCTTAATATTTCGACTTGAGCCAACAAAACTTGATTTTATCCTTGTAGTTATCACTTTTCCGTATTTTCTGTTTATTTTCATTGTTTTAAATTATTTTTAAGGATTTTTAATGCTTTTATTGGTTTGAAATGTGTTCAAGTCGTCGCAGGGCCTTGTGGAATACCGGTGCCCGTGAGCATGCAGGAAAATCCTGCACTCATCAGCGACAATCAGATTGCGGATTCACCAAACAAGCACTTGCCATATAATAATAACTACTTACTGACTGAGCGTGAGGTCTGTACGGTAAAATATCAAACTGAGGAATCTTGCTTGTATTGACCGAGCGATAGCGAGGTGTCTTACGAATACCTGCTTGCCCGTCAGACAAGTAATTTGGGAAACGATTGCCCGTGGGCAATACGGAAAATCCTGCCTCGTCAGCGAATTCTTCAATCAGGATTGCGAGATTCACCCAAAACAAGCACTTGCCATATAATAATAATTCATTACTGACCGGAGCGTGAGGTAAGAGTCGGAATATCAAGCTGAGGTCTTGTTATTGACTGAGCGATAGCGAGGTCAATAGGTCGATTTTATTTATAACAGTTTTCGTCAAACAAAATAATTACGTGTATTTGTAATGTCAGTGGATTTCCGACAGCGAGTCAATCTTGAACACGTGTCAAAATTTACAATTTTTTTAAATTTTCAAATAGTATAATTAAAATACAGCGATTTGCCCACATAGAGTAGTTGTTTATTGAGCTATCGGTTATTTCAGACACCAAACCTTTAGAAGGCATGTTCGAAAACAATATTTGACAGTGTTAAAAATACAAAAAATTTACCTATCGATCATGACAAAACAACTTGTACGCCTCGAAAAAACAGTGTCGAGTCTTGACTGTTTGTACCTTGGCTTGCAAAACATTTGCCAACAAAATTTGAGCGTCAAACTCGGATTTATCAGTGTGTTGTTTTCACGTATTTTCGTTTATTTTTCATTGTTTAAAATTATTTGGAGAAATTGTGAATAAACAACGTGGGTCGTTAGTCATTAGAATATCAGTCTTGCTGTTTGCAGGGAAATGGCTGATGCTCGGTCAATATGGCCAGCAATAATGACCTCAGATTGCGAGATTTCACCGAACAAGCTCACTTGCCATATAATAAGAATACATAATATATGGCAAGTGCTTGTTTTGGTGAATCTCGCAATCTGATTGGTCGCTGACGAGGCAGGATTTTCCCGTATTGCCCACGGGCAATACGGTATTCTTATTGCCCTGCGACGACTTGAACACATTTCAAACCAATAAAAGCATTAAAAAATCCTTAAAAATAATTTAAAACAATGAAAAATAAACGGAAAATACGGAAAAGGGATAACTACAAGGGATAAAATCAAGTTTTGTTGGCTCAAGTCGAAATATTAAGGTAAATTTTACGATGTTTTTTAACTAAAACAGTCAAGAATATTTTTGTTTTTTCGAACATGCAAAGTTGTTTTTGTCCTTGATCCGATAGCTTAATTTTATATTTTATTCTATAAATGGTAATGTAGAGTAGTTTTACTAAGCTAAGATTAGATAAATTTGTAAAAAACTAAGACAAATTCGTATCATTGAAATTATTTTGACATTTGAAAATGACCGGCTTTGAGTTTCGGACTTTGTACTTTGCCCTCGCGTGACCAATTTTTGGCAAAATGAATTGTTTTTTGTTGTCTGAAATGCCATATAATAAACAACTTACTAACTTCGACTGTTCGGTCTGTACGGTAAAATATCAAGCCTCGGTCTTGCTGTATTGACCTCGCTATCGCTCGGTCAATACAGAAAGACCTCAGCTTGATATTTTACCGTACAGACCTCACGCTCAGTTAGTAAGTAGTTAGTATTGCCCGTGGGCAATACGGGAAAATCCTGCCTCTTCAGCGACCAATCAGATTGCGAGATTCACCAAAACAAGCACTTGCCATATAATAATACAGGCTATAGTGCTTTTTTATCTATAATGCATTCATACACTTCATACATCATTCGACCTTATATTTTCCGATAGAAAAGTTAAGAAAGCTATTTATTAAATTTGACCTTCTTTTTAAGATAAGAAAGTTAAGAAACCGAAGTAACAGTCTGCATAATATAGGCAAGATCAACATGATCATCACAAGATATCAAGATTTCAAGAGTATATACCGAAAGAGTATCTTAACATTGTTTGGGCATTAACATCATCCCTGGAGTATGTACGGAACCCGATAGCAACTTTAGATCACCCCTGATAAAAACACTACACCAAAGTGACAAAACATTGGGGTATGAATGCACACTAATTTGTACAGGAATTACAATCCATTACATTTACATCTCTCTACCAGAGTATCAAAATATATCTGATATTATATCCCGGTAGTCCCCATGCAAAAACTGAAAAATATACCGGGTGGGGCAAAAAAAAAGTACGACTGTTTGATTTAGTATAACTTAAAAAAGAGCTATTACACTTAAACAAGTTGCTTTGCATTCAGCGATGTCTAACCTAACTTTTGATATGTGCCATGTGCATTTTCATGCAATATTGACTGAGATAGCTGCGTTTAAACTTGAGTAAACATTTTTGGAAGTGTCGAGAATTAGCCTATTAAATCATTTGATAACCATTTTACGCAAGTATTCGTTTCAATGAAGTGAAGTTGAAGTTAGAAGGCCAAATGTTAGAATAAAAGAGCATATCTATTCAAGAAACATTTCTAACTTCAACTTCAACTTCACTTCGGTTATCAAATTAGTTTAATAGGCCGTTTTTAGCTAATTCTCGACAGTTCCAAAAGTGTTTAGTCACGTTTAAATGCAGCTATCTCAGTCAATATTGCATGAAAATGCACATGGCATATATAAAAATTTAAGTTAGACATCGCTGAATGCAAAGAAACTTGTTTAAGTGTAATAGCTCTTTTAGTTTTTAAGTTATACTAAATCAAACAGTCGCACTTTTTTTTGCCCCACCCGGTACATGCCTCAATTTCAGTACAGTATACCTGCATAAGTGGGCGGTGGTGGTGCGCGAGGTTGACCAGGTTCAAGCCTATTCCTCTTTTTGCTATGACCCCCTGAACTAGACGTATCATCTGCTGTTGGCATTCCATCAAATGACTTGCGGTCGTGACGTGTTGTTGTAGCAGGTCCAGAACTGTATGGAGAGAACTCGTGTTTTCCGAGAAGTGTCATAGTCATTAACATGACCAATCCGATCATGGTAGGTGGGTTTTGAATTGCCTTAAGTCTTTCACAACATGTGCGATCAAGACGCTCTTGCCAGACTAATACCTAAGAAAAATAATAGACAATTGAGTACTTGCTAAAATACTAGCTGCTGATCTGTATGGAGATTACACTAACTTTGTTTATACAGGAAAGCTATGTCGGTTTAGAGCTGTTTAGATGTTGAAGAAGGGCCATAAATCAGTGTGACCAGACATGGTAATTAAAATTACTTCGCAATTTTAAAGCACTTTTTAGTAATTGGAAATTTTTAGTAATTACCATTAATAGTAATTTTTTTGAAAATTTGCTACAGGTGTATGTACCACAGAATACCGCAAAAATGTTCCATATCTTTTGTCAAATATATATAATGTGGCTTCCTAATATTTTTTAGTATAGTTTATCGATATATTTTTTCTTCCTGGGGGTTTTTGGGCTAGATTTCATGACTTAAATATACTTTTTTTAATTGAATATTCTGTGGAACAAACTCTAATGTACCACAGAATACCAGTGCAGAGATAAACAAGCAACAGTTTATCAAATTGTACCAGGATTTGGTGTGTCATGTTGTGTGGTAATACTGTAGGATATTGCTAACTTAATTTATTGAAAGGTAAATACTAAAATCAGTACAGCATACCTGTGGTGTAACCAAATAATACCAGGTTTATCAATTCCTCGGTGTGATTCCTATATTGTAATAATGTTGTGTTGTATACAAAAAGTAGTGATCAACATAAATTATACTGGTTTGCAAACTTATTTTTAAACTTTCGAATTTTACAGGCATTATGCGGGAAAAAAAGTATCAAAAACGTAGAATGTTATTTTTTGTTAATCCTGATTATTTTTTGTTTTTTATATGTCAATTAAAACTAAAACTAATATATATTCACAAAAATAAAGTATATAGTGTGTTTCCTCCAAATTTTATAAGATCAATAAATAAGACTGGTATTCTGTGGTACCGTGGTATTCTGTGGTACATACACCTGCAGGGAATATTTACTGCTCTTTTCCAATAACTTTCAATTCATATGGAGATATTTCACTATATTTAACACCAGATTGTAAACACCCACATTTTCATTCTCACACAATTTGTGAAAAGAGAGCTATTTCGAAAGCTAGGGTCTTCAAAATAAAACTTCATGCAGCCCATATGAGAATAACCCTGAAATTTTGTATCTTTTTTTTTGGGGGAGGGGGACAAGTTATGATTGCAATTATGGTTTTAGTAATTGTTAGTCAGATTTAGTAATTTTTTGCCTCTTGGTTTGGTAATCACCTCTCAAAAAACCTGGTCACACTGGGGCCATTCCTAATTGGTCCAGTGTTACTACATGAGGAAACCCAGTAAGCAAATTAAAGTTCTAAATTCAGTTCGAACCTAATCAGTTCTAAATTTCTCCCGAGAGGTTCAGAAAGAGTTAGTCATTAAATAATGTCCAGTGTTACTACAGGAGGAAACTGGAATAATACATTATAGTCAAACAGAAAGTACTCATAAGAAGTTAAATTCCGAGACAACTGCAGGTTTGCCTCAAAGGACTGTATAATGGTGTACGTACTGTACTATGACTCAGTGGTGTAACTTAGCGCTTGCCCGCTTGCCCGGGGCAAGTGAAAATCATTACGGGCAAGTAGAAGTTTCTTCTTGGTTGCCCGATCTGGCAAGTTGCATGCGTGCTTTCTGTTTCAACTTTGCCAGAACAAGTTGACCATCTCTAAGTTATTATCCTCAAGTACAGTATTAAATGAGTAAAATATAGACCAGTAACGTTAACTATTCATTCTTCTGGATAATTTGAAAATTGTGAATATATGAACATGCCTCGACGACATTTTGTCCGACCATTGTCCGACGAACATTGTGCCTCGACTTAAATTCAACTTCAGTTCTTAACTACTTAAGGAAAATAAGAGAATGGTGATTGGTGTAGATTGGTATTATATAATGCAAATTGTAGTTATCCATCAACATATCATGCTTACTGCAATAATTTGCTTCAATTTTGTGATGATGTGAACCAAAGCTTGATCTAATGGCAAGTGAATTTTATTCAGGGCAACCATTTTTCATGTCGTACTTGCTCTGATCGCAAGTGGTCAAGTTACTCTACTGCTATGACCGACATATGCATACCTGATCTTCAGCGTCTTCTAACTCTTCTTTTAACCTCTCTCGCTCTCTTTCTGCCATTGCAATTTCTTCAACTGTTTTCGCTTTCTTGCTTTTCATTTTCGCCACCTGAATTAAAGAATTAGGCTTATATTTAGTATTGCCACAGATTAGATATATATTCCTAATCAGTGTTATGGCATGTGTGAAAAGCATGTGGACATTATCTCTAACTAACTAACTAACTAACTAACTAACTAACTAACTAACTAACTAACTAACTAACTAACTAACTAACTAACTAACTAACTAACTAACTAACTAACTAACTAACTAACTAACTAACTTACTAACTTACTAACTAACTAACTCACTAACTAACTATACATTTATCTTATAGCAAATAAGTCACCTGAATTCTCTCAAATTCTTCATCTAATTCATCTTTCTCTTCATCAACAATGAGATAGGAATCATCATCGTCAATCTCACTATCAATCATAGCTATAAATGATCTCAAGGTATCGCTACCTACACCAACTTTTGCTTTAAGTTTTTCTAAGACAGTTGACTTGGCTGTGAGGTCGTTTAGAAGCTTGGCTGCGGTTACGTTTGCTTCCTCAAACTCTGATTTTGTCTTCGTGATGTAGTCCTTTAATTTATCTGCATCTTTGCGAGCTTCGGATAGTGTGTTGAGGCACAATCTAGTAATGAAAAAACATATTAACTACTTATTAACCGAAAGTGAGGTCTGTACGGTAAAATACTAAACCGAGGCCAGACCGAGGTTTAATATTTTACCGTAAAGACCGAACGTTTGAGGTTAATAAGTAGTTTATTAGATGGCACAACCGGAATTAAGTCCGGGCATCCGATTCATTTTTGTTTGTTTTTTGTTGTAGGGACCGCTGATTAGCCAATCATATCGCGTAAACTACAGGAACTAGTGCTTGCCATATAATAAAACATAGTATTGCTCAACAGTGTAGGAACACCAAGTTGTGGTGTTGAACATAATGTCGAATGACTTACTGAGAAACTATTTCAGGATGTCCAACCAAGAATCGAACCCATTCTAGCTTAACATAGAGGCACTCAGAAACATATGTTTACACTCAGCACAGTACATGCAATCTACATACAGTATAAGAAAACCTCTACAGATATCACTGTAGAAAATCTTTAAAGTGCAACCTATAAAGCTGGTTGTTAAACATGTTTTGTATGTCATTATAACAAGTATTCATAACAAATTTGAAGTCGATAAAATTATTCCCTCGCGAGTTTAAAAGGTGTGAATAATTCGTATTGTTGACGTCAGCATTATTTTCAAATGCCGTTAAAAGCTTTTTTTTCCAAATCTAACGTTAAAAAATTAGGTTAGCTTGTAAAAGCAATATATAGTATAAAACACATCTTTTGTTATACAACACATCTTTTCTTGAGCATTTGTATTTTGGCCGCCATGTTGGATGGCAGGTGGATGCCATTTGAAAATAATGCTGACGTCAGCAATACGAATTATTCCAACATTTTAAACTTGCGAGAGAATAATTGTATCGACTTGAAATTTGTTATGAATACTTGTTATAAAGACATACAAAACATGTTTAACATCCAGCTTTATAGGGTGCACGTTAAAGATTTTAGAATTTGGTCACGTGATGGTGCAAAACCTCTAAAGTTAGCCCTGAACAGTTTAGAAATAGTGACTTTGCGGTTTCCAAATGTGACTTCATTTAGATAAATAGATTCTATCACTAGTATGAATAGCTGGGTAATTGCAAACGAAAGGCAGTCTAAACAGCTATAAAAATTGTTAAACTACAGAATCTGCAGGCCACCCACATTTCAACTCTTTTAATTGTTACCCCGACATTTCGGTTATGTATAGTCACTTATTTCAACACATTCATATCATTCTACTTTCTATACTGTTCCGGTAAAGTATAACCATGTAAATACACCCCCCCCCTAATATTTTAGATAATTGCCTAGCACACCTTGAATCATAAAGAAGATTTTTAATCTCTCCCTCTTTCTTCTTAAGCAAGCTCATGAAACAATGTAGAAATCTATCATAGGTTGTTGGCCCAACAAACACTTCATTAGGCATGGCCACGTCAACATGGCGATTCGCCAAGGCAATTCTTTCCATGAGTAAATCTCTGCCATAACCATTAGCTTCATTCTTAGCTTGTTTTAAGTCCTTCGTTTCTGACTGTGTTTCAGAGTCGGTGGCCTTGCCTCCAGCCCAGGGAGTATGGTGGCAATCTTGTAGCACAAATTCATGGATCGACGCTAGAGTAGACACTACACTGGGTCTAATGAAGTAAAGAATTGAAGGGAAATATTTCTATTAGATGTTCATTAAAGGTACAAAATACTTTTAGGTTGAAGACACATGAGACGATTGCTTTCAGCTTAAAGGGATATGGCAATAAAAATTTAGTTTATCTCATTTGAACGAACTTTTAAAATTATATCTAAATCTCCCTTACCGATTTTTCGCTTTTTGCTTAGTTCTTGAGATATTTTAACTGGAAACAATGAGCTGTCCGCCATCTTGGATTAATTTTTGATCTCATTAACGGTGGTTTAGTGACATCACAAGCATGGTTAGCCATATAGAACTACTCCTAAGTGACCAAATAGCAATTAGTAGATGTTTAAAAAGTTGTCAGTCAATTTGCTATTTGAAATAGTGATCGAAGTATAATTTTGGGCTCATAATCACCATTGGCTTTCTGGGTATAATACTTGCGTGACCCTGCTTGTGACGTAACATGCATATCCACAAAATTCAAGATGGCGGACAGCTCGCTGATTTCTGATTATTTCTGTCAAAATATCTCAAGAACTAAGAAAGATACGAAAAATCGGTAAAGGACATTTTTAAATAATTTTAAAAGTTCTTTCAAAATTTTTATTTCCATATCCCTTTAAATCTACCAAATATTGCAGATTTTTCTAGGTGCTAAAAAGGTTTGGCCCTTTCTGGATCTTTCTTTTCTTTACTATGAGTTTAGTTAAGTTTAAATTTAACACTACCCCTAGGATGTACCTTAAAACAGATGAGGCATCATCTTGAAATAAATTATGTCTTTGTAAGAAGTGTTTTGCTTTGCCAACCAATGCTTCTTCTCCCCAATGTTTGATCCAGTTTATATGACAGTTGGATAAAATGCCAGGATAGTGGCTGAAATAGTATCAAAGTTTCGGTGACGATACCGTAAATGTAGATGTCCAATTAGCCCTTTACAACTGGACTCTGTAGCTCAATATTGGGTCAGAGTGCTGCACCGGAATCACAGAGCCGCAGGTTCAATTTCTGCTAGAGGGCCTATAGTTGCATTTTTCGCAACTGCTCCTGCTGAGTTTCACTGTAGTAGCTATTGATACACTAGGCGGAAATCTTATTTTAAAAATGAATAAAAGAGCCCAGCAAATTACTTTTAAACCACACATATTATATTATTTGCTAACGTTTCGTTGTTTACAGTACAACATCTTGAGAGCATTTAATCAAATTTATACAATCATGGTATGTTATACATATTTACAAAATAGAATGGTTTTAAATTACGAAAACGGTTACAGTATTCAAAAGAACTCATTTAAAACCATTCTATTTTGTAAATATATATAAAATATATAAGAACCAAGTCTTATTATTAACTTTGAATTACTAATCAATTAACATTAACCTTCTGCCAATTATAGTGAGGCGGTTAAGAGCGAAATTTAGCTGGAATTGTTCATTTTGTGATAAAAGCACCATATTTGCAGGAAGTATAGACTTTGATATGACAATAACTTTGAGATATGGAGGCATCTGAAAATTTAATGTCGCCGGCCTAAAATTTGGGTTCTTTTTCATTTTCCTCATTAAACTCCTATATTGTCGAAAAATATAAAATTGCAAGTTCACTTATAGCAAAAGTGATTACAGAATCAGAAAGCTTACAAAAAGTTATATTAAGACATGTAAGTGGTTACCATGATTTTTCAAATCCTTCTTGAGTTACAAGCTGTTAAATACGCATTTTCAAGCTAGTACCCAGGCTTTTCGCGCGATTTCGTGGCATTTTTTCCATTTTGGAACAGCAATAACTCGAAATCGGTTGGGAAAATAAAGGTAACCGCTTAAGTGACCTATATATAGTTTTTTGCAAGCTTTCCAATGATGTAAGTCATTATTACTTTAAATGAACTTGGAATTTCACGGTTTTACAAGTATAGGAGTTTAATGAGGAAAATGAAAAAGAACCCAAATTTTACGCCGGCGACTTTAATTTTTCAGATGCCTCCATATCTAAAAGTTATTGTCATATCAAAGTCTATACTTCCTGCAAATATGGTGCTTTTATCACAAAATGAACAATTCTTACACTTAACCGCCAGACTATTAATCTGACACTAACAACAACATTTACTGATAAGTTGTTTTCGTTTCTTTATGTTCATTCGTTCTTTTGAATATTGTAACTGTTTTCGTAATTAAAAACCATTCTATTTTGTAAATATTTAAGAAATAGAAAACATTTTCCGTGTTTCTATACACTTATAGAAACACGCGTGGGAGTTTGGGAGAACGAGAAATAATCAGTGGGAAAACGAGTCCGAAGGGCGAGTTTTTCCACGTTATTTCGAGTTCTCCCAAACTCCCACAAGTGTTTCTATAAGTGTATAGAAACACAGGAAAAAATGTATTCTATATTTCTTTTATAATATAACTCAAAAGACATTTTTTAAACTTGAGTAATTTACAAATTCTCATTACGTACGCATGCTGACCTTTGCTCGTCAATTTCGCTGCAAGAAAACAACTCTGTTTGAAAATTAACAGTCAAAAATGTGTAAAAGCATTAAAATTGTTTTTAAATAGTATTAAAAGTTTTATAATTCGCATCAAATTTGGTTTTTTTATGATTTTAAATTTTGGCGGGAAAATTTCCGTGTTTCTATAAAGTTATAGAAACACGCTTCTCGACCAATCAGCACGCGCGCACAATAAATGTCATATTATAAATATATATATAACATACCATGTATAAATTTGTTTAAATGCTCCTATAGTCAGGTCTAAAATATGCCTATATAGTTTTCGCTCAAAATTTCCATCTACGAAAAACCCTTAAACATCCAGTTTAAGCTGCTGTACGTGATTGGTGTCTGACGAGTGTACTAAACTGGCAAAACGTACTTCAATTTCTCAAGTGAATAACCAACAACAGGAAGTTACAGTAGTATAGCAGTATTAACCACCTGACAAAGGGCCTTTCCTCGAAATGTCAAAGTGTTTTTAATCCTTTTCTGGGTAGTCCAAACAAAAACCATGATAGCTTATCTTTATTAGTCAAGTGTTCAGCACCTACCTTGATGCAGAAGACAGAACTTTATGTGTTGGCTGTAAACACAGGATAATGTGAAGATTTCGTTTTACCCTGGTCAGGAAGAACTTCATTGGATCTGTTAGAAAACTGGAAAATTTCCTTTTTATTGATGGCATTAGAGCCTAGATAAATAAGAAATTAAAAGAAATATGTAAGAAATAGAAAAATAAAATAAAAAACTTTTCAGAAATAGTACATGAATATAATTCCTTAACAAAATAATAGTAAAATTGAGCAAAGCTAAACTTAGTACAAGATATGACAAAAACAATTTATCAAACTGCTTTGCCTTTATAATGGAAATCCGTAGTTTTTGCTCATTGTATATGAAACCACATAGCAACATTACCTGAAGTAGACTGTTAGTTTCATCTTCAGAGAACAAGGGTGGGTATTCTCCACTAACCAACAGACTGTTGATGGCATCAAGGTACGAATCATCCACAAGCTCACGATCCTATATTCAGAGAAAAAATATTTCATGGTTTCATATTAACCTTTAGTGATCTAACATATCTTAACCTTTGTGACCTGAAAAACTAAAACGATGCACTTCCTTCACCTCTGCAACAAAGTTTGATTCCTCCTATGTCCAGTTGTCTGATTATTATCTCGCTTCACTGGAATGTGACCAAAGCACTTCCAGTTCGGCTCCACCAAAGACCAAAGGTTTTCTCCAGGTCCTCTGGTTTCTTCACGCAGTAACTCTGGACCAATTAGCAATTAAACAACGAGGCCGAGTTGTCTAATTGTATTAGTATAAACCTACTAGTATATTTCAAGCTGCATGTGTAAAATAGGAAAGTTTTTAGCGATATTTAAGAGCATTCACGAGCATTTAGATGGATTCCTTCGACTTTCGCGCAGGCTTCTTGTTTATAAAACGGCGAACGCCCGAGTGAAAATGCACTAAAAATTTACGACTTGCGAGTTAAGATTTAAAAAAAAAAACACACAAAATATATCTCGAAACACATAAAATATATCATGAAAACGAAAAAAAACCCTTGAAATTTTATGGCTAAATGGATGAAAACATTCTTAAATCAAGAAAATATAGACAGTTAAATCACTTCAGGCGATTGTGTTTTCAATGATTTTGCTCGAAATAAGAACAAAAATTGTCCATGTTCATAAATTCGCGAGTCACTTTCATGTTCAAAACTTAAAAAATTAAAAATACGAGTAAAACGTCAAAATTTTACCTTTCTTTTGCAAGCAGTTGCCAAAAACATTTGTTAGTTTTTATACAAGAATAAAAATTAGGACATTTTTTGAAGTTTTTTTTCTTAAAAAAGCTAATGATTCACAAGTTTTTCTCTCGCTCTTCGCTACTAGTAGGCTAATGCTATGGCCCTCTAGTAGAGTGGCCGATCAAAACGCTGGATTTGTAATAGCCTACTAGTAGGTTTATACTAATAAGGGATGGCCCTTACTGGACCTCTATGGAGAACAGTTCTGACATGATTGTGCTATCCAGTATATATAAAGTTAGTCTGATGCAGTATCTTAAGGTGATGTCATCAGGCATACTTTGATAATTATAGTGGTCGTCTTGCCATCACAACCAGCTCTACGAACAGCAGACCGCAGACCATCAAGGAAAGAACCGCGATATGAACAGTCAATGGTGTGTATGGAGTATTCCAACATATAGAGAGCCAGAGCTGCCAGATCAGAGAGCTGGGAACCAATTGGACCAATTAACAATATATTACCACTAGAAGAGAAGGACGATCTCATTTTGGTATAAGTGTAATCTACTTAACAATTAGTCGCCGAAGGCGAGGTGATTACATAGTCACTGAGCCGAAGGTGAAGTGACTATAGGCTTGTAATCACCGAGCCTGAGGCGACTAATTGTTTTAGTAGAAATTTCAAAGAGAAAAACAAACACAGAAAGTTATGAGGTCAGTTGAAAAGGCTATAGGACAAAATTCAGCGCTTTTCTCAGCGGTCGGTTATTAAAAACATGCCGGCAAAAGCAACACTCGCGACGAGTGTCAAAAACATATCGAAGCGAAACAAAAACAAACAATTTCGTGAGAAAAATACTTTGGAAGGGCTCAAATACAAAGTAGAATGGTTTTAAAAATATATCACAGCTAGGTTTTTGCTGAATATAACGATATAAATGAGGATAAAACGAATAATTTTCAAAATAAACACTTGAGTGGTTGAGCCGTACGGAAAAAGTTTTATACATGTACATTTCAACAGCGAGAAAACGCTGCCTTTCATGGAAGAAAAATAGTGTATTTGTTATCGCTTACCTTTAAAAATATATCCTCCTTGAATTTAGCGGCAGTTTTTTTCATTTAAAACTTTGAATCAGGCTCAAAAAAACGATTTTTGTTTTAAATTCGGCAGCTTGCGAAGAAGCCATTTGAAAAAAGGTGATAGTCACTGGGCAGCCAGTGACTATCACTTTTTAGAGGCTCAATTTGGACCAATCAGAATGCAGGAAAAGCAAGACACCTCACAATTTCTACTAATTATCTATAGTCGCTGTTTACCTGAGATAACAAGTTATTGAAAAAGCATTGGTACAAGTCTGCAGCAGGTTTGTTACAACTTGTCCATTTTTACGTATGTACGTGGCATAAATGTTTTTTTGGGTAGTTATAGCAGTAGAAATACTACTACAATATTCCATACGGCGGTTGACTGTTGTGTAAAACTACCTGAAAAATACAATGAGAACTTCGACGTTTCGAGCGAAGACCCTTCGTCTGGAAGTTACTAACTTCCAGACGAAGGGCCTTCGCTCGAAACGTCGAAGTTCTCATTGTATTTTTCAGTTAGTTTTACACAACAGTCAACCGCCGTATTTGCTATACTCTACCCACACTGGCACCGCACGTTTACCTGTTCTTAATACTTAAGATGCGATGTATTCGTACAATATGCGAGATAACATGACTCGATAACATCAAACTCAAAGGAGATGTAGAGAATTCATCATTGTAACGACTGAGATATGTGTCCAAGCAGGGAATTACTTCATCCAAACTCACTACTGCTTGATGTGTTGTCTAGGAGAAAAATGAATTATAGGCTTAGGTTATATAAATGAAATATTTCCAACTAAACTGACTTTATTTACACTCAATAGTTCTATCAGTTCTAAACTGTTCTTTCTAGAGATACATTAATGGTCATCCCTGATTGGCCAGTTTTTTCACAAGAAGAAATCTAAACTAAACTAAGGGACCGTTCATTATTTAGGAGGGGGGTGGGCCGGTTGATTTGGGGCGTGGGCCAGAGTTTTGAAAATGGTGTTTGGGGGTGGGCCAACCCAAATTTCAGAAAGATTTTGAAAGAGTCTAAATCTCACTTGTCTTGCAATCTATTTAAAAGCACTTCAAAATGGCTTTTCAGAGGGCCTAGATTTCAAAATTTTTGAGGGGGCATGCCACCAGACCACCTAGTTAGTTGGGTGGTGCCACACTGATTATCTATTGCTCTGGTGCCCCCCCCAAAAAAAAATAGACGAGCTTCCTGCATCCCTGTTATCATAGTAATGTTTTTATCATCATAATAACATTTAAATACTATTTTTAAGTGGATATACAGATCTGGAGGGAAAAATAGAACAAATTGTAACAGGGGTGGGTCATGAATTTCTGTCCAATGACAAGGGGTGGGCCACAAAAATTAAACCATTGTTGCTGGGTGGGTCAAGAAAATACTATGCATCGACATTGAAAAATTACCGCCCCCCCCCCCCTCTAAACAATGAACGGTCCCTAACTCCATCTATCTATACTGGATTGCTCTATCAGTTCTAAACTGTTCTCCCTAATCTAAACAAACTCTATTTATACTGAATAGCTATATTAGCTATAACATGTTCTCCCTTCGAACATCTTTCTCACACTGAGGTGAAATTATGAGAAACCTGAAAATTGCAGTTAGTTGCAGAGTCAAACCCGGGTCATAGAAGTAACAGGCACATTATGCAGTCATAACCGCTTTGGGAACAAGTCAGGGTCTTAGCCAAATTTGGTATCTTTGACATACAACTTAACATTTGCGCGAGGATGGTATAAAGACATCTTCTCTGGCAGCATGTTATTACTGTATCTTTTTGATGGCGTATTAAGAGCTTAAACTTGCATGATCAATTCACATTCCAATGTTAGCCAAATAAGCTATTTGACTGGAATTGCCTCGAATTTGACTGTCAATGATTAGTGGAAACGAGAGTTCTTAGACAATGATAGGAATCAATGACAAGACATTAGACTGTAGAAGACATACAGTATTGTACATGATCGCTACAGGTCTGCACTATTTTGCCAATTGGAGTTATCAACTACAGTGTACAATGTACAGATTTTTAGAAGGGCGTCAATATGATAATCGGTCGTCGAAAAGCCGTCATTTTCAAGTGACCGTCCAAATTCTAAGATGGCCGCCCAAAAGACGGCTGGACGGCAAGCTGGCTAAGACCGTGGAACAAGTATTAAGATAAAGATTTAAGGAAACAAAAAGTGACTACCTTGGTTGTAGCTTTTGATGATGCTACCGCTCTGCCTGTGTAGAATTCCTTCGTGTCGGTTGCAAACGTGACGAAAAACTGGGATGGAGAATTGGCCAATTTCTCTGGGAAATACTGTAAGATATTTAAATAATAATAAAAAGATATTAAATGCTTAAGTTTAAAGTACAATTCGCATGGACGACCTCTCAGTAAATTCTTGATGATAACAAGTGATGCAACTTACTTGGATTTTATACCTAATATCCAATTTAGTGGGTCCTACAATTTGCTACAGGTAACTGCACATCTTTATGTTAAACTGGTATAGTTTCTAACTCTAAGAAAATGAGGCAATTAACTAACCATTTTTGTCAGATCTTTAACTTTCCTTTCAAACCATGTGATATCATCAGAACGACTTATGCGATCTCCTATAACTCTTTGAACCTCGTGTTGCCATAGTGATACAACATAATCCTCGTCAGCTCTCATCTCCTCAGGACAGTTTTTCAAACCCTAAAAACAGAAATGATTAGTTCTACAGATGCAATAAGAGCCATCCTTTATTGATCCAGTGTTACTACAGTAGGAAACAGACCTAAACTAAACTAATTTTATTTATACTGGATAGCTTCATTCGTCCTAAACTGTTCTCCCTAGAGGTCCAGTATTAGAGCTCTCCTTTATCGATCAAGTGATACTACAGGAAGAAACCTAAACTAAACTAACATTGTCTATTATGGAACTGTACTCCCTAGAGGTTCAATAACGACCATGCATTTATTATTGATCCAGTATTACTATAGGAGGAACCTAATCTAAAGCAACTTTATTCATACTGGATAGCTCTATCAGTTCTAAACTGTACTCCCTAGAGGTTCAATAACGACCATGCATCCATTATTGATCCAGTATTACTACAGGAACCTAATCTAAAGCAACTTTATTCATACTGGATAGCTATATCAGTTCTAAACTGTTTTCTCTCAACGTCCTAGCCTGCAATATAGCTATCCCTTATTTATCCATTGTTACTACACGAGGAAACCAGAGCAATTAGCATTTGGAAGAATCAAACTGGAAGCACTCTTCTTGCATGCAAGTGAGGCATAATTATAATCAGACAATAGACAATTTGCATTATAGACTAATTTTTTATCTAGGCAAAAAAAGCCCAGAATGGTAGGAATTTCCGCACGTAATACAAAAGTATACAAAATTTGCAAACTTTGCAAGGCTATATTTTCCGCATTTTACAACATTTCGCAACCAAACTTTGCAATTTTACTAATCTTATTATGTTCTTTGTAGCTGTTGTGAGTGATTGCCTTCTCCTTGCCTAGAACAAAATTTAGTCTATAATGCAAATTATCTATTGCATATTGCAGGAATCAAATCCATGTCAAGACACATGCACTAACCATCGTGAGACCAACACCCTACAAGTATTACCTGAAACACTCTGGCAACATCGCGTAGATTGAAATGATAATGTAGACGACCAGGAGTAGGTGAAGCTCGCAATGCATCTTGGACACTCTCAATCATGGAACACGTTGCTTCAGTGATTTGTTCATGCAGCTCTTGTGGTAAGCCCATGCCTTGGTTATGAGACATATTACCCTGAAATAGTGATATATTTTTACTTTCTGTATTAATCGCCACGCCATCAAAAGCAGCTTGTTTCGATACACAAAGGAAAAATATAGCAATGGCGAGGTTCGCATCACTTAAGAGAACGCGATTTGCAAAACCTTTTGGACAAAAAAGATACAAAATATATTACAAAACAGCAAAGTTAGCATTCTAATCTTAAATCTCAGCACATTTGTCAGTATCTCTTTTTATAGTATTGGTCCTTTTGTAATAAAACCATTATTGAATTCGGTTTTCGCCTGATGTTGAGAATTATCACAACCTCGGCCTTGATCATGATAATTCTCCATATCACGTTCAACTTCATCCAATAATTATTAACTATTTGCCAGGGTTGAACTAGTTGATGGGTAACTTATCCACTGGATATTAAATAGATATGATAATACATCAAAACTAAGAAAAGCATTGTACTCACCTCCAACACACAAGTGACAATACTAAACAAGGTTTTAGCAACAGGAGTTGGTAAACAGAAAACAGCAAAGTGACGCTAAAATACAAACAAAATGTAGATGTTACAATTTTGTAGGATGATCACATATTAAAATTTACTTTCCATTTGGTCGCAACTGTTGTGACAAAGTCATGGTGACCGATGTGAAATAGTCTAGATCTATCTTGTCTTTTCTGTGCTTCATGTAAATAAATCTTCATTGATGGACGAACTTGTAAAGAAATGTATAGACACTATATTGCATCAGTCACCTTCACATGGTCGTGGCCATCACTGCTAACTGGAAACCAGGGTTAAATGTTCATATCACAAACATAAGGGTCTAGTGTTACTGTAGATAGTATTCTACAAATGAGCTGTCGCGGTTTGCGTCTCAACTACCTTAAACACTACTTGAAAACACTAACTGAAAACATTAATTAACTTCTGATTAACTACAAGGCTTCTGAGGAAGGGCCTCGAAAAGTTGCTGTGTTTTAAATATTTTTCAATTAGTTCAGATGCAATCCACAGCAAATGTGCTTGATACACCGGGTGGCGCAAAAAAGTACGACCGTTTGATTTAGTATAACGTAAAAACTAAAAGAGCTATTACACTTAAACAAGTTTCTTTGCATTGAGCGATGTCTAACTTAATATATGCCATGTGCATTTTCACGCAATATTGACTGAGATAGTTGCGTTTAAACTTGCAGAGTAAACATTTTTGGAACTGTGGAGAATTAGCCAAAAACGGCCTATTAAACTAATTTGATATTAACCGTTACCATTTTATCGTAATATTATTTCAATGAAGTGAAGTTGAAGGTAGAAATGTTTCTTGAATAGACATGTTCTTTTATTCTAACATTTGGCCCTCTAACTTCAACTTCACTTTATTGAAACGAATACTTACGTAAAATGGTAACGGTTATCAAATTATTTAATAGGCCATTTTTAGCTAAAGTGTTTACTCAAGTTTAAACGCAGCTATCTCGGTCAATATTGCATGAAAATGCGCATGGCATACATCAAAATAGCGTAATAGCTCTTTTAGTTTTTAAGTTATACTAAATCAAACAGTCGTACGTTTTTTGCGCCACCCGGTAGAATTAGACAATACAATGCAACACAGTACAGTACAGTACAGTACAGTACAGTACAGTACAGTACAGTACAGTACAGTACAGTACAGTACAGTACAAGGAACTGATATCAAACCTTCAGTCTCTTTGATATTGGTGTATGACATCCGGTAGCTGGAGGTTTAAACGATGCATTCATTGTGGCAATTACAACAAGATCTTCAAGTAGTCGCCACTCAAATGGTTTCTGAAGTTTGTACAATGCACGGTCATCTAACAATTGCCTTAGGAGCTGGAAAAAGAAAACATAGTTATGACTCACATAACATTTTCTCCATGTGCCATTGGTTTGGTTTATATACTTGGAACAAACTAGCTGTCATAGTGATACACAACAAAACTAGATACAATAACATGGTCTATAGCAAAGGGTCTCAGAACAAATTGTGCTTGATATTTTTCTGATAGTTGACTTAAGGCCAAACAAATTATTCTGTTTCTGGTCAGTGGGTTTGTGCAGAATTGACGCGGCGACGCGGGTTTTTCTTGAGAGTTAATAAGGAGGCGCTTTTTTGGAGAAATGGGTGAGTATTTTTTATAAAGTGTATAGTGATTTTTTTATGCTTTTAATGCTAAACTGTCACCAAATTTGCAGAATAAAATTTCTATTTCATTTTGCAAGGATATTGATGGATCGTATTTGCAAAAGAAAAACGTTGACACGCACAGTTAAAATTGACGCGCGTGCTGACCATAAACAGAATTTTTGTTTTGCCTTACTACACACACAAGTTTGTCCAGATATAGTATAGTCCTGACCTATGATCCACCTGTTTGTCACATTTATACGCAAATGAATTATCAGACAAACTATTTATTCCCTAACGAAGTTCGTTCAGCATGTATCCCTGGTATAGATAGAATCTGATGTTTGTATTACCTCATTGACTTCTTGAATTCCATAATTGTCTGCCTCAGGCAGGTTGAGATCTTCAATGAAAACACTCAGTGTCTTGCCACCTCGAGCACCATAATCATAGCCTATTAAATTGAACAATGATTCCCTTTAAACAGAACTACAATATAAAGGAAATTAACAAAAATCTAAGAGGAAATAATAAATACACAAGAAATCTGTAGCATATTCTCTTTTGATGAAGTTAGTTATTTAATAATAACTAACTCCTTTTACTCTTTGCCAACAATTTGCTTACTTAAACCCACCAGCCGTTTAGCTATACACATTATAGGGCAGTCGAATTTTTTGCTTTAAAGGGATATGGCAATAAAAATTTAGTTTATCTCATTTGAAAGAACTTTTAAAATTATATATAAATCTCCCTAACCGCTTTTTCGTATCTTGCTTAGTTCTTGAGATATTTTAACTGAAAACAATGAGCTGTCCGCCATCTTGGATTAATTTTTGATCTCATTAACGGTGGTTTAGCAACTACTCATAGGTGACCAAATAACAATTAGTAGATGTTTAAAAAATTGTCAGTCAATTTGTTATTTGAAATAGTGACCGAAGTATAATTTTGGGCTCATAATGACCATTGGCTTTCTGGGTATAATACTTGCGTGACCCTGCTTGTGACGTAACATGCATATCCACAAAAATCCAAGATGGCGGACGGCTCGCTAATTTCTGATTATTTCTGTCAAAATATCTCAAGAAATAAGAAAGATACGAAAAATCGGTAAGGGAGAGTTTCATATAATTTTAAAAGTTCTTTCAAATGAGACAAATTGCCATATCCGTTTAAATATATGAGCTTACCCTGTCTATGATGTATATTACTTTCAATAAAACGTTGCAGAGAAGACGCTGTTGAATTACTCGAGTACACATAACGGCGAACCATCAGTTTCTTGTCTTCTGTAACTACTCAAAAACAAAATGAAATAATAAAAAAGTCATTTCCAAGTTGCCCACAAAAATGCAAGACTACTAAATATAAGGCAAAGAATTAACACTATTTTCACTCTTTGACATTTGCAAGTTGGGAAACATCTTACTGAAACCCATCTATACATGCAGGGCTCGAAATAGCGGCCTGCCAATGGCCAAAAGCAGGCCATATTTGAGAGATGGCAGGCGAAACTGCCAAGTCAAAATAAAATGGCAGGCGAAATTCTATAGATATGTTTCATTTCATTTGCGACCTCACCATTTTGGCAGTTCAAGAATAAAAATGGCAGGCAAAAATTAATTTGACCTGCAAAAAAAATTAGACTGTCAGGCCATATTTTTTCTCTATTTCGAGCCGTGTTTAATACATGAGTGAATACAAATTGTTTTATAGAAAAGCACCTTGTTTGTCCAGAAAGTCGTTGACCAGACATGATTTTCCAGCTCCTTCAGGTCCAACTAGCAGGATATTTCGACCTGACATTCTGACCAATTCCATTAACAAACGAACACGTATCTGTTAAAGAACACAAAACTTTTACTTTGGGCTTTTTAAACTATGTAAAATTACACTTTTTTATGCTGGATAGCTTAATCAGATCTAAATTGTTTTTCCTAAAGGTCCTGCAAGGGTCAACTCTTATTATACCACAAGAACAAATCCACATGAGAGTACCAATGTGAAGTAAACTTGAAGGATTGACACTGTACCGTTTGATCTGTCTCAACAAAAACTTCACCAAGTAGATCTGCTGCATCAAAATAACTTTCATCTGGTACTCTGAAAATAAGCAAAATACGTCAGCGAATGCATTGTGCACAACTCGCGGCAAAAATTACCTCACGTAACATTGTCATTTGGTCAAATTCTGACAAATTTGTCAAGGGTTGTTATTCTAATGTACCGTGATCTCCATAGCTCCCATTCCCCGGACTCGTCCAAATAATAATCAAACACTGAAATATCTTGATCATAATCGGGTAACCTGCAAAATAACAAAGTCTTGAGAATAAAAATGACTATCATTGGCCAACAAAACTTCAGATAATTCAGAATCAGGGGAGGCCGGGTGGGGGAGGGGGGCTTCAGAATGATCACCTTTCACCTATAATAATTTCAAACTAAGATGAGAGTTGATGAGAGTTGCAACTCATGCTCATGTTTGACTGCCAAGTCGCATCAACTTTGAGCAGGTTCATCTGATTTTGATGAGAGTCGATGAGAGTTTGTGCTCGGTACGCGCAGTAATATCTAATCCAGTCAACTTTCATGCAACTCTTGTTCTCGTTTGACCGTGGCATGAGAGTTGATAAAACCCTCATACAACTCTTGCTTGTCAGCTCTAATGCACTCTCATCCTCGTTTTCACCAGGGCTTTAGACATAACTTTACCAAAGTCGTTATCCCCCCCCCCCCCCCCGTGGTAATCCAGTTTCTTCCCACATAAAAGTTGTGACAGGGTGAGTTAGGATATATTGAAGTGGATTCACAATCCAAAACTATTAGCGGAATGTAAATATATATCATGACCATACCGGGAGGCGTAAAAAAAGTACGACTGTTTGATTTAGTATAACTTAAAAACTAAAAGAGCTATTACACTTAAACAAGTTTCTTTGCATTCAGCAAATTGTGATATATGCCATGTGCATTTTCGTGCAATATTGACTGAGATAGCTGCGTTTAAACTTGAGTAAACATTTTTGGAAGTGCCGAAAATTTGCTGAAAATGGTCTATTAAATCATTTGATAACCATTAGCATTTTACGTAAGTATTCGTTTCAGTGAAGTGAAGTTGAAGTTAGAAGACCAAATGCTAGAATAAAAAAGCATATCTAAATTCAAGAAACATTTCTAATTTAAACTTCACTTCACTTCATTGAAATAATACTAACGATAATTAGTTCAATAGGCCGTTTTAGCTAATTAATTTTCGACAGTTCCAAAAATGTTTACTCAAGTTTAAACGCAGCCATCTCAGTCAATATTGCATGGAAATGCACATGGCATACATAAAAATTTAAGTTACATCATTTAATGCAAAGAAACTTGTTCAAGTGTAATAGCTCGTTTAGTTTTTAAGTTACTCTAAACCAAACAGTCGTACTTTTTTTCGTCACCCGGTATAAATGTGTATTTTGCAGATTTGCAAAAAAGCTGCGGATATGCGGGTACAACACACGAGGAAGGTTTACTGGCATCGAGGAAGGTTGAATGTGAAACACTGAATAAAACAATGCAAAGCAGCAAGTACTGGACAAGTTAGGCTAGTATTCATAGCAACAGTGAGCGTTCAATCAGACTAGCAGTACTGCAATGGCTAACTTGCAAACATACCCAGACAAAAGCCTGCATGTCGGAGAATTTACAGTTACTCTGTGGAAGGTTGGGAAAACCAAAATCGTACCCAGAGAAATGTTGAACATGTACTATAACTCTGGCATTTTGTAGTTGAATACTAGTGAATTTTAGACAAGGTGCAATGCCCTATCGTAGATGTACTAACCCAACTTACCCAGTTGTAAGTGTAAGAAGCAAGTCTCCAAATTTCTTTCTATCTTGATCATCCAATAATATGCCAAATGACCAGATTAATGAGAACAGAAACAGTCTCTCTATATGCAGCTCTCCACTTATATCTGTATTGTTCTACAAAATAGGAAGTCAAAGCCTAAATATGACTATACTAACTTATAAACAGCAATTACACTATAGTTAGGTAAGTAAGTGGAGGTGGTCTAATCATCCTTACTCATGCAGCTCAGAGCTGAGCTGAGCTGAATTACATAGGACGCAGCTCAACTTGATTGAGTCAAAGGCTTATTAAGGGCGCCTCTGGCTGCCACCGTATGACTCATGTCTGATCAGGGAGCACAGCTACGATGGAAGGGTTAGTTTGGGGCTTATCCAAACCCACCCTGTCAAGATTCCCTGTGAGAGGAAACCAGAGTACCCGGAGAAAACCCACGACTTTCGGTAGAGCATTGACTGACTCATTTCACAAAAGTGTCATGAGTTCGCAGCGAGAATCGAACCCACGATCTCAGAGGTGAAATGTGGAAATTGTTTTCCGTGTTCCAATATACGTCTTTCACCTCAGCAAACATACTTACATGCATAAGAGCTTCAAGCAAAGCCAGACAAGAACTGAATAATCCAATTTCACAGATCTTAACAAGAGGTCTAAACAAACAAAACAAAGTAAACATAAATCAACAAGATACTAACCCATAGACACTAACCGCTAACCCATGGAACCTTTGTCAATTGGGTTGCAAAACCTGTTCAGGCTTTCCGTCCACCTCAGAGTGGTAAACACAATAAACTAAACTATACCGTATTTACTCGTTTGAGCGCCGCGGCGCTCTTTAAATTTTCAGAGCTTCAGATGCGGCGCTCATTCGGGGGCGGCGCTCAATCGGGGGCGACGCTCTTTAAAATAATCTTTTATTTGTGAATTATAACAAGAACTTTTAACAATAAAATAAACAAGTTTTAAATGTCTTTGTCACTAAATGTCCCCATTTTGACGGCGGAAAGTTTTTACACTGTTTAGTGCGGCGCTCATTCGGGGGCGGCGCTCTTTAAAAAATTTGATCTCAAATGCGGCGCTCATTCGGGGGGGGCGCTCAATCGAGTAAATACGGTACTCAAGATTACAAACACTTTAAAGCCTGCTTTCCATTTAGTCGTAATGGTCGTGAACACATCAAAGTGACCCATATAATAGAATGCCAATAGCTCTCTGCAACATTAAAGACTGATTTGCATACAGCAGTACAGCACACAAACGACAAGACGATGCAGACTATTTCACATCGTCGAACATGACTTGCTCACGTCAGTTGCGACCAATTGCCCAGAAACCAGGCTTAACAATTACATATATATTGATTTCTTACTTTGAGTCGTGAAGCACAAAATGAGATATGGGGTCAAGTGTGTTGTCGAAAGCCTTGTGAAGACACTATACAGAAATAAAGACAAGATGTCAAATGTACACATGATATGCTTACGTATGAAAACCAGGACTCGCAAAATTTTAAAGTCATTGCCCTTGGGCAGGTCACACCAAAAATTTGGTTGCCCAAAGCTATTGCTGGCTTGCCTACCTCGATTAAGTGACTTGCTGGCTTGCCTACCTCGATGTTTTTAATCCTGGTCTTAGCCTAATTTCTGGTTGCCCATTGAGACATATAAGTTAATAGATTTTGGTTGCCCTATAGAAATGTTAGCTGCCTCGGGACGTCGCCCTTACGAAAATTTCACATGTGAAAATGATATGTGAAATTTTCGTAAGGGCGGTCAGGCGATTTTGCGAGCCCTGGTAAAACGTATCTGGAGGACGTACTTTTCGTTCCATGGAACTTGTTCTTTCGTTTATCCAAGCTTCAGCTAGTGGTTGCCAACCTAGTACATCATCATCCATATATACCATTGCCTGGAAAATAATGTTGAATGGGTGAATAAGAGTGGCATGTAACACTTAAGCCCTGGAACAATGCGCTCAGTATATTTGCAAAAATTGGATTTTTTATAAATTGAGCTACAAAAAAGGTCGATTAGGTAAACACATTAATCCTGTTTCAAACTTAAGCCACACATTAAGCGGTTTCAACAGAATCACAGGCTAGTAAAACTATAACATCTTCGCTATTTGTTTAGAAAAAAATTATGGTTAAACGTCCTAAAAAGAAGCTAGAGTGGCAGGTAACACTTAAACCCTGGTCAAAGGAGGATGAGAGTCAATGAGAGTTAGCAAGCAAAAGTTTGCATGAGAGTTTCATCAACTCTCATGCCCCGGTCAAACGAGAACAAGAGTTGCATGAGAGTTAATTAGATATTGACAGGGGTTAAAAAATAGGCGTACGGACGTACGATTGTACGCCAAAAAATGCTTGGCGCACGTCAAGTATCTAAAGAAACGTACGATAACGTACACCTACATACAGCTCCTTGGTATTACCCTACAATTACTTCAGACAACCAGCATTCTCTGGTCATCAATTTTCCATCTCACTATCTGCAGCGCTTTTTAGTTTTACCGAAAATTTCACGTTGTTTAACAGTTAACTCGCGAGTAGCAACGTTTTGAATATTACGTTTTTTAGTTTAGAGTAAGGCTGATCTTTTTCTGCTTTGAAAACTCGGTAAACGGCCGCAAAACATTCTATATTTCTTACAAACAGGAAATAAATCATATAAAATCGTACGTCATGCAACATCGATAAAACGTACGCTAACTTTGTTATAGAGCGTACGACCTCGTACGGCGTTTCTCAAGGATTTTTAAGCCCTGTATCGCCGCACATACTGGTCAAACGAAGGGAAACTCTCATCAATTCGCATCAATATTTGAACCAGCTCAAATTTGATGAGTTGACAAGAGTTGGTGGTCTAACGCGAGCAAGATTTGGAACTCTCACTGACGCTCATCAATTCTCATGCTCATTTTGTGCACAATTTTCTTTTGTTCATGCTAATATGACACCTAACCCCAAATAATCATTGACTATAGTCAACATACCGTTCTAGATAAAATAGCAGGCGAGGCATTTTTCAAGTCATCTGTCTCGAACACGATTCTGACGTCATCAGCTAGGTGAAGTCGCTCACAGTTCCCCAATGTGAGATACTAAAAATGCAAAAAGAGTTTATATATATAAGGAATATTCAAGGAAGTTTGTCATCCACCTGCCATCCAACATGGCGGCCAAAATACAAATGCTCAAGAAAAGATGTGTTTTATAACAAATGTTTATATTCTGTTTACTATGATACTATATATTGCTTTTAAAAGCTAACCTTTAGAAGTTTTTCGCGGTAGGTTTGGAAAAAACGTAGTTTTTAACGGCATTTGAAAATAATGCTGACGTCAGCAATAGGAATTATTCAAATCTTTTAAACTCGCAAGAGAATAATTGTATCAACTTGAAATTTGTTATGAATACTTGTTATAATAACATACAAAACATGTATAACATCCAGCTTTATAGGGTGTACGTTAAAGATTTTAGAATTTGGTGACGTGATGGTGCAAAACCTGCACCTCTAGAAAGAACCGTTTAGAACTGATAGAGCTATCCAGTATAACTAAAGCTAGCTTTAATACTTTCATTTTCTATATACATACTTCTTGAGACAAACGTGGTCCAATTAACTGCTGTACATTGTTTTCTCATGCTGTCTTTAGAGTGTCTGCTTTCACCTTTGTAATTATGGGTTCAATCAGGGGTGGAACAAATAGTTGAGCATGTGAGAGCAGTCCTTACCTTGCCATTATCAAGCACACTGGAGAGATTTTCAGCCCAGCCTTGATGTAAAGGTGCATCCAGACATAACCATGTGGTCGTTCTATGAAGATTATGTTCCTTATTTGCCTTCCTCCAGTATGATGTAAATATCCCGTCCAACCAATCACCGTTAGGGCCAAGGTGACCAAACATAAGCGAGAGATCCGAGACTGCAAGTGGGTTGATACGTTGTAGTTTGTGCGCATGCACCTGGGCTCCAGTGTTGCCATGTTTCACCAATGACCATCTTGCTAAGGTCTCCACCAATGATGTAATACAAGAGGTCTTCCCACTGCCAGGGCCTCCAGCCACTACGATACCTGGGTAAAGAAATATAATATGACAAATAACAGCAGCAGTAGAGCCAACTCATTGTCTCAATTGTTCATTCAAATGCAAATTCCAAGTTGGAATGTTTGAGTTTAAATATTACATGCAACTGGACCACTGATCTGAAAACTAGAACTGAGCATCCTATTGAATTCAGTGAGTCAATTTTGAAGCCAGAATATTTGTAATGAGGTCAGATTTATAAATCTGTCAAATTCTTGACTAGTCAAATTGTTAGCTGTTAGTATTAGTTATACTATTTCCTATGTAACTTGAAAATTGCAGCTTCCAACATTTCTTCTAATGAGTTTTAGCACGTTTTAAACACCACATAACGGCCATATTGGTGTGACCTCATTAGCTATTCACCGGTAAATTTAGAAAGAAAAAGAGGCCACCGATGATAAATTATTCTCTAGACAATACTTGTCTTTTCCCACCAATAACTAGAAACTTATAGAAGCTCTTTAAATATACCCCCAACACCAAAGTAGACATGCGGTGGTCACACAAATATGGTCGCCATTCGCTTCATTTATGCATAGCAGATGCACTATCCAGTACTTGTTTTCAGAACAGGACTGAAAGATTTAAAATATGCTAGGAATTTTTCGCTTGCCTATGTTTGTTTTTCAAAGGGTAAAACCGTTTGATGAATACAAACATATTTTATTTTTGCTCATGTCATAACTGCAGGAACATTTTTCCGAGCACAGTTGAATGTATGGTTGCAACTACGAATTGGTTTATAGAACTACACATAGAAACGGACTACGACAGATAAGGTTAATTATACCAGCAATAGAGATTAGCCATGACAGTCGTAAATTATCAAAGTGACTGTTTTATCTCTACAATCAGTTCAGTGAAGACTGATTTACATACAGTACACAAAAGACATTATATATTGTCGAATATAATAATAATTTAATTAATATCCATCTTCAAGTGGAAAAATACAATGTATTTACAATTGTGTCTAAGGTAATATACAGTTAAATTTAGAAATTTATACTAATAATACATATAAAAATATTTTTAGATATATTTGCACGCTCTAACCATAAAAGAGTTTTTATGTCTTTCAGTTCGAGATAAAATAGAATACTTTGATACGACTTGTCTTAGGTCGTAAGTTATTGTATTATGTTTTGGTCATAAATGGTGACAGGGATGAGTAGGATCACTCTGAATTTTTCTAACTTCTTGTATTGCAGCATTTTCTCAAAATATTGTCATCTTAATGAACAAGCTGTTGAGAAGTTAGCTCGTTAATCTAGGATTAAGCTAACCCACTTTCGACCAACCGGCCCCTGGAAAATACCAAAGCTACGATCTATGCTTAAAAAAGCCATGTTAGTTCCTGATGACGCATTATATTCTATATGAGAACCAGTGAACTCTACATAAACTGGAACGCTAACTCCAATGATCAAGTCAATGATCAATGAAATCTATTTTCAGGTTTTAGTCATTGCTGTAACTGCTGTAGAACGTGAGTAAATCCATGTTTTCCAAGTGGTGTGTTTTTCGACTCCGAACGTACATGGCGGCCATCATGAGTGACCTCAAAGATGGCGGCCAATTATCGTTCCAGTCCCTTAGAGTTCACTGATGAAAACAAGCCACATACCATGGTTGTTCTTAGATAGGTGATACAACTGTATCACTTTATCCGTCCACTGTGGCCTTGCTACCAGACCATTTTCTGACGCATGTTTTACCAACAATGACTCAAAACTTCGTTCGTTCATGATATGCTGGTCAGTTGCATAGGGAACACGAGGCAAGCCGTTAAACACATCACGAACCACACTATTGAATATACCAAGATCCTGCAAGATAATAATTTGAATAGATTTATTATTTACATAACAAAATCACTGAAATATGATTTGTTGAAGATAGGTTAAGGGGTGGGGCAGCGATGGTCCATGTATGTACCTCTCACCTCGGTGCCCGAGATCCAATTCTTGTCATATGCAGTTGTCTGATTATTATTTTACCTCGGTAACATGTGAGAAGTATACTTCCAAATTCACTCAACCAAACGCCATAGGTTTCTTGAAGGTGCTCTCGTAACATCGGAGCAATAAGCAGTGCTGTAGAACTAAATTCATAACTAGGGGGACTCTCTAATCGAGCATGCTACCAAGGGTGAAAACATTCAGATTGAGTAACCGCCCAATCCCCAATAGTTATAAGTGATGCTTGGAGAATGAAAACTATAAAAAATATAATACTGGGTTTGGTGGATAATCCAAGTGAGTAGATATATACACAATTTAAGATCTAACCAGGAACGGTTGCGAAAAATGCAACACTAGGTCCTCCGGCAGGAATTGAACCCACGGCCCTGCGATTCCGGTGCAGCGCTCTAACCAACTGAGCTACAGAGGCCAGTTGCTGAGCTGTAACCGTAAGTTCTGTATATATAGGTTATCGGGTGTGCGGGTTGTGATAAGGTAAACTTCAAAGATTTTTTTGCACTTCACTTGGTTGAACTAGAATACTGGGTTTGGTGGATAATCCAAGTGATTACAAGTGATTACAAGCATTCTTACTGGATCTCTAGAAAGAACCGTTTAGAACCGATAGAGCTATCCAGTATAACTAAAGCTAGTTTTAATACTTTCATTTTCTATATACATACTTCTTGAGACAAACATGGTCCAATATACTGCTGTAATACTTGCATAGCACAAGAATGATCAAGTTTTGCAGCTGTTGTCAGTCCTGAAGGTGACGCTGCTTTCTTATCCTTATCACCAGTAAACTTTGACGACCTGAGCACTATGGAAATATCAAAGAAAAATCATCAAAGTCTTTCATACTTATATTATCTGAGCTACAGAGACCAGTTGCCAAGAGCTACTCACAAGTTCATCTACCATTCTACCGGGTGGCGCAAAAAAAGTACGACTGTTTGATTTAGTATAACTTAAACACTAAAAGAGCTACTACACTAAAACGACACTTGCATTCAGCGATGTCTAACTTAAATTTTGATATATGCCATGTGCATTATCATGCAATATTGACCGAGATAGCTGCGTTTAAACTTGAGTAAACATTTTTGGAAGTGCCGAGAATTAGCCAAAAATAGCCTATTAAATCATTTGATATAACCATTAGCATTTTACGTAAGTATTCGTTTCAATGAAGTGAAGTTGAAGTTAGAGGGCCAAATGTTAGAATAAAAGAGCATATCTATTAAAGAAACATTTCTAACTTCAACTTCACTTCATTGAAAGGAATACTTACGATAAAATGGTAACTGTTATCAAATTAGTTTAATAGACCGTTTTTAGCTGATTCCCGACAGTTCCAAAAATTGTTTACTCAAGTTTAAATGCAGCTATCTCAGCCAATATTGCACATGACATATATAAGAATTTTAGTTAGAAATCGCTGAATGTAATAGCTCTTTTAGTTTTTAAGTTATACTAAATCAAACAGTCGTACTTTTTCTTTCGCCACCCGGTATATACTAGGGTGATGCGAGTGTGTGGCATTCGGGTAAATGCGCCTCTTGCCAATGAGATTGGGGTTAGAATTTGATTCCTGTAACATGCAGTCATCTGATAATAATTTCAATTTTTCTACATGAGAAGAGTACTTAATTCCAGTTTGACTCGACCAAACACGACAGATTTTGTCAGGGTGGATCATGTCAGGGTGGACCAGTTTCCTTCTGCAATGACACTGGACCAATAAGTGATGATCTTATGACCTAGGGAAAGCAGTTTAAACAGAACTGCATGAAGAGGCTTAACTTACTTGATGTATTACTTGTAGGCCGCATTTGAAAGTCTGAAGTCATCAGGCTAATCTTGTTCTGATTATTCGTATTTTGACTTCGACGTATTGCGCCCAATGTCTTTACGACTGAGATTAAAGATGAGAGACTGAATATTGCAGCTGTAGTACCGCTTCTAAAATAAGTACAAATAAAAAATACGAGTGTCAAAATGTTATTCATTCATTTACTTAAAACCAGAGTTGCAACTTTCAAGCGAAAACGTGTCTGATATTGAACCCACTGGCGTAGGAACCACGGGGGCTGGGGGAGGGGGGCCTTGAGCCCCGGTTGAACAGGAGGGCTAAGCCCCCCCTAAAAATAGATTCAGTTGGAAATATATTCCCTATATAATATGTTTATATCTATAGATATCACTGAAAAAATCGCATAATTATTCGAGATAGTTCTTGTTTAAAAAGCGCGAGCTCTCTTCCATCGTCAGGTAGTTCAATTATGCTTAATTTTCTGGCGAGTATTGTCCACACCAAGTCTTCCAAAACCACCAAAACTGATTATGAAGCAAATTTTTCCCAGCAATTTTCCTGCCCAAGTTATTCAATTCGGCGCAAGAAGGTGCAGGAAATGGCATTTCCGAGCCTCGATTTTTCAAATTTTCCCGGGAGAGCATGCATGCCTCGGACCCCCTATGTTTCAGCCCCCCTAAATTCAAATATCTTCCTACGCCACTGATTGAACCTGGATGCCTTGAAGAACAAACTTGAAATGCAAAACTAGTTTGCCATGCAAATACCATTTGTGTGGGTTTCGGTGGTATAGTGGTTAGTAGTGCATGTGCTTTCTACCTCAACAGTACACACGTAAAACGCACGACTTGTAACAAATACTTGCACCAATGTTGTTTCAACAACTTGCTATCAGGATGTGTTCCCATGTTGTTCCAGCTTGTACACAAGTTGTCATCGGCTTGTTCACAACTTGCTAGAAGGTTGTTGACGCAACAGACTTGTTACAAGTTGTTCTAACAACTTGTTAACATCATGCAATTCAATAACTTGTCAACAAGTTGTTAGTGACAACCTTGTAGCAACTTGATAAAATTACAGCATTGCTACAACTTGTTGACAAGCTTGCTACAAGCCTGTTGTGAGATTTTTACGTGTGTAGTTCAATTGCTGTAATATGCAGTTGTTTGCGTATACTTTCGGCACAGTTGCATAGGACATTTTGTGAAGTTATATTTCTTAAAAAGGCAACTGATTCACAGTTTTTCTCTCGCTCTTCGCTACTAGTACCCTAATGCCTGGTGGCCCTCTAGTAGAGTAGCCAATCAGAACGCTGAATTTGTAATAGCCTACTAGTAGGTTTATACTAATATGGGATGGCTAAAGGCGAGCTGCGAGGAGCTTCGTGCGAGGACTGGAAATCCGCCTTTATACTGGACTTCTATGGAAAACAGTTTGGAACTGATAGAACTATTATAGCACATAGTCTCTACTTCATTATATATTCAAAATAAATCAAAGAGTAAACACGAAGCTATATGTCAGGTTTGTATAATGGTATGCTTCAGTAATTTTGTAAGTGGTCTATGAGCAACAGAGAAATGCACTAATTAATTACAGGAGAGAAAACCACTTACAATTGTGCTCGACAAATTTTTGCGACCATTGTCAATCTATCGGCCAGAACCTTTGGAGATTTTAAACCCTGACCTGCGCAGTGAGCTCGTAGAATGAGTGACATGTCTGGCAATACCATAGCAACAGTACGAAAGTACGCTTTCAGTTCGGTTACCATGGTGAAATCGTGATCATCTGACGTGGCTGTGACCAGGACATGGAATGTAGGTTTAATAACAATCTGAAACGAAGGAAATAAAGTTCAGTTGAAGCTGCCCTTTGCAAGATTGCAACAGAGGAACTTCGGGGTAAAGTATTACAGTGTTAATTGCACATTAAAGTACTATAGTGTTTGTTGTACCATAGTGTTGTGCCCTTTCATCTGTGACAATGGTTAATTTAATATAATAATTCGTCACAATTTACGTATGTTCAAACAAACAACACTGACACTAAATAACTCACTTACAATATAACATGGACGTGACTGGAGAAAGGAACAGGACTTGCGTCCCAATTGACACATTACCCCTATGAAATTGTGAGGTGCCTATTGCTTTTCCTGCATTTTGATTGGTCCAAATTGGGCCTCTAAAAAGTGATAGTCACTGGCTCGCCTCAGGCTCGGTGATTATAGGCTTGTAATGTAAGACTAATTGTTAGGTAGAAATATTTAAACTAACAACTATATACTATATAATATAAAGTTAAGTACAGCCAAGAGGGCATGTATGATGGTAATTTAGCATTACAGAATTTATGCAGACTGGTTCTGAATATGGATATACTAGAGTCGTTCTGAGATTTCAGTGCAGATGGAAGACTGTTCCACAGATTTTGCGACCTTATATAAAACGAATTACTAAAGTAGTCCTGTTTATGTTTTATCAGAGCCTACAACATAACTAACCTCCTTCCCTTCATCAACATAACATGAAGTATTCCCCACTTTGAGAGCATCGATAACAGTTTGCACATAATGAAATATAACAGAAACAACTGCTGGTGGTGCACGGTGAAACTCGTCCAATATACCCCAACAACCTTCCTATAATAGAATGATGGTTGCAATTCAAGTTAATACATAGAATGATATGTTCTTGAATATCTATCCCCATTTACCAACTAAACAATACATTATTAATTACATTGAATACGAAATATTTGTCTGTAGTGCATACAGACTAGATACAGTATTATTTTCGTTCTAATCTTGATATTGGCTTATAATAAGGTCTTCAAACTCATTTATAAAATAACATGTTTACTACGCGAGCTGTGATTGGTCAATACCCGTGCAGGATGAGACAATCATGCACGGAAAATTTTAGGCGCTTCGCGGGGTTTTCAAAATGTCCGTTGTTTCTTTGTCGTTATTTTATAAAATAATTACCAAATGATTTTCCGTGCAGGATTGTGCGATCCTAACACTTGGGATGTTGCTCGACTTTCTGAAAGCTAAAAAATACTCGCCTATCGGCTCGTATTTTTTTACGCTTTCAGGAAGTCTCGCAACATCCCGCGTGTTAGGATCACGCAATCCTGCACGGAAAACCATTTGGTAATCCTTTAAGTGCAAAAGATAAACAAAATCAGCACCATACTGTTGTTTTTATATTGTGGTGATAAACATCCATAAATAAACTTCTGCATTGAATTTCTATTATAATTATGTCTCTAATTTCTATCTCAACGTACTATACCCCTTTAAAACCGTAGTACGATATCTTACTTAACCCATTAAGCCGCAATGCATCCACTTCGTCATTTTACTCTGTTTAACGCCAGACGATTTTACTCGTCTTGTGTTGGGTGTTAATGGGTTATGACTTATCAGAGCAATTCGTTTTGTTTTTAAAGATAAAAACACTCCTTTTTGTGATTTGTTAAAAAAAAACTTGGAAGATCAACATGCATTAGCTGAAAAACGAGCACATAAAATACTGGGAACAATTTATAAAACACTACACGTACTACCAAGTCCAGAGAGTATCCGTGACCTAATACAACATAGAAACTCAGTTTATAACTTAAGAGGAAAAAATATGCTCAAATTACCTAAGGTAAATACGACCAAATACGGACTCAAGTCGTGGAGATACTACGGCCCCAAATTGTGGAACAGTTTGCCGGACAATGTCAAATCTTTGACCAGTTACGCAGTTTTTAGGAGAGCGTTACAAAATATTGCTCTCGAATTATAACTTTAAAGATATATATGTATATAATAGTATTACTATATTTAGGTGGCATACCTGTAAATTAGCTGTTTAAAGCTAAGTGTATCGACCACGTTTGCACAGAGATAAACTACCGGTAGGCATACTGTGCAGCTTCTGATGATGCATATACAATATACTGAAAAGCTGAAAGCAAAGCTCTCATAAACTTACTTGTGCAAGACCAGTCAAGATCTTAGCGACTTGTCCAAAGTCCATTTTTGGTGTACAGCTTAAACTGACAAAATACTGTCCCAACATATGAGCGAGACCCTGCAACAACGTTAAACGAATGTTACATTTTACTAAAATCTATGTATTTTAGGAGTAATGGCCAAGTCACACGAAGCAATTTTGTTGCAACTTCTACACAATATCGGACACAGAGAAATATATTCACAGAGAAATTGTGAGCACTGAGCATGAATCTCGTTTCACTTTGCTATTATATATTTTTACTAAACATAGGCCTGCTCTGGGACCTCAACTCGCCTTAAATCGCATCGCTTAAAAGTCCCAATTTTTCCTTAAATCGCCTTAACTCGCATTATCTCGCGGCGAGTTAAGGCGAGTTACCGTCCCAGAGCAGGCCTTAAACATGCCCAGGAGGCGACAAAGAAATGAATGATAATGAAAATATCGGTCGAGTGAAACATGGGCTATGTTCACGGGTTTGCAGAAATTGTGTTGCAAGTTGCAGAACAAATTGCCCTTTGTGAAAAATGGCCTTAATACCGGCAGTCTTGTAGCTATTAGTTGGGCAAACTTTTCTGGCAAATCTCCCTGTACTTAGTGCAACAAATACTCAAAAAGAAACACCTACATATCTGTGATAATTCTTCTTGCCCAGTTAAGTTACCCCACTGCAGTAAGCTATTTTGAGGTATAACTATTCTGACATTTGTGACATAAGCCTCAAGATCCCAGAAATAATGATCAACACAAAAATAGCAAACAGGGTTCTATTGACAGGGTTCTCCTTCTCAGGCGGTAATCGGTAAAATTTACCAATTCCACGACTACTGATTACCGCCTGGAGAATCCTAGAGTTTGTGTAAAGGCATTTTGTTGTAGACACAGTTTTGTGTAAAACAGTGGTGTGTTTTATAATTGATATGACATTTTACTGTTATAATCTTTAGAATTCTATAAAAGCTTAAATCTCCCTCAAAGTGCAGGAAATGGCATTTCAGAGACATCAGTTTTCAAAAATGTTCCGGGGGATCCCCCTAGAGGTTTGTTCAGACATCTTTTTTACCTTCCCCGCTTACAACTGTGGAGAACCCTGTATTTATACACCACTAATGAATAATCTATCAAATGCGTTGCTCTGTTATGCATTATTGCTGGTGCCACTTTATCATGTAGCAAAGTTAAAACATAGCAAACTAAGATACTGTAGGCAAGCGAGATTATTATCTTCAATAACGAACTGATACTATAAATTGGTATCAAGCGCAATTTGTTCTGCTATAAAGGTTTTGCACCATCACGTAACTAAATTCTAAATTTTTTTAAGTGCAACCTATAAAGCTGGATGTTAAACATGTTTTGTATGTCATGCATTATAACAAGTATTCAGAACAAATTTCAAGTTGACACAGTTATTCTCTTGCGAGTTTAAAAGGTTTGAATAATTCGTATTGCTGACGTCAGCATTATTTTTTAATGCCTTTAAAAACTACGTTTTTTCCAAACCTAACGCGAAAAACTTAGGTTAGCTTGTAAAAGCAATATATAGTATCATAGCAAACAGAATATGGACATTTGTTATAAAACACATCTTTTCTTAAACATTTGTATTTTGGCCGCCATGTTGGATGGCAGGTGGATGCCATCCAACCACGGTCTTAGCCAGCCTGCCGTGCAGCCGTCTTATGGACGGCCATCTTAGAATTTGGACGGTCACTTGAAAATGACGGCTTTTGGACGGCTGATTATCATATTGACGCCCTTCTAAAAATCTTTACATTGTACACTGTAGTTGATCATTCCAATTCGCAAAATAGTGCAGACCTGTAGCGATCATGTACAATAGGTCTTCTACAGTCTACAGTCTACAGTCTACAGTCTACAGTCTACAGTCTACAGTCTACAGTCTACAGTCTACAGTCTACAGTCTACAGTCTACAGTCTACAGTCTACAGTCTACAGTCTACAGTCTACAGTCTACAGTCTACAGTCTAATGTCTAATATCTTGTCATTGATTCCTATCATTGTCTAAGAACTCACGTTGTCTCCACTAATCATTGACAGTCAAATTCGAGGCAATTCCAGTCAAATAGCTTATTTGGCTAACATTCGAATGTGAATTGATCATTCAAGTTTGTAACTGAATCTAATCTGTGATTTCGTCCTCTTAATAATCCATCAAAAATATACAGTAATAATATGCTGCCAGAGAGTAAGTCTTTATACCATCCTAGCGCAAATATTAAGTTGTATGTCAAATATACCAAATTTGGACGCCCAAATTCCCTATCCTGGCTAAGACCCTGCATCCAACATGGCCGCCAAAAAACAAATGCTTAAAGAAAGACGTGTTTTATTAGTCTACTATGATATTATCTATTGCTTTCAAAAGCTAAATTGAGTTTTTCGCGTTAAGTCTAGAAAAAACGTAGTTTTTAACGGCATTTAAAAATAATGCTGACGTCAGTGATACGAATTATTCAAACCTTGAAATTTGTTATAAATACTTGTTATAATGACATACAAAACATGTTTAACAGCCAGCTTGATAGGTTGCACGTTAAAAATTTTTAAATTTAGTCACGTGATGGTGCAAAACCTCTATACAAACGAAATACCAACATATTTACTATTCCGTATATGGCATTTCACTATATATGGTATAGCGGAATAGCGTAAATTTCGACCCTTGATTCAGCTTGAATTTGATTAAACTTTGTGCAACCGTACCAACCTTGGCCGTCTCTGTCTTGCCCGTACAACTTCCACCAACAATTGCACCACATTGAAACTCAGTCGTTGCCTGACAACAATAAAATAAATTCAATTCAACACTTTACCAAAGGTTGTGGGTTTTCTCCGGGTACTACCGGACAATCTGTACTCCTTGTTGAAATGGGCAGTTCATCTAAATTTTTCTTAGGATGACCCCTGAACTAACCCTTCCATCGTAGCTGTGCTCATAGACGGATTTTCTGGGGGGGTGCGGGGGGGGTGCGCACCCTATCCTATAGAAATTTGCACCCCCCAAAAAAAATTTAAATGCTCATTGGGATAAATGACAGTAGTGTGATTGAAATAAAGATTTTGAACTAAGTAAGACTAAAAACAAGGATTTTGAACTAAATAAGGATTTTGACGAAAAATCTCAAAATTTTCTGGGGGCTTGGCCCCCTTGCCGTCGATAATGCCGCCGAAGATGATATTATCGACGGCAATTATTTGCCAATGGTTATCAAACACTTATGTCTTATTACTTACTATATACTGTAAAATAAACTATCAAAGACATTAACAAGTGAATGCACATATAATACAATTGTATTTCAGGTTTCATATCATCCGTTTGTTATCAACATACACCTTCAAATTGTCATTGTCATTGTGGGACAAACAAATTGCCGTCGAACTGCAGCCGAACTCCAAAATATCGATTTTTGTTTACGATGATTTATTAAAATTGCGAGGGCTGCTTTAATAAGCCTTTGGCTCTATCAAGTCAAGCTGCGTCCTTTGTAATTCAGCTCATCAGCCGCAAGTAAGGATAATTAGCACACCCCCACTTACCCTCAAGTATATACCTGCAACAACATACCTTTGTTAAAGTAAGGAAGCATCTTTCAGTTAATGGTGTAAAAATGATGGGCATTCTTGATCCATAAAACTCATTGCCATATTCCAAGTCCGTTTCCAACATATGAAGCAATGAATGAGGCCTGCCATCCCCTGAACATAAAGGAAAAGAATACCATAAGAGAGTGATTACAGGAGTTAGGGAGGGAAATATAGGATAATAGAGAGGGGAAATAAAAAGGTACTCCAAAAAATTGTCATCCCTGTCTGGGGGGTTCTAATAGATGATCTAGGCAATGACAAGGGTGATAACATTTCCACATTTTAGTTAGTGCATAAATATATTGGCGAGGGTGGGCAAGTATGAGATTGTATTGGATGTCCATCACTCTGCTCTCCCTGGGTAAACCACATATTGGGGGATTAAACTCGACATAAAGTAAGCTCTGAGTTAAAAGCAATTGGTGGGTCTCAGTAAGTGTTACGGGCAGCAGATGTTGGTCAACTTCATCAAGAATCAATAAATGAAACTACATCAGTTTCTTCCCATTATACTTATTTGCCACCAAACACAAGACTACTACATATGAAATGAATTAGGGATGGACAATTAGAAAAGTGATGGGGGGGGGGGGGGATTTCGGAGACGCAGTAATTTTTTTTGTACACCTATAAAAGTAAGATGGCTGGAAATATATTTTTTTAAGTGAAATCTATTTTAACCTGTACCCATATTCCTTGGGCAGGTGGTTTTTTTTTAACTAATGCCTGGGAAGTAATTTTTTCCTGGGAAAACCCCCCACTTTACCCCCCCCCCATCACTTTTCTAATGGCCCGTCCCTTAGTATGATTTTCTCACTCTGAAAACTATAAACAGTGGACCACCATTTGCTGTCCAAAAGTGCCATCACCAACTTACTTCCTTCTTCGCGTATATTTCCATAAAATCTCATATTTCGTTTCCATTCAAAATCTGTGACATCTCGCAGCTTGCGTTTTCCAAGATCATCCACAATATCCCGTAGGTACATGCCATACTAGAAATAAAAAATAAGTAGGGGGCTTAAGGAACTTCCACTTCGCTCAAAATGTCGAAGTTCTTGTCAGAGGTGGGAACCTGGGTTTCAGACTCAAAATGAATAATTAATGATGTTCAATGGATCATCAATTGATTTTGACATTGGACTGATTGGAGTGTTGTTTCTTGAAATTCAGTTGTGTTCAATTTGATATAGTAAATACAAAATGCATTACAATTAACAGTCTAGACTACAGCATACTCTAGTTTTGTTATTACTCATCAGTTAATTATTAACTTTAGAAATTTCTGTGGAAAATTTTCGGCAAAAGTTTAGATCCAAAAATATTTCTGGGAACTAGGTTCCCAGGACTCGATACTTTTTCCACCTCTGATTCTTGCCATATTTTTCAGGTAAGGTATTGGTGCAAACACTTGCCCAGAGAAATGTTCGAAGATTTTTCAACGTGTTAACAAACATTGCATTGTACAGTACATTCTTACCGATAACAGAGCCTCCAATTTAGCATGACTTGCCACAGTAAGATTCTGGTCTATATTTCTCCAACTTCCCTTGATCAGAATGTTGGGCAGTCTACTCAGCATGCTCCAGAAACGCCTGATTGCATTTGGTAATGCTTTTCTATCAATACGAATGTCAGTAATACCCTGAGAGCGAGAATACAAGTATTATTACTGTACAAAGAAAGCCTAATCGGTATAGTAACTATTGTATAACTATAGTAGAATTTCGATCTTTTGAGACGTTTTCTTTACTAGTAACCAATATAGAAAACTGAATGAGTTATACTATTTACAAAATTTGTAGGGATACAAGCTTACCGCCTCACATTCTCTAGTCCACATGAACAACAAACCAAGACAAGCCATTTGAGGTGGATACTAAGAAGAAAGAAATTTTGATAAATAAAGATTTAGCTTACTTTTAATTTAGGTAGAAGGTTTAGGTGGTGGATATTTCAAGTGAAATAATATATAGCTACAATATTTTAGACCTGAACGGGAACGGCTGCGAAAAATGCAACTCTAACTCCTCCGACAGGGATCGAATCTGCGATTCCGGTGCAGCGCTCTGACCACTGAGCTACAGAGTCCAGTTGCCAAGCGTTAACCGCAAGTTCATGTATATATATAGATGCGGGTACTGCGGGTTGTGATAAGGTAAACTACAAGATGTCTTTTTTTTTGCATCTCACTCGATTGAAATTAAGGTAGAAGGTTTATGTGGATGGATATTTCGAGTGAAATAATATATACAATATTTTAGACCTGAACGGGAACGGCTGCGAAAAATGCAACTCTAACTCCTCCGACAGGAATCGAACTGCGGCTATGCGATTCCGGTGCAGCGCTCTGATCACTGAGCTACAGAGTCTCTGACCACTGAGCTACTGAGTCCAGTTGCCAAGCGTTAACCGCAAGTTCATGTATATATATATAGATGCGGGTACTGCGGGTTGTAATAAGGTAAACTACAATAATATTATTTCACTCGAAATATCCACCACCTACACCTTCTACCTTAATTTCAATCGAGTGAGATGCAGAAAAAACCCATCTTGTAGTTTACTTTTAATTTATTCTATAGATAGGTCTACAATTGGAGAACATAGAGAAAACCTGAAAAAACTCATCTCACATGTGACAGAGGTGAAATTGAAAGAATTGAAGCACAACTGCAGATGTGAAAGGCACGTACACTAACGCGACTTTGTCACCAAAACCCCAACTATATTCTACATATCTCGAACGTGCGGTCCAGTGTGGGTAGAGTGTGGCAAATATTCGGCGGTTGACAGTTGTGTAAAACTACCTGAAAAATACAATAAGAACTACGACGTTTCGAGCGAAGGTCCTTCGTCTGGAAGTTAGCAGGACGAAGCGCCTTCAGACGAAGGGCCTTCGCTTGAAACGTCGAAGTTCTCATTGTATTTTTCAGGTAGTTTTACACAACAGTCAACCGCCGTATATTCTACATTCTTCCACCATAATCCCTATAATACAGTGTCTGGAAACGCGGCAAACTTGAAAGTTTATAGCCATGTCCGTGGGTTGATGTTGAGGGTGTACTGAGAGTGCACGTTTTCTTTGTTTTACAAATGTTAATATTCAGCTGCACGGATTTTATTGGCTGCTTCCTTCATTATGCTAAGAGAACAATGTGTTTACTGAGCGTGAAGGTGCACAAACATGAAAAAAAACATAGAACAAAAGGTTTAGATGCGTTGGAACCAGACACTGTGTTATAGGGACTATGATTCCACGATCTCCCTTACTGTACAACTCGATGAGCATCATAATTTTTACCCTGTACCTTTTGTGCAATTTCGTCAATGTAGTTCAAAGTCTTTGAATCTTCCACACAATCGACTATAGCATCATGCACGGTCTCTTGCAGTACTCGTGATAATTCACTTAACCATAGCTCAACACCACCATAGAGAAACACCTGGTTTAAAAATGGGGAAAAAGTAAATAAATGGATAAATATAGAAAGGCATGCAAATACACAAAATTGTCTAAAAAATAAAGTTCTTGATTCAAATATGAATTAAAAGGATAAAACAGTAAAACTTGTATGTGTGTATTCATTGGAACGCTTAGCTAGTCAGCTTTCAAACAATGGGTTATACTTTGAACTTTGAACAATAAACACTTCCAGAATTTGTTTGAGTGCACACAAATGCCAAAGGTAATCAAAACCAAGTTACCACCATGGCTTTCACACACTACTTTCAGTTGATATATTAACTTTGCATGTTAATGGTTCTAGTTTAAACTTATTCAAACTTTATTCATTTGACAAGTGATAGGGAGCTTTAGCAATGACCACAAGTACGACTACGAGTACTAGATTCGTCCTTTTCGCGCCAAACGTCGCGTTGTTTGTAACGCCATCTCGCAAAGTCGTAGTCGTCGGGCTTTTGACTACGAGATTTTTGATAAATCTCGTACTCAAAAGCCCGACGACTACGACTTTTGCGAGATGGCGTATGCAAACAACACGCGAAAATGACGAATCTCGTACTCGTAGTCGTACTCGTAGTCACTGCTAAAGTTCCCTAATATCATAGCTTCAAAGTCGTTTAATACTGTGTAGTGATAACACTTTTTGCCGTTTCAAATCACTATAATAAACTACTTCACGTGTATGAAATTTAGTACATCCGTAATAGTTCTACTTTAAACTGATGTACTGCAAAGGGATGGGTTCCACTAGAAGTCTAGAATACCTCTCTCTTTAGCTGCAAAGTCTCTCCTTTCTCCGAGGTCACAGCGACAGCATCATTTAATACAATTCTCCATTCACTATATGATGATGTTGAGACAGAAGTGGACAAATTTCGACTGATTGTACGACCTAAGTCATGCTCTGATTGTAAGTTCTGAGACGGTTGTCTATACGGTGGTATAATAAGGTTAGTTCCTTGTTCCTCTTCCTCCTAAAAGATGGTTGAGAAGATAAGAATGTTAAAGGACATCAACATAAAGAAACTTACTAGAGGGCACTCAGAGACTGTTTACCTTCGCCAGCAAATTAAGCCAAGTAATCACACACAAATTATTCATGCACCAATTACATATTCACTTCTTTTCAGCCAAACTTTTGTAAATTTCTCATCAAATTTTCATTCAAATTGAGCGAAAATTTAACCAATTTGTCCTTGGCCTCTGGCCATTAGCTCCACAAATTTTCCGTATTAAGGTGGCTCCCTACTTTTTTTGAAATGTGGAAAATTTACGATTTAGATTAAATTTTTGAATAATTTTTACTTGTTACAAAACAACAATTGTATGACTTATATTGAGCAACATTCTAAGAGCTGAAAATGGTTCACAAAAATGACATCTTTACCGTTGCTACGGTAACAATGACGTTTCAATATGGCCGACATTTTGGCTTTTAATGTTGCTCAATATATGTGGTACAATTTTTGTTTTCTAACAAGTAACCGTTCTTCAAAAAAATTCAATCTAAATCATAAATTTACCATATTTCAAAAATTGTAGGGAGCCACCTTAAAATGTTTGATATATATTTCGGTTATAGTGCTACCAAATAAACACACACAAAAAAACCCACGTGAAAACATAACCTCCTGGTAGAGAAAACAGTGCCATTGCAGAGAGGCATAAAAATTCATACCTTTGCCGTTTTCTTTACATTCAGTGCGACCATATTCCATGCATTTTTGGCAAGACAGTCAGTACGAGGTGTTAACGTTATATCAGCCAAACCAACAAATAATGACCTAAGAGGAGAATTAAAGAAATATGTAACTGTCATATTCAGGGGCTTTGCTTTTCAATTCTTTGTTGAAAATGATCAACAATTTTGCTCAACACTCCTTTAAAAGCATTCTCAAATCCGTTTTCCTTTATTTACATTTCCAAGTTCACCACCTAGAACAATTTTCCATCCCTTTATTGGTCCATTGTTCTTACAGAAGGAAACATTAACTAAACCAACTCTATCTACTTATACACTGTGGTTATTACAGTATTTTCACAAAACAATTATTAAAGTCCCAGCTGAACAGTACTTGAAATAAACATCAGAGTGCGTAAATCTAACTTACTTGAGATGCGGCTTGACAGAATCCAATGTGTAAGGTTGACTGAGTATGGCCAGGAGGACAAGATCTGATACAAAATAGAACCTTGGGAAAACCTAAAAGATAAAATTCATAGATGACGTTTGAAGTACACATCACGTAAAAATCTCACATATTGTCAACAAGATGTGTACGCAACATACTAGTAGCAAGCTTGTCAACACGTTGTAACAATGTTGTCATTTTATCAAATTGTCACAAGGTTGTCATTCACAATTTGTTAAGAAGATTTTGAGTCAACAACCTTGTAGCAAGTTGTCAACAAGCCGTTGGCAACTTTTTAACAACGTGGGAACAATCAGTGCGAACACATCCTGTTGACAAGTGCTTGGTACATGCAGCATTGGAACAAGTCTGCTGCAGGTTTGAGCGTTTTTACGTGGGTACATCAAGTCATTCGGTGAAACTCAATTTAATTCACATGAAGGTAACGAACATAAATCACTCAGGGGTATTTCAATCTAAAAACCAGTCTAACTCACACACTTCCCGCTAGTGCCACTATATCATGCTGTACATTGTCATGTATTTAGCTTCAATTTTACTGTACCTTTCGTCTAGCATTCAGATACGTCTGTAGTGATTTAAAGCAAATCTCCAATTCTTCATAAAGATGTTTTAACACCTGAATTTTAGGAACGTCTCCTCCAACACAACACTAAACAAGAGAAAGATACAAATGGGTCATTTTCATTGGCTATAACAACACAGAATTTAGCATTTAGACACATCTTGTAAGTTTTATGAGGACCACCAGTTCATTAGTACTTCATACTATTAAGTGTCAACCTCTTTAAATAAAGTATCTACCCACCTACCCACCTACCTACCTACCTACCTACCTACCTGCCTGCCTGCCTGCCTGCCTGCCTGCCTACCTACCTACCTATCTATTTCATTCAGTATATTCCACAGGAAAAAAATAAGTGGTTTTGATGGCTTTTTCTTATCACCTGTAAGACATTCTTTGTGTCACGAGCTCGCTTTGTCATCTTCATATAACTTTTGTCAACTCTAGCGAATCTTGCAAACTCTTGTGGAAGCTCCTTGGCTGTAACAGGGTTACTAAACACAGCTTCCAAATAACGCCAAAAGTCTTGAACAGCAAGCCACTGAAAATTGGAACCCATAAACTATTAGTTGAAAACACAATTGATGTATTTCAGTATTTAATAGCCGAGCTACGAGCCACTGGCAGAAGTGGAAAAAGTGTTTTTCTTTCTGGGAACCTGGGTTTCAGACTCAAAATGAATAATTAATGAGGTTCAATGATCATTGATCGATTTTGACATTGAACTAATTGGAGTGTTGTTTCTAGATATTCAGTGGTGTTCAATTTGATTTAGTGAATACAAAATGCACTACAATTACTAGTCTAGACTAGAGCATACTCTAGTTTTGTTATTACTCATCAGTTAATTATTAACTTTAGAAATTTCTGTGAAAACTTTTCTGCAAAAGTTCAGATCCAAAAATATTTCTGGGAATTAGATTCCCAGGATCCGATACTTTTTCCACCTCTGGCCACTGGCCCGCGGATATTTTACATTCTTGGACCAGTCTAACTGTGTAAGAATCTATGAGTAATAGTCACGTGAAGCTGACCTATTAGTATGATCGAAAGAAACGTTTCAGCTTACAAAACACAGTAGAATTTGCATGACTGTGATTGATAGTGTACTAGTTAGTGATGACAGGTATGCAATCTATTAAACTCAACTAGTACATTTAGGGTAGCCGATACTTCGTTGTTGTTTCTCATTTCATTTTATCTGGTGTACCAGACAGTCCAGTCCATACAAAACTGTCAATGCTGGGACTCATCATTTGTATATTAAACTACAAGATTTAACTCTGCTTGTGAAAATTGTCGTTTTTTATCTGTTGCAAGTTTTCCAGATGGCTAGAAAAGGCATTTTGTATGTCACTGTATGTTTAGGACAATGTTTATTAATCATTATCATGTCGACAATGATATTTACAAAAAAAATATTTTTCTATACCATTACCTGCTCAAGAACTTCGCTGACTTCCTTGAGTTTCATGGCCCAGGCAGCAGCTTCATGTTGAAGTGGTCCAATATATTTCGAAGTTAACATCATGGCCAGAGAACTTTGTGCATCTTCAAGCAATTCAAGTAAACCTTCTGTATGTTGGTTACTTAAACAGTACATTGCACCATCCTTGAATTTCTCAAACTGTAAAACCTACATGACAGAAATAGAAGGATACTCATCTGCAGGTTTAAGTAAGTGTCAATACATTTGAAGTTGAGCATCATGAACCATTGCTATATTGTGTGCGCTAGATAACTACCATGCATGGTAGTGTAACGATTTGTTATCATGGCCAATCTTACCTGTTCAGTCCACTCTTCTTCAGTATTTCTCATTTTCACCTCAAGCTCCAGTTCACGACTGGCACTACTGCAGATGTCTTTGATTTCATCTTGATGACTATATTAGATTGACAAATATAATATTTTACTTTGTTGTTTATTTCGTTCATACTGTATGTGAAACGTGGCGGTCATATCGTTTGTCGTATGGTTTGTGTCTGAACAACACGTAAACTGAAGCCCTCCACTATGAAAATCATATTTGCATCACTAGTAAACTCATATACTATATCCACACTATTTAACAATTATTCGCCGAAGGCGAGGTGAATATCGGTGAATTAAAACCGAGACGAAGTCGAGGTTTTTATTCACCGATATTCACCGAGCCTGAGGCGAATAATTGTTTTAGTAAAATTACATTAGGTGATTATTTGCAAAAAAATTAAAAATGCATATTTCAAAAATATTTTAATTGAATATTTACGATAAAAGCGGCTTAAAAACGCGTATTAATCCGAGGTAGCGCAACCAATCAGCGTTGAGAATTTTCAATAATTGGATTTCCATAGTATTTCCAACTAGGATCCATGCCATTTCCACAGTAAGGATATTGAAAAAGATTTCCAGTGAATTACACAGAACTTTCCTTACTTGATCAATTCAATATCGAGAAGATACTTCAGCTTAAAGACATTTGCCTCAAGTTGGAAGGAGGAGCCAGTCACACTCATGACTTGGAGCCAATGACGGTTACGAATTTCCTGAAATAAATAAACAAACATACCATAAGTATGTTAAGTAAATATAGATCCCAAGGCAAAAAAAATATGTTTCTGGTCAGTGAGTTTGTGCAGAATTGACGCGGCGGAATATACACTTTATTTTTATAAAGTGTATAATGATTTTTGATGCTTTCAATGCTAAACTGTCACCAAATTCGCAGGTTTAATAGAATAAAATATTTATTTAAGAGTACTTCATTTTGCAAGGATATTGATGGACCGTTTATTTGCCAAAAAAAACGTTGACGTGCACAATTAAAAATGACGCAAGCGCTGACCAGAATTCAGAAACAGAAGAGGTTTTTTTGGCCTAACGATAACAATTGCCGAGATTATACTTGAGACAGACGATCTGTTTCAACAAACTTTGGAAAAGGAAAAGATAGCTGTTTTGATAATTTGTCTACAATAATGTAATGAGAATTTTGAGTATTTTATTACCTTTGATGCAAGTTTATGTAATATTGGAAATACATCGAGATACTGTTTGATATATGACTTCATATCTTTGTAAGCCTGCCATTCCTGGATTCTCTCTGGTAACCTCAAACACTGTTGCCAGTAGCTTTCAACCTGCGGAAATAATCATTCATATTTACATTAAGCTTTCTTGGATGACACCCTCAAATCTTCACAAACCAAAATTTTGAATATAGAATGGCTAGCTCTATCACTTCTGAACTAATCTTACCTCACGATTGGCCCTAATCAAATCCACATCAGCCCAAAGTTTCTCACGAAAGCTGAAAAATAACAAAGGTAGAAAAAACAGGAATACATCTTTTGATTGCTGGAAGAGCAAAAATAGAAAGTAAAACAGATAACGTGGAGATTCGTGTATTCAAGTATTCGTGTATTCATGTATATTCGTGGAGATTCAAGTGCCCTCAGATACTATGATGGAAGACGAGCAAAACATGAAAAAAGCAGACTACGCTCACCTTTCATCAAAAGAAATATATTGTTGAAATAAACCATAGAGCAGCCCAAGTAAAACCAATTCCTTAAGAAACAATAAAAAGTACTTCCTGGTAAACTAAACCACGATAAGATACGATTAGTTTTTTCCACAGCAATTAAGTTTCAAAGCATTGCTGTATTTCATGTGCACTTTTAGAAATATTGACGCAAGCTAGAATGCTATGGCTAACAAGATGTTGAAATGCTGGATTATAGCAAGTTGTTGAAATTACTTGTAACCAGTCAGTCAATTCATTAATACCGTAGAAGATCTGCTGCAGGCCTATAAAAAGCTGTCAACATGCTGGGAACAAGCCACACAAAAACAGCAAAATATCAGTCTTGCCGAGTAAGTCTGCTGCCGGGCTGCGACAACCTCAGGGTTCGAAATGTTCCTATTTTTTACCTGTCCATGATGACAAGTTGTGTATTTTTTTGCCTGTCTCCTCAATTATCCAACCTGTACAATTTCTATAATGTACACTCCAAGCTCTGTTCAACAGAAGTGTGATTTAAAAGAAATCCAAAAGTATTTGAAATTGTTTGCACTGCTGTTGAAGATAAAAGGAACTGGTTATTGATTGTCCTTTCTCCAATTTAATAAGGTATTTGTTTAGGCGCTTGCTCAACCTGTAGGCTGGGGTCAGGTAAGCAGTCTTTATGCCTGCTGTTTGTGAAATTCACCTGGATCGACAGGTAGACAGGTGGTTATTTCGAACCCTGCAATCTGTGAATTTAACATTATGTGTACAGGCTTTTAGCCAGGATGTCAAAACTGGCCGTCCAAAAAAATACCGTGGGTGTGGCCACCAATTGGTAAAAAAGATATGGAGCTTGAAGTCAATGATCAGATGCTCATAATTCAGCGTGTTTGCGACAAATATGCATCGAAACGTATGCAATAGCTAAAGCAAACGGCAGCTAACAACTCTCAAAGTATTCAAGAAATATCACAAAGTTTATAAGTCCCAATTAAAGAAAAAAATTCTTAGGCCGTCCATGACAGTCTAAATTCAGGATGGTTGGACGGCAGCCTGGCTAAATGCCGGTATGTATACAGGGCTTTCAAAATAAGCCAGACTGCCGGAGCTCCGGCGGGTGTTACGAGGTTTACCGCCGGCTACTTTCTACAAAACATTACTCTTCATGTACTTTTCAATCTGTATTTTTCTTTGCACTATAACATTTCATCATTGGCAAGAGAATAACATACACAGACGTAAGGTTAACTTTTATCTAAAAACCAAATTGGGCTACAATTACAAATACAGCGTGTGGTGAACGAGTAATTTTTGTCAGAAATTTCTTTGCTGTTTCCTAACACTTATTGTCATTTTAGCGTCTTTTAACGACATATTCCTTTTCAACAAGAATATTGGCCTTTACTGAGACTTACACTACTGCAACAAGGCTTAGCTGATTACATGAAGCAAACAGCTTGAGTGAACACACTTGTAATGTTATCAAAACTTATCCCATATTTTAGTCAAATGATTCCTTCATCCGCCTATACTTTCTCAACACAGCCGCTTACTTAAAATGATTCTGAAAGCTCTGTGTATATAGACCAACCTCTCCAGTTCTGTCCAGTTCATGGTAATGTGTAGGCGAGAGACCAAACAACAACTGCACAGCATCCAGAATCTTTCTCTTGGCTTCATATTCTGAGTATGCATTTTGAAAGTTACGTAATCTTTCTACAGCATCGGCTGGAAGAACGCCAGGAACTCCAGGGCCTTGGGAATCGAAACTGTTACGGAACTGAATCACTTCTACCACAAAACGCTAGAAGGAAAGAAAAAGTGAGAAAAGTTTGTCAATAGAGGTTTTGCACCATCGCGTGACCAAATTCTAAAATCTTTAACGTGCAACCTATCAAGCTGGCTGTTTAACATGTTTTGTATGTCATTATAACAAGTATTCATAACAAATTTCAAGTCGATACAATTTAAGGCTGTCAAGGAATTGGGGAAAACAAAGATTGGAATATCAGGCCGTATCAGAGTGGAACAACTTGAACAGACAGATAAGACTTTCGAACAGTATTTCAACATTTAGGAGTAACTTTTTTAACTAATTTTGAACTTTTTATATATGATATCGTTAGTATTTTCATAGTTATGTAGTTTGCATGTATTCCTTTGTTTGTAACTTTGTAAATTGAGTTCAGGACCTTTCTGAAAATCTTTGGTTTGAATAATTAGTATTGCTGACGTCAGCATTACTTTCAAATCGCGACAAACTTAGGTTAGCTTTTAAAAGCAATATATAGTATCATAGTAAATAGAATGTTATAAAACACATTATTTCTTGAGCATTTGTGTTTTGGCCGCCATGTTGGATGGCAGGTGGATGTCATCCAACATGGCCGCCAAAAAACAAATGCTTAAGGAAAGACGTGTTTTATTAGACATGTCTATATTCTGTTTACTATGATACTATAGATTGCTTTTAAAAGCATTTCGCATTAGATTTGGAAAAAAACGTAGCTTTTAACGGCACTAGAAAATAATGCTGACGTCAGCAATACGAATTATTCAAACCTTCTTAACTCGCGAGAGAATAATTGTATAACATCCAGCTTGATAGGGTGCACGTTAAAGATTTTAGAATTTGGTCACGTGATAGTGCAAAACCTCTATACACGATATTCTGCGTTTCAGGTAGCATGATCCTAAAGACCCCACAAGCATACCATCTACAGCAACAATTTCCTACACAATCTTTTTCAATTATTTAACTTGTACCAGATTTATTGGCTTTTCAGCCCTACAATGAAGATGCCAAGTTTGCCAATATCACATTGCAATTACGAAATCTACTATATCTTAACGTAATAGTTTGTCAAAAGCATCTTTCCGCCATTACTGCTATTCAATGGCTCCCCTGTAAGCCAGGTGTGGGCCATATGAGCGCTTAAGATTGCCAAAGATTGAGGTGCCTTGTCACTCTATTGTGGGTCAGTTCACCCTTTGCCCATAATAATTTGATTGGTAATATTTTCAATTTGTTAAGTAGTATTTTGCAAACCCTTCAAACTGAAGTACATACTTTGACCTCTTTGTCCAATTCTTGTTCGAATATATTTCTCTTCTCTACCATCAATTCAGACTGGACCTAAAATATAGAAATGGTTGCCTTCAAGTAACAGACCTGGCATATTTAGACGTAATAGTAAATATCCTCTTCACTATTTCCACCACATCAGGACTAACACAGTTTATTATATACACAAGCTCTGGATATGAGGTATTCTGCAATCTGATTGGTTCTCTACTAGCAGGATATTAGCTCTTATAATATAGCCAACCACAATGCTGCAATCTGATTGGTTGTCTACTAGCAGGATATTTTGTGATATCCTACTAGTAGAGCAATATCCTACTAGTAGGGAAAAAAACAAAATGGCTTCCAGATTTGTAAGCATGAATGATGAAGAAATTGGAGTTTTGCTTCAAAATAGCACGCCTAAGAACACAAAAAAGGCAACAAAATTTGGAATGAAGGTTTTTGACGGTAAGCCAAATATAAATGTGTATAAAATTTATACTTAAAAAGAAATTACGAAAAGTAAACATGTATCGCAAAATAATCGCTTTTTAATTTGCATTTGCCTGATTTGGCCATAAAAACAAAACAAAACATGAAAACATCTTTTATTTTTCGTTTAATTTTATAGAATGGTTTACCAGCTCAAGGCTATATTATAAGTGAAATATTATATTCGCTCTCGTCGGATATTGGCTGATAGCCAACTCGGCGAAGCGCCTCCTTGGCTATCAGCCAATATCCGACTCGAGCTCATATAATATTTCTTACATATCCTGCTAGTAGAGAAAAGTAGAAAAATTACTGGCAGACTTGGACGATTAAATGAAGAGGAAATTCAAGTTTTACTTGAAAAAAGTACGCCAAAATATATCCAGAGCTTGTGTATATAAGAAAACAGTTATTCTACTCACTCTCGTCGTATATGACTGATAGCCGACTCGGCGCTTTCGTACCTCGTCGGCTATCAGCTCATATACGACTCGAGTTCGTAGAATAACAGTTAAATATATAGCTGTGGTAAAGTACTAACTTGATCAGCTAGGTCCATCAGATTCTTCCAACGATCTCTCAAGTTGTTTACTTCTTCAACTTCTTTTCTTGGTAAAGAAAGTTGATAGTTTCTAAAGGATATATAATGTGGTTGATTGAGAGTTAAGCAATCTTGACAGTATGTGTACGAATAAGAACCAATGATTTGTATCTAAACTACCTGAAAAAGTTTAAAAACATTCACTTCCATGATTCATGCGAAGACCCTTCGTTAGTTAGCTAGTAGCCACCACAACCCTCCTGAAAAATTACATCCCTGCACTCAACCTGCTGTATAGAGGTTTTGCACCATCGCGTGACCAAATTCTAAAATCTTTAACGTGCAACTTACTGTATAAAGCTGGCTGTTTAACATGTTTTGTATGTCATTATAACAAGTATTCATAGTTTGAATAATTCGTATTGCTGACGTCAGCATTATCTTCAAATGCCGTTAAAAACTAGGTTTTTTCCAAACCTAAAGGTCTGATTTCACGAGTGTTTTTTCTCAGCAAAATGCGAAAAATTTCGCACGAAATGAATTGACGCATGCGCAGAAAACATAAATCAGGCTTCGCGAGAAAAAATTTCGCTTCGCCAGTGAGTAGAAGTTAGTTCTACTCACTGCAAAAGCGAAAAAAGTGGGGAAATTGAATAGAATCACTGATGTGCAGCCATCCGTATTCTGCAGACACAATTTCTCGCGAATAATTTCGCGAATGATTTCGCTGTGGAATCAGGCAATCAATTTAGCTTTTAAAAGCAATATATAGTATCATAGTAAATAGAATATAGAATTTTGTTATAAAACACATCATTTCTTGAGCATTTGTGTTTTGGCCGCCATGTTGGATACAAATCATTCTTAACTCGCAAGGGAATAATTGTATCGACTTGAAATTTGTAATGAATACTTGTTCGAATGACATACAAAACATGTTAAACAGCCAGCTCTGCACGTTAAAGATTTTAGAATTTCGTCACGTGATGGTGCAAAACCTCTATAGCCAGATTAACTCAGAGGTGAGTGGCAGTGTGCTTACTGCATAAGCCACTCATGCCTCCCTAATCCTTTTCAGATAGTTCAGAGCAAAACCATTGAAACACAGAGTTTAAAGTCATTACAGTACCTGAGCATGATATAGCTGTTTTCCACTGGTAAATAAACTTCATCAATGGTGTTGTCCCTATCATTAAGTTCTTGTAGTAATTTTAATGTTTCATTCAAGTTTTCCAATGTCACAACTTTATACGATAGACGTTCTTGCATCTCTTCTCGGTACTCAACCAGCTGCTGTAGGTCAGCCTTGGGGAAAAGAATATGTTGACATCATACATTGACATCTAATGCATGTTTATATCCTTTGCCACCTAATTTACATTTTCTGATAACTCACATGCCTAGTTACTACTGTTTTGAGAATATCAGCATAGAATTGGACAAGCTAACTGTTACTGGGCATTTAAAGTGAATTGGGTGGCAAGGAGTATAAACATCTGTTCGTTGTAAGATCTAAGTAAGATCTAAGTAGTGTTGTTTTAGTCAACTAGAACTAAAACTAAAACCCTATTTTAGTCATGCCTAAATAAATTAGTCAACTAAAACTAAACTAGAACTAAAGCAAGTTTAGAGATAAATACTAAAACAAAACTTGAACTAAAGTAAAATCAACATAAACAACAAAAACTAAACAAGACTAAAATTGTTCAGCTGAGAACTAAAACTAAACAGAAACTAAATATTTATAACTGGGACTAAAACTCGAATTTATTCAACATATTATTTCTTATGTATGAATTATTTTTGAAATTTTCGAGATGACGTACTTTGGAAATATCCGTGTACGATCATAAACTGTCGCCGTCGCTTCCCGCCATTAATTGCAAGTTCCAATTTAGGAATTTTGAATCTCAAATATAAAATTTCTGATGCCTTTCCCTCACATGAGCATTTGTGTACAATACATACTGAATTTGAACCATAAAAAACTAAAACTACAGTAGTTGTTGGCTTAAACTAGAACTTAACCAAAACAAAACAAAACACAGTTCACTGGAACTAAAATTAAAATGAAATTTCTCTTTCAAACTAGAACTAAACTGAAATAAATTTCCTGTTTGAAACTAGAACTAAACTAGAACTAAAATGAAATTCCTGTTGCAAACTAAAACTAAATTCAAATCACCATCCTAAAACAACACTAGATCTAAGCAGGTCGTCTATAAGAATGGGCGGTGAAACGCCAGCTGACGCCGAGCTGAAACATGTGTGATGCACTTTCGGTAGTCACAAACGTAGTTTTTTTGAGTTGGTAAACGACATACCAACATTATAGTGAACACAACGTTGTTTTCTTAATTTAATTTAATGTAGTTAATTTGAAGAAAAATACTTGTCTATTTATGCCATTTACTTTTCAAAGCTCAGAGAGCAATATATAATTTGTTTTCGAAGGCATTTTTGTTGCCTTCCATATCGCGGCGTGCAAATATATCGCCGTGCACACTTAAACAAAATTTTCAAAAATTTGCAGATGCCAAGAGGTCGGTAACTATCAGGACGTTATACTAGATGGTTTAGCCTATGTATGTGCAAAACATGACAGCGTAATTTTTTGAGCTTTTTTCAATATTCTCGATCAAACAGGTTGAATGCTACCGTTTCGAAACCAAAAGACGTTCGCCGGTATTTACTGTGGTTAAGCTAGCACAAGATTCGGCAAAATTCATCCACTATTCGGTATCATTTTGATATCGGCATTGAATTCAATATAGCGTATTGAATCTAAGCTTCACTGGGTGGCGAACTTCGAAAAAAGTCGTCGTTTAATGGTTACAGATCTATTTAGTGACATTATTTCAATAGCAAACATCCACGATAACTCACAGAAGAAGTTTGACAGCCATCGAGTAAATAGTTACGAAGTTTAAGTAGTTTTATCCATGTCTTTGAAAGTAAAAAGATTTCTTGCTTAGTTCGAAAAATTATTGCTGGCCGCGCTAGCCCCATGCCTAATTGCCTAAAGTGCATCACACATGTTTCAGCTCGTCACCTGGCGTTTGTTTCACCGCCCTTTCTTATAGACGCCCTGATCTAAGTAAGTAAGTAAGTAAGTAAGTAAGTAAGTAAGTAAGTAAGTAAGTAAGTAAGTAAGTAAGTAAGTAAGTAAGTAAGTAAAGTAGTAAATAAGCCTAAGTATAGAAGTAAGAGCTGAGCTGAATTACGATGGATGCAGGTCGACTTGGTTGACTCCAAGGCTAACTGAAGGCGCCTCTGGCTGCCACCGTATGAGTCATGTCTGATCAAGGAGTACAGCTACGATGGAAGGGTTAGTTTGGGGCTTACCCGAAACCCGAGTACCCGGAGAAAACCCACAACTTTCAGTAGAGCGTTGACTAACTCTTTTCACATAAGTGTCATGAGTCCACAGCGAGAATCGAACCCACAATCTCAGAGGTGAAAGGCGCTTGCTTTAACGTGTGCCTCACTGAAGTCCCTTCAATCTATATTGTTCAGATGACATTTATAAAAGATGCAATCTTACAACTATCTAGTTATTATACCTTTGCTATTTCATGTAACTCAGTAGAATATTTCTTTTTCCAGGCGACAGCGAGTCCATGAAGAGAATCCTTGACAGGAGTAGTATTCAAAGATACAGAACCAATCGTTAACATGTCAGGTATAGCATATATCTCTTTCTCTATACTTTGTAAGCGGTCTACTTCACTACGAAATTCAGCCGGGCTAGGCTCTGTGTCGACAAAGGCTTGGTACAAAGCATGCATATCTTCTTCCCAGAGAAAGTCATAGCGATGGAAACGTAAAAGTTGACGGTCGACAGAATTTTGAAGACCTAGAAGAAGACCGAGTTGGCTATTTAACAGTTATTCTACGAACTCGAGTCGTATATGAGCTGATAGCCGACGAGACGCGACAGCGCCGAGTCGGCTATCAGTCACATACGACGAGAGTGAGTAGAATAACTGTTTTATTATATATAAGCTCTGGATATGAACAGAACATTTTGGCGTACTTTTTTCAAGTAAAACTTGAATTTCCTCTTCATTTAATTGTCCAAATCTGCCAGCCATTTTTCTACTTTTCTCTACTAGCAGGATATGAGCTAGTATCCTGCTGGTAGAGAACCAATCAGATTACAGAATACCTCATATCCAGAGCTTGTGTATATAATAATAGCGAATAGTCAACGGGGCGAAGCCGAGTTGACTATTCGCTAAGAGACAACGAGGCCGGGTTGTCTAATTGTATTAGTATACAGGAATAAAATAGCTACAGGAATAAAATAGGAAAGTTTTTAGCGAAATTTAAGAGCATTCATCAGCATTTTTAATCTGTAAACAATATGGCGGGAACTCTCGAAGTTCATAAAATATAACATTAATACGGAAAAAAATCTTAATACGGATCAAAACATTCTTAAATCAAGAAAATGCTTTAAAGGCCAAGAAAATGTAGTTAAATAACTTCAAGCGATTGTGTTTTCAATGATTTTGCACGAAATATAAACAAAAATTGTCCATGTTCATAAAACGTCAAAATTATACCTTTTTTGCAAGCAGTTTCCAAGATTGTTTGTTAGTTTTTATTCCGGAATAAAAAGTAGGACATTTTGTGAAGTTTTTTTCTTAAAAAAAGCAAGTGATTCACAAGTCTCTCGCTCTTCGCTACTAGTAGAATAATGTCTGGTGGCCCTCTAGTAGAGTAGCCAATCAGAACCCTGGATTTGTAATAGCCTACTAGTAGGTTTATACTAATTAGTGATGGCCCATACTTGATTACTGGAAAGAACAGTTTGAACTGATAGATCTATCCATTATTAGTAGAATCATACTAGTATACTATTGCAAATGCTGTAATTTGATTGGCTACGCTACTCGCTATCTAATTGTCGATAGATAGCGAGTAGCGAAACAGCCATCTCCTCGACGCGATTTTTAACGAATTTATTTCAATAAATTATGAAAACGTTTTGAAATACTGTTTTCTTGCTGGTTTCTACTAAAACAATTAGATTATTCGCTCTCGATTTCTATGAGATGATAGTTCATTCGGGCTTCGCCCTCCTCAACTATCACCTCATAGAAATCTTGAGCTCATAATCTAATTGTTAATAAGAAGTGTTAGCTCAGAGGCATGAAAAAGTTACACTTACATGCATGCACACTTACTCATAAGTGAAGTAACAGCAGTTATTATAATTTCACCTCAGCTACATGTGAGAAGAATAAATATCAAGATTTTTTCTCGACATCTCGTTCGATAGAACTAATCGTAGAAGGTGTTTGTAGATGGAATACTTGGACTTGCAACTTAGGCCCTCTGGCAGGTTCAATTCCTTCAAAAATCTTGATATTTACCCATATCTAATACTGGCATCACTCCCATCATATATACCAAACTTGCGGTTAATGCTCAGCAACTGGACTCTGTAGCTCAGTTGGTTAGAGCGCTGCACCGGAATCGCAGGGCCGCAGGTTCAATTCCTGCCAGAGAGCTTAAGTTGCATTTTTCGCAACTGCTCCTGGCTAGGTCTAAAAATGTATATAAACTTCTCTTCGAGTATTCCATCTACAAACATGTGAGAAGAGTGCACATTTTAACAACAAACACCACACGTTTTCTCCAAGTTTTGATGAAGATATATAGTTTACGTTTTCTTCCGTAAAACACGGGACAAATATGGTATGGTCATCACTGGATATTCAACTAATCAGGGAGAACAGTTTAGACCTGATAGATCTATCCAGTATCCAGTTACTTACATGTAACCACATCAGATGTATATCTCACAAGAGAGCTGACACAGGAGTTCTGAGATATGGACTGATATAATGTTTCCCTGGTATCAATTGCCCACCACTGGAGATCTTTACACACATCTATCACGCATGTTGCAACGTCGTTGACTGCTGACTGCACCAGAGAGAGCGTGGGTGCAATCACTATATCGGGGATGTTGAATTTGATCTCTACTTCAAACTGGAGTAGATCGGAGGGTGGGTTAGGTACGGCCCATTCTGATGAGGATGAGAGGGTAGAAGCTGCAGAAGATGGACGAGAGTTGTTTTCAGAACTAGAAAATAAATAAAATAGATTCTGTTTATAGAGGTTCACGTGACCAAATTCTGAAATCTTTAACGTGCAACCAGCTGGCTGTTAAATATGTTTTGTATGTCATTAAAACAAGTATTCATAACAAATTTGAAGTCGATACAATTATTCCCTCGCGAGTTAAGAAGGTGTGAATAATTCTTATTGCTGACGTCAGCATTCTTTTCAATTGCCGTTAAAAGCTAGGTTTTTTCCAAACCTAACGCGACAAACTTAGGTTAGCTTTTAAAAGCAATCTATAGTATCATAGTAAACAGAATATAGACATGTCTAATAAAACACGTCTTTCTTTGGGCATTTTTTTGGCGGCCATGTTGGATGGCATCCACCTGCCATCCAACATGGCGGCCAAAACACAATTGCTCAAGAAATGATGTGTTTTATAACGAAATTCTGTGTTGAATTAGGTAAAACAGCAAGCTCTGTACAGAAGAGCAACTTTTCTTTGACATGAATAATTTGCTCGCCTGTGCAAGAAATGATTGATACGTTTTCCTAACAAAAACCATAAGTAGCCAACAGTTTAAGATAATCGCGCTGCTAAACAAGATTTGTACACACAAGAAAATAAACTTGTCAGGGAAAACTTCTCAAGAAAAGTTGGCATGGAGCTTTTTATTCTATAATACTTTACTTCAAGGGAACATGGAGTGGAAGGGAGTTTTATCCTATTTAAGCAGAGTTGCAAAAAAGCTGCAGGTGTTCGGGTACCATCCGTGAGGAAGGTTTACTGGCATTGAGGAAGGTTGAAAGTGAAACACTGAACAAAACATTGCAAAGCATAAGTACTAGGCTAGTCAGACTAGTATTAGTACTAGTACTTGTTAGTACTACAATGGCCAACTGGCAAACCTACCCAGGCAAAAGCCTGCATGTTGGAAAATTTCCAGTCATTTTGAGGAAGGTTGAGAAAAGTCAAAATCCTACCCAGAGGAAGGTTGGGAATATTTTGCAACCCTGTTTTTAAGTGCATGAAATATTACAAGTTAAGCTAGTCTTAGAGAATGTGCAGTGTTTCAAGACATCCTCCAAAAGAACTTTTAAGTTGTCCGAAAAATGATACACCGAGAATAACTGAATCTCATATAAGTTTGACAATTATTGCATAATAAAATTCAAATAGAAAAGACTATATACTTACTCATTATCAATATCTTTAATCATTTCAGCAGGACACACAGAGTGATAGAGCACCTCCAGGGATTTTTGGATACATTGAAGCAAAGCTTTATGAGCCAGGCCACAATAATGAGTGTATATCTCGCCAATGACACTCTCTTCAGTAACACCACTGACACTTGTGCCTGTACGCACGCCAGGGATGCCTGGACGACCAGAGCGAGGGGGTGTGTTGAGCCGTGGGGTCTGAGAAGGAGATATGGGTGATACTGAACGATGATATGCAGCAAGGCTTATAACTTCCTACAAATAAAAAGAAAGACTAAGGGCTAGTTAATTATCTAAATTTATTTTATTGTCACAAAGTTTTGTTGAGACTTTTAACATTTCAAACAGCTTAAATATTTCTGTTACCACTTGGGAAACATGTGCGTATTCACTAAACAAATGGGGATATGAAAAATGCAATTATAGACTTTCTGTTTGACTTGAAACATTGACCCTGTAATTCCAAGGTAGTGCTATGAAGACTAAGCTATGAAGTACCAGTATTATACCTGAATAGAATTCTCGACATTTTTCAACATTGATGACAGCTTGCTCTGCTTCTCTTTGATTGCTTTCTTTAATTCATCTTTGAATTGATCTGCTTCCCATCTCTTCTGATATGCCAAGTCCACATCAAACAACGTACTTTTCTCCAAAGATGCAATACTTTTGTGGATGCCATCAATCACCACCTAAAGAAAACAGCTTTGTAAATCCTTCAAAGGCAATCATGCAGCAGGATTATCTTCCCGTACAACTTTAGCAACTATCATAAGACAGGGGTAGGATATATAATACACAGTAATTGTATTAACTACTCATTAATACAGAAGAAGGCACCTAGTATTCATCAGCTCCATAAGATTGTAGAAAAAGATTTCAGTAAGCTAAACTGAACTAACTTTATTTATGCTGGATAGCTCTTCACTGCTTATTTGAGATCGGAGATGATCTGAGTTTGTCTATGCTAACTTATATCGATTCACAATATACTTCATATCACTTAATTTTATATATTTTCCCCCTTTATTTATAATAATATTGCCCAAATTTATATGTTCAAATTCATTGCCTGCCACGATTAGTTTAACTACTAGGCAGGTAATGTAAATAATTCATTTTCTTTGTAAAATTTTATAATCATTAAATCATATAGGTCCAGTATTACTTCGGCAGGATGAAGGAAACATAAACTAAACTAACACCTTTTATAATGGGTATAGCTCCAAGGGAAACAAACTACACTAACGCCTTTTATACTGAATACCTCCATCAGTCCTAAAGCGTTCTTCCTAAAGTTCATCATAGAGTCATGGTATAGTATTACTTCGGAAGGATGAAGGAAACATAAACTAACCTAACACCTTTTATACTGGGTATAGCTCCAACAGTTCTATACCGTTCATCCTAGAGACCCAGATTGGCTACCCTACTAGAGGGCCACCAGGCATTAGCCTACTAGTAGCGAAGAGCGGGAGAAAAACTTGTGAATCACTTGCTTTTCTTAAGAAAAAAAAACTTCACAAAATGTCCTACTTTTTATTCCGGAATAAAAACTAACAAACAATCTTGGAAATTGCGTGCAAAAAAGGTATAACTTTGATGTTTTACTCGTAGTTTTATTGTTTTAAACTTGAAATTGACTAGCGATTTTTGTTTATATTTTGAGCAAAATCATTGAAAACACAATCTCTTGAAGCTATTTAACTATATTTTCTTGGCCTTTAAAGCTTGTTGTTGATTTAAGATTGTTTCCATCCATTTAGCTATAAAATTTCAAGGTTTTTTCCCGTCTTAATTATATATTTTATGTGCTTTGACATTTCCCGCCATAATGTTTACAGTTTAAAAACAACTAACGTTTTGGTCTTTTTAAGCCACTTTTCTTTCTTTTTATTTTACTTATTTTACTTACTTTCCTTCGATATAATGGTTGTTATAGGGTCTGATTTTTTAAAATATTTAAACTCACAAGTCGTATATTTTTAGTGAATTTTCACTTGGGCGTTCGCCATTTTGTAAACAAGAACCCATGCCCGCGAACGTCGAAGGAAGCCACCTAAATGGTCATGAATGCTCTTAAATTTCGCTAAAAACGTTCCTATTTTATTCCTTCAGCTTGAAATATACTAGTAAGTAGCTTATTCGGGCCGTTTGGGGTCGGAAGTAATTAGTATTCATACGTCACGCCTGGAAGTAAGAATAATAATGAGGTGACGTAACGTAAAGCGTTGCGTAACATAAAACGTTGCGTAACGTTTAAATACTAATAGCGTTGCGTAACATAAAGCGTTGCGTAACATAAAGCGTTGCGTAACATAAAACGTTGCGTAACGTTTAAATACTAATAGCGTTGCGTAACATAAAGCGTTGCGTAACATAAAGCGTTGCGTAACATAAAGCGTTGCGTAACATAAAACGTTGCGTAACGTTTAAATACTAATAGCCTTGCGTAACAAAAAGCGCTGCGTAACATAAAGCGTTGCGTAACATCCATACCGAGAGTATAAAGCGGTGAGGATATAGATGCTACTCGGTATATTGTTCACGGCTTTCACGGAGAGAACATTGTTGGATATATTTCTTGTGAAAAGACTGGATTTGATATATTGTTCACAGAGAAAACTTTACTGGACTGTTTTGAATTTTAAAAGACCTGATTTTAAAGGTAAATACCTATACGTCTGTTAATTTATGTAAACTTTCTTGGTCGTGGTAGACAGTAAATGAACTTAAAACACTTTTTGTTTAGACATGGATACGAAAATATCTGAGTGCCAAACGATAGCGGAAATTACGGCTTTGGAAAGTCAGTATGTTTTGAGTGAAATGGAACAACGGCTTATGTTTGAGAAGAAAATGGATATTTTTCAACGTATAAGGGAATGGCGAATGGAAAACGAGCGGCTAGGGCTTGTGGCTGACTTTACCGATACCTGGACCCCGGAACAACGAAAGAGATTTCTGTATGATTGGCAGAACGACGAACCCGTGTCACAGAAAGGCCAGAAGAGAGCTTATGATGATATGAATGAAGAGATAAACGATGAGCCTCTGGTACAAGTCGGTTGTGGCCAGAAAAGATCTTTTAATGAAGCGAACGATGGCGCCGGGACATCTGATGAGGTTAGCGATAACTTTTTTACTGTGACCAATGTTAAACAAGTAAAAGTGAAAAAGTTTAAGACTACCGGTACGGATTATGCTATTCAATTTACGGACATGTTCGCACATTTGGAGCTTTCCCAATTCCATAATCGGCTTCATGAAATATTCGAGAATTTGTTGAATACCATCGCCCAAGATATTCCTGAACACGATCAAGTCCGTTTTGTATTACGATCACCTGTGCTCGATCCCCCCATTTCTCTTCCTTTCATGCCTCGTCAACGTTTGACGACCGAACGCGTGTTAGCTGAAATTGAACGTGTCATCCAATCTAATAAGAAATTTCGATTGAATGATACGGTTAGTGTTAATATGGTTCATGTAGAAATGCCTCATGGTGGCAAGGGTACGAAACGAAGCGAGATTAATTTGGAAAAGCATCTGGTAATGAAGAAATCAATTATTAGAATTCAAAACAAGGACGAAGTATGTTTAGCTAGAGCTCTGGTCGTTGCCATGGCCAAGATTGAAAATGATAGTCGGGATCGTCTTATACGAGATCATCGGAGACCACTTCAAACCCGTCTAGCGCGAGAATTGCATCAAAAAGCGGACGTTCCCCTTGGACCCTGTGGCATGGACGAAGTTAAACGGTTTCAAACGTATCTAACCGAGTACCAAATCAATATTGTGTCCAAAGAGCACCAAAGCAGTCTCATCTATACCGGTCCTGAGAAAGAGAAAAGAATTTACTTGTATCTACATGATAGCCATTACGATGTTATTACTAAGATGCCTGGGTTTATGGCGCGGAGTTATTATTGTCATACATGTAAAAAAGCTTACAAAAACCAGAGAGATCATTTATGTCCCAATGCGTGTAAATGTTGCCGTTTTCCAGACTGTCCCATCGTATCCTTCCCATCGTATCCTTCCCATCGTATCCTGGATGCATTGTGACCAATGTAATCGGATCTTCAAAAGCCAAGAATGTTTCGATAGACATAAACAATCGGTGCGAAAATCAAAATCGATTTGTTCTGATTTAGTCAAATGCCCTGATTGCAACACTACTGTCAGACGAACCCAGAAGAATCCGGACAAACATCATTGTGGCATGACAAAATGTCGTATATGTAAAGAGTATACTCGACCCGGTGACCACTACTGTTATATACAGCCTGAAAAGAAACGAGACGATAACGTGTCGGACGATGCATCGGACGAAGACGCATCCCAAAGCGGATACGATCAACTGCTTTTCTTTGATTTTGAATGTCGGCAAGAAAACGGGAACCACGAGCCCAACTTATGCGTGATTCAGAACGAAGCCGGTGATGAATGGTCGTTTCAAGGGGATAATACGCGAAACGAATTCTGCGAATGGTTGTTTACCGAGGAACACGAGAACTGTATTGTATTGGCGCACAACTTCCAAGGGTATGATAGTTATTTCATCTTACAGTACCTACGCGAGAACGATGTCAAGTATGATGTGATTATGCGCGGTGCCAAGGTCCTTACACTATATGTACCTATGTTCAAAATCAAGTTTATCGACTCCTTGAGTTTTATCCCGATGAGATTAGCTGATTTTCCTAAAACCTTTGGTATCGACGAACTTGCGAAAGGCTATTTCCCTCATCTGTTCAATAAGAAAGAGAACGAGAATTATGTCGGACCCATACCTCCCAGTTTATCTTACAATCCTGACGGAATGAGTCCTGCCGAGAAGGAAAAGTTTTTAGAATGGCACACTGAATTGAAAGAGAACAATTATTGTTTGAATTGATGTTTGAATTGCTATGCCCGTGATACAGTCAACCCAGTAAGTGAAAAAACAATGCATGATCTTTACGAAGCCACAGTACAAAAAGCTCTCTACCTTGAAGAACGCGGTTTCAATCTCGTTGAAGTATGGGAATGCGATATAAAGAAAGAGCTGGAACGTGATGAGGACATGAAAACATACTTTGACAACTATGATTTGGTGGATCCTTTGGAGCCTCGAGATGGTTTTTATGGGGGTCGAACCAACGCCGCCAAACTTTACCATGAGTGCGAGGATGGTGAAAAAATAAACTACCTAGATTTCACTAGCCTCTATCCCTGGTCCAACAAGATGACAAAGACAGTCGTTGGTTGTCCTCGTATTATCACCGAGAATTTCGACGACATTTCCACTTATTTTGGTATGATCAAGTGCACGGTATTACCACCTCGAGGTCTTTTCCATCCTGTCCTTCCCTATCGTACCCAGGGTAAGTTGATGTTCCCTCTGTGCAAAACCTGTGCAGATACATGTAACCAAAATACCTGTACCCATTCCGATAACGAAAGAGCTATCCAAGGAACCTGGTGCCACGTAGAGTTGGAGAAAGCCCTAGAGAAAGGTTATCAAATCCTACAACTCCACGAAGTGTGGCATTTTCCTGAAACCTCTGACGAGCTGTTCAAAGACTACATGAACACCTTTATGAAAATCAAGCAGGAGGCGAGCGGGTACCCGAAGGACTGCATCACCGAAGAACAAAAACAGCGATATGTGGACGAGTACTACAAACACGAAGGAATACAGCTGGATCGAAGCAAAATTGAGCATAATCCTGGATTGCGCGCCCTAGCAAAATTGATGCTGAATTCGTTTGGGGGTAAATTCGCGCAACGACCCAACATGGTGAAAACGTTACAGATTCGAGATCCCGAAGTGTATTTTGACTACCTTTCCTCCGACGAAATTAACGTGCTTGATGTTAGTTTGGTGAGCGACGAGATGATAGAGATTCGCTATGAGTATACCGAAAATGTTATCGAACCAAACGCCAAAACCAATGTAATCATCGCCGCTCTCACCACCGCTTATGCCCGTCTCAAACTCTATGATGTGTTGGACCAATTGCAGGAAAGAGTATTGTATTACGATACGGATTCGGTAATTTATGTCAGCAAACCCGGTGATCCAGGGCCCCCGATAGGTCCTTATCTTGGTGATTTAACCGACGAGTTAGGAGGGGATCACATTACCACCTTCATTTCGGGCGGTCCAAAGAATTATTGCTACCGTACCAATACGGATAAAGTCGAGACCAAGATACGCGGGATCACCTTGGATTGTACTGCAAGACAAACGGTGAACTTTGACGTTATACGTGAACTGGTGTATCGTCACGCAGTGTGTAACGAGACCCGTCAAGTTACTGTAGACATTCCGTACAAGATTACTCGGAATGTGAAGACCAAGAACATCGAAACAAAACGCATGAAAAAGGACTATCGTATTGTATATAACAAACGTGTAATTATTGATGATTACAAAACATTACCTTATGGATTTTAAAATTATGCATGACGTTCACGCCATTTTATGGCTATTTATATAATTAAAAAAAGTTGTTCATACAGTTTGAAATAAATGTTACAGGATCGTTTATTAATTTCCAATGTTCAGTTTGTGGTAATGATCCAAATTCACCCCCGTTTCTTCTTCTAGCGTTGCGATTTGCTTTTCGTTTTTTCTAGCCAAGTCCCACATCATCGTTTCCTTAGCGTTCATATGATAGGTAAAGTTTGGTCCCTGGGGGGCTCGAGGTACCGATACACCTGTTAATGTTTCCAATATGACTTGCGTCAACAAAATGGAGTGCAAAGTTGCATTATCGATAAGCGTTGCTGGTATTATATTCTTCTCTATCAAAAGTCGCATCAAATCCAGAGTTGCCAAATTCCCCTCTTGCGTTATAATTTTATCCGAAAGCCAATGCATTACAATGTTTCTCCAAACCATGTTGCTTCTTTAAAATGTTTGTTTGATCTGATGAAAATCAGGAACGATGCCGGGTTTTTATAGATTTTTTCAAATTGTTACATTTTTTGCTTATGGAGTGACTTTCATTTCGTCAAGAAACTTTCCCATGATATCGTAACCATCAGAGATATATCCATGCTTGACACACGCGTACCAAACCTTTTCAATAAACTCTTATTAGCATATATATCTTCGTCGTCATCATAAACGGGAACCCCTTTCTCAAACTCTTCATCTGTCAAATCATTTAAGATTTTATTCTCAAAACTAGAAGCACACATATTGACACGAAGCACAAGTTGATTCTTAGCGATGAACAGTATGTCGATAGTCATGTAGTGTGCTATGACACTGTCGAGCGATTGTGATCAAAATCAGAGGTGACGCAGTGTTTTTATAGGGAATTGCTACATTTGAATGCTTCCACTTGATTTTAGATGTTTATAACCTTACAGAGAAATAAATAACAGCAGAAAGTAATTATTGTTTCTGATTTTAATTACACAGCTTTACAATGTTCATGTTTTAGTATAAAAAGTTCTCTTTCGATTCTTTTACATGTCTTTCCTGCTTTTTTAATCACCACTTTGGATCGTTTGAACATCGTAGAATAGTTTTCTGTTCGTTTACGTAAGGAGTCCACCATTCTGTGTGATGTGGTTTTATTCTGACGCGTAACATTTTTTATGCGTTTATTTTGTCCCAAAATGACTCTTTTTCGAGTGTTTCTCTTAACTGATTTATTGCGTAACGAGCCAAAAACGTTTCTCTTTGACGATCTCTTACGAGAACAGTGTTTACTCTTCCCAGGTATATTGCAAACTGAAGACACATTTTAAAAACGTATTACTTTATACAAATGACAACTGGCATCATGGAACATATTTGGGCGAGGGTGACAGCGAAATAATTTTCGCGGGAAAATACATAACGGGATTTACGACGACAGCGACTCATACAGTCATCAACACCAATTAAAGATGTTATTTTTCCCGTTCCTGTTCTTGGCACTGACGTTTGCTCAATATTTATTAGTTTTATGGGGTAGACCGTGTGAATATTTAGTAATTACCGCCGCTTGACTGTATGCATAAATAATTAACATACGGGTTAACGTTTTAAACAATTTATTTCTTTAAGTATAACAATTTTACACAAATGTCCTCGAGCTTGGATCGTTTGACTTTGTACACAGTTCCGTCTTCTGTGAGTATAAGTTTGCGTTTTTGCCCTTTATGCTCCACGGGCTTGACATCCAGGACTTTCAATGTGTCTCGTTTCTTTCGTGGTTGCAAAAGCGGTACTTTCTCGTAGTGGAGAACGTTAGCCCACTCCCCACGTTGTACCACTTTACAGATGGGAAACTTTTTCTTTGTTGGCGAACTGAATATCAGAATCTTACAACCAACCTTCAACTGTTCCTTTTGCTGTTCTAAGCTCTCCCCTGCCTGGTACGTTTTCCCATCCTTCAGCTTGACAACTAGTTTCTCTTGCCCATAATGCTCGATGCACCCCATTGCCACGGGTGTGTGAGTCGAACCATGCGGAAGCTCTGCCAAATTTTTCATATGTTTGTAGGGCAACACGTCTTCTCCTGCTAGAGCAGGCAAAGATGCCGTGGGCTTGATCCAGTCTTCACATGCCGTTCTCATCATTGCTCTCTCCTTCTGCATCTCCTTCGTGACGTCTTCTCGTAGTTTTTTAGCAGCGCGGAATTTCTCTCGCATCACCACCGCTTCGTAGGATCCCGATGCCTGGGCCTTGCGGTAGAAGGCGTGACAACACTTATCTAAAAGGTGCAATTTGTTCCTTTTCTCGGTTATGGCATCCTCGAATGGCTTTCGACGTTCTCGGATTTCTCTTGCCGCTTGCTCAGCCACATCTTTCCATTGCTCGTTTTGTTCTTTCTTGGTGGCACGACTTTGCTTTCTCGGTACTTTGACTTCCAAAATATCTGCTCGATGTAGCTTTATCTCTTCTTGACGGCTCCCATGACTTTGTAAGTATGCAAAAAGAGGCGTGCAGTGTTTGTGGGGAACGAATCCTGCTTTCTCTAACTGCTGTAAATGTTCTTCTTCTTTGCTTTTTTCGTACCAGTAGCCGTTGGACACCAAAAAATTGGGAAAATCTGTGCTGTCGTCTTTTCGATGTTTAAAATAACGAGCTCCAGAAATGTCTACGAACGTATCTTTGGTTTTCCCGTTTATAACTTTACTCCGATCACATACCTCGATGATGTCCACGGGCAGATTGGCACTGAGTGTAAGGTTGGCAAGACATCACTTTTCTCTCCTCAACCAACCGTGCACAAACTGTCCGCTTATGTTCTTTGTCATTTCGTTGTACGTGCAGACTAGTAGTCCGACATCGCGTGTTCTGTCGATGACAACCAAACTATGTAACATGGCGTCACAGTAAGCTCTCCAGGTGTCTGCAAATGGAGTAGAGTAGACCAACGAAGGCGTTACGTATCGTGCTATACGCATAAGGGTGTCCTCCATAACAATGTCATTAGGAACATTATCTTTGCAATAAAATGTCACCTCTGTCCACGTCAATCCACGATCTTTAGCCAAATCGCGAGCCTTGGCCAAACGTAGCTGACATACCCAATCCTTCCAATGATGACCAACGGTTTCTCGAACACTTTTTCTCTCCAACATTTGCACCATTTTGTTGTAAATCTTACAACGGGTTGTCAAACCGTCCACCGTCTCCATGTACGTAAGACAGTTGTTTCCGACTTGGTCATTGTTGTCCAGAATTGTTCTGTCCGCGTCTGTTGTACATCCTTGCAAACGAAACCCTTTCTTCGTCGTCAAATGCTGGATAACTTCGTCTTTGTCAAAGCTGCCAGAGTAATCTATGGTCACATCGATATCTTTTAGGAAGATGTTTCGAATCTTGAGTTCGTCGGTCCTAAGGAACTCGAGAACATCGGAGTATTCCTCATCTGCACAGGTAATCATAAACTCTTGCATGTAGTACACAGTTTCGTCAGTTTATCGGGATTTACAGCGACCATACACTTTCTCCAAATCCTTTGGTTTCGGTTGTTCCTTTAGGGGTGATAGGACTTTAACTTTACATTTTTGAAAACCATGACGTTTAAGCATATCTCGAATGCGCATGCTGACCACACCAACTTCCGTGTAGGTCTTCTTTCCGGTAATGAAATAATCCGGCACGTAGACATAGAGCGAAAACCTATCCACTACCTTGTCACTGCATGGCAAAAAACCAACACCGTCCTGCTTTCCATACTTGTTAAAGTCGATAGTACCAGTTTTGTTGAGCGAGTTTTCCTTAGCAATTTTCTCCAAAACCACATTACTCTTGTTGGATCGACCAAGAATAGCACGTCGAGAAAAAAGACCCAAAGCTTGCATATTGCCAAGATGATTTGTAGATTTTAAGAGAGATGTTCACAGCACGAAGTTGTAACACAGAATGAGAAAATGTGGAAAAGAACGCTTTACTTAACACGCTTTTCTGCAAGCTTTTATCATGACGTCACAATAGAGGAGTCAGTCATTCCCGGGCTTGCCCAGGTTAGGACGTCTAGTCAGTAATCGGGCCATCGGGCCGCATAGTGCCTTATAGGGCCAAATCGGGCGTGAACGGGCAAAATAAAATATCTAGCACACGTAAAAAACGAGTCAGTTATTATTAGGAACTCGTTTAGCAAACATGGGTCGTACACGTAGGAATTGTCCTGTTTTTGGTTGCGGTAGTACAAATCTTGCTAGACTAGCTAATCATCTCGATCAAGTACATGGCATGGACACAGAAGAACGCAAGAAGTGGTTAAAGTGGAGTAAGATAGGAATATGTGTACCTCGACAGAATGAAGAACCAAGGGAATTCAATATGGAGGAAAGTGTCGAAAAATTATTAAAGCGACAAGAAGAGATGGAAAGAAAATTTAATGTTTACTTACGATCCGCCAAATTAAAGCATGGACAGTACAGTAAACGAAAAACTTCTAAATCTGGGGAAACAAAGAAAGAACATAAAGAATGGTTAACATATTAAGTGGTGTACTGGACTACGAGAAAGTACCACTGTTGCCAGCGCGCAATAAACGCAAAGTGTTTAAAGTCCTGGACGTCAAACCAGTGGAGCATAAAGGACAAAAACGTAAACTTGTGCTAACGGAAGACGGAACAACGTCAAACGATCTAAGTTAGAGAACACTGTAAAAGCTGGACAATACATTTAAGAACTTTGTGCAACATTGTTATACATTAAAAATAAATTGTTAATAGAACGTTAATATATGCCTGTGTTAATTTATACATGCATAAAGCGGTGTCCTAGCAACAATGTTTTCCTCTAAAAATCAGTACGATTACGTATTCGTATAACCCCATTTATCCTTGACCCCTTTGCGCACATTTCATGATTATACTTCTAATTACTTAAGTATCGAACACTTCCGCGAAAAATGAAACAGGATGGAACAGTTCTTCCAAGTTATATAGTAAAGAGCGGACTAAAGGCCCCCCCCCTTTACTGAATACTAGGCACCTCAAAATAATTTTCACACATAATTTATTGTGACCAAACAATCACTCTTTAATATTTATAAAAATTGTTACACCATACAAAAACATATTAATTAGCTCGTTAACAATTTGTCTGGAAGTTCAACTGCTGTTCAAAACGGGTGCAAATGCCCTCTAGGGTCTCCATCACATGTCCCATCTGGATTTCTTGTACAATATCCTGTGGAAAGAAACAACTCTTGATCCCCTTCATTCTGGACTTCAACACTTGCTAGGTATTGTTCCTCTGGCTTCCTTAACGATGATTTCACAAAGTTCACAGGATGAAAAGATTCATGACTCTGCTCCTCAGGCACCCACTCGAAAAACCGACACGAGTTTTCCTTCTCATTTGGACAGCAGAAAAACAATCGATCTTTATTAAGACCTTCTTTCTTCACCTTACGGATCACGCACTGAAATCCATGACGACACTCCGGTCTCGTTGCTGGTTGTACATCACCCCACGCCCAAAAGGAACATGGACTCTTTTTGTCAAAACACACGAAAAACGGTCTTCCGTAACTCTCTTTCATCAAATCTTTGACCACACGCATTCTTGCAAGCTTATGAAGTTCATCACAATTTGGTTGTGGCTGATTCGTAGATCTCCAGGCAGCTATGGCTTTTACAAATAGATAACCATCATCCTCTGAGCAAAAGAAATTACAACTTGGATTTTGACCACAAAACCAAAAGGAACCGTTTTGAGTTGTTGAATGAGCAGCTGGTTCTCCATGTAAACACTTCATTTTTGACAAGTTCTCTTCATAAAAATTATGCACATAATGATAAATTCCCCTCATCTCCTCAATTTATACTCTCCATCAAACACCCTAAACCAATCATAAGTAAGTACAACGTCACTCGCGTGCGCACGCCCGTGCGCACATCGTGCGCACACCCTGTCATTTTGAATACTAATTACTACCGTGCGCACACCCGTGCGCACGCGACGCCATTTTGAATATTTAATTATACGCTATAAATTATTCTCAAAATAATGGTTATTATTATCTTAGTAGAAGTGGAAGCACCGTTATAAATTCTATGCGTACGTACGCAACGCCATGTTACCATAGTAACGAAGCTCTTTTTTATATAAATAAACGTTTTGACCTTCACCTTAAATTTGGGCAAGTTTGGGCTCCATCTTTGGTAATAACCGCTGAAAAAATCTGGTCATACTGCGGACGTGTGCAATGCGGTATCCTAGCAACGATATATCGCTCTAAAAAATCAGTACGTTTTTGCTTATTTTTCAAAGTTTTCAAAGTTTTATATGGTCATAATTTAGTAAAATATAAATGTGGACATAAACGAAGGATGGTTTTAAGGTCACGGACTTACGGATCTAAGTCCAATTTGCATTCATTGAAACTGGTTTGTTTGCCTATAAACTTTTTCTGCACGAACACTCATATTTATCTTTGCATGTGTATGCGTAGAAATAAAATCTGGATCGAATATTTCGCTCAGATTCTTTTTATTATGTGGTGGCTCTTAAAAGAGCCGGTTTGTTTTGAATTCTTTACATGAGTAGAGACAGATCCAGGTTTGGAGGCTCATCCATCCAGAACAGATTGGGAATGTCTTGAAACTGTGGAGGGGAAAAGCTGTCTTGGAGGAGAGGATGAAAAAGGTCGTCATCTAGTGTTGACTGTGGAGGAGTAGAGTAAAATTGGTCTATGAGATCATCGGGAGGAGGGTCGTCTTGCAGCGTTGGCTGAAGAAAGATGTTGATAGGAGACGTCGGCTGAGAAAGGTTGTCTAGGAGGAGAGGATGAGAAAGGCTGTCTTGGAGCGCTGGCTGAGGAGGGGGAGAAAGGTTGTAGGAAAAATCAAGCATAGGCATGACTTGAGCAGAAGGTGAACGGTTGTCTTGGAACGTTTGCTGATTTGGGGGAGAAAAGTTGTCTGGGAACGTTGACTGAGGAGGAGAACGATTGTCTTGCGGTGTTGGTATGACTTGAAGTGAACTTTTTTGATGTTTTTCTTTAAACTTTTTCATTACTTCAGGGTGTTCTTCAGATATGTATTCGTAGAGTGCTTTGTATTCGTCAAATTCACCTTTCCTCTTTCTTCTAAAATCCCTTGACTTTTTCGCTGCACGCTGTCTCTTATCCATGATGAATGAATATTATTTAGGGGAATGTTGCGCTTGATATTCTTAGGTCACCGGTCTGGAAGATTGTTTTTATTTTGTCTTCATTGAAAGAATACAAAATATCTACAACGAGTTTTAATTATTCAAAGGGTACGTAATCCCATTATTACTCAAAGGGTACGTAACCCCATTATTACTCAAAGGGTACGTAACCCTAACCTTATAAATATACAACATTCACTCATCTGAATACTAAATACACGATGGAATCTATCGGAGTTCTACCGGAACCGAGCTGTTCACTTTCAACGAAAATAATATCTCTGTTCGGAATACTCTCTACAATTCGTGAGTGGGACGAGGAAGAACGTACCGTCGAGGAAGAAGATTGTCACTTTTGTTTAGCGGCCGTGAAGGATAACGAGCCTCTTAGCACAAAGACACCATGCTGTGATCACTTCGTTCATTGTTGTAATGTTTAATTAATGTATTATAATGTATGCTATTGCATACTGAACCCGCAAAGCATCGCTGGGTATAAGAAAGACTTTAAAGTTTCATACGAAGAGTATGTACATAACCGTTGAGCTGTAATCAATAAAGCATTTTATATAACAAGAAACCTCACAAATGGCGACGAGGATAGGATAGCGAGTTATATGTTAGATATGCAATAACTTCTATCGAACAGAGAAAGATAGCAGTTGTTTGTAAAATGGCGACATCAATAAACCTACCGAACTTCCCTGAATTCGAGTTGCATCCGAGGGAAACAGCACCTACTCGTTTTGATAAATATATCAAACGTTTAAACAACATGTTTGAAGCGATGAATATCACCAAAGATTCTCAGCAGAAAGCCATGTTGTTGCATTATGTGGGAGAAGAAACGTGTGACATATTTGAAACTCTCAACGTACCAGAACCAACCGAAGGAACCGATGTCTTCAAAATATGTGTCAAGGTCCTGACAGACTACTTCGAGCCGCAGAAATGTATTGACCATCACGTTTATGTATTTCGACAACAAACGCAGAAGTCAGGTGAGAACATTAATGAATTTTACACTCGTTTACAACTGCTTGCACGAAAATGTGAATTTTCCAACGTAGATGTTGAAGTAAAACGTCAAATTATTCAAGGAACTTCATCACTTAGACTTAGACGAAAAGCAATTGAACAAAGCTTGACCCTAGAAAACTTACTTAAATCCGCTCGAGCTATGGAAACTGCTAATGAACAAACTAGTGAAATGGAAAAACAGCAATCGCATGCAGTAGGCAGATACAATTCTGGTAAATATCCGAAATTTAAGAAAAATTCTTATCAAAAGAAACAGTCGAACAAGACTAAATGTGGATTGTGTGGTGGTAATTTTCCACATCAGAATAAATGTCCTGCACAAGGAAAAAGTTGTCACAAGTGTGGCAAGTTGAATCATTATTCCAAAGTTTGTCGTAGCAAAAACAACAATGATTCTAAACAACCAACAGGTAAACACAATGCCAAATCTGTGACCCCACAAGATCACCCCATTGAGACAATGTATGTCGAGAAATGTGACAGTGATAACAGTGAAGAATATACATTTACCACAGGTGCCCAAGTAAACCAAATTGATAAACCTATTTTGAAGTACAAATTAATAACACGATAATTAGTGTAATGGCAGATTCTGGGGCAACAGTGAACATACTGAGTGAACATGATTTCAACCGTTTAAACCCAAAGCCACAATTATCAGAGACTAAAACCAAAGTATATCCATACATGAGTAGCAATCCCTTAAACCTGAGTGGTAAATTTCATGCAAAGGTGAAAAGTGGTCGGGGTTCAGCGGATGAAGTATTCTATGTGGCAAACGGATCTTCAAATTCCATTCTTAGTTGGTCAACATCGCAAAAGTTAAATCTTATCAAAGCTGTTAGTGTAATTAACCAACCTGATGCAAGTCTACCACCCAATGCTCCTGATTTTCTTAAGGACTTTCCTAGTCTTACAAATGGAATGGGGGAATACAAAGGTACACCCGTACGAGTACATGTAGATGAATCTGTCAAACCAGTGGCAATACCACATCGCCGCATCCCATTTCATGTTAGAAAACAAGTGGAGAGAAAGTTAGAACAGCTTGAAAGTGAAGGGATAATCGAACGTGCCGAAGGCCCTACACCTTGGGTTTCACCAATAGTCATTGTACCAAAACCTCATAAACCCAATGAGATAAGAATCTGTGTTGATATGCGAGCACTTAACAAAGCCATCGTCCGAGAGCGACATATAATCCCCACCATTGATGATGTTGTGCATGATCTAAACGGCTGTAAAGTCTTCAGCAAAATTGATCTTAATCAAGGTTACCATCAGATACCACTCCACCCTGAGTCAAAACCATTCACAACCTTCTCCACCCATATAGGATTATTTAGATACAAACGTCTTAACTTTGGACTTTCATGCGCAGCTGAAATATTTCAGAAGAAAGTTGGTGATGCAATCCGTGGCATACCCTGTGTTAAGAATATCAGTGATGACATCTACATCGGTGGCGTCGACAATGATGATCATGACCGACATCTAGAGCAATTATTTGGTCGACTTCGGGAAAGTGGACTAACCATTAATGTGCCAAAGTGTCAGTTTCGAGTTCCCACCATGCTTTTCTTTGGTCATGTGTTTTCCGAGAACGGATTGTCACCTGATCCTAAGAAAGTTGAAGCTCTTCAACGCGTTACTCCACCTACCAACGCCTCGGAAGTGCGTAGTCTCCTCAGCTCTGCTGCATTTTGTTCAAGATTCATCAAGGATTTTGCAGTTATCACCAGACCTCTTCGTCAGCTCACATGTGGAGGAGTAAAGTGGCAATGGACGGAAGCAGAACAGTCTTCATTCGAGTCTCTGAAAACCGCTCTGTCTGTGAAGACTACCCTGGCTTACTTTGATCCAGAAAAATCTACGTCCATATTCGTCGATGGTAGTCCAGTTGGTCTTGGTGCTGTTTTGACCCAAGAAGACACATCAACGAAGGAAGTAACTCCACTTCATTATGGAAGCTGTCCACTTACTCCAATCCAAGCAAGATATCCACAGATCGACCGTGAAGCTCTGTCAATCTATTGGGCAATCAAGCGATTCCATCTGTTTGTGTATGGTACCGATTTCAAAGTCATAACTGATCACAAGCCACTTGTGAGTTTGTTCAACAATCCGTCTTCCAAACCCTCAGCTAGGATCGAGCGTTGGTTATTGGACCTACAGCAATATCGTTTTACTGTAGAGTATCGTCCTGGTCCATCGAATCCAGCCGACTATGCCTCAAGACACCCAATCGGAGATCCTGAATCTCAGAAGTATGAATCCGAAGCCGAAGAGCACATTGCTTTTGTTGCAAAGAATGCTGTGCCGAAAGCTGTTACGTTATCTGAGATCGAGTCTATAGTCGCGAAAGATCCAACCATTCAAGCTGTTATGTCTGCTGTCAAATCTGGGATCTGGCATAAAGCTCCAGATAATGTTTCATTATCGGAATTATCGCGGTATGAGAAGATAAAAGAACAATTTACTTGTACTGAAACTTTACTACTAAAGTCCGATCGCATTGTGGTACCAGCAGCCCTGCAAGAGCGAATAGTTGACATCGCCCACGAAGGTCACATGGGTATAGTAAAGACCAAAGCTCTGCTCAGAGAGAAAGTCTGGTTCCGTGTATGGGCCGAATGGTTGAAAACAAGATTAAAACCTGTTTACCATGTCAAGTTGTGACACCAATCTACACCAGAGAACCACTTCAAATGTCTGTGTTGCCAGACAACCCATTTGACGAAGTGAGTATCGACTTCGCGTCAGTAAACGGAGAAACTCTGTTGCTGCTTATTGATGACCATTCACGATTCCCGTTTGTTGAACCAGTGTCATCCACGTCTGCGAACGTTGTGATTCCCAAGTTGGACAAATTATTCGCCATGTTTGGAACACCCCGTGTGGTAAAGTCAGACAACGGACCACCATTCAATGGAGATGAATTCGCCAAATTTGCTCAAGTGCTTGGTTTCAAACATCGCAAAGTAACACCACTCTGGCCTAGGGCCAATGGCGAGGTTGAAAGGTTTGTAAAGACTTTAAAGAAGTACATCAAAGCCGCGAAGACGGAAGGAAAGAACTGGAGAAAGGAATTACAATCATTTTTACGTAATTATCGAACCACTCCCATACCACTACTGGCGTAGCTCCTAGTGTGTTGTTGATGAAACGCGCTGTCCGCAACAAGATTCCACAAACCAACAACACTGACCCTGTTTCCGAAATTATCCGCAAACATGATTCGTCACAGAAGATGAAGATCAAAACGTACGCTGATAATAAGTGTTATGTGAAACCTTGTGACATCACTCTTGGCGACACAGTGTTGGTGAAAAGACCATTTACAATGAGTAAAGGAATGTCAGTCTACAACCCTAGTCCCATGACAGTCGTGAGAAAAAAAGGAAGCATGATCACCGCCAAGAATGCAGACACCACTGTCTCAAGAAATTCATCATTCTTCAAGAAGTTAACACGAACAGTGCCTTATGATGAGAATGATACCATTGATATCCCACCTATCATTGAACACCGAAAAAAATCCCCACACCAATCAAATACTCCAAATGCGAATGTTCCACATCTTACCCCATCCACACCAGAAAACCATGTTGATGATCTCAAACCCTCAAATTTGGAAATTCCTGATGACAAAGATACAGAAGCAGATGTTCCAGAAGTTCCAACATTTGTACCGGAAATTATCGATGAACCACCAGCATTACGTAGATCTACGAGAATACGTATTCCTAGGAAAATATTAGACCTGTAGAACTATGCAAGATTAAATGTGGATTAAAATAGACTATTAATTGTTTATCTAAGTAAAGAAAAAAATATGAACATCTATTTAAGTTAGTGACATTAAATTATGACCGTTATTGACATTAATGATATTTCAATCTGAACAGTATAGACATTAGTTTGATTAAATTAACATAGGTATATAGTAATAATTTACAAATATTTAGAACCATATATAGAGTTTATAACTAGAAGGAAGGAGATGTAATGTTTAATTAATGTATTATAATGTATGCTATTGCATAATTAACTGAACCCGCAAAGCATCGCTGGGTATAAGAAAGACTTTAAAGTTTCATACGAAGAGTATGTACATAACCGTTGAGCTGTAATCAATAAAGCATTTTATATAACAAGAAACCTCACAATTGTGAGTGTCTCAAAACATGGGCGACGACATCTATTAACGTTGATGACGAAACGGTGCGTTGTGCCTACTGTAGAACGGTGTATCCATATAAAGAGTTATGCTTTCTATGTTTAAAGAAAAAGACGGATAACGAACATCTTATGGAAACGAACTGTTGCCGTTCTACAGTACACGCAACCTGCATAGAAAACCTACGAATCGTGCTCTCATTAATACTATCCTCTGAATTCACGTTAGAGTGTGGACAAGCTACCTGGTGTGGTTGTCTTTGGATTGGACTATAAAACAAGTCAAAATAAACCGGTTCTTTTAAGAGCCACCACATAATAAAAGAATATAAGTTATGATCGATATATGTGTCTAGTAACATACATAACGTAGCGCGCGCACACACTTTTAGTACAAATATTTGAACGATTTAACAATATTTTAGAAAGATTTTTAACAAATTGAGCCACCTCTTACTAGGGTTGCGTCACCTAGGGTTACGTTACCTAATGTTATTATCTACATCCCCTTTTAAACAAACCAATTTTTTATTAATGGCTAGTTTTAATAAATATATGTTGACCAGATTTAATTTATAGCTTCACGTAAAAGGGGTACGTACAGGGGGTACGTACTGGGGGTACGTTACATGACGTCACTTCTTCTGAATGCGTGACGATCCGACGCCAGATGGGCTTATGACGTCACTTCCGGTTTTGAATGCTAATCACTTCCGACGGTATATGTACGGGATAAGCTACTCTAGTAGTTTTATACTAATACAATTAGCCAACTCGGCCTCGTTGTATTAGCTACTTCAGCAGTTTGAAGAAAACATAATTAAACTAAACCAACTCTTTTTATACTGGGTTTCTTGAACAAACCTTGTTCACACTTTCAACAACAACTCTGAGACGACCGTTAGCCAGGTGTACTTGATGTAAATATGCATCAATATTCATACTATTCCAAGCCAAAGTAGACAAGCCAGGTTGTAGATATTGTATCACTGACTCCATGTGAGGTAGCAGAAGTTTCTTTAAGGGCTCTGGCACCAAGAAACAGATACTGGAGTAATCTTTCAATACAAATTCCAAGTGTTGCTGGTAGTTCTTGAAACGGCTCTCCTGGAAACAAGATAAATGGTAGATTATTTTTAAAACAGAGAATAAATACAAACATGCATATATACATTATTAGAGAGTTTAAGGCCATGTTAGGCCCGTTTCAGACGCCGCTCCACTCATGCGCCGAACTTAATTGTATTAGGTGCGACGCTGGAGCGACACAAGAGCGGCACTGATTCAAACGGCGTACAGAATATAATATTGTTGACGAGCGAGGAGCGTATTCGCGCGGGAATTCCAAATGCAATTCAAAAAATAAGTAAACATTATGAAGTATCTTAATCTAATCCTAATAAATTACAGTAAATTTTTATTTAGGTTCGGCACATCACTGGAGCGGCGTACGAATCAATGTCGCTCTAACGGCGCATAATGCGACAGGCTCTGTCGAACTTCTGCCGAACTTATGTCGCTCCAAATTCTGCCGTACCTAATTGATTCAAACGTCGCTCTTTTGTCGCACCTAATTCGTCATTTAAGTTCGGCGCATGAGTGGAGCGACGTCTGAAACGGGCCTTACACACGGTAATTTTTGTTGTAAGAACGATGCTGCTTTGGATCATTGACTGATGAATGAAATATAGAACAGACGATATAGAGAAAAAAGCAAACTAAAAACATATTTTCTACCAGAGAAAAGCATATATGGACTAAACAACAAACCATACCTGTCTGAAAACATCTAAAGCATTTTCTGGCAGTTGAATGCCAAATCTTAGCAAACCTTTACACTCTTGGATCAATTCCACGACCCTAGAAATATTGGTAACAATTTGTCAACTGTTTTTATGTGAAAAAGAGAAATTGTAAGCTGCTGTAGTTGTTTGTATCCGACTTACCTCAAAAATATTAAAAACACTTTGATATTTCGAACAGAAGCCCCTCCTCACTGAGGGTCCATAAACGGGAAAACATGTCTTATAATCCTAATATACTGCTTAATGCCTTAATGTACCTCTCATCAGCATTCACAACTAGTTCCTTTGTTTCAAAATGATGTGTCAACAGAGGCAACTTCAATGCCACTCTAGCACTTTCAATTCTTGACTTCCACATTGTTAACCATAGACTTTCAAACTTCACAAGAGCTGTTGCAATTCTGTTGTAAAATTTCACAATACGACCAAAGTCCTAGAAAACCAGTTGCATATAAATCTGTTTATATGGAATAGCTCTATTGGTTCGAGACTGTTATCCCTAGGACTGCCCCTTTCTTGTCAACTGTTACTAAAGGAGAAAACAACCTAAGCTTTATGCTAGATAGCTCTAACAGTTCTAAATTGCATTCCCTACACACATAAAACGCACAAGTTGTAACAAACCCTGCAGTAGACTTGTACCACTGCTGTTCCAACAACTTGCTATCAGGATGTGTTCGCACTGCTTGTTCCTAGCTTGTTGACAAGTTGTTAACGGCTTGTTGACCACTTGCTACAAGGTCGTTGACTTAACAAACTTGTTACAAGTTGTTCTAACAACTTGTTATCGTCCTGCAATTCAACAACTTGTTAACCAGTTGTGAGTGACAACTTAGTTGCAACTCGATAAAATTACAACATTGTTACAACTTGTTGACAAGCTTGCTACAAGCCTGTTGCGAACACATCTCGTTGACAAGGTGTGTTGAGGTCTGGTAAGAGCCATTCTTTATTGCTACAGGGTTATTACAGGAGAAAACCTAAACTAAACTTATCAATTTTTGGAGTTACCCTTGTTTTGTATTTTATTAAAATACTCAGTGGTTCTAAGAATTTTTATACTATATTGCTCTATCAGTTCTAAAATGTTTTCTTTAGAGGTCCAGTAAGGATCATCTCTTATTGATCCAGTGTTACTACAGGAGGAAACCTAAACTAAACTAACTTTATCTATACTGGATAGCTCTATCAGTTCTAAACTGTTCTCCCTAGAGGTTCAGTAAGGGTCATCTCTTATTGATCCAGTGTTACTACAGGAGGAAACCTAAACTAAACTAACTTTATCTATACTGGATAGCTCTATCAGTTCTAAACAGTTCTTTCTAAAGGTCCAAAAAGGTCTTAATAGTCTAATATTATTTCACTAGTATTTCAGAGTACCCAGAGAAAACATTGTACCGGAAAATAATAGCCAGTACTTACGCGTAAGGCTGTAATAAACTTGTTCTCCTTGAATATTTTCATTGGTTCTTCAATTTTTCTGAGTAATCCACGTGACCAGGAAATGGCACCAGAAACCATGGGAGCATTGCGAGACAGCGGGGGACTCTCCTGCATAAAGAGTGATACATGATGCATTTCATCAGTTATAGAGTCCGGGTGGAGATGCATCGTTTGCCTGATTGATCATTCAAACACAGAACGAACTATCCAGACAAACTAGATAAAATAGCAGGATCTACACTAGTAATGGTTATGGGAACAAATGCTCCATGATATTTTCCCGATAGTTTATCAAATACCATATTTATACACATAAATGGATCGACTGCCAAGGTAGATGAACTATGTGCAACTTTGGCAGATTGATATATTTTGTACACAGACGAATTAAGATGAACTAAGGGAGCTTCCATTAACACGGCTAGACCGGTCAGATCAATCAAATTGTTAAACGGAATACAAAACTTTGAGAGTGATCTGACTGGAAAATTTGGATCAAATCAGGACTGAAGAGGAGGCCCATTTTGGCCAGATATTTCCATCAAATAAAGGTACGTTTACACGCTGCGATTTGTCGGGCCGATTTCAGGTTTTGCTGAATGTTAATGACGAATATTTTCAGTTGATGATGTTGTCAGATGACGTATGCTACGTATTTTTCAAATATCATTAACGTGCACCTGAAATCGGCCCGATAAATCGCAGCGTGTAAACATACCTTAAGAGACAGACACTCTGCTATGACTGGTGTAAACACTACTAAATGAAAAGAGCACTAAGTTTTCTTTGCTTATGGTACAGACACCCTCTGATCGTAAATAATCTATTTTGACGAACTTTCAACTACCAGACTGTAGTCTTCAACAGATTGAAGGTTATTGGAAAAGAATACACCGTTTCAAATATCTTTTCTTTACCAAAGCTCATCCAGATTGCTCATCTCTAGTATAAATCTGACGAAACTAGATTTGTTCTTTAGTACTGCACCTTTTGTGTCTCATACAGATTTTGAACTTCCTCAAGCACATCTTCGAAGTTAGAAAATACAGCCACATATTTATCAGAGAATGTGCTTCGTAATCCAGGACGATTAACCACGCACTCGAATCTAAAAAAAATCGTTTGAAAGCTATGCCATTAAAACACCATGTCTTAAATTCAATCCCTGGTCAAACGAGGCAGTGGTGTAACTTAACGCTTGCCCGCTTGCCCGGTGCAAGTGAAAATCATTACGGGCAAGTAGAAGTTTCCTCTTGGTTGCCCGTTCGGGCAAGTTGCTTTCTGTTTCAGCTTTGCCAGAAAAAGCTGGCCATCTCTGAGTTATTATCCCCAAATACAGTTAGTATTAAATGAGTAAAATATAGACCAGTTAACCATTCATTCTGCTGAATAATTTGAAAATGTAAATACGTGAACATGCCTCGACGGACATTGTCCGACAATTCTACGAAGGAAAATAGAAGAATGGTGATTAGTGTAGATTGGTGTTATATATAATGCAGGTTGTACTTATCTATCAGCATATCATGCTTACTGGAATAATTTGCTTCAAATTTTGTTATTATGTGAAGCAAAGCTAGATCTGATGGAAGGTGAATTTTATTCATTTTTCATGTCCAACTTGCCCAGATCGCAAGTGGTCAAAAAAGTTAAGTTACACCACTGCGAGGACTGATGAGAGTTGGCAAGTGTGAGTTTGTATGAGAGTTTCATCAACTCTCATGCCCCGGACAAACGAGAACAAGAGTTATGTATGTATGTTTTAAGTATCCATCTTTGGCAAATAGAAATACAATGGATTTACAAGAATTTAAATATTACGCTAAGAATATATATACAACAAATATGATTCTTAAAAAAAGTAATAGTTAAAAATATAGTTAAAATAACGGAACTATTAGTATAGAGTAAGAAAAGTTAATTTAATCAGAAGTTAGTTAATGTACACGCCCTTGGTATAAAGGACATACTATGTCTATCTGTTTTTGATAGCAGTCTTGGAGTGCCGCCATTTGTCCTCCTTAAGTCGTAAATTTGATTCTTATCACTGGCTAGGAAACGATTACACGGGTTGTTGGGGGCTTCCAGGATCATTTTCAGCTCGTTTAGCATTGCTATTTCCCTTCTTTCTTTTAGTTACATGGGAGTTGACTGGATATTACCACACGTAATGATCGAACAAGAGAAAACTCTCATCAAAATTTGAACCAGCTCAAAGCGAGCGAGAGTTGCAGCTGTCATTGACTCTCATCCTCGTTTGACCGAGCACAATTCATTGACAGTTACAGTACCCTTATTTCTGCATAATTGATCTACATATACAGTATTTTGTAATGTTGCATCTACATGTACAGTATTTCAGTAAACCAAAAATGAAATGTTCTTACCGTGACAAAATTTGTAATGATCTTTCAACACTCAATTTCAAAGTGAAGATTCCCTAAAATAATTCATTTTGTACATCAACAATAACGAACATGGTGATAAAAGTAAGTGGGGGTGTGTTAATCATTATTAAAGGCATCTCTGGCTGCCACCATAATACCATATGACTCATGTCTGCATAGCTACGATGGAAGGGTTTATATTTTGGCCAAAAAAAGTCTTCTGTTTCTGGTCAGCGCGCGCGTCATTCTTAACTGTGCGCGTCAACGTTTTTTTTTCAAATACGATCCATCAATATCCTTGCAAAATGAAGTACTCTTAAATAAAAATTTATTCTATTAAACCTGCAAATTTGGTGACAGTTTAGCATTAAAAGCATAAAAAATCACTATACATTTTATAAAAAAACAAGTTAATCCTCACCCATTTCTCCAAAAAAGCGCCTCCTTATTAACTATTAAGATAAAAAAGTGTGGCGAAAAAAAAAGCCGCGTCGCCGCGTCAATTCTGCACAAACCCACTTAACAGAAACAGAATTTTTTTGGCCTTATCTAAACCCATCCTGTCAATATTCCCTGCGGGAGGAAACCGGAGTACCCGGAGAAAACCTACGACTTACATACCTCTACATACTGACGAATGTAAGCCTCAATTTTGTGAACATTATTCACATATTCTGAGTATCCCAGTTCAAATCTCTCACGATCTTTCCCCAGTATATCAAGGAAACTTGGTGCAGTAATAGATCTGATTAATGAATTTTTCATATCTTGAAGCATGTTTTTAAGTTCCGATGAGATACTCGGACTGTCTTCACTCATTACTTCCTCTTCTTAAAACATAAAACAATGTTAATAGAAGGTGAATAAAGCATTATATGTTATCATTATTAATTCGTTAAAATATATTTTGGTAAAGACAATAACTTTTACAGTCCAATAGGAAATAAATTTTAGTTCACAGTTATCAATAATGAACTTGTAATTTAATAAGACTTTTTCTCGGCATCTCATTCGATAGGACTAATAATAGAAGGTGTTTGTAGATGAAATACTCAAAAGCAGTTGCGAAAATGCAACTTAGGCCCTCTGGCAGGAATTGAGCATATTGCATTTTTCGCAACTGCTCCTGGCTAGGTCTAAAAAATGTATATAAATTTTCGTTCGAGTATTTCATCTACAAACACCTTCTACTATTTAATAAAAATTTATATTGTACGAAATTATCAGCCAACTCCTAATTACAGTATGCCAATTTGCAACAATGTGTTTTGTGGATGAAACATTGTACATTTCAAAACTAACCGGAAAGCAGTTGCAAAAAGGTAAATGTAAAGTTAGGGTTGCTATTCATCAAACGTGATTGTGTCGAAGGCCTACTAGGGCACTTCTGGCTGCCTGCACCACCATACAACCCACGTCTGAGCATCGACCAGCGCTAAGGTGGAAGGGTTTTTGCTGGGAGGAAAACCAGAGCACTTGGACAAAAAAACCTCGAAGCAAGAAGAGATTAAGCCACCACTCTACTTAAGGCCATGTTACACGAGGCAATTTTCGCTGCAACTTGTCTCGCAACGGCGTTGCATTGCAGGTCGCAAGGAAAATTTCCTCGTGTAACACCCCTATTTTGCAACTTGTGTCGCAACGAAAAATTGCACTGCAAGTTGCATAGAAAGTTGAAGCAGCTTCTACTTTTCGCAACGCTACGAGACAAGTTGCAGCGTGTGACACCCCCACTGCAACTTGTCTCGCAATGTTTGGGAAAAGAACCAATCACAAAACAGAGTGACCCGCGAGCAGGAGAACAAATTACTCTTTAAGGCAGGAAATTCAAGTTAAAGATGGCGGAACATTGCAGGTCGCAAAACAAGTTGCGTACGTCTGACATGTCACTGCAACCAGCAATGTTTTTTTCCAGCAAACATTGCGAGACAAGTTGCAGCGAAAATTGCCTCGTGTAACATGGCCTTTACATGAGTTTTCAAGCACATCAAGTTAGAGCAAGACAATCACGCATCTAAGTAGCAATATCTGCCCTCGACCTTCACAGTCCTCGCAATCTTCGGCGGCAAACAGCAATTGCCGCCGATAATGCCGCCGAAGATGATATTTTCGTCGGCAATTGTTTGCCAATGATTTATATCAAACACTTATGTCTTATTACTTACTATATACCGTAAAATAAACTATCAAAGACATTAACAAGTGAATGCACGTATAAGACAATTGTATGTCAGGTTTCAAATCATCCATTTGTTATCAACATACATCTTCAAATTGTCGTTGTGGGACAAACAAATTGCCGTCGAACTCAGTGGTAAGGGGCAAGCATGCTAATGGCATCTCCCACCCGTGCGTCCCTTGCACTATCTATTGTAACAGCCATACCTTCAAAACTGGTATCAGAAGTAGTATGTGGTATATCTCCTTCTTGTTCCTCGTCACCCTCATCCTCCCCAGTGATCTCCGCCTCTCTTGGTAAGCGGGGTAGATCTTTCACAGCTTCACAAAGCTTACCAAACTGAGCCAGTGTGTTGATGATGTCAAGCATATTGCGTACTCTGGTACACAAGAGTTCCATGGAGGTAAAGATTGTATCTTCATCTGCAAGAGAAACTCCTGCAACCCCTTGGAAACTGGTGCTGTCCGAGTCTCGATGTCTGGCATTGCCTAACATAACATAATCATTATTCCAATAAGTGTAGTTTAACAGGGAATTTTTGAGCATCGACCCAGGTCCCATCAGTGAACTATAATATATGGAAGGCTGACTTCTAACTACGACGTAATAAAAAAGTGAAGCCAAACATGGCGGAAATTGAAGGAATTCTAGTGCGTCATTTTCAGTCCCCTACAGGCGCCGTCAACCTTTTTGATGGCGGGGAGTGATGTTTTCGCGATTTTCAGATCATGTTTCTGTTCTTTTTATAAAGGACAAGAAAGAAAAAAACCTAAACTTTATATATTTAATGTAGACCTGGTTTGTTTTCCTGCATTTTCCCACTGTATGTGTGAGTATATATCTGTATTTTTCATTGCGAATCTAACAACAAATTTCAAACTTTTGTTTTTTTTTGTTTTTCAGTAAATCTGTATTTTTCATTATGTTTACTTTTTTGTTGTTGTTTACAATGAAAAATTGATAGTTATGCAATTTTATATTGTTTTGTATTTCATTTATTAATTCTTAAAGTGACCTTCAATTGTGGTTTCTATCTAGAAATATAGGTCAATTATCGCAGTCTTTTTAAACAAATTTAATATTTAAATCCCACAAATCACTCCTTTGCCATTATAAAGAGTTTGACCGCGGTCCGCGCGGGTAGGGGACTGGAAATGACGCACCAGAATGCCTTCAATTTCCGCCATGTTCGGCTTCACTTTTTGAGCTGGAGTCAGCCTTCCATGTATTATAGTTCACTGGGTCCCATTGGTTATCAAGGCTAATTACTATAATTAGCAATCTACAGGGTGTACAAAAACACCGAGTCCATCTTTTATACTTAAATATTTTCGGAATACTGGACCATATAACGTGATTTAGGTCTTATCTTAAAGCCTCTTCTTTTCTCTTTGGAAAAGTCGTCATTGGTGTCCTTAGTGCAAGTAATCAATGAACAAGAAAACATTTTGTAGAACCTATCAGTTTTAGATGCCGCATAATTATGCAATTTTACTAATGTTATTCCATAGTCGCGTGTCAAATTCTTGAATTTGGTTGTTTAAAACTTCAATATTGTCCTTGCCCCACGAGAAAAAGGATTAAGAATAATTTAATAACTTTTTACAAGATATTCGATAGTTTTATTTATTGATACTCCTAAATCCAATCCACAAATTACCGTAAAACAATTTTACGTCCATCCTCGACACAAACCCCGTCGATCGCATGGCAAAGTAAACAGAAATTGCCAAGTTGGTTCATGCTTAAACCATGGTTTAGAAAACCTTTATTAACCCACCTTTAAGGCATGTAAAGTTTGTAAATTAACTCAAAGGTTTTTATGATTCATTGCAAAAATGTCCAATTTTATCGCTTTGTTGAAAAAAATAAATTAGTATCAATTATTATCGCATCTCAAATTTTAGATTCTCCAATCACAGTCACTTAAAATATTATTATTCGCAAACCAATCGTTCAAATTTGAAACGAAACCCACCGTTAGAAAGTTGAATGGCTACGCTTTAAAATGAATATAAACATGAACATTTTAATCTAGTAGTCTTTTCAAAATTTACATTTGAAGCGAGGACTCCGTTTTTATACACCCTGTATATATACATATTTTTACACCAGACCAGGAGCAGTTGCGAAAAATGCAACATTGGCCCTCTGGCAGGAATGGAACACGCGGCCCTGCGGTTCCAATGCATCTACAAAAACATTCAATATTCAGTTCTATCGACCGAGATACCCAAATATGTACGATATTTACCCTTTACCTAACACTGGCACCACTCTAGTTAGCAATAGGTTATTGGTAAACCAACAAAAAAAATGTAGTTTTAGGCTAATTATGTGAGGCATACACCTGGTACCTGAAGAATATTACAACAACCTGAATATTTCGAGCAAAGGCCTTTCGTTAGAAACTTTTTTTCTACTTTGTGTTTGTGAGTCTTAGCCTTGCTTCTGTTTGGGTTGCAAGTAAAATCCAGGCTTTGAGTAATTTATTGAATTTCAATTAACCCATTAGCTCGCAATGCCCCAGATGCGCCCTACTTTAGTATTTTACTCTGTCTAACGCCAGACGATTTTACTCGTCAGTGGTAGGGTACAGCCAGTTAATGGGTTAACAAAACTATCTGCCAGTGTCTCTTGTTAACCCATTAGCTTGCAATGCGCCCAGATGCGTCCTACTTTAGTATTTTACTCTGTCTAACGCCAGACGATTTTACTCGTCAGTGGTAGGGTACTGCCAGTTAATGGGTTCATCAATTAATCTATTGGTTAATTGGCTAAATTCGCTTCCTTGAAATTGGGTAGGGAGAAGATTAACTATTTAAACCAGTTATCAGAAAATATTAGCCATGATTTGTTACAGTAGTTTGACTTATGTTTACATCAAGATGGATGATGCGGTGATTGGTACTCGGCCATCAATGATAACCTAAAAGACTTAACCTGTGTACTGTAATAACAAACAGCTTACTACATTTCATTCTACATTACCTTGTGTTGACATAGTTGATGGCTGTCGTAGGGCACTGGAGTGTGAGCCAACTATATTACCAGGATGAAGAAAAGATCGCTTAACAGGGTTAGGAAGTGCAGGCGTGCCAATAAGAAGTGCCGTTGTTGAATGTGAACTTGCAGCACCAAAACTTTCTCGTAATGTTCTGATCATATCACGGTATTGTCTCTGAAGTAATAGACACGAGTTGAGGCGAGCTGAGAAATTGTCATCTAGTGTGCCATGTTTCACCTCAATACCACCCTATAGAGAAAATGTATGGGAGTTATGGACCATGCTTTGCTAAATTGGCTATATTTATACTCGATAGCTCTACCAGTTCTAAACTGGTCTCCCTAGAGGTCCAGTAAGAGTTATCCCTTATTGATCCAGTGTTACTACAGGAGGAAACCTAAACTAAACTACTACTGGATAGCTCTATCAGTTCTAAACTGGTCTCCCTAGAGGTCCAGTAAGGACCATCCCTTATTGATCCAGAGTTATTACAGGAGGAAACCTAAACTAAACTAAATATATTTATACTGGATAGCTCTATCAGTTCTAAACTGTTCTCCCTAGAGGTTCAGTAAGGGTCATCTCTTATTGATCCAGTGTTACTACAGGAGGAAATCTAAACTAAACTAACTTTATTTATACTGGATAGCTCCATCAGTTCTAAACTGTTCTCCCTAGAGGTTCAGTAAGGGTCATCTCTTATTGATCCAGTGTTACTACAGGAGGAAATCTAAACTAAACTAACTTTATTTATACTGGATAGCTCTATCAGTTCTAAACTGTTCTCTCTAGAGATCCAGTAAGGGTCATCTCTTATTGACCCAGTGTTGCTACAGGAGGAAACCTAAACTAAACTAACTTTATTTATACTGGATAGCTCTATCAGTTCTAAACTGTTCTGCCTAGAGGTCCAGTAAGAGTCATCCCTTATTGATCCAGAGTTATTACAGGAGGAAACCTAAACTAAACTAACTTTATTTATACTGGATAGCTCTATCAGTTCTAAACTGTTCTCTCTAGAGGTCCAGTAAGGGTCATCCCTTATTGATCCAGAGTTATTACAGGAGGAAACCTAAACTAAACTAACTTTATTTATACTGGATAGCTCTATCAGTTCTAAACTGTTCTCTCTAGAGGTCCAGTAAGCGACATCTCTTATTGATCCAGTGTTACTACAGGAGGAAACCTAAACTAAACTAAATATATTTACACTGGATAGCTCTATCCATTCTAAACTGTTTTCATTAAGCACCATCTCTTATTGTCCAGTGCTACTAGCTAAACCAGGAAACCTAAACTAAACTAACTTTATTTATACTGGATGGCTCAACCAGTTCTAAACTGTACTTTCTAGCTTATTTCCATATTGGTCTAAGGTTTCTACAAGAGAAAAACAGAGTACAGAGAAACCATACAATGTTTGGTAGAGTCAAACTGTAAGCAATTTCCCTCAAGCAACTACCATGAGAAAAATTCTAATCAGAACACTGCATATTGCACTGGAACGATAACTTGGCCGCCATTTTTAAAGCCACTCATGATCGCCGCCATGGAGGTACGGAACCGAAAAACGCACCACTTTGGAAACATGGATTTATTCACGTTCTACAGCAGTTACAGCAATGACTAAAAGCTCAAAATAGACTTCAATACCTGGACTTTAGTACAAAACAAGTTTTGGGACCGTCGAAATGTTTTAAAGATGAAGCTTTTTTCGAAGTTGAAGAGCTAAGTTTGCTTCGGCACGGGACTGGTACCCCTCGAATTTTTGCTGGAACTAAGTGTAGAACAGTGAGATCTATCCAGAAAACCAGGAACAGTTATTTTAAATTGAAGCCTTCGGATGAAAACTGATTTTTCTTGCTTATTTTTGCTCAAAAACAAGCTTTTGACTGAATTTTCCACTCCTCGAAACTCTCACTAGTCCTTTTGAAAGTGCATTTAACACGCACGGTTCCCGCTCTTTGCTTCAAATTGGCTTCATCCAATCACAGGACTTGATCATTGGAGTTAGCGTTCCAGTGATATTGCAGGACCAGTATCCCCTTTGTAGAGGCGAAATGCAAATATGCACTAACCTCTATGCACCAACACCCCAAATAGAGTTGAATGACCCAGGACAAGCCTATGAGAACATCAAGACACAGTCCTACCTGTTTCTTCTTGTTTTTGGCCTTCATATAAGTGAGTGCTGACTGACCACCATCCAAACTTTTCACTTCTTGTTCAACAACCTGCCATAACGTATTCTCCTCACCCAGGATGATCGATATGTTCACATACTGCCGTAATGCATACACTAACTGATTCGTAACCTGAGGAAACAATGAAAAGAAATCTTTAAACTTAAGGGTTAAGTGTTGGCAGTTTGTCGGCAGGGGCCGCGGGAGCGCGGGGACACTGGGGCATGTTCCCCCTACTTTTTTTCAAAATGGAGAAAGTGCCCCTTTTCTGAAATAAAAGTGCCCTCTTTTCTGGTTTGAAAATGCCTCTTTCCAATCAATGGGCAAAATCCATGTGCTTATAACTGTTTAGATTAGGTAAAAAATTGCCTCAGAATGCAAGAAATGGTGTTGCGGAGACCTTAGAAATCCAAATTTTTCCCGAGAGAATCCCGTCGGACCCACCTACAATGCTTGTTAATTCCTTACATTGTACCATCAGGATTATTTTGACCCCCCCCCCCCAAAATGAAGCTGGGTATACCCAGTGATAGGTGCCCCTTTTTGGCGGTGCCCCCTACTTTTGAGATGGTTCCGCGGTCTTTGTTGGTCAGCAGCATTTCTCTCAGTTCTAGAGTGTATGTAACCCTACACGAGTTATGTCTGTGATTATATATAGGGTTGGGGTTAGGGTGGGGGTTGGGGTTAAATTATACATTTCGTGTAGAGCCCTACATAAAGAGCGCTGCACCGGAATCGCAGGGCCGCGGGTTCAATTCCTGCCAGAGGACCTAGTGTTGCATTTTTCGCAACCGTTCCTGGTTAGGTCTTAAAATTGTGTATATATCTACTCGCTTGGATTATTCACCAAACCCAGTATACCCAGTTCTAAACTCTTCTTCTTAGAGGTCCAGTCAGAGAGGTCCAGCAATGACCATCTCTCATTAGTATAAACCTACTGGTAAGCTATTACAAATCCAGCGTTCTGATTGGCTACTTTACTAGAGGGCCACCAGGCATTAGCCTATACTAGTAGTGAAGAGCGAGAGAAAAACTTGTGAATCAGTTGTTTTTTTAAACTTCACAAAATGTCCTACTTTTTATTCTGGAGTAAAAACTAACAAACAATCTTGGAAATTGCGTGCAAAAAAGGTATAATTTTGACATTTAACTCGTATTTTTACAGTTTTTAACTTCAAGAAATTGACTGGCGAATTTATGAACATGGACAATTTTTGTTTATATTTCGAGCAAAATCATTGAAAACACAATCGCCGGGGGGGCCGGGACCCTCCCCCCCCCCAATAATAGGGAACTTTAGATTTGACGACGGCTACGAGAATGACTACGACTACGAGATTTTTCCGTCAAATATCTGCTAATACAAACTCAAAGTTGTACTCGCTTTGGCTCAACTGTTGTTATAAAGATGTGCTGTGCCAAAGAGAGGATGATAACCAGTTTGTATTAGCAGATATTTAACGGGAAAATCTCGTAGTCGTAGTCGTTCTCGTAGCCGTCGTCAAATCTAAAGTTCCCTATATGGTATAATAATATGAAAACATTCTTAAATCAAGAAAATGCTTTAAAGGCCAAGAAAATATAGTTAAATAACTCCAAGCGATTGTGTTTTCAATGATTTTGCTCGAAATATAAACAAAAATTGTCCATGTTCATAAATTCGCCAGTCAATTTCAAGTTAAAAACTGTAAAAATACGAGTAAAATGTCAAAATTATAGTACCTTTTTTGCACGCAATTTCCAAGATTGTTTGTTAGTTTATATGAGGGGGGGGGCGAAATATCTTTCGGCCCCCCAAAAATAAAATAATTTTCATGAAAATGATAGAAACAGCTTAGTTCCCTGAACAAGCTAACTAAAAGAGGTAGATAAGACTCTGAAACGGCCGTTTCCGGCGATCTGGGCCTGGGGGCTTCAAATTTTAAATTTTTTTTCGCTCGGCGGCAACCATGGTGGCGTCTTGTGAGCTTGGGCCCCCCAATATTGAATACGTTCCTACGCCCCTGAGTGTTATATTTTATGTACTTCGAGATTTCCCGCCATGTATTGTTTACAGATTAAAATTGCTCATGAATGCTCTTAAATTTCGCTAAAAACTTTCCTATTTTATTTCTTCAGTTGAAATATACTAACTAGTAGGTTTTTAATTGGTCCAGTGTTACTACCGGAGGAAACCTAAACTAAACTAACTTTATTTATACTGGAGAGCTCTATCATGCAGTCTTATACTTTTGCCCATAAAGATCCAGTAGGGGACTTCCCTATTAGTTCAGTGGAAAAAGGTGTGGTATTTGGTAACGTTTAACTGGGAGTAATCTTCCTATATACGACTGAGGCAAAATTAAAATCAGACAACTGCATATTGCAGGAATCAACCCCCAGTCGCACCATGCCATCAACACTCCAATAGTTAAAGTAAAACGTCTTTTAAAGATGTTGTCCAGTTTCCCTCAGCCCGCCTTCTGCGTGGCAACACAAAAGACGGGTCCCATAAAGTTGTCTTCACATATATCACAATCAATCATGATGTAATATATCACAATCAATCATGAAGTAATATATAACTATGAGCGCAAGGATGGATTCATCATTGGGAAACTGACATGAGAAGATGAAAGAGTGCAAATACTGACAGTTAAAACACAGCATGAACTAACAAAGTAACTAACTAACTTACAAACTACCAACAAATTACTCTGAAATGATTTATCCTTTGTCCTTCCTTTATCAGGAGAGTTGCAGAATCAAACTCGTGGGAGTATCAATTCTCGTGACAATATGTCTTTGCTCGAAATGTTGAACGATGTATTTTTAATCTTTCAGGCTGACAAAGCTAAAACACTGAATGACTTGAATGTACTTCAAAACTCATGTAAGTAGAGTTAAGTCTCTCCTGTGTTCTCTCCCAGTTGACTAAGCTGATGAATGAGTACCAGCTTCTGCTGGGGGCTAAAACACTGAATGACTTGAATGTACTGCAAAACTCATGTAAGTATAGAGTTAAGTCTCTCCTGTGTTCTCTCCCAGTTGACTCAGCTGATGAATGAGTACCAGCTAATCTGCTGGGGGCTAAAACACTGAATGACTTGGTGTATTTCAAAACTCATGTAAGTAGAGTTAAGTCTCTCCTGTGTTCTCTCCCAGTTGACTAAGCTGATGAATGAGTACCAGCTAATCTGCTGGGGGCTAAAACACTGAATGACTTGATGTACTTCAAAACTCATGTAAGTAGAGTTAAGTCTCTACTGTGTTCTCTCCCAGTTGACTAAGCTGATGAATGAGTACCAGCTAATCTGCTGGGGGCTAAAACACTGAATGACTTGATGTACTTCAAAACTCATGTAAGTAGAGTTAAGTCTCTACTGTGTTCTCTCCCAGTTGACTCAGCTGATGAATGAGTACCAGCTTCTGCTGGGGGCTAAAACACTGAATGACTTGATGTACTTCAAAACTCATGTTAGTAGAGTTAAGTCTCTCCTGTGTTAGACTCAGCTGACTCAGTTGACTCCCAGTTGACTCAGCTGATGAATGAGCTTTTGCTGCTGGGGTAAATGGTTAAGTCAGGGCTCAAAATAGAAAAGAAACATGACTGGACAAACTATTTTCTTTTTGGCAGGTAAAATAAATCATGACCGGCAATTTTTAGTTTTGAACTTGGCCAAAATTGTTCCACTTGCCTATGAAAGAAATGAATGTCAATTTTCCACGTGCATTTCAATCATTGATGTATTTGCCCTTTAACAATTCTAAAATATCTTTGATGGTATTTAGTATCGCCACACTCAAGTACGCTAGTCAAGACTAACACAAAAAATGAAGGATACTAGAATGTGATAGACAATTACGAAATGAAAGAATTTCCATGATGCCATTCAAAATATTTTCACCTGCCATTTCTCAAATATGGCCTGCCTTTGGCCATTGGCCAGGCTGCTATTTTGAGCCATGGTGTTAATAATCATTGACCTGCAGAAATGGCTAGGAGCAGCAACGACCCATACCTCACAGTAGTATATCTATAGAAAGGGGAGCATCCAGTGGTTGCAGCTTATAAATGCAAATGACTAGTTACAAACCTTGGTAAAAAGCACTCCAAGGTACCCAGTCCTGGCATAATATCTTGATATCGCGTCCATCTGGCGTACTGTAGCCATGAGTCCGGGTAATACAGTATTTGATAGAGTAGAGACGGTTATATTTGGAAGATATAATTGTTCAAAATATCTCTTGAGGGTATCCAGATATTTCACCTTGTCTTTGGTCTCGTTAAATGCATCTGTAATGCTATTTGAAAAATAGAGAATGGAAACTTAGGTTGATTTCTGTATTATCAACCCAGGGTGAATTTCACAAATTTTTTGGCCCAAAGATTTTTCAAATTAGTATATACCTGCACCAAAACGATCAAAAACTAGATCAATCTGCGCCAAAAACGTGTGCCAAATTTTGTTGGAGTCAGTGCTCTGTGCCGAAGATCTTTCAGAAATACGGCCCCCTCAAATTCAGTTAGGTTATCAACCACAGTTGAATAAAGTCTAAATATGACACCTGACCAATATCCCTTTTCATTTCAGTCTTACCTTGTGTCAATAAATTTCCACTTCTTGAGAATTTTAGATTTGCCAGCGATAAGGATTGCTATAACTCCTTTACACTCCTTGGTTTTCAACTGCTCTGTGATGCCAATCAAATGTTTCTGACGTCGATGCCATAAGTGGGACTCTGTGATTGGTCCACGCATCCCGTCCAGTGCTCTGAAACAACATTGTAAATGAAAACAGGTGGAGTTTATTGTGCAGCAGATGGTGTTCAACCAGCAGTTATTAGAGTGAGAATATAATGTTAATATTTTTCTTTATATGTGGTTGTCTTGTATTTGGGGGCCAAAAACAGAATTGTTGGGGTTTCAAAATAAGGCTGCAGCTACTAATAAGGTTGGGCTAATTAGCTCTCTAATACTGATCTCTACAAAGTATTGTGAATTCACGTTGAGACCACGTACCAGAATTCTGTCAACGGCATTTAACAAACACTACATTTCAAAAATTTTGGCAGGGCCCTTTTATATATGTTATGTCCTGATCATGCTCTTTCGACAGGCAAACAAACCAACACACTCTGAATGTTTACACCCAAGTTATGCCCCTGGGAACACCTGTGAAATACTATACCTGTCATCCAAACCATCACACAGTATTCCTTCGATGGTATGTGTCCAATCCGTAACCAATGCCTCATACTCTGATAACACAATAGGGTTAATTGCAGCAGCTCGGTTCTGTTTGAAATCATTACTCACTTGCATTTCAGCTCGTTTGAGTATCGGCTGGGGTGCTACCGATGCTGTAGCATATTCGTTCAAAGTTGAGGCAAGTTTTTCAAATTGTGTCAAAAACTGAGCCACGCTTTCTTCACTGCAGTCCCACTTCTTTTGAGCGCGCAAAATAGGTGCAAAAATATCGCTTACTAGTAAATTAAGCGTTAGCAAAGGGCTTTCCTTTATTTCGCCACAAAACACTTCTTTCTCTACGCGATTAGACTCGATAACATGGCCTGCTTCGGAGCGTAAAAAGTACAAGCAAATCGATTCTTCGTTTAAAACTTCGCGAAGTTTTGAAGTTGTGTTCGTTACGGACATTTTTCTAGCTACAAGAGTTTCTTGGCTAGGTTTCGGGCAATAAAAGAACAGCTTCGTGTGTCCGCCAACGGCTAGAAAGTCGTTTATGTAGTCCAAAGTTGACTGTTCGGCCATAAAGTCTTCGAGCATGGTTGGGCTGTCTTGTGCTCCGATGTGAAACGTTTCTTGCAACTTTGTCGCAAACCACCAGTGTCTTTCGTCCATCTTTTATAATATTTAAAATATATAATCCTTAAACTTTTCAAACAACCAAGAACGTTCACCCAAACTCAAATTTGCAAGGAGAAATACGCGTTTCTTTACGAACATTTAAATGTTGTTTTTTCGCGGCCATATTGGTTTTCAATGTACAGTACCCGTTGTCACGGCGGTCGTCAAGGAATCCAGCAAAAAAATGGCGCGAAATTTTGATATTTCTATATATTAACTATGTATAATTATATAATTATTTTGATATTATTTATGTTATTTATATATGTTTTCCATACATTTGATTGATATATTTAATATTATAAAGATATTTATTTAAATAATGATTTTTAAAATACTCAGTGTACTTTGTAACAGTCAACTATAGTATCATTCCCATCGAACGAATAGCCGAGCAAAATCGTAGTATTTACCGATATACCATATACTGGCATCCCTCCCATATATTATACACAAACTTGCAGTTGATGCTCAGCAGCTGGAATCTGTAGCTCGATTGGTTGGAGCACTGCACCGGAATCGCAGGGCCGCAAGTTCGATCCCTGCCAGAGGGTCTATAAGGTTGCAGTTTTCACAACTGCTCAAATATTTCTTCAGGTGGTTAGTACTTTGGCAGACATGTGTCATAATATTGGCCATTGAACGTAACAATTTAGGTTGAAAACATGTGAGAAATAGATATGTTTTCACTTTTCATGTCCCATGCCACTATGGTAGGGCCTTTCATGTCACATGACGGGCCCCTAATAGAAACATTTCAATGTTTTTAATCTCTTTCAGGTACAGTAGTTCACTCAACTGAGTCCCGGAGGCTTTTCCATGCCTGCAAATCCCACAAAATTAGCAGCAGGCCCAGGGGCGCACATCTCAAAAACGTTTCGGGGTGTCCATTGTTCAGGGACCGACTTTTAATTTTTTTATTTGACCACATCAAAACATGTATTACAAGTTAATGTAAAAATATGTGTAGTGCCAGGGGTGTAGAACGATTGTTAAAAAATGGGGGGCCGACTCCCACGAGGCGGCACCATGGTTGGCGCGGACGGGGAAAATTTTGAAAAACTTAAGTCTATAGATCGTCGGAAATGACATTTTCAGAGTCTTCTCTACATCTTTCGTTATAAGCCCTTTCATTAATATATATAAGATTTCAAACACTCTTAAGTTTCGAATTCAAATATTTCGCTGCAATTTTCTTTAAATGCAGTTATTTTAATGAAAATGTCTGCCAAAACGTAACCTTCAGCATCATAAAGACCCAATTAGAAACTGCATTTTTACAACAGAGTTGACTTAATTTTACTCAGAATGGAAATAGAATGCACAATGCGGCAGAGCAAAAGTTAAGAGGTTTTGCGCAGTCGTGTATGGCTATGTCATCTTACATTTGAGTATATTTATTTAAGAGGAAAAAATATATCTCTGGGTTTTGCAATGTTGATTTCTTTTATTGACAATATTTGTATTGTTTATTATACGTTTTTTAGACAGGATGTTTCGGACCAACTCGGACCGAATTAAGTAGTGTAATTTTACAATTTGGGATCGACACCCCACACCCCTAATGTTCACCCCTGAGCAGGCCGCACCCAGGGTAGACATCAACCAATTTCAAAATAGCTTTTGATTAATCAAATTCTAGTGAGATTTTTTATAAAATATTTTCCATTTCATATTCCCAACTAGCAGAGCAGGTAAACAACAATACATGTACCTTCATATTATACAAACAACAATAAAATTATTTACTTTAAATATTAGTTTTATCTCAATTCTATATGTCAATTGCCAATCAAACCAAATTGAAACTTTTTTCATCCATGAAATAATGCTCTTGCTTGTCAAGGAAAATGTGTTAGTGTATTTTCCTGAAAGAGAAGACTACCAAATGTCAATTTAAAGACTCATTTAAAGCTAATGCACAGTGTCGAATTGACTTTATTTATACCATCAAAACTTGGGGGGGGGCACATGTCCCCTATTCCTACGATACAGCATCATCCATCTGCAGATATTATCTTGAATTTATGGTGCTACACTACTAACTTCCAGACAAAGGACCTTTGCTCAAAATGTTAAAGTTTGTGTTGATTTTTCAGGTAGTTTGATCCTAAAGACGCAAAGCTTATCGAACTATGCAGATAGCAGTCTTGACAGATGAAACATTGTATTGCCGCATCTATACATAGATTTGTCCAGATTGATCATGACCTTCTCAGGTATAAATCGGGGTCATTGAATGTATTGATCACATGAATACAAGGCAAAAATGGTAACATGTCGTACCTTGAACGAGAAATTTCAAACATTAAAACCATGCTGTCTCATGCATTGTTTATGAGCCTCAATCAAATTTTGACAATCCATTTCTCCTTTTTCAATTATACTACAAAAAATAAACATTGTTTTGAGGATGATGCAATCTATATAAATGTAGTATATTACTTAACAATTATTCGCCTCAGGCTCGGTGAATATCGGTGAATAAAAACCGAGACGAAAATTTTCAATAATCACCTATGTAATTTTACTAAAAGTGTACTGTTTAATACAAACTGAACGATATTAAACCTGATTGTTGAAAATATAAGTTGGCAAATCAAACTTACCAAGCATCTCTCGCCTTCTTAGTTTCAGGACAGGCACAACATGGTTTTAATCTCTTTTCTGGTTCTTTTACAGCTGTTGTACTTGTAGAAGCCATCGAAATATTTGTAGCAGAAGCAGAAGACATTTTTTATCCTTTTAAATTTTCTCTACTTATACCTACCACTTACATGACGTTTTTAGGGAAGGTATGACGCTGAAAGAGGATTTACTGGCTCAGAATTGCTTACTGACTTTATATGACAACTGGACTATGCAGAATTTACAACTGAGTGCTTGTTACAACTGGACTATGCAGACTCACAGCTGACTGCTTGTTTTAACTGGACTATGCAGAATATACAGCTGACTGCTTCTTACAACTGGAGTAGGCAGAGTCCAAAACTGATTGGTTGTAATAACTGGACTAATTCAATGTTCAAAATGGGTGGTTTTTACTAAGCACTATTGTGCAATAGATGGTGTTATCAGAGTGAGAAAATAGTGTTCCAGTAGTCTTGTATTTGGCAGCAAATATTAAGTCGTCTTGAAAGACCTGATCTAGAAATGAGTGTAGTTTTCCTTGAATTTTGCAACGCAGCATACAAGAAAGTATTCGTAGCATAATTTTCTTTGTGTATTGGTAAATCACTAAATCGTCGCCTGTCTACATGACTACATGCAACAATAAGTGGTCTACTGATCTTCCTGGTTCAGTATAGTAAAACACACGTTGTGTCCATTGACTGATTGGCATCGGGATTTTTACAGTACATCGCTTTTAAAAAAACCTTTGTCCTTTGACTTTGTATTTAATTATAGCACTCAGGTAGAATGCTGTAAAATCGATTATATCGCGTCGATGATTTTGCTGTGGCATATCTCCGGTTCCATGCACTCAACAAGGACAAAAATACCACTGTTCGATTCAGCGTTTCAAGATAGCCAATTTTAGTTAGATAGTTTTAGTAAATATAACATTCCAGCAATATTATGGGCTATGGACATGGCCTTTGAAAGACAAGCGAAATCATATTTGTCTAAATTACTCAATTTTTTCGAACAATGTCAATGTAAATAAGTCATAACTTTCATCGATAAATGCACAGACAGCTTAAAACTTGTGTTGTTCCTTTATACATCGTTGACTAAATCGTCTTGAAAATTTCTGTATTCTTGAGTATTTTCGTATATATATATGTTTTTGCTAAATTTTTATCAACATATGACAGTATGTTGCGGTTTTTCAAAGTGGCAAGGTTTATATCTTGTTAAGGATTAAATACAGTTTATAGAATCCTCTCTGTGACATCAACATGGTCATGGCCACGCCAACCCGGTATGGGAAAGATATTGAAAAGATCATCAAAATGGAAATAAATTGCTAAAAATATTAAACTGTCTGCTACATGATTCAGTAATGTATACGCGTAGTGAACATGTTATTTTATAAAGTGATTTGAAACACCTAAAAGAGTTTTCTAACATACTTTGAGGTGTTTTTAAATCACTATAACAAACGACTTCGAGTGTATGATATAGCTTCTCAAACAAACCAGTATTTAAAGAGAATTCAACGCGATACGGTGTTGATTTCCTTTGTGTTTTGCTCATGAATTATTAATGATTTGAGATGTATTCTGTATTAACACATTAACTGGCAGTACCCTACCACTGATGAGTAAAATCGTCTGGCTTTAGACAGAGTAAAATACTAAAGTAGGGCGCAGATAAAGACCCGGTAGCTCTTGAGAAACGTATTGAAGATGGGATACAAGTTGCAAACACCTGGTACAAAAACAATGGAATGATAGCAAATCCCAGTAAACATGAAGCTATAATATTTGGCAAGACGAGTCATGTTTTTTCTTTTCCAATCAAGGACTCCATGCATTGAGGACTCCATTGATGAACATATTACTAAGATCTGCAAGAAGATTAATACACAGTTAAATGTTATGATTAGGTTTGGAAACTTAATACCTAGAGATATTATGATTAGATTATATAAGACTTTTATTCTTCCACACTTTTATTATTGTTCCTGCGTGTGGCATTTTGGTAGCTCTAGAGATCTGAACAAGTTAGAGTCCTTAAATAAACGCATATTGAGATTTCTTTTTAAAGATAAAGAGTCATCATATGATCAATTGCTGGATAAAGTGGGCTGTGACTCTTTATATAGTAGAAGGATACAGAATATGTTAATTATAATTTATAAATGTCTTTATATTAGTAATTACCCACGATATATGAAGAATATGTTCACATTACGTTCTGTTACATATTCATTAAGAGGTACAGATATACTGAGTTTACCTAAAGCAAGAACAACTACCTATGGTTTAAACTCCTTTAAATATCAATCTGCTAAGTACTGGAACTCTTTGCCTGATAACATTAGAACTTTAACAAATTTAGCAGATTTTAAGAGAGAAATTTATAAACTTCATTTTGACTAAGGAACTTATACTTGTAAATACTATTCTATATATATGTACGTGTTTTCGTAACTTACTATAGTGTTCTCGAAGATATTAGCAGTAATTTATGCTATTCTGTAAATTCGAGCTTAAATAAAGTTTATGTATGTATGTATATGTATGTATCTGGGCGCATTGCAAGCTAATGGGTTAACAAGAGACACTGGCAGATAGTTTTGTTAACCCATTAACTGGCAGTACCCTACCACTGACAAGTAAAATTGTCTAGATGCATTGCAAGCTAATGGGTTAATACAAATGTGGGAAACTCTAAAATCATTCTACCGTCCTATTATGCATGTTAGTTGTTTTGCAATCAAAGTATGTCGTTAATTAAAACTTTACAATAATTAAGGAAAATTTAATAAATAACTTGACAAGGAAACATTAAAACTAACTGTACATTTTTAGTTTAAAGCCAGGCAGAAGTCTAAACCGGACGCGATATACAAGAATACTACGGGTTGAACACGCACCAATGTTAGGACATAGAACTGCAGCATAGTAGAGGGATCAAGAGCCTTTCAAGAGATTATGTATGACTTTCAAGCGAATAAATATACACAGAGATCCTTGAACATATATATGATTTTGAAGTAGATTATTTCTTTGCATCTCCGTTTGGACGTGCATGTGTGCCAATTTTGCCCGAGGGTTGAAGGAATAAAACTGCATGTATTCATGCAAAAAATTTAAATGAGAAATGAATTTTGTGATATCAAACAATTGAAAATTGCGTGATTGTACGATCAATGCAGCTATTTAAAAGTCTGACCTTGGTTTTTAGTCAACATAATATATAGTTTAACGGATAATTTTACCGGTATCATAATTGGATTAATTTAGAACCGATATAATAATAATAATAATAATAATATAATAATAATAATACCGATTTAATGACAGTATGTCCACAAGGTGGCTCTTCACCTGAAAAAGCTAACTAATTACATCGTATGTACATAATACATAATATGTACATAATACAAATACGAAATTTAAGAAGCTAAAGAGGTTTGAGATTATAAAATTAAGTGATATAATATCAATTAACATCCGACGCCCTATCTCTTAAGAAGACTCTAGTCAGTTCGCAATATTCGCTAGCAGAGTATTAAAACGGGCGGCAGCCGAGTCCATAAGTCTCGCATATAGGCACTGGAACGGAGGTTGCGGCAGTTATTTACAACTTGTAAGGTCAGTAGGATGGCCACAGGTTATAATTCATAGCTTTGTACTTTCTTTCATAGGGAGCCAGCATAACTTATAAGAATAACAGCAGTGTCATTCACGTATTTCCCTGTTACAAAACTCGCGGCGGCAAACTGTAACCTTTGCAATCGCTTTAAAAGACACTGTGGAAGCGGGTGGAAAACGACATCGCAGTAATCTAATTTTGAGAGGTTAAGCTCTCAACCATATGTTTCCTTAGCTTGAAATCCGCAAAGTTCTTCAATCGTGCGTAATACGCCATAACATGACTTTAACAAGTGGTTGATGTGATCCTCCCATTTCAGATGATAGTTTAAGTGGACTCCTAGAAGCTTGAATATACGAACTCGCTCTATGGGCATTTCAGAAATCGTAAGTCGGAGATCACACATATCAAGGGAGTGTACTCGGGCCATCTGCGAAATCAACATGGACTTGGTCTTCTCAGCATTAAGCGCTAGGTTGGAATCTTCTGACCAGGTACCAAGACTGGCTAGCGAAGAGTTCAGGATAATGGCTAATTGGGATACAATGGATTCCACAGAACAGCTGGTATGCATGGTGGTGTAGTCATCAGCATAATGATAACTTTGTATCTCTGGTGGTAAAACTGGAAAAAGGTTACAGAGCATGTTTTATAATATGTACTTTTCTTTATTCTAGTGAATGAGTCCAGCAGCAGCAAAGATGTTTGATTTTGAAAGGTAACGCAGAGGTTTTTAGTAGATATATTGCGGGTAAACTTCTTCAGATGAAGTATCGGAACTCGGCACTGGTGGGGTCTTAATTCGTGGTGGGGCACTTCTCCCGTAGAAACATGCATGTAAGTTCTTGTATGCTCATACTGGTTATAAACCGGTTTTAGATCTGAATATCTATACGTACATTCCATGTCTTTTGAATTTGACTCCTTTTCAGATCTCAGTAGTCTGGGTAGGCTTAGAGGTGTGATGTATGGGGGATGGTTGAAATACTCTGAGGGATTTCTTATGATAGCATGTTTTAGTGTAGGATTTCTGATGGACCTCGGCATGATGAGCAGGGCCGTCACTAAGGGGAGTATTTGGGGGGGGGGGAGGGTTCCGTCCCAATAACAATGGAATGTGTCGCAAATACAAATTTCATTTTCAGAATTAAAATTACAAAATTCGGGAAACCTGACATTGATTTATTTATTTATTCGGAAATACGAAAACTGCGGTCCAAGGCAATTATAGCGATATAGACTGAAAATTGGTTGAAGAAAGAAAAATCCCCATATATCTAGTTGAAGAACTGGATGAGCTAGAATTGATAGAATTCTTTCTAACGTGGCCATTCGAACATTCTAATTTTGATGCAAAGTTTGAAACTTTTGTCAAAGATGACAAACGAATATGACATATAGGACTTTATAGATGCTGCAGCATGCAGATGAAATTATAAACAACACATTTCCCGTTGACAACATTAAAATACACTTAGGTCGATCATGACCTGCGATTGTCGCCAAACTTAATCAACATATTAAGAAGCTCCAATATTTTATATAGACTATATAGTCCTGAAATGTACAGTTGAAATTGTGTGTCTTACGATGTTTAGAACTTTCTTAATGGCAATGCTATAAAACGTTTACCCAGAACTTTCGCTCGAAACGTCGAGAAGTATTTTATCTTTTTCAGAGTAACGAGAACCATGTCCATGGTTATCGTTTTATTTACAAAAATGTATTTAACAACGGTGGCCCTTCAGCAACTGCTGCTTTTCAAGGGACTGTTTTGTGATATAATTATATATGCTTATGCCTTATAACATTCTGACTTCTGATGGTTTCTTTTGATTTTATAATTCGCAACAATGTTCAAAATCTTAATATGTCATCATTTTTCAATTAACCAAAAAGAAAACAACGGTCATGGACATAATTAAGTAACTTTAAGGGTTCAAAATCATGGAATTTGGAATCAACTTCCTAGCCATTGTTCAAAATGAAACTTGGGCTAAAATTATGAAGATTTAATGTAGATAAAAAGTTTATATTTAACAACAGTCATATTTAAAAACAAGGCATTAAGGCGATGTCACACGGGACAACTTTTAGGGAGAACTGCAAGAACCAATTAAATTTCGTATAACCTCATTTGCATTGCGAGTTTGTCGTTAGAAGTTGCCCCTTCAATATTAAATGAATTTTGAACCATAATTAATAAAGTTATGTCGCATCTTTAAAAAAATTGACCACAAGTTAATTTCTTCAAAATTACGATAAAAATAAAGAAGTAAGATAATAACGTTTCGGAATACAACAGCTGGTCTTCATTATTACAATGTCAATGATGCTCAATGCAGGGAAACGTCTAGAGTTGATCTTTTCTTCTAATACACTCCAACTGAGTTAATCTTTTCTTCTAATACACTCGAGGACGGTAAATTTTTCACATTCAAGTTCTGGTAAGTCCACATGTTCCGCTCCGTCCATGCTTGGTATTGTCGACAATTTTGTTTGTCAAGGTCGTCAGAGAAGCACGGCTGGTATCTCCTTTTTAGTCTGACAATGAAGCTCGATTGGGGTCATCAGCAACAGCGATCGTTTTGACAAACTGTTTCAGGTATAATGGTAGCACGGGTGTCTTATTTCTGTTGCTGCCAAAATTAAAGACTGCTGGTAGGCCGTACGTATTGCATATATAGTATTTTCTATATGGTATGGTTCACACTTTCCATCTCGTTCTCGGAGTTTGCCTGATGCCAGTATGGTAACTCTGTGATACCCAGGGCCGTCCTTAGGAATTTTTACAGGGGGGTAAGGCCATTTCAACCGACTGACAAACAAAGTTGTATCGACTATATCCTATCGAGTTTCCGTTGGAGGTCTTCAAATGACGCCCGCTAATATCGCACTTTCATTGCAGAATTTAGGTAGTTCTCGCTGATACCATAAGTTTCTGAAGGTCTTGTCTAAAAGTACACACGAGTGATCAGGAGTGACTACGAATGACCACGAGTGTTATTTGCAAATTTTACGCAGTAGTAAAAAGTAATATGATGTAATATCTATATATAGAGGATATATAAGAACCAAATAACCGTATTTTAGTAACAAATATATAATTTTCATAATTATAAATCATTCTTTCACATGCATCTAAATTCGAAGGCTGGCGAAGGATTGTGCGGGTGGGGGATTGCGGGTAGCAGATGGCGGACGGCGGGTAGCGCATGGGGAACTTCTGGTGACGGACATATATCTTGGTTATAAATGAATGGAAATGAAGTTCGCCACATAATAATATTCATTATGTTTAATTAGCACTAACAGTGTATACAAAATCTCTACCACACAATAAACTAGCCAAACATACACAGCCATATTAAAACTTAATGGAAAACTCAACATTTGTAAACTCAATCGATCTAAAACTAGGCCGTTATACTCACGAAAAACCTAAATCGAATTAAATGTTAGTTATTGAACTACGTATAAAAATATTTCATTCCCATCGCACTTTTCGAGCTTGGATTTTACAACTGTGGCAACCTTAGTTGAATTAGCTGTATGTGCTCTAGGCCTAGTCTAGACCTAGTCAGAGTTCTTGCGTGCCCCGTAATGTCTGTGGAAGAGGTAGTACTATAAATTCTATAAAATAATTGTGCCTAAAAAAGATTAATATTGGATGGAAGTCATTTATCTTATAGAGATATATACTTAAATTATACGCATATATCCAAACGAGAACTTTTTAGTACAAGGTGCACGAAATATTTCGAAAAGTATAGATTTTCCGTGCTTGTCAAATACAACAAATTATATTAACTAAGTCCATATAGACAATTCAGCAATCGTATACGACACTAATATGCAAGGTGTTTTTTACAAGGCAAAAAGCCAAAACCAAATATCTAAGAATGTCCTTTAATTGTTCTCTCTTATCTTTATACTACATTATAGACATTATTATAATGATATTAATATAATTATGACAAATTCTTGGGCATGTAAATTTGCTATTTCGTGACCCAAACAAGTGTCAGTCCAATTAGTCTAGGACCTGTATGCGTTTGGAGTTTGTATGCGTTTCATTTACCACAGGCAATCTCAACTGTTTTAGGGTAAAATGACCATGGCGGTCAACATGGCATATGTGCCAAAACCTGAATTCGGGACGAAAGTCCTGAAAATGACCCCGCCCTGAAACGGCAGTGTCGACATAGCTCTAACTTCCGAAAAGCAGAAGCGACAGCCTTTCTGAAGTGCTTATAGTGTTTAGAAGGTTGCTTTTAGGGGTAGTTATTGGAAGGAAAAATTTGTCTAAGTATAATATGTTACAAGAAAATGACCATGCACCACCCCAGGTCAACTGCTAATTATCCATGGGATGAAAAACTATGCTTAACTTAATATAATTATTGTAGATTTCATAAGGATTGACATTGTTTTGTTTAAATATAATACATTTTATTTCACTTACCCCCCACCAAAACACGATTTCAGCCATATTTTGCCGTCTTGTTTGCTTTTTATCGCCGAGTCTCGCAAGTATCATCCAATTGTTGTAGTTTTACATAATGATAGATGGCTAAAGAGGATTTCAACCAAGTTTCGTCAAGTTTTGAAGCAGTGCAGTGTATTTTATCTTCGATATTGTGTCCTTCGATATTTCGTCAAATAGCGGCCATTGCAATGCCTCGCCGTTTCTCTTCCCGATAAATGCCACTTCTTCGTCTTCATATGTATTTAGATTACAGTATCCAAGAGTACTTCATTGTAGAATAGTCCCAATCGAAAAACTAGAGTAGTATAGTCGTACTTGAAAGGAAAAAACCTCCCATAACAAATTTAGGATCAGAATCAAAGACACAAGTTTAAAAATAATTTGAAAGTCACGCGCAATCTTCGCGAAAACTCCTCGTGGGCTACTTGGACAGGGGGGGGGAAATATTTTCACGAAACGCTGGTTCCCACCACAGAACCCAGTAAATATATTATATTTATTGTATTTTTTTTATTTATGATAAAAACAATAGAAAATACGCAAATATTTTTTTTTTTTTCATAAATCATAAAAATATTATATATTTACTGGGTTCTGTGGTGGCGAACCAGCGTTTCGTAAAATATTTCCCCGTGTCAAGTAGCCATTATGAGTTTTTTAAGATTTAAAAGCGTGACTTTCAAATTATTTTAAACCTGTGTCTTTGATTCTGATCCTAAATTTGTTATGGAGGTTTTTTCGCTTCAAGCACGACTATACTACTCTAGTTTTCGATTGGGACTATTCTACAATGAAGCTCTTGGATACTGTAATCTAAATACATATGAAGACGAAGAAGTGGCATTTATCGGGAAGAAACGGCAGTGCAATGGCCGCTATTTGACGAAATATCGAAGGACACAATATCGAAGATAAAATACACTGCACTGCTTCAAAACTTGACGAAACTTGCTGAAATCCTCTTAGCCATCTATCATTATGTAAAAGTACAACAATTGATGATACTTGCGAGACTCGGCGATAAAAAGCAAACAAGACGGCAAAATATGGCTGAAATCGTGTTTTGGTGGGGGGTGAAATAAAATGTATTATATTTAAACAAAACAATGTCAATCCTTATGAAATCTACAATAATTATATTAAATTAAGCATAGTTTTTCATCCCATGATAAAAATTGTTAGGAAATAAGAAAATTTAATCTCTGCCAGGTATATTAGTTATTTCATGGATAATTAGCAGTTGACCTGGGGTGGTGCATGGTCATTTTCTTGTAACATATTATACTTAGACAAATTTTTCCTTCCAATAACTACCCCTAAAAGCAACCTTCTAAACACTATAAGTACTTCAGAAAGGCTGTCGCTTCTGCTTTTCGGAAGTTAGAGCTATGTCGGCACTGCCGTTTCAGGGCGGGGTCATTTTCAGGACTTTCGTCCCGGATTCAGGTTTTGGCACATATGCCATGTTGACCGCAATGGTCATTTTACCCTAAAACAGTTGAGATTGCCTGTGGTAAATGAAACGCATACAAACTCCTATACAGGTCCTAGACTAAATGGCAATGGCGACAAGTCCGAGTAATTGTTGGAGTGAAAGCGCGTTAGAAAACATTGAATTATGAAAAAAGCCGGCAAAGACAGGTTTTCTAGCATTATCGTACTGAAAGTAGAACTACTTAAGAATAATTTAAAAGTTTAAAATTAACTAGTTTCATAGTTAGGTGCAATAGAAAATGCAAAATTAATATGCCTTTCGTTGCTTAAAGTAGCAAATATTGAAAGAAATATAGCACTGACTACTTAGACAATTTGCAGTTTAGGAAAGTGTATATTAGAAAGTCTTTCTGCAGAATTTATAACATTAAAGTGTTTTCAAGGTTTCCTTTCTATTAAATGTTGGTATTATTTAATTTTTAGATAGGCCTTACCTTTTAAAATTGCCATGAATTTCGACGGCTTCAAAAACTTTTTTTCTTCTCTTTAATTTTCAACATATCTCGCGCTTTTCCCGCTAGTCGCGCATTCGTGCAAGTCTCCGCTGCATCACACACAGATCACGCAACAATAAGCGCGTTTCCCCGCCCGTGTTTTACAGCGCGCTGCAGGCCTGCACTGCCCTATATATAAGCGCCCTGGTGGTAATCACCCCTCATACGCGCGTGCATGGTTATGTTTCATGAGTGAACCTTCCACTGATCGCCAATGTGATGGCGCACATTCAAGAGTGACAACAAAATACGTCGCAAAAAAGACAAATAAAATCCCAAAGACTGGATAAATGAAAACTTTTAAGAAGATTTTCAATTGAAATTCATGACCTGCAGCAAGGACAATCAAAAAACTGCAAAAAATACGCGGGATTTTGGATAATTTTCAGAATAGCCAGTATAAAGCCAGACAAGTAAGTATATTTGTTGTGCTTGGTATTAGCATTTAGTATTTTTTGTGGATTTGTAACAAGTTAGGTCACTCTATGTGGTTACACAGTTTAATTGAGTTTATACGAAGGTATTTTGAGCAGTTTATTTTGAATTTTGTGGAAGAAAAATCCAAAAGCATCGCCAAAAACAAAATGGCAATTTGTATTAATACTTCGCCTTATTAAATTTAACAAATGATGCCTATTTTAAGACCGATAGTTTGATAATTTTGCTCTTATTACGCGTAATAAGGGTAATAAGCATTGAGAATAGCTATGTAGGCAAAGGGCTATGGTAATAAGGGTAATAAGCAACTATAGTGACATTATATAGGCAACGTACTCGGGGAATAGGAGAAGCTTTACAGAAGCTTCACAGAAGCTTTACAGAAGCTCCACAGAAGCTCCACAGAAGCTTTAGAGAATTTCCAGACAACTGCTACAAAATCCCACCAAACCCAAAGAATATAACGTATTTATTAGGAAAGGTACTATAACTTTCGAGTGTTTGTATATAAATATAGTTCCCTTATCTGTTCATCGACCTCTTTAGAGATATTGTTTTTGCTTCGACCTCGACTTTTGCACAATGTTGTTTTATATTAAATTACACACAACAATTTAGATGTTTCTCAGTGCTTATGAACGCAAAATGGGTTTTTATTGATTCGGCTAGAACATAAAAAGTTAGTTAATAAGTTCTAGATTAGTTTTTGGCTTAGACTTTTAGTTTCGGGGATATAAAGGCTCAAAGTCGCTATTTTGGAAAAAAAGTAGCGTCTTCCGGGGGACTGGGTCCCAGGAACGTGTGTATTTAATTTTACTATAAAAACAATTACATTTGGATAAATCATCTTGAAAAGTCGGCTATTTCTTGAGGAAAAAAACACATTTTTGAGTGTGTAAAGTAACCCTTCTAGTGGTTTGCATCGTCAATCGTGGAATATAGACGAAGGAATGGATTTAAATGCGATTTCAAAGTCGATCGTGGAGACGACCCCATGACACTTGATGACAGTAACTTATGTCTATAAATTCTGGGACATAGATGCCTCTTGCTTATAAAATTATTTCGAAAGAATAAATAAATGAACGAATGCAAGTGTTAAAAGTTTGTTGGAATGGAACTTAAACCTTTTACTGCATTTTATAGTCTTCATGCCTTCATGGACATGGGAATCGGTTGCATTTCATTTCTACACCTGCTTTAAAGTTGGTTCTCACTTTAGCAAGGAAGCTTGTTTCCTTACAAATTTTACATTCAAATTTGCTCAAAATTTGGACATTTTCAAGAATAGTAACTGGTTAACTGCAACTGGTCAACGCACAATCTAATGAAATTGGCCCCCATGTATATTCTCACAGAACCTTTCATAGAAAGATTGGTTGGCAGATTGTCATCTTTGTCCATGTAACTGAAAGATGATCAATACACGGATATCATAAACTGGATATATAGATATGTATATATGGAATTATTGTGACGACACTAAACATTAATTGCCACATAAATAGGCTTAGAATAATATTCATCTTTTGAGAATGTTTTAGTGGGGGAAACATATCTAATTTAATAAGCCATAAGGCCAGTATGTGATCTGTAAAACTTCATACTTTCTATTACAGTAGCTTTGCCTGTGTGGGCAGAGCAAACATGCTTCAACTTTCACATTAGATGTGTGGTGTGAGAGTGATGTATGCTTTACTCATAGTGTACACACATCCAACTTTCTTGGCATGCCCACATAGCTGATTTAAGTAACTCGGAAAGGTGCTTCTCTGTGCAGGTAAACCGACTTCCTCCCCATGGAGGAAAATGGATGCTGACCCTCGCCTACCAGATGTCCTTGCACATTTTAGAAGTGGAATCTCTCCTTCCAGATGGGTAAAGTTCTTCCATAGTGGGAGTCTGGCTCTTTTCTAGGTAACCCATTACCCAAAAAGCAGCTAAAGTTTAGCTGATCCAATCAAGCGCAGTTAACCCATTAATTGGCAGTACTCTACCACTGATGAGCAAAATTTGCCAATTAATGGGTTAAGCCAATCCAATCGATCAAGGGGCTGAGCTATTAAAAGTGAACTTGCCCCCAAGAGACAATAGAGTCACACTGCAACATATATTGATAAAGATGTTTAATAAATATTTAATTAAAAATGTTAATTCATCTTTCACTGATGGTTCCAGTTTACTTCACTGATAATCTAGATGAAATCACAAACAAATAGTTTAATGGGCTATACAATGTTGAAGTGTATCTCTCTATTTAGGGAATTTTCTGTTAGCCTCCCTAAGGTTCTTCAACATAGGTGGCTTTAATAGGGACCAAGGCCTAACCGCAGAAATGCCTGATACTCAGGTTAAGGTGGTTCCACTAGTGGGACAGTGCAGCACTTGGTGATCAACTTTGTGCCAAATACATGTATCAATTAAACATATATCATCAGTATCTCACTGTCATATAAAACATGTGACATTGACCACATGTGTAGGATAATACAAGACACTGAATTCCACATATAAAGTAGGTTGAAGTCTAAAAGTAGAATGGCCTATTAATTAAATACCATAAAGGCATTAAAGTTGTGATAATTTCCACATTGAAACATATATGATATATTATTCTATAACAGCAGTATATAATCTCTCAGAGGTAGAAGCACTTCGATCGATTTGTGCGTCAACAAACACCGTTGTACACCGGACATGTCCGGCGCAGAACCTTTCATCCATACTGGCTTCAATGACATTGTATACTAAGCAAATAATATGTACATTTAGGTGACATGATTCAACGTTAAATATCCAAAGTTCATACGCGCGAATAGACATCATTGCATTTGTTAAAATCACAGCTTACCTGTATGTTGATTCCTGTCCTATGTTGGGACAACTGGGTACATTTGTCTTTGTTTATAGGTCGATAACTATGGCCTGTATTTGCCACCAAATGTCTCAGATCGATGAGTTTCGGTGCCCCTCTTTTCTATCGGTTAAAGCCGCAATAGGTGATTTATCATCCAAAAAAGGTGTCAGATAGCTAGATATATTACTGTTGGTACTTTCTGTGTAAGATCACGCACAAACGAAACATCGTTTAGACAAAATATGCAAAAAACACAAGATATCGATATCTTCGCCATATATTTCTTAGTTGTTTATCAAAGTTGGGTTCCTGGGATCCAGGCCCCTTGGTGATATTTTGGTCGCGCTACTTTTTTTCAGAAAATGGCAAAATTTGCATGTTTGAGCCTTTATATCTCCGAAACTAAAAGTCTAAGCCAAAAACTAATCTAGAACTTACTAACTAACTTTTCACGCCTTATCCGAATCAATAAAAACCCATTTTGCGTTCATAAGCACTTTAATAAGTTTTGGCTTTATTGTTCGATAGCCATGGTTTCTTTAGCAAAGTCTCGGACCATATTAGACCGTTTGACCGAGTTTAATCATCGCTTTCTGCGTCATCGTTTTCCTCATCGAAATCGTATTCCTTTAAAAGTCTTTTTATAAGAAATTTCCTCTTATCAATAGCAGCTTCTAAAGCTTCTTCTGGATCAAAGTCATCGCTTTCCACAAGTGCATCCTTTGACTTCATTATTTTTCTATGTACGGGATCTTTCTTTAGTTGTTTCATCCACAGGAGACGTTGCATATAAATATTTTCAAGTTCCTTCTGGAGTTCAGGCAGAATATTGGTGTAAGCTTTGTCGATAGCAGATTGCTCATCAAGACCGCTGTTTATAAGGATCTCTTTCATTTCCCCAAAAGATGTATTACTTCTTTGCTTTGCTTCTTCTATCATTGGTATCCAAGGATCCATTTCTTCTGCTTCTTCAGTTTCGGACTCATTTTCTACTGTCATCGAAGTGTTAGACTTTTCAGTTGAAGTTGTCGAAACATCGTCTTCGGAATCCATTATCTGACTTTCTGTTTCTGACATATCTCTCTCTTGTTCGCGTAGTGGACAGTATTCCATTTCGTGTCTGTGTAGATTGTAACCGCGGCTAAATTGTTTTCCGCAAAATTTGCAGCTCATTCCGTTACCACTGACTGTCCAGAAATGCCTTGCTATTGAGTAGCACGGTACTTTTATGAGCATGTCGTCAACAGAGGGAAAATAAAGAATAGCAGAGAGTTAGTTTTATCTTTTTATTTTACTTTCTTTCCTGCCTGTTTGGCCTTTTTGGCCTGTTTGGCTTGTTTGGCTTGTTTGGCTTGTTTGGCTTGTTTGGCTTGTTTGGCTTGTTTGGCTTGTTTGGCTTGTTTGGCTTGTTTGGCTTGTTTGGCTTGTTTGGCTTGTTTGGCTTGTTTGGCTTGTTTGGCTTGTTTGGCCTGTATGACCTGTGATAAAAAACAAAAGATCAGGAGAAAACAAATCATTTACATCTGTTCTTCGAGTTGTAAACATGGCTAAGCGAGTTTGTTGTGATTGTCCTGTTCCCGATTGCGGTGCGAAATATCTCGTACGATTGGCGAGTCATCTCGCGGATGTACATTTGCTAGATATTAACCAAAGGAGAAAGTACTTGCAAGAAGCCAAACTTCAGCCGAAAGTAAAATTTGTTGTATACAAAGCAAATGAAAACAATTTATCGCAGCAGCAAGACAGAGTGTATGAATTGTCAGAACCAAAGAGACAACACGTTCTTAAGCAAGTCCAGGTGTCATCATGGCAATCCATATGCGGACCCCGAAAAGCCAGGAGAAAAGCGTGTAAGCCGAAGTGCACACTCATTGCCAGCTAAGAAACCAAAAGCAGTACAAACTAAAGCATCTTTGACCACCAAACCCTATTCGGAATTCAACTTCCGCCATAAATTTTCGCTATTAGTCGTGGGTCCGAGCCAAAGTGGAAAAACGTATTTTGTCCAACAAATTTTGGAAAACAATCGTATCGTGTACGAGGAGCAGAGACTAGTATTCGCATTCGTTGGTGCTACAATCAATGGCAAGATCGTTACGACGATTTGAAAAAAGCCCTTGGGAAAAGCATCCGGTTTGAGAGAGGTTTGCCCGTGCTGTCCGATGATCTGAGTGAGATCAATACCAAGTACAACAACATAATCATACTGGATGATCTAATGGCCGAAGCGACAGACAGTCCTGTGGTAGCTTGATTATTTACCCAGGGTCGTCATAGAAACGCTAGTGTTATCCTTTTGCTTCAGAACATGTTTCCTAAGGGGAAATTTAATACATATATTAGCCGAAATGCCCAATATATTGCTCTCTTCCGAAGTCCTAGTGATAGGAAAAAATTGGAATTGTTGGAGAGCGAATGTTTGATAAGAATAGAGACCGCTTCATGACTGCCTGTTACAAAGAGACCGAAAAACCGTTTGGATACTTATTGGTGGATAACAAGCCTGACACACCAACCGATAAGCAAGTTCTTGGAGACCTATTTGGCGACTGCCATGTTTATCCCTTCACCACCCAAACTAAAGTGACTACACCCACACCGGTCTCTGGCGTCGAAACCAAGCCTGGAACTGCTGGAAGAAAACAACCTAAACATCATCCGTATATTACCTGGTCGGATGCAACTATCCCCGAGTGGCTAAAATACACCGACAAAGCCGATACCGTTCATGTCATTCCCAAAGGATATGCTATCAAGAGATGTATAAATCGTCGCGCAATAAGTGTTTATCCTAGCCGTCCGGGTGTCTACAGCAACGGCGAACATTATTGGCCTGTCAAAATAAGGCACCAATCTACAGGCCATATAAAATGGGTGAATCTGCACGAAGACGAGTCTACGGTCCGAGACTTTGCTAAATAAACCATGGCTATCGAACAATAAAGCCAAAGCTTATTAAGAGAAACATCTAAATTGTTGTGTGTAATTTAATACAAAACAACATTGTGCAAAAGTCGAGGTCGAAGCATATAACAATATCTCTATAGAGGATCGATGAACAAATAAGGGAACTATATTTATATACAAACACTTGAGAGTTATAGTACCTTTCCTAATAAATACGTTATATTCTTTCAAAGTTTAAAAATAGAAACACGGTTCTATATATCGTTGCTTTGAGGAAGGGTTTGGTGGGATTTTGTAGCAGTTGTCTGGAAATTCTCTAAAGCTTCTGTGGAGCTTCTGTGGAGCTTCTGTGAAGCTTCTGTAAAGCTTCTGTGAAGCTTCTGTAAAACTTCTGTGTGTACGTACAAGGTGTACGTAAAAGGTGTACGTGCAAGGTGTACGTACAAGGCGTACGTACAACTATGACGTCACTTCTCAATATGATGCACGCGACGCCATTTTGAATACTAATTACTATCGTGCGCACACCCGTGCGCACGCGACGCCATTTTGAATACTAATTACTATCGTGCGCACACCCCGCTATTTTGAATACTAATTACTTCCGATCCTGTATAGACGGGTTAAGCTACTGTTGTTAAAATGAAAAAACTTTAATTATTTTACCATTTTGTACAAAAATATAAGAAAAATATATGACAGTGTTGCGTGTTACCATGGTTACAGTGATAGCCAAAATACTTCATGTTACAATAACGTTTGGGAACTAAAATTATTTGGTTTGAACGGGCGAGGGGGTTCTGTATCAATGTATTTCTAGTTTAAATATGATTCAAACCATCTCAATGCATTACCTGAAATACCGAAGTTCTCATTCATTTTCTGTAACATAAAGCTTTCAGTATATCAGAAAAACAACGCAGTTTATTTTTCGTTCGTCCATTTTACTTAGCCAATCCGCATCACAGATTTGTATGAGTGCCGACACCGTAGAATGTTTTGGACGAAAGTCACTTTAAGTCAGACTAATATTTCGAGAGAAGAGAGTTTAAGTTAAAAGCCAATTTATAGATCACAATATAGCCTATAAATTTAAGTTAATGAGACAACACATTAAATTGAGGTTTGTTTTACCACTGTATGTTAACCTACTTGATTCTGTTGGTATATGCAGTTAAGTCTAAGCTTGGTGTCAAAGCTACTTACTAAAATATATCATGGGAGTAATTTGGCAGTTCATTATATTTTTTTATTAACTACAGTACATAGCACTACCAAGTGAGTACCAACATTGTAGACTATATTCAGATAATATTTCAAATTAGTTGAGTGCAAATCTCAACATGCATATGACTGATTTCACTGTTGTGTTCAAGCTTGAGTCGATATACTGCATACACCACTGTTATCACATTTATTTAAGGAAATGCAGTTGATGTCAATTTAATGTTAACCTTTAGAAAACATATCTCTGATAATCGGGGATCAATTGAAACATATATGTGATACACAAATATATTTGCTTGTTAATTTATGTAATTCAATCACATTCTCTGTATACTGAACCTGTTGCTGTTCAAATGTAGAGACATTTTATCGTATAGCTCCAAGTTCCATATACCAGACTGTTACGTTTGATGAATTGAAAAAAATAAAAATAAATAAATAAATAACATGAAAAATAACAAAACAAACATGCCTTGTTAGTCAGCTCTGTTTGTCGTGTTACCAACACTCCAATTATGAATTTCTGAGATAAAAAGCTTCGTGGGGGAGCTGCTGTATGTCTTGGACCCCATCCAGGTTTCCTGTACTGCAAGTTTTTCTTGGCCTCCCTGACATCTCAGCTGTAGTATGAGTGATGGTAATGCTCAAATGGAAGTCAACTATCATCAGGCAAAAGCTGTCTTCTATATGACTACAGCTTTGTGGGAGATGGGTTTCTTCGTACGTCTATGGGGGAATACACTTGCAGTGTATTTGTGGGGTTGAAGTGTTCCAAATGGTCAACTTCATTGCCCATAGACTCAGATTATTTCATGGAAATATAATCAGTCGAATCGTAAGGACTGTCCAAGGGGATTATCACCCATTGGTTCAGGTAATGTTGGAGAGGGTCGCAACCTTGATGACAGGGCTCTATCGGGGTTTTTACCCCTAGGGCATTCAGTCTCTCCTAGCGGGTCTCATGTATACCCCCGCGGGATGAAAACATAAGGCTAGAATGAGTCTTTGGGTTGACCAGAGTATAAATATTGGTTCACTTCAGTCTTCACCAGGAACCCGTTCTCCCACAAATTTGGCGTGTGTTTAATTTACCGTTGTATTTTAGTATATAATGTGCTTGGATCATTAATGCTCACTAATCATATTCAATGAAGATATATTCTTGGTGTGCACGTTACGTCACGGTCGTCATGTTGGATGAATTTAACAAAAGATTTGCTTTTTGCAATATAAATTTCATCCAACATGGCGAAAATCCCTTTGTCCTTTAAATTCCTTGGGATTGGTTGTACACCACCTATAGTCTAGAAACTTGGCCAAAATCTTTGTTATATATTTTTGTTCATGATTATGCAAACTTGTGCACGGTGAAGACAATTATTTTTTTATATAATGAATAATTATCCAATGAAATAATCTCGTCGACTAATTCGACCATGCTGTTGAAATGTAAATAAGCAGATTTCGAAAGATTTAGTAGAGCACATCAAATAACAAAGATTTATCGCACTTTCAACTTTTACGTAGCACATTATGGATGCTTTGAAGTTTGCTGAGTTTCCAGACAATATCTCGATTGACTATGAACTAACAAGACAGTTATAGGAGCTTATGCATGGAAGACGGAAACGAGACTAGGACGACGGCAAAACAAACTGACTTTGAAATATAGGCGCTTTCTCGGTATATGAGCAACTAACCCTAACCCTAATAAACCCTTAATGTCTATTTCGGTTGCTCATGCATATATCGAGAAGAGCCAAGATATATGATTGTATGGAAATCTTGTCTGGTATTTACTATCGTATGAATTTAATACAGTTTCGAAAGGTTAAAACCGGGCTTTACCATTCACAATTTTAATCAACTCTCTTAGAAATGACTATACTTCTCACGGCTTGAAATGCTAGCGTTGTATAAGAGAAGTGAAAATGTGTATTTTACCGTTGTATACAGAGCTTGGAGTTTGAAAATCTCGTAATTAAGATTTCTAATTATTCATTTATTTCAGTTGTACTATATGATAGTATACATTGCCGTTTTTACCTATAGCCGTCATCGTTGCATTGGCATACTGTATATCCTTTATTCCCAAGCTCCGTTAAATTCCAGTTTCCGCCTGATTCACGTAGTTGTTTTGCACTTCATTTAGACTACTATATAAATTATCATCATTTTCTCTCTCTCCAGGCTTTTTGAGTGCTGTATACGTCGTTTGTTCATTTTCCACTTGTTCATAATTGTTGACATCACCATTGTCAGGAATATCATAAACAATACTTGAATTATATCTGCCTTCGGTCATAATCTCCACGTTTGCCGTTGTGCTTGATGACTTGAGTCGACGATTTTGATGAACAAAACAAGCATTAATTACGAATGAAATAACCAGCAGAATTGCGAATACTATCACTCCAACAAGATATTTTCATCATTTTTTTCCAACGTCGTGTCTAAAACTTGAAATAATCAAGAAGATTACCATGTATTGAACATTTCAAAACCCGTTTTCCCAAACAATATACATGTCGGATATTAAAATATAGTTATTTGGTTCGGTTCGTTAAAAGCACTATATATATATATGTATTTTTATTGGAAAACTTCCGATATCCATCAGATCCATAAGCCCGGATGTCTACCAGCGCTCATAATTAGGGGGCTTCGGTTGTGCAGTCAGAATAAGCGCCTTTCACCTCAGAGATCGTGGGTTCGATTCACGCTGCGGACTCATATATGGCACTCATGTGCCGAGTCAGTCAACGCTCTACCGAAAGTCGTGCCTTTTCTCCGGTCACTCTGCTTTCCTCCCACAGGGAATGTAGGCAGGGTGGGACTGGAATAAATCCTAAACTAACTTTTGCATCGTAGCTGTGCTCCGTGGTCGGACATGAGTCATGCAGTGGCAGCCAGAGAGCCATCAACTCGATCAGGTTGAGCGATGTCCTTTGTAATTCAGCTCAGCTCTTAGCTGCAAGTGAGGATGATTAGCACACCCCCACTTAAAAATTACTGTAAATATATACTCCAATCTGTTTTTCCCTAAAATTAGGATATTTTTGTTAAATTATATTTCGTTATTATCCCAATTATTAAAGTGCTACTGAAACGAATTTTTCGACCCCTTTTTTATTGGGTTAATTTAAAGTACTCACTTTCCTGATATGTTTGCCGCAAACAGAATTAAATTTGGCCTTTTTAAACAGATTTTATAGCCTTCCAAAGTTGCGATTTTTGGCACTTCCTGTGCGAACTTTTGGTCCGCCATTTTGATGCCGTGTGACGTCATAAGTTGAACACAGTTCATCATGGCGTGTTCTACTTGTAGTGAAAAGCGCTGTGTTGCTGGCGGTCCTAACTTAGTTAGTTGCGCCAATAATCAACAAACCGAAGGAATATCTATGCATCTGTTTCCTAACGAAGAAACAGATCCGCAAAGACGGAGAAAGTGGGAAAATTTTGTTCTTAATATAGACCGAGCTTTCACGCTTCTGCGACCTCGTGTCTTTGTTCAGCCCACTTTGAAAATTCATGCTATGATGTGAATCTTACTTTGGCTAAAGCGCTGAATATGAAAAGAAGATTGAAGGAAGATGCTGTTCCCACAATTCGCCATTATAAAAAAGATGGCGCCCGCGCTGGATTATGGGTAGATCGACATGTTTCAGATATTCTGTCATACTGTCTGTAAAATACTTTGATAAAAACACACCAAAAGCAAAATTAACGATAAATGATGAAGGCACGATATCTTAGCTGTCTTCTGACAACTTCTTGTGTACTATAATGCTTGAAAACAACTAAAAATTGGCAAAGTTTTCTAACTAAAACATAAAAAAATAACACGCATGCATTAACACTTTTGCTTAAAACATGAAAACTATTGCGAATTGTACAAAAAAACGTAACACAAACAAAGAACAATAGCTTTACTATACTTTCAAGTACATTTTGGATGAAATGTAGATCAAATCGTTGATTAAATACTTTGTTTGTCAAAATGTTCGCTGTGGTTTACATCTGCGATTTCAGACTTGTTATTCGGAATGTCTTCGGATATTCGGATTACTTTCGGATTTTGCATTTCTTTTACTTTGAATTGGTAATGAATCCGAAAGAAATCCGAATAACAGGCCAGGAATCGCGGATGTAAATAGCGAAACATTTTGACAAACGTACTTTTTTAGTATTTATTCAACGATGTGAACTACCTCGAAAGTATTTTTGTCCAAAAAACATCTTGAAAGTATAGTAAAACTATTGTTCTTTCTTTGTGTTGAGTTTTTCTGTGTAATTCGCAAAAGCTTTCACTGTTTTAAGCGAAAGTTTAAGCGAAAAACTTTAGTTGTTTCTTAAACGTTTTTACACACAAAAGTATGTCAAAACATAGCAAAGCTATTGTTCTTTGTCTGTGTTACGTTTTTTTGTGCAATTCATAATAGTTTTCATGTTTTAAGCAAAAGTGTTAATGCATGCGTGTTATTTTTTGATGTTTTTGATGTAAGAAGTTGTCAGAAGACAGCTAAGATATCGTGCCTTCATCATTTATCGTTAGTTTTGCTTTCGGTGTGTTTTTATCAAAGTATTTTGTGAAAACTTAACTCACTCGTTAAATCACAGAAATGACAGAATATCTTCCGATCTATCCAGAATTCAACACGCGGCGCCATCTTTTTTTTTTACGGCGAATTGATGTAGCTGGAATAGTTCCACCGGCTGAAGAACAGCTAACAGATCGAAGACGAAGACAGGTTAGTGTTGGTATATGTTTGTATTTGTATTTGGACAGGTTAGTGTTGGTATAAAATTCACCACGCATATGGTGAATTTTAATATTAGTGGCGCATTATACTAAAAATTTGCATATGTTTACTTCAAAGATAATTCGTCGCAGTAAAAGATTGTCGCCTTTAAAGTTGGCCTCTTCTCCAGCAAAAGTTGATGAAAATATTCCAACAACAAGTCAGAATGTTTACTCTTCTCTTGAAGAATCAAGTCAGTCAGCTGTTGAGATGGACGAAGATGTAACAAGAAACACTGTCAGGTAGGGGGTCAATATTTTCTCTTAATATAGATACATACTGTTTCAAAAATGTACTGCTCGGAAAATATCTAAATACCATTAAATCTATCAGTTGATCTCCAAACGAAATGATAAATATAGGAAAATAACTGAGACATGTTCTTCTGTTACAGTGTTGACGAAGGAACCAGTTCCTACAACGAACCAATGTTCCTCGTATCTTACAGCCCACCAGTAGAGTTATTTGGAAAATTCTGCTTCAATTGCAAGGCAGAAAAGCCAAAGGTTCAGGTGAAACATATTGGGTCTATGGCTACTGTTGTGCAGGCTTGTAGTATATGCCTTATGGAGGACTTCACATGGAGAAGCCAACCTATGGTTATGGGAAGATATGAAGCTGGGAATATTATGACAAGCTTTGATATCTTGATGTCTGGAATCAATATCAGTCAAGCTCTGTTGATGTTGATGTTGATGTTGATGTTGATGTTGATGTTGATGTTGATGCTGATGTTGATGTTGATGTTCAGGCACATGAACCTTGCCACAATATGCGTACGAACATACCATTTACATCAAAGTACCTTCTTGTTCCCAGCTATTTTCAAACATTGGGAAGTTAACCAGTCTGGTTTGATTGAAGATGTAAAGAACAGTGAAGAAGAATCCCAGACATGGTCAGGAGATGGACGCTTTGATTCTATGGGTCATAACGCTAAGTATGGAGTCTATACTATGTGGAGCAATACCACATCAAAATTGGTCCACTTTGAATTACTTCAGGTATACACTTATTCTTATTATGAATTTGGGCATGTTTATCTATAGTAATTCATAGACTTGTAGTTCAGTATGCCTGTAATTGTTTGGTTTTGTGGAAAACACCATGTTATATTCTTTCCATATAAGCTTGTCATCATAATCCTGGATGTTTGTGGTGTTTTTCCCAACACGAAACAATTATGTTTATTGTGGTGAAAAACATATATGGAACTTACGGCAGTATATACTTTCTTTTTTACATAATTTATTTGATAAAGCAGGTTTGAAGATGGCAACCTAATGTTAGAACTGATGGGGCAAGCAACTCAGGCAAGCTGGCAAAGAGAAGGGATGTGAGGTGATCAATGATTGGCTAAAAGGTGTCCGCAAGCATCTGTATTAGAGTGCACAAACAACCTGGTTTTGAGGATCTCATTGTGGCTAAGTGGAAGTCAACTGTTCGACATATGGCTGGCAAACATAAAGATCACCCAGATCCATTATTTACATCTTGTTCCCATGGGGAACTGGAAGAACGAAAATGGATTCCTATAGGTATATTTTTTCATATAAATCCTTAGAAATCGTATCAATCCTCAGATATGGAAAAAATATCTCGAGAGCTGCTCCTATATTGACAATATTATACAAATTTTCAGTATGATCAATATCATATAGCCATGTCAATCTAGTATTTTAGTATCTAAATTCACCTAGTATTGATAAATTATAAATGAATTGTATCTTTCAAAGAACTGTTGCTTATGACCGAATCTGCTCAATTTTGTTGAAGAAAAGCATCCTCAAAGATATTGCGAAGCTTTCACCTGATGGCCAAACCAATTACTGTTTGATTTGCAGACATATTATTGCCATTCTTCATTTTAATGAAAACGTTCAACGCAAGTCGAAGAAAACAAAAGCTATTTTCAATGTTACAATTCCAAAGTATAAGCTGGGTGAAGAAGTCGTTCGTGAAGTAACTGTTCAACCTACTTATGGCAATCTTTTGTTTTACTTTACTACCATGGAATGGGTTGATGTCCGATCTCTGAGAAGAATTTCACTCCATTTTGCCCTAAAAAACTCTATCTATCGCAAATAACCCATACTTAAATTATTTTATGTATGGTACTTATATAACAAGTTTTAATATTTATTTTAGAATATGTCAATGCTGTGAGAAACATTTTGTTTACAACCTCTGAGAAGGATTTATCTGAAACTGTGGAAAATAAAAAAGAAAGCACCTGAACCTTTGTATGGACAGTTTACAGATAGAAGGTCAAGAGAAGATGTCATCAAACGCCACAATGAGAGAAAAGCTTTGGATTGTCAAGCACTTTTCCCTACCTGTGAGTATCATTCACACTGACAACTTCCAGAAATTGTAATACCAAACATATTTTGAAAAACATTTTATTGTTGTGAGTCAAATCTTGAATTTGCAAGTTACTGTTCACCAGAATATGTTTTGTATTATATTGTATATGTTGTAGTAGTTTATTGTACAGCATTTTAATATATATTGGTGATTTGTTACTTATAGTGGAAGAACAGACACAGCAACAGAGCGACTTGATTGCACAACAGGAAGCGAGTAGAACAGCTCAGCAAACCCAGCCAATACGCAGATGTAGGAAATGTAAAAACTCCATGAAAGGACACCCACGTTGTCGATGCCCTGATTCTGTGTCATAAAAAAGCAAGTATGGGCAGTGGTCAGATCTTGCTTCATGTCGGTCTGAAATGGGGATATAAGGTGTCTCCTTCCCTCTACTAGCCTGGGGGATCGCCTTGGGCAAGTGATAGTACCCTCTAAGCCTCCCGTACCTGGGTCCTGGCCTTTTGATCGTAGTTGAATACATCTGGAAAACTCATGGTCAAATTATCCAACTTTCTGAAGATAATTGTGATACCGCTGGTGTGTGTTATTGACCAAACATAAGTAAGTTTGTAATTGTTTGCTTAGAACTAATTGAAATAATAATACTGTACAAGTTGTTTTTAGACTGTTTGATTGTGATGGGATTTGCTTGTGTGATCAATTACATTGGTGCCATGGGCAGCAATCAAGGTGATCACATTTCTATTCTTGATAAACATTAGATCTATTTATATTTTCTGATTAACTTTGTCCTTCCTATTTTTGAGGATCAACGAGACCATGGTCAGCAATCAAGGTGACGTACAAATTTCTATTATTGATAAAACATTATATCTATTGATGTTTTCTGCTTAATCTTTGTCCTTTCTATTATTGAGGATCAACCAGATGAAATGAAGATGGAAAATTAGAATTATAATAGTATAGTCTAGTATAATAATTATAATAACCATAATGTAATTATATACATAAATAGTTCATATAAAGAATCAGATAGTTATATAACAAAATAATCCTAATATAAACTTAATTCTAATGCCCGTGAGTGACATCGTTGGAAACCTCCATTGGCATTGCAGGATGTGCAAAGATGTTGTATTATATTGAATATTTTCATAAAGAGTTCAATACGAATATTGATTTAGCAGTAATTTATAACCATAATAATAAAATAATAGTATTGAAATAAAAATTTTAGCACGCTTTATGAAAATCACACAACAGCCATGGTTGGTTTTCTCTGGGTACTCTGATTTCTTTTTTATATGATTGGTTAGAATAGATGATATAGCTAGTTGGTTTCCTCTGGGCACTTGTTTCATTTGTTGTAGGATGGGTTTACTATAGATAATAAAGGAACATTACCAATATCAACATCTTTCATAAGTCGTGTTTACACTTCAAGCTTTGCCTTGGTTTTGCCTTTATAATATAGCCTTTTGTGTCTGCTGTTGGGTATGCTTTCCGAATAAAATGGTACACACAAGCTGGCAAAGGTCTTGTGTTCTCCCATCCCAATAAGCCACACATCCATTTATTAATGAGCCATTTATAGGCAACTGCTCTCAAATATCTGAAAGAATACAATGCAAATTACTTTGAGTGTTGGCAGGGGCAAATGAACTGTAAAACAAATTTATCCAGAAGTATAACTTACTGGTTCAAAGATTGTGATCCTCGCCGTCGATAAGAGCGACCAATCCTATCTTTAAGAAGCGGACCAACATTCTCTAATAAAGCCTGATGGGTCATTGGGCCAAAGTCACCATGTTGGGTGATGCAGCTGATCAAATGCTGCCGTCGAATGTCATCCTCAAGGCTCGTGTCATTTCCTTGCAGCACAGACACTCCATGACCCCCTCCAGCAATTCTGTTTGGCAACATTGGCAACTGCACCTACGAAAATTAAGTTAAAACCTGTCTACATTTTCGTGTATATACAAGTCACAATATAGAATAGTGAACTATACTATTTATAACACACTGTGTCACAGATATTTATATATGTTTACAACTTAGCCTATAAAGTTGTGTCATTGATAGAAAGGCAAATTTATATAAGGCAATGCTTTATATAGAATCTCTGACAAGGTACTTTATTTCCAATATATTTACTGACAATAGGCATATTCATAATGTAAACACGTGCACAAGGTATATTTATAAATCAATTTTAGTAAATCCATTTACCACTGGTTTGAAGGTATTCTGTCGTCGCTTCTCTGTTCTAACGGCGATGGTAGTATTCCATCCGGATCATCTGGGGTATCCACAACTTGACCTGGTTCTGCCAGTGGTTCATCATCGTAAGCGAAGCTATGAGATGCTACATCGCATACTGACCCGAAGTACTTGTATCGCCATCAGACGTGCTCTTAGAGTTAGTCGAACTTTCTGATGTATTCGCGCTACTATCGGACTCGTTACTTGACATCACCTCAGAATATAGATTGTTATATATAGTAATTTAGCTTTCCTGTAAAAAATATAGTTTTTGACCTCAAAAATCCACGAGAAATCACTGCGAATACCTCAAACGCTATATATAGATTACTGTTTGCTCCGCCACTCCGTCCTCTTCTGACGTCACAGGACACCAAAATAGCGGCTTAAAAAGTTCGCATCTGACAACGAAGTTTCGAGGCAAAATTAAACCACTTCTACTCAACGTACGATGCTCATACATATATCAAACTGCTTCTAAAATCCAGAATATCTTTTTAAGCCAACAAAAAAGGGGTCGAAAAATTCATTTCAGTAGCACTTTAACCCAATTATCAACACGAATTACTTGGAACATACTGATATACCTGGATATTCGCTCGTTTTTGAAGAAGGACTCCAGTCTGTGGAGAAGTAATCACCCTATAATAAAGAAGGCGATAGTTGATTTATTTGTTAATTAAAGGATACGCAGATGACGTCATAACGTGTTGACCGAAATATGTGGACTACTTTTGTTCCTGTTCGTTCTTATTAAGTTTTCTATATTTTGTAAAACTGTCTGGTACTATAGTTATAGGGCGAACTTCCAGTCAAACGTCAAAGCGTTTTTAATCTTGGCCCAGTCACGGACCAGCTTGTTGTGGAATACTGCCTATACTGGACCTCCACGTTGGAGATATCATTTAAATATTTTCCCTTGGTTATAAAGGTCAGACGATTTCTTTTGCCAAGGAAAAATAAGACAAACAATACTCAAGTGTTTAAACTATAAATACCTTGTCACTGATAATAATCCGTTGAAAAATGCTGTAACTAGTGCCAGGCTCCAGAGGACCATTATAATAATCACTTGTAGTTGATCTACGTTTTCGTGCTGTTGGATCACTTGTATTTCTGCCATCACCAAGTACAAACATGTTTTCATCAACATCGCTGGACGAGATTACTGCAGCGATATATGGCTGTGGATTGGTTGATTTTCAGCTTCAGCATACGTCACTAACTCATTGTTCTTGTAACTGTCAGATGATGCCGGTTCTTCGCCGTCTTTTACTTTCCAAACTACCACGTAAAAATATCTAAAAATCAAGATTTACATTGCGTTCATTTTCGACACTAATTGCAATATATGCATGTTTGTTGTTAGCAGCCTGTAGGAGTAGTAAGGTGTGGTGTCCAAATGGGATTGGAATCACTTGTTGAGGAATAGTGGCTTTTTAGTGAAAATACCAATCGGGAATATAGGTGCTGTAACTCTTAGAAGCCGCTCATAATTGGTGCCAATAGTCTTAGGCAAAGTTGAGCTTTGCAGCTTTGATAAATATAATGAATGATACCTTCAGAAACTTAATTGTCATATACTTACACAAACGTTTTTGTGGGATTTTCCAATGAAAATGTTAGTGTACTTGATGTTCCAGCAATGGCCTTCTCTGCTGGTCCTGCAAGAAAATGTTGATATTAACGTTATATTGAGTAAAATCTAATATGTATCTGGGGCTCAATGTGGGTTTTTCGAAATGTAGAAATGTTGTACAGTAGTGATGTATAGTGTTGCAGCAATGTTGTCATGGCATGTTTCCGTTTGATTTGTGTCTCGGTTGTCGTGACCAAGTCACGGTCACTAAAGGGAAATAGTTTGGATCTATCTTCAGTTGTCCTTCGTAAGATCTATGTGCAAATCAGTCTTTACTAATTGCAGAAATGTTTCAATACTCTTACGTTGGCACCTTGACATGGTCGTAAACGTCACGACCAAGTGATGGAACCCAAGCTTATCTAAGAATACTGCGGATTTTTATTATGAATTTTCGCATGAAATTTAAAAAACCGAACCATTGTGACTGAACGGCATAAAATATACCACGCAAAATGGTAAATATATGAAATTCTGAACAGCTTATTAGCTACTACAGATAAAATCTCGCTATACAGTTCTATACATGTTTTATTTAGCTATTGATGCACTATAGGCGGAAATCGTAGCCTTAAAATGAATAAAAGAGCCCAGCAAGTGATTTTTAAGCCTGCACACATATTAAAAAGTGAAAATTTATCAATAATTTTTACATGGTATGCTGTATGATATTTACAGCGTTTTCTGATAGTATATGTTGTTTTCGTTTCTTTAAATTTATATGTTCTTAATTTTGAATTTTTGGATGTTGTAACTATTTTCGTAATTTAAAACCTGTAAAAATATAAAGCATACCCCATGTAAAATTCACCAATTAAATGTTATATACTCACGTCCATTCGTAAAAAATCCTTCACTTTCACTGTAATTGCTGCTTCCAGCTTTATTACTGGCAAGTACACGAACATAATATTTTGTTGATGCATTCAGATTTCTGACAAGCCACTCTCTTTCACTTGTGATAATTGTCTGAAAGCAAGGCCCATTTTCTGAATGTGAAACACGGGCAGTATAACTCATAATGACGCCATTTTGTTTACTTTCCTCAGGAGGGTTCCAGATGAAAAACACTGACGATTCACTTCTTGATGTGGTTTTGATGTTTATTGGAGGACCGCTTGGAGCTAAAGAACAAAACAGAGGTTTGTATTTCAATTTTATGTAAATTAACTAGGCATTTTGGGTATATAAAGAGCTAGCCACGTTGTGACTTTAGATCATTCCTGCACGTGAACTGTGAAGACACTTGACGATGACACGATGTATCAAAACGTTTGGTCATGAATATAATTTGTTCGGGGATTGCATTCATTTACTTAAACCAGAGTTTTGCGAGCAAAAACACGGTAGACATTGGTTATCTCATATAAATATAGAACAAAGAGATTAGGATCATTTTAGGACATCGGTACTTTTTTAAAGATTTGAAATACGTTCTGAACGAGTTTCTAGCTACTTGCGTTTTCCGTTTTTCGCCGTTGGCAACAATGTCTCGGAGAATAAACAAACCGCGGAAAGTGACTATAAAAATGGAACACAATTTATTAGCACAATTATTGAATCCCAACTCGAATCCTAACTCGAATCTTAACTTAAACCTTAACCCGAATCTTAACTCGAATCCTAACTTGAATCTTAACTCGAATCCTAACAATCCTTACTCAAATCTTAACCCGAATCCTTACTTGAATCTTCATTCGAATCCTAACTCGAATCCTAACTCGAATCCTAACTAGAATCCTAACTAGAATCCTAACTAGAATCCTAACTAGAATCCTAACTAGAATCCTAACTAGAATCCTAACTAGAATCCTAACTAGAATCCTAACTCTACGTACGCCATCGGCGAAAAAGTCCATTCAATGACCTGACTTACGTATGCGTTACGAGATCATGGCTTTTACAACTGATAACTTCACCAACTCGTGGCTCAAAAATACTCCACCTGGTACTAACAAGCAATGAATACCTTGTGGTAAACATCGAAACCACGGATGACGAAGCTGTCTCTCTCCAATCCGATCATAAGACGATTACTTTTGACGTGTTACTTGACCAAAAACAAAAATGCCAGCGAAAAGGAAAACGTACAACTACAACAAGGGTGACTTTGTAGCTCTCCGAGAACCTTTAAAACTCTTACCATTGACTGACATTGTTAACAGTGAAAACAATATTGACATGGTCCAAATGGAAAGATACTTTCCTTGCTGATGTATATTCCTAGTAGGCAAACATCGTGAACTTACACTCCGCCTTATTTCACAAGCCAAATTATCCATTTACTCCATCAGAAGGAAACTATGAGAAAGCGGGCAAAAATATCTAATTCGCCAATACTATGGGATAAATTTCGTGAACTACGCAGATCAGTTAAATAATGCATGATCAAAATCAAGAAACGTGAATATATTAGGAACCTTGCTAAAAAATAGATTCTGACTCTAAAGAATTCTGGAAATTTTTCAAATCAAAATCCAATAAGTCTACATTACCTGATACCATGACACTAGTTGACGCGAAGTTTACCACTTCATCTGCTAAAGCTGATGCTTTAAACAAATGCTCTGCCTCTGTGTTCCTTCCTCGCCCCAACAACCCATGTTTTCCTCCATCTACTACTGGCTCTGTTATTCCAACCGAGTTCATTGAAATTTCGGTTGAAGAAGTTTGTTAGTCTGCTATCTAATCTATCTATATCGAAGGCTACGGGTCCAGATGGGATATCGGCGAGATTATTAAAAAAGTGTTCGGAAGTCCTTGCTCCGTCGCTCACTGCTCTATTTAATAACTCTTAATTTACCCTTGGTAAAGTTCCTGCAGATTGGAAGTATGCCAACATCGTTCCTGTTCCAAAACACAGCGAAAATCATGTCATCAGTGAGTATCGTCCAATTTCCCTATTATCTCTCGTGTCTAAAGTTCTTGAGCATGTAGTCCACAACCGAGTCTTATCTTAGTCAAACCTCTACTTCATGGTCAACAACACGGCTTTCGTTCAGGAAGATCTTGCATCACTCAACTACTTGACGTTGTTCACAATATCGGCAAGGCGTTAGATTGTGGAAAAGAAATGGACATGATTTATCTAGATTTCTCCAAAGCTTTCGACTCAGTTCCGCATGATAAACTCATTCCTAAACTCTCCCAATTTGGTGTTACTGGATTGCTATTAGACTGGCTATCGGATTATCTATCTGGACGTAAACAGCGCGCAGTGGTAAATGGTTTCTGTTCAGGCTATCTACATGTAACATTCGACGTTCCACAAGGAAGTATTGTTGGTCCATTGCTCTTCTGAATCTATGTTAACGACCTTCCCGATTCAGCAACAAATTGCAAAGTGCCAATGTTTGCCGACGACAGTAAATGTTATCGCGTCATAGACAATCCACTGTTTCTAAGGCAAACCGCATGCTTGGATTTTTAAGGCGTAACTGCACTTATTTAACTGATATACAATGTCGACGTTCTCTCTATCGACACTTGTTCGTGCACACCTGTGTTATGGCAGTGACTTCTGGGCACCCCAAACAACATCTAGGGACATTCTTTGTTTAGAAGGTGTCCAACGTCCAGCGACGAAATATATCCTACAAGATTACACCTCATCTTACACCAACTACTCCCCATCTCATACTGGTTTGAAATAAAAGATATCACGTTTCTCTACAAATGTATAAAGCTGGATATTACGACTTAACACTTGAAGACTATATACTGCACTATTCTACTCATCATCACACTCGCTTCAGCTCTACTGATTCATTCCGACCAAACCTCTGCAGAACATCTTCTTTTCGAAATCAATTTTTCAATAGGATTGTGCCTCTATGGAACAGCCTGCCGGATAAAACCCTCTCTCTCTATTCAATCGCTGAAATTTAAACTTAACAAACATTATACTGAGAAACTAAATACATGTTTTGCTGCTGATAGGCCAAGGACATGGAAAACGTTTTGTTCTAAGTGTCGTTCTTGTCTTTTGACTTGTTGTTCGTAAAAATGCATGTTTTGTAGTGTTACAATTTTATGTAGGAATGTAATGATGTGTACTCTGTAAATGTATGTAAATTTGTTAATTTCATAGTCATATAATGTAGTATAGCGTATTTTTGTATGGCAGGACTTAATTTAGGACTTTATTTGTCCTGTTGTCTGTGCCTTCAATCGCTGATTGTAAAATTAATAAAAAAAACACATTAAAAAAAACTCGAATCCTAACTCGAATCCTAACTCGAATCCTAACTTGAATCTTAACTCGAATCCTAACTCGAATCTTAACTCGAATCTTAACTCGAATCCTAACTCGAATCTTAACTCGAATCTTAACTCGAATCTTAACTCGAATCTTAACTCGAATCCTAACTCGAATCTTAACTCGAATCGTAACTCGATCCTAAACCAAATCTTAACTCGAATCCTAGCTCGAATCCTAGCTCGAATGCTAACTAGAATCCTAACTCGAATCATAACTCGAATCTTAACTCGAATCTTGACTCGAATCTTAACTCGAATCATAACTCGAATCTTAACTTGAATCTCTACTCGAATCCTAACTCGAATCATAGCTCGAATCCTAGCTCAAATCCCAACTCGAATCCTAACTCGAACTAACTAACTGGTATTGAATTAACAACATTGTATGTAACACTTAAAGTGTCTATGACATGAAAATATCGAATTGATTTTTTCGACAAAATGAAATATCCATATGTATAATATAACCTGGCCAAATTTCAAATCAATCTGTTTTATACTCTTTGGACAATATCGAGTTAAAGTTAGGAAATTATTGCTAAATGTGCGAATATATTTTGCGCGGTCAAAGGACGTATCATATGGCCTGTGACGTAGACGTATGGACATGTCTCGCTATTCTATATTTGCAAGTATGGCTGAATCACAGAAAGCTCCTGTAAAGCGAGGCGGAAGATTCTGTGTTTGTGGCGACCCTGGTGGTATAAGTTGTAAAAATACTACGCATACACCGGGAATATTTGTGCGCAAATTCTCTTCTAAAAAATCTAGACCAGACGAACGAAGATTGTAGACAAAATTTGTGAGGAGACATCGCGAAAATTTCTCACCCACACAATACTCTGTTGTGTGCTCTTCGCATTTCCACCCATCGTGTTATCCGCAGTGCTATTCTCTTGATATCCCAGAACATCTAAGACCAAAGGCGAGGTATTTAAAGCCAGACGCTGTTCCCACAATCTATGCTATTCCTTGTGAGAAGGAAAAACCAAAATCAACGCCGGTTTCAAAGCGTGAAAATCGACTGGTAAATATATCTCAGTCTCAATAAATAGTCGTGTGTTAATTATATGTTGATGAAGTTCTGATTGTTGGTGTTCTGGTATCCTGTGTAAGTTGCTTATATGATTCAAGATTCTGATTTATTAATCAAGTATGCTTTCAATTGACATGTAAATCGTTGTGTTTTTATTTACATATATAGCGTAAACGAAATATTCGCCATCTTCTTGACCTGTCATCCGGTTCAATGGCGAACTCTGGCAGTGACATGGAAATCGACGATGAAACTTCAATTGATGTAGGAGAAATTGCCGTTCCACAACAAGAACCTGAAGACCAAGATTAACATTCACATTGGATATTCATTGCACTTGATATTAAATATGTTATTAAACATTAGTGTTCTTTGAATTGGGCAAAAAGTATGGAGAATTGGTTACTGTTCAATTTTCTCTATTGTGCCTAGGAAATTAAATGGCTGGATCAGGCTATGGAATGTAACATGAAATTGACTCATTCACAGGACTCATGCACTTGTATAAGCTGAGGGTATACCGATATACAAATATATATACCACAATAATTTCTATACAAACGATCGCCAGATATTTTATCTAGAATAGCATAGCAAAAAGTTCGAAAAGAGCATGTTTACTCTTATTTACTTACTCGTTATCAACACGAAATCTGTTTCGTTGTTTATATCGTGTACCACTTTTCGTTACAAGTAGCGGTCCAACCTTTTTTAGCAATGCTTCATGTGTTAATGGCCAGTATTCCCAGTGTTTTGTTATGCACAAAGGTTCCTTCCCCTCGAATGTGAATTTCCCCAAACATCTCTTTACAACAGCGATATTCCCTGGCATTTGTTAGCAACTCAACATCACAGTGTCCACATGAGCACCTATGAAAATATATAAACAGTCGAGTGAACAGTAAGACACATCAATACTTGCGTAATTGGGTATCAAATTTAGACTTAAATTGCAATTTAAATAATAATCAAGACGACTTACCATGAAGTTACTGGGATAATTCCGTCAACTCTTTGGGCAATAGTATCCGAAGGAATACCGTCTTCATCGACAGTGTGATTGTCGCTTCAATCCTCGTCGCTCGTGCTAGCTAAAGGTTCATTTGAGTATGCTTGAACAACAGACGATTGTTCAATCAATTCCTCGCTATTGGATGATTCTATATGTGATTCTTCGCTTTCATTTGCCGTAGAATATACAGAAGAATCGCTTTCTGCCAAATTTTCTGCCATGTTGATCAGTATAAAATATAGAAACTTGATTGCATGTTATGTCCATACACAGAGGAGGAATGGTGAGTATACCAGAATGCATTGCGTTGATTATTATTCAAAATTAAAATTTTCGACAAAAGTTTGGTGAAAAATTGTTCAGAAATATTGCGAGTTTTAGCTTGGATTTGTCGTATTTTTGAAGGTATGTTTCAATAATTGTTTTATCAATTATCTAATTTAACGATTTATGTCTTGTTTGATTTATTTAGCTTGTTTTAGTTATGCTAATCACACATTGTATTAACCCTTGTTACGGGTCAGGGCACATATAGCTTTGAAATATGCATGAGGTAATAATTTCTGTTACAAGGAAAAGTAATACAAACCACAGTATTGAATTGAGGAAGAGTTGCTCTTTCTATTGATACTTTAAAACAAAGATTACCTCCTCAAATCGACTAGTAATCGCGGTTTGAAAATGGGCTACTTTTGCTATATTTTGCCGCTGATGGCGGGAATAGACCGCATTGTAATCAGAATGGCGCGTATTCTCCTCGTCATCAGACATTTGGTCACCACCAGCAGTGTCTTCCACATCCAACATTTCAGTTAACTGTCGAATTTCCTATATAGTCGGCCACCTCCATCTCGATGATCAATGGGGTCAACAAACTACATGAATTTAAGAAACAGGTTCAGGAAGAATATAGAAACAAACTCGAAGTAAAATGACTTTACCAGTATTAAAATATAAAAACAAATAAAATTTAACACACTGAAATATAATATCAAATTTAGTTAAGAGCTTTCAAAGCCTTGAATTATAGATGCTATATACTTTCTTAAATATGAAAATAATCATTAAAATACGTACTTGAATAATGGTGCCGTTTAAATATGAATACTTAAATTGAAATTTAAGTTTTAAATGTTGTCAAACACGACAAACCATATACGAGTCACATTGTGTTTAAATCATCTTACCTTGAAAACAAAACTAGTATGCACTTCTATAAATGCAGGGCTACTGCATTCAGCGAACATTTCTTCGATTTTTATGCCATTAACAACCGGTGAAAATTCGCCATTTAAAAATATTTGGAGATGTGAACGCAGCGAGAAACAGTCGAACAATGACGGCGCAGGCCGAGAAATCGATAATATATAATTAACGCCCATGGGCGCGTTGCATGTCGGTATACTCACCCAACCTCCTCTGGTCCATACATGTTATGTCCATACGCCTACGTCATCAGCGCCGGCGCGCCTGTCTAAACTCGGTCCCAGTGTTTCGTACTTTTTTATTAAAATTTCTGCAATTTTGTCAAGTTTTATATGCTTATAACGCAACGAGAATTTATCAGAATGACACCAAATTTTTCACAGTGATGTTAGAGTATTATAGCTTCCACTTTGTGTTAAAAATATCCAACTTTCTATTTCATGTCATAGACACTATAAAATTGATTCATTTTTTAATACATACTTTCTTCAGATGTTATGAACGAAGTAATAGTCTCTTCACCAAAACCAATTTGATTTCCAGCAGCTATAGATATTTCATACATAGTGTACGGAGTGAGATTATCTATTTCGTATTCATTAACTTTTTCATTAGTGGTAATGTTCAGGATAAGAGAGTTATCTTTCCTCAGTTTTATCAAATATTGTGAGACAATTCTTCGCCACCTTCCTTGATTATCAGGATTTTCAGGATCTAGCCAAGATATTTCAGCACTTCTAGACGTGATGTTTGTGACGGTGAGATTGGTAGGTTTGTTTGGAAATACAGCTGCGGGAAAGTAAAAAATATAATTTTGAAATGTGTAATAGATAATCGTGCAATAGATGATCTAACATATTGAAAAAACACAGAAGACGAAAGGCAGAACTGCATGAAGAATAATATTATGGTCAACTACCCCCGCAACTGCATACCTCTGCCAGCAAAAACCACGTAATCATGCATAAATTATACATGTCAAATTACGCATTCAGTTCTTTTCAGTACGGAAAACCAAGGCAAATGAAAAAAAATTCTCATTTAGTTTTCATCTAAATTGAACCACAATTTTTAATAATTTGTCCTTGCCCCTACGGCCATGATTTCCACACAAAATTTCGTATTAAACAATTTGATATTTTTCAATTTATCATGCTGACACACAAACACAAACACAAACACAAACACAAACACAAACACGAACACGAACAAGGGCACGAGAACGGGCACGGGCACGAGCACGGGCACGGGACACAAACACAAACACAAACACAAACAGATGTGAATGACTCTCAGTTAACACAGCAGCAGTTGGACCTTCAGTTGACATAGCAGCTGATGGACCTTCAGTTGACACAGCAGCAGATAGACCTTGAGTTGACACATAAGCAGATGGACCTTTAGTTGACACAGCAGCAGATGGACCTTCAGTTGACACAACAGCAGATGGACCTTTGGTTGACACAGCAGCTGATGGACCTTCAGTTGACACGGCAGCAGATGGACCTTCGGTTGATACAGCAGCAGATGGACCTTCGGTTGACACAGCAGCTGATGGACGTTTGGTTGACAGAGCAGCAGATGGCCCTTCGGTTGACACAGCAGCAGACGGACCTTCGGTTGACGCTTCAGTTGACACAGCGGTAGATGGTCCTTCGCTTGACACAGCAGCAGACGGACCTTCGGTTGACACAGCTGCAGGTGGAACTTGTGTTGTAACTGGACGGTAAAAAATCGAGGGGTAAATTACTCCAAAAAAGCGTACGAAGATTTTTTGGGATTAAAAAATCCCTGCAGTTTTTCTTGGGATTTTGGGATTTTTTGCCAAATTTTCAGGGATTTTGGGATTTTTTTCAAGATTTTCTTCGAAGTATTTTTCCGGCATTTTCTTTTCCGCCGAATTTTTTCCGCATATTTTTGCGATATATAAGCTATCGATTTTTTTAATTAAAAGAACAAGTAAAACAGAGTGTTCTATGAAATCATTAATATGGTAACGTTTTATTGAAAATTTGTAACTTTAAGAGTTTGATTAAATAATTTTACACTGCGGACCATATGTATGTCATGACCTTCATAGGTCGAAAGTTAATTGGACTTTCCACTGCGGTAAAACACGGTCCAAAATTGCAATAGGGATGGAGAAAGAGTAATCAGCATGAAACACCAACGATGAGTCATCTATGGTTGAAACATAGTTCTCGAGTGAAAGATACCCAGGAGTAAAAAGCAAGTTAAGTGGGATGAAGTTCACAATGTCCTTATCTTCTATATCGGGAACGTTTACATTTGTTCCATGAAACCAATTCGCAAAAACGCCAATACTCTTATGGGAGACCTTTGTCAAGTCGACATAGTCAGAAGAGTATTGCCTCTCCTTTTTGTTTCCCCGCATATACGAGAACTGGACAACTCTTCCCAATAAGCACTTTGAATTGTCATCAACGCGTTTAAATACACAGAGATCGCCACATTTCACAGCTCGATTATCGCATTCTTTATTAAAGGAGGAACTACCAAAAATATGGGTGGGTTGTTCAGCACGCACGCGAAGCAGTCGGTCTTTCGAAACTTGGAAGTTTTCTTGCAAAAGATACAAGGCAGTTGTCTTCCGTATGTATGCGTCCTTGTATTTCACAAAGGGTGATCTAACTGGAGTCCGTTTTTTTTCCTTTTGCAAACTGTACGTCCTATTAGATGATTCACCCGTCTCGAGCCAGTATCCCTTACGTACGTCGGAATGCCTGAGGTGTCCAAGTTCTTCCTGAGCTTTATTTGGGTGAGGTCCTCCTGGATGGACACGATCTCGTGCTGAGGCATGGATGGATTTGTTTCATTGGTGGCTTCATGGTCAATCAGTAATGAATCTTCACAGGACTCTTGATCATTTGTGATTGCATCTGTAACGACGTATTGGAGATTTTTCACTAAATCGCTGTCCTTCCAAGATCTCAAATTTATGCCACATTTTCTTGCCAGTGTAACTGCGTCATCTTTGCTTTCCAAAACTTTTTTTGTTATGGCCTCCTCAATGGGAACGTCAAAGGTTTTTTCAGTTTCATCTTTTGTCTGTAAAAGCCTTTTTTTTAGTCTTGGAAAAGCAATACTCTCATCCGATTCACTGCTTGAAATAAATTGTAATTTGTGAATTTTTTCAAGAATACCTTTAAGTGAAAAGTTGACAATTGTGGAGAATGTCGGCGTCATGGATCTTAACAAGCGAAAAGGTTGTTCGCATGCTTGGGAGCCACACAGCCACACTCGTAGAGCCTCGGGTGGAAATTTTCCGATGGTGACATTATATACAAGGTTTGTCAGCATGTGTCCGTTTAGTTCGATGCACAAATACGCGTTATTGGTGATGAAATGGTCACCTTCAGCCAGATCGTTTTCACACAACCACGTCCGCCATATTCTTAAGAAGAAAATGGCTTTCCAGATCTTGTAGAGCCGATCTAGAGGGGATATGGATTTATCGAGAAAACAATTTCTTACATCACGCATTAAAGACAAATAAATAACTGTTCCAGATGTCTTTGTTTTTACGTCCAGTTCCTGTAAACATTCCTCTACGCTTTCGTTAATAAGAAGTTCGATGCTGCTGTAGTTTTGTTTATCCTTGTTATCGATCGCACGCTGTGTCAAACCGTGTTTGGCTTTGGGATAACGCTTTAGAACTTCTAGTAAATGTCCTGGACATGCTACCTCTGAACCCAGACTTAGTATATTTGACGGGGTAAGAAGACGAGTCCTAAGCTTTGCTAGAAGGTGAATGACATCTTGCGCTGGTAACGCATTCTCTCTTAATTTGGGCATCATGAAGAATGTCCATTCTTTCGGAACGTTACTTTCTTTCGACAACTTAAACAGTCCACATTGCTCGATCATTGCCTTTAAAAACGGCCCAGCCCCATCTGCCCCGTTTGAATATACGCATACACCACGCTTACCAAGCTCCTTAGTGATATACTGCCATCTCCACTCAATGTCAATATGCGTATATTTTGAATCTGTTCCGAGAACAAAGAGGACAAACGAAGGAGCTTCCACCTTAACCGGTTTAGCTACTATGCAATGTCCATAAGAAACGCACGGTTTTGAATTAAAAACTGTCTCGAGATCTTCAAAAGTGTCGAAAATAAAAGCATCTCCATCTGGCAAACCATCCTTTATGGGTAAACAGAATCCAACATATCTATCTGTAACCTGGTCGTATTCAATGCGTTGCAATATCCTGGTGTCGTCCAGTTGAATATGAACACCCATAGGGCAGTTCCAGTCTTTCAAATGCTGGGCCAGTTCATCAAATCTAAAACTCCCTTCTCTTATCTTTTTTCTTCTTGCTACGTTTTTAGTAATGGTGTCAACTGTTGGCAATGCACAGCCAAAATTGTGCTGAAGCATTTCATACCCCGCCTTTCCTATTAAACAATACAACGATGAAGCAAACTTTTTTATTGTTTCCTCATGACGATAACCATGTGAAGATTTTTTCTGGGAATTTTTCTCAGCATTTTCAAACAATTTTCTCAGAATTGGTCTAACACTTTCGTTTCTGTCTATGCCAAATGCAGTGTTGATTGGAACTCTTGTAACCTCATGTGCATCGATATTTTCTAAAAATCTTTCGCTGTCAAAATGATCTGTTATTTTGGTTTGACCTGTTTTATTTAATGCCCGCTGCTTCCGGTAGGCGCGGCTTGACCAGCGGGCACTGTCACGTTTTTTGGAAAATCCTAAAAAAAAAAGCACTGCATAAAAAGTAAAAGTTATGCGGGAACATGCTACAGTACATTAATATATTAATATATTAAGTGCTACTAACTTGTTCAGGGTCTTCAACAGGGTCTTCAGCGGGATCGTCAATTTCAGAACTTACGCTCTTGTCATCAAGAATACTTTCTTCAGGATTTTCGCTGCCGTCTTCGTTGTCACCGCCTGAATTAGTTTCTTTATCAAGTTCTATAACTGGAACGGTCGTTGAACTAGTTTCTTTCCTAAAAATCATTATAATGATTAGGCTTAAAAAAGCCCAACCACGAACGTTTTCGGCTATTGACTTTTTTGGGAAAAAATAGCCAAACCCACATACTGTGAGAACCTGCTAATGAAATAACTGATAAAATTTGAAACTTGCTAAGCTAACTCGTGGAATATCAATAACGAATAGGTGATGAGCTCATGCGAATTTACAAAAAAATATATCCATCCTGGTTCTCAGTTTGTGATCGATTCCTAAAGTGATGTATTCTATTCATTACTTTTTAAACATATCCAATAAATTTCTCGTCGTTGTTTTGGCATTCTTTTCTGCTTCTTTTAACCAACAGCGTTTGGTGACGTGTCTCTGCGCATTGGATAATGTTGGTTGCCCAGATTCTGCCAGTGGAACAGCAACAGTGATATCACACACACAGCAATCAAATTGCAAGCTTGAAGAAATCTTGTTCACCTAAAAAGATGAAAATAAAATTGAGGTGAAAACATGCGGTATGTTAAACACTGCAAGTGCTGCATGAACCCGTGGAAGTATGGTTTCTAGTTGAAACATACGGTTATGTTGAAAACATTTTCTATTGTCATGCCAGTTTTTGAGAGCTTTTCTTGACAGTTACTTCTACCCAATATCCACTTTTTCATTCGCGATGTAAGATCTTTAACTAGATCACTGTTGATTGGTGTTGTCGTGACCGAAGGCCTGGATGCAGAAACATCTGATTTATCGGAACTGACTTTTTGAACTTTTTGTTGTCGAACTTTTTTTGCTCTCTTACAATGCGATTGCCCACTCTCGTTACTTCTCCATTTTTGTACCTCAAGAATAAATCTTTCAAGCACAGGCTAAAGAAAGAAAGATAAAATAATTACATTGCATATATGCCTGACATCATGAAGTTATTTAACAGCTAGTATCTGACAATCCCAAAGCATGCAATAATTAAATCATTTTTAATATCTTATTATCACCTTTAGCCCTGGTATAAGCATGGTCTTTTGTGGGTTTCTTGAAAAATGCCAAACATTTCCTCTTTATCTGGAACAACATCAGACATGGACTTAACAAACTCAAATACTTGTTCAAGCTCTCCCTTCTCTTTTAACTTGATAATCGATTCATATGTTTCATATCCACTGTATTTCAGAATATTTTTTAGATAGTTGCCTTGAGGAGGAAATATATTCCACAGCTCAGGTGGTACAGTGCTTTGATACAGGTTCTGTTTTCTCTGGAAAAGAAAATATTAACAAGAGTTGTACTATATATTATACTCTCTTATATTCTCATAGTTCCTGTCATAGTCTGTGATGTGAGATGTCCAAGGCAGTGAGAGCCCTTACTCTGTTTAACACCAGACAACACCAGACAGAACAGTCTTGGGTGTTAATGGGTTAACACTGAGCTATCTGCCAGAATACATTGTTAACCGTAACCCTTTAATGTGCAATTCGTCCCCATGCGCCCTCTACTCTATTTACTCTTTCTAACACCAGACAAGTTTGCCCGTCAAGGGAAAGTCTTAGACGTTAAATTATACGTTTAAACATGCCATATAAGAGATAAATCATGACATGAATACATTATTTAACTCATTGAGCTGCAATGAAGGCTGCAACGTTATTTAACTCATTAAGAACTCTATTTTATTGTTTTACTTGAGTTTTACTGTTTTCCACCAAACAATTTCTTGTTAGAGGTACGATTTTTGCTAATCAAACAATCTGCCAATGTGACTTATTGCCCAGCTGCCACATTAAGCCGCAATGTATCCTACTTTGTTGTTTTACTCTGTCTAATGCCAAATTATTTTACTTAATATTAAATCGAGTATTAAATCAGGCAGCCATAAGGCATAACTTTTTGAATTTATTTGGCCAAAGATGATATCAAAACTTCTTTACCTTGATATGTAGTGATGCCTCTGTCTCACTCCCAGATTTTTCTGACGAACTAAGCACGTCTGCAGGGAAACAAATATTCTACATCAAAATATGAATTATTAATCGTATTCAACTTGGTGTTTAATTCATGCAAAAATATGTAAATATTAAAGCAACAAACGTACTCACGTTGATTTTGCTCTTGAAAATAAAGATTTCATGATTTCAAGAGTAACTGACGATAAAATTATTAAAAAACTTACCTTTGGACGTCATTTTAGAACCAAAACGACGAAAACGTTCCAACGTGTGATCAAATTCTTGATAAAAATCTTATATGAAGTATTTCACCATAAATGGAAGGTGGTTAAGGGTTTCAAGTGGATATTTAGGGCATTGTAGTGAGATTTTAAAAGGGTTTTTTATAGATTTTTTGGGATTTTTAGAAACTTCTTGGGATTTTTAGGGATTTTTTGGGTGGTGAGGAGATTTTTTGGGACTTTTAGAGATCATTTGGGACTTTTTGAGATTTCTTGGGATTTTTTGGGATTTTTGTAGATTCTTTAAGATTTTTAGGATTTTTGGGATTTTGGGATTTTTTGTAAGATTTTTTGGGATTTTTCGCGAAGTGTACGAAGATTTTTAGAGTAATTTACCCCTCGTAAAAAATGGTACGGTAAAATTCAGTTATCGTATAATGAATTGGCTAAACAGGTATTGTTCCACACAAATGTATGTTTCAACAATTAAGAAGCATTTTATGCAGATATTGGGTGAGTTAAAAGCTCACCTGAAGGAATATAGTAGACTAGACTGATTGCTTTGACACTGTTGAATACAGAAAGTGAGTTCTTGCCGTCTATCAAGATTGGCATAAATGTTGTCGCATATGCTGTGATGAATATTTGTCGACTTGAAGAAGATGTTGACTGTATTTGATAACTTCCACCAACAGGTATCACAAATAGTTGATATGTTGGATTAGAATGAGTTGTTATAACCCTGACATCTGTTCCATAACGGTTCACAATTGTGATATCCAAACTGTAAATGCCTGAAAGTGGATAGTAAATTGAACCATTATTAGACCACAACAAGAAAATAAAAAAACGGCACAGGAAGATGTCGGATTTTCCTGTCCAAACATTTTAGACAGATATGCACATCACCTTATTTCTCTAAAATTGAAAGTATTAATTAACCGTTAAATAAATGCCTTGCGGAAGCACGTGGTCACCGTTAGCAAATTAATCAAATCAAGTTGGAAAAATTGTGAAGCGAAATCTTTAATTTCTTCATACAGTCCACACATTTTTAAATAGAATATTTGTAACTGAATGTATTTGAGCAAGTTTAGACTAAAGCTATATGTGGATCCACTTTCTCAACAAATTTTAGTCTTTGATATTACTTATCGCCCCGTGGCTTTTGGATGGATACATCAGCAACTTTTATACACTTCTCTATATCTCCTGGCAGAAATATCATCATATTGAGTGCTTACTGCACAACTGTGAACTGTATAGAACTAAATACTAAATGACTGGTTCGATATGCATAGTTTTCACTTAGCTAGTAACTGTTAAATACAGAGAGTGAGTATTTGCCGTCTATCATGATTGACATAAATGTTGTCGCTTCAAAAACTGTGATGAATATTTGTCGACTTCCAGAAGATGTTGACTGTATTTTATAACTTCCATCAACAGGGATTACAAATCGCTGATTTGTTGGATTAGAATGGGTTGTTATAATTCTGACATCTTTTCCGTAACGGTTCACAATTGTGGCATCCAAATGGTAAAGAACTAAAGTATTGTCAAAAAATTATAGCAGAGCTTTAATCAGTAGCAAAGCTAAACTTGGCGACTAGTCATGTTATGCTAATAAATATACACTTAGATAGGCTAAAACCAATACATTTCTAAACGTTTGGATAATTGAAGAATAGAAAATTTGTATAGCATGACCAGTTGCTATGTCTAGCTTCGCCATTGCTTTTTATAAATCCTTGAAGGCTTAATGTTTGTATGGTTGTTATCAGATTCTTTATTTCTAAAGACTCATACAAACCTTTTGTTGTCCATGTTACACAAAGTGCCAGTGAAATTACATTTGCTATGCCTAAGTCTTAGCTGAAAAGTTTTGAAGAAACCGAAAAATTTAATTGTAAACCAAAGACAGACCAAGTAATGAAAACTGAGCCCCATCAAATTCCCAATCAAATTCTCCCACAAGTCTCAAAGGCCATTTCATGCGGAATTCTCCGGATAAAACTATACAGAAAGAGATAACCAAATGGTGTTCGTACCACAAGTCAACAACACATATATAGTGACAGTATCTGTAGAAGACACCAATGAAACGATAGATAGATAGATAGAAGAATAGATAATTTATGTAATCACGTATCGCCAAAGAGCTGTAGAAGCTCGTAAAACGTGAATGTGAAAAAGACCAATTAGACACCATAGTAAAACAAGTCATTTCAGGGGACACAGAAAAGGAACACTCATATGCTTTTAATGTACAAGTTAACCCCATCCAGCATTCGTAGTACATAGCAAATGGAAACATGCGGTTCACGTTGTGTTTAGGAGATCATTAGACAGTTTTAACAAACGCAACGCGACGTCTACCAGGACGTGAAAATGGCGTGGCAAGGGGCATTTTTACCTCCGGTTTAGGCTAGGACGTCCTTCACGCACTGTTTAGGACGGCATTCAGGTGGTTTTCACCGTCCTCTCTCGAATGTTGCGGATTTATGCTTGTAATGAAAAAACAATAAAATGTATGCATCACAAAAACAATTATATTCTGTTACCCGTGTATTCTTTAATATTTGTAGCTAAAAAAAACTTTATTGACAGGTTTTCTGTTCTTGTATTTCGCTGAATTTTGGAAGTGTTGATTTTTAGCAAGTACTTTCTTCACCATAAAAAAAACCATCAGAATTAAGAGCATTGTTCACCATTTCAATAGTGCTACTATTTGTCGTCAGAAGACACATTTTAAAGCACAAAAATTAGAATTATAGCAACCAGACTTTAAAATGAGGAAAAACGTATAAATATATACGAATTAAAGCACATAAACCATAAAAAACTCAACCAGTTTTGGTTGCTTTGTTAAAAGAGAGAAAAATGCACGACAAATAAAAAAACACTTTTCTGTGTGAAAAACAGTCGTAAATATTATTTTCTATTTTACCAGTGTAAACCCTGACATGCATATTCGAACAGCTTAGAAAAAAGATTATATGTGCTAGAAACCAAAATATTTAACTCGTGAACAATACGTTCAGTTTTTGTGTTTTAGTCCGAATGATGCGACAAAATGCCCTTGTTCCAAAAACAAAATTCACGAGTTTTTTTCCATAGAAAGTCATAAGACACTTGGACACAGTATATAACTTTATCTTGCACATATCTCTACATATAATTGAGAATAATAAAGAAATAAACAGGCGGCGCGATAAAACACGAAATTCTAGTGTGACCAGGTTTTTTCAGGGGCAATTACTATATCACGTGACAAAAAAATTACCAAAACGTGCAAAAAAATAAAAAAATACCAAAACCTTCTGCCCGGCCATGACGGCCGCATCCCTCTCCACAGAAAGCCGATTCTCCATCCCCTAGTGGCTAGCCCCCCAAAAAAGACTTTGTGACAACTCTGAAACTGGTCTTCCCAAAAGTTTTGAAAATATCTGTAAATAGGGTTCAGATTTAAAAGAAACTGAATTAGGAAAACACACATTGTACTGACGTTTCTGAAATGTGTCTCCATGACAACATATTACTAGAGCAAGACCTCTAATATCACTTCCTGGTTTCAAAGCTGTGGTGTACTGCCATATGCTCACTAGCTGTAGGTTGCCATGGGTCACAAAAACAATTTAGAAATGAAAAAATAAGAAATTCAATATTACTAACATTTAAAAACGATTAAAATAAAATATTTTCAAATGAATTACCAAAAATTATCAGAATTTCCGAAAAATTACCAAAGTAATTTAAGTTACCATGTCCGGTCAGACTGCGAATTCGCTTCGAAAAAGACAGATCATGAAGTCCCAGAACCAACCGGAAGTAAATGCGAGGAGCACACGTCATTTTTCATGTCCTGATTGACGTCGCATCGTGCTTGCTAAAGCTGTCAGACTTCTGTTTGCTCTGAAAAAATACTATAAACACAACGTGAACTCTCTCCTCCGTAGAGGATTTTAAACCCGTAAAATCTAAGGCATATGCAGCCCGCGTATTTAAACTAAAATGCCTTTTTGGAGGAAAGAGCAACGCGAACGACGTCCTAGACCAAACCGAAAGTAAAATTCCTCTCCCCACGCCATTTTCACGTCGTCTTTGACGTCGCGTCGTGTTTTCTAAATCTGTCTATTAGACAGATAATACGAACAAATAAAACGGCTCTTCTCGACCCAATAAATTGGAAACAGTACAATATTTTGCCGCCCTAATAATTAGAAAAAAACTAGAAAAATTGACCATATGGCCAGCAATCAGCATACAAATGCATGAACAACCTGGCATGCACCTAAGAGGTATCTTGCAAATATGTTCACTACTCGAAACCTGCAGCATAACGATCTTGAAACACCATTCTTTAGAACCTCTACAAGCAAAAGAACGTTCCATTATAAAGTAACGGAAAGATGAAATGATTTGGACGACAACCTTAATGCAAATAGCAACGCTTAACAATTTTATATCAGAAAATTTCTATATTATTTCAATTAAGAAAATTATATAAATGGTATATTTTACACCGTTTTAAACACAATATATTAACATTTTACCTATTAAATTTCGAATATTGAACTTTTCGCAATATACATACATAGCATACATTTGTCTTAGAAGTTTAATATTTTCTATAATTGAATATTGAAAAGCCCTTTTGGCACATGGCAATACAAAATAAAAGTATCTAATATACTTTACAAATAAAACGAAACGGAACGAAACGAAACAAGACAAAACATGTCTTTGTCCTTCCTCACTTACTAGTGAACTCGATATTCAATCATACATGCATGTCCATGTCAAACGAAAGGTTGGCAAAAACAGCAACTTGTTTAGTTTAATTATGACAACCGTACCTTTTCCCAAACGTTCGTCTACAAACCTGAAGTGCTATACAAACTAAATGGTTCTTACTTACTTCCTTGAAGATATTTTGCATAGCTTTTTTAGGAAGATCAACTGATGACATGTCTCCCCGCAACGTTATAAGCAAAAGGAACAACTCAATCACACAATAAAGGACCATACACTTGTTGAACAACAAAGGATTATGTATAGAAATCGATTAGTTGAAATTTTAGTTTTTTTCCGAGTTGATCAGTAATTGATGTTCAAACACAACTGAGCAGCAGTATGAAGTTTAGACTTGCTTCAAGTCGACATCTATACTAAGTTTGGCCGAGCTAAGAAATCGCGAGCAATGTGAAGTTCTAATCCCAACTTGACAATTGTTTTTTGTACGTCTTAAACAGTGAACATCAAATATAATTTTGAGTCATCAAAGACGAATTTAGTGTTACTTACTACCTTAACTACCGTACTATCATTTCCATAGTGCAAATTAAAAATGTAACTATGCTACAAGTCCATGTTTTACAAGTCCATGTTTTACAAGTTGCTAATCTTCGGTCCCAAATTAAAACATATAGTATTTATCAATCATCATATATTAATATATCACTGATTATATAGTGCAAATGATTGTGCGGTGTACCTGATTTTGCCTCATTCAAGCTCAACAATATCCCGATAATCCACACTATCCATGATGTGCTTCCTTCCCTCATCTCGTATGTTAGTAGTTGAATGTTCTTTTTGTCTTTGACTTAGGTTTGATACGTTAACTTTTCTTTGAAAATGGTTTATTACTATGGCAAAGGCTTTTGCTTATATCGAATATTCGAAATATTCGAAGCGAGCTTTCCTTTGCTGGACTGAATATGATATAAGCTACATCCGAAGAACATATCATTGTATTCGAAAGTTGCGGCTTCAATATTGCAGCAAATATCATTCAAACACTCATTATTATTCATTAGGGAAATATTTTAATAACATCTGCGTGTTTCATCAGATACAGGCGTTTTATGCCTAGCTAAAATTGCCTTTCTTTGAGGACATCCCAGGAAAAGATATGGTGCAATGTATTATTCACCACGGCACAGTCGAACTTCTCTAATCCGACATCGAAGGGGCAGTTAGAGGCAACAACGACGTGAAACGTTGAGCAACTACAGTACAACCAATTGTATGGAAAACAGGATTATGACGCCTTTGGTTTGTAGTTGTTACTGCAAGTTATCACAGTTGAAACAGTTTTATGTACAGTATATTGAATCGACCACTGCTAATGTTTTGCTTTTGGCTTAGCTTCGCAAACACCCTTTGGTCACATGTTATGTTATTTATGTATGTTTAACACTTAAACTCAGACTATAATCACCGGATACGGCGTGTCCGTAAAAAAGGTCAACATATATTTGAAGTTGCTCTTTGGAGACAAAATTTAGTGTCCGTGGTCCGTATTTGAGAGGGCCGGCACTAAACAAAAAATATAATTTTGTCGGGATATAGGAAATTGTCCGTAATTTACTATGAGTATTAGATACGTGTCCGTATCGGTACTGTATAATATATAGTGAATGTAAAAAATAAAAACAATGCTAAGAAATGAACATATATATTTTACACAATTATTTAGGTATGCTGCTATATATTTAGGTAATTCCAAGACATTTGGGCCATGTTTATCTCCGTGCATGAGATTTAAAACTGAGAATATCCGAATCTGCATGGAATCAATAGAAATATATGTATAATTAAGTAGCATAACAGTCAATCTTTGATGAGTGAGAGCTTTCATCGGCAAAGCATATCTATAAGTCTAAGAAAGTGTAAGATAAGTAAATCAGTGCTGAATAGAACTAAGTTCACATAAGTAGGGAGGCTCGCTAGGCGAGCATGTTACCGAGGATGAAAACATTCAGGCATGGATGATGTCATAAGTAACCCCCCAAATCCATGACCGCATTTTTATACGACATTTATGCCTGGAATACTCATAAATGATGCATGGGAATGAAAAGTATGGGAAAATAAGTATATAGGCAATAGCAACACGAGTGAATTTTTCAAAGACCTCAAATTTCACTGTTATTACAGAAAAATTGCACTGTGATTACAGAAAATAGCACTGTGATAACAGAAAATTCCACATTTGAGAAACATTTCTATGTATATTATTATGTATGTATGTAAGCATTCTTGCAAAAATAGAAGTGGGGCTCAGCCCACCCCCCATAGCTATAGCAAGGGGTCTCATCTCCCAAGCGCCCTCTCCTCTTCTACACCACTGAAGTAAATAGAAAGAAAGTGCCCTTCCTCTTCCGCAGACTGAGACTCTTTCCTTTTTACTGTTTCCTGTGACGTTAGCTCAATATTATAACAAAGAATTGTCGGAACCAATATTGGCAATATAGCTAGGTAGAAAATATACAAAAAATGACTGTTTATCAGGCAATGGTAAAAATATTTTCCTGAAGTGAAACATGGAATTTGCCATTAGAAGACGCGACACGAATGAAAACATCATTTTTTGTTGTTTATGACATAAAAATAGATCAATGGTATTGAATGATTGAATTTTCAGAATTTAAATAGCATTTCAACATACAAGTCGCAAAAATGTCTATTAATGAAGAATTAGTATAATAATGCATGGAATTCATGTAACTCAACATTTCCTAAAAATATTTCAATTTTACACCTGCATTCATTTCTACATTTTATTTAAACTCAGAACAGAACAAATTTATTCATAGTTCGAGGTGCAAAAAATAAAATTTTAAATTAGCAAGTTTAGCAATACATTATAGTTTAATATTAAGCTGTCAAGATGCAACGCCAAAAAACTGCACGAATATGCATGACATTTTATGCATTTATTGAGAGTTTGCCTTAGAAAATATTACATGAAGCAAAGGAACAGTCGAGATATCTGGAATAAACTAGAGAAGGAGTATGATATTGATAAAATCCAACTTCGAAATTGATGATGGTGAAGAAAGACTTCGAAAGTTGGCTGGACGAAATATTTCCCCACGCCAACAGCTCCCGTGCCTGACCGCCATAGTGGAGTAACGACATGGTGATTATGATGAACCACGACTAACCACAAACAACAAACAACAAACGAATTGATTCAAATAGTACCTTCAAACAAAAACTGCTTGATATACTTGGTGCCAAATGGAAAATTTGACGGCCAATGACAAGAGAGCAGCTTGACGAAAACCTTCGCTTTTATGCCGAATCCAGAACAAAGGTGAAACAGAACACCGGTAAACCAATCTGTTTATCATTGTGGACTATTTTTGAACATTTTTGAACACTTTTAGGCCTTTTTATTAATGATTTTTGTTGAGTTGCACGTTTTTCGCTCCTTCGTCCGCCAAGCAATGAAAACGTGTTACATGTTAGGAGAATTTCAACATTATGGGGCATAAGTGGAAAACGCGGAGTCTGTTAGAAATGCACTAAACTGCCGTCAGTATGTCGCTTATGACGCTATATAGTCTAGACAACAGTACCAGAAGCCAGTTTTGAAAATATAAGACAATTACGATAGCAACTACACACTTTTCTCCTTTCAGTCCTTGCTAAATTTAGGTTAGACGGAGTCTGGTTAAAATATTAAGCTTTGTGGAGGAATTTTTTGACCGACTCCGTGTTTTCCACTTTATCCCCCCATAAAGTGGAAAAGACGGAGTCTAGTTAAAAATAAATGTTAACCTTTGAGGAGGAATTTTGTAGAATTTGTTTTGAGTTTTCTGAACGCATGCGCAGTTCGGTCGACATACAGTTTTTTGTATGTCTGAATCGGATTATCCCAGAGCTTGTGCTCCTGGCTGTTGGCCAAACGGATCGCAGGCTCGGGGAACGAGATTGCACAAAATCCAGACACACGATTGGGTCGAAATTCGATTATGTTGTGCAAATTTACACGCTCTTTAAGGTGTATAAAGCATTATAGTAGCACGAGCGTTGGAAAACCGAAAATTTAAAGATATGAATTCCAAAATTATAGAAATTCGCACATTTTATTTCGCGTTTTGCATACATTATCACTAATCATGAATATTTAGTAACTGACCAATCACAGACGGTCCCCGCTTTTCAAGGGAAATCTAGGTGACTGCACAAGCTTTGGTTCCCTGATGCGCAAACTCAAGTTGATATTTAGTAAATTCGGGTTGAGTCTGACCGCAGGCTAAGTTTTCCCTGTTGTATTCTCTGGATTTTCCCAAGGTTCTGTATATGGTTATGGCGAGGACAGCTCTCGTAGCCCCAACTGTTCTATTAATTTTCGCAGTCATATTATACCATCATCTGAATGTAAACCCTGTTCTCACAGTCAACCTACCGGATTTTGGCCTCAGCTACCCCATCGCGTACTGCGAATCAATACTTGTTGCGTTTGAAGCAGTTCTTGCAACATTCTCCACATCCAGAATTCGTGTCCCCGTAAGTCTAACATTGTCGAAAAAAGTCATAATCAACTTCCCTTTTTATTCTCTATTCTGCTTTCATGTGGTGATATCCAAATCAACCCTGGTCCAATAACGAAGTATCTTACTCAACTATGCTCAACTATGCTCAAGTATATTCAGTATGAAGTCTACTCAGCTTGGTAACATACAAACTGTTGCAGTGTAAACCTAAGTACAACAAAATATCTGTCCAACCCCTTCTGTATATGGATTTGTATTCCATGCAACGACCCCAATTTCTCTACATCCCTGCATGTTAAGGGTCAGCACAAATCACCATAATTATTTTCAAATTCATTCAGCGCCTTTGATGATCAATTAGTATCTATACTCCCCTTCAAAATTCTAACACTATATTCTCTTCAACTCCATCGCGTACGTACATGTGTCAATCTAATACACAAACCTAAACGACCTCAAACGAAACGACACCTAAAAGGAATGATTATCAATTGCAACGGATTAAAAGGACCGTCCCCTTTCACAGAATTTCAAGTTCTACTTGACTTACATAACCCTGATATTGTTTTGGGCACTGAATCCAAACTACACAATGACCTACCGACTTACTCTGTGTTTCCATCGAACTATACAGTCCACAGAAAAGATGGGAAAGCAATCACGGCAAGTCCGATATCATATGTGAAGAATGCCTCAACTTTGATACAAACTGTGAAATTGTTTGATCTTTCGTAAATTTCAATAACTTTAAGAAATTATGCTTAGCCCCCTACTACAGGCCGCCAAGGCACTTGAAGAACTCAACAAGTCTATTAGCTGCGTGTTTGATTCCTCCAATAGCCACCCCCAATATCATCCTAGGTGGTGACTTTAACCTTGGAGATATAAACTGGAAATCTGAAACACCACAAATATCAAATGAAAACAACTCATATCAACATCAGAAACTTCTCCAAACACTTGACGACCTTGGATCTATTATTATCAACCTTCCCTAATAATATCTCTAATGTTTCCACCACATCAGGCATGAGTGATCATCTGGCAGTCCTTTTTAACATCGACTTTAAGGCCGCTAAATCATTCAAAAGCAGATTTTACTAACCTCAACCAATTTATGCTGTCATGCATTAGAAAAACATCTAACACTGAACAAAACTCTGTATCCAAAAACTGGATAAAATTCAAGTCAACTCTCTCGCAAGGCATTCACAATTACATCCCCCATAAGAAATCTACGCGGCCTAAGTATAAACTTCCATGGATTACCTCCTCTACAAGACGCCATATTATGCGTTTTAAAGATCGCCTACATAAAACACTCTATAAAATCACATAAACCTAAATACTGGGATGATTCAAGAAACAACGTAATTTAGTCTCTCACCTTATTAAAAAGTCCCATAACAGTCACTTGAATGACGTTATTGGTGCAAATTTGGATACTAATCCTAAAAATTCTAGTCATATGCCCGTACAGGTAAATCTGAAAGCTCTTGTATACCTCCCTTAAAATCCAACAACAGGTTATGTGTTTCTGATAAATCAAAATCTGACGCCTTCAACTCTCAATTTTATTCAGTATTTACCCAAGGTGTAGCCAACCAACTTACTCTCTGGACTTAACCCAAGCAAGGCTTGTGGTTCCGACGAAATCCCAGCTAGAATCCCCAACGAACTTGCATCATCGATCTCACAATGGCTTTGTTATATATTTCAACAGTCGTATGATACTGGTACACTCTCACCTAACTTGTCTAAGGCGCTTGTCTCCGCTTTATAGTATCAAACGCTTTTGATATAGATCAAGAAAAATACCAATGGTGTATTTCCCTTCATCTATCGCTCTAGTTATTTTGTCAATAAGCTCAATTATTGCATGTTCTGTGGATCTATTTTTTCTAAATCCATATTGATGTTTTGATAAAATTTTATGAGTTTCAATAAATTTAATGAGTCTCTTGTAAGTCAGCTTTTCTAATATTTTGAGAAGCATATAAGGACCGAAATTGATCGGTAGTTTGTTAGTCTCATTTGCTTTGAAAATAGGTGTAACTAAAGCAATCTTTAACTTGTCAGGAATAATTCCTGTAAGGAATGTTGAATTGTATATATGTATGAGAGGTTTAGAGATTTCTTTTGCACATAGAATGATTGTTTTAGTAGTAATGGCATCATATCCGGGACTTTCGTTTGGATTCATATTTCTGAGCTCAGTTTCTAGTTCAAGTTCCGTAATTGGATAAACAACATACTATTTTGATTTTTATTGTCCAAGTAATTATCGAAAGTAGTGTTAGTTTTATTTTTAATTTTGCCTGCTAGTTTTGGTCCAGGTTCAAAGAACACACTTTTTTATAACAGTTGATGTATGTACATATGTAACCGGAGTACTTCATCCCCCAAAACCAATTCTCCCACATACAATTGTTATCTGTGCTATTGCTCATAACTTTATCGGAAGAGCAATTGAACTATTAAACTGCGTTAAAAATCGTCTATTTCTAAAATTCTGAACGTATAATTTTGATTTAAACATCTTTATGTTGCTTGTTGATGAGGATTACAAATATATGATTTACCTTGTCATTAAAAATTTTTACTGTACTATATGAATATGTCGCACTTTAAAAGATCATCTTTATGTATTGCCGTTATATATTGACACCTTACTGAGTGTCTTTTAATTCCGTTGCTGTGGTGGTGTCAACATGTGCTTCTAGGGCTGAAGCGGAAGATTCCTGTTTATTTTCTGCTTTCACAATAAAAATTTTGAAACAAATGAAAGCGATATTAGTTTTATATTTGATGACGACGTTTCGATTCTAAATCGTGCATCATTTTGAAAATGAAATAATTACATAATTGCGTTGATTTAACTACACGGTTCGTACAAATATCGTTTTCATTTGTTTCAAAATGAATAAAACAAATATCGCTTTCATTTGTTCCAAAATTAATTTCACAATAAAAAGGTTGAGCATTTCTAATATTTTTAGTCACGATATAAGTTCAACTATCCGAAACCGCATGTAATTCCTTATCACGTTCCGACGTCATGGACGAATCAAAATGCCCTTAAGGCCCGTTTACACTTTATTGCGATTTTAGGTGCGCTTTTTTTCTGCGGACGTGTTTGCGACATGAAATGAGAAGTGCAAACATTTCGATCATGCTCGAAATTTATCGCAACTAAAATCGTACCTAAATTCTAAAATCGCAGCAAAAATTGCAAGTGTAAACGGGCCTTTATAAACCTGCCATTTTCTATAGCGAGAAATTTTTCACTGACAAGATTGTTTATGGTATAATATGCAAATTCCATATTATGTAGCCATAACAATAATTTCTTTCTTTTTGTTCGACTATTAATTCGGGAACATGTAAATTTTGCTTCAGGCATAATGCCTGATTACATCCGCCGTTTTACCTTAAGTGTGATTGTAGTAGCGTTATCAAACAGTCACGACAAGACATTTTCGCAGCATTTATAATATTATTTACTTGACAGAGGTTTACACTGGCAAAAAAATTTGATCAAACCATATCTTGATCGATAAATAAAACTTCAATAGTTTCAACTAGGCTTATAGTATAGATTTTGACTGGCTAAATATTCACTGATAATCACATAGGCAACAGCACTTGAAGCTACTTGATATGCTTTGCTTGACTGCATGCAGGTAATGGGAAATGCAAATTAAGTATAATATAATTAAGTTTTATAGAACATACTCTTGAATTTAAAACTATTTGATAACGAGTCAGTGCTTTATATGAGATACGATTTTCAATCAATTACCGATTTCACTAACATTATTCTGGCTTGGTTCTGTGGTACTCATTGGGTCATATAAACCGAGTTTAGATGTTAATATGGGCACGAGTATCTTTCCACTCATAATTCTTCTATTCTCAACATCAATAACAACAAGAGGAAGTGCGTTGAACGACGCTTGCTTGGAGGATTGTATAAAGTTACTTCGTGAAACTGTAAAGGTAAGTCCTTACTTAACTCATCGATACTTTTTATTGAAAGCGAATATATAAACATTGTTTGTCATCGTTATAGATATTGAGTAAACCGAATTTGGTCGGTATTGCTAGTTGTAGGACATATATTATCTTTGTTTGTTGATATAATAATTTCCTTTGCCATATATATTCGTGTGGTAGTTAAGGCCTATTGTGAATTTAATTTCTATATAAATTATACGTCCTATGAAACTAATAACATTGAAATAACATGATCGATTTTTCTAATCACTATTAAGGAAGACTCTCAACAGAAAAAATTAGCTGCAGACGCTCTGCAACATTCTGCCACAATTGTATTTTAAGACAATTATATAAGTAGCTTATCTGCAATATACAACAAACCATAATGAAATAAAGCACCTTCTTCCCTATAATATCATATTTGTTCTGTCTTTTGAGAAGAAGTACTATACATATATGCACATACTGTGAGCCAATATAAGAAAAGTGGATATAATAATAGCAAGTATATTGGCAGTGGTCAAATTTTTAGAATGGTAGCTCAAGCCACGCACCGGGCTCCGTCATCAGTGTCGATTTTATTATAGCATATGTATTGGTTATAATGTCGTCATTTACACTTTTCCGTTTGAGAAATCTTCCATTGACAAGTAAAAATTGCACAGATACTGAAATTAACATTGTTCATGTCGATATGGACGGCAATGATTTATTAAAAATTCTTACTATATTAAATAGGTCCTCATTGACATTGTTGTGGGACTGTGCTACTGTATCGTCTAACATCTAAAACTGTAAAATGCTAGCTAAAATTCATAAAATTAGTCACAAGACATTATATATATAGATATATATATATATATATATATATATATATATATATATATATAGGCCTAGTTTTGAGGTAAGCGAATATATATATATATATATATTTTTTTTTCGCTTACCTCAAAACTGGTCTGCAACAGGCTCGCCTGTTTCATCTGTAAAAGCATCATCAGATGATTCTTTTACAGATGAAACAGCTTGTTCTTTTACAGATGAAACAGCCTGTTGCAGACCAGTTTTGAGGTAAGCGAAAATATATAATTTGCTCTAACTATATGTTGTCGAGCACTCTTTGCGTTTCGTAGACCTAAACCTACACGTATACACGTTTTCTTACAAAGCATATGGAATTTCCATATGGAATTACCTGGACAATAATTTTAAATGATATAATAATATTCTAGGCTTTAGGAGAACACTTAAAAAGAAACTATTAGCGGAATTTTTAGAACAATGATCTAATAATGTCTTTAATAATATAGGTATAGTTATAGATCAGGTTATGATAAATATAACAAATTAAAAATGCAAAGTCCTTTAAATCACTCTATAAAAAATATAAAACAATTGACCATCTTGCAGGAATGACGCTGCTGAAATACAAAAGGCTAAGTCTTTCTAGAGGTTTAAGAAGATTCTCTAGAAGACTCTTTAGAGCTGAAGTAGTTCTTTAGAGGCTTTCAGAGGTGAAGTCGTTCTTTAGATGTTTAATTTAGTTTCGTGATTAAGTTCCGGTTTCCGGCGACGATATTCCTTATATAGTAATAATTACCAATATCTGGATTTGTCTAATATTTTACAGTTATCTAAAATAGCCGATTAAAAAGTGAAGTCGTCGAGATAAAAAGTGTATTAGGTAGATTTAATAGCGTCTTAAAATATACAATAGAATAAGTGTTCGCATTTCACTAGATTCCTTCTAGAGGGCATGTTCTCTATATTCTTGTTGCAACTTCAAGTTTCATGCAATTATGCAATCATTATTGTTGCATATAAATTATTGGAATATCTGGTTATATCCATGTTTCGCGTAAGAACATACATTTAGGAGGATCATGGTTAAAAGAATGGATGTTGTGATTGGGGTTATGATAGAAGATAAATATATATTCGCCGCGAAACATTAGGATATTACCCAATTCTGACTGGGAATAAAGAGTCGTAATATCGAAGCAGGTATATCGGATGGAAGTGCGAGCGCGGCGTGCTTGCGTCAAGCGGCACTTTCAATATCGAGCTTAGTATCGCCCTTCCTTCTTAGCAAACATATCCTGTAAGTCCTAGCCAGGATATATTTTGATAGGAGCTCGGTTTCCTCATCACTGCTGACGTCATATAGGCCTTTGCTCTCATGCGTAAACTCGTTGACATGCAAATGCGTTGATAAAATGCTTGTGTTTTAAATTTTGATCTATTTCAGACTTAAAAAAAGTTAATTTGTGCTTTTGAGGAGAAAAATTCCTGTGGAATTCCTGTGTGTTGATTTTTAAGAAATTGGCGGTCTTTCAAGTATGTTTTCAATTGTCAATTAAATCCGTACATTTTTAGAAAAAATTCTCAAACGGTCGTAGAAAACTTCACAAAAACACGGAAAGAATGTCGGCAAAAATTTTCATGTCAACTGCAGAATAATACTTACATAACACGACAAATTTTATGAAAAAATATAGCATAAATACCAGCAATCGATGGCCAGAAGCTCTTGTTGTGGTGGCGTATGAAAAGTTCAAAACATACCGAAGCCATCATTTTATTTAACATGAAAAGGTTTTTATTCAAACTTGCAACAGGAAATATACTCCTATCTTTGAAAAGGTTGTTCTCAACTCGAAGGTAATAAATATTTACCAAAAACAACACAGTTTGCATAAAAACAACACAGAATTGACAAAGAAATTTAAAAATACACCTTGTCTTTTTCAAAAACACAATTCGCCCGCGAGCACAAGCAACATTAGGAAAATATTGGTATGCGGTAATTTTCATCGACGCGAAGACCTATATGACGTCAGCAACGGTGAGGACACTTTTTGATAACGAGCACTCAGTCCATTTAGTATAGGTCAGTGGTCCTAGCCCTAGAATCTTTCAGATCAGATAATCTTTCAGAACAGATATTTGCATCAGCACACACATTTTTACAACTTGCGCAAAAAAAAGTTTATAATAATTTTTCATAATTCGTACAAATTGCTAGCAATTGCTCGTTCAATATGCCGTTTAGGCCAAGAAAAAAGATATGTTCTGTTTCTGGTCAGCGCGCGTGTCATTTTTAACTTTTGGCAAATACGGTCCATCAATATCCTTGCCAAATGAAGTACTTTTAAACTCTATTAAACCTGCAAATTTGGTAACAGTTTAGTATTAAAGCATAAAAAATCACTATACACTTGATAAAAAATAGAAAAATACTGCCCAGATCTCAAAAAAAGCGCCTCCTTATTAACTATTAAGGGGGAAAGAAAAAAAACCGCGTCGCCTCGTCAATTCTGCACGAACCCACTGACCAGAAACATAATTTTTGGCCTTAAGTCATTTAAGGAGTGGACCATTAGATTTTTGAGGGGGTGTTGAAGATTTAAAAAAAAAATTCGTGCAGGTCTTCAAACAAGAAAAAAAATTCGTGCAGGGAAAATTCGAAGAAAAAAAATTCGTACAGGGATTGTGTGGGGGAAAAATCTTACAAGTTTAGGTTTTGTCTTTACTTTCGGACGAACATAGTTGGTATGAATCACGGCATGTTGCCAAGATATGTATTAAACTTGTATGATTCGTATCATGTAATTTTTTATACTTTTGCTAAGTTTGCAATTTTCCAAAATCTGGAAGGCTGGAGTGTATTGTGCTTTCTAGTTTTCTACTTCATAAACAGCTGACTTAAACAGCAATAAACAGGAACTTCTTTTCCTTGTTTCACGTGTAAGTCTGTACACTCTTAAATCGCATTCGTATTTGGTCACCATATTTAAGATGATAATATTATGCTGAACAGAACGTTTGGGATTCTAAAATACACTTCTGTTATTTTGAATAACCATTTGTCCTGCCTATGAAGAACCACGCTTCATCTAACAGCTAACACAAATGCCGACACTATTATTAAATTGCACACATTAATTTTAAGTGATAACAGAATATGAAATACGTTATTCTATTTCAATTTTAAAATATAATAACTCCTTTACCCTTTTCATTTTATTGAATTGGGACAGTTCCTGTGTTTTTGCATTGTTGTGTAAATTGCATTGTTGTTGCATTTCTAAATTTCTAAATATTTGAAATATGTCAATTTGACTTGTTCGGGAAAAATTTAAATATGAGGAAAAATTGCCTTACAATGGTCAAGATTATAAAAGAAAAATTATGCACAGCATTTCTGCCAAAAAAACCCTGCCTTGCTTGTTAAAAAAAATTCTTTCCGAGGGCAATTCTTCCAACCCCCCCTCGAACAAGTATTTTGAGACAATGTATATTAGCAGATAGGATCTAATAACATGTGAGACGATATGTCTCAAATGCAACAGCTCATGAATTATTACTATTATTTTATTATTTAAACATATTTACCAACGGTAGCCTTTCGGTTTACTGTTTTTCAAAGGGACGTGCTCAGATAACTGAAGATACACGTATTGAGTAATAACATGCAGTATAAAAACTAAAATTATGTTGAAATATATTCTCGCTTATTAAAAATCGTATTTACAAACATTTGAACAAACAAACTACAGATCACGCATTCAAGTGCTTCCAATAGAAATAAATTTTGCACGAGTGTTTATACAATTTTTAGCGGTTCTTTATCAATCGCTTGAATGAATCTATTGAGAGACACTCGTACTTGTCGACAGTTTCATGAGGAAGACTAGTCCATGCTACTGCACCACGGTATGAGGAACTATTTTTAAGAATGTTAGTGTTAGTGTTTGGTTTTGGTAAGTGAAGTTTATGGTCGTTGCTTCTCAGTGCATAATTATTGTTGTGACATGTACTAAACAGTTCTGTTATTAAGTATCTCGGTGTCATTCCTCGTTTTGCCTTAAATGTCATTTGTTCGTCACGTTGTTTAAATATATGTTCAATCGGTTCCCATTTTAATCTGTCGAAAATCTCTGCACTTCTAATGTCAAAACTTGAATTTGTGATAACTCGTGCGGCTCGTTTTTGTAGTTTTTGCAATCTATCAATATGTGTAACGTTTCCATGATGCCGCACTGTCGAGCAGTATGTAAAATGCGGTAAAACTAAGGAGTTATATACATCATGGTTAGAGCGTTTTTGTCATGTAGTTTTGGCTCTTAGTTCTGATTGATTGAGAGGTAGAACAGAATTATAATTATGCCATTCTTTATTCATCAATATCTTTCGCCTCAGGTAAGGCATTAGGCTCGATTTCAGTCGTTGTGTGCCCCTCCCCACCGACTGGATCAATGGTTGAGTTGCTTTTCCGTGACGTCATTTCCGATTTTCAACATAATTATTATTCTTTGAATGGATCGATATTTTTGGTGCCTTGAATGTAAATAAAGCTCCTATTGCGGAGGTCAAATTACTCCAAAAATATGTAAGAGAAAATAAGTAATACGTTGTTTTGTGCGGATAAAATTTGCCAGACGCGGAAAGACGAGAAAGAATAAATAGTAGGCCTATACTCGCCCAGCTGTTATCCAATATTCTTGAATGCGAACTTGACGCCATTGATGTCAGAGAATATTTATTTAACGACGACTGTTATAAAAAGTTTGATAGATTTGCGGCGCTGAGAACTCTCTACGACATAAATTATGCTGTGTTGTGGTGTGGGGCACCCAACGGCTGGGATCGAGCCTAGTAAGGCATATGTCTTTCAAGATGTTCACCCTCCTGCTCTGTCCTGCGCATTTTCACTTGAACGTCAACTCTCTCATCACACTTTCCACCGTCCTTCTCCAGCTGTTCTTGGATTGCATGCTCTTGTTCTTCCCTTGGGTTTCAACTCGAGGCTTGCATGATAATGATGAAAGCATCCATTCCTAGCGACTACGTTTGATCTGTTCCTTCATTTTTCCTCTCTCTTACTTCTCTTTTCTTATGTACTCTTCAAAGGGCTTTGTTTGAGATAGTATTTGGCCAATGGATTCAGAGATTCCGTTTAAAGCATCAATTCTTTGCTTGCACATGACGTCACTACGTGTCATTAGGCGCCATCTTGGTTGATTTTAAAGTTTTGTCCAGCCGTTTACATCGAAATAGTTGAGTTACTTTAATATTTTTGGTTTGTTTTGAAAACATCTTACTGTATTATGAATAGTATACGATTTCTGGCACAGTACGTGTGCCAAAAGTGTGGCACAGTACGTGAAGAATATAGATTTTTAGTTGCCACGAAAATCAACCAAGATGGCGTCGATTGCAAACGAGCAATTCAGGAATGCCTATACCTTGTTTGAGATGGTTTTCATGGTAGTTCTTTAGGTCTCGAAGCTGTGATGTTCTTTAGGTTTCGAAGCATAATGCCAAGCTATTGTTTTTGCTTCATATCTTCATATCTTACCAAGGTTCGTAGTGGCATAAAACTCAAGTCTGGCCCGAGACAGAAATTCATACGTATTACACCCTACCGAAAAGTAAATCGCCTTGGCAAGATGGCCTTTTTTCATAACTGAGATCTTGCTTTAGAGACATTTTCTTGCTATTCCTGAGAGATATGTATGAAAACATTCCGTTATAAGTGATAAGGGTAAGATACTTATATACCTACGCCATCGTTACAAAATATATGGCACAAAGCTAGGCCAGTCTGTCTTACGAAAACGAGGCTCTATAGCCAAGGTGACGCACTTTCCGGAAGGGTGTATTTACTCGGCAGTCCCTATTTTTTAGTACGGAAAAGATATTTCATATCTTTGAAGAGAATTTAGAGGACTAAAACTGTTCATGAACGTCGTCCAAGAGAAGACCTCACTACAATATTTCATGCACTTGACTTGAATGCGCACTCGCCACCAGTCCCTCCTGACACGATAGCACAATGGGTAGATCGGCACAACGGATATAAATGATCATATATTTTGAAAAAGGTTCTTTGTTCATTTGAAGTGAGGCAAACGGAAACGTTATCAATTTAATTTCCTCTATGGAGACAACAAATCCTGTAACAAAATATTATGAAATATCAAAACAAATTGAAATACAAATGAAATATTATTATTCCGGTATATGTTAAAGTAACCTTAAGTTACCTTGCTATAATCTTTACATTTAAATTCTTATATCATTTCGTTTTTGAGTGATTGATATTTTCCAATTCTGCATATGCTCATTCTGACATCATGTGGATGAGACCTAAAGCCTTTTTCTTTCTATAAGTCAGGAATTATAGTTATAGTGTCAGTGACACTGACTAATGTACGTATATAATATAATTGTTTTGCATGTGATCACGGTCGCGTCTTTAAACATCTTAAATTGCGTGAAGGCAACGCGATGAAAATTTGCTGTAAAATGTAGTGAAGATATCGGTTGTAAAATTGTTTCAAAATATATTGTCACTTTAAAACCTATAACTACATTATATAACATTTACTTATCTTTAAACAAAAATGCTAGCGAGCTGAAACTATCATTACTCTTGCTTGGTAAGTTGATCAATATATTTGTTTCGTTTTGTGTGAAACAAGAAATTTACCTATGTGGTAAAGCATGCATTCTGTATAAACCTGAATCATCAATACAGATCTGTGACATTCATTTGCAACTGTGACAAATATATATAAACAATGTTATTTGCTTCCGTTAATGGTAATGAAAACTAGCTCGCCAAATAGATAAACATGATGTTTGCACAAACACAAAGCAATTAGATATAGAATCACAGATCACAAAATTTAAAGGCACGACTTATCCGCTTTGTTTAGGTTGGCGAAGATAAACTGTGCCCTAAGAAGACAGACACGTTCTATGAAGAAAGACATTCTTGCAGTTTAAATTGCAAAAACGTCTCCTCCACCTTCGGGAACGATACAGATAATGAGCGGAGAATTTAAAAAGTTGTGGTTAAGTCCTTTATGCCTGTGGGCGTGTTTTGTTTACAAATTAAAGATAGTTTGATAATATGTTCAGTTAAAATTTAAATTTATTGAGCCCACAATGGAATCTTAAACTTCTTACTACTGTACGTATAAGAAACCTCACGGGAAAGGGGGCTAAATCAGAAGAAAACGGTTTTCGAAGGTATTGCTTGACTTCAAGCGAACTAGTATTTGATGTACAATCCACTTATATATCCCCATGGTTGGCGTATTTAATGTATGTTTATTGGTGTCGTCTCCGTCAATTATTAATGAGTCAATATTATTTGGCTGTGCATGCATTTGCGACCTCCCAGTATCTTTGCCTATTTGCGTATTTTGCACAAACGATTTACAAAATTCTACCCAATATTTTTATAGATTATTTATATTCAAATACAAAGTATGTTTTCTCGTGAATTTCTGATCCAAATTCAACCACTACCTTACTACGTGTTCAACTAATTGCAATTTTAACTGATCAATATAATTGTTTAGTTATCTTGCATATACACAGACAAACAGACAGATATGAAAACATACAGTACCTCTTGGCCGAGGTAATTACCAAAAAGAACAAATACGATATACGTTAGTAAAAACATTGACCTCCCATTTTTGTGCAGTTTTGTCAAGAAGTCAGAATTTTGTTCCTGTCGCTACTTCACCATTGCTGTATAATTCTGGGTATAATTCTATCACCTTAAAATGGAACACATCGCTGGACGTGATTAAAAGCGTCGCGTTTTACATATTGCAAATTCAACCCAACTTTCAATCACTGCAAAAGCCTTTGGAGTTACCACCTTCAATTCCAAGATATGTTATGGTACGTAAAATAGCGAACATCGTTTAACGTAATAACAGGATGGACAGTTCATAAGAACAAATGGCAACGGACTATATCTCTCTATACTAGAGCATAATAACTTACTCAATTGCCGGTATAAATGAGGCCAAAGATGATTTGATATTTGCCATAATTTCCATTCCTTCGCGTGAGATCCGGTTTTGGTTTCCTTGCACTAACTGAGATTCTCGATCGCTAGGGCGCCACAACTACAGTAATATATTGAGTTCAATGATCATCTAGTCGTAACGTCACGTAGTTATGATTAAGGTTATTACTCAGTCTATCAGGATCGCGTATCTTTATGTAACTGAAGTCAATAACTGATGACACTGAATTTTGCTACGTCGGTTTTATAATATTATTTGCTGAAAGATGGGACTTTTTTAAATTTGGATACCCCTTTTATCTCATTTTCGTCATGTGTGACTTGAACCAAATTTTTCATGCATCTGGTTTAGGTAAAAGAAACAAGTTACCCAAACCCTCAAATATTTACTGTTGAGAATCTCGTTAATGGGTTCGTGTACAAATTTCGGGTTGCTGCAGTTAGTTTGAATGGAACAAGCAATGAATATAGCGATTGGAGTCCATGGTATTCGACAAGCAGTAAGTGAATTATAAACTGATAACTTAACGCGTAAACACATATTAATTTATTTCACCTGGACTATCAGTTCATATATATACTAGCTTCCACGGTAGTGGCGACAAATCACAACGAAATCTCTGGCAGATCATATTATTTTGTTAGTTCAGGGCATAAGAAATAATCCTGGATTACTGCATGATGAGCATTGAACCCAGATGCTATGAAATTATGGAGCCATTAGGCATCATTATTTGTCTGAGTTATACAACCATCATCTTCAAATATCCCAAGGTAAATCAGTTCACAAGCCTAGGAATATTGAGGTTATTAGTTCCATTCAAAATACAATGCTTCGGTTGTTTATTGGAACAAGTATTGGACATCACATTGAGATTGGCGAGACGATTTAGAGAGGATTTAGAGTAACAAAATTACGAAATAAACTCAGCTACTACAAAGGGAACCAAAAATTGGTCCCCTTCAGAATCCTGTAAATTATTTCTGTCACATGCAATCATCTCGAGATTTTGCCAAAGTTTGGATTATACTGAAAAACACATCTTGTTTTTAGCTTATACTTCAGTTATTGCATCATCCGTATGCGCTTTCTGATAAATTGTTAGTCTGCTGAGAACCACATTTGCTTTACCGAGAAAGTTAAATGCTACATGTATATCATTTAATAGGCGCATGTAACAGAACAACTGGACTTATAGAATTTGATGGTTTCTTTGGACCGACGCGCAATTCAGTGCTCTTTCCATGTTCCGTAAGTAGATTCACTCTAAATGTCTCTATAAAAGCTGTTGGAAAGAAACCGGTGGTGCTGGATGCAAATCTGAATTGGAACAATCCTCCAGGTAAGCATGCATCGTCAATAATTTTGGATTAAGTTTAGGTAATAGCAAGGTTTTGAATGCAATGACTTGATGCAAGAGTCCGAAGGACAAGTGCTATTTGCGGTCTTTGAAAAACTTAAAATACTTTAAAATGTGTATTCTTGTGAAAAATACTAACAGTATTGAAATGGTCACCAATACTTGCTGTTCTGTGATGAAAATACTTGCCAAAAATCAACATCTTCAAAATTCAACGAAATATAGATGAATAGCAAACTTGGCAATCGAAAAATATTTAGCTACAAATAAATAGAGGATATTACACGGTGGCGAGAAGACATGAATATTATTTTCGAGTGGTAAAAACAATATTTTACGAACGAGCGCAAAAAAGAGCAGTCTTTATTTGACAACCGCGCGAGGAAACGGTCGCGCGAGGAAACGCACGCATTACATATTTTTTTTCATATTTCACTAGTGAAATATGGAAAATATGAGTGTTTTAGTTTCCGGTAAAACACCCATATCCATATAATAATAAAGAATACGTAGGTAACGGAATACAATAATAAAAGCATAAATCCGCGACGTTCTAGAGAATACATGCAAGCCACCTTGATTGCTAACGAGAACGACGCCCTAGACTAAACCGGAGGAAAAAATGTCTCTTGCCACGTCCACGTCGACGTCGCGTTGTGCATGTTTGCTGAACTCTAGACTAAGCCAAGAGCCAATTATCGTTATAAAATCCCTATTTTCGATTATTTTTTCTTTAATATTCCCTATGCACGTTACGTCAACAACTTCACTCGAAAGCGTTATTTGCTATTTATATTTATCATCAACTTTTCTAATTTCGAATGCCACTGATAACAATGTTTGAATTAATGTCACCAATGAATATATTTAGTCGCCTATTGAACAGTTTCATTTGGTTTGCCCTGAGTACAGACTAGCATTTTCCGTCATCGTATTAGGAAAATGAGACGAAAATTCCTTCCATAAATGAATATTAAATGATATTGTCTAATTCCCGACCTGTTCAGACTATACTATTTTCAATGATGCTCTTTTTCGACACCAAAACTGCAGCACTATAGATTTTACCGGTATTGCCGTTATTTTAATAACAATTTCAGTACTTAATATTCAGCTTCGTTACGTACTACGTATTAAACGTATTATTGTACTTTGCCCTTGGAACAGGAATAAGCATGTAATAAATTTATTTTTAAGGTCTTTATCAACTTAATAATGGGCTCGTAAGAGTAACTGTGAAACGTCTTAAACATAAAGATGAAAAAATTGATGCAATGTGTGCGTACTATCACGACACTGACTTTGAAGTAGTATTTCCTACCAACATGGTTAGTATTCTGTAGTGTGCAGGTCCTGTGCAGGTCATTATGTGCGAAATGTGGTAGTATTTAGCAACATGAAGAAAAATGTTATAACTGGACTATGCAGAATCTACAACTGAGTGCTTGTTACAACTGGACTATGCAAAGTCACAGCTGACTGCTTGTTTTAACTGGACTATGCAAATATGTAAATGAATAAATTGCGACGTAATATAATGGACGTCATTTTTAGCATGCTTAATCTGAATTACCTGTTTGGGCGAATAAAACTTCTATTTTCTTACAACGAGAGCAATTAAAATGGTTCATAGAATGACCCGAACTTGGCCGGCTTACTAAAAACGATATATTGAAAAACATGCAGAGAACGATTTTGTATATAAAATGCTCACAATTCATTCTTCGCCATCGCATTCTATTAAATATTATTTTTCTTCAATTTATTCTTGATGATGTTATCGTTGCTGGATCGCTTATATATATATATATATATATATATATCAGAACGCGTGGTACCAGTGTAGGTAGAGTCTAACCGGAAGATTCGGCGGTTGAGTAGGACAAAACTACCTGAAAAATACAATAAGAACTTCGACGTTTCGAGCGAAGGCCTTTCGTCTGGAAGTTAGGGAATTACTAACTTCCAGAGGAAGGGCCTTCGCTCGAAACGTCGAAGTTCTTATTGTATTATTCAGGGAGATTGCCTACAGACAATCTTCCCTTTTTGTCTACGTTTGTTAATGATTTTGAAATAAAATTGAAATAATACAATGAATATTAATTGGTTTGTCACTTACCAGATAAAAACTATACAACGTTTCATAAAAAACATTTATCAAAAGACGAAACAACTACGGTATTGATTATCGGTTTAAAGTGGTAATTGAGCGTGCAAGATGCTTTTATTCGAAGTTTGTTCTTTTATTATATATGTTGTGTTTGCATGGTTGGTTGTGTATTAGTTTAAATATTTCCCCCTTACTGTATTTTTTAATATAAATATTTGCAGAATAGTACTTCATTGCATTTACCGAGTGATACACTGACTGATGGAAAAAGAAAATTGTCTATTCACTTTGGATGTAGCTATGTTGCAAAGGTAATGTTCTTAACTATACCTAATTCGACAATAAATTGGACTCTGAGTGTGCTTGGTTCCGGCGTTCGTACATTAATCTGTCTATAACTTCAAACGATTTTGCTAAAAATACCTATACAGGTTTAAATCCCACTTTGGAAGCACGGGGTTGTTTCTAAGAATTAGCAATGAAACAAAACAGAACAGAACGGAACGGAACGGAGCGGGGAAGAAACGACTGGGAAGAGACGACTGGGAAGAGACGACTATAGGTTTGCCCTCTGTCTGATCACGGATATTTTTCGTTGGCCACAAAACAACAAATTGCCTCAGTTTTTCGTTGCGGATGTTTTTTTTGTTAGCCACAAAACAACTTTATATTTCAATGTTTGGCTTACTGCTTGTGGGACCAAATTTGTTTAAGGTGGCTCCCTAGGGTTTTATATCCGCGGGTTACGTTCTTCCTATATGTCGCGGGAACTATAGATATCGCGTGTAACTCGCGGACTTCAAAATATAAACAAATATAGCGTTTTTTTCCCGAAAAACTCTTTTCAAACAAATGCGAAGCATAAAAAAGAAGCATAAAAATAATGCTAACATCTACAACGATATCTGGAAGTGACATCGGGGAAAACAATAGTGTAAATTTGCTTTTGCAAGCGGCATTTTTGGCCGTTTTTGACCGCCGTACGCGAGGGCGTATCGCGAACAGTGGGATATAAAGTTTCTGCACGTATTTGCAGTATTTCCAGCTCTATTGAGCAGTACTTCTGACAATAAAGATAATTCAAATAATGAAGAAAACTCTTCCTCTATGCGTGAAACGGCTGGATCGAAACTCGTACAACAAACTGGCATAAAAAATACAGAAATTATTTCAACGGCCGCTTTGCGAAAACGTCGGACGCCGGTAAAATGATTGAACCGATGAAGAATGGGTTAGCTGCTAGAAAAAAGCTGTAACAAGTCATAAGCAGTAAATACCCAACATTTTCTTCGACCTTATATGCAATAATCCACACTTAGTTGCCCATAAACAGACACAGTATATCAAATACTATATACATTTTCTAAAACTTGGAATTTGAAAAACTATAAAACATGCTTTAATGACTCGCGTGTTTTCATTGTTCTCCACGAAATGCATGCGGACACCTCGCAAGAAACGAGATTTCCGACTCTTGACATCAGAGCTCCAAAAACCTCCAAATGTAGCTAAAATGTCTCTCGTTTCCTTCTGTGAATTTTTCTAAAACTTTGTACATTTAATAATATAGGCTTAATAGCTATAATGCCAATTTTTCTTAAAATTCTATAATTTCTGAATATAGATTTTTGTCTTTTTTGAATACAAAAAAAAACGTATCGATAGAATTTTTTAAAAATGAGGAAATAGAACCACTAAACCAATATTATTTCCTATGCAAAAAATTTTACCGAAGGATATTCTTAAAATGACAAGAAGAAGACAAAAGTAAGCTTTATTCTAAGCACGTTGTTGCCATGGTAACGGACTTTCAACACAAAGGTAGTACACAAAAATCTTCAGGAGAGCATTTTCGATGTTTGCTTTGAATTTCGTCCTTGTATCATGCAAGATTAACAAACAGGAGCCTCTTGAATACAATAGTGCACTATAATGCAAAAACCCTAGGGAGCCACCTTAAAGGAAATGGCAACAATTTGAATGAACGTTGAGAGTAGTTACTAAGACCTTTTACATATTATACGTAACTTTCTTAATTTTTGAGATATTTGTGACCAAAGACATCCTGTCATCCGCCATCTTCTTATATAATTAGATCAAATAAAATGACGTCACAACATATATTTTGATGTTCCTGCTTTCAAGCTATGTTTTAGTAACATATAGTTCGTTGCTATGGCAACATACGCGTATGAAATTCACTCTGAAATAGCCTATCGCCTTGTGTAGTTGGATAAAAAGCACGGTGACCCCCATTTCTTTTCGTGCAGTATTTTACTTGGAAGACATACTAACAATAAGCAAAATATAGAAAAATTCTGTAATGCCATTTTTTGTATCTGCGAATGCAGATATATTGATATCGCCTTAATAGTTTGTAATATAGTGTTAGCTTGTATCCATTCAGCGACGAGCTTATATCAGCAATTCAGCGATCAGCTTGCAACCTCGTTTGACTCGTGTTATTTTGTTCGCCATTTTTGCTTCGAATGTATCTTAATTTTTACTTGAAAAGTTTATCATTTTTCTCGCTATTTTACTTGGAAAGTTATGCTGATTTTGTCGCCATCTAACCTGGAAACTTATCCTGATTCCGTAAGTAGTTTTAACATGAATTTTTACAATTTCACCTGTGTGAATTACAGCAGATTTTGTTAGTTGTATGGAGCCATATTTGGCGTTTTAGATAAATATATATTGACTATATATAATTATTGTTTTATATATTGTTGCATTTTCTACCACTGTAATTTTGCCTTAACTGCTTAAGTTCTAACATAAAGGTTTTTGTTTATAGATGAAAACAACAATCATGAATAAATGCACTGCGTATTAAATGGCTGGATAATTTTGTCACAACTAAACCTCATTTTCAGAACAATCTAAATTCACTGAGTCACTGGTATTCATGTATATTCAAGAGAAGAGTTAACAACAACTGCAACCATATGTCGTATGAGGGTATCTTTTGGCACACAATGTTCAATTATTCCGTCTATTGGATTTTCTCCCACGACACAATATTATTGTATGGATCTAATATGCTGTGTTATATACTTTATGCATTCTATTCAAGGACTATATACATGGGTTATACTCCTGATTTTCAATACATTCACCTGGAATAAACAGTACATTTGTGTTATGTCATACCAGACTATCACATGTTGACGTCATGTATCAATAATGTGATTAAAAAGGATTTTAAAACTGTGCGAGGGTGTATTAGCAACTCTGGTATCCTGACAACATCCATGCGTCTACAATTTTCTCATATACCTGATTGTATATTATGGACTATTGAGAAGATTGTGAACCTAACATGTTTCCGCAATGGCACCCTAAAGTTAAATAAAATCTTTGTTATATTATGGAAATAGTCTCTGCAAGTAGACTTTATATATGTTGTTTGTACAAAATATGTATAACTTATACAATTTAGGGCCAAATAGAATTGCATAATATCACTCCTTCATTCATGGCAACAGTGGGATGACTATGAGGAAATACATGCACGCTTAGCGTACCTATTTTTTTATAAAGGCAAAAATGTCTTTTTCCTCGATAAAATTTTTTTGCCATTCCAGAATTTTCTTATTTTTTCTATAATGAAAGATTTTTGCCGTGCAATACAGCATGTAAAATTTGAACATAGGTCGCCGGACAAAATAATGAGATATAGCGCATTGTTTTTTTTCAAAAATGGTATTTTTTAATGACGTCAGCAATTGACATGAAAACGCTATAGAACACGCGCAATGGCGCGAGCAGCTGCTCACGTCAGGTCAGTTTGGAGGTTCTTTCATTAATATTCCCGCGCACACAAATTGTCCCGTGGGTTTATTCATAATTACAGCAAAAAGTTCTATTTCGCAATTTTTGCATAAGGGATTTCGTGATTACTATATTGAGCCACCTTAAGAACCGGTTTATTACATTCAATATTTCAGGGCCCGCACTAGATCATTCTATCTATTACATAGCCCCAGCAACTTAACGCTTCATAGAGCTTCTTGTTTGAATTTGTTCGACTATGCTTGGTGTCTGACGCTTATCTTTGCGCTTAATAGATGTCTTCTTCGAATGCCTGACTTGATATAAATACGTTTTTCCAGATCTGCTTCAGAAGAAAAAGTACCGATCGAACTTGTGTTATTATTTTTTCTTCACTAGTTTGAAATAGATGGCGCTGTTGGTCAGAATAGTTTTGAAACAACAACAACGTTTAAAATTCCAGGTATGTGTTCACTTCTGTATTATACCTGACCCATTTCAATTGGCCAAATTCATGTGTGGTATGCTTACTTCGTTGACAAACTGCACCCAAATTTTGCTTTCTTTTGTACAGTACTACCTCATTGTCCTCATTCTCTCTTATTTCTTGAATGCTGTCTAATTCTAATTTTCTCTATGATATAGAGTGTTTGCAAGGTGTTACATCTTGTCCAGGTAAGTGAAAAGGCATACTCCACATAAATAATATATTGTTATTTTCGATTTTATGCGCTATGAATTTTTTATGCACCATATGCTTTTAGATACAGTAAATCGTTAGAGAGAAATTAGTCCAAACATATTCTTCTTTTTCTCCTGCCCATAAGTGCGTGCTCTCCATAATTTCCTCAGCTTGGCAAAACTAAGTTCATAGAAGAAACTGAGGAAGCTACACGAATGATCTGAAATGTATTCAGATATTCCTGAATTTCACAGGTTTAGCCACAATCGTCAGGGCGAGCCCGCCATTAACTTCTGCATGAGATCATCAGTGGATTCGATACTCAATTCTTACTCTACTCTTGTGAAACTATGGAGAATCGGTCAGCGCAAGGTCAACTCGTTTGTTTTTCTGGGTAATATATCGGTTTCTTGCACAGGAAAGGTTGATAAGACAGGTTGGAATAAATAGATTTTGAACTAACTAATGTCACCATTTTTGGATAGATACAGTGCTATGGTCTTAACTAACGTAGAATAGTATTTGATGTAATTGAGCACTGAGAAGTCTATGTGGCAGTCAGTTGAATAATGTCTTTATCTTCCTCCATGAATAAACAAAGAGGCAAGCTGCTTAATAGATAGTCTAGTGTTTGTATAATTGGATTTTGTAAGAGCTATACAATTGGCATGCATGTACGGAAAGTGCAACAAACTCTTTAAAACTTTTAGTACCGAAGACAAGTGACAATTCCGATGGTAGTGGGTCAACTGATGCGATTGTCGAAAAAATATTCTCCAATGGCAATGGAAACTCGTCTTACGCAGCAAATATTTCTTGGAACGCTGAAGAATGGTTTAAATCTCACGAAATAGAATTTTTCCATGTTACAATTGAAGATCTAGAAAGGCCAAAAGGTGGATTCTACCACAAAATGGATGTTCCGGCAAAAGATGGAGTGAGTATTTAAATTTTATATAATTAACAACTGACATTTTGTAAATGTTAAAGCGAGTAGTGTTTCTATTACTCGAAATAAACACTGAAATTTCCGCTAGGGCGATAGTCTCAAACTACTGAACCAAAACCAGTGTTTCAGTGTTATATATTAAAGTTTGGTTGAAAAGCAAAATATGTAAACCTGCCAAACTAAGAAGTTCTCTCGCTAAACATAGAATTAATGAGAATTTGTCATTTGTAAAGCCACATGGTATGGCTTTTTCGTAGGCCGAGACGGTGAAATGCCTCCATGCATGGCGGTGGGTTTGTTCATTGTCTCTATGAACTATGGTTTGTTGCCAGGAGAACTAAAATGTTTTCGCGTAATGGGATATACATTATAATCATGCTGGTTTCCAGAGGTCGTTTTAAATTAAATACTGATGTTCGCCGCTAAATTAAAGTTTTCGTACAAGAAATAGAAAACATTTTTCATTGTTACCTTAATACGTACTATACATGGATACACTCGTGGAATTTGCAAGAAGTAGAAATGGCGTAGATTAAAATTCTTCAGTGGCGAAGGAACCGGGGGCACAGGGGGTACGTGCCCACCCCCCAGTTTTCTTCATCAAAGTGCCATGTTCTCCACCTAAACAATGGAAAAAGTGTCCTTTTCTAATAGAAGAGGTGCCCTTAAGACGAAGTGCCCCTCCAACTTGAAGTTGCTTCCTATATGCCTATGGTTAGCTTACTATTGTTCTCTGTGTCAATTAATTTCACTATCAATTCCAATGTTCTAAATTTCTTCGCATTTGTATATAGGTTATTTCTTACCATACTGTGTCTTATAACATGTCGGAAGGAAAAAGTTACCGAGCTGTGGTTAGTAAAGCCGTCTTATTCATTTAATATAGAAGCGCCTGTGTGCTGCTTAGATCTATTAATTGGCCTGGGATTTCACGTAAATTTACAGCGTTTCTACTTGTAGCGTACTGCTTAAATAGATAGACCCAAAACGCCCCCTCAAAGGTACATCAAATGGATAAGCGCCCCGCGGCCTTAATGGAGGACAGTATGTAATAATATTCTATTTCACCAACTATACTCTACAGGTTCTGGCCTATCACGGAGTAAACTGTCTTCATGATATTGTGGAAATAAGAACATTCCAAAGTAAGTGTGCTTAGCCAGTTGTTCCTCCAGTAAACTATTTTCTTCATTTCATCTGTTGAAACAAAAAACGGCTGTATATATAGACGTTTCTCTGTAACTTTTTATGCCAAGTAATATCACAGCAGAATAACGATTACTTATTTGCATAAAGAATGAAGTGGCATGTAAAAAATGCCATGAGCCAAGACCGAATTGATAAAGTTATTCAATCGTCCATTTGAAATGATACATTCCATTTCGATAAATAGACATTCTAAGATCATTTTTTCTGTATTTTCTTCAAATTGTTTTTATAACATTTTAGTCCAGAAACCTTGTCGTCAAGGCTGTACAGAAAATTCAACTTGCTTGCCAAAGGATGTATTTGATGGAACTGCTATGTGTAAATGCAAAGTTGGATACACTGGCAATGGAACATTATGCACAGGTATAGATCATAGATTAAGTATTAAATCCTGCATGGATTTCATTCATTTGTGACCGCCGCAACCATTCTGTGTTATGATAAGGAAGAGAATGTAATAAATTATTTGTACATGCATGTCTGAAAAAAGATTTTAACTTACACTGAAGTCAAGATAACTCAATATCCAGGCTGGAATCGTAAACGTATAAAAACTAATACCCAGCATATAAAACACATGCATAAAAAGCTATATATATACGTATATAACATCTATTTCAATGCGATACTGAACGAGTTATTTTGTATTGCCATATGAAACCTTGCCCGCTTGGCTTCAAGTTTGACTTCAACCAATCATAAAACCAGCCTCGTACCCAGGCGCTTTAACGTGCTAAGCGGTTGCGTGACGCGCGCGTGGAAACTATAGTAACAGGTGGGCATTTTGTCTGAGCATGCGCAAGAAATTCAATATGGCGATGCATCGAAGGAGTGTTTCGTAGATTTCTCCGCTTTTCAAGTTCATAAAACAGCATTGCAATCAAAGGAAACTTTGCAAAAATTAATGGAAAACATTTAGCAATGCTTCCCAAAGGTTTTAAAATGTTAAAGAAGTCATTTTGCTCCGTTTTTTCTCTTTTTATGCTTTGAAAACCACAGGAGGCCCAGGCTCTATTTGCCCGCGCCCGCCTGCGACTTCCTTATTACGAGGGAAGGAAGGAAACATTGAGACCAAAATAGCCCAGACTTGGCATATGTTACACGAAACTATCCTCGATTTTTCGCCTTTAATGCATTTATTTCGAGATTAATCGATATCCCCTGCAAGAATGATACCGTACAACTCTCAAAACAACGATGCTTTAATCAAAGGGCTTAAATTCGCTCTAAAATCCGTGAGGGAATGACAAAATTTGGCAAAAATATATCCGCGTGCCCGGTTTGCTGTTAGAAACCGGAAGTCGTTGAACAACTCAAAATACATTCAAACCTGATTGGACAACGAATATCAACAAAAATTTCAAATATTTCTCCACTGGGAGGGGGACAGTAAGAATTCGAATCAAAACAAACGTTGTCGGGGGAAAACCATGATGATCAGTGGGGAAAACCAGTGCAAATTTATTTTAGTCAGTAAATATGGCTAGTTTACCCTATTTGGTAGGATGTTTCAGCGTAAAATTATGGTCACTGAACAGTTTTTCATTGTGGTTTCATATAAACGTTAAAAGGACATTGAAAGAATGGCCTTGTTCATATGAACATCGAATCGAACAGTGAAACTGCTCAGCCTTAGTCACTTATCAATTATTTAATAGTCATATGTTTTTGTGTTGCTGATATATACGATTGTTTACCGATTATACGTTTGTCTTCTTGCACAGTATCATGTGTATTAGTACCTTTGACATATATTATTAAGCAAGATGCGGTTTGACAACAATTCTTTTGTTATTTTTGTATGGTAAAATATGTTAGTGGATAAATATTCAGTGGGCAAAACAGATTTTGAAATACAGTAAATATACTTTTACCGTAATAATTTTCTTGATATATAAAACAATGGCTATAATTGTGACATAATTTATTGAATATTATTCTTCGAACGGTAAACAAGACATTGTATTAAAGACATTAAATGCAATAATAGCAATAATAGCCACCGCCCTCACGTTTATTAACTATAAATACAGTAGATCTATTTTTAAATAAAGTTAATATGACAATACTATAGCAAAGCATGTAGGTTTTTAACGGTGAATTCAATAGCCTTTAATTAAAGTTTCAGTCCAACCATAAGCCATATAAACAATGTAAAAAGCGAAATGTTATCTCTCTCGGATGAGCAATCTAATATTTTGAACGCGGCAGTAAACGGGCACAATGTTTTTATAACAGGACAAGGTGGTACTGGCAAATCGTATCTCGCTAAAGAAATCTATAACAAGCTCACGTTAGGCGGGAAGAAAGTAGCAATACTATGCTCAACTGGCATTGCATGCAAGGCGTACAAAAACATTACAAACTCGGCAGTTCGCACGGTGCATTCATTTTATGGCTTGGGTATTGCCGATTTACCATGGCCTTCTGTCGTAGATCGATCTCTATCAAATAATTTGGTACGTGAACGAGTGCAGTCACATGATTGTATGATATGGGATGAAATTGGGATGGTTAGCAGAAGAGTTTTTGAAATAGCCAACATGATTCACCATAAACTATCGAAAGAATGCGATGCAATGAAACCGATGGGTGGAAAACAAGTAATCATAGCAGGCGATTTTCTTCAACTTCCACCCGTCCATAACATGTTCGATCCAGGTGCATTTGCATTTTATTCCCCAGTTTTTTCGAAAGCTCTTTTGCATCGAGTTGAATTGGAAACAATTTGGCGTCAGGAAAAGACAGAAACGGACTTTCTTCCATGCTTACACGAGTTACGAATTGGGCAGTGCGGTGAAGAATCAACGAATTTCCTCCATAGCTTGTCAAGGGAACTACCAACTTCCATTAGCAAAGATGCGGTTCATATTTTCTTTAGAAGGCTCCAGATGCAAGTTCACAATAGGAACATGCTTTTTTCTCTGCCCGAGAAAAATATTTTTAAATTTGATGCCATTGACACTAGTCATCATTCACGATATGCAGCCAATTTGGATTATCAAGCCGATAAAACTCTTCTACTCAAGTTGGGCTGTCGAGTCATGTTACTGTGGAATGTGTCAGAAGCATTAAGGAACGGAATAACTGGTGTGTTTGTTGGAACTGACGGAGATAATCTCGCTGTTGATTTCGACCTAGTTGGTAGGGTGTCCTTGAAAAGAGAAACCTGGGAGAAGAGATCACGATCCGGAGCAGTAGTTGCTTCTCGACGCCAATTTCCAGTCACTCTAGCGTATGGTATAACTTGCCACAAGTCGCAGAGTTTAACTGTGCCAGCTGCTGTTGTACACTGCTCGAAAGAGTTTACCCATGGGCTTATTTATGTTGCATTTTCACGAGTGAAAACGTCTGAGCATCTGCAAGTTGTAAATTTTTCACCCGACCAGTTACTGAAGCCATCTCAAGATTGTTTGGATGTGTGCGCTTCACACAAAAACATGGCTACTTCGGCTGATAACTGCTGTGTCCAAAGTGAATTGACCGAGAACGAACTTGTTGTAAATGAACGATTACAAGAAGTTGATGAAACAGGAGCAGATGACGAAGAAAATCAAGAAATGGATGATGTAACTCAGAAGCTTGTGAATGGATATTTTGACCGAAAAGAAGAGCCTGACCAAGAAGAAAATTTTGACCTGCTGGAAGACACAGAAGATGACTTAGATCTGGAAGATATAGCTATGTCACTGATGTCGGAAGGTGGTCATGTGCTCTCAACTCCGCCCGAGTCCTTTGATATCAAGAAACTCCTTAAAGAGATTAAAGTCCCACTGCCAGTTGCTGAGAGATCTACTGGATCGGCAAAGAGCAAGAACGAAACAATTGATGGCCTTTTACAAGATAATGATCAGGTCGAGCTGTTTGGCAGTGTTCTATGGTCTCAATGTTTTCAAATCACTTTAAAAGAATCTTCAAATTCATCTGAAAACGTGGATATTTCTGCGAGACAATGGTATGAGCGGTCTCGAATGCTATATCTTCTCATAACAAGATCAAGATTAATCTGAGAAATCTGAAATTGTTTTTTGGCACGCAATTCTTAACACCAGTACAAAGTGCTATCGGTGCTGAACTTACCCAAAAGGTGTACAATGCGTTTGTTAAGGCTGCAGCAAGATTTAAACAACAACATGTCCCGCAGATGGTTCCAATAGATGTAAGAAATATGCCATCAGAAGGCCTTGCAAAAATTCGTCATGTTGGTGCTTGGGCCATCAAGAAAGTGCTTTCAAACCAGAGAAAGTATGTCAAAGACAACTTGGGCACCGTAGTGCCAAGTACACTTAAGTCTGTCAATGATCGTTTAGAAATGTGCTGTTTGATAGAGGACAATTTAATTGCTGATTACGCGAAACTAAAGGAAACAACGTCTTATTCTGAAACATTAGAAGTAACTGAAGATAGGCAGTATAGAAATCGCGGATTGTCCCATATCAAAGACCAAGTATACGAGTTTATCATAGAACTGGAGGTTTCAAGAGTTCGGAACATCAACGATACCAAATTGAAAGAACTGAAAGCGGACCTCATCGATCAGGCAATTACAACGCTGTCTGACTGTGAAGAATTGCAAGAGAAGTGGATGTCATGTTTTTCATTAAAAACAATTGATGAAAAAAAGGTAGGTATCTAAATTTTATCAAATTTTAATTGACGCATTACAAAAAAGCTAATGCTGCAAAATCTCACCCAGAAAATGGCATTTGCGGGACTCCAGATTTCAAAAATATCCAAATTGGGGAGGGGACGACATACCCCCTAAAATGTTTTACTTACATATAAAAAATCCTATATCGCCCCTGTATAGAAGTAAATAAATAAAACATGCCATCCCCCCAATATTTCGTGAAAGGTTGTGGTCCGTTGGTCGCCTTAAGCTATATTTATTGTTACATCAGTCAAAACGATCTTATCCATTTTGGTACATAAAACTTTGCCGTGTATCGACGTTTCGAAATATGTATTGAAAAGGCAAAAGCATATTTGAGAATAGTATATCACTAGTAATTAGTATCATATGTATTTTCATTGTATTTTTTAAGAGTCATCATCAATATTATGATGATGGTGATAGAGAAATATGTTAGAATGGGTGCTGGCCAGTACTTCAGAGATTTCATCAGAGCGCACAGGTAATAATACAAATATGTATACATTTATTATAATTTCAGTATTGAAAAAATGGCCTTTGAGCATTCTGATTGACTTTCTCAGTAGTAACTCTGAGACAATAGTTACTGCTCATACCGCTATAAGCAGTAACAATTGCTTTTCAAAAAAAATTGGATGAAAATCAGACGGAAGTAAATGATTTATGCAAACAATATTTATAAAATGAACACGTGTATTAGTTGTATTTATAAATAAAACTTTTTCAATGCTGGAATTATATTAATTCGGTTATTACATTAACTGGAATTATATTAACTCGGTTATTACAAGCTTATATATATTCAATTCGCCTTTGGCTCAGTGAATATATAGGCTTGTAATCACCTCGCCTTCGGTGACTAATTGTTAAATGGTATATGAATATGATTTGTTCGCATGGATATCGTTGTACTCTCATACTAGCCTTCGCTCTTAAAACTGTTTTGTAGTGTATAATTTTTAATTTATGCTCGAAAAGAATAGAGAAAACGACAGAACACAGAAAAAAGGTGCTGCAGAAGAAAAAAGCTTTGGAGGAGAAGAAAGCATCTATCCCTTTTTCGCAGATCAAGGAAGATGATAGTCATGAAAAAAAAAAGATCGCACCAACAGCTCCAATATTTTGTAAGGAAATTTGACGAACCCACGTTCGTAAAAGCATATAATAAGAAATAATTGCTGCCATTGTGTAGTGCTTATGGTGTTGGCTCAATCAATTCCAAAACAACGAAGGTGAACATGGTTAAAAAACTAATTCCTGAGATCCAATCGCATACACAAATTCCAAATCGAAGATATTTAGACAATGTGTAATGTTTAATTGAATAATTTACTACATGCATGGTTAGTATCCATGTACGAGGTCCAGATAGAATTAGGCCTAATTGACATTAAATAATTTTGTTAACAGTTCAACTTAATTCCGGTTAAAACATTATATATTTTTAATGCATCGAATATACGACACTTTCGTCATATTGGATTATTGGTATCAAATATATTTTAAAGTCTCAAGCTTATTCAAATCTATTTTAAAACCTGAATTAAGGATTGACCAATAGTAACACAATATATATAGTGAATAGCCAATAAAGTAAATTCGTAGCATTAAAAATTGGATATTCTAACAGAAATTGATATATACATATATATACAGACTATATTATACAAAAGCCACTCATGCACTATTCTATAATTAATTATATAAGACTGTGTCTATGGCACATATACATTTTTAACGACTAGATCCAGCATTACTTTTTCGACTAATCGTTGTTTGCCCATACCGAATTGAATTTTGTGCTGACTCTTGCAAGCGCCAAGTAGGGTTATTGTTTTGTCCATTACATGCTCGCACTTGACAAAAATGGTTCTCTACAACATCTTGGTTGATTATAGCTGGCTTTATAACTGAGTGTGGATACGCCTCGAGTTTAATCTTTACTAAAGAATCAAAACCCAATATCATAGACTGGATGTCAAACCATAATTTATATGAAATAAACTCGTTTGATTGTATTGATCCTTTATCTGAAAGTGCCAAATTGTCTTTCCATGATTGCATAAACGTCAAGAATTTCTTCAGCTCCTTTATTCGTTTATCACTTGCACTTGTGATTACAAGTTTATCTTGAAATAAACTGATCGCATTGGCAGTATGCATCAAAAGATTGATTGTAGAATCAAGAGAACTTCCATCTTGACCTTTGTTGTCAAGATATTTCTTGTACGCCTATATAGAGTAAAGATTGATTATATTAACACAGTGAAAAAGTACAAAATATATAAATAATCAACTTTCTGAATTAACATGCTATATGACAATACAACTTATTTTACCTTCATCAGAGAAACCATTCTCTTGTCCAGAACATCTTCAGCTAAATGATTTCTCATTTTTGAAGATGCGTCTAGGTTGAAGTGTTCTTCTGTGAGTTTCTCGTGGAATGACAACGAAAACTCGCGTTGGTCGTAATTGTATGCATCCACAAATTGATTCCACAATATGGGTTTTCCATTTACGGTTAAACATCTTGGTGTTGTAGTCGCCAAAGAACTTTTAAGAATGTTGTTACGGATCTTTTTAAAATTGTGCTACAAAGTATAGAAGTGAAAATATTTTTAAAATGTTCACTTGTTTTTGGAGTTTCTTATGCTTGACTGCGTGCATGATATATTGTGCCAAATACAAGAATAATAAGTTGAATTTGACTGGTTGTCTTCATGCATCTCAATGAGGGTTACTGTGCGAATTATTACCTTATACAAGTAACCCGGCCCAATTGAGATGCTTGCATGCCGACGGAGTCCGCGATAACAAGCTATATAAATTTAGTTCAAACCTTGGGATCCATAATAAAGACCATTGGGCAGCCAGTATATATGTTATGTGCAATAAAGTGATTGGCAGCAGCTTCTACTTCACTTTTAAAATGAATTTTAATAAATTGTCGGTTGATATCAGCACCATCAAGAATACACCAGTAGATACTATGGTCAGGAAAAAAACAAATATCAAAACTAAAATTTTATTGGAGGAAAAAATTAACTTTTTATTCAATATTTAACTGACAGAATAAATTATAACCACTCACTGAAATCCTATTTCCCCCATCATTCGAACTCCATCCCAGAAGATGTGAAAGAGAGAACTTGCGGTACATCCACCAGATGGAAATTGGGCGACTGGGAATCTAAATCCATTGTCTCCAAGAAAAATAAATTGCAGGACATGAGAGGCCAATTTAGGTACTTCACCATCTTTACCTAGATAAAATGTGTGCTTATAAATCTCATAAATAAATTTATTATATAGAATTAGAGTCCGTTCGTTCACGATGAAATTCGTTCTTCAGGTTTCAATTACAATTTATGGAGAACCCAATCGAATTGCATTTGCAAATATGAGTCGCATGAATGCATTTCACATGGGTATTGTATTCATTTTAAATGAAATCAGAGTAGCGAGCGAAAACATCCCCAACTATATTAAAAAGCTAACCTGAAATTTTGGTCATGTTATCGTGAATTTCTCCAAGGTCTGCGATCCCAACCAATGTATGCTTACCATCTTTGACAACCATTTCAATGTTTTCCTGGTCCAGAAAATAGCAATATTCAACATTTCACTTTTCAATGTCAGTTGTCACGACCATCGGTGTGACCCCCCCCCCCCTCAGAGAAATCCGCGTTAAATCTTCCCCCAAAGTCCAGGAGACTATAGATTAAACAATTTTCGGAAGAACATACCGCCGGACCCCTCTATATAATTCTTGCGCTTACGATGGCGATGCTCGACTTGTGCCTTTGGTATTCGTACAAAGAGAGCCGGGGCTTTTGAAACGGGAGCACAATGTGGGCATAACGTTTCTAAGTAACAACACAACCATTTTTCGGAAAATTTATACTCACACTCCTCGCGACGGTATGTATTCTTAATTTTCGTGTTTTAAATATTACCTGGATTTTCATTTCATCTAAGATCAAACCACCCCAATAATCTTGCTTCTGTAAATTGTTCTTTTTAGCTTCGTCTAGACACCAAAGCAACATATTCCAGTCCCATCCAGGTTTTTGTTTGACTTTGTTTTTATAAAACCTATTACAAAAAAATATTAACATTAATACATAATCACGAATATGCAAAAAAAGAACTGAAAGTCAATTAAATCTTCGGAGTATTGAGGCATTGAGGGGGCGAATTTAGGTTGCCAACATATCAAATTCTATTACTGAAAGTCTTATACATATTACTTCAAACTTTTTTTGCTTTGAATATATAGTTTAATTTCTGCCTACCAACGTTTTCATGCATGTTTAAAAATTATAGTTACATGCACTTTGATACGCAGTTACCTAGCTATCATTCACTTCTTGAATGCTATTGGGGTGGGGAAGGAGGCTTTTCTCATCCGTTAGTGTCCGCCACTGCTAGATAAAGAGGCATGGTAGATAATTGTCACATGTATTACACTTCTAATAATTAATAATATAAATCCTTAATAGTGCAGACGGTGGTTTTAATAAATAAATCTTAAAAAAAGGTTATGATATAGGTTATACCTTATTGTGCGATTACTTGGTAGGATCAACACTTTTCTGAGAGGGTCCAAAACATGAGGGTTCTTGCAATATAGTTCCACACAAAGGTTTATTATTCTATTAAAGTGATATACACAATATCTTTATGTTTGCATAATGTTATGTTTGTATATATAATAGATACGAGGCAAAGCCGAGTGTTTCAAATCTAATTATGCCCACGAATTTTGGGCGCTTTCCATTTAATGGCCTGAGCCGTCAGACCCGTTTTTTGTCCAAAGACCAAACGTTTCATTCAACAATTTGATCGCTCTGACCGGTCTGGCCGTGTTAATGGAAGCGCGTTTGGTTTGTATGAGTATGTAAAGACTCGTTTTGTATATTACGTTCACTTACTTTGTCTAATGTATACAGTATGCAGAAATAATCAAACATGAAATTTTGAGTGACTCATCATCAGATATATAAACTGATTAACACATTTAAAAAAATAACTCTTTTCGAATTCTATGGACCTTGCTGTTTTGAAAACAAATGACATAAGAATTTGAATACACTGCATAAGTTTCTAAAAACAGGCTCCTTTTTTACATAGACTCATAGAAAAATAACATTTAATTGCACTCCTACTCGTGCGATAACCAACACTATAATCGATCACTTTATCAATGTGGTAAGCACTAATACCTGGGATGCCATCTATATCCTCTACTTGAATCTGTACTCAAAAGTTGCTGTTGTTGGTCCCACAAAACAGCCATATCTTCAGGGATATCTTTAGAATTGGCCTGCTTGAACAACTCAATCAGGTCCTGGTGATCATCCTTTGACATTTCTATCAACTCTCGTTCAGCGTTGATCATTTCTTGTTGAATCCTTGCAGCTTTCTGCATATCAAGCTTTTTGTCAATTTCTCCCTGGGTCATGTATCGATGGTTGAAGTGTGAATGTATGTTTATATTTTCTTCTCTTTTTGTTAACCTTGTTTTGGCATGCGCGATACATCTTTTTAAATTTTGACATGACGAACAGATTTTACCACGAGCATTGGTGAACATCTTGCATTTAGTGGCGTAAATTTTACATTCTTCAGAAGCAGTTATGTCCACAAGATTTTTGACAACATAACTGTTGTGCTGGATGTTGAAGTTTTCTATGCCGTCATCTTCCAATCCCATGCACAATGGTGATTTGGAAAGGAATGAAATGACGAAACGAACTTTTTCCATAATGGGCATATCTGCAGTTTTATTTTCAATATCTGTAATATCGATATACTCCGCGTGACGTTTTACTTTCAAATCGATTTTGTTGTGCTGATCAATTCTCGAAAATATTATTTCAGTGAGGACTCTCTGACCATTGAAACTCACGTTCTCGTGCTTGATGCAACTTAGGGAAAACCCCTCAATGTTTAGGCTCACATGCCAGTTGTACCCGGCCGCAACAGACGAAATCGTTGTCGTTAACTGCTGCCATTCTTCATCAACAGTCAAGCATTCCCTCATTTCAACTGGCTTCGTTTGTTTTCTTTCTAAATTAATGTAGCCCCATGCATATCTCGGTTTAGCGAACGAAGGGTCTACTCGGCTTGACTGTTTTGCCTTAACAACACAAGCCTTGCTGGACATAAATAATTCACTTATTGTTTGGCATACGATCTTGCGTGTAATCAAGTCGTCTTTATCGACTAAAATGTTCTCACTCTCAGCTAATGCATGTTTTAAAATATCGTCACGAAAACAAAATGCATCGAGATTTATAGATGGATGATAATTCAGGAGAATCCTATAATAAACGCAATGTGAAATACGAATTTATTATACATATTTTATATAATAACATACTACAGTTTATATATATAACACATATAATCGACTTGCATTAGACTTTGTAATATATCAAAGTGTTATTGTATATAAAATAACAATCTTATACCATGTTTTTAACGACACATAAAACGAATCAGAATGACCAACTCGCTTACGCTTCTTATTCACTGGTTCACGATCCAAAACGTTAGAATTTAATGTGGATAACATTTTAAAGAAATAAATTTGCACTGGTTTTGGTTTTCCCCCGACAACGATTGTTTTGATTCAAATTCTTACTGTCCCCCTCCCAGTGGAGAAATATTTGAAATTTTTGTTGATATTCGTTGTCCAATCAGGTTTGAAGTGTATTTTGAGTTGTTCAACGACTTCCGGTTTTTAACAGCAAACCGGGCACGCGGATATATTTTTGCCAAATTTTGTCATTCCCTCACGGATTTTAGAGCGAATTTAAGCCCTTTGATTAAAGCATCGTTGTTTTGAGAGTTGTACGGTATCATTCTTGCAGGGGATATCGATTAATCTCGAAATAAATGCATTAAAGGCGAAAAATCGAGGATAGTTTCGTGTAACATATGCCAAGTCTGGGCTATTTTGGTCTCAATGTTTCCTTCCTTCCCTCGTAATAAGGAAGTCGCAGGTAAAGTTATTCAATCGTCCATTTGAAATGATACATTCCATTTCGATAAATAGACATTCTAAGATCATTTTTTCTGTATTTTCTTCAAATTGTTTTTATAACATTTTAGTCCAGAAACCTTGTCGTCAAGGCTGTACAGAAAATTCAACTTGCTTGCCAAAGGATGTATTTGATGGAACTGCTATGTGTAAATGCAAAGTTGGATACACTGGCAATGGAACATTATGCACAGGTATAGATCATAGATTAAGTATTAAATCCTGCATGGATTTCATTCATTTGTGACCGCCGCAACCATTCTGTGTTATGATAAGGAAGAGAATGTAATAAATTATTTGTACATGCATGTCTGAAAAAAGATTTTAACTTACACTGAAGTCAAGATAACTCAATATCCAGGCTGGAATCGTAAACGTATAAAAACTAATACCCAGCATATAAAACACATGCATAAAAAGCTATATATATACGTATATAACATCTATTTCAATGCGATACTGAACCAGTTATTTTGTATTGCCATATGAAACCTTGCCCGCTTGGCTTCAAGTTTGACTTCAACCAATCATAAAACCAGCCTCGTACCCAGGCGCTTTAACGTGCTAAGCGGTTGCGTGACGCGCGCGTGGAAACTATAGTGAGCATGCGCAAGAAATTCAATATGGCGATGCATCGAAGGAGTGTTTCGTAGATTTCTCCGCTTTTCAAGTTCATAAAACAGCATTGCAATCAAAGGAAACTTTGCTAGGAAACTTTTTAAAATGTTAAAGAAGTCATTTTGCTCCGTTTTTTCTCTTTTTATGCTTTGAAAACAGGCAAGCTCACTCTTTTTGAGAAAGCCATCAATATTCCCCAAGTTACTTCCCCATCATTTGTTTAAATTAAGCAGTAACAGATTAAATACTTAGCTATATAAGGAATAATAATATTCTTCACTGATCTGAAAGATTCCAGTATTTTAGTGCTCATTTGAGCAAAGGAATTAGATGTAATTTAATTAAATCTAAATATGCATATCAAGAACAAAGATTATACAACATGTTTGTCGACTTTTCAATACTTTTTTAATCATTTTATAAGGCTGATATATAAATACAGGATTACTTCTGTTAAACACATGGTATAAATACAATAAAAGTCAAATTTACTTTAATTATTATTCTAAAGTTTGTAAACACGCCAGGTCTAATTCACATAACTACTGTTAGTTTCTCAAAACAATTTGTATAATCATGAATTTGGCTAACATTACCAAGTGCACTATGAATGACTGATAGTAAGCACTGACATAATGACCTCAGAACACTGTTTTGAATAAAGTAAGCACAATCGTCATAGAAAATGTCAATGTGTAGCCATTTCCTCATCATTGAGAGCTTACATAAAAGAGCATGTTGTGTGAATATTATATTTCCAAAAGACCCAAGATGATTAATAAGAGCCTTTTACAAGACTTGACAGTGTTATATCAACAACATGGAAGAATTTATCTGCAAGAAAAAACATAAATAATACTAAATCTTTGCAGAAATGGCCAAAAACAGGGGAATTGTAAGGCAAATGTAGGCCAATAATGCCCAAGGTGTATTTAAAATCCAAGCCAAAATAGAAAATGATGTGCCAGTTACTCTACCAATAATTTTGTAAACACAAAACAGTAAGATATGAATCAATACCAAATTGCTATAACATTTTCTTAAGGGGGCTGCAGTTGGTGATGGCTGACACACCCATATTCCAAGCTAAAAATTTATATCGCGCGCATTTTTCATGGTCAAATAACTGGCTTTGCTACAAAACCATGTAAAAAAGCAATTAGAAAAATATGGTTTTGAGTGACGAGCATAGTCAAATTCTTGATTTATTAAATTTTCAAAGTTTTTCCAGATAAACAGATTCATCATTGAAATAAGCTCTATTCGGGACCTCATACAATCCAAAATAGTGTTGATGGACCAGGTTTTTTTCAATTTTCTGTGATTTACAGAACACTAGTTATAATTTAAGGATCAACCAGTATTGTTGAAGACATATTTTCCTTCCAGAACACCTTTTCAAAATACTAACCCAAACATGTCAAAAATAGTGTACATTTACAAGGGCAATTTCAACCCTTTGGCGCATTTTTCCCATGAATAATTTTAATTCTAATAAAAATATTATAGATAAAACTTTGATTTAAACCTAATTTCAAGTGATGAGCATACCCTAACTTTCAAGCTATACTTCAAAGAATATGGGTCAATTCAACATAAACATTGAAATATGGGTATACTGACAGCTCTGTCACCCGTTTAGTTTGGCATTAGGAGACCTTCTGAAACATTTTAATGAAAGTATAATTCACAAAGTTCACATTTTCACTTACTTTTTAACATCTGTTTAAATCCAACTAGCTCTGTAGCCATGGGCAAAATCTTGTGATTGATGTCAGCATCCATTTATTTCATGTTTCCCCGGTGAAAATATATTCTATTCCCAAGCCGATTTCGATGTACTTTAGCTTTTCAGAAACCGTTGGCCTTCCTCAGTAAGATTATCAACTGTTTGATAACCATATTTGATAGTAAACAGCTAAAATATTCTCCGAAAGTTTATACTTTTGCTCTTCGGCGCGAAAATGGCAACTCAAGAAGAAACGAGCCCGCTGTTTTCGGTCAGCGTCGACAAATTGCCCACCTGTTTAGTGCGCTGCCACCGCTTAGCACGTTAAAGCGCCTGGGTACGAGGCTGTCATAAAACATGAGCAGAGGCTGACTTGTGACTGACTTGAGATACCGTCGGCAACAAATTCTACAGATAAAAAAATAGTGGAGTTATTATTCGTGCGCGAGTGAGCATTCTGCACCTATAATTTCTACATGAGTCAAACACATATTTTTATTAATAGCAATAGAACCTGAGCCGTTGATTTTGAGAAATGAAAAGAAAACCAACGTCATCGCAATTGTTATCCCTGTGGCATTAGTAATCGCTTTTGTGGCATTAATATTCGCACTAATATTTTGGAGGATTAAAAGGAGGAAAAAATTGTTACTAAGTGTAATTGGAGCACACGAGTCTGCAATTTCTCCGTCGCCATCAAATACAAATCTTTATCAACATTGTCCACCACGGTAGGTGCCATGCAGATTATTTAACGTAATGTACTAATAGGACACCTAGCAAGCCCTCTGACAATACAGCACATATCTGTACGCATATAATAGCAAATTCAATGGCTTTAGTTGTTTTACCGATAAAGCATGCAAGTTTGAACATGCTGTTTTGATTACCTTCCTGAAGAGTGAAGTCCAATTAATCAATTTGAACTGCTTATTGCAATTTACATTTCTTGCGGTTTAATCCAAGGTTAATTCTCCTGTTCTTGGATCCTATGACTGAATTAGAACTTTAATCAACTGAATAGTTTCCTTTAACCTATTAATTTATTGTAACTTGTAATCTTCTATTATTCTTAATATTTACATATAATGTAAAAGTATACTGGAATAATATAAATAGCTTACTAATTTCAAATTAATTTGGATTAAATTTAAGAGAAATCAATAATTGCTTTTTCGAGCTGCACATAAGCCAAATGAATAATGCAAGAATACTCGACTTACTATCAGTTTGCTAGATGAAAATAAATATTATGACACGATATGATTTGCTCATGAGAAAGATACTGTTAGATCTTTGAAAATACAGTGTGTAAACTTGTTACATTGCACCTTAATCATTCTTTTGCACTTCAGCTACAACGTCGCAGAAACATCGTCAAAAGTGAACGAAGTAGAACTGGACGAAAAAGAAGTGAACGTAATTTATGTTCCTCAAGAGATCCAAGATGCGATCACACATGGTCTTACAGATGGATATGAATTCAACGCTGAGCAGATTAAGTTCGAAGAATGTCTAGGTAAAGGTGCATTTGGATACGTGCATCGTGCCCGAGCTCTAGGAATAACTACAGAACCGGAATGGACACTGGTTGCTGTGAAAACGTTGAGTGGTAAGACACACCTTACAGTGTTGTTGAAGTAGAGACCGAGCGCACTGTCACGTACGCAAGGGGAATGGGGGGCTGCGTGACCGCCTCCTAATGGTTTTCAAAATCCATTCAACTATATTAGAGCGTAAACCAAGTAAAAAATTTGTGAATATGGGGTGATGTTGATTTTACGCCTACAATTATAACATATTTACATGTGGGGCTCCCAGCTACATGTTACTTTCGATTTACAAGATGTCTATACAAGTAAGTGGGGGTATGCTCATCATCCTTACTTGGAGATGAAAGGACGCAGCTGTACCTGATTGAGTCGAAGGCTTAGTAAGGGCCCCTCTGGCTGCCACCGTATGACTCATGTATGATCATGGAGCGCAGCTATACGAGGGAAGGGTAGTTTAGGATTATCCCATCCCATCCCACCCTATAAACATTCAGTGTGGCAGGAAACCGGAGTACTCGGAGAGAACCCACGACTTTTGGTAGAGCGTTGACTAACTCTCTTCACATAAGTACCATGATGAGTTCGCAGCACGAATCGAAGTGAATAGCTTCACGTATACGTAACTTTGTTCTCCTTGTTCTAAAAAATAATGTGACCTTACTAGCCACCTTAGCTATTATCATGCAGGGATGTTTGGATTCACTCTCTCTTCCCCTGATATTATGAGGAGAGATTTGAGGACGCATATTCTCCATATTATGTTTCAGAACCCGTCACAGATAAATCCGTCGAAGATTTTATTGCCGAGATTGAACTGATGAAGAAACTTGGAGATCATGAAAATATCATTCAAATGCTTGGGTGCTGTACTTTAACATTGCCAATTTGCCTAATAATGGAATATGCTCCGTATGGGAATCTACTAACGTCTCTAAGAAGAGTTAAAAGCAAGGTATGTGCATAATGAATATTGTCTATAAAATAGTACGATCAGCGAATATCACAAGTCTTAACAAAAAAAAATGGCTTCTTGGTTCAGGGGGTAGCATAGTCGAGTTAGAGGTCTAGTTAATTGGCAATGTGTGACGTGAATTCCGGACCGAGAGGCAAATCACTGATTTAAATTTCGTACACCTTCACAAACTCACAAAAAAATATTCCAATCCGAACAATGGAAAAATAGAAAACAAATTTAAGAAAATCAGAAAAAAATTACAAAAAGAAATACAAATATCAAACAAAAAAATCACATGATTTTTCAATCTCGTACACTTTATGGCTGTTGTTGACCATGATTTTTCGCCATTTCTTCTAAAATCACAATCGTTTAATATTAAAAAGTACGAGCTGGTTAGACGCAGCACTTTAACTTTCATATTGTTCATATATAGCTTGAAAACGATTCAATGAAGACGAGTCCTGTACCGGAAAAATTAGAACTTACTGAAACTCCTTCAAGTAAAGAGGTATATTATACTTTAATAGTATGTACAATCGCGCAAATTTCGGTTGGTTAGGAGGGGAAGGGAGGAGGGGCAACTGCTTCGTCTGAAAAATGGTCGATTTGTTGGAATATTTAACCCGAAAAAGGCTAAAACAGCCACATTTCAGTGTAACAAGTTCCTGGTCCAAAAAGGGGCTTTGTTGGAAATTCTGGAGGAGAGTAACATGTCATTTGGCGAATATACAGACATGCTTAACTATTAGCTAGAAGACTCCTATTTTAGAATGTTTAGTCTGGCTAAATAAAGGGAAGGATTCATTATTGTACCTCCGACAATTGTATTTCTTAAGCTTCAATAGACCTTATGCATGCATAATGACGTTTTCTTACGGTGCGTGACCACAACTACGAGAATGCTTTTCGAGTATTTCCTATCTAGTTTTCTATTAAGATCCTCGCGAAGCATTCAAATTCTGGAAGTTGTAGTCACGCACCGCAAAGAAACGTCATAATACATAAGGTCTATTTGACAGTTTTAAACGATCCATGGTGTGTCTATACTACTAGAAATACACGCATACAAAATCCCGTCGCATATTCGAACCAAACAATTTACTCCCCCAAAAGTTATTGTGACATGAAGTACTGAGTCGATCGCTGTAATGGCATTACCATCATAGATATACATGAACTTGTGGTTAGAGCTCGACAGCTGGACTCTGTAGCTCAGTTGGTTAGAGCGCTGCACCGGAATCGCAGGGCCGCAGATTCAATTCCTGCCAGGGACCTATAGTTGCATTTTTCGCAGCTGTTCCTGGTTAGGTCTAATAAACGTATAGAATTTACACGCGATAATTTCCATCTACAAAAACCCTTCAACTATTATTCAATCGAGTGAGATGCCAACAAAATTTAATAAATTAAAAGAGGTCGGACAACTGTATGTAGACAACCTAAGTTTGCAGCCCAATATATTTGCAGAGCTGCCACATTGGTTACAGTTAAATATGTTATCACCCATAAAATCCCGCTGAAAAACGCTTGTATTCTTCAGCCAACACTTCTGAGTCTATGAAATATCTGTAAAACGTGTATATAGCTGCTCAGCCACGAAATGAAGAAAAATATTTCCATTGATTGATTGCATAATGAAATTTAAGCAAACTCTTTTCCTTTTGTCTGGTGTGCTGCTGTTTAAAGATATATAATTGAGTAAATATCGATCTCTTACTTAGTGCGCAAGTGTTTTTAAAGGCGATATTAACTGAAACAGCTTCTCCTAGTGCGCTAGTGGTTGCGGTAAATTATTATATCAGTATTGGTCTCATTATTGTTTAAATAACGAGTATTAACCAAACTGCCAAAGATTGCAAATGAGTGGAAGCCGTAAGAGCGAAGAGGGCAGGAGGAAGAGAGGACGACTAGCAACAACATGAAGGAGGGCGCTAGAGAAAGATTTCATGAAGCAGCAGTAGCTATACCTGGAACTGGGCCAAGACAGTGGCCTTAGATAAAGCAAACTGGCGAAAATGTGTGGCTCAATGTTCGCAAACGAACGGAAGAAACAAAAAGATTAACCAAACCTTTAACTGCTACGCTACATTTTGAAGCTGGCTATTTACTAAACATCGTCTTATATCTGATGCGCTACAGTTTAAACTTTAAATATGTTTACTAACTGAACATTCCAGTTCCCTTTATTTCGCAAGTGTATAAAGATGATTTTCAATAGGATTATCTTTCCTCATTTCTCTGGCACATACACTGGTTTCTTGTATTTTAACGTACCCTAACTTGTACGCTGGAGCACCTGCAGAGACCAGTATCTCTTCATCTGATGCACAAGTGCTTGAGCTAAAAGAATAATCATCTCCATATCCTTAAATATCAGCGCACCAGATATTAGACCAATATTCAGTTAATCAATAATCATCTTTAAGAAATGGCGTACCAGATGGAAGTTGTTTTAGTTAATAATCATCTTTATGCACTAGCGCACCAGATATCAGACCAATGTTCGGTAAATGATCAGTCGTCAGTTAAACACTAGCATAGCAGATATGAGACCATTGTTCAGTGAATAATTAACTTTAAAACTAGTGCAACATATATAAGACTAATGCCTGTATTCTAAAAGCTCACTCACACTCACACTCAAAGAGTGGAGGTTCAATTTGAGCTTCCCTTGGGTGTCAGTGCTGTTTTTGAATAGCTGGAGGGTTAGTTCCGTACCATACTATGTGGCTACTCACCCTCCAGCTATTCAAAAATACTACTGACACTCAAGGGAAGCTCAGATTGAACCTCCACTCTTTGAGTGTGAGTGTGAGTGAGCTTTTAGAATACAGGCGTAAGGCTCGGTCAGATAACAGTAAGCACTATAGCACTATATATCGTCTTTAAGAGCACTTGCGTACCAAATTCGAGATCGATTTTTAATCAATAATTATCTTTAAAGAGTAGCGCACCAGACAAAAGGAAGAATGTTTGGAAATAAAATTCTTCATTTCATAGCTGGGCAGCTATATATACGGATTCCTTTGACGTATAATACAGACATTTTATAGACTCAGAAGTGTTGGCTGAAGAATACAAGCGTTTTCAGCGGGTTTTTATGGGTGGTAACATACTTAACTCTAACCAATGTGCCAGCATTTCAAAAATAATGTGGGTGCAAACTTAAGTTATCCACACACAGTTGTCCGACGATATCAATATTTTTTAACCGTCATAGAATGGTGCAATCGAACAAGAATCCTTCCACGAAAAGTTGTTTCTTGAAATAGATCATTTATCAGGTATAACTAGCCACATCTATTTGTCTACTCTTGTTGCATAACTGTTTGCTGCATGAACACTTTGTTCAATATATATACTTGTTATAATGGAATATTATATTCTGATCATGTATTTATCGCTGCTCTTTCGATATCAATTCTTTAAAAAATATTTGTTTAAATTTATTTCGAGACCACAAATCTATTTGCTAATTGGTAAACATTGCTCATGAGAGTTATCTCGTTGCATGTGTTTTCATTCCTATAAAAGCTATAAAAAGAGAACAACTTGCTGTTTCTTCTTTCACAAAACCCAGGAGTTTTTGTGCTGCCTCTTCGTTTCGCTACCCATTGTACATGAGCTGATATATACGGCGAATTGGTCAGCCAATCAAATTGCAGAAAAACTGATATGGCAATATTGCAATAGTTAATATTCAGGCTAATACGGATTAATTCATAAAATATTTATGTGATTTTTAGGAAAAGAAACCACCAAGTTTGAAGCGCGAAATTTAGTTGAAACTAATGCATATCTGGAATCATTTGCTCTTCAAATTGCTAATGGAATGGTATATTAATTCTTCATATTTAATTCCATGTAACTGAATTCGCCTAAAAGCACGGCATAGTATAAGTTTTTCCAAAATCGGAATGGTTTAATAGTGTGCCATTTTCATGTGCCATTGTCGTGCTATGCGTACGCTTAACAAAGCGCCATATAAATTTATATCAAATAGTGAATATTGGTCATTTTATGTGTTTTGGAAGGAGCATAGAAAAAGCCTTCCAACTAAAAAAGAATGAAATTCGACCATTCAAGAAAGAGATATATCGTGTTGTATTTTTGGCAACAAAATGGCGGATTTATCAATTCTTAAATCCGCTATATCTTTCAATAGAAATGCCAATTTCTGTTTTCAGATTTATGATTCTTTTGGAATGCTTCTTCAATGAAATATGTTCGGTAAAAATAATCATTATAATGACGTCATTTTCTTGCGAAAATTGGAACAATTCGAATAACAAAAACATACATTTTGTAAGACCGTTGCGTTCAGTTTTGATGTGTAATTTCGTGGAAGCATGATCATGTAAACTGAGAAAACCATTTCGATCTTTGAATACCCACCGTGTGCAGTATGACAAACTCTGGCCATTCGGCTCAGAAACAAGAAACAAACGACTGGTTTGAACTGGTTTCGGAAATGTAACTCGTGTGTCGGAGCTATAAAATATTATCAATTTATAATACTTCTGATGTGCAGAAATTCTAATGAGTAATGCAAAAGAAGTCGGTTATAATTTTTCTTTTTGGAATACCTCTTTGAAGCATCATGCATGCAAAATCCCGAGTATAACAAATGGGTAATTTTCATATTACCCTCTAGTTGTTAAGAACATCAATACTAAGACGAAGCTTGTAGTCCTACAGGTACTTTATCTTTGTACCCGGAAGAAATTCCCACAGATTTCTATTCACGAACCATTGGGAATTACCGTGTAGATGATATCAAAAGTTCCCCAAGAATCCGGGCACGGCAATAATTATTCCGAAATTTATTATTAACTGATACGCTCTCTACTCCTTCTACCTGGCTTCAACCGGAATCGATTAACTCGAATCGTCTCTAATCTCTATTGTACTAAAATCTGGCTATTTTCTCACAAAAACAAAAAATCACTAATGGCATACAGCCTATAGTCTCTGACGTTAAATCGGTAGTTCTAAAAGTCTTGTTGTCGTTAATGCATGCAGCTGCTGTTGTTTATAGGTAACTTTGTTTTTAATTATTCGTGCACAAATTATGTAAATTTCTACCTTCGCATTTCTTTAAATAATTATATCCTTGGAAGCTTGGCTATATATCCACCGAACATAGAAAATATATATTTTGTTTTTGCTTAGACATATGTGGCAGGACGAGGAATTGTTCATCGCGACCTTGCAGCGAGAAATATTCTCATTGGTAGAGATTATAAATTAAAAATCTCGGATTTTGGTTTGTCCAAGGAAGGTGTATATGTAAAATCAACCAGTGGGAAGATTCCACTTCGATGGTTGTCGATTGAAGCTATCCGTGAAAGGATTTATTCTAGCGCCAGTGATGTGTAAGTCGTTTTCCTTGTTTCACCTCACAGTCCTTAATTACGACATATTTCAAAATCTGCAAACGTTCAAATCAAGTAGTATAAGCCTGTTAACATCAGGACATAAATAGTATCTTCAGTCATAAGAATATTAAGGCAGTAAAATAATTACTATGCATATGATGTCATCTGTTTGTCAAATTCAGTGAGCTCCACATATATCTGGAATAAGAACTTCCAATATTTAGCCAATTAATAAGAAAAGTTAAGCCAAGATGGCGGCAATTGACGTCCAAGCTCTATGAAGGTCATAAACAGTTTTCGTACCGGTTTTTTCCAGCTAATAACGTGTCGTATCGCTAATGAAGTTGTTATTTCATAATGTTATTTTAGTTAAATCGAAGTAAAAACACGAAATTTTGGCACACGTACACCTTGCCGCCTTGTGCTAACCGCGCAGACAAAACAATTGAAAGGGACTGGCACTGGACGTCAATTTCCGCCATCTTTGGCTTCACTTTTTGGAAGCGAGTTCATATATATATATAGAGCTCACAGGTCAAATGCTGTATGTATATACGGAAAAAATTTACATATATTTATTTTAATGTAACTGTATTTTTATCTTTTCGTTTACGTAGTTGGTCTTACGGAATTGTATTGTGGGAAATCTGCACACTAGGTACGTTTAATGTGAATAAAATAGAAACGAACGTGTAGTGTTGTTAAACTATTTTTATTTGCTAATATATATTTCAGCCCAGCTGAGAAAAAGAATAATGTTGCAATTCATTTTGCATCTGAGACAACCAATTTATGGGCTATTTTAACCAATTTGTTTTGACAGTATAATTAATGAGCTTTTCACCTAATCAATCATACATGGTACAGGTATACCCTTGTAAATCCAATAGAAACAAATAATATAAATGCTAATTAGGTACAAGCACTAGTGGTCCTTACCCTTCTGTTACACCCACGAGTATTTGTAATGTCTAACAAGTTTAATTTGCCGTTTCCTTATTATTACAACACGGTGGCTAACACAGTAACCACTATACTTATAAACCTAATCTTATAACCATTTCTTACTTATTCTCTTTAGGCGATTTTCCTTATCCAACACTGTCAGACAGAGAATTGCTGAAGTACCTGGTTAGTGGTGAGAGGCTGGAAAAACCAAGTAACTGCACAGATGAAATGTAAGTGATGGTAGTATAATATAATATATTCTGATGTATATGTTAATAATTCGGAAACGACCAGCAGAGATTTAGGAATAAGAAAGGCAGGGATTTCTGCAGTGATAAACGAGCTAGATTTTGTGCATTAATAAATTTTTCGACCAATGCTATATAAACATGATCCCCTTTTCGATATTCCTCTTCCACCTTGATGATAGGTTATTGCGTGAAACAGGCTGTAGTAATGGATAGCTTGATGTAAGCGAAAACTGTATATAGTCAAATCTGCAGACATGCATGTTTCGCCGTTCAACGGCTCGTCAGTGCAGCTTGTAACGCAATCTAGATGCGAGTGACTTCGTATTTATACACCATACGCTTGCTCTCCCAAGCGCATGTGGTACAATACTCAGACACATGCGCATCCAGACATGCGTGAAGTGTCTTGGGGCCAGAGTGCTCAAACGACCACAATGGAAGTGAGCTTTTGCATTATCGCTTATAGCCACCAATTAACCTCACAGAGTGCTCAACAACACAAGTGAAGGAGCTTATATAGTCAAATCTGCAGACATGCATGTTTCGCCGTTCAAGGGCTCGTCAGTGCATCTTGTAACGCAATCTAGATGCGAGTGACTTCGTATTTATACACCATACGCTTGCTCTCCCAAGCGCATGTGGTACAATACTCAGACACATGCGCATCCAGACATGCGTGAAGTGTCTTGGGGCCAGATTGCTCAAACGACCACAATGGAAGTGAGCTTTTGCATTATCGCTTATAGCCACCAATTAACCTCGCAGAGTGCTCAACAACACAAGTGAAGGAGCTTATATAGTCAAATCTGCAGACGTGCATGTTTCGCCGTTCAACGGCTCGTCAGTGCAGCTTGTAACGCAATCTAGATGCGAGTGACTTCGTATTTATACACCATACGCTTGCTCTCCCAAGCGCATGTGGTACAATACTCAGACACATGCGCATCCAGACATGCGTGAAGTGTCTTGGGGCCAGAGTGCTCAAACGACCACAATGGAAGTGAGCTTTTGCATTATCGCTTATAGCCACCAATTAACCGCACAGAGTGCTCAACAACACAAGTGAAGGAGCTTATAGAGTCAAATCTGCAGACATGCATGTTTCGCCGTTCAACGGCTCGTCAGTGCAGCTTGTAACGCAATCTAGATGCGAGTGACTTCGTATTTATACACCATACGCTTGCTCTCCCAAGCGCATGTGGTACAATACTCAGACACATGCGCATCCAGACATGCGTGAAGTGTCTTGGGGCCAGAGTGCTCAAACGACCACAATGGAAGTGAGCTTTTGCATTATCGCTTATAGCCACCAATTAACCTCACAGAGTGCTCAACAACACAAGTGAAGGAGCTTATATAGTCAAATCTGCAGACATGCATGTTTCGCCGTTCAACGGCTCGTCAGTGCAGCTTGTAACGCAATCTAGATGCGAGTGACTTCGTATTTATACACCATACGCTTGCTCTCCCAAGCGCATGTGGTACAATACTCAGACACATGCGCATCCAGACATGCGTGAAGTGTCTTGGGGCCAGAGTGCTCAAACGACCACAATGGAAGTGAGCTTTTGCATTATCGCTTATAGCCACCAATTAACCTCACAGAGTGCTCAACAACACAAGTGAAGGAGCTTATATAGTTACAAGCTGCGCTTGGTGAGGGCAAGAGTATGGTGTATAAATACGAAGTCACTCGCATCTAGACTGCGTTACAAGCTGCACTGACGAGCCGTTGAACGGCGATTTGACTGCAGATTTGACTATATATATATAGTGGGTGGGGCAAAAAAAAGTACGAGTGTTTGATTTAGTATAACTTAAAAAATAAAAGAGCTATTACACTGAACTGAACAAATTTCTTTGCATTCGGCGATGTCTAACTTAAATTTTGCTATATGCCATGTGCATTTTCATACAATATTGACTGAGATAGCTGCGTTTTATTTGATAACCGTTACCATTTTATCGTAAGTATTATTTAAATGAAGTGAAGTTGAAGTTAGAAATGTTTCTTGAATAGATACGCTCTTTTATTCTAACATTTGGCCTTCTAACTTCTACTTCACTTCATTGAAACGAATACTTGTGTAAAATGCTAATGGTTATCAAATTATTTAATAGGCCATTTTTAGCTAATTCTCGACACTTCCAAAAATGTTTACTCAAGTTTAAACGCAGCTATCTCGGTCAATATACTAAATCAAACAGTCGTACTTTTTTTTGCCCCACCCGGTATATATATAGATTTTCGCTTACCTCAAAACTTGTCTGCAACAGGCTGTTTCATCTGTAAAAGAATCCTTTTACAGATGAAACAGCCTGTTGCAGACAAGTTTTGAGGTAAGCGAAAATCTATAATTTGCTCTAACTATATGTTTGCGACGCGAGTTAAAAACTGCTGAAAAAAGCTGCTATCCGAGTTAAAAACTGCTATCTGAGATTAAAAGTAAGAATTGAATCGAACATGAAAATAGTTAATTTTTTGGATGTTACTTTAAACCTCAACAACGGTAAATATTCTCCATATCGCAAACCAGATAACCCACCTCTCTTCATTAATGTGCAATCAAACCACCCACCCTGGATCATTAAGCAGCTACCCCAGGCAATCAGCAACAGAGTTTCACAACGATCTAGCGATGTTGAGGAATTTTCCAATGCTGCACCTGCTTATAACGAAGCCCAACAATCTAGCGGATTTACGAAAAGCGTTGAATTCTTAGACACAGGTAACGAGACCCCCACGCAAAGTGAAAGAAATCAAGGAAGGAAAATTTCCTTGTTTAACCCACTATATAGTAGAAACGTTCAAACCAACGTAGGCAAGTGTTTATTAGAATTATTAGGCAAGCATTTTCCCAGTGGCCATCCCCTTCATACCATCTTTAATCGAAACTCAGTAACAAAAGTTCAACTAGCCATGAAAATTCCTGCAACTGTCGTGTCGCTGCAAATTGCCCACTTGATGAGGCCTGTCTTACAAGTCAGATTGTCTATCAAGCTGTGGTTGAAACAGAAAACAGACAGCCGAAGGTGTATATTGGCATGACTGAACACCAATTGAAAATCCAGTCAAGCAATCATAAGCATTCTTTTTCAAACAGCAAACATCGATCTAGCACCGCATTATCCAAGTACGTCTGGGACTTGAAAGATGAAAATATCCAGTATGAAGTGGTCTGTCTAGTGAAGCGTGCAAAGCCTTACCAAAGTGGAAATCACAAGTGCAATTTATATCTGCAGGAGAAATTATGTATTTAAAAAGCTCAGAAGAGAAATCTCTTAAACAAAAGATCAGAACTGTTTGCTAAATGCCGTCATGAAAACAACTTTTATGCATCTAATTTTAAACCTAAATGACTTTATTATGCATATTTTAGTATGAACATTTTAATAACAACATTTTTTTATTATAGTCTGATGATCGCCAGCAAAGGCTGAGCGTGAAACTCGGGTAGCAGTTTTTAATTTTTTAAAAATTTTTTAGCCGTCTTAGTATTTATATATAGTTAGTTCCGTTATTATTTAGGGGACTCATTTGTCATTCATAAGGTTTATTTGTTTATATCTATATAAATGGGAACATGCTTTGCAACAAGAGGTTCTTAGGTAAATAGAGATCTAAACTTAGAACATTAGGGCAAAATAATAATAATTTTGTTATTGGTTTTTCTCGCTTATGATATGGGTAAATTATATACATCTTATGATAGCTAACTGGTTTATCATCTTATTGGAGCAATCTGTTTATTTCCTCAACAGGTACGCCATAATGTTAGAGTGCTGGCAAGGCGCACATGAAGACAGACCAACATTCGCTCACTTACGCGATGTGCTTTGGAAAACGAATACAGGCGAGAATCCGTACATTAATATCGATCCAATGCAAGAAAATCTTACTACAACTGTGGAACAAGAAGACAGCATCGAAAATGCTACTGTAATATAACAGCTTGCACGAGTAAGCAATGGGAAATGAAGTAAAAACACTCGTCATAAAAATAATTAACACATGAAACATTATGATAAACTACATATGATAACTTATTTGCTGGGGTACTTTGTAAAATGAGTTATCATTCCTCAAAAAGCGTTTACCAAATTTTCATCATGCGCAAAATGAAGAACACGATTAGCAAGAATAGGTTAAAATAGGAAAAGAACGAAGTTTCACAATAAGCAGATAATTACAGGTTGAAATTGCATTATTTGCAAAATGTGAAAGTTTGCAATTACATCAAATATCTCGAAATCGTGGTTACAATCTAGTAACTGTGTAAATTCATGATATCCGATGAAGAGAAGCACCACATGTTTGCGACGACACTTCGATGTTGCGAATATAACTATGGTACCTTCATTAATTCCCAATGTTCTCATCTTGTAAAAACCATATTTTGCCCAACTTCTCCAAATTGTTATGGTCGAACGCATGAAAACGTATTCTCTACGTAAGATACGATTGCCGTCAATTTTCCTTTTAACCCACCCCTGGAGGAGCTGAAATATTTCAGGCCCATTTTTGAGGGGACTTATTGGGGAGGTGGGGCTTAAAGGAGGGAAAGGTAATGATTTACCCGAAACGCAATGAGTAATAATCGTTGGGAACTAAAGGGAACTTCTACATATTGACCAATTAAGAAATCTAATCATGCAGTATTCATTCTATAATAGAGAGAGAGGATTAATAAATATTGTTTGCTAAAAAGGGGCTGCTTATTAGAAAATTGGGCGCTTATTAGACACGGTGCCTTGTTTTAGATGGGAGTTTAACAAAGGATTTACGGTAAAGAATTGACAAATTTGGATGAAAAACACAATTTGTGATCGACACCAAAGAGAAGACTGCAATTTTCAACATTCTAATTCAGGCTTCGAACTGTGTAAATTGTTGGAATCAAGAATGACATTTGCTTGAAGTCAACTAGAACAACAATCCATCAGTGCAATCAATGCAGTTTCACGTTCGTGATTTCAAACAAGAACGACTTTCAAATTGTATAGCCAAATTGTAAGTTACCTTTCAGGAATTGTACAGAACTTAAGGTAACACGTGTTATGATGCGCTAAGAAGCACTCCATTATATATTTTCTTTGGACCTTTTAATTTGTTGGAATTGTGGAATAATAATGGAAAATAGTGTTCTTGATTTCCATTTGTATACCTACAGGACATATATATTAACATTAATTCGTGAAATATTCGTTCGTATGGCAAGTAATTTCCAGTATCACGAAAATATCGCCCATATACAGTTGCTTCTCTTCATGTCCCATGTGAAACAAATTTGACTCTACACCAGCTTTTCACAATGGGTCCAAGTCACTATCACCGAGGAAAACTACGTTTAGTAAATCGATAGTAAAGGACGATCCTAGATAAACATTAAGACAGAGAAATGAATTTTATCCCGTCAGATGTAAAACTGATCGTTTTAAAAACTCTTATATTCCTTCTATGTGTTAGTTCTCAACATTTGTTTTAACTTTTTTATATAGTTTTAATACAAAGTATTTTGTAAATATTCTATCATACTTTATATGTCATCAGATGTAATTAAACTTTTGTTGCAATATCTGTTTTAATACAAAATAATAATAATAATAATAACATATGCAACATGCACAGTAACAAAACTAACACAGTTATTGTTACGGTTATTGTTTCCTATGTCAACCATTATTACACCGTTAATTTTCCTCTTCAATCTGATCATTTGTCTTAATATTAGTTTCAGTCCTATTTCATCAGCTTTTTCTTGTTCAGAATTATGCTCGGTCCAAATTGCGCTGAAAATATACGGAAATGCAAACGTTACCATTCCGCTAATTACAGCAGAGTCGCCAGATATTTCGGAAAATAGCATCATATAAAATACTAAATACATCATTGTCCTCCGGAAGTATCGTTATAGGAATTAAAACAATTGTTAGAAACGACATAAGAACAAGTGGCTCAAAATCGACGATACAAATTAAAACGAAACACATTAATACATGATTATAGCAAATACTAAGTAACGTATTATTGTCTTGTTACAGTAAGTTACGGTTGTGCGGGTTGTCTTGGATATGTTGGTAGGGATACAGAACGATACATCAATACAAAGGAATTAAACAAGTAGATTAAATACTGAAGGAAATGTAGAAGAAACAGATGACTGTCGGTTTGCTGTGAATGTTGAGACTAGGCACTGTCTCAAAGGCTCTCTATGAAGAATTAAGAGAAATGTATTTGTCTTACAACAAACTTCTTCTTTTGTTTTTCCTGAGATTCTTCCTTCACCAGAATTTGAAATTGAAATGTAAAATAAGCAAATCTATATAGATGTATGCCTATAAATAGACTTCATGTATGCAATTTATCGCGAAACGAAACTATCAAAAGCCGTAAAAGGAATAATCCATACTGACTGCAACGACAACCCAGGCGCTTATAAGATAGGGCGGTGAAACTACTGGGTGAAACGAGCCGTGTACCCTGAAATACGTGTGATGCGCGGGATCCCCCGAATATTCGAACACATGCGAGAAAAATGGCGGAGCTGCAAACGAACTCTCCGAAGACCTTGACTTAATTCTTAATAGTTTAGACGATACCGATGTCGATAACGATAATAAAAGATATCCTGTTGTTCGATAGTCGATTCTTTCACTGTCAACGAACTGATCGCAGTTCTTGAGAGGATTTCGTCGAAGCTTGAGAGGAAGCTATTTAATACATGGAAACAGCTTGTGGGAGATGCCCATTGTTCACTTGTTCACACCTCTATTGTGTATACTATTGTCTATTGTGTATCGTATGGTAAGAGCTGCAGATAGTAATATATTCTCGGCGGTCTTCCTCCCACACAATGCCCCGGGCGGAGGGAGTTAAGATTGGGAAGGAAATTGAATTTTCCGCCCTGGACGAAAGCGGGAGGAAGGCGTTGACGTGTGTTGTAGCTGAGGGGAGGTGGGTGAGCAAACCAAAACTCTTAAAGGAACTTTCTTCTTCGATTGCGAACGGTGTAACGCCAAGAAAGTCTGCTGACAACCGGATTTTAAAGCGTCTGTGAGCTCTCAAAGCCTAATTAAAACATACCAGAGATGCCAGGCTTGGTAGATTTGAAAGAACTCACCCGCCCGGGCATTGAGCGTGAAATAATCCCACCGAGAATAGTAATATATTCTCGGCGGTCTTCCTCCCACACAATGCCCCGGGAGGGAGTTAAGATTGGGAATGAAATTGAATTTTCTTAGGACCCCCGGCATACATAAGCGCACGATCCCCGACAAACGCCGTACTAAATCCCCTGGTAACAAACCTACCCCCTCCAAAACTCAGAAACGAAAGAAACGCACGAAAGAAATGAATTTTATATATTTGTACATTTAATGACACTCTTTAGAGGCACAAGTTTAACTCCTAGGTACGCTTAAGGAAAAGCCTGTCCAAAGTCACAAAGATGGTTACGGGAACGAAACTGCTGACCCAAACGCGAGATCCGCAGTTGGATGATCTGCTGATGTCACAGCACTCGCGGTGAGAAGGTCAGCTAACTTCTCTGTGCGCATAACTTTGTCAGTCTGGATGTAATAGGTGGATTCCATCCAACGTGGCGCGCCACCTCATCCGTCGAGGCGCCGAGGAGAGACAAGGTGATAGAACAGCCTGAACGGAAACTATGCATCGTCTCACCCTCGTGAAGATGGAGATCCTTTAGGTGCTTCTCCAACCGACTAGCAATGGCGGAACCTGTGAAGGGTGAATTTGGCACTTTTCAAAATGTTAAGTAGCTTAACCGCCGTCACAGAGCAGTGATTTCAAAATGTCAAGCAGCTAAAACGGCGTCACACAGCAGCGATTACCTAATATCAAATGGCTTAAACGCCGTCACACAGCAGCTTTTTCAAAATATCAAATGGCTTTAACGCCGTGACACAGCAGCGATTTCAAAATATCAAGCAGCTTAAAACGCCGTCACACAGCAGCGATTGCAAGTATCAAGCAGCTTAAAACGCCGTCACACAGCAGCGATGTCAGAATATCAATCAGCTTAAACGCCGTCACACAGCAGCGATTTCAAAATCTAGTAGCTTAAATGCCGTCACACAGCAGCGATTAGAGATATTAAAGAATCTAATTGCCGTCACACAGCAGCGATTTCAAGTATCAAGCAGCCCAAATGCCGTCTCACCCCAGTGGGTTTATGCAAATATCTAAAACATGGAACGCCCTAACCCAGCAATTTCACAAACCGCCGCTATGCTAGAGAAATACCAGTAAATAAAAGGAACGAGATATAAAACTTTAAGTGTATTTTACAAAATGACATTTATTGGTAGTAACTGACAAGTACTGGAGAATGAATTCCGCTAAGTTTTCGACAGTGTATAAGGCGTACTAAGAATACCTTTCTCGCTGAATAGTGGGGGTTGAAAACATATAGAACCGCAGAAAAATTACCAGCAATTGAAAATTTGTAAATGAAAGTTCAACATGTACATTATAACTTAAGGAATGGTATTCTGCACGTTCGTTGTACGGACCAAGACCGGATCATAAATGACCCGTGGGAAGACAACATGGAACGAAGGAAATACCATTAAGCCGTTAGGTTATAACTGAACTTGCTAATAGACTGACAGAACTGCCAGGTGCAAAGCACGAAATCAAAGTAATAATTGCTAACCTGAGGCGCAGGAACCGGCGCTGCTGGAGGTAAATCAGGTGGATTAACAGGATCGTTCACCGCTGCAGGGAACTATTTTTGAGAAAATTCGTATTTGGTTTCGGAAGGCAAATATTCACTTGGAAACCCCTTACATTGTAGTCATGCGCTTGATTCCTTTTGGAAAATTGCGATATTAGGATATTAGGCTAGATACGTAGAGGCAGCATTGTTTGCTACTTTGTGCAGCAACAATGTCTTATTCAAATGCCACCTATGTTCTAAAACCCATATATAGATTCCATGTAATGTCCTTACGGTACGTCAAATCCAAGCATGCCCTTCCCCCATTTTCTACATTTTTGGGGAGCAATGGAGAACAAAATGGAGGGAGAATGATCCATGGTCATGGACAGCAGCCGACATGGATGAGCAAAGGGAGTAGCTTCAAACCACCTAAAATTTTCCTATTAAGTCTCTGAGAGAAAGCAAATTAGTTAAGTTACAACAGGTTTTTTTCTGGTATGAAAGCTTGATATCATATGAAATTAAGCGAACTAGCACTAACTTTCAGCCAACATGACTTGTACACTGAAATTTTCAAGAAAAGAAGGGTTTGGATATGTTGCAACTCAAATATTTCATGATGTGTCTACCACTGTATGGGAACAACTTGATCTTAATCTAATTTCTAGCACTGTTCATTACTGTTACAGTAGCTGTATGCATAGGCGTACGGGCGCAACTTCATTTGGGGGGGCAAACAAAATTTTGCCCGAATTTTAAAGCTTACCCAAAATGCCCGAATTTGGATAATAACATATTGATAACAATAATAACCACTTTTAACACGATGTTAACATTGGTGCAACTAATTTTTTCGAGGCCAAAAGGCTGATAATTTGTGGGGGGTCCGGGAGCATGCTCCCCCGGAGAATTTTGAAAATATGTGGGTTCTAAAAGGGTATTTCGTGCATTCTGAGACCACTCTGATACCCAGATAATATACATTCAAAATCGCGTACACTCATGATTGCCATGGTTCAATAATAATAATGGTTCAGATTATCAGTTAATAAATAATCATTCAGTCTAATTCTTAAAGAAAAAATTTATTTTCTGTGAAAATATTGGTGCGACAAATGTCACTCGCATTTTCTCCGTTCACCGTTGGCTACGGCCCTCTTGTCAATAGGGCTATCTTCAAAGGGTAAAATCGATAAAATTATCCACTCCGAATCGCGTTGTGTTGACAAATTATAAGACGTATATACATTGGCAGTTTCACAACAAAATTTCAAGGTGTAGAAAAGTGTTTAACATAACAACTGCTTGGTATATCTTCAATATGTCGTACTTTGCTAAACAGCTCTAAGTAGGAATAGTGTGCCAGAAATTGCACTCATTTCTTATCAACATCCGTAGGATTTAGGGTAAAAAATGAGGCAATAACAGGGAAAGACAAGACACTATATTTGGGTCACTTGTTTATTAAAATACAAAATTTTAAACAATAACCTAGCTTAGCGGGAATTGTGTCTTAAAAAGGGTTAACTTCAGTAATACATTTTTTTCCAACTTACCGGAATTTTTATACCGTAGTCTTGTCGATAACGCACCATGCGCTCGTAGGGAAAATTATACTCCCTAGAAGTCATCAAAACATCATATCTCTTTCCGTAATGTGCGGCATATTTTACCTTATTTTTTTGCGGTCCGGTATCCAGTTAAATGGTGCCTTTTGAGTGGCTAACGAGCGGTCCGGTATCCTGCTATCCGGACCGGATACCGGACCGTTGTGTGAGCAAAACAAAACAAAACAAAAAACTTGCAATTTTCGCAAATATTAGTCAAGTTTTTAAATGCTATTTTTAAAAAAAATATTTATGATTGTTTTATAAACTTAACACCGAAATGTACAGTGAAGACGATAGTCACAGTGAAAGTGAATTCTATTACCCAGACAAATTGCCAGACGATATGGAAAAAGAAAACAAGTTAGACGAATTTCAAAAATTTATTGAAGGACAAAGGTCTGAAAATACAACAAAAAAAACAACTTACGATTTAAACGTGTGGAACCGCTACTGTGCTTCAGTAAAGGAGGCAAGAAAACTAGACGAAATACCAGCAAAGGAGTTAAACGTTCACCTGTGCAAGTTTTTCATGATCGTCGTGAAGAAAGACGGCAGTGTTTACGAGCCAACATCTCTAACCTCTTTTCAGCGCAGTATTCAACGATATCTGAACAACACAAACTCCAATATAAACATTCTGAAAGACCCCGAATTCTCCAAGTCCAGAGAAGTCATCACCGCCAGGAAGAAGCAGCTCGTTGCGCCGCCCAGTATATAACCGCCCTAATTTCACCCGCTGGTTTTTGGGCGAGTCGGTCACGTGGCGGCGTTAATTAAATCGCCTGGATAATGGCAAATGTCAGATGGTAGGTACGTAGGTAGGTAATACTTTATTTAAAATCAAAATAGAGAACACGCTAGCCCCATCAACTCTAGGCTGGTTTTCATAGGGGGCATGTTTAAGTATTAAAAACGTTAAAAAGAAAGTTACACTAAATACTAACACACATATAATATATGCATATAACTAGGAAGCATGTCATTATGCAACTATTTACTTAATGGCGTCATATTACCGCCAATATTCATTGGATTGTCATCATTCAACATGTTTCCGACATTGAAGTTATTTCGGACATTGAAGTTGTTTATTATTCAATATATTTTCGACATTGAAGTTAAATTGGACATTGAACATGTATATTATTAACACATTTTAGACATTGAAGTTAAATTCGGACATTAAATATACTGATTATTCAACACTAATCATGAGTTGAAAGGAAAAGACGGAAAAGTTATTAGTTTATAAGATCACCATGGCACCACCGACGTGAAACCTCAATAAATCCCAACAGTATAATGTATAAAGCGTCGTCCAGAAACTGAATTGTGACACGTGCATTGAAGGAATTCACCAAGTATCATACAGGAACCTGCCTTAACCTGTCGGCTTAATTCCTGATAAAACACAAAAGTCTACAAGAGAGTATTAAATGGTAAACCGCCGCAATTCGTGGGTAAAGCAGCGAATACCCAGTGACAAGATACAGTAATGTCTCGTAATATACAAAGTGACTGTCAGTGTTTATCCATTGTTTTTCATAGTGGTGTGATTAATCATTAATGGTATTAAACTGGAACTGTAATACTAACCGTGCGCAAACGCACTTCTTGAAAGTTTGAAACTGCATTTTCTAACTCGGATAACGGCACTCTCAAACAAACCTATCCCATCCCGAAAGCGAAACGCAATTCAAACAATTAAAAGCATATAGCCCTCATGGAAATCAGCACACGTTGTGCCTTCTTTCAAATCATTATCGCCATAGCCCAATTTGCATTTCTTGGCCAAGCAAGATGCTCCTACAAACCTCGATAATGCGGTAACAAAAGATAACTCATTGGTCTTTCAATGACAATTGTAACGACTTAAGTCGCCATATTGCAAAAATACACATGTTATGAGGAGTATAATATGTGTATTATAGTTTCCATTTTGGTCTTCCTCGCCACTAATTGTAATTAAAGTTTTTTATTTCACATTTACGGTACCGTGGACTAAAGTTACGTCTTGGTCCTGTCGTTTTCTATTTTTGTAAGGTATACACGGCATACAGTAAATAGCGCGTGAGAAATCTCTCTATTTCGTGCGCCACAAACGGACTGGCACTAAACCTTAGCTTGAAACTAACACGGTGAAGTTGATATTTTTTCTTGTGACTTACCGGGGGGTAATGTGAATTATGTTAATTAATTATTAATATTAGCGGACTATCGCCGCCAATATTCAACTTCTCATATTTAAGTGTTGATTATTTAATTCTCAGCATATTTCGAACATTCAACTCATGATGAGTGCTGAATAATCAGTATATTCAATGTCCGATTTAACTTCAATGTCGAAAATGTGCTAAATAATATACATATTCAATGTCCGATTTAACTCCAATGTCGAAAATATGAATAATAAACAACTTCAATGTCAGAAAAGTGTTGAACGATGACAATCATATGCATGAATATTGGCGGTAATATGACGCCATACGGTCTTCAAAACCGTTCTCATGAAAAGTTCAAATCCGGCGAGATATTGGTGGGGGGGGGAGGGGGTCAGGTGAGGTAAGCAACGAGTCAAATCCAATTAAAAACTCCCAAACCATAGACAGTAGATAGACATAAAATATCATAAAGATATTTTCACGTGTATTGTGCCTTGCTCTAATGTAATAATAACAGAATTTTGTGATTTATGACCTCGTATCAGAATGCGGGAAATGGCGTTTCCGAATCCTAGAAATCAAAACATTTCCCAGGGGGGCATGCCCCCCGGACCCCCTAAGTGGTTCGTGACTTCGCCACTCACTACTCGCCCCCCCAAACATTCGACCCTGGCTACGCCACTGCGTTTATGAAGTACTAAATAACTGCATATTCCTTCTTTCTTTAAAAACCTTATCGTGCTTAAACAGTCACGCAAACTTAGAACATGAATGTTATTAAATACAAGCATATTCCGTCGTTCTTTAAAAAACTTACCGCATTTACACAGTCACGCAAACTTAGAACATGAATGTTATTAAATATACAAGCATATTCCTTCGTTCTTTAGGTTTAGAAACCTTATCGCATTCATACACAGTCACGCAAACTTAGAACATGAATGTTATTAAATATACAAGCATATTCCTTCGTTCTTTAGGTTTAGAAACCTTATCGCATTCATACACAGTCACGCAAACTTAGAACATGAATGTTATTAAATACAAGCATATTCCGTCGTTCTTTAAAAAACTTACCGCATTTACACAGTCACGCAAACTTAGAACATGAATGTTATTAAATATACAAGCATATTCCTTCGTTCTTTAGGTTTAGAAAGCTTATCGCATTCATACACAGTCACGCAAACTTAGAACATGAATGTTATTAAATATACAAGCATATTCCTTCGTTCTTTAGGTTTAGAAACCTTATCGCATTCATACACAGTCACGCAAACTTAGAACATGAATGTTATTAAATACAAGCATATTCCGTCGTTCTTTAAAAAACTTACCGCATTTACACAGTCACGCAAACTTAGAACATGAATGTTATTAAATACAAGCATATTCCTTCGCCGCTTCATTCTTTAGAACTTTTAGAAACCTTGTCGTACTTAGACGCCACACATAAGATCAGAAAAATAATAGTAAATACAAACCTATTCCTTCGTTCTTTGTATAAACCGATTTATCGTACGCCTTCGTTCTCTCATCTTAGCCCAAAAAGTTCAGTGCTTCCACTCTAAAAAAAAATTTCCTTCCAAACCGCTCAAAAGGTCCTTCTTTTGACAAAATTTCTTTCCAAACTTTTTTAATCCTTCCCCTTTTTGGTTTTTTATTGTCGATTTTGAATAGAATTTAACGAATTTTAGCTGGTATTTTACGTATTTAACCTGAAGATTCTATAGCATAAGAACACATGATATCAATTTTTCTTGAATAACGGTGTATTTCTCGGGTCAAAAGGATCATGGAGCCTCTAGACCCAATTACTCCAACCACGGACCAATATGAAAAGGTTTACCCAAAACTCAAGGGATTCAAAATAGGGCATTTAAATATTGCAAGTTTGGTAAAGCATAAAAACGAATTATTGGTTTTTCTGGCTAAACTCCCTTTTGATATAATTTGTATCAACGAAACTCGACTTGACGACTCCATAGACAACTCTGAGGTTAAAATACCAGGTTACGATTTGATAAGAAAGGATAGAAACCGCAATGGAGGAGGAGTGGCTATCTACCTAAGGGATGTTATTCCCTATACTAATAGAGCTGACTTAATTCCAGTTAATGCAGAGGCAATTTGTCTTGAATTTAAAAAACCGAAAGCTAAGCCAGTTCTAATTAGTACTTGGTATCGTCCACCAGACTCTAATATGGAATTCTTTAATGATTTTGAAAATTTCATAAAAGTGATTGACAATGAAAACAAAGAAATAATCATAACAGGTGATTTTAACTGTGACATGCTGGACAGCAACTATAGGAATAACAACTCCAAACGATTGGATGACCTATTAGATATCTACCAACTACAGCAACACATTGATAAGCCAACCCGAACAACTGACTCGACAAAAACACTAATAGACATTATAATTACAAAAAGTGACGACACCAAAACATCTGATTCAGGAGTGATTGCTTTGGGAATAAGTGACCATGATCTGGTGTATATTTGTAGGAAAATAGGAGTACCCAGAGAAATGCCGAAAATAGTAGAAACAAGGCAATTTAAACATTTTAACGAAAACGAATTCCAACAAGATTTAGCACAAGCGTTTAACTACTTTACATACAATTCTGATCCAAATCTTGCCTGGCAGCAGTGGAAGGACATATTTTTGTCTATTTCTCACAACCATGCTCCCTATCGTACTAGAAAAGTTAGAAACGAGTATTGCCCATGGTTGAATAATGAAATTAAAAAACTTAGCTATCATCGAGATTTCCTTAAAAAAAGGCAGTGCGATTAAATTCTACTGCTTATACCGAGGCTTATAAAAGATGCAAAAACCAAGTTACCAAACTTATTAGGGATGCAAAAGCACACTATTATAAAACAAATCTGGAACAATGCAAAAATAGTAAAGATAGCTGGAGATTTATCAATCATTTACTCAACAGGAGAACGACTACAACAACAATCAACCAGATCACAGTTAATGGACAAACAATTACTGGTAACGATAATATAGCAAACGAGTTTAATAATTATTTTTGTGAAATAGGCCCTAAGCTTGCACAAACTATACCAGCAAGTAATGTAGACCCACTTCAATATATTACTGCTAATTCTAACAAGTTTACATTTAGACAAATTTCACCAATAGAATTATGCAGAAGACTAGATGGTATAAAATTAGGGAAAGCTGCAGGACTCGACAAAATCACAAACAAACTGTTAAAGGCTGCAGGCTATACCATATGTGAAACCTTGCTTTATATTTTTAACCTGATCCTAGACGTTGGTATACTTCCAGACGACTTAAAACAGGCTAAGGTTACGCCTATCTATAAGGAAGGTGACAAAAATGAATGCGGAAATTACAGACCTATATCCGTCATATCGGCAATTTCAAAAATGCTAGAGAAAATAGTTTATAACCAACTTCTCAATTTTCTGAATGACAACAAAATAATTACAAAACGCCAATCTGGCTTCCGTAAATATCACTCTACTGAAACTGCTCTTTGCAAACAACCAATGAATATTTAATGAATATGGATAAAGGCTTAATAAATGGTGTCTTGTTTCTTGATCTCAAAAAGGCATTCGATACAGTCGACCACAAAATCCTTCTTGCTAAACTTGAACTATACGGAGTTAAAGGTGTAGCCCTTAACTTCTTCAAATCGTACTTAACCAATAGGAGTCAATTATGTACAGTCCAAGGTACAAATTCCCAACTGAAAAGATAAGTTGTGGAGTCCCACAGGATCAAACTTAGGACCGTTATTATTCTCATTGTACATAAACGATCTTCCTAACTGTCTCGAACAAACAGAGGCATCTATGTTTGCAGATGACACAAATATATCAAGCATTGGTAATTCACCTGCGGACATAGAAGTGAAACTAAACAATGATTTGCACAACGTCAATAACTGGTTAATAGCAAACAAGCTTACTTTAAACGTTAAAAACTGAATTTATGCTAATAGCCTCTAAACGAAAATTGAAACAATTCTCACATGACCCATGTATACTGATTGGTAATCATAACATCAAACAGGTAACCAATAAAAAAGTACTGGGAATTACTTTAGACGATGAATTGAGATGGCATAAACACAATGATCTTCAATGCAAAAAACTATCCAAGAGCATTGCCTTATTAAGACGAGCCAAACGATTTGTTAGCCAAAACGTGTTAATTAACATGTACAACTCACTAGTCTTACCTCACTTTACCTATTGCTCCAATGTGTGGAATGACGGCAGTCGTACACATACTGACAAGCTTTTAAAAATGCAAAAACGAGCGGCTAGAATTATCACAGGGTCAACTTACGAAGTAAGATCGAAAGATATATTTAATATTTTACACTGGGAACCAATTGAAACCACTCTTAAGAAAAGAGAAATGATAATGACATTTAAGGCCTTACAAGGCCAACTGCCAGAATGTATGACTAACATCTTTAAAATTTGCCAAAATGATATGTACCCGTTAAGAAGTAATGACTGTAAACTTTACTTGGAAAAACCTAAAACAGACTTCTTGAAGAAATCGTTTTCATATCGAGGTGCTGCATCATGGAACAATCTTCCAAATGATGTTGCCAACAACTACAAAGAGCTCTCCATAAGTAACTTCAAAACTTTAATCCACAACTATTTCACCAATTTGGAGAGAAATAGTGTATGACAACCACCTGTGGGGCGGATTCTGATCCGAAGGAGTAATTTTTGGGTCTGGGAGGGTTAACATAACATACTATTTCTAGTTATATACGTGATTCATTCTAAGTTTTATATATAGTGTTCACTGCATGGGCTTTCTTTTTTTATATAGTCAGTATGTATAATAGATTTTTCATATTTGTAAATATCCTAACGGCCCCTTGAAAAGCAGTTTAATCTGAAGGGCTACCGTTTTTAAATAAGATGAATAATAATAATAATAATAATAATGGAGGTTGCAGGGGAGGCAGGGGCGCCGGAAGGCAGCCGAAACGGCGGGGGCAGCCCCGTGAAAAGGGCACGAGCGCCGAAGGCGCGAAAAATTTGTAGGGGGTCCGTGGGTATTGTACTCCGGAAAATTTTTAAATCTAGACTCTCTGAAATGCCATTTCCTGCATTTTGACATAATCTAGTTAAACTGCACGGTCATAATCCTTATTAAACCTATGAGGGCTAGTCCGGTCACAATAATAATAATTTATTCATTGCAATGCACTTCATTGTTAAGAAAAAGGGCAACCAGTTGCCTCCGCGTGCCCCCGTAGTATAAGGGCAGCGGGGGCAGCTGCCCCCACTGCCCCCGTGGCTCCGGCGCCCCTGAGGGGAGGGGTTGTCAAAGCACGGGACGTTACCTAAATTTACCCGAAGTAGAACGAAGTAGTTTTTCGGATTCCGACTGATAACGACGGAATCTTTAAAAAGTTAAAACTGCATAGCACGAGACGATACAAACATATCATTCGCCATTGAAAATAAGTTTTTATACGAATTCAAGCGATTACAATTATAATTTGAAAGTAAAATTAATTTAATAGCAAAATCAACCAGTGCTCTGAAAACATTATAAGAAAATAGAATATATATTTATCTCTTTGTCTATTGGTTGTACTTCATACATCAAAGTTGTGCAGGGCCCAGGGTATGGTCTATGCGGCTAGCAACATGTACGCAGTGCGTACATATTTTTGATTTTTCGGACATTCTTGGAAAAACACGCCCTCTTTTCTTTGATTCCGCGGACCGCGAAGTGCAGTTAATAAATTAAACAAATTTCTTTTTCGGCGAAAATTGGAACGATCGTGCGTGTAAATTGGACATGTAAGTGACTCTCCTGAGACGGCATCTCAAGATGCAACCAAGCAATAAAAACAAAGTTCACAAGTTCTAACCATTAAGGTGGCTCGATATAGTTGTAATCAGGAAATCCCTTATGGCTTATGCCAGAATCGCGAAAATGAGCAGTTGCTCGCGCCATCTCGTGCCATTGCGCGTCTTCTGTAGCGTTTTCATGTCAATAGCTGACGTCATTAAAAAAATCAATTTTTGAAAAACAATGCGCTATATCTCATTATTTTGTCCGACGACCTATATTTAAATGTTGCATTCTCTATTGCACTGCAAAAATCTTTCATTATACCAAAAATAAGAAAATTCTGTAATGACGAAAAAATGTTATCGAGGAATACGACTTTTTTATATTCTGCTTATTGTTAGTCTAACTTCTAAGTAAAATAATGCACAAAAAAGTGGAGGTCACTTACGCCAACATAATTATGGCAATGCTCGAACGGAAGCTCTTTCAAAAAGCTCCGGATGGTCTCATACCAATTGAATGGATAAGATTTATAGATGACATTTGCGCAATTTGTTTAATATCATTCCACACCACATAACTTAGGAAAAACCCTTTCAATATCCATCAAATTATATATACAAACATTACCACACGACACCCTAATTACACATACTACATGAAGTATAATACAGTACATCACTACTTACAAACCCCTACCCCGTGTTTACTCTAATTATCCATATTACAACATTACAACCAATCTGCTGCGCATGACCAAACGCACACAATTTATACAACTGCACAAACCATCCTCGGCCCTTCTACTACAGCTAATCAGAGGACAAACAACTACACTTCTTCAGCAAATCAACAATTCCAACTACACATCTCGCGCACAACAATTCCAACTACACATCTAAAGCCAAACGTTTGGCCATAAGTGAAAACGACCAAAATGATTTCGGTAAGATTTGTCAATGAACATTTATTCTCCACATTTCTATATTTTGTTTTATCCAACAATATAGTAGCCTTCTCGCTTTCTTCTTTATACACATGTGCCAACCCTGATCCCCGCTGACGAGTCCATGAGGGACGAAACGCGTACGGGGATTCTGAAATACATACATATATTTCCTTCTTCTCTTTAACTAATTTTTACATGCCTCTATACAAGATTTTCAGTACAGCGTGACCAGTCTCGTATCATCGTATGAGCCTGGGGCACATTTTTATACACCGCATTTACACTACATTAAACACACATAAACGTTACATACACTACAAATTCAACCTTTATGTTTTACTTAGAACTCACATACTCTCATTTTTTAGGTTTACATTCATATAAACATTTTACTTTTATAATTTTTTTGCATTTCGTATAACAATAAAAACATTGTCTTGCTACCAACACATGGTCAATACACGATCATATTTCACACTTATATTTTCAAATTCAACCTTTATATTTTACAATTTACCTTTACGCAGCTTACCTAGGGACTGTTGTTACAATTATAAATTATATACCACCATTATGGTTCTCATTACCTATATCTAAACTTAAAAAAATGGTGAATAAGACCAAAAAATACGCAGTTTAAAAATTTCAACGTGTTGTACGAGCAACCTTAACATGTCCTGCTGAAATGCTGCTGTTTCCGTATTTTTGGAAACGCGATATCAAATGTTTTAGCGGTCTACATTCTTTTTGGTTGTTACATTCTTTTTTCACCCACTTATTCAGGTAACAATCTTTGCTGGGATTTTCGAAATCTGTGATTGTGTTGTGCCACTTGGGCGCCTCGTCGAATCGACTGTTCAGCTTAGAACAGAGGCTACTCCAAGCATACGAGCCCATAAATCTATAGTCGTATTCAACCTTGTACGTTTTTCGCCACTGGTGAAATGCTTTATAAGCAGTCTCGTTCTTATCTAATTGTTTCAAATATTCGGCCAGCTCTTTAGGCGATTCGAAGTCATCTGTGTGAATGAAGGAATTAGGAGGCGCTTGCACGTGTTTCGTGTAGTCTTCTTTATACGCGCCAAGCACAACGGGAACAGCATTGTTTCCAAATCCTTGCATCCACATCTTAAAACTTATGTAGTCTCGGCAGTTTGCGTTTTCGAATGCTAGGAAGAACTTGTAATCTTTAACTTTTTCGCACGCGTTCTTAGTGTAGTGGCCAGAACATTTCAGCGTACCACAACTTCCGAACACGTCGACCGCCATGTATTTATGTAGCTCTTTAACGTATCTGCCCCTCCCATTTTCTACAGCATAACAGTTACTAATTAAGGCGGCTGCAAGTTTCGTTTTGTTTCGCACAATGCTGTCGATATTTGTTTCTCTGCTTTCAGTCTCGTTTTTCTTCACTGTCCAGCCGTGTAACATGGGGACGTCCGCGTCCGTACGATAGGTCATTGTCCAGTTGAATGCATATTTTCCGGTAAAATCGCTCATTTTGTAATGACCCCTGTAACGATATATGGCGTGATATGGCGACTCTATGTTGAAGTATACCCACCGTTGCCATGGTGACCGTACTTGTGGCATATTCTTGATGTAGGGTATTCTCCTCACTTCCACAACTACGGCATCACTGGAGTTCAGCAGCGATTTGTCTCTAGTTATGAGGCAGTTGTCGAAATATGCATTCACTGGAAGACCATTTTCTTTGCTGAAGAAAGCAGGACTCCAGTCAAGAATTGTGAAGTTTCGTCTTTGGTTTGAAGTGTGCCTTTTATAATTCACAATTTGGTCGCAATTTAGTCGGCAGACGATGCCAGTGGGAACACGTAAATTGCTCCTGCTATAAAGGTTGTACAGTATGAAAATACTAAGAGCAACAACACTGATCTGGCACAGCGATTTCAATGACCGCGATGACATCGTGCATCCTAAAATGAGAAAAATACCCTTAATTACTATGTGGCCCAAACAAAGTTCGTACGAAGTGTAATTTTCATGCAAAATGTCTCTCAGAAATGAACGTAAATACTTCTGCACAGGTCCAACAGGTGGGCAATTTGTCTGAGCATGCGCAAGGATGCGCTAGTTTATGAGCGAGACTTAGCGCAATCCCTGGGGCGAGTTGAAGAAATTCAATATGGCGACGCATCGAAGGAGTGTTTCGTAGATTTCTCCGCTTTTCAAGTTGATAAAACAGCATTGCAATCAAAGGAAACTTTGCAAAAATTAATGGAAAACATTTAGCAATGCTTCCCAAAGGTTTTAAAATGTTAATGAAGTCATTTTGCTCCGTTTTTTCTCTTTTTATGCTTTGAAAACAGGCAAGCTCACTCTTTTTGAGAAAGCCATCAATATTCCCCAAGTTACTTCCCCATCATTTGTTTAAATTAAACAGAAACAGATTAAATACTTAGCTATATAAGGAATAATAATATTCTTCACTGATCTGAAAGATTCCAGTATTTTAGTGCTCATTTGAGCAAAGGAATTAGATGTAATTTAATTAAATCTAAATATGCATATCAATAACAAATATTATACAACATGTTTGTCGACTTTTCAATACTTTTTTAATCATTTTATAAGGCTGATATATAAATACAGGATTACTTGTGTTAAACACATGGTATAAGTACAATAAAACTCAAATTTACTTAAATTATTATTCTAAAGTTTGTAAACACACCAAGGTCTAATTCACATAAATACTGTTAGTTTCTCAAAACAATTTGTATAATCATGAAATTTGGCTAACATTACTAAGTGCACTATGAATGATTGATAGTAAGCACTGACATAATGACCTCTGAACACTGTTTTGAATAAAGTAAGCACAATCGTCATACAAAATGTCAATGTGTAGCTATTTCCTCATCATTGAGAGCTTACATAAAAGAGAACATTATGTGGATATTATATTTCCAAAAGACCCAAGATGATTAATAAGAGCCTTTTACTAGACTTGACAGTGTTGTATCAACAACATGGAATAATTTATCTGCAAGAAAAAACATAAATAATACTAAATCTTTGCAGAAATGGCCAAAAACAGGGGAATTGTAAGGCAAATGTAGGCCAATAATGCCCATGGTGTATTTAAAATCCAAGCCAAAACACAAAATGATATGCTAGTTACTCTACCAATAATTTTATAAACAAAAAACAGTAAGATATGAATCAATACCAAATTGCTATAACATTTTCTTAAGGGGGCTGCAGTCGGTGATGGCTGACACACCCATATTCAGAGCTAAAAATTTATATCGCGCGCATTTTTCATGGTCACATAACTGGCTTTGCCACAAAACCAGGTAAAAAAGCAATTAGTAAAATATGGTTTTGAGTGACGAGCATAGTCAAATTCTAGATTTATTAAGTTTTTCCAGATAAACAGATTCAACATTGAAATAAGCTCTATTCGGGACCTCGTACAATCCAAAATATTGTTGATGGACCAGATTTTTTTCAATTTTCTGTGATTTACAGAACACTAGTTATAATTTAAGGATCAACCAGTATTGTTCAAGACATATTTTCCTCCCAGACACCTTTTCAAAATACTAACCCAAACATGTCAAAAATAGTGTACATTTACAAGGGCAATTTCAACCCTTTGGCGCATTTTTCCATGAATAATTTTAATTCTAATAAAAAGACTATAGATAAAACTTTGATTTAAACCTAATTTCAAGTGATGAGCATACCCTAACTTTCAAGCTATACTTCAAAGAAGATGGGTCAATTCAACATAAACATTGAAATATGGGTATACTGACAGCTCTGTCACCCGTTTAGTTTGGCATTAGGAGACCTTCTGAAACATTTTAATGAAAGTATAATTCACAATGTTCACATTTTCACTTACTTTTTAACATCTGCTTAAATCCAACTAGCTCTGTAGCCATGGGCAAAATCTTGTGGTTGATGTCAGCATCCATTTATTTCATGTTTCCCCGGTGAAAATATATTCTATTCCAAAGCCGATTTCGACGTACTTTAGCTTTTCAGAAACCGTTGGCCTTCCTCAGTAAGATTATCAACTGTTTGATAACCATATTTGATAGTAAACAGCTAAAATATTCTCCGAAAGTTTATACTTTTGCTCTTCGGCGCGAAAATGGCAACTCAAGAAGAAATGAGCCCGCTACTTTCGGTCAGCGTCGACAAATTGCCCACCTGTTCACAGGTCCATGAAAGTGGAATTTAAACTGATCAACGTGTGATGCGGGGCCTGGTAAGGAAAAATGTCTTTTTAACGGAGACCAGTTGACTTTAAGAAAATAACATTGGTCTATTCCTTGACAACCATTGCTAGGTACAAACAAACATGGAGGCGGCCAGGAGTGGCGTTAAAGATGAGCTTTTACAGGTAGTCTAGGACCTGTATAGGAGTTTGTATGCGTTTCATTTAGCACAGGCAATCTCAACTGTTTTAGGGTAAAATGACCATGGCGGTCAACATGGCATATGTGCCAAAACCTGAATCCGGGACGAAAGTCCTGAAAATGACCCCGCCCTGAAACAGCAGTGCCGACATAGCTCTAACTTCCGAAAAGCAGAAGCGACAGCCTTTCTGAAGTGCTTATTGTGTTTAGAAGGTTGCTATTAGGGGTAGTTATTGGAAGGAAAAATTTGTCTAAGTATAATATTTTACAAGAAAATGACCATGCACCACCCCAGGTCAACTGCTAATTATCCATGAAATAACTAATATACCTGGCAGAGATTAAATTTTCTTATTTCCTAACAATTTTTATCATGGGATGAAAAACTATGCTTAATTTAATATAATTATTGTAGATTTCATAAGGATTGACATTGTTTTGTTTAAATATAATACATTTTATTTCACTACCAAAACACGATTTCAGCCATATTTTGCCGTCTTGTTTGCTTTTTATCGCCGAGTCTCGCAAGTATCATCCAATTGTTGTACTTTTACATAATGATAGATGGCTAAAGAAGATTTCAACCAAGTTTCGTCAAGTTTTGAAGCAGTGCAGTGTATTTTATCTTCGATATTGTGTCCTTCGATATTTCGTCAAATAGCGGCCATTGCAATGCCTCGCCGCTTGTCTTCCCGATAAATGCCACTTCTTCGTCTTCATATGTATTTAGATTACAGTATCCAAGAGTACTTCATTGTAGAATAGTCCCAATCGAAAAACTAGAGTAGTATACTCCCACTTGAAAGGAAAAAACCTCCCATAACAAATTTAGGATCAGAATCAAAGACACAAGTTTAAAATAATTTGAAAGTCACGCGCAATCTTCGCGAAAACTCCTCGTGGGCTACTTGACAGGGGGGGTAAATATTTTCACGAAACGCTGTTCGCCACCACAGAACCCAGTAAATATATTATATTTATTGTATTTTTATGATTTATGAAAAAAACAATAAATATTTGCGTATTTTCTATTGTTTTTATCATAAATCATAAAAATACAATAAATATAATATATTTACTTGGGTTCTGTGGTGGCGAACAAACGTTTCGTGAAAATATTTCCCCCCCCCTGTTAAGTAGCCCACGAGGAGTTTTCGCGAAGATTGCGCGTGACTTTCAAATTATTTTTAAACTTGTGTCTTTGATTCTGATCCTAAATTTGTTATGGGAGGTTTTTTCCTTTCAAGTGGGAGTATACTACTCTAGTTTTTCGATTGGGACTATTCTACAATGAAGTACTCTTGGATACTGTAATCTAAATACATATGAAGACGAAGAAGTGGCATTTATCGGGAAGACAAGCGGCGAGGCATTGCAATGGCCGCTATTTGACGAAATATCGAAGGACACAATATCGAAGATAAATACACTGCACTGCTTCAAAACTTGACGAAACTTGGTTGAAATCTTCTTTAGCCCTCTATCATTATGTAAAAGTACAACAATTGGATGATACTTGCGAGACTCGGCGATAAAAAGCAAACAAGACGGCAAAATATGGCTGAAATCGTGTTTTGGTGGGGGGTAAGTGAAATAAAATGTATTATATTTAAACAAAACAATGTCAATCCTTATGAAATCTACGATAATTATATTAAATTAAGCATAGTTTTTCATCCCATGATAAAAATTGTTAGGAAATAAGAAAATTTAATCTCTGCCAGGTATATTAGTTATTTCATGGATAATTAGCAGTTGACCTGGGGTGGTGCATGGTCATTTTCTTGTAAAATATTATACTTAGACAAATTTTTCCTTCCAATAACTACCCCTAATAGCAACCTTCTAAACACTATAAGCACTTCAGAAAGGCTGTCGCTTCTGCTTTTCGGAAGTTAGAGCTATGTCGGCACTGCTGTTTCAGGGCGGGGTCATTTTCAGGACTTTCGTCCCGGATTCAGGTTTTCGCACATATGCCATGTTGACCGCCATGGTCATTTTACCCTAAAACAGTTGAGATTGCCTGTGCTAAATGAAACGCATACAAACTCCTATACAGGTCCTAGACTAAGGAGTTTTTGCAGGATGTTTAACAGTTTGTTTGTGGTGGCAGAAATTGAGAAAGATTCGCGGAAGGAAGCAATTCGTTTCGAAAGGGAATTTCCTGTAGTTTTTGACACTATATCTTAAACAGTCGTGGGAGGAACTGATTTTTCCGTTTCATGATGCAAGTAAAGCCTCGTACAGACGAGCAAGTTTTCCTTGACAAGTTCCTTGACGAGTTTACTTGTTCGTGTGTACGACAAACAAGTTTTTTTCGATCAATTTTTTCTTGACAAGTTTTACGAGCTCGTGTATTAACGACACAAGTGGATACTTCATATTTATAGAGGCAATGGCCGCTCGACTAGATCGAAGATAAGTGTGCAGTGGCGTACTTGGTCTTCAAAGATATTCTCTTCATTGGCAAGTAATTTCCAATTTGTGCCTTCAACAAAAAAATGAACCAGTTTGCCAGAATTTTACACACTGTAGCTACATTTGTAAAAGCTCATTTTTGAAGGCCTAACAAAATTTTCATATTTGGTGATGATTTATAAACAAGAAGTGTTTGCAGAAAGCTACTAGAGAAGTCAACGTGGAACTATAGTGGACATTAATTTTGCACTGATCTTAAAACTTTCCCAAAAATTACAAGCCTATGCCAACTCAACTTTATGTTACTATTCTGGAATAAGTGTGGCACACACATACACCTGATATAAAGGACTTCAATACAACTACAGTAGACAACAATAAACATAATTTCTAACGTTGGACTTTTTATTGAATATTCCAAAACTACATAATTACATCTGGAAAACCCAAATAGATTCCATGTAACTATTCTTAATAATTATGTATCAGTACGTCAAATCCAAGCATGCCCTTCCCCCATTTTCTACATTTTTGGGGAGCAATGGAGAACAAAAGGGAGGGAGAATGATCCATGGTCATGGACAGTAGCCGACATGGGTGAGCAAAGGCAGTAGCTTCAAACCACCTAACATTTTCCTATTAAGTCTCTGAGAGAAAGCAAATTAGTTAAGTTGCAACAGTTTTTTCCTGGTATGAAAGCTTGATATCATATGAAATTAAGCGAACTAGCATTAATGTTCAGCCAACGTACACTGAAATTTTTGAGAGTTTGGATATGTTGCAACTCAAATATTTCATGATGTGTCCACCACTGTATAGGGACAACTTGACCTTAATCTAATTTCTAGCACTTTTCATTACTGTTACAGTAGCTGTATGTATTTCAACCGATCTACTCCTACATGGGGAATGAATAATATACAAATGCCTGCAGTCCAGTGGAATTTGCATACTGTAACTTATATGTATAGCAACATGCTGTAGTGTCATAGTAGCCCAGCAAAGATACTGTTTAGTTATCCTCACAAAATAGCTATAAAACAATTGAAAATATGCTTGTCAAGAAATAATTTCAACAAACATGAATGTGGCATTTTTTTAAATGAATCACAATGCTTGTCATTAAAAAATGTCAACAAATGCATAGTCGATAATCATTGAACAAAATGCACACTACTTACATTGTACAATGGACATGGTATGTCATAGGCATGGCATGTTACTATGGAACATTAACCACTCAACAATATAGTAAGGCCTGGCATAATGCTGACTTCCATGGCATAATGCTGACTTCCGTGTAAACAGGGGGCTATCGATGTAACTAACCAACTTTTTTAATCTATTAATCGAAACTTAGAAAAATTAAGAGAAACAGGTTGAAGCATTTTGTTTTGTTGAAGTAAATATGCTGCAGGCAAAGTTTCACTAGCTGAACATGTTTCATTAGGGACCGGTCATAAAGTATGTGTACTGGGGGGGTGGAGGGTATTCCAAAATACTACCATAAAATTTGGTACCCCCCCGAAAATCATCGGAAAATATTTAATACCCCCCTCAAAGGTGATGAAATGTTTTGTACCCCCCCACCCAACCAATCACCCTCTCCCCAAAAAAACATGAAACAAATATAAATGCCAACAACATAATCTGTTACAAATTGTTATTGTTAATCCAAGTTTTGAGCATTTCCATAAATTTAATAGTGCTCTTTTACACCACATGTATCCAATCCGTACTTTTGTATGCTTGCCAGTATTCCCATTAATAGGACTTGCCTGACAGTGACTATCTTTTCAGTACCTAATCAGGGGCGCCGGAAGGCAGCCGAAACGGCGGGGGCAGCCCCGTGAAAAGGGCACGAGCGCCGAAGGCGCGAGAAATTTGTAGGGGTCCGTGGGTATTGTACCCCGGAAAATTTTTAAATCTAGACTCTCTGAAATGCCATTTCCTGCATTTTGACATAATCTAGTTAAACTGCACGGTCATAATCCTTATTAAACCTATGAGGGCTAGTCCGGTCACAATAATAATAATTTATTCATTGCAATGCACTTCATTGTTAAGAAAAAGGGCAACCAGTTGCCTCCGCGTGCCCCCGTAGTATAAGGGCAGCGGGGGCAGCTGCCCCCACTGCCCCCGTGGCTCCGGCGCCCCTGTACCTAATAATAGAGTCAAAAGAGGTCCCGGCCATGCGCATTATTTACGGATATATCAACAGAACGTCGTGACGTATTTCATATCTTTTTCAATATTTAAATCATTCTAAACGAGTAGGGGAGCTACCTGACGGTAAAATTACGTAATCAAAGACTGTTCAGGTTGCAGATATGTCAAACTAATAGGTTCCAATCGAGACACTTTCCGATAAATGCTACTGTGCTACATTGCAATTTAATTATAAGAACATACACTCAATTTTATTAAAGTATTAAAGTTTGTAGTTTTAATCATAGACATAGTATTAAACTCATTTTTTGTTTCGTACCCCCCACAAATGTCGTAATTCGTCTCATACCCCCCCAAAAGTTAGATAATTTGTTTCGTACCCCCCCAACTTACCCTCCACCCCCCCTGTACACATACTTTATGACCGGTCCCTACTTTAACACGTTTACAACACGAAGAGGACAAGCCTAACAAGGGTATTTTACCATTGACAACTTCCATTAAAAACAAAAAAATATACAAAAACAACAGATGATCGCAAAATCGCTTCTCCAAACTAGTACGCAATTTTGTAAACACCATCATTTGTATTTTCACAGCAATCATGCCCAGATCAATGTTCGAATGAAAAGAATGCATTCTTTGATAGGTAGGCTATCTTCAAAGGGTAAAATCGACACAATTTTCCACTCCGAATCGCTTTCTTTTGACAAATTATAAGTAGTAAATATATTGGCACTTTCACAACAAAATTTCAAGGTCAGTAGAAACGTGTTTAACATAACAAGTGCTCGGTATATCTTCAATATGTCGTACTTTGCATCTAAGTAGGAATAGTGTGCCAGAAATTGCACTCATTTCTTATCAACATCCGTAGGATTTAGGGTAAATAATGAGGCAACAACACAATCTCGTTCCCCGAGCCTGCGATCCTTTGGGAAGAATCGAAAGCTCTGGGATAATCCATAACCGGAAGTGAATATGATTGGTCGTTGATACAGAATGGAATGTCGCAATAATCAACAATAAATTATTAACCGGGGGCCGTTTGTTCAAAAGCCGGTTAACGCTAACCCAGGGTTAAATTTGCCTAACCTAGGGTTAAATTTTAATCTTAGGTTTGTTTGCGTTGTTCAAAGCTAGATTAACCGTAACCCAGGGTTAAACAGTGGGTTAAATTTAACCCACCTCGCTAGGTGGGTTAACTTGCTAATCGGCCGATTAACTCGTAAAAATGACGTCGAAAGGAGTGGAAAACACGTAAACACACAAAAATCTCGGCGAAACAAAGAGTGTACAAAGATTTTATGGATGAAAACCAACCTCAAACAGTAAATTCTAAGTCTTTGAATATTCATAAGATTCTTATTCGTCCTGTACGAGCCCATTGAGTTGCTTTACCTATACATGCTGGCGTTAAATTTTACGAGCATTAAAAACACAACAATTTAGATTGTCATGGTCTAAGCATGGACATCATAGTTAATACTGTAGACTACGTCGGTCTTCGGCCAATTTTACAATAGAAGTAGTACGCCTATAGCTTAATAGCTATTAAAATGGTTTCAAAATATAGTTTTCTGTTTGGCATAAAGCCGTAAACATGATATTGTGAAATGAAGTAAAACGAATTACCTCACGAAAGCTTTGAAATGCCATCTTTCGATATTGCCACCAAAAAACAACTTGCTGTTTGTACGCCTTCGGGTTCGTTCGAAAAACATATTTACTCAGAACCCTTTTTCTTTTGCCAAACAATTCGGTTGCTAGCAGTTTTAATTTACAAGTTTCCATTTGCTTTTCTTGAACATCACAAGTTTTTGCACATCTAATGCCTGCAGACTCAGTGTATTACTAACAAACATTGTTTTTGAAAGCTGTAAAACAACTTTGCTATGGCTTCTTTTTTCTATTTTCCTGTTTTGTTAAGATCTTCAATTCTGCAATACGCATGCGTTGACAATTGTTTTTCAACTTCAAAAAAATGGAATTTCATTTGATTGGCTGCCATAAGTCTAATTTTGTTCTCAAATTTAATTATTCAAGCACTGCCTAAAATTCCAAAATTTATGGCTTATAATGAGCAAATTTAATTTTATATATTTCTCATTTGTTTGGTCTATATAAACGGTTTTGATCAAGTATTATTTTATCTCGGAACTTTCTAAAATGCTCAAATTCATGTCTGAATAGTTCAATTTCAGTTGCTTCATGTTTTGACGCACGCTTTTCAGCCAATAGTGCCAATCAAAAACGTTCTTATATTAGATATATATTTTAACATAGATTTATTCTTGGGTTAAATGTCTAAACCCAGGGTTAACTAATCGCACCGCTAACCGACCTTTGAGCAACGCCAAATTAACCCAGGATTAGCTAACCCATGGTTAAGGATTTTTAACCATGGGGTAGCGCTAATCCTGGGTTAAGTTAACCGGCTTTTGAACAACCGGCCCCAGGTAATTATATATATATAAGATGGCTGCCGTTTAGGAGTGTGCGATTATTGTTTTTGTATTTCAGAGTAATTTTAGCAGTGATAAGGTGAATAATCTCCTGCAATATTACACGGAAAATATAAAGAAAGGTACTATTAAGTTTTAACTATTTTATAAATGTACCAAAGGTGAAATAGAACGTGAAAACTTGTGCTGTAATTTAAAGCCTACATAATGTTACTAAAATTTCTCGCTTGGTTTTGAAAATCGTTATACTTTATCACAACTTTTTATTTGATTGTGAATAACAGGATATTTTATCTATATTCATTTGAAAAAGCAGTTGATATTTAGCGGCCTATACATCTCGATCATCTTATAATTAGTAAATACAAGTAGCATAATCAATGCCTAGTACTATGTGCCAAGGTATATGAATTGCTCCCAAGGAAGAGTCCAGGGTAGACACATACAAGGTAGATTATAAAGGTCTGATTCCACGAGTGGTTTTTCTCAGCGAAATGCACAAAATTTCGCACGAAACGAATTGACGCATGCGCAGAAAATATAAATCAGGCTTCACGAGAAAAAATTTCGCTTCGCCAGTTAGTAGAAGTTAGTTCTACTCACTGCGAAACCGAAAAAAAGTGGGGAAATTGGATAGAATCACTGATGTGCAGCCATCCGTTTTCTGCAGACACAATTTCTCGTGAATAATTTCGCGAATAATTTCGCCGTGGAATCAGGCCTTAAGTGATTTTTTTGCATTTTCACTCGATGGGACTTAATTTAAGTTGAAGGTTGTTTGTTGATGGAATGAGAGTGATAAATATATACAACTTTGAAACCTTACCGGGTTACGGCTGCGAAAAATGCAACTCTAAGGTCCTCCTGCAGGAATCGAACCTGCGCCCCTGCTATTCCGATGCAGTGCTCTGAACACTGAGCTACAGAGGTCAGTTACCAAGAGCTAGCGACAAGTAATTCCATCAACAAACAACCTTCAACATACAAGGTAGGTACAATCTTTAACATAATGCTTGAGACAATTCCTCACAATATTGCAAAGTTAGTATGCAATGGCAAAACAAACTTCGTCGCACACACTTCCCCAGTTGAGTGCTGTTAACAATGTCGTTGAAACAACTCTTAAAGCCTGAAACGACTCTTTTCGCGAGAAATTGTGTCTGCAGAATACGGATGGCTGCACATCAGTGATTCTATTCAATTTGCCCACTTTTTTCGCTTTCGCAGTGAGTAGAACTAACTTCTACTCACTGGCGACGCGAAATTTTTTCTCGCGAAGCCTGATTTATGTTTTCTGCGCATGCGTCAATTCATTTCGTGCGAAATCATACCTTGTGGTCGTGGAATCAGATCTTTAGTAATCCCCGAGCCACGGCGAGAAGCGCCGTGCGAGGGTATTAATTCCACTCGGAGATTTGCAAAGTCGTCCGCCATTTTTATTTGTCATGGACGGTTTTTTAAGTTATGCGCATGCGCGAGTACCGACAGAAAAAAACCCAGAATGGTTCCTCGAGAGCTGCTGAGTTTGAAACAAAAATCGGTTTTTTGAGCCTGATTTCAAAATATTTAATGAAAAAAATAAATAATTAATTTCAAGAAGGATATTGACATTTTTCAAGGTAAGCGATAACAAATACACTTTTTTTCTCCCCGAAGCAGCGTGTAAACTTTTTCCGTACGGCTCAAGTGATTATATACTTATAGTTTGTAAATTATTCGTTTTATCCTCATTTATATTAGATATATTTTTAAAGCCATTCTATTTTGTATATTTATTCTTTTATTTATTTAAACATATTTATGCGTTTGCCCCAAGAGCGATATAAGCTCATCTAGGGGGCTCACGCCTATTTACATTTAAATACATTAAATTAAAGAGTGGTATAATTATAGAATAGACGGACTAGGAAACAGTTGGATCATCAATCATTACAAGCAGCAAAACGCTCCGATCTTTTAATATATAATTGTACATGGAAAAAAATAGCATTGTTTTGATACAAAGTCAGACTCTCAGATCCAGACAAAAACATTTTCGTTTTAGAAGAATCGGACATGTGATACCAACTATTTCCCAAGATTTCAACCATGGCCGCTAACAAAAAAGTCCTAAGAGCAGCATATCGGGGACAGTACAAAAAATAATGAATTACAGATTCGTAGTTAGATCCACAATTACATGCTGGAGATATCACACAATTAATTTTGAAAAGATAGTAGTTTAAAACACAACAATTCAAGTATGAATTCAATACTTCGAGTATGAAGAATTGAATTATATCTATCTAGTGCATAATCATAGCGTTTCTCGTAAGTTGAAATGTCAAAGAAATATTGGAAACTTTTAAAATAACTTAACGATTGAGTATCCCGAAATTCATAGTCTAAGCTGTTCCATAAACTTGTAGTAGCAGGAAATTTTTTTTTTTTAAATCTTTCCGTACGACACTGGAATAAACTAAAGTTACAGGCGGATCTCAGCAATAACCCAGCCTCGTACCCAGGCGCTTTTAAGGAAAAGAAAAAAAATCGCGTTCAGCTAATTTATAGAGATCAGTGGCTGAGATTAGCGAGCGCGCTGGGGTGCTTGGGGAGGACGCGACGAGAGGGGGAAGCGCCTGGTAAGTGAAGAATTTTGACCGAAATGTGAAGAATCCTTTCCATCGCTTGATTTGAGGTGCCTTTTCGTCAGTTTTTCTCCCTGGTGTGTTATCATTGATATCTGTATGGATGAAACAGACCATTCTTTTCCAGAAGCTCTAACTACAGGTATTTTTATGTATATATAATATATTTAATATTTTTGCAAAGCCTCTAGTGGTTAAAATTGTGTAAATATATGAAATGGTTGCACAGAATTGACGATTTTTCTTATTTGTGGTCACAAAACTAATTGGACCTTTGATATGCTATATCCTTGCGAGATTGCTGTTTTTCATTCGGGCTATTTTGCTATTTTCTTTAAGCAATTTGCATACTTTGTTGTCGTTTTTATATACAATAACAATTGAATGCTTGATCACAGGCACAGTCTACGATTTTGGTAAATTTGTATCGCTAAAACAAGTTTCTTTTATATGCAGAATTTAGTTCAGACGATGAATTTAATACTTCCTTTCGACAACTCGATGTTCAAGGTAATTTTTACTATTATTTTTTATTATTATTTGATAATAATATAGTCATAGGCATTGTGTATTTTGTTATGTATTCATTTAAAAATCTGTCAGTGCTTCTTGATATTGACTGAAGTAGCATGGTTACCAAGAGCATCCGAAAATAACCAGTATATTCATGAGGTAGGGTCACATAACCTACCAACAGGCTATATTGCTACCAACTTGCCAAAGTGGCATGGATATTGTATATTAATCATATGACGTCTTTGTTGTTTTGACATACAGTTGCATTCGTAGTGAATATTAAGGTAGGATGTCTTTACATGGCTTATGTAGAGAAAAACAATGACCTTTTGCAAAGGTAACCCTATCTCTAGCATCACCCTAACACACAATAGACTATAGAGTTACTGGTTACCAGGGTAACCTTGTGGCTAGGATCACCCTATTGTGATGTAAACAGCCCATGGGTCAAACAGTGTGCTTTGTGTTCTTTTAGCTTACAATCTGTCCAGTTCCCAGTGTGATGAGAGAAGGCATAAGTTGTCAACTGAACTAGAACATGTTGCTGAGTATTGATGAAGAATCAAATATTTATGTGAAACAGTCATTGTGATGGATTTGCTTGATTTGACATCCAACGAGAAGAACATTCTCACTCGAACAGTTAAAGCATGTTTTCCAGGTCCAAACAGAAATAAATGACTGAATGTGAACAAATGTGTTGTATTTTGTAAAATTATTCTGTCTGCATGCCATAGTATAAATTTAATGTTTGTAGCATAATGCAATTAGGGTGTTTTATTTTGCTTTAATATATAGTATGAGATTTTGAGGTGATTAAATACAATAACAAACCTGAGAAAACTTAAAAATAGATATACAGTAATAGCCCAGCAAATGACTTTCAATGTCTTGTTTGAATGTTATTTGCTGAACTTTTTTAGAGCCTGATAAAAATATATTTCAGGGACCCTGGGGAAAGGGTAGCATGGCCCCGTCGGTCATTGAAATCCGAATGTGAAAGACAAAGCACAGAGTGCCCCCCATATAGGAGTAGCCCTAAAATGTTTTAAACATAGCATGAATTCATTACAATTAGAGTATGGGAAATGATCGATGGTCTATACGTACACTGCTGTCAAATCACAGTGTGTGTGTACAATTTTAATAGGTACTAATCTTTCTGTGAAAACAAATGGCAGAAAGCAATTAAGCACATGCATGGAATAATTCAGTGAGCATAAAACAGAAATTCTGTTTTTAGAAAACCAAATTAATGATATTCAGATGGGAGTTGAGATTACATTAGCCAGGACACTGGCAGGAAATTTTAACTTATAACAATATTAAATTAAATTGCAAATTATCAATGTTTTATTATTTAATTAATACGTCAAAAATATATGAAAGTACACTAAAATGCTTTTTGTTTTCCAGAAAAAACTCTTCGCAGTGCATTCATCATTTGGACACAAAATATTTCCTGAACATACAACACTGCCGCCATCTTTAATACATTTTCTGCCAGGCGCTTCCTTCGTCGCGACCTCCCCAAGCACCCTTGCGCGCTCGCTCAGCTTAGCCACTGATCTCTATAAATTAGCTGAACGCGATTTTTATTATTTTCCTTAAAAGCGCCTGGGTACGAGGCTGGCAATAACCCTGATTTTTGTTGTGTCGTAAGAGTAAGTAAATCGGATAAAAAACTTGGTGTCAAATTGTTAACTATATTAAAGAACAAAACAAGTTTGTGAACTGAACGTCTTGACTTCAAGCTTTCCCATGCTAACTCCTCTAGCAGCCTTTGGCGCCCAGTACCCTTCATTGCTCCAGTGACCACTTTAGCAAATCATATTGTACAGATTCAAGCAAGTCACTGACATTTTCACAACAACCATCCCAAACAACATCTGCATATTCCATAAGAGGTCTAATTAGAGATTTATAAAGCTTATCCAAAGTGTTTCTATTAATTTTAATTTTCAAACCTTTCAATAAATTTAGTCGCTTTGAAGCTTTATCATGAATATTTAAAATATGTGTTCCCCAGGACATGTTTGAAGAAAGAGTAACTCCAAGATGATTATGACTATTGACAATATTATAATTTCATTATTTTTATAATATAAAGCTGGATGTACTGGTTTGTCTCTCTTATATAGTAGAGAAGATCACCGCTTCAGTTTTACTAGGATTAATAGTGACAAGCCAATCACGTGTCCATTTGCTAATATTTATTAAATCACTATTAAGTTTGGCTTGTCACTATTTTGAAACAGTATTTTGAAACTCTATTAAATTTGGTAACGGTACATCTGCATTTGACAGCTTACTCTGACTACAAAAGTAATCATTCAATAAAGTTGCTTTATCTTTGGATCAGTAACTAAACAATCACCTTCCAATAAAATTGGTACAGTTGTTTGATCCCAACAACGGATCTTGCAATTTGTTATTCAAATTGTTATAGTAAGACTTTTTACGTCTTCGTATAAGTGATGTAGTAAAATTTCTTTGAAGTCTATAAACTTCCCAGTTCTCGAGAACTTTATTTCGACAAATTAAATATTTCGCTTCCTTACAACTCTTCGAATCTCTGAATTCATCCAGGGTTTATCCCGAGGACGAACAACAACAATCCTATTAGGTACATACGTCTCAAGGATACGTCGAAAGCAGACCAACCATCTATTATATAAAGCATCAACATCATCAATATCAACAAAAATATCATCCCAATGTACACTATTAAGAGCATTAACTTAGATTTTCCTCATTTACTTTTTGTAAGTCCCATATAAAACGTTCGTAACATCTAGGTTTAGCTAAGGAAATATTCATTTTAGCAAATATGAAAGAGTGATCACAGTTACTAGGAGGGCTTCCAGTGCCAGAATCAACAAAATATCCCGGAGAATTTATAATTATTAAATCCAATAAACTTGCACAATGTGCCGTGACCCGAGTTGCCTCATTAATTATTTGATAAAGCATTCCATCCATATGTATAATGTTATACCAAAGTCACTACCATCTACATGATTTTCAATATCATAATGAGCATTGAAATCTCCAAGAAGTAAAACATGTGTATTAGGTTTCAAATATATTTGATCTAAACAAAATTGCAAATAATCTAACAACGCAATGTTACTAGCTTGGTTAGAATTTGGCGGTCGATAGCAAACACCGCATACGAAAAAAAGCCCAGAGAATTTCAATACCATTCCGCTCCAAATCAAACCTTCGTTTAGCTACAATGGACAATGATGTAAATAGTGAAACACCCCCAGCCCTCCGACCATCACTCCTATCCAAGCGAAACATTGGACTAAAGCGAGGAATATTAAATAAATCACTCGAAATAGAATTTTTTAACCACGTTTCGGAAACTGCAAAAATATCCAATTGGTGATCGGACCAGACCAGAGAAACAATTTCTTCGAATTTATCAGCATCATTTAGGCTTCTTGCATTGATATGTCCAATGTTAAGAGTGAGATTTGTAGGAGGACCAGGATTAGTTTCAACGTTACCAGAGAGTAAAATTAATAGACTAAATAGTACGATTAGCGTAAATATGCATCCACACAATAGGTTGATTAACGACGATAACATGAATTGGGGCACCTTATATAACATATATAACATATACAACATATTTTCCCATTGAATAACCCAACAGCTGCTCTATGGACTTCCAGGCTAACCCCCATTTAATAGTTGAAATCACTTACCTCAAACTGTTAAGAAATCGTATTAAACAAAATATGAAATAAATAAGTATAATATTATATAGTATTATGGAATTTAGCACACAAGAAAGTCAGTTAATAATACAATACTGTGTTTGCTAGCAATGCATTAATCATACTACCATCAACATCGTCTTTGGTTTTGGCTCTAACAATACGCCCACTTTGTTGTTTTATCAAAACTTTTCCATCCGTTGACCAGACCGAAAGGTCTTTCAATTCGGTACGTGCATAATTAAACACTCAGTTCTTTATTAAAAAAAGTCAGATCTTCATTGACATACATTGAAGTTCCCTTGAGATTTTTTTTGCACTTCATGACTTTAATCTTGCTGTGCTAAGAGCAGAATTTAACAATAATAGCTCGCTGTTTGCCAAACTTTGGTCTTCCCACACGATGTGTCCTGTCTATTTCACGTAGCTCAAGGTCATAGCCAAGCTTCGTCTTGCAAAATTCGGTAACGACTTCATAGCAGTTTTCGTCTTCAAGCTCTGGAAGTCCAAAAATACGAATATTGCAACGCCTCGAATACTGTTCATTCTCGTTTGAATGCATTTTAACTTCGTTCAGCTCAGCAGATAAGTCTTCAATCTGCTTTTTAAAGGCATAACATTTTCCCGAATCACTTCGTCCAGAGAGGCGTGTACAGATTCTTTAAAGACTGTAGAAACCACAGACGTTGTAGTCGCCACCAACATTCTCTTAAAACCTTCAGAAGAGAAAATCCTTTCAAACTGTTTGGATATAGCTTCGTCGAGTAAAGATACAAAAGCTTCTGATTGAACATAACTATCAAGCTCCTTCCTTGCTTCCGAACGTCTTCTAGTTTCGCGACTAGCTTCGGTAGACATCTTGATTTTGAAAGTGAGATATTATGAGAGACTTCGTGTTAAAACAACTGCTATAACCTCGATTATTTCCTCAACATTTTGCTGGCAAATCAAATTTGCTTTAATAATACAATCCCATCAAGGAATTTCAAGTTTTGAGTAAATATGTTAGACTTTAGCGGAGCAGTATAAAGCACGTCTTACACCACTGCACACCAGTAAGGCTGGTAATATTTTGTATTTTTTTCACGATTGCTTTTGTTTTTCTTCGATATATTTTTGACGCTCGTTGTGAGTATTGTTTTTGCCGGCATGTTTATAACCGGCCATTAAGTAAAGCGCAGCATGAATTTTGTACAATATACTAGAAATACATGCATGGTTGTTTATCCACTACGTCCTCTAAATAATTTTCATTTATCTTGTTTTGGAGACTTAACATATAAACTTACTAACATAGAGACTTACTTATAAAATGAGTGCAAAACTATTTTTGAAAAAAGTTTGCAAAATGGAAGTCTTCTCTCGGTTTGAACTCGCGCATGCGCATAACTTAAAAAACCGTCCAGTCCAGTCCATGACAAAAAAAATGGCGACGACTTTGCATTCCGCTATGTTTTCACATACCCGGGTGTAAATATCCGAGCGGAATTAGTACCCTCGCACGGCGCTTCGCGCCAGCTCGGGGATAAGATCTAGCTAGCTAGTGTTCAGAAATTCAGAATTGCTAACTGTAAGTGTATCTTAAACTGAAATTGTGATTTATTATTCTCGAGGAAAATTTAAAACTATGAAAATGCCAGAGTTAAAGAAGTATCTGCAAGATCGTGGCGTTAGTATGAACAGCCAACTAAAGCCAGGGTTAGTCGCTATTGCGTGCGCTGTGGAAAGCATGAAACTGCCCTGATAAATGGAATAACTATCGAGCAAGAGAAGCAAAATTTTATGCGACGGTTGTTTATCCACGGTTGCCAGTTAGCAGACTCATTTACGATGAAAGTGGAAAAAGCCAGGCAGGTGAAAGTTCGCAAGCATTCTTAGAGCAGCTGCAGTTTACAGATGAGGAACGAAATCATGTAGACACTATAACAAAGCAACAGTGGCAGTGTGAAGAATGGTTCAATCACAAAATTGGTTTTATTACAGCATCTCGAACAAAATCTGTTCATTCCAGACAAAAATCCACCGAAAAGCATGTCACCGATTAGTCAACCAACTTATCCAAAGATTCACCATAGCATGAAACTACCTGATCACCCGAAAAATCCTATGCAATGGGGATTAAAACACGAAAGCAGCGCACGTAACGCGTACTACAAGACTGAAGGAAGAAATCACCACAAACGTCAACTGGTCACCAAAGGCTTTATGATCTCAGCAGAGAAAGCCTATTTGGGTGCAAGCCCAGACAACATTACCTCTTGTAGCTTTACACCAGTTTGCAAGAGTGTTGTTGTTGAATACAAATGTCCCTGAGCCCATAAAAACTCTGATCCAAAAGAAGCTTTTCTCAGTCCTGAGATCGGTGGTACGCGGAGAAATGGCCAGTTCTCATTGAGGGAAAATTCAAAATATTATTTTCAAATTCAGATTCAAATGTACGTTGCACAACTTCGTGAATGTCATTTCGTAGTTTGGACGTCTAAGGGAATATTTTTAAACAAAGTTGAATTTTCTGCGTTACCAGAAATTTGGGACAAGATGGCGGCACGCATACATAATTAAAGACCATTAAAATGGCGAGCACATATTAACTCGATGATATATTTCTTCTTTGGCAGACTCTATCTGACTTCAGCATAGACTGAGCAATAGTTATAACTAAAAAATTATTGTTTATTACGACGACAAAGTACTTCCCTAGCTTGCCATATTTTGTTCTAAAAGCGGCACTATTCACAGTCATATTAATCTTCTTGCAGGGGCTATATAAATTGGTAAATTTAGGCTACATCATTACGGGCGACGCGAAGTGCCAGACTCGCGATGCATATACTATAATCAACCTAATTTTAGAGCTCATCAAAATCCTTATTTGTCTTTAACGTTGTACTTCCAAAAGCGTTTGAACTTGTTTGATTTTACAATCTTTGTGGTCGTTTACAGGTTAATTTAAATATGCATGCATGCAATATTTGAACGTATTCTAAAGAACACAATGACATGAATAATGAGCAACACTATAATCATTTGCATTAGAATATATAATTATATGACCAAAATTTCTGGTAATGGGATTCATTCACCAACCAAGTCTGCAACAAGTTGGAGGTGTTTTGGTCAACAGTGTGATTCCTGCACTGATAGAGAGGTTGACGTGGCAGCTGGATGATAAAATTTCTGGAAGTGGCTTTATGTTTATGCAATTTACAGTATAAAATATTTTTTCGTGTCATTTCAAGCTTGAAGGAGGATTTTTATGCATTAAAAAAATATCATCGTCCTTCGCGTTTCGCTTCCACAAATGAGGCAGCCGTGAATCATTTTTACATATTCCCCAAGCGCATCTACGGGTGACTACCATAATTTCTAAAATATACGCTCACGATGTTTACAGTAGCTTTCGTCGATAGAAATTGATATAAATAGCCACTAGATAGCCACAACAAGCTAAGCCATATACGCATTCCTTTCTTGATTAAACACGCAATGACAAGAGGCTTGTTCCTTAGACATAAGTGCATGGATTTATATCATATTTTTATAATCTGTAGCTTTGCATACTATTCCTGTTAAAGATAAAAGCTAACTATAGTGCAGCCATACAGCGCTTATACTCGTTTACACTTTGTACTCTCGCAAATGCATTTGAAAAAATTACGCAAACTCAGCACAAAAATTTGTAAGCTTGTGTTATCCTTCATGGGGTGAGACAAACAAAATTGGGGAAAAATGCATACTCCGGCGAAAAATGCCGTTTACTTTTACCTATTTTACTATATTTTTATGAAGGATCGCGGTTTGTTTGTCCGACAGTCCGAGTACGCCCACGCGTATATCCCCCATTGATTTTCACGCCGTATCTATGGATTATAAAGATTACAGATTATATAGTTTCAGAATTCTATTAATTTTAGAGATTACAGGTTAACTTAAGAATTCCAATTTTAGAGATTAGAGTAATATAAAATAAGAATTTTCTTATTATGATTTTGTAGAAAGAGATCTACTTGATTGGTTGGCTGATCTTGAATTTAATCAAGATGAAAGTGATAAGGAAAAATGTGATCAAGAGGAAACTGATAAGGCGGAAAGAGATGACGTCGAAAGTGATGAAGATGAGAGCGATGAGGATGAAGGAATCACCCATTCTTTACCATTCAAATACGTCGGTGCTGCTCATGAGAATAATTACCAATATAATTTGGAACAGGTATACCTTGCTCTTCAACGAAACATTTCAGTGAAAGCTAAACTTAGGCCGGAGCGATTGAATCCAACAGATCCAAGTGCAATCACTATTGATATGGGCTACGGAACTGGCCACAGGAGATATTATAGATGTATTTGTTAAGCATATCAAGGACTCAAGTGCTAAGGAAGAGCTTGAGTGTGCGTTGACAGATGTTTGTGATTTGTTTGGCATAGCAACTGGTTAGGTTTTAGCAAGTTATGAAACTATTTATTCTTTCAATTGACTAACTTTTTAGATTTTTTTTCAGCATTTTTACCATTTCATTGCCAAACAAAAATAGTAGGTTAATCATAAGTAGGTTAATCATAAGTAGGTGTGTGTCTATGAAAACAATATCTGTCATGTACACTTGTGCAACTCCTTAAAAATAGCAATATTGATTATTTTTAATACGAACGATATTAAATGACATGTATATATTAAGATAACATGTGCTATAAATAAATGCATCTGCCTATTTGGGACTTAATAAAATCGATTTTGTGAAGCCGTGTAATTATTCTTGAAATTGCTGTGACTTTGTGCAACCATTATGCAGTAGGAATTCAACCAAATGGTTATTACCATTTGGTATTTTACACAACCAGGGCATACGTATGTACATATGGTGAGAATCCTTTTCACCTGGACTTTTTTGGTTTGCCAGCTGATGACAAGTGGAAATATGAACCTTACAACAAAGGAACAGACATTGGAGAGGTCTCAAGATAGTAGCAAAGGGGAGTTGTGGGGGGGTGTGACATCCACCAGAATATTTTCTGCAGGCAAATGAAACTATTGTCAGCAACTATTTTTTGTAAGTGGCTGCAAATTACCATTCAAAACTTTCAATTCAAAAGCACCATATTAATAATTATATATATTACTTATATTTTCACTTACCTCAGTCCTCTTCCGCATCACACGTCGATCAGCGCGACATTAGAGCGTTGCGCCGCCCAGTATTTAAGCGCCCTAATTTAACCCGCTGGTTTTTGCGCGAGTCGGTCACGTGGCGGCGCTAACTAAATCGCCTGGATAATGGCAAATTTCAGATGGTCCGATCATACGGCGTCATATTACCGCCAATATTCATTGGATTGTCATCATTCAACATGTTTCCGACATTGAAGTTATTTCGGACATTGAAGTTGTTTATTATTCAACATATTTTCGACATTGAAGTTAAATTGAACATTGAACATGTATATTATTAACACATTTTCGACATTGAAGTTAAATCGGACATTGAATATACTGATCATTCAGCACTCATCATGAGTTGAATGTTCGAAATCTGTTGAAAATTAATCAACACATGAATATGAGAAGTTGAATATTGGCGGCGATAGACCATAGCGTGAGATGTAGAACTAAATAAAAGTTCACTTCACTCTTTATTTCGTGCGCCAGAAACGCCGAAGCGCCATTCAACTCATGATGAGTGCTGAATAATCAGTATGTTCAATGTCCGATTTAACTTCAATGTCGAAAATGTGTTTAACCCTAGAGAACCCAATATGTCCTTTCCCAGTTGAAAAAAATTATTTTTAATTAAAGACAAGCATATAAGACAAGCATATTGACAAGCATATAAGACAAGCATATAAGACAAGCATATAAGACAAGCATATTGTTGACAACTAGTCAACTAGTTTATCTGCCTTCAAAGGGATGCTAAAATGACTTACTCTTAATATAAACTTTTAGTTTTCTCTTTTTTATCTTTCTACTATATACTTTTTTCTATATATTTCTTATTCTACATATATGATATATATGCAGGACCTCCCTGAAAATCACTACGGTGAGCGGAGCATTCCTGTTGAAATATTGTTTTAAATAAAAAAAAATAAAAAAATATTGGACCTGGTAAACACAAAAATGCTATTTTTGGAGAATTTGATGTATCCGCCACAAAATTAGCCATCGGGTCATATATGACCCATTGGGTATTAGTGATTGGGTTTGACTGACAACTTTGATGTAAAATATACGCGGCACTGCATTTTGATAAATTATAAAAAAAGAGTGAACCAGAAATACACAAACATAGCATAAAATTGATCTATAAGCTATAGCTAGGTTTATCATTCATAAAAAACAAATGGTTACTTAATCTGTAGTAAAATCACTTAGTGACACTTTATACCTCACCATAATGACCCAGAGGGTCATATATGACCCATCGATTTTAAAAACTTTTTAATTCAGCTAAATTCCACAGTAAAAACTTGAAAATATTCTCAAATGATTCCCTGAGATTTAAACCTTTGAATTTATCCCTTCATATCGGCAGAACTTATTCACAAAAGGCTCGATTACGAGTTAAAAACCTTCATTTTTCCTCATGTGTTAGCTGGCAAAATCCGCCACGTGTTTAATTATCTCGGCCCCAGATCTCTACCATTTAAGGGGTCATATATGGGACTCTGGGTTAAAAGAGTAACTATTTTGTATAAATAAATATATTAACTGCAGTGGGGAATTGATGTATTGGGGTCATATATGACCCTTTGGGTTCTCCAGGGTTCTCCTGCTTATGAACGCAAAATGGGTTTTTATTGATTCGGATAAGGCGTGAAAAGTTAGTTAGTAAGTTCTAGATTAGTTTTTGGCTTAGACTTTTAGTTTCGGAGATATAAAGGCTCAAACAGGCAAATTTTGCCATTTTCTGAAAAAAAGTAGCGCGACCAAAATATCACCAAGGGGCCTGGATCCCAGGAACCCAACTTTGATAAACAACTAAGAAATATATGGCGAAGATATCGATATCTTGTGTTTTTTTGCATATTTTGTCTAAACGATGTTTCGTTTGTGCGTGATCTTACACAGAACAGTAATATATCTAGACTTTAATTCAGCGTCGGCCACGGACATATAAGAACAAAGAGGGTTGTTTCGCGTGTGCCTAAAAGATATAAACAAAATCTCGACGTTTCGAGCTAAAGCCCTTCGTCAAAAGAAATTAGTAGACAGATAAACACATTACATCAGCTTTTATAGCAACGCTATAAAAGCTGTCACGTGAACAAAATATTAACCAATGAAAATAAAGTAGTCATAACAATCATAACAAAATAGAATTAATATGTAAAGATATAGACTGCGTGCAGGCTTCGGCCCGATTATAGGGTCGAAGGCCTGCGCACAGGCGTTACACTTATCAAAGCGCTATAAATGTCGTACAAGGGAAGGGAAGAGGGGATATAGAGGAAAGTATATAAGAAGTATTTAAGAGAAAAGAATGAGCTAGATGAAGGAGAGGCGCTCATTGATACCATCAGGCTGAATGGTGCCAAGTTTAAAAATGAGACGCTTTTCTTGCTTCCGACGGGTATCATTACCACCAATAATGGGATGAATAAGGGGATAACATGAGTTTTGGAGGGCATATTGTTTATTTTTGGCCCGGGTAGTAAAATTTTCGCCCGAGCGCAGCGAGGGTGAAAATTTTACTACAAGGGCCAAAAATAAACAATATGACCCGACAAAACTCATGTTATTAACATTATTATCAATATAGAAGAACAAATAATTATAAATATATAACATAACACCAACACAATATACAATATAGACAATGAATGCTTTTAACAATAGGGAAAAACAGTTAACAATGCATTAAAATATATAAAATATAAACTGGAAGAAGTTTATGAAAAGACAAACGGGCTAAATATTACCGCTATTTGTAAAAGAAACTATAAAAAGTTTCCTGCGGTTCAGTGAGCTAAGCCTAAGGCTATTTACTCACTGTCAGAGTCACTGTCTATCACGATTCTACGGCGCTTTGTCTCTGCGGCCTGTTCGGTGGACTGCGAAGATGCTGTAGTGCCTTGCCCTTGATAAATGTTTACAGTTCCTATTTGAATATGTTGTCTACAGTGTGGATACGGTTGGAGTAAAGACAAAAACTCACTGTGGTTGAGTGTCGAATGCACAGAGGATGTTGTGGCGGGAGATGAAATGCTCGACGACATACTAGACTCGACACTTTGCAGCTGTTTCGATGACAATGCTTCGCTGGAGCCCTCTGACTCTGTTGTGGATCCATGGAACACTTTATCTAGCAGCCCTGAACATTTCCTTTTTTGTGCACTCGTAGTTTGGTTGATGTAGTGGTTTAGACTGCGCTCATCTTTATGTTTGGTGATTGCACAAATCTGCTTTGCATCGACACCTCGATGGTACAATGCTGTAATTGTCGAAGCTCGTACACAGTGATTGGTGTAGCATTGAGACAGCTCTGCTTTCATTGAAATATTTTCCATGAGTTTGGCAATCGTATTTTTACCGAGGGCTTCCTTTTTATACCACGCATTACTTCCATGGAATTTCTTGTTTGGAGTTTGAAAAAACGCCTGACATTCAGGGTGTCTCATTCGAAGATAATATTCAAAAGCTGCTACAGGATCTAACGAATTTGAAGTTTCGTACATTCGTACATCTGAATAGGCTTGATCAGCTTGCTTTGACCCTCCTTGGTGATTTTTTGTTTGTTCGGTTAGGATTTCTGTAACGTACCGAGCTCCTGTGTCGTCCGTTTTGATCGCTAAAGACTCCGCGGTAAGCTCACGCCAGCCCTCTCTTCCTCGGCGGCCAAAATTAAAGGCCAACGAAAACCAGACAAACTGTAATAATTTTTCTGGATCTTTCCACATGTTGTCGTCATCTAGACCTTCACTAAAATAACGATTCAACTTTTCCATATCTCCAGCTTCGATAGGCGACTTATGTTTTGGTTTCGGATTCATTTCTTTTGCATATAACTTGCATTTGGCCTCAAACATTTTGTTTGCTGAGGCAAAGTTGCTGTCTTGCAAAATGTTCACGTTTCTGCTAATCGGAGCAGAAGTTATATGGCGGTGAATGGCAGCTCGTATCCCTGTTAAAGCACTAGGTGACAGTGGTTTTCCCTTTTCTGTCTTAACTTCAGCGTAAAACTTGCGAAGGATTTCATTCAGTTCTCCTGGTGAAATTACTGCGAAATCTATGTTGATGTTTCTTTTTGCACTCCACTGTTCGATCTTTTTTAGTCCCCAAGCGGTTGCTTTTGTTGTGTTTTTTGCTTGAGCCTTTTTCTCCATCTCGTCAAGAGCTTCCTTATCAAGGTCAGAGCTCTGGCTTAAAACATTTATATTTTCGTCTGTTGAATTCACGCTAGAGCTAGCCATATTTAATTTCACAACTTTCGTCTCTTGAAAGTTGAAAACACCGTGAAAGCCCGAGAGCAGTCAGAGCAGTGAGAGCACTCAAATGGCTTCCTTGCCAAGTTGAAAATTCTGAATATTAATTTGTCGAAAACAATCACGAGACGCACGATTGACCAATCATATGCAGAGCAGAAGACACGTAATTACCGCCCGTTCGATTCGTTATCGGCCCGCGCTTGCGAACGTTTTGAAGAGGGCGGCTTCCCATTTGGCCTTCTATATTGATAATAATGGCGCATATTTTCATATCAGAAAAGGAGTGGTTGGCACTGTTGAAGTGCCTAGCAACAGGTTTGTTGTGCACATTGTTCTTAACATCACGCAAGTGCTCAGCAAACCTATCGCCTAAACGTCTTCCAGTCTCTCCGATGTAGAGCAAGCCACATTTGCTGCAAGAGATGCAGTAAACGAGGTTGGAGGAGATGCACGTGAAACTGTGCTTGATGACAAACTGAGATTTTGGAGCCGAAATACAGGTGGCGGGGTTTAAATGCTTACAAGTGTAGCACTTAGCACGACCACAGGAAACAGTGCCAGCTGGTGACACAGAGTCCTGTCGCAGTGAGCTGTGCACTAGGGTTTCCCGGATGTTTTTACTGTGTCGAAAAGAGACTAGTGGGGTCTCGGAGAAAATGGAAGACGTTGCAGGGTCATTTTTAAGTAGATTAAAATTCTGGCAAATGATGTCCCTTACTTTAAAATTGAAGGGATGAAAGGTTAAAACTAAAGGTACTTTTGATTAGAAATTGCAACCGAAGGTTCTCTTAAGGTGTCTGAACGGGGTATAAGGGAGGCCTTGTTAAGGGCAGTATCTAAAAGGTGGGAAGGATAACCACGATTCACAAAAAAGCTTCTCATTTCTGAACATTTGGCATCAAAGTCGTCGTCTTCACTGCAGAGGCGACGAAGACGTAAGAATTGAGAGTAAGACGTAAGATAGCAGTTTTAGTGTGCTTAGGATGACAGGATGAGAAGAGAAGATAGCTGTGGTGACACCTCTTTTTATAGCAGGGTTGATACTGATTTGACATCCAAACACAACACCATAATCCGTTCCACCATCAACCATCTCATCACGACTGGGGAATTACCTGCTACGGCAGGCAATCTCCTAGTCACCACTCCACGCACACCAGTCATGTATTTCCTACCCAAAATTCATAAACCCGACAACCCGGGCGGACCAATCATGTCAGCTTGTGGTTGCCCCACTGACCTCCTCTCTAGCTACCTCGATCACATCATGGCGCCCTTGGTTAAGAACTTGCCTTCTTATGACACCAAGCATGCCCTGAAAATTCTTGACAACATCAATTTTCAGGGTCCACACAAATTCATTTTAATAATAATAATAATAAAGGTCTTTATTAAGGACTCAAAAACACACGTCTGAGTTTACATCAATGGATAAAGAAGATAAACTATTACTATGTTAAAATATGTAACTATTTGCAATCTTATATAAATTTTGCATGCACTAATTGTTAAAAATATATTAAAATATATAAAAATATATAATTATTTTATATGTGAATATTGGTATAGTTATTATATAAAGTTAAACAAGCACCGGTTTTTGAACGCGTTCTTGTATCGTTCCGTTTTCACTAATGGTAGTTCGAAGTTGTGTCTCCTAGGTCTAAGAATTCTACTTCGTTTTTCTGGCAGTAGTTCCTGTAATGCATTACCTTCATTAAGAGTTATTTTGTCCCACAATTTTTTGTCTCTCTTGTTACTTATCTCCAAAATGTTCAACTTTTTAGTTATGTAACCATTTCTATGTGCACGATTAATTAATTTATCAATTTGGTTAATATATTTACTATAAGATGCACATCTCCATAGTTCAATTGCATAAGTAAATATTGACATAATTAAGCTATTGAACAACATGTCTAATTGTTTCCTAGGCAGGCCATAATATTTACACACTCGCATAATATACATTCTTCCGCCAGCTTTCTTAAGCATTTCGTCAAAGTGCAAGTCCCACTTGCACGGGTTATCTTGTAGAGTGACTCCTAGGATCTTCAACCATTCTTTACGCTCAATTGAAGGGAAGGGATTCGGGAGAGGCGCAGATGTCTTTCCCCGCACAACCATTTCGTATGTCTTTTTCATGTTCAAGGGCATCCTATTTTGTTCCGACCACAATTGAATACTGTTGACTTCAGCACCTGCTGTGTCTCCAGCCTCTGTGCCAGGTATTTCTAACGTCAGATCATCCGCACATTTCCTTAATGTCATTCACCATTATAGAAAAGAGAACAGGACCCAACACAGTTCCCTGAGGCACACCTCGATTTATATTCAGGTATTCTGTTGTAATTCCATCGACCACTACTCTCTGTTTTCTGCCTTTGAGGAAACTGATTATCCAATTCACAACATACGGATTGATTGGTAGCTTTTTAATCTTCTCAATTAAAATGTCATGGGGCACATTATCAAATGCTTTGCTGAAATCAAACGAGAGTACTCTTACATAATTAGCATCACTGTCTAACCACTTTAGCCATGCATGTTGACATTTGATCAAGGCCATAGTTGAATTGTGTCCCTTTTTATATGCAAACTGATCAGAACCGATAGCATGCTCTATGACAGGCGCTAGCTAATTCAGTCTCATAACCTCATGATAATATCCGTTCAAATAAATGATTGATTACATGAATTGAGATTGGCCTTCAGTTGATTACATAAATTCCAGCTTTGGGCAGTGGTAAAACATTAGCAAGCTTTCTCCCATTTAGGCACCAGCCAACTCTGACGTGATTAAAGATTTCTGTGATGACATTTCTGTGATGACAGGTGCCAACTCTATAGCATATTCTTTCCAGACTACCAGTGTGGGAGATCGTCAGGGCCAGATGAGGAACGTTTTTGACTCCGTAATAGTTCATGGACGGTGTTAGTGCACAAAAATGGAATTCTTGTGCCTTCTGAGATTTGCAAAAGCTCCGGGGTTATATAATTAGGGTCAGTGTTTATGCCTTGGAAATATACATTTATTTCGTTGGGATCAATGAGAGCACTGACAGATACATTCCGACTTTTCCTCGACGTAATATTATTTACATTCGACCACCATCGTTTTGTTCCAGCTTTATGGTTATTCATCTCGTGTTTAACAGCACGCAATTGATTGTCTCGAATTAATTTATTGATCTTCTCCTGCAACCTTACATATATTAGATTCTGTATTTTGAGTCCGGATAGCCCTTTTTCTTTGTTTCAACAGATATTTTACGAGAGGAGACATAAACAGTGGGTCACGTGAAGAAGTTCTTACTTTCATTAATGGAAAACATTTTTCAAATATTGGCCATATCATTGCATAAAATTTCTCAATCATTTCATCTGGAGTTTGTCCATCTGCAGTTATTATGTCGAAATCAAGAGTTTCAAATTCCTTCAACATATTCAATTTTTTGTGTTCTCTTACATCTCTAAAGTACGAATCTGTTCTTTTCGCTTTGATTACGTCACGGGGATAGGTTATTATCATGTCATGATCGGATCTCACCAAACTTTTGGCCACTTTGATATTTTTCCAATAATGTGGGACGTTTGTGATAAAAACGTCCAATATATTTTGACCTCTTGTAGGAACCTTCACAAGTTGGGCAAATGATAGCTGATTAAGAAAATTTCGAATGTTCAACTTATTGATATCTCCAGCAATTATTATCTTCGAGTCTGGTTTCGAAGACAATAATTGTTCACACGAGTCAATCAGGAATTCCGTTAAATCTTGTAGTCATTATCAGGTGGGTGGTATATAGTTGCAACATAATAATCGGAGTTTCCAGTAAAAATTTTTGTCCATAAACATTCAAATGTATTATCCAAATTAGGTAATGTTTGCATTTTCCAATCATTCCTACAGATAATTGCAACGCCGCCACCACGACAGTTTATTCTGTCTTTCCTAACAATAGAAAATCCAGCAGGACAAACAAGGGAGTTAGGTACATCCGGTTTTAACCATGTTTCAGAGATGAAGCAAAGGTCAATGTTAAGATCTGCATACAAGGCAGGTAAGGCATCTGGTTTGACAATGGATCTAGCGTTTAATACTAAACAGCGTGGAATTACGCGTGGGAGACTTGAGCTTGCATGTCTCGTTTGTTCTAGTAATGTTATACTAATGTTGTTAGTTGTGTTACAAGGTCTGGGTGATCTCGCCATACTGGGGGGCGGCAATACTTCCCATGATGTGGAAAAAAAGACTGTTCGATTTCCCCTGCATTATTTCTATTTCTTCTATTCCTTACAGTCCTACGCGGCATCTGCTTTTTAGCTGGACAATGGCTAATTCGGACAGGGATCCGATATGTGTCTTTTGAATTAGACACGTTTGTCTTAGCATTTAAAGTACCTTTGGCTTTGTTACAAGTTTTCTTTTGATTTTCATTAAAGACTTTTTTATGAGATTGTTTGGTATTGCTGGTGGCAGAAAATTTATTGCGATTCAGTTTGCCGTCATGGGATAGCTCGCCGACTCTCGACTGTTCATAGGCAGGGAGAACCACCTTTGTCAGGGTTAAGTCCTTTTGTGACTGATTGATGACCTTTGGTTTTGGCACTGTATTGTGGTGAGAGGCTTGCTCGCATGACTGCCGATCTGTAGTAAAAGTTTCCGTATTATCGGGTATTTTTGTTGGCGTGAGGAATTCCTCTTTGTAATGAGCTAATTCATTTTCTAAAGAATTGATTATATTCGTAAATTTCCCAGCTTCATTCTTGCGTTCATTTGCTAGCCATGCTAAATCAGATTCAAGCTTCTCGTTTTTACTTTTCTCAATACTGAGCATAGTAATATATTTTCACTGGTCGCCCCGCCACACAATGCCCTGAGCCGATTATAGCTAAGTATGGGGAGTAAAATTTTTCAGCCCAAGGCAGGACGTGGCGGAGCAACCGCCGTGTCGCAGCCGAGGGGAGGTGGGCGGGTGAAAAAATCTGTTGCCAATCCCGCTGTGCGTGTGTCTTCGTGGCAAATGACAGAAAACTCACATTTCCCTGGGTTTTTATAACGTTGCTATTGCCACACGTGTTTCTATATCCATATTAATTAACTTCCGGCTGGAAAATCGCGCTCTTTAGGCATTGTATTGCATGGTCATGCAGGACTCCCAGTAAGAATAGTAATATATTTTCACTGGTCGCCCCGCCACACAATGCCCTGAGCCGATTATAGCTAAGTATGGGGAGTAAAATTTTTCAGCTCAGTCCCCCGTGACTACCGGCATGCTAAGGTCTCGTGTCCATATTAAGTACTTTAAAGGTTATACAGATAAATAAGGATTATCTCTCCAATTCTCAGAAAACTAAGTTAAGGAAAAGCTAAGGAAAAGCCCTTATAAAGACGAATAGCTTTATTTACCGAAGGCGTATATATTATTAATCAAGTTCGCTGCACCTACAGTGAGTCCGTTAATACCCTCAAGCATGCCGCCTCATGTCCCAATGGCATATTATTATAAAGAATAAAAGCCACTGCCCCTAGCGAGTGCGTTTATACTTTCAAACGGCCTCATGCCCAAAGGCGTATTAAAATTTATACAATTCACTACACCCGCAGCGAGTTCTTTTATGTTCAACTGGCCTCATGCACCAAAGACGTATTAAAGTTAATAAAGTTCACTGCGCCTCCAGCGAGTTCGTATATATTTCCAATTTGCCTCATGCACCACAGGCATATGGAGATTAATAAAGTTTTGTTGCACCAACAGCGAATTCGTTTATTCGGCAAACACCGCCTCATGCACCAAAGGCGTACTATACTTTGTAAAGTTAACTGCACGTACAGCGAGTTCGTATATATTTCCACATAGCCTCATGCACCAAAGGCATATTAAAATGAATATAGCTCACTGCACCTACAGTGAGTTCGTGTATATTTCCAGGTGACCTCATGCACCATTGGCCTTGAAATCAATAAGATCCGCTGCCCCTACAGCGAGTTCGTTTATACTCAAGTTCAAGCACGCAGCCTCATGCACCAAAGGCGTATAATATCGTATATTCATTTATACCTTCGATTCGAAACTACCTCGTGCACCAAAGTATATTCACTAGCTGTTTGTATAGCATAGATGAATCGGAAAATTATGCCGGCACTGAAGCGCGAAAAATAAATATTAGTCATTAGACATACATCTCACTATTTATAAGTGACCGGCAGTATAAATATACTAAGAAAATAACTTAAGAAAAAGTATGCTCGATGCCAAAGCGGCAAGGGGTGCCTCGTTAGGTCGCTTAAAGCTGTGCAAATTGATTAAGACAATTGGGTAGGTAAGTAACGAGAGTCAAAAAACCGTCGTGATGGCCTCTGTGATTGTGTGTAAAGGCCTTATATTGAGACAATATGTTGTGAATGTAAAGATACTAGAGAAGTGGTACGCACACTAAACCATCCCACTACAAGTAACTGATAAACGAGAACGCCGTCGTAGACAGTGAATAAGGCTTACTAAGTTTGCCCCTCTCGAGAAACAGTACAAGCAGGCGATATCGGCAAGTACGAATACTAGAGACGTGTTAAGCGCACTAAACCATCCCACTACAAGTAACTGACAAACGAGAACGCCGTCGAAGACAGTGTATAAGGCTTACTAAGTTTGCCCCTCTCGAAAAACAGTACAAGCAGGCGATATCGGCAAGTACGACAATTATAGATGAGGAAATGTGCTGCATGAAGAATCTTAAACAATTATATGAAAACATAACGAGGTCGTCACGGAAGCAACCATGCGAAGGCATATAGTCAGATACGAGCAAATGTACTGCAAACCCAGCAAAAGGGCCCCATGGCGTAAGCGTAGATGTATGGATGCATAAAAGGCTTTTAAGGTCGTCTCCATAAGGCAAGAAAGAAACTAATCTGAGGCTGAGGCTCGACTAGTGGTTGTTGGGCGATCGCTGCATTTTTCAAATCGCGATCGGGCTGTACTTGTTGTTCCACCGCAGCTGGTACATGGGGTAGTTGCTGAGCATTATTTAGATCATCAATCTCAATAGGTTGTGGTTGAACAGCTTCTGTCATAACTCCTTTCGCTCGGCTGCGACACAGAAAGTCTTGCTTGTAAAAAATCTGTTGCCAATCCCGCTGTGCGTGTGTCTTCGTGGCAAATGACAGAAAACTCACATTTCCCTGGGTTTTATAACGTTGCTATTGCCACACGTGTTTCTATATCCATATTAATTAACTTCCGGCTGGAAAATCGCGCTCTTTAGGCATTGTATTGCAGGACTCCCAGTAAGAATAGTTTTAAGATTGTCAATTTCACTTTTAGGAAATACGTCTTGTACGTTTGCCAAGGATTGCAACGAATCGGTTTTACTCTGCAAAATTTCGATTTCAAGTTTCATATTATCAAGTTCACCCGCTAGGCTACCGCATAACAATGACAATTAATACTAGCTGCAGATGCTGTTTGTAAAGAGTTATGAACAAATGTTGCGCTTAAACCCGTTGCATTTAGGGTGTAATAACCGAGTGGCTGTGAAACTTGGGAATTTAATGATTCTGCATTGTTTCCCGCAGAACTATCCGTATTTTCGGAGGTCTGTTCGGCAGGGCATAAGTTGTTATCGCGGTCACACTCGATGGAGTTTGAATTAAGTGAGTTTTCAGTCACACAGAAATATATACATTTGATCAAGATCAGAATGCTGTCTTTACCTCGGAAAACAAGAGAATTTAGTTCACCTGGATACCATGTGAGAACCATATCGACATTTGTGCTTGTAAATTTCTTCGAGTGTCCACCAGGTGACGACCAAGTAAATCAAGTACAAACTTCTGTAGAGAACAAAATTCACCAGTCCATTTAAGACGAGAACCATCGTAAATTAGGTTTGATAGCTCGTTACAGGCACGTAAACTAGATGTGATAGCTTGTGCCATGATTAACAAAATGTTGATTCAGATTACAAATGTAATGAGCGGAGCAATTTTACAGACGTCTTCACGATGGTTCGATTTTCACCATGGATGTCAAATCATTTTACACTGTCATCCAGCATCAAGACGTCACCTTGAACAATTTCTCGTTTGATGGTGAGCATTACCAACAAATAAGTGGTGTGGCCATGGGTACCAAAATGGGACCCAACTATGCCAATTTGTTTGTTGGTTATGTGGAAAAACAAATCTTCGAACAGTACACTGGTCCCTCACCTGACTTCTATCGCCGGTTCATTGATGATTGCTTAGGCACTGCATCATGCTCGCGTGCTGATCTGAATTGCTTCATTAACTTTGTTAATGATTTCCATCCAGCACTTCAGTTCACATGGGAGATCAGTGAGACCAGTGTATCATTCCTAGACATTCTCATTTCTATCAATGGTAATAGGCTGAGCACATCTGTCTTTTACAAGCCTACTGACTCCCACAGCTATCTTCTCTTCTCATCCTGTCATCCTAAGCACACTAAAACTGCTATCCCTTACTCTCAATTCTTACGTCTTCGTCACCTCTGCAGTGAAGACGACGACTTTGATGCCAAATGTTCAGAAATGAGAAGCTTTTTTGTGAATCGTGGTTATCCTTCCCACCTTTTAGATACTGCCCTTAACAAGGCCTCCCTTATACCCCGTTCAGACACCTTAAGAGAACCTTCGGTTGCAATTTCTAATCAAAAAGTACCTTTAGTTTTAACCTTTCATCCCTTCAATTTTAAAGTAAGGGACATCATTTGCCGGAATTTTAATCTACTTAAAAATGACCCTGCAACGTCTTCCATTTTCTTCGAGACCCCACTAGTCTCTTTTTGACAGAGTAAAAACATCCGGGAAACCCTAGTGCACAGCTCACTGCGACAGGACTCTGTGTCACCAGCTGGCACTGTTTCCTGAGGTCGTGCTAAGTGCTACACTTGTAAGCATTTAAACCCCGCCACCTGTATTTCGGCTCCAAAATCTCAGTTTGTCATCAAGCACGGTTTCACGTGCATCTCCTCCAACCTCGTTTACTGCATCTCTGTGGCTTGCTCTACATCGGAGAGACTGGAAGACGTTTAGGCGATAGGTTTGTTGAGCACTTGCGTGATGTTAAGAACAATGTGCACAACAAACCGGTTGCTAGGCACTTCAACAGTGCCAACCACTCCTTTTCTGATATGAAAATATGCGCCATTCATCCCATTATTGGTGGCAATGATACCCGTCGGAAGCAAGAAAAGCGTCTCATTTTTAAACTTGGCACCATTCAGCCTTATGGTATCAATGAGCGCCTCTCCTTCATCTAGCTCATTCTTTTCTCTTATATTCTTCTCATATACTTTCCTCTATATCCCCCCTTCCCTTGTACGACATTTATAGCGCTTTGGTAAGTGTAACGCCTGTGCGCAGGCCTTCGACCCTATAATCGGGCCGAAGCCTGCACGCAGTCTATATCTTTACATATTAATTCTATTTTGTTATGATTGTTATGACTACTTTATTTTCATTGGTTAATATTTTGTTCACGTGACAGCTTTTATAGCGTTGCTATAAAAGATGATGTAATGTGTTTATCTGTCTACTAATTTCTCCGGACGAAGGGCTTTAGCTCGAAACGTCGAGATTTTGTTTATATCTTTTAGGCACACGCGAAACAACCCTCATTTGTTCAGTAATATATCTAGCTATCTGACACCTTTTTTGGATGATAAATCACCTATTGCGGCTTTAAACCGATAGAAAAGAGGGCACCGAAACTCATCGATCTGAGACATTTGGTGGCAAATACAGGCCATAGTTATCGACCTATAAACAAAGACAAATGTACGCAGTTGTCCCAACATAGGACAGGAATCAACATACAGGTAAGCTGTGATTTTAACAAATGCAATGATGTCTATTCGCGCGTATGAACTTTGGATATTTAACGTTGAATCATGTCACCTAAATGTTCATATTATTTGCTTAGTATACAATGTCATTGAAGCCAGTATGGATGAAAGGTTCTGCGCCGGACATGTCCGTTGTACCACGGTGTTTGTTGACGCACAAATCGATCGAAGTGCTTCTACCTCTGAGAGATTACATACTGCTGTTATAGAATAATATATCATATATGTTTCAATGTGGAAATTATCACAACTTTAATGCCTTTATGGTATTTAACTAATATAAATTAATAGGCCATTCTACTTTTAGACTTCAACCTACTTTATATGTGGACTTTCAGTGTCTTGTATTATCCTACACATGTGGTCAATGTCACATGTTTTATATGACAGTGAGATACTGATGATATATGTTTAATTGATACATGTATTTGGCACAAAGTTGATCACCAAGTGCTGCACTGTCCCACTAGTGGAACCACCTTAACCTGAGTATCAGGCATTTCTGCGGTTAGGCCTTGGTCCCTAGGCCACCTATGTTGAAGAACCTTAGGGAGGCTAACAGAAAATTCCCTAAATAGAGAGATACACTTCAACATTGTATAGCCCATTAAACTATTTGTTTGTGCTTTCATCTAGATTATCAGTGAAGTAAACTGGAACCATCAGTGAAAGATGAATTAACATTTTTAATTAAATATTTATTAAACATCTTTATCAATATATGTTGCAGTGTGACTCTATTGTCTCTTGGGGGCAAGTTCACTTTTAATAGCTCAGCCCCTTGATCGATTGGATTGGGTTAACCCATTAATTGGCAAATTTTACTCATCAGTGGTAGAGTACTGCCAATTAATGGGTTAACTGCGCTTGATTGGATCGGCTAAACTTTAGCTGCTTTTTGGGTAATGGGTTACCTAGAAAAGAGCCAGACTCCCACTATGGAAGAACTTTACCCATCTGGAAGGAGAGATTCCACTTCTAAAATGTGCAAGGACATCTGGTAGGGGAGGGGGTCAACATCCATTTTCCTCCATGTGGAGGAAGTCGGTTTACCTGCACAGAGAAGCACCTTTCCGAGTTACTTAAATCAACTATGTGGGCATGCCAAGAAAGTTGGATGTGTGTACACTATGAGTAAAGCATACATCACTCTCACACCACACATCTTACATCTAATGTGAAAGTTGATGCATGTTTGCTCTGCCCACACAGGCAAAGCTACTGTAATAGAAAGTATGAAGTTTTAGAGATCACATACTGGCCTTATGGCTTATTAAATTAGATATGTTTCCCCCACTAAAACATTGTCAAAAGATGAATATTATTCTAGGCCTATTTATGTGGCAATTAATGTTTAGTGTCGTCACAATAATTCCATATATATATATCTATATATCCAGTTTATGATATCCGTGTATTGATCATCTTTCAGTTACATGGACAAAGATGACAATCTGCCAACCAATCTTTCTATGAAAGGTTCTGTGAGAATATACATGGGGGCTAATTTCATTAGATTGTGGGTTGGCCAGTTGCAGTTAACCAGTTACTATTCTTGAAAATGTCCAAATTTTGGGCAAATTTGAATGTAAAATTTGTAGGGAAACAAGCTTCCTTGCTAAAGTGAGAACCAACTTTAAAGCAGGTGTAGAAATGAAATGCAACCGATTCCCATGTCCATGAAGGCATGAAGACTATAAAATGCAGTAAAAGGTTTAAGTTCCATTCCAACAAACTTTTAACCCTTGCATTCGTTCATTTATTTCTTCTTTCGAAAGAATTTTATAAGCAAGAGGCATCTATGTCCCAGAATTTATAGACATAAGTTACTCTCATCAAGTGTCATGGTCGTCTCCACGATCGACTTTGAAATCGCATTTAAATCCATTCCTTCGTCTATATTCCACGATTGACGATGCAAACCACTAGAAGGGTTACTTTACACACTCAAAAATGTGTTTGAGTTCAAAAATGTGTTTTTTTCCTCAAGAAATAGCCGACTTTTCAAGATGATTTATCCAAATGTAATTGTTTTTATAGTAAAATTAAATACACACGTTCCTGGGACCCAGTCCCCCGGAAGACGCTACTTTTTTTCCAAAATAGCGACTTTGAGCCTTTATATCTCCGAAACTAAAAGTCTAAGCCAAAAACTAATCTAGAACTTATTAACTAACTTTTTATGTTCTAAAAACCCATTTTGCGTTCATAAGCACTTTAATAATAATATACATGTTCAATGCCCGAAATAACTTCAATGTCGGAAAAGTGTTGAATGATGACAAACATGCATATGCATGAATATTGGCGGTAATATGACGCCATACGATCGGTCGATCGGATCCATCGGACAAACGTGCTTACGGTCGGACAATATATTTTACCGGTGGCAAAAAATGCACGCTAAACAAAGACGTTGATGAAGTACTAAATAACCGCATATTCCTTCGTTCTTTAAGAACCTTATCGTGCTTAAACAGTCACGCAAACGTAGAACATGAATGTTATTAAATACAAGCATATTCTTTCGTTCTTTAGAAACCTTACCGCATTTACACAGTTACGCAAACTTAGAACATGAATGTTATTAACACATTCTGGACGGCCCGATTCTGGTCGAATATCATCCTCCAGAGGATGATGATTTTGAGCGCTCGTATCTTTGGCGCCCCTCACCCAAACCGGACGAAAATACTACCAATCGATTCAGCAAGAAAACCTGTTCTTGGCTAATGCCAAACAAATCGGCGCTAAACACATTGTTTTACAGATCTCTGTGAGTTTTAACTTTAGTAATCTGATATATTTATTATATCGGTAAACTAATTATATATTCAGTATCTTTGGTCGATTATAACTTCTGTTTTAAAAACCGTATGATTTTCGCTAATACACCGTTTTATAGAGCTTTTTAAAAACAGTACTGACCTACTGACCAAAATACAAGCATATATATTCGTTCTTTAGAAACCTTACCGCATTTACACAGTCACGCAAACTTAGAACATGAATGTTATTAAATACAAGCATATATCTTCGTTCTTTAGAAACGTTATACCGCATTTACACAGTCGCGCAAACTTAGAACATGAATGTTATTAAATACAAGCATATTCCTTCGCCACTTCATTCTTTAGAACTTTTAGAAACCTTGTCGTACTTACACGCCACATATAAGATCAGAAAATGAATAGTAAATACAAACCTATTCCTTCGTTCTTTATAAACCGGCTTATCGTACGCCTTCTTCCTCTACTTCAGTTTATACATCTATTTAACAACCTTCCATTTTTGTAAACAAAATATTTGGTTCCTTGATCGACGCATGAAAAAGTCCGATTTCTAGCCGTCGGCCCATGGCCTAATAACCAGTTATGTAGCACCTCTCGCAAGGTCGTACCTGATTGGCTTAAATTGGAATTCGGGTTTCAAGGGTTTCAACCAATCAAATTAAGAATAGCAACATTAAAATTCAAACGGAAGTCTCGCCACACTTAATTCGTTCATTCATCGGCATTTTGAAAATTATGGCTAATTTTGTAAATTTTCGCACTGTTTCTTTGAATAAACCTTCGATTTTGGATGGATATGAGCTTTTTATTGTTCGTTGTTTTTTAAAACAACGGTTTGTTTTGATCCCAGGCGGGCTATCGACGTCGTGAGCTTTTAATATACTAGAAATGTTTGCCGAATGCAATAGTCCTACATTGATAGATGTCAGATGTGCTTCTTGTTTAATAGTCCTCCATTGATACAAATGTATTCAAATGTATTCTTGTTCTGTTGTAAAGTTAGATTATTTATATTTTACTATTTCTGCAATTTATATGGCAATCAAATTGAAAGGGCCATACAAATCGATTTTGAATAATAAATACTGATGACAGGTATCCAATTTTAGAATAAAGACATCAAAATATATATACAGTATATGTCAATTCTCTACATGTCAATTTTTACTGAATGACTTTTAGTACCAGATTTGAGGACCATTTTTCGATGAGAAATTGGTTAGTGTCTATAAATTCAGTTGATATCCAACATCCAGAAACATTACAAACCAGAAATAGGTTTATATACTATACTTAAACTATTGTAGTTATGTTATTCAGTAGTCATTATTTGTCTAACAAATATTTCTTAAATCCATATCATATAGTTGTCAACCCCAATGATCACCGGCATGGAGATGTACCGTTTATCAAAATATATTCAGTCACCATTAAATTTACAGCAGCCAACCGATTGTCATTGTTTCCGACAACCATTGTATCATGTTTGCTCAGTGGATATTCTTCGGCATCTATTATTCAAATGATATCACTATTATGTGTAAGGTCTGTGCACAGGTAGTGTTCCAGTGTATAGCGAAATGTATTTTTTGGAAGTATTAACTAGCTGAATAAATGTTTTTTCTACTACTCTTTCAAATACTGTGTATTAATTTGTAATAAATAATGTGGTCATACAGAATTGGTGTTAGAAATTATTCATTTTGCTCAGGAAGTACAATATAAAAAGAACATATTTATAAAACAGTTTCAATAAATGTCACATATTTGTTCCACTGATATGCACTTATTTTAAGATAGAACATTTCTTCCTGAATCCGATGCTGTGATTTATTTTGACTTTTCTCGATGATAAATATAAGTAGCTCCGGCATATATCAAAGCCACTTTCCTGATTTGTGTTCTGACCCGAAAAATAGGGTAAATACAATCAGCGATTAGCATGACTAAAACATGATATTGAAATCAAACAAAACGAGATTACCGTAAATGCTCGTTTTAGCGCCGCGGCGCTTATTAAATTGTTCTGATCCTGAGTGCGGCGTTTAACCGGGAGCGGCGCTTATTAAATAATTTTCGACTAAAAGTTCAACCCAAAAATTTTTATTGCCTAAGGCTTAAAAATGATGACGATGTTTGCATGAACGCCTCTACTAACGTCAAACAGCAAAACTGAAACGGCTTATTTAGTGCGATTATTTGTGTATCCTATCAAGTTAACGCCGCGCTAGCCGATTGCGGTAAACGTCAAGCTTAAACTCTTTATTACCCCGATTAAGCGCCGCACTATAGTTAGACAGGTGCGGCGCTTATTCGGGAGCGGCGCTTATTAAATTATTTTAATCCTAGGTGTGGCTCTTAACCGGAAGCGGCGCTAAAACGAGCACTTACGGTAATAAAATTTTATACACGATTAATACATTTAGTCTAGGACCTGTATATGAGTTTGTATGCATTTAATTTACGACAGATAATCTCAACTGTTTTAGGGTAAAATGACCATGACGGACAACGTGGCATATGTGCCAAAACCTGAGTGGTGCAAAATGCCCGAAAATGACCACACCCAGAAACGGCACTGCTGACATAGTTCTATCTCCTAAACCATCAAAGCTACAGACTTTCTGAAGTGCTTATAATGTTTAGAATGGTTACTTTTAGGGGTGGTCATTAGAGAGTGAAATGTGTACAATATTTTACAAGAAAATGACTATGCACCACCCCAGGTCATTATACATTACACGACTTCATAATTTCGCACGAAAAGTTGTTTCATTTCCACGAGCGATCGAAAAATCATAGGGCCAAACATAAAATTCAAAACAAAATGGCGGCATTGAATCGTAGAAGTTTACGCTGTTTATCAAATGTAATCGCTGTTTACGTCCCAGAGACATCTATATTTTCTTAATTCTTCTATGAAGACTGCCTTATCAAAGTTAACCAACGACTGTCTTGTTGAATATCCGCCATTTTGAAAGATGATGAAAGGCGAGATGAAAATTCTGAAATCTGATTGGCTAGCGACTTCTTTCGCCGCGAAAAAGTAGAAATCATTCGAACTCCTATTTTCGTCGCCGCGAACAGTTTGCGAATTTTATCGCCATATGATTATTACGTAATTGACAAAACACGCATGCGTAAAGGTGAAAAAACCGCAAGTGGAAAACCGGCTTTAGAAAGGCTATATTTTCTTTTTTTCTACATATTTTGTCATAGTATAAAAAACTATACTTATTTCAATATAATACTAGTAGATTGAATGAGGGTTGATATTGTTTTGTTGAAATATCCCCGAGCCAACGATGCGAAGCGCCGTTCCGGGCGAGGGTACTAATTCCGCTCGGTTATTTATTACACCCGGGGAAAAAGGAAAGCTATGGGAAATCTAAAGTTCATAGCCACTTAAATCTGTCAGTATACGCTTTGTCTTCAGTCTGCCGCACATGAGAGCTCTTGGCGTTGGGACTTCGCGAGGCGTTTGCTCAGCAACATTCTCTCGTGTACGCATGGTTTTTGCTGAGAATTTTACCTCGCGAGTCCCGAAGCCTTAACACAAAGATCTATCGTTTTATTAGCTTCGTGGAAATTGTTAAGAGCTTCGGCCTCTTGTGGCGGTTAGCTCAGCCAAGCACTCTCGTAGTCTCGTGTGTATCGGTTGAATGCATGCTGAACACAACTTTTAACCATGGGCAGGGCGTAAAATATATTTTAACGAACTGCTACCAAGTTAAACCTATCAGTGTTTACGAACGACCAGTATAAAGATTAAATTGTCGATGTTTTAATCGTGGCTATGTTTGCATGGGAACAAATTGAGTGTTGCTTATTAGAGACCTAACGATTTAAGACGGCAACGTGACGACGACGGCTATAAATACAATGAAATTTATAGTATTTTAGAATGAATAATGAATAATTAAAATCCCACGGGAGTTTAGACGTCATCCACGCTCTGTTTACAACGGTAAACTACAGATTTTTACGTCTTGTGTGCAACGTCTGCATTTCAAGCCGCGAGAAGTGGTACTCAGCAAATTGGCTCAGTACTGAAGTAGAAATCTTCTAAACCAAAAAACCCTTATCTCAACTTCTTCAAACTGAAGTGAATTCATACGATTGATAATGCACGACAAGTTTTATTTAATTGATTTATTTGAACGAGTTTGTTTTGGCCGTCGTCGTTCGCGTTGCCGTCTTACATCGTAAGGTCTCTATTTACGCCGCCGTCGCCGCGTGTATCAACGCTCCATTTAAACTGTCAACTTAACATACCTATACAGCATTGACTTCAGATGAAAGTACAGTCCATAATTTCATAAGTCATGATGGTGAAATAAAAATACCACTCTTGCCTTTATGTACGTTGTATACACTAAGTAGAATATTTGTGTCATTCAGTTTGATCACTGAAGCGGTCAAGCGGACAAAGTGCCAAAGGGGCTATCTTTACAACAGGGAACGGGGAATCGGGGAATGGGAACGGGGAACGGGGAATGGGAACGGGGAACGGGAACGGGGAACGGGGAATGGGAACGGGAATCAAATTTAGAAGCAAACGTATGACCCTTGAAAAAAGCGAGTTTTAGAGATTGTAAAGTCTTTCTGAATAATTATCTAGAAGTCTAAAGCGGCACTTCAATTCTGATAAAATATTGCTGTAAATCATTGGGAAAAGCGTAATAACATAGATCCAGTCACAAGGAGCGCTAAATTTGTACACTAATTTGTACATAACATTGAATTCGACTTAGCTGGTGCGGTTAGCAGCGCTAGCTGCATGTCCAATATTATTATCTTATCCATAACTTATCCATATATTATATAGCCAGGTACATAAACGCAGTTTCATCAAATGCGCTCCTTGTGACTGGATCTATGTTATTACGCTTTTCCCAATGATTTACAGCAATATTTTATCAGAATTGAAGTGCCGCTTTAGACTTCTAGATAATTATTCAGAAAGACTTTACAATCTCTAAAACTCGCTTTTTTCAAGGGTCATACGTTTGCTTCTAAATTTGATTATATTGTGCAGATTTTACGCTCCTTCCAACTGTTCCAACGGTATAGAGCAACCATAACACAAACATATTCAAGCTACAATAATGCATACTTGTTTTACATCGTGTCTTACTAAATAAAAACAGCGGTGATTTAGAGTTTCGAGAAACCATTTGCGCAAAATCCATTCATACTATTATAGATTTTCAAACCCGTTTTAGTGCTATAAAGCATCATAGTAGCCTACAGTAGCACAACCCTATAAAACCCGAAATTTTAGGATACAATAGTGGGTGTTTGCATCTATTAGACTATAGAATTACAGCGCGTGTTTTTAATAGTATAGACATCTATACTCAGAAACAATTTGCGCAAAATCCATTCATACTATTGCTTAAAAATTCGACTAGGTTGTATAGATTTCCACGGCCGTTTTAGCGGTGGAGAGTATCATAGCAACACAAGCCTATAAAACCCGAAATTTTAAGATACAATTCTGGGTGTTTGCATCTGTCAGACTATAGAATTACAGCGCGTTCTTTAGTATAGACATCCATATTCATAAACAATTTGCGCAAAATCCATTCATGCTATTGCTTAGAGATTAGACTATGTTGTATAGATTTTCTCGCCCGTTTTAGCGATATAAAGCGCAAGCCTATAAAACCTGAATTTTAAATAGATATTCACAATAAAATTCTTAGTATTGGCATCGTGTCAGACAATAGAATTACATCGCTGATTAAGACTATATTCAGAAACGATTTGCGCAAATTCTAATTAAACGATTGCTTAGAAATTCGGATATGTTGTACAGCATATATAGTATCATGTGCCTTGAAACCCCGAAATTTTGAAGATTTTTCGGGTTCGTATTTCGGGTTCAAATGAAAAATATTCCGCATCTACAAATTGCTTCAGTAGGATACATTTCTTACAGTCTAACTCAAAACAAAATTATTCAAAACGCTAGCAAACTAGAAATGGTATGAGAAGAGCACGGCATATTGCCAAAACCACATGTGCGCAGGGCTGTTATAAGTCTATACTACATATCATGATCACACTAGACTAAGGTCTAGGTTAAAAAATGCAATAATTCCGCCTAATGACATATGTTATCTCGAAGAGCGAATAGCTGAATTAGTATATGTCTTGCGTAAAGAGTAAAGGGCGCATTACAGGACAGTTCCTAAATAAACGCGTCATGTTGCTGAATCGTGTTCATATGTTTTTTATGCCGCTGATTAACAGCCAAAGGCAATTTTTATCTCTAAATGTATTCGATATTACTAAAAACTGTAAATAAAGATGGCAAACACACGGGCCTATTCACAGGCAACGAACTTATTAAACATTTGAACTCTCGTTCTATGAATAGGCAATAAAACTTCCCGTTTCCCGTTTTAAAGATTGTTAAACTTATTAAGCCAACACGCAATCACTTTGCATTCGTTTAATAAAAACTGTATTACTGTATTAATTAAACACAGCTGTATTAATTACCGTTCCCACTTCCGTTCCCACTTCCGTTCCCACTTCCGTTCCCATTCCCCGTTCCCCGTTCCCATTCCCCGTTCCCCGTTCCCATTCCCCGTTCCCCGTTCCCATTCCCCGTTCCCCGTTCCCATTCCCCGTTCCCATTCCCCGTTCCCATTCCCCGTTCCCCGTTAGCTGAGCTAATCGCCACGCGTGGAAACAGCTTAGCTAAAAGCTCTCATGTCCGCATTGTTTTTGCTGAGGAGTCTGACACGCGAGACCGTGAGGAAAAATGCTATCGTGTTTCATTTTGCGAGTTCTTAGCTCAGTTTTGAATATACTGATATAGTAGCCAATATAAACAGTTAAACACGTATCTTTCTCACCTGGTACGGTATTTCCATGTCAATATGAATGACAATATGAATATGAATATATGAATATGACTAGCCTCCTCGGCAGGCATCTCATGGGTCACCGGGCTAAGTTGGGATCAGGTAGAAAGTCGGGAGATGCCTGCCAAAACCCGACATGGTTGAGCCATTTTGCGCATCTTGCTAGCGCAGCGATTTTGTCTTCAGGGTAGGTACGTGGGATGATTTTGTAATTCAAAATGGCGGATTGCATGGAGTGGAGATTCATATTATCTTTTAAAGTTCAAGTTTATGGTCAAGTTAAACATGTATAAAAGTCTCTGTTTGTCGGTAAGCACTTTTAATTTTCATGTTCATATGTTGATTATTTGATAACAAACATAAAGGTAGATTCAGTGTTGCTATTCAATGAAAACCATTAACTTTTTCCAAAAGTCGGGCGGGCGGTGGGATTTATTTTATTTCTTTATAAAGACTTAATAATTTATCTTGAACATATAACTTTAATTATGCACAACTTGTCAAATAAACACATAATAAGGTACTTTATCATCTTTATTAGAAAAAGCAGTCGGAAAAAAAATAAACTGACCGCAGCTCTTTGGCCAAATTTCTCTTGACTTTATACATATATTAAACGATCTAGCCGCACCCTTTATATATTTAACTAGCTCACAACGCTGGTACAACAAAACTGCAACTTTAAAATAATAACTTCAACTCTCTCGCCTTTAAAGAGTCATTGTCAACCGGCATGCACTGCGCGTGTGTGTTTTCGCTCGGCGGCCATTTTCTTGGTTGAGAAATTCAATTGAAAGTCGCTGCGTTTTGTCATCCGTGAATATCTTATATATCCCAGTGGCGAAGCCAGCGGTCATGCAGGTCATGCAGTGCATGACTAAAACTTTCCCCAAAAATGTTTAAAAATCAGTTCAGTAAAATTGTCTAAAATAGAATTACGCTTTGTCTTTGCCTTTCTACGTTCAGCTGCTTTATGCTATATTTTTTGACATAAATCAATGGTCTTTACGCGATATTTTCGCTGAATATTCTCGTATGTTTTTTATTTCGGCTTTGTTGCCTTTGCAACTGAGTAGGGCTGCACATTTTCACATGCATGACCGGTTGCTTAATACGAGTGGAAAACGAGTGCGTGGAATTGCTGCGTGGTTACCCGCTGCGTGTTTTTGTCATGCATTTTCAGAATTGCATGACTATAGCTATTATTATTTTATATTAGGTTTCTTGTTTTCTGATTGGCTTACGATGTTTGCGCACGCGCAATGCGGTTGTTTTTGACGCTAGGGTCGTGCAATTTTCGATTTGCATGACTAACGGGCAGCCCAACCTGATCACAGCCTCTTTCCTCGAAGCTTTCCGCCTGAATGAACATGGCTTCAAGTCATTCAGGCATTTCGAGTTCTTCTTCACTCGAAGTTAACGATATTGTTTCGGAGTTGGTGAGAAAATCCTTTTCTGCTTGGACTACTGCAGTACTGCTGAACAGAATATTATTGTTAAGCAGCGACCAACGCCAGATCTTTCGTCAAGAAAATACTATTTGACCGGCAGGGGACATATCTTCGGTTCGGTGCATGCTATGTAGATGGCAATACCATCGTTCGATTCAGCGTTTTACGATCTCTTTAGAGAAGTAAATTGTGTTTGTTTACAAGGCTATGCGGCCAATTTAGCCGCTTTTAAACACTCTGAATTTTGTTTGTTTACAAATTAACAATAAAATAAACTAATTAAATATTCCTTTCGCTTTCCTACCTTTGGTTTACACGGTACCTTTGTGATATCTTTGAAATGAATCTTACAATACGACATAATCTAGCCCTTTTATGGCAATTCTCGTGAAAATGCTTTCTTTGTTGCGAATCCGGCATTGTCGGCTGAGCGAAACAGTCAAAATTTAGATATTATTGTGTTAACCTTCATTATTGTTCTTTGAAATATGCAAAATTCTCAACATTTTTTCCTTTATTAGGTCAAGCTATTCGTAGAAGTTGATGCCCAGATTGCTGCATATGGCAATTCTGGGAGTCAATATTTCAAAATTTTCCCGGGGGAGCATGCCCCCGGACCGCCCTAGAAGGTCTCGCGCCTTCGGCGCTCGTTGCATGACCACTCACATCGGGCTGGCTTCGCCACTGAATTATATCCTTGTTGAATATTCAATAGTTTACAATATTTTGGTAAGCAGACGTCTTGGAGTACGTAATTACGCTGTTCTTTTTCAAAAAAAGCGTTGTGAGTTTTTCTGTGCGAGAATATGGCAACATCAACCAGCGATAGCATGCCAAAGCGTGGAAGACCAAAACTTGGCATTCAGATAAGTGTTTTTACGAAAAGAAAACAGTCTCTTGGATTTGCTGAGAAGAGAAGTAGCGATTACGCCAAATATTTATTGAGGATAAGCGGCGAACAAAGACAAAGTGATCAAATTTTGCCATCACCTAGCGGTGAGTTTCTAAAATTTTACAAAACACTGACATATTATTTGTCTCCGTACTAGGAGTGCAATAGTTTACTCGGTATGGTGTATATAACGTTTTCACTGTTTCTGATTACTTATAGGCCATTCAACCCCTGTGGGAAAACTAAATATGAGACCTTTACTCGTTGATTGTTCTCCTGTGGCCATGGGGCTGAACCTAGTCATGACGAGTAAGTCTTGACTTCTAAATATGTTCATAAATTTGATTTGCTTACTAGATTTACTAAGCCGTTTTGGCATATTAAATTATGCTTATTTAGAACCGTGGATGTTACTGGAATCACAAGCCTTGATGTGAGCACGGTTGAAAGTGTATCTGTTAGACTGTTACACTCAATCCTGAATTTGGTGTGTATGCTGGAGACATTTCTTCAGATAGTTTGAGCGAAGATTCTGAGTATGAGGAATCAAGGTAAATTGAATTAATATATATAAGTTTAACGAAAGAGGTATATGTGAAATGTATTCAAGATTTTGTTTGCACTAGTTTGCACTAGAAAAAAAAACATCCTTAAGGTATAAACCAAGCAAAATATCAACACTAACGCCTGGATTGGGACATTTTGCACGTCTGTACTGTCTGTGTAATGTGTCAAAATATACGTCTTTCCTCCGTTCTCATTAGAGACCTTACGATTTTAAGACGGCAACGTGCGACGACGGCTATAAATACAATGAAATTTATAGTATTTTAGAATAGAAATGAATAATTAAAATCCCACGGGAATTTTAAACGTCATCCTCGCTCTGTTTTCAACGGTAAACTACAGATTTTTACGTATTGTGTTCAACGTCTGCATTTCAAGCGGCGAGAATTGATACTCAGCAAATTGGCTCAGTCCTGAAGTAGAAATCTTCTAAACCAAAAGGCCGTTATCTCAACTTCCTCAAACTGAAGTGAATTCACACGATTGACAATACACGACAAGTTTTATTTCATTGATTTATTTGAAGGAGTTTGTTTTAGCCGTCGTCGTTCGCGTTGCCGTCCTACATCGTAAGGTCTCTATTAATAACAAAGGCGAGTGCAACTCCGGTAAGTGACAGTTGAGTGCGCTTGGTGAGTTGTATTAAATTTGCTGTTATTCAATAAAGCAAATGTGGTTTTTACAATGTGTTACTGTGGAACAGTTCATAGTTTGCATCAAAATGCATTATCTTGAGACAAATAGAATCTAAAGATTAGCAAGAAAAAATCTAATATCTTCTCTTCCCATGTTGCTCAGTGCTTGAATGTTGGCCATAAGTAGCTACTATAAAAAAGTGTACAGACTATATAATTATTGACATTGGCAGACACTTTGCAAAATAATGGGGGTTAGAAGTTGGGTTGCCAGCACATAACCACCGTTTTATTGGTACAAACTTCAGTTCTTAAAAGTACTCTTTTGGCTTACATTTCATGAAAATTTAGTTAAATTATAGCCTATCAAGGCTATTGTGGTTGTAAAATCATTGATGCAGGCTCCTCCTTGGCCCCCCAGTGTTCGCCACTGCATGTTGGTTACATTGTCTATATAAATTTTGCAGTGATTTATTGGAAGATTCTGATAATGAAGGTACAATAAGTGTGTTTGAGGATTCATTATCTACCAAAGGTGAAGATGGTTGTCAACACTTCGTAGGTTGGTTATAGAAAGCGCTGAGATCTTCTAAATATATCAAGGGTGTTGTTTCCACGGGTGGGATAATTAACAAGCTGTTCTAAATTATAACATGTTCTTAGGCGAGATATATTCAGCTTATTAAAGTCTCCAAGGATGATAACGCCACAGTTGTGAAATCGTGACTTAATTAATGACAAGCAGTTAAATAAATAATCCAGCATAGCAGAGTTATCCGCACTTGATGGATGGTATACTTGATGGTATATAAAATATTTCGAAACTACCGCTTCTATCTCTATATTAATTAAAATGACATGTCCAAATTGCCTGTCTATTTTCCTCTTAAAACTGAAAACTCTATTGGTTATGGAAAACCCACTTGAAATGCGTCTAATCCACGTGCACATTCTAGCACGATTCAAACATACCCTGTAGTGTGCTCGGACCGTGGTTCGGTGCCTTTGAAATTTCAAGCAAATCGTATCAGATTTCAAGCGTGCTTGAGTTTTGCGTTTTGCGCGGTCACACTAGCAAGCGCGCTTGGAAGGTGATGTGTTGACAGATTCAAGTGGATTTAGTTCAAGCAAGCACGATTCTAGCGCTAATGTGACCGCAACCTTGAATGAAATCAGACAAATTGGGCGAAGTCATACGCTTTGAGAAAGCCATTCCAGTAAGGACCAATCATCTGCTTTCCAAGCTTAGCCAATATAAATCATTCTATTAGAAAGGTTTTCTGATTCTATCCAATAAGATAGCAGTATTAACCTATAGCTTTAGGTAAAATATTTCAGGGATGATACTGGATATATAAGACTGTCAAGGTCATTTCCTGATACTTAACATTGATAAGCTTGATATAGTCACAGAAGGTTCTTATCAACATGTCAACTAATATTAGCCTTTCAAACTGACATAGAGAGTCTGACTCGAGGTCTGACTTGCTAGGTGCTGCTTTTACCACAAGCACCTTAAACTTAATTGTTTAGCGGAAGAGTGGAAGAGCGCAATTTGGTATGGTGTATCATTTTAAAGGATTATTAAAATTTTTATTTGAATCTATCTACCCGAGATAGCATATATACATTATAGTATTTTGTTAACGCTTGGTTACTATATATTCAAGTAAGCAACGGAAAAGCACATTTTGGATAGCTAAAGGCGCCGGAACTATATCGAGTATATCGAGATTACAAACTATATCGAGTATATCGAGATTACACACTATATCGAGTATATCGAGATTACAAACTAAAACTCTTAGGCTACAGCGTTGCTTATAATTTTCAATCAAAAATATTGAAAATATGTAAAGATTTTGTTTGAATACTTCTTTTAACCGCACAAGCTTTAACATAATGCTGTCTTGATCTATGCGAGCGGATTTTGTGCATAATGAAGGCTGACACTGTTCCAAACTGCGGTATCATATTTCGGATCAGGGCAGAAAGTGTTCAAGACACGTATGACGTACCGGGATATAGTGTAATATATTATAGTGCTAGACATATACAAAATCCTACGTATAAGGACGAATATTATCTAAGTGTTGTAATATTAAATTATTATTATGAATGAAATAACTGAATATATTGCGTATAGCTACGCAATATCATTTCCCCGCATTTCGCGCCATCCCGTTTATGGCGTGAACGACAATAACAAATTTTACTGAGTAATGCCGTTCATTGGTTTGTGAAGTGCTAAATCGTGAATACGTGTATAACAGAGAACGATTAAACTATATACCTCAAAAACGTCCACCAGTCTTAATACAGATAAATGAATATTTACATGAATATTTACCTATATATTATCTTGCTATGTCGTGATCATTATAGACAATAGCATCGCTTTAATATATTGCCACCTTACAACGTCATTGCGATTTTATCAGCCATTTTCTGTAATTTATGTGTGAGATTTGAAACTGTTTGTTATATGATGTATAAGCAACACAGCACTGCCTATCTATAGTGAGTACTCACTGACGCCAATTCAGTCCCACACATCGTTCAGAGAGTTCAAATCAGAAAAGTAGCATGATGTTATATTCTTGAAAACGCTTTATTATTGGTTTATTTTTGGAAAACCTTTCTTTCACGTGTTAGCTTATTGGTTCGTTTCGGAAATGTTTTCTTTAAGACGTTACTCTATTGGTCAAATTTGGAAATAGACCTTGAGGCCTACCTCCTCCGCAGGCCTTTCGATGCGGGCGGGAGTAATTTGCGGGCGGGCGTCCGCAAACTTTTTCCCGCCCGCAACTAGCGCCCGCCCTAAACGCCTGCGGAGGAGGTAGCCTTGAGGCTATGCCGTGCATGATTAACCAATTAAACCAAATCACTTAAATTTCAAATCCGCGCAATCGGGCATTAAGCAGCTTCAATAATTCAGGTAGAATTAAAGCATGCATGTGTTCATAGATAAAACTCATTTACGTAATTGAGGTTTGATATTACACACGTGCACATGACAAGCAGAAATTGCGCGGAACGCTTGAAATCCACTCTAGTTGCGATTAATAGCATAATATAGAATTTCATTTATGTCAAAAATCAATTGAGGGCGTTCTTCGAGTGATTGCGTATTGGACCTTATTACCAGTTATAGCCAATTTTCAGATTAATTTGTTAAAACCATAAAAACAGCACGCAGATTTATTTCGAAGCTGCATGATTTGCATTCGTTCATGTTGCAAAAGCTTTTTTAAAATAGCGTTAGGTGAAAGATATTGCTTTTTTGGTCTGTTTTTTAAACGCTCATTCCAAGCTATTTCTGTTATAGTCAAAGTTTTCCTGACTTCGACTTAATACGGTTCAAGATATAAACGCATATGGAAACCACTTACAATTAAGCCTACGGCCGATGGTTTTACTATATTCTATTAACACATATACCCGCCTGGATGGTTAGGTGCACTAGTTGGGAGGTTCACAGTTTACCAAACATTTGCAATTATTTGGATTTAGGCAAGGGGCATGCAGCGATTTCGAGTATGGACCTGACCCGTTTGCACCTATGACACCGATTTACTCGGTGGAAAGCGACTGCCTGTTTCAAGGGTCGGATGGTGGGATTTTCCAACTTGTATTCTCTGTAAACTGGCAACCTTGATATCCGCCTGACAAGCTGCATTTGGCACAATTAACTGGCACACGCAATGCTCCACGCTTTTGTAGCTATAGCATGAATCTTAACCTCAGGCTTCGCGCGCGCTGTTCCTTAGTTGTTAACCTTGGTTATTGCATAACCACATAAAAATCATGTGAATATAGCCTACGAACTTAAAATGTATACAGTTGATATGCACAATTCGTCAATATAACTGTTTACATGCGTGGTAAAATTATTATTGGCAACGATCAACCTCGTATCCAGGGTTTTTGCGCTTGTGGCTCTCAGAGAATTTTGTACCTCGTATCGGGAAGTCTTGGGTACGTGGTTCAGCAACGATCGATTTGTTTGGTTGACTTCTAATGTAGTTATTTGTGCAAGGCAGTTTCTAATGCATGTAGTTATTTATGCAAGGCAGTTTCCAACTGTTTTAGGCTATAGTTAACAAACTTGTCAAAACCTACAAAATAAAGGACTTATTGCATGTCGGTAGGCTGAAGATCGTCACAAATAGTACGTCCAAAGAGGAGCTCCGAATTTTATCGGTAAAATGCAGTTTAGTTTTATGAACATTTCGAAACGTTATATTTGAACGGAAGGTTGAATTTTACATTAGTTTAAAGCTCATATAACGAATAATAACATACCTACATCATAAATTCGGGAATTCTATAGCTAAATACAACTATTTTTGGCCGATTTGTATGTATGGCCCAGGAAAGACTTTGTCTGACGATATTCGAACGTGCATCATTGATGAGCTCTTGCAAGCCGAAGGGGATCGAAGTACAGGTTTTACTAACGCTTCGTTTAACTGAAGATGTTGCAAAAAGATCTAAAATTTCTCACGGCTCCGTGTTGAAAATATGGACAACATATTGCGAAAGATACAGTGTACAAGAATCAAAGCATGGTGGAAATTTCAGCCAGAAGTTAAGTGCTGAGGACCTTGAACTGATCGAAATATTGAAAACATAGAACGGCTCAATTTCAATGAATGAAATCTATGAAATTTTGCGTGAATTCGATGACGACAATGCACATATTTCCTTGTCCACGATATCTCGAGCTGTGAGAAGACACATGCTTTCTGGGAAAAGATATTCCAGGAAGAAAATATCACATGTTGCCTCTCAACGTTTCACCCAGTCGAATTTGCTTTGTACACAGATATTTATTGATTATGTTTGCTCTAAAGACCCATGGCGGTTAAAGCTTTTTGACGAGACGTTTGAAAATTCCCAACGTTGGTACAAGACTCTACTATCTGGCCATTCACCCAGGGGCGAAAGGTATGTAAACGTGATTAGAAAATACGAATCTCCAAATAATACATTAAATCTGCTTGTTTCTTTGAACGGAGCTGACTATTATAGCATTATTCCGGGAGCAAGTAACACCACGGAATTCCTCAATCTTTTTGAAGAATCTAGCTGCTGCCGCTGTTAGTTCGAATACTCATCGTCCAGTGTTCGAAGTGGGCGATGTTGTTGTTATGGATAATTTGGCGGTTCACCAATACGATCTAACCATCGTTCACCAATACGATGGGGAAGTTCTTGAAGAATTTCTTGGAGAGAAAGGGTATAGAGCTTTTGTATACCCCCGTGTATTCACCGGATTTAAATCCGGTGGAGCTATGTTTCAATAAAATCAAAATTATTCTTAACTATGAATTAAAATCTTTAGTTCATGACAATTTACCGTTGGCAGCAATGCCCGCTATTGAACAGGTTTCCCAAGAGGATATGAAGGGTTTCTATAAACATACTTCATATTTATTTCCATATATGTAAATGTTAAAGATCAGGAATATTTCTACAGTCAATTTTAAAGATAGATAGATAGATAGAAAAACTTTATTTAAACACGCTAACCATTGTCAACCTATAGGCTGATTTTCACAAGGGGCGTGTACGATAATAAAATTACAAAAATATAGCCCCCGAGCCGACGCGAAGCGCCGTGCGAGGGTACTAATTCCGCTCGGATATTTACACCCGGGTATGTGAAAACATAGCGGAATGCAAAGTTGTCCGCCATTTTTTTTTGTCATGGACGGTTTTTTAAGTTACGCGCATGCGCGAGTTCAGATCGAGAGAAGACTGCCATTTTGCAAACTTTTTTTAAAAATAGTTTTGCACTTATTTTATAATACTCAAAACAAGATAAAGTATTTAGAGGACAAATCTACAAGAAGAAAAACAGTCAAAAGATCGAAAGATACGTTATAGAAAAATAAAAAAACATATTAAATCTCAAAAACTTCATTTCAAAAGCAAGTGCCGAAGTATAAAAATACTGCTTGAAAAGCAGTTGGAAGTTTTATGAAAATTTCGAAACGGTTTGTGAACGTCTAAGGTTGAAAGTTACAGTAAATCAAAGCTAAAATAGTACATAATCGCATACCCACTTTATATAGTTGGGCAATTGAGATAATGATAATTTTATAGTTAAAAGTACAAAATATCAATTTTTTTACAAATTAAAATAAAAGAAATATACAGTGTTGCGTGTTACCATGGTTACAGTGGTCTATTCGGTACTTCATGTTATAATACCTTTTTGGGAGTAAATTGTTTGGTTCAAATGGGCGAGGGGATTCTGCATGCATGTATTTCTAGTATAGATGATAATACAGTATATAGTAAGAAAGTTACTAGTATAGGTACAAGAATATAAGGTATAGAAAAACGCATAGTGAAACATATCTATTTACAAATCTCTATATCATTAAAAAATGTGAGTAGTGATTTTAGTTTCAAAAGACATGAGGGAGTTGCTCTCCCTAATTTCATTTGGGAAGAGTTCCAAATGTGTGCCCCGTCAAACATGAAACTTTTTTTTCATGCTATTAGTACGTGGCTGTGGTAAGCAAAGAATACTTTCAATACCTCGAAGTTCATAATTTGTCATTTCATTTTTGAAAGTAAATAAATCAGTAAGTGCACGATTAGGACATTTTATTCAACAATTTTGTGTAAATAAGATAACACCAGTTACCTGTGATTAAATTAAACGGTATTGTTTACATTTTGCTGGCAGACAAAAATTATCTGGATAGTACTCCGGACAATATCAAAAACTTTATACTTTGGACAAGATAAAGATGAATATATGTATACAATATTTTTGTCTGTTAGCAAAACGTAAACAATACAAGTGGTGTAGCCAAATGTATTTTTACAAATAAATTTTGTTACGTTTTAATACTTTCCACAGCGGGATCTCTTGCATTCGCTGGTCGGTGTAATACATTGTATTTATAAGGGGTGGTTGACGATAGGACTGTTTCCGTACATATTCGACTAAGGGCTCGCCTGGCAATACATTTGTTTTGAGTCGTCGTTGATCATCCGTGTGGGTTTTAAATCCAACATCAAATACCGATGAGGACGAGCCGTCCTCATAGCGTCTTCATAACTCCTCATAAATTCTTGCACTCTGCCGGTGTGAACTTGTCTTGCAAGCATAGTGATTTGTCGGTTATCTCTTGGTGATTTAAAAATCACGATATAATGGGCGTTGAGACTAATATCCCTCATCTCTTTTCCCTGATGAAATATATTTTGGACAGTGTAGATGACGGACAAATTTCTGTGATGGCTCCCTGTTGTGAAAAGATCAGCTATACGTTTGTCCTTGCCCGATTGTGCCATAAGAACATCTAGTACGATCAAATTGCGTTGAGACACATCTAGATAATCTGCTTTGTCGATATCTTCAGGTATTCCTTCATTGAATTATATTCCAGGCATTGTTCTCATCATATCAAAATAGGCTGAGGAGGTAGACTTATGATTTTCTGGGAATTCTCCAATAGAGTTTTTACTCGTACAGTCGTGCCACTTTGTGTACATCCTGCTACAATACAAGTAAAGGGGTGTTGCAGGGGCCGGTTGTACGAAGCCCGTTTAGCTTAAACGATGGATAACTCGAAAATATAGATCATGTCTCTACATTCATCGAACAACCAAGCTAAAATATTTCAACTTGAATCGAACAATTATATTTGCAACTATATATTAAGGGCATAAGATTTAAGTTCGGTCATTCACCAAATGTGTGAAAGTGTTTTTTAATTTTGGCTTACCCATCGTTTAAGCTAGATGCATGACCTTCGTACAACCGGGCACAGAACTGTAGATCCATAAACTAATATGCGAACATCCTCTGTTGGTTTTCGACCATGGACCTCCCTTTGATGTCGATGTAGATTGAACAACTTAGAGAAATATTTTCCACAAATATGGCACAGATGAGGCATGTTTACTCTACGAAGGACTGATAGAAAGTGAATTCCTACTTAAGGTGGCTCCCTACAGTTATTTTAGCTTTATAATAAATCGTTTTTAAACGAGTATTATCGCAGATGACGAAGTTTTTTATACTCGAGGGTAATATTCACCATCTATGGAATATTTAAAACCCGATTCAGGTAGTGTCATCGTTGCCATGGTAACAGGACGTAAGCCTGAAATGTGGTTACTATGCGCATAAAATTGTCCGTATCTAAAAAACAAAGTCGGTGACCCATCTTTTTTATTTCATATAAGTTTTAAGCATAATGTTCTGAAACTATTATGAAAGTTTAATCAAAATCGCTAGTGTGCAATTTTTTTAAACTCGAAAATTTTATATAAAGATTTCTACACTAGCGATTTTTTTTAAAATTGAAATATATAAAATTTACCAAAATTAAAATTTATGGTCAAAATTTGAAGATAGGTTACCGATAAAACTAAAGAGTTTAACGCATATAAAGGTAAAAAATTGGGTCAAAATTGGGTGAAATTTGCCCTACATAAAAACGTCGCTGACTAGTGAATGATAGTTTGCGGGCGCAAGATGTGCTTTCATCGTGCAAAAACGAGTGGCAAATGTTGTTTTTATCTTTTGATTTTGACGTTTATTCAATATATTTGAGAGCCATGGACAACCAAGAAATACTGTGGAGGGTTAGATCGATTTAAGTCCAATTGAATCCTTCCATTTACTCAGTTCACGAGCTTCAACAGCCGTACAGCTGGACATATCTTTGCCTAGTTTTGTAATTTTGTTGAAGATGAACAAGTCGGTATTTTGCTATAGAACTGTGATATTTTTACTGTTTAACTTGTAAAAAACATGCAAGTATCACTAAACGACTTTTATAACCTTTAACAGTTTTTATACAATAGTTAATAAATGTTTAATAAACTCTTATTAGTGAACATTATATCTAAAATGTTTTTGAAAAATTCACTTTTATATTCCTGTCAAGCTTTTTTTATCCAAGCGATATTTGTATCATAGTTAAAATCACTCATTGGTGTTACTGATGCTTTGTCACATAAAACTAAGGATTATTCAAAGTTTTTTCATTACAAATCTTTCAGAATGGTAAAAATCATTAAAAACCGGGCGAAATATCTTTGTTTTGTTTTGATCGTCGAATTTGCGTAATTGCGTGGGAAAGTCCACGTACTTGCCACGCGTTTTTTACTCTCGTCCCGCGATCATCTCATGCATTACTGTAGGGAGCCACCTTAAACTTTTATGACTTATAAACATATCTCTGAACGGAGCCGAGTATATATCTCCGAGCCTAGTATATATATACTTCCTAACCAAGCCGAGTATATATCTCCGGGCCTAGTGTATATACTTCTGAGCCGAGCGAGCTTAGCTCCACATCGAGCGAGCTTAGCTCCACATCGAGCGAGCTTAGCTCCAAATCGAGCGAGTTTAGCTCCAGATCGAGCGAGTTTAGCTCCAAATCGAGCAAGCTTAGCTCCATATCGAGCGAGCTTAGCTCCAAATCGAACGAGCTTAGCTTCGAGCCGAGCTCTAAGATGTATGGATAAGCGCGAGCCGAGCTCTAAGATGTAAGGATAGGCCCGAGCCAAGCTCTAAGATGTAAGCATACCTCGGAGCCGAGCTTAGTGTATATATCTCCAAGCGGAGCCTACTATATAACTCCGAGCCAAGCCATAGAGCTCCTATGTACTTCTCATCCAACTCAACAACAAGCTCTGTTGAGATCTTCATCTCATGATCAGATTCGGTTTCTATGCATTTGTGTGAGAAATTTTATGTACCTCGCACTTCCTAAACACACAATGGACAAACTTAGACCTTTTGAACACGATATTATTGATCTAACTAACAAAAATAAAAGTGTTAAAACGAAAAGGAAGATACTTGTTCAGCATGGAAATGGTTTCCTAGGATTGATACTGGCTCCAAAATTAGAAGGACTTGCAGAATTGGTATAAAATGATCAACATTAAACACATATCCTCATTCAAGCGATGGATATCACCAAAAGACCATCTACTGAGCAGTGACGACTTCAAGACATTCTTCAATATCTTGACAATAAAAATAGTTATGACGCTGAAGAAATCCTTCACTCCATTCTCACATCTACAGACATTTTGACGTGGAATTATTGGAATATAAAAGGAGAAATAGTCTACAGAGGACAGGATATACGTGGAACTGATATTGTAAACATTCTAAAATATTGCACGAGGCCCTTTCATCCATATATTTCAGATCCTTATGGATTGAATATATTTCTCAAAGGTCTTGTGACATGGTCTTATCACCAACGGGCGGGTCCTCGCAATGTTAGCACGGATGGAGTCACGGCAAGATGAAGATATTGAGGATTCGTCTGAAGATACAAAATGTAACAATTGTCAAAATTGTTTACAGATATGTCAATTGGGTACATGCCCTATCTGTACATGGACAGATTTTTATTCGAGTTTTACCGGATTTCACTGTATGATTTGTGATTGTAGACTTTACAAAGATGATTTCACACATACTATTGCGTGATGTTCACATTGTCATTGTGATGAAATATTGGATGTCCGTACAAATAGAAGCCACTTTTATGATCCAAATAAAATACACAAGTGAAGCATTCTCCTATCAGTTGAACGTTGGGAGCCGATCAAGACACATGAAAAGATGGGAGGTGTACGTAACCCTGACGTAAAACTACTAACTGAACATTACACAAGAAATCAACATGGTGGTAGTATTCAAGGATTTCGCGGTGTACGTATGCAGATGGGATATGGGATCGGTATTCACGCAGTAATATACCATCCACCAAAAGAAAAGACTGTGTTTCAATATAGACGATGAGGATAGAGACCCGACAAGGTGGATAAGGAATGACTCGGTCAGTGAATATTCCCAAGATGACATTTACTAACGCTGTAAAATAAATTCTGTGTGTGCTGTGTATACATTGTGCAATATTTTCCCGTCCTATAATTATATATTCTCAATTCATGCAAATCCGTGTTCGCCTAACTTCTTAATTGCCTCAACATTTTGTGTCTTGCACGTGGGAAAGATTACCTTGACAACGCCGTGTATCAAAATGCTTACGCTTGTATCTTCGAATCGCTTTAAAACTTTCTGTTGAAAATTTTGTGTGTAAAACCCAATATTAAAAAGTTTTTCGAATGAAAAGATTTTGTTTTAAATAGTCCTTCCTCGCCTGTATAGACTTTACTAAATAAATGCTTGAAACTTTGTAAATTTATTAGTATTGGTCGACTGAGAAAGAAACACTTCACTAGATACGAGATTGAAGGAGTTTATAAATCTCGCGACAACAAAGCCATATTTCTGCCCACAAAATATGTTTGTTCGTCATATTAATTAGGTCTCAAAGGAATGGGACGCTAATGATGTTCTCACCCTCATATGCTAATGTGTGCGCCCCCCTTGCGCTCCCCTGTATGCTAATGATCATGCGCCTCCCCCCTATATTGAGCCACTAACGTATATATTTAACCGATCTCTTAAGACAGGTATTTTTCCAGATGACTGGAAAATTGCCAAAGTAACACCAATCCATAAATCAGAAGAAAAACTCCATGCAGTACTTATAGGCCGATTTCTGTCATTTCTGTAGTTCTCAAAGTATGTGAGAAAGTTGTGCATGAACAATCGATGAATTACTTGGAACAACACCAAATAATATCTAAATTTCAGTCTGGTTTTCGAGCAAATCATTCAACTGAAACATCATTACTTCGTGTAACTAACAGCATTCCACAAGGATTCGGCTTCCCACAAGGATTTACCAAATAGTTTAGAAATAACTGTACCCGCCATGTTTGCTGATGATTCAAGTTTGACTACAACTGGAGAGTCTTCTTCCGAAATTGAATATAAATTGGGAGTGGAAATCCAAAACGTTAAGACTTGGTTGGATGCAAACAAATTAACGTTGAATGAAGAATATAAACCCGAGTATATGCTAATCGGCTCAGAAGAGCGCCTAAAACAGATAGAAAATGATCCTATTATTAAAATCAGAGATCATATAATCAAACGAGTTTAGAAGAAAAAGGTCCTAGGCTTAGAAATAGACAACAAATTACAATGGACGAAACATATAGAAAAAAAATCCAAAAAGATTTCTTGTTCTATAGCTATGTTACGAAAGATAAAGCCTTACGTACCTCAAACAACCCTACAGACGATGTACAAGTCATTTGTACTCCCTTATTTCAACTACTGCTCAACTATATGGCATGATCGATGGTAATAAAACGCACGCCGGAAAAATGTTTAAACTACAAAAGCGTGCAGCACGGGTCATTACTAGTTCAGGCTTAGAAGAACGATTGTTGATGACTTTCAAAGCACTTAAGGGTATGGCTCCAGAATATTTAACACAGATGTTTATAATGTCTCTGTCAACCAAACTTACCAACTACGACATAACCATCAAAAGCTTTACCTACCAAAACCTACGACAATTTTTTTAAAACGAAGCTTCTCCTATAGAGGAGCTGTTTTATGGAACCAAATTTTGTTGGAAAAACTTAACAAAAATACCCGAAACTTCTATCAAAAGTACCCGAAACTTCTATCAAAAATACCCGAAACTTCTATCAATTCTTTCAAGAGACTAATCGATGGCTTGTGTATTTGAACTGAGAGGTCATCATGCCTAACCATACGTCCATTTAAATGTGTATATGTTTATTTTTATAGCTAATAATTTTGTTATTTTAGTGTCTAGCTAATAATTTTGATATTTTTGATTCGTTAGTGTCTTTATTCATTAATGTAAAACAAGCACGATTATTCAGTTTACATAGAGTCTTAACACTTTTCCACCAAAGTTTGGCGTTTTCGTCATATGGTTTAACTTTCGACTCCGGCATAAAAATAATTTTTCTCCTTTTTAATCTCGTGGGAGACTTTATTACGCAAGATCTTATAAGATTCCAAGTTCTTTTTCGCATATGCTTCATCTCGTTTATATATGAGGTGCTTTATTCGGCCAGTCACAAATGGTTTGTCATTACAGAATTTTACTGCTTTTAATGGAAAAAAGGCTTCAATAGCTTCACCTAACACGCAAGTGAATATTTCGACCTTATTGTCCACTGTTGTTGAGGAATAAACACTATTCTAATTCCAATCGTAGGTTAGGAGCCATTGCTTAAATTCAGTTAGTTTTGATGCTTTTATCGGACGGACTTTAGCTTCTCTTTTAATAGGCTTAACGATTTGGTCATTGTCTATTGTTCTCCATTTTATGCATGCATGATCACTTGATCCCAAAGGGGCAGATGTTATAGGGATTTGATAGAGATATTTTATGTTGGGAAAAATCAAATCAAGAATTGCATAATTTCTGGTTATTCGGAGTTTCCAACATTTTCTATTTTATTAACCTAGAGAACACTGTTACGATTGTGAAACGAAGTGGGTCGAAGATTTGGCGATCTTTTGCCATTGTTGGTTTCGGACCCCGAGTGATAACGACGGAAACTTTTTAACTGCATAACACGAGGCTATACAAACATATCATTGAAATATACAGACTTTAATTCAGCGTCGGCCATGGACATATAGAACAAATTGAGGGTTGCTTCGCGTGTGCCTAAAAGATATAAACAAAATCTCGACGTTTCGAGTTAAAGCCTTTCGTCAGGAGAAATCCAAGAATTCCTCCTGACGAAGGGCTTTAGCTCGAAACGTCGAGATTTTGTTTATATCTTTTAGGCACACGCGAAGCAACCCTCAATTTGTTCTATTGAAATATACAGATGAAATTCGCCATTGAAAATAGGTTTTTATACGAATTCAAGTGAACATTTTGCAGAACTATCGAACGAATTCCTCCCTTCACCTTGTACGGGTATATACAGTTTGATATAATTTGAATGGCATTCACTTGAATATATATTTGCATTCAAATAATATTTTGATTTATTAATAGCATTAATACTGTGTTCCTATTTAACATTTTGTAGATTCATTTTTCGGCGAAATTGGGAACGAGCATGCGTGTAAATTGGACACGGAAGTGACTCTACAGGGTACGCATCTCAAGATGTAACCAAACAATAAAAACAAAGTTCACAAGTTCGAACCATTAAGGTGGCTCAATATAGTAATCACGAAATACCTTATGGCTTATGCAAGAATTACGAAATAGAATTTTACGCTATGATTATAATATAAACCCACGTGACAATTTGTGTGCGTGAGAATATTAACGAAAGAACTTCCAAACTGACCTGACGTGAGCAGTTTCTCGCGCCATCTTGTGCCATTGCGCGTGTTCCATAGGGTTTTCATGTCAATAGCTGACGTCATTAAAATATTCCATTTTTGAAAAACAATGCGCTATATCTCATTATTTTCTCCGGTGACCTATATTTAAATATTGCATGCACTATTGCACTGCAAAATTCTTTCATTATACCAAAAATAAGAAAATTCTGTAATGACAACACACAATTATCGTGGAAAACGACATTTTTGCATTTTTTTTAAAAACTGCCCAAAGAAATGGGGGTCGCCGTGTTTATTTTCCAACTACAGGAAACGATAGGCTATTTCAGAGTGAATTTCATACGCGTATGTTGCCATAGCAACGAACTATATGTTACTGAAACTAGCTAACATAACTTGAAAGTAGGAATATCAATATATATGGAAACCTTGATATCTGGTGAATAAGACCAAAAAAATCAGAGTTTAAAAATTTCAAAATGTTGTGCGAGCAGCTTTAAAAAGTTATGCTGAAATACTGCTGTTTCCAGAATTTTGGAAACGCGATATCAAATGTTTTAGCGGTCTACATGGTTTGTTGTTACATTCTTTTTTCACCCACTTATTCAGGTAACAATCTTTGCTGGGATTTTCGAAATCTGTGATTGCGTTGTGCCACTTGGGCGCCTCGTCGAATCGACTGTTAAGCTTAGAACAGAGGCTACTCCAAGCATACGAGCCCATAAATCTATAGTCGTATTCAACCTTGTACGTTTTTCGCCACTGGTGAAATGCTCTATAAGCAGTCTCGTTCTTATCTAATTGTTTCAAATATTCGGCCAGCTCCTTTGGCGATTCGAAGTCATCTGTGTGAATGAAGGAATTAGGAGGCGCCTGCACGTGTTTCGTGTAGTCTTCTTTATAAGCGCCCAGCACAACGGGAACAGCATTGTTTCCAAATCCTTGCATCCACATCTTAAAACTTATGTAGTCTCGGCAGTTTGCGTTTTCGAATGCTAGGAAGAACTTGTAATCTTTAACTTTTTCGCACCCGTTCTTAGTGTAGTGGCCAGAACATTTCAGCGTACCACAACTGCCGAACACGTCGACCGCCATGTATTTATGTAGCTCCTTAACGTATCTGCCCCTCCCATTTTCTACAGCATAACAGTTACTAATTAAGGCGGCTGCAAGTTTCGTTTTGTTTCGCACAATGCTGTCGATATTTGTTTCTCTACTTTCAGTGTCGTTTTTCTTCACTGTCCAGCCGTGTAACATGGGGACGTCCGCGTCCGTACGATAGGTCATTGTCCAGTTGAATGCATATTTTCCGGTAAAATCGCTCATTTTGTAATGACCCCTGTAACGATATATGGCGTGATATGGCGACTCTATGTTGAAGTATACCCACCGTTGCCATGGTGACTGTACTTGTGGCATATTCTTGATGTAGGGTATTCTCCTCACTTCCACAACTACGGCATCACTGGAGTTCAGCAGCGATTTGTCTCTAGTTATGAGGCAGTTGTCGAAATATGCATTCACTGGAAGACCATTTTCTTTGCTGAAGAAAGCTGGACTCCAGTCAAGAATTGTGAAGTTTCGTCTTTGGTTTGAAGTGTGCCTTTTATAATTCACAATTTGGTCGCAATTTAGTCGGCAGACGATGCCAGTGGGAACACGTAAATTGCTCGTGCTATAAAGATTGTACAGTATGAAAATACTAAGAGCAGCGACACTGATCTGGCACAGCGATTTCAATGAGCGCGACGACATCGTGGATCCTAAAATGAGAAAAATACCCTTAATTATTATGTGGCCGAAACAAAGTTCGTACGAAGTGTAATTCTCATGCAAAATGCCTCTCAGAAATGAACGTAAATACTTCTGCACAGGTCCATGAAAGTGGAATTTAGTGAAGTTTATCTGCCAAATTGTGGATGATTGCTTTCTGACTGATCAAAGATAATTGGAGTTATGAAGGAAGTTGTACCGTGCAATCTGTTGGCTCAAAACTAAATCCATACAGTTCTGAACAAAGATAGGCTTCGTCATGCATGCTTATATGGTCTAAACGGGATATAAATGACGAGGTACCCTTTCAGTTTTTTACTAAATACGTGCCAAAGCAAATTAAGATCATTATTTTTAAAATTATGCTTCAGTCTCAATGCCACGCGTGAAGTTATGGGAAAGTTTATCAACAATGCATCGACAATTAATTTTACAATTTCGATTAAAAAATATGTCAAAAGTAGACTGAGACCTGAGACTTTGTGAACAAGTACAGGTGAGTAATAAAGAAGCCTGATAGCTATATGCAGTCCTGCAACTTTAAAAACGTCAATTTCAAACATTCATATCTCAGCTATTTGTGTATAAATTCCATACATGTCCAATACTGACGATCGGTATCCGATCGATAAATCAGTCTTAAAGATGGTACGGATCGATCCATCTGACAAAACTACTGAACGGCCTCTGCCTCAACCCCGAACCGCCATCTACGCAGGCTAGTTTACCGTCGAAAATATCTTACGATGGCGAAGTATGGCGATACGCAGTTATACGCAATACATTCCACAAGATTTCATCCAGGGCGCTCATATTCTGGGCGGTGAAACGGAGATAGGAAAACTGATCAACGCGTGATGCGGGGCCTGGTAACGAAAAATGTATTTTTAACGGAGACCAGTTGACTTTAAGAAAATAACATTGGTCTATTCCTTGACAACCATTGCTAGGTACAAACAAACATGGAGGCGGCCAGGAGAGGCGTTAAAGATGAGCTTTTACAGGAGTTTTTGCAGGATGTTTAACAGTTTGTTTGTGGTGGCAGAAATTGAGAAAGATTCGCGGAAGGAAGCAATTCGTTTCGAAAGGGAATTCCCTGTAGTTTTTGACACTATATCTTAAACAGTCGTGGGAGGAACTGATTTTTCCGTTTCATGATGCAAGTAAAGCCCCGTACAGACGAGCAAGTTTTCCTTGACAAGTTCCTTGACGAGTTTACTTGTTCGTGTGTACGACAAACAAGTTTTTTTCAATCAATTTTTTCTTGACAAGTTTTACGAGCTCGTGTATTAACGACACAAGTGGATACTTCATGTTTATAGAGGCAATGGCCGCTCGACTAGATCGAAGATAAGTGTGCAGTGGCGTACTTGGTCTTCAAAGATATTCTCTTCATTGGCAAGTAATTTCCAATTTGTGCCTTCAACAAAAAAATGAACCAGTTTGCCAGAATTTTACACACTGTAGCTACATTTGTAAAAGCTCATCTTTGAAGGCCTAACAAAATTTTCATATTTGGTGATGATTTATAAACAAGAAGTGTTTGCAGAAAGCTACTAGAGAAGTCAACGTGGAACTATAGTGGACATTAATTTTGCACTGATCTTAAAACTTTCCCAAAAAATACAAGCCTATGCCAACTTTATATATTACTATTCTGGAATAAGTGTGGCACACACATACACCTGATATAAAGGACTTCAATACAACTACAGTAGACAACAATAAACATAATTTCTAACGTTGAATATTCTTTATTGAATATTCCAAAACTACATAATTACATCTGGAAAACCCATATAGATTCCATGTAACTGTTCTCAATAATTATGTATCAGTACGTCAAATCCAAGCATGCCCTTCCCCCATTTTCTACATTTTTGGGGAGCAATGGAGAACAAAAGGGAGGGAGAATGATCCATGGTCATGGACAGTAGCCGACATGGGTGAGCAAAGGGAGTAGCTTCAAACCATCTAAAATTTTCCGATTAAGTCTCTGAGAGAAAGCAAATTAGTTAAGTTGCAACAGTTTTTTCCTGGTATGAAAGCTTGATATCATATGAAATTAAGCGAACTAGCATTAATGTTCAGCCAACATGGCTCGTACACTGAAATTTTTGAGAGTTTGGATATGTTGCAACTCAAATATTTCATGATGTACTCACCACTGTATGGGGACAACTTGACCTTAATCTAATTTCTAGCACTTTTCATTTCTGTTACAGTAGCTGTATGTATTTCAAACGATCTACTCCTACATGGGGAATGAATAATATACAAATGCCTGCAGTCCGGTGGAATTTGCATAGTATTAGATTTGACAGACATAAAATTATCTTTACATACTGTATAGCAACATGCTGTAGTGCCACAGTAGCCCAGCAAAGATACTGTTTAGTTATCCTCACAAAATAGCTATAAAACAATTGAAAATATGCGTGTCAAGAAATAATTTCATTGTCATTCAAAAATGTCATTCAAAAATGTCAACAAATGCATAGTCGATAATCATTGAACAAAATGCACACTATTTACATTGTACAATGGACATGGTATGTCATAGGCATGGTATGTCATGTTACTATGGAACATTAACCACTCAACAATATAGTAAGGCATGGCATAATGCTGACTTCCATGGCATAATGCTGACTTCCGTGTAAACAGGGGGCTATCGATGTTACTAACCAACCTTTTTAATCTATTAATCGACACTTAGAAAAATTAAGAGAAACAGGTTGAAGCATTTTGTTTTGTTGAAGGAAATATGCTGCAGGCAAAGTTTCACTAGCTGAACATGTTTCATTACTTTAACACGTTTACAACACGAAGAGGACAAGCCTACCATTGACAACTTACATTAAAAACAAAAAAAGATACAAAAACAACAGAAGATCGCAAAATCGCTTCTCCAAACTACTGTAGTACGCAAATTTTGTAGACACACATTTGTATTTTCACAGCAATCATGCCCAGATCAATGTTCGAATGAAAAGAATGCATTCTTTGATAGGTAGGCTATCTTCAAAGGGTAAAATCGACACAATTTTCCACTCCGAATCGCGTTGTTTTGTTTTAAGAAGTAAATATATTGGCAGTTTCACAACAAAATTTCAAGGTGTAGAAAAGTGTTTAACATAACAAGTGCTCGGCATATCTTCAATATGTCGTACTTTGCGTCTAAGTAGGAATAGTGTGCCAGAAATTGCACTCATTTCTTATCAACATCCGTAGGATTTAGGGTAAATAATGAGGCAACAACACAATCTCGTTCCCCGAGCCTGCGATCCTTTGGGAAGAATCGAAAGCTCTGGGATAATCCATAACCGGAAGTGAATATGATTGGTCGTTGATACAGAATGGAATGTCGCAATAATCAACAATAAATTATTAACCGGGGGCCGTTTGTTCAAAAGCCGGTTAACGCTAATCCAGGGTTTAATTTGCCTAACCTAGGGTTAAATTTTAACCTTAGGTTTGTTTGCGTTGTTCAAAGCTAGATTAACCGTAACCCAGGGTTAAACAGTGGGTTAAATTTAACCCACCTCGCTAGGTGGGTTAACTTGCTGATCGGCCGATTAACACGTAAAAATGACGTCGAAAGGAGTGGAAAACACGTAAACACACAAAAATCTCGGCGAAACAAAGAGTGTACAAAGATTTTATGGATGAAAACCAACCTCAAACAGTAAATTCTAAGTCTTTGAATATTCTTAAGATTTTTATTCGTCCTGTACGAGCCCATTGAGTTGCTTTACCTATACATGCTGGCGTTAAATTTTACGAGCATTAAAAACACAACAATTTAGATTGTCATGGTCTAAGCATGGACATCATAGTTAATACTGTAGACTACGTCGGTCTTCGGCCAATTTTACAAATAGAAGAAGTACGCCTATAGCTTAATAGCTATTAAAATGGTTTCAAAATATAGTTTTCTGTTTGGCATAAAGCCGTAAACATGATATAATTGTGAAATGAAGTAAAACGAATTACCTCACGAAAGCTTTGAAATGCCATCTTTCGATATTGCCACCAAAAAACAACTTGCTGTTTGTACGCCTTCGGGTTCGTTCGAAAAATATATTTACTCAGACTCCTTTTTCTGTTGCAAAACAATTCGCTTGCTAGTAGTTTAATTTACAAGTTTCCATTTGCTTTTCTTGAACATCACAAGTTTTTGCACATCTAATGCCTGCAGACTCAGTGTATTACTAACAAACATTGTTTTTGAAAGCTGTAAAACAACTTTGCTTTGGCTTCTTTTTTCTATTTTCCTGTTTTGTTAAGATCTTCTGCAATACGCATGCGTTGACAATTGTTTTTCAACTTCAAAAAAATGGAATTTCATCTGATTGGCTGCCATAAGTCTAATTTTGTTCTCAAATTTAATTATTCAAGCACTGCCTAAAATTCCTAAATTTATGGCTTATAATGAGCAAATTTAATTTTATATATTTCCCATTTGTTTGGTCTATATAAACGGTTTATCTCGGAACTTTCTAAAATGCTCAAATTCATGTCTGAATAGTTCAATTTCAGTTGCTTCATGTTTTGACGCACGCTTTTCAACCAATCAAAAACGTTCTTATATTAGATATATATTTTAACATAGATTTATTCTTGGGTTAAATCTCTTAACCCAGGGTTAACTAATCGCACCGCTAACCGACCTTTGAGCAACGCCAAATTAACCCAGGATTAGCTAACCCATGGTTAAGGATTTTTAACCATGGGGTAGCGCTAATCCTGGGTTAAGTTAACCGGCTTTTGAACAACCGGCCCCAGGTAATTATATATATATAAGATGGCTGCCGTTTAGGAGTGTGCGATTATTCTTTTGTATTTCAGAGTAATTTTAGCAGTGATAAGGTGAATAATCTCCTGCAATATTACACGGAAAATATAAAGAAAGGTACTATTAAGTTTTTACTATTTTATAAATGTACCAAAGGTGACATAGAACGTGAAAACTTGTAAAATTTGTGCTGTAATTTAAAGCCTACATAATGTTACTAAAATTTCTATATGCTTTATTTTGGAAATATGCTTGGTTTTGAAAATCGTTATACTTTATCACAACTTTTTATTTGATTGTGAATAACAGGATATTTTATCTATTTTCATTTGAAAAAGCAGTTGGTATTTAGCGGCCTATAAATCTCGATCATCTTATAATTAGTAAATACAAGTAGCATACTAAATTATATTTTAAGCTGTAATAATCTAACCATACTACAAGAATTATCCTTACAATTTTAGACATGTTGTATATCAATGTATGGATAAAAACATGCTTGGTTGCTTCAGCAGGTATTACACACTCCCTCTTGTTGTACAGAGGGCAAATTCATATAATAAAACATAATCACACAGCTTCCCATAAAATATAGCCAAACTGGTTCCATATAGTTGTTGGTCTGGACTTAGCCTGACCAGGACATGACCCCTGCATGGGGACTCGCCCATGGTACAGAGAAATATTGTAATCATACAGGTACATTGAAGAAAAGCCCATTCTGAAAATAGTGTTGTGACATAATAATTCCTAACACCATGATAATACAAATTTTGCCATTGTTCATAAACTGTGCAGTGCTGGAATCAATGCCTAGTACTATGTGCCAAGGTATATGAATTGCTCCCAAGGAAGAGTCCAGGGTAGACACATACAAGGTAGATTATGAAGGTCTGATTCCACGAATGGTTTTTCTCAGCGAAATGCGCAAAATTTCGCACGAAACGAATTGACGCATGCGCAGAAAATATAAATCAGGCTTCACGAGAAAAAATTCGCTTCGCCACTCACTTCGCGTACTCACTGCGAAACCGAAAAAAGTGGGGAAATTGAATAGAATCACTGATGTGCAGCCATCCGTATTCTGCAGACACAATTTCTCGTGAATAATTTTGCATTTTCACTCGATGGGACTTAATTTAAGTTGAAGGTTGTTTGTTGATGGAATAAGAGTGATAAATAGATAGATAGATAGAAAATTTTATTTTGACACGCTAACTACGTCAATTAAGAATATTGATTTCCACGAAGGGCGTGTGTTCTAAAGTTATTATAGAAATAATGTAACTGTTCCAATTGACAAAATTGACAATATAGACAACTAACAAAACATATAGTTAACTATTTACAATAAAGGATTTATATAATTATATAAATATATTATTTAGCAACATGAGCAGCAATTTTTCTTTCAAATAGAGACTGGGACCCAATCCCTCTGATTTCTTTATGGACTGAGTTCCATATTTTTGCCCCTTCAAACTGGAAACTCTTTTTCATGCTATTTGTGCGAGGCTGTGGCAAAACGAGTGTTGTTTCATTGTCACGTAGACAGTAATGTGTATTCTCATTCTTGTAGCTAAAAAGGTCTGTTAGGCTTTTTGGCCCAAACTTATTTAAAATTTTGAACATTAATTTTGCCTTGGCTTTAGTTCTCTGTACTTTTAGTGTCTCCCAACCTAACGAATTTAATGCAATTTGAGCATTAACCTCATTTCCCATGTCCATAATAATTCGAGCGCATCTATTTTGGAGCTTTGTAATCGTTGTGATTGAGTTTCACCAAAAATGTCCCACACTTCACAACAATAAGTAAAGTATGGTTGTATAATTGCATTAAATATAGAAACAAGTGTATCACGGTCAACAAATTCTTTTAGTTTTCTAATAACAGAAATGCCTGATGTGATTTTCTTACAGATACTCTCAGTGTTGCTTTTCCAAGATAGATGCTGATCAACTATTACTCCTAGTGTCTTATATTCCTGCACTTGTTTAATTGGTTTGTTTTCAATCATTATGTTTAAATGTGAATCTGAAACAGTATGCACTAGAGATCTTGTTCCAATAAGCATAAATTCAGTTTTAGCAATGTTTAGGCTCAGTTTGTTTGCGTTTAGCCACATTCTGAGGTTTTCCAAATCAGAGTTCATTACATTTTCAACATCATTTATTGATCCACCAGAAGCAGTTAGGTTTGTGTCATCTGCAAAAAGTCTTGGCTTTGTCCTATTTAGGCATTCAGATAAATCATTTATGTATATTAGGAAAAATAAAGGACCTAAAATGGAGCCTTGAGGAACACCACATTTAACTTTGTGTTCAGACGAGACGACACCATTTACTTGGCATTTTTGGGTGCGATCAGTAAGATATGATCTCAACAACGAATGTGCCTTATCCTTAATACCATAAATTCTCATCTTCTCAAGTAGAATTTGATGATCTACGGTGTCAAATGCTTTTTTCAGATCTATAAAAATACTAAGTTAAACATTTTTCTATCCATGTTAACGTACCAACTATTTGTTGAATCTAATAGGGACGTAGCGGTGGAGTGAAACTTACGAAAGCCAAACTGGTTATCAGAAAGAATTTCGTTTTTAGTTAAATATTCATAAAGCTGGTCGTACAGTATTCTTTCCATGATTTTGCTTATGACTGGTAGTATCGATATTGGCCTGTAATTACCAGGAATATTACGATGACCACTTTTATAAAGAGGTAAAACTCTAGCTACTTTCCATTCATCTGGAAAACTGCAAAGAGTAATACTTTGATTAAAAATATATGTAAGTGTAGTAGAAATAGCTGGTGATGCTAATTTAAGAATTTTACTGGAAATTTTGTCAACACCACATGCTTTGTTACAAGACAGCCCTCTTAAAAGATCAGAAATTTTGTTGACCGCAATTGGTGTAAATGCAGTGAACTCGGATTCAGAACTTTTAGTATAATTCTGAAAATCACAGCTGGGTTCATCCAAATTGCTTGCCAAGTTTGGTCCAACATTTGCAAAGAATTCATTTAATCCTTCTGCAATGTCTGTAGGATTTGTTAATTTAGATTCATTGATAATTAGTTCATTTAAAATTGTGGGTTTCTTTCCCTTTCCAATCAAACTATTTATAGTTTTCCAAGCCTGTTTTGGGTTGCACTTTTGGTTAGCAATCTTTTTAGAATAATAGTCTGTTTTGGCTTTTCTTATTTCGGTATTTGTTTGATTTCTGGCTTTTTTATAATTGAGCCAATTAGATTCTTGTTTTGTGATAATTGCTTTTCTTTTCAATTTATCTCTTTCGGTTATGAGCATTTTAATTTTGCTTGTAATCCAAGGGACATTTTTTGATTTTACCTTTTTGTTTTGAAGTGGTGCATGCTTATCCAGGACCTCTAAAAAGATTTTTTTCCACATCTCCCACATACTATTTGGATTATCAGGAAAATAATAGATATGATCCCAGGGCTGATTCTGCAAATCCTTAAGAAATTTTTGATCATTGAATTTCTTCATGTTTCTAATTTCAACAATATTTTCATGACGTTTTACTGAAAAATTGATTTTTCTTATTGCGAAAATCATACTATGATCACTAATTCCAGTATGTATTACCCCAGAGTCAGAAATGTTCTCTGGTCTATTTGTAATAAAATGATCAATAAGGGTGGATGTTGTTGATGTTATGCGCGTAGCTTCGTCAATCATTTGTGACAATTGATATAGTTCATATATGGATTTGAGTTTTTTAGTTAATTGGTCTGGATTTGTTTTAAGTAAATCACAGTTTAAATCACCAAGAATGTGAATTTCTTTGTTTTCATCATCTATTTTTTTCACAAGATTTTCTAAATCAACAAAAAATTCGGATGACGAATTTGGAGGTCTATAAGCTGTTACTACGACAAATGGCTGACTTTGAGGCTTAATGATTTCAATACAAACAGCCTCAAGATTATTAGGCACTAGATCATGCCTAATACGATAATTAATGGAGCTACGCAAATACATACAAACACCACCTCCATTTCTTGATCTATCTTTTCGAATAATATCATATCCATCAATATACATTTGATTATCTGATATTGATGAATCAAGCCTTGTTTCATTAAATGCGATTAAATCGATGAATTTGTTTGACAAGGAAAAGCAAATTTCATCATATCGTTTTGGCAAGCTAACAATATTTAAAAAGGCCATTTTAAAGCCTCTTTCATTAGGAATTGAATTAATTTCATTGCAAAAATTGCTGCTCATGTTTTGGGCTGGAGAGCAACTATCAATAGTATTTATTTCTTCATTATATCGGTTACTAGCTTCAGGTGATCTGACCATTCCTTCATTCGATGGCCCAGTGCAAGCCGAAAAAAAGGCTTATTTTTGCCATGCAGCTTTGATGAATGATCAACAGCATTGCGACTAATTTTAACTAACTTTAAGTAAGAGCAAAATTGCTTGCCCAACAATTTGTCTCCATTTCTGTTCAAATGTAGGTTGGATCTATTGAGATGGGATTGATCTATCTCACTGTTGTCTAAAAATGCTACTTCATACCTCTGACACAAGCTGAGTAATAGGTTGTTTGTTTCTTGAACTTTTTGGTAGGATACTTTACTATCATACCTTTTTACCACACTTGACACCGCGACATCACTTGAATGGACTTTTACCACTTGTATGAGACTTTCCATACGTTGAGCAACTTGTTGTGGACTTTCGTTTACTAAGTTATTGGTCCCCGCATGGATAATTACTGCTTCATAATTTTGACGATCTTCTGACCAATGTTCCTTGATCTTTTCTTCAAGATGCTGTATTCTTGCTCCACTATAAGAGTGACACCGGGTCGAATCAGTTTTGGCCGCTCTGGATATTTTTAAATTGTCAATGTTCTTGACCATGGAGTCACCAATGATGAGTACTTTTTTCTGTTCTGATGGTGACTGTTTATTTGTGGGACCTTCACTATGACTAGCAACACTTGACATATTTTGCTTTGTTTTTCGGGATTTTTTGACAAATTTGGATGTCTGCGTACTACGGTATTCGTTAATCTGCCCTTGAAAGCCACTGTCTGAGCCACTGTCTGAAGTATTGTCAGGTATGTTGTCATCTTCAACAGTCAACGCATCAAAACGATTAGAAATGGAGGGTCCCTGTACTGGAGAGTCAGAAACTGGCATGTTGGAGGTACTCTTCGTCTCGACAGTAACCCACTCGTGCTGCTTGATTTCAAGGAGTTGCTTCATAAGATGATTGTCCTCAGTTAACTGGTGAATAGTGTTTTGTTGCTTCACAAGTTCATCGACCATTTTGTTATTTTTAAGTTTTAATGACTCAATGGTAGCATCGAATTCAGAAGCTCTATTCAATGAGTTTTCCTCGTCGTGTTTTAGTCTTTCCTCTAGTCGATGAAGACGAGTTACAACCATCTCAAACTTGTCTTGAATCGTGGTTTGGTCGATTTCTAGCTCATCAAATGTTGGCGAAGGAAGGGGCAATAATAAGGCAGCGTCCACGTGCTTCGTGTTGTTGTCGCTTGTCTCGGTTTCGTTGTGGGCATATTTCAAGAAGAGATTACTTAGTTCGTCTTTTTTGTCTTTCATTATCGATATTTTCTTTGTCTTTGGTCCATGCCACTTGAAAACCAATTCCTCGTTTAAATTGGAATGAATTTTCACGTCGCCACCGGGTGATTTAACCTTCGTCAAATGCAAAACTGTGTTGGCGAAGTGCTTTAATTCGCTTGAATTCCCTTGCCATAAAAGCTGCGAGCCACGAAGTACAAGCAGATTATTTTTGAAAGTCGAACTATCAACTTGATCGCTTCGATGAAGAGAATTTGAGTTCGAATTTAACGAACATGCGGAGTTCAAAATTTCCTGACTAGCCGCCATTATGCTGTGGTCTGAAATTTCGCGCGAAATATCTCGAGAAGTACGTTGCGAGACAACTCCAATTTTGTATCAGTAGGATCAGCGAGAAATTAGGAACAATTTGGAATGTAGTTTATCCGAAACTTATAATTTAAAGGCGAGAAAATGTTAAAAATCCAGAGAGTCGAAAAAAGTGATGCAGCCACGGTGTAATTCGAATCTACTAAATATATACAACTTTGAAACCTTACCGGGAACGGCTGCGAAAAATGCAACTCTAAGGTCCTCCTGCAGGAATCGAACCTGCGCCCCTGCTATTCCGATGCAGTGCTCTGAACACTGAGCTACAGAGGTCAGTTACCAAGAGCTAGCGACAAGTAATTCCATCAACAAACAACCTTCAACATACAAGGTAGGTACAATCTTTAACATAATGCTTGAGACAATTCCTCACAATATTGCAAAGTTAGTATGCAATGGCAAAACAAACTTCGTCGCACACACTTCCCCAGTTGAGTGTTGTAAACAATGTCGTTGAAACAACTTTATATACCTTAAATATATTTTTAGTAAAAATTTAGTAAAAATATATATTTTTAAAGCCATTCTATTTTGTATATTTATTCTTTTATTTATTTAAACATATTTATGCGTTTGCCCATAGAGCGATATAAGCTCATCTAGGGGGGGCGAAATTCATAGTCTAAGCTGTTCCATAAACTTGTAGTAGCAGGAAAAATATATTTTTTAAATCTTTCCGTACGACATTGGAATAAACTAAAGTTACAGGCGGATCTCAGCAATAACCCTGATTTTTGTTGTATCGTAAGAGTAAGTAAATCGGATAAAAAACTTGGTGTCAAATTGTTAACTATATTAAAGAACAAAACAAGTTTGTGAACTGAAAGTCTTGACTTCAAGCTTTCCCATGCTAACTCCTCTAGCAGCCTTTGGCGCCCAGTACCCTTCATTGCTCCAGTGACCACTTTAGCAAATCATATTGTACAGATTCAAGCAAGTCACTAACATTTTCACAACAACCATCCCAAACAACATCTGCATTTTCCATAAGAGGTCTAATTAGAGATTTGTAAAGCTTATCCAAAGTGTTTCTATTAATTTTAATTTTCAAACCTTTGAATAAATTTAGTAGCTTTGAAGCTTTATCATGAATATTTAAAATATGTGTTCCCCAGGACATGTTTGAAGAAAGAGTAACTCCAAGATGATTATGACTATTGACAATATTATAATTTCATTATTTTTATAATATAAAGCTGGATGTACTGGTTTGTCTCTCTTATATAGTAGAGAAGATCACCGCTTCAGTTTTATTAGGATTAATAGTGACAAGCCAATCACGTGTCCATTTGCTAATATTTATTAAATCACTATTAAGTTTGGCTTGTCACTATTTTGAAACAGTATTTTGAAACTCTATTAAATTTGGTAACGGTACATCTGCATTTGACAGCTTACTCTGACTACAAAAGTAATCATTCAATAAAGTTGCTTTATCTTTGGATCAGTAACTAAACAATCACCTTCCAATAAAATTGGTACAGTTGTTTGATCCCAACAACGGATCTTGCAATTTGTTATTCAAATTGTTATAGTAAGACTTTTTACGTCTTCGTATAAGTGATGTAGTAAAATTTCTTTGAAGTCTATAAACTTCCCAGTTCTCGAGAACCTTATTTCGACAAAATATTTCGCTTCCTTACAACTCTTCGAATCTCTGAATTCATCCAGGGTTTATCCCGAGGACGAACAACAACAATCCTATTAGGTACATACGTCTCAAGGATACGTCGAAAGCAGACCAACCATCTATTATATAAAGCATCAACATCATCAATATCAACAAAAATATCATCCCAATGTACACTATTAAGAGCATTAACTAGATTTTCCTCATTTACTTTTTGTAAGTCATATATAAAACGTTCGTAACATCTAGGTTTAGCTAAGGAAATATTCATTCTAGCAAATATGAAAGAGTGATCACAGTTACTAGGAGGGCTTGCAGTGCCAGAATCAACAAAATATCCCGGAGAATTTATAATTATTAAATCCAACAAACTTGCACAATGTGCCGTGACCCGAGTTACCTTGATAAAGGTTATTGCATTCCATCCATATGTATAATGTTATATCAAAGTCACTACCATCTACAGGATTTTCAATATCATAATGAGCATTGAAATCTCCAAGAAGTAAAACATGTGTATTAGGTTTCAAATATATTTGATCTAAACAAAATTGGGGAAAAATGCATACTCCGGCGAAAAATGCCGTTTACTTTTACCTATTTTACTATATTTTTATGAAGGATCGCGGTTTGTTTGTCCGAGTACGCCCACGCGTATCCCCCATTGATTTTCACGCCGAATCTATGGATTATAAAGATTACAGATTATATAGTTTCAGAATTCTATTAATTTTAGAGATTACAGTTTAACTTAAGAATTCCAATTTTAGAGATTAGAGTAATATAAAATAAGAATTTTCTTATTATGATTTTGTAGAAAGAGATCTACTTGATTGGTTGGCTGATCTTGAATTTAATCAAGATGAAAGTGATAAGGAAAAATGTGATCAAGAGGAAACTGAGATGGCGGAAAGAGATGACGTCGAAAGTGATGAAGATGAGAGCGATGAGGATGAAGGAATCACCCATTCTTTACCATTCAAATGCGTCGGTGCTGCTCATGAGAATAATTACCAACATAATTTGGAACAGGTATACCTTGCTCTTCAACGAAACATTTCAGTGAAAGCTAAACTTAGGCCGGAGCCATTGAATCCAACAAATCCAAGTGCAATCACTATTGATATGGGCTACGGAACTGGCCACAGGAGATATTATAGATGTATTTGTTAAGCATATCAAGTATAGGGTTGCTTTCCTAAAAATGGAGTTTTATCCAAAAATTTGGATAAAGAGACGTGGTGAATGGGAGACTCAAGTGCTAAGGAAGAGCTTAAGTGTGCGTTGAAAGATGTTTGTGATTTGCTTGGCATAGCAACTGGTTAGGTTTTAGCAAGTTATGAAACTATTTATTCTTTCAATTGACTAACTTTTTAGATTTTTTTTCAGCATTTTTACCATTTCATTGCCAAACAAAAATAGTAGGTTAATCATAAGTAGGTTAATCATAAGTAGGTGTGTGTCTATAAAAACAATATCTGTCATGTACACTTGTGCAACTCCTTCAAAATAGCAATATTGATTATTTTTAATACGAACGATATTAAATGACATGTATATATTAAGATAACATGTGCTATAAATAAATGCATCTGCCTATTTGTGACTTAGCTAATAAAATCGATTTTGTGAAGCCGTGTAATTATTCTTGAAATTGCTGTGACTTTGTGCAACCATTATGCAGTAGGAATTCAACCAAATGGTTATTACCATTTGGTATTTTACACAACCAGGGCATACGTATGTACATATGGTGAGAATCCTTTTCACCTGGACTTTTTTGGTTTGCCAGCTGCTGACAGGTGGAAATATGAACCTTACAACAAAGGAACAGACATTGGAGAGGTCTCAAGATAGTAGCAAAGGGGAGTTGTGGGGTGTGACATCCACCAGAATATTTTCTGCAGGCAAATGAAACTATTGTCAGCAACTATTTTTTGTAAGTGGCTGCAAATTACCATTCAAAACTTTCAATTCAAAAGCACCATATTAATCATTATATATATATATTTTATTTTTTTTCACTTACCTCAGTCCTCTTCCGCATCACACGTCGATCAGCGCGACATTAGAGCGTTGCGCCGTCCAGTATTTAAGCGCCCTAATTTAACCCGCTGGTTTTTGCGCGAGTCGGTCACGTGGCGGCGCTAACTAAATCGCCTGGATAATGGCAAATTTCAGATGGTCCGATCGTACGGCGTCATATTACCGCCAATATTCATTGGATTGTCATCATTCAACATGTTTCCGACATTGAAGTTATTTCGGACATTGAAGTTGTTTATTATTCAACATATTTTCGACATTGAAGTTAAATTGAACATTGAACATGTATATTATTAACACATTTTCGACATTGAAGTTAAATCGGACATTGAATAAATTATACTGATCATTCAGCACTCATCATGAGTTGAATGTTCGAAATCTGTTGAAAATTAATCAACACATGAATATGAGAAGTTGAATATTGGCGGCGATAGACCATAGCGTGAGATGTAGAACTAAATAAAAGTTCACTTCACTTCACTCTTTATTTCGTGCGCCTGAAACGCCGAAGCGCCATTCAACTCATGATGAGTGCTGAATAATCAGTATGTTCAATGTCCGATTTAACTTCAATGTCGAAAATGTGTTTAATAATAATATACATGTTCAATGCCCGAAATAACTTCAATGTCGGAAAAGTGTTGAATGATGACTAACATGCATATGCATGAATATTGGCAGTGATATGACGCCATACGATCGGTCGATCGGATCCATCGGACAAACGTGTTTGGCGGTCGGACAAAAATTTTACCGATGGCGAAAAATGCACGCTAAACAAAGACGTTGATGAAGTACTAAATAACCGCATATTCCTTCGTTCTTTAAGAACCTTATCGTGCTTAAACAGTCACGCAAACGTAGAACATGAATGTTATTAAATACAAGCATATTCTTTCGTTCTTTAGAAACCTTACCGCATTTACACACAGTCACGCAAACTTAGAACATGAATGTTATTAAATACAAGCATATATATTCGCTAAACACATTGTTTTACAGATCTCTGTGAGTTATAACCTTAGTAATCTGATATATATATTATATCGGTAAACTAATTATATATTCAGTATCTTTGGTCGATTATAACTTCTGTTTTAAAAACCGTGTGATTTGCGCTAATACACCGTTTTATAGAGCTTTAAAAACAGTACTGAGCTACTGACCAAAATACAAGCATATATATTCGTTCTTTAGAAACCTTACCGCATTTACACAGTCACGAAACCTTAGAACATGAATGTTATTAAATACAAGCATATATCTTCGCTCTTTAGAAATCTTATACCGTATTTACACAGTCACGCAAACTTAGAACATGAATGTTATTAAATACAAGCATATTCCTTCGCCACTTCATTCTTTAGAACTTTTAGAAACCTTGTCGTATTTACACGCCACATATAAGATCAGAAAATGAATAGTAAATACAAACCTATTCCTTCGTTCTTTATAAACCGGCTTATCGTACGCCTTCGTCCTCTACTTCAGTTTATACATCTATTTAACAACCTGCCATTTTTGTAAGCAAAATATTTGGTTCCTCGATTTCTAGCCGCCGATTTCTAGCTTCTTCAGTATATTGTTCTCGTTAAGTTGACGATTAAGCCTTATTTACGTGTCAATACAAATTCTAGGGTGCAAAACTCGGTTTATCCAGAGACACATAGGTAGTATACTTAGTATTAGCTCGGGCTTAATGGACCCAGTGTTATGGACTAATGTTAATGATCTGAATATTAATGAGATTATAATTAATTCATTTCCGAGGATAATCCGAACAATTCCGAGTATGAGTTATGCATATTAATGAGCATTTATAATTAGATTCATTCCGACGACGTTAAAACAACGAGAGGTTTCCGACAGTTCGCCATTTTGTTCCAAGATGGCAGACATGGCCAGAAATTCTATAATACTTGGCATTACCGGTACCTGAGAATACCCTCATGAGAAGACCCCAAATGCACGAGAGCGCCCCTACTATATATGGTATACAAAGCCTTATATGCTTATATATGTAATATGATATGGATCTACCACAATGAACACCCAGACAGCAGACTTTTGTATTCGATTGGAATATTTTATCACGGTTGATATTATTTAAATTCTATATCCGCGGTACAGTTGATATTATCTAAATACTATAACCGTGGCTGTGGTATGACATGACCAATATAATATGAATGCTACCTACATAGCTACCTGTAGTAGAAGTTTTACGCTTAGGCTTAGTGCCAGTTAGTGGAATACGCCAATATAGTATTAAATATATGTTAAGCAAGATATCAACACAAGTACAAAACAAGGAATTCGAATAATCTATACTTTAAAGTAATGTTGAGAAAGTTCATTATATTGGAAATACCACCACCACTGCAAAATTTAAAGGGCACGTACCTGTCTTAGCCTTATATTTGTTAGTAATAAGTAATTCGCACTCTTTGATAGGTTATATGTTCATTATAAGACAATGTCGACTACAGTCTATAACTAGTAGCTATAAGTATATAAAAATCCAAGATATGGTCAAAATCGACCAAGACAAAATTTATAAGGTATTTATAATTTATATGACAAAATTTTGTCTTAGCTTTAGCCATATCTTAGATTTTCAAGATGCAATATTTATTTCGGAATTTGTTGTATTCTATACTATGTTTTATATGTTTTATTTTTATATATAAATATATTTTATGGAGTTTTGAGTCTGCACATCGGAAATTTTCCAAAGAGAAAGTTCACTCCTTACAAAAATACCGTGCACCTTACTATTTATTTTGCTAGTTAATAATTTTTATATGATAAATTTTGTTCCGTGCTTTTGGAATGAAACAAACTATAAATACGGCAAATTGAATTCGAATTTGTTTCTCGCCTGGCCTTTATCTTGTTATCTTTATTTTAAAAACAAAAACATTGGCTCTATGGATTTAAATCTCGCGCGGTCCGTACGGCCTCATACGGACCGCTTGCGTAGCCAATCAGATTGCAGGAAACCCTAGAATATGAATTCAGACCGCAAAAAAAAGAATAGTACGCCACTGCACCAGAGTGGCACTCATCTTCAATTATGACGATATACATGAAGTATATATATATATATATATATATATAGATTTTCGCTTACCTCAAAATTTGTCTGCAACAGGCTGTTTCATCTGTAAAAGAATCATCAGGCAGTTTACAAGTATCGAAAGAAATGACCGCTTATATGCTTCCTGCCGGGGCGTGGGGGTGTGTGTGGGAGACAATGTGTGCATGCATGGCTTTGTTTGCGTTGTTTACGCGAAATTTATTACGATGACGACATCGTGAAATTATTTCAGCTCTTTTGTTGAGTAAACAATCCTTGTTTTTTTCTTTCAAAATACAAAATTTTTCTTCTAAACATAAATTGCATCGTTTTGATCCTCCCGTATACGAAATAGAATGTTTTAAAATTTGCCAATTAATACTGAAATCCTTATTGTTTTCTTTCAATGTCCAAATATATTTCGAAAGTTCCGTGTCATTTGCATGCTTTTATGCTGAAAAGATTTAGTGTGGTTGGCCAATCGCTCTTTGAATGTGGTTGCAGTCATGCCAATGTAATTTTTGATCGTGTTTGTGTTGCTTACTGTGACTGTTGCTTTGTATACTATGTCCCTAGTCATGCATTGTTTTGAAGCGGGCAAATGGTGTTTTTCTACAACTGCAATTGGTAGTGTCCCTCTCCTGTGACTTGTTATTTCTAGATATGCGTGCATTGTGTTTAGTGATTACTGACTTAATATTGTTCATGCAGCTATAGCTTACTTTAACTGTATTTCTGTTAAAAATTTTATGTAGCTTGTGGTGCGGTGGAAAATGCTTGTCAATTAGACTAAGGAAATTACGTCCCATGTTTGTGCTAACACTCTTGCTAAATGGTGGGTTGAACCAAATGATGTTGCGTTGCCTATTCCTGCGTTGTTTTTGCGGTGTGTGCTGAGTGTAGCTAAGTTCATGATTAAAGTTGCTATGCCTAAGTGCGTTCTGATATATGGGTGCAGATTCCTGAAAAGTTTGCTCATCTGATGAAAGAAGTGCGATGCGCTTGTTAATTGATGCAGGTAGTTGCCTTGTGATGCTCGGTGGGTGATTAGAGTGCATATTTATGTATAGTGGATCGTCATTGGGCTTCCTATAGGGCCTATGTTTTCCATTGTTAAGGTCGAAAGTTACATCTAAAAAGTTTACAATGCGTAAATTTGATTCGGCGGTAATTTTTAGGTCAAACTGCTCGAAAATTTTGTGGAGATCTTTTCTTGTTTTGTCTGCTAAACGTGCTGATTTACTTTTTATAATAGCCAAACCGTCATCTCTATATAGGCCGATGCTTTCTTTGCCAAATTTCTTACTCAGGTGGTTTAAAATGAAAAGGCCTACTAACTCACAAATTTCCGCGCCGTCGAAACTGCCCATGCTAACGTCAAACAAACTATGGCTATCTTTTTTTATCCATGAAATTCCGGTATTGAAAAGGAGAGATTTTCTAGCGTGTTTTATTATTGAAATATCGTTTTCATGAGATGGAAAGCTAATTTCTTTCTTAATAAAAACCAAAAATGTGAAAACCAAAACAACCATTTCGGCCTTGCATCCAACAAAACACCTCCTTCTATTCCGGAAATGAAACCTTTCGAAGACGACCTTATAAAATTAATTGAAAATTTACAATTTCGGCCATATAGGAACCAATTTCAGAAATCTTTGACTAACGATCTAAAGAAAATCAATTCGTCTCCCAACATTTTCATTTTTGCAGACAAAACTAGGAATATTTATGAAACCTCGCTCGACACATACAACAAGCTCTTACATGACAACATCACAAAAACATATAAGCATGGATCCGAGGACACTATAGATGAAATTGATTCAGAATTAAAAAACATTTCGAACAATTTAGGAATCGGCGACAGAATTGAAAATGAAAAACGCGAAGCATTTATATCTTTAAAAGATCACAAAGAAAATTTCGAAAACAATCCAAAATGCCGATTAATTAATCCCGCTAAAGCGAATCCGGAAAAAGAAGCAAAGTTATTTTGGTCAAAATTTAATTTGAGACAAAAACTGAATTTAAATCAATGGAGGAATACAAAACAAGTTATTCAGTGGTTTGGCAATATAAAAGATAAGGACAGACACAGTTTTATTTCGTTTGACATTGTCGATTTCTACCCATCTATTTCTGAAAAACTATTGGACCAAGCTTTATCTTGGGCTTCAAATTTGACTACTATACCTGAAAACGATATTTCAATAATAAAACACGCTAGAAAATCTCTCCTGTTCAATACCGGAATGTCATGGATAAAGTAAGATAGCCATAGTTTGTTTGACGTTAGCATGGGCAGTTTCGACGGCGCGGAAATTTGTGAGTTAGTAGGCCTTTTCATTTTAAACCACCTGAGTAAGAAATTTGGCAAAGAAAGCATCGGCCTATATAGAGATGACGGTTTGGCTATTATAGATGAGTAAATCAGCACGTTTAGCAGACAAAACAAGAAAAGATCTCCACAAAATGTTCGAGCAGTTTGACCTAAAAATTACCGCCGAATCAAATTTACGCATTGTAAACTTTTAGATGTAACTTTCGACCTTAACAATGGAAAACATAGGCCCTATAGGAAGCCCAATGACGATCCACTATACATAAATATGCACTCTAATCACCCACCGAGCATCACAAGGCAACTACCTGCATCAATTAACAAGCGCATCGCACTTCTTTCATCAGATGAGCAAACTTTTCAGGAATCTGCACCCATATATCAGAACGCACTTAGGCATAGCAACTTTAATCATGAACTTAGCTACACTCAGCACACACCGCAAAAACAACGCAGGAATAGGCAACGCAACATCATTTGGTTCAACCCACCATTTAGCAAGAGTGTTAGCACAAACATGGGACGTAATTTCTTAGTCTAATTGACAAGCATTTTCCACCGCACCACAAGCTACATAAAATTTTTAACAGAAATACAGTTAAAGTAAGCTATAGCTGCATGAACAATATTAAGTCAGTAATCACTAAACACAATGCACGCATATCTAGAAATAACAAGTCACAGGAGAGGGACACTACCAATTGCAGTTGTAGAAAAAACACCATTTGCCCGCTTCAAAAACAATGCATGACTAGGGACATAGTATACAAAGCAACAGTCACAGTAAGCAACACAAACACGATCAAAATTACATTGGCATGACTGCAACCACATTCAAAGAGCGATTGGCCAACCACACTAAATCTTTTCAGCATAAAAAGCATGCAAATGACACGGAACTTTCGAAATATATTTGGACATTGAAAGAAAACAATAAGGATTTCAGTATTAATTGGCAAATTTTAAAACATTCTATTTCGTATACGGGAGGATCAAAACGATGCAATTTATGTTTAGAAGAAAAATTTTGTATTTTGAAAGAAAAAAACAAGGATTGTTTACTCAACAAAAGAGCTGAAATAATTTCACGATGTCGTCATCGTAATAAATTTCGCGTAAACAACGCAAACAAAGCCATGCATGCACACATTGTCTCCCACACACACCCCCACGCCCCGGCAGGAAGCATATAAGCGGTCATTTCTTTCGATACTTGTAAACTGCCTGATGATTCTTTTACAGATGAAACAGCCTGTTGCAGACAAATTTTGAGGTAAGCGAAAATCTATAATTTGCTCTAACTATATGTTGTCGAGCACTCTTTGCGTTTCGTAGACCTAAACCTACACGTATATATATATATATATATATATATATATAGTCAAATCTGCAGACATGCATGTTTCGCCGTTCAACGGCTCGTCAGTGCAGCTTGTAACGCAGTCTAGATGCGAGTGACTTCGTATTTATACACCATACTCTTGCCCTCACCAAGCGCATGTGGTACAATACTCAGACACATGCGCATCCAGACATGCGTGAAGTGTCTTGGGGCCAGAGTGCTCAAACGACCACAAGGGAAGTGAGCTTTTGCATTATAGCTTATAGCCACCAATTAACCTCACAGAGTGCTCAACAACACAAAGTGAAGGAGCTTATATAGTCAAATATATATACAGTATTATATAGTTATAATGTATATATATTTGGGACTTTCTGTATATATACTGTATATATATCTGGGACTTTCTGAGAGTAGAGCTTTTCCTAATGTATATCGGAAAAGTATTCCGTAACTTGCTTGCGCTGGTTAGAAATGTTTCCCGCCCTTCGGTCTTCCTAATATATATAGCGTGCAGTACAATGTAGTTTAATATCCGAGTACATCGTTGTCCTGGTTGAGACGTCACTAGCCTTCATTATTTTGTTTGTTTAATATTCGGGGGCGGTCCCTAGCTGGAAACATTTAAATATAATTGAGTATTTGTTGATTTTTGTTTTATCGTAAAATGGGATCCAGAGGTCAGTGTTTTAAACATATGTCGATAGGTTCTCTCTTCTCTTATTCCAACATCTTTAAAATGACCTTTGCGGCTCTCTTCTGTACTCTAAAAACTCGATTTAGGTTCTCATGGGATGTCTTTGTCCTGACGACACTTCCATACATTAAACTGAACTGGCTTGATGGTGCATGCATGGCGTCATTGCTCATGCAGTCTAATATCTATTTCTAAATCTTCGGGCGCAAGCTTGAATCCGCGAGTCTTTTCCCAGAAATGAGCATAGATTTTGTTTTTTTCGGTATTAAGATGTGAAATATTTTGTTTTGCGCTTCACCGAGGTCATTCTTCAGTTTTTTCGCATCTGGATATAAATTCCGGTTTTTGCTTGAAAACTCTTTTCTCATGATGCTGTCATGGCATACCAGCTCGCCATATAAGACCTAACTTTTGTTAGTCTGCAGACGATAATTTTGCAATAGAATCGAAATATCACTTGACAAACTCATTCTTGTATTGTTTTAACTAATATCTTGGTTTCAAGATGTTAATTTGTATTATAACGTCACCGTTTACTATACATGTTATAACATGCTTTTCTAAAAGAAAGCTTCCTTGGCCTTGCTTATGAATTATAGTTCTACAGCACTGGAAGTAACTGGCTTCTTACTAAATAGACTGGTACGGTATAATACAAAACTGAGGGGAAATATCAGGCGTTACATTATTTGAACAACATGTATAAATATAATATATAATTGCGTTATTGTGTAGCAAAGGGACTTGGGAAGCCTGCATGAGAAAGTGGGAATTTTAATAATTCAGTAGCCACTATAATGTTGGACGTCTTGTCAAAACAACCAAGCATAAATTGTACTAACATGTATAACAACGGTCATTCTGTAGTTTATACATACAGCACGTTGAAACTCCAAGATATATTAGTTGAAAACGTCTGGCCATAATCGGAGGGTCTAAGCACAGATTGCTGTTGGGATTTTGCATGGTAAGAATGAGATGAGGAATTTAGGTTAGGTAAGCTGCATGGGTTCGACTCAAGATTTTATTTTCTATGCTATCTTGATTATATCTCACCAACCTTCACCAAACTGCAACTTGCAGGTTAGACACTCTATTACCAGAATTATTTCAAAATATTGCTCATAAAAATTATTTTGATATATAGTATAATTGTTTACTTTTTGGTGTTATACATAAAGTTGACAACAAAATGTCTGGTCCTTTGCACACACTGAATGAAAAAACTTTTTAGACATGTAAAAACAAGTAATCTATGCAACGAAATTTTTGCCTGATTTTTTATTGTCTTGTTAAAAAGTACACCTCGAATGATGAAGAATGACGTTTACAGTTTATTCATATCTCATCTCATTTCCAAGTTATCGCACTTTGTATATTTTGATTTGTGACGTCACTGGTTGTGTTTGAGATAGTGGCAATAACAAGAAAGTCTGATATCTTAGTGATGATTTACTAGAATTCAATAAAACTTGGCACACTTAGTTGGTGCACCTAAGTGACAATTTTGGATTGTTTCTATGGTTGTCATGGCAATGCACTAGTCCCTTCTCGAGTTTTCGTGCATTTGCTATATGATCTGTCTACAACGAAATCAAAACCAATTTCTGCAATTTGCGCTTATTACTATAGTATGTACAGGTGTTGTGACAAGTTTAAACCTATGAAATAAGCAAACGTCCTCTGCACGAAGTTTAGAGGAGGAAATTTGGAAAAAGGAAGTGAAGAGACTGGGGACTAGTGTGTTGCCGTGACAACCACATGACCACTCCAAAATACTCACGTGGGTGCACCCACTGAGTGTGCCAAGTTTCATTGAATTTTATTCAATCGTCACTAAGATATCAGATTTTCTTATTATTGCCACTATCTCAAGCACAACTAGTGACGTCACAAATCAAAATATACAAAGTGTGATAAATTGGGAATGAGATGAGATATGAATAAACTGTAAACGCCATTCTTCATCATTGGAGCTGTAATTTTTAACAAAACAATAAAAAATGAGGCAAAAATTTCGTTGCAAAGCCTGTTAAGGCTTCCCGTTCACCTCAGACAGAGTGATAACATAGTAACTAAATTCTCTTTAGCGCTTTACAACTGTAGTTGGTCCCTATAAACCTTTTAATTGGAAAACATTTAATGTTATCTTCGTTTCTGGTTATAGGAAATTTGGAAGAAAAAGGATTCAAACCATCTGTCGATTAAATATATTTAGACATAATATTGAGGTTCGGTGCATGCATGGATATGTCTAGAACTGAGCCTCATTTTCGTGTTCGCCAAAATTTCGTGTCACTAATTTTATATTGTAAGACGTCCAACAGCGGGTTATGACTTATGGTTGACTTGTTTATTTTCAGTTTCATTTTAAACTACAGTAGATTGTAAAATAAACATAGATGGTGCTAAAACAACAAAGGTCAATCTATTGATGCATGCATGGAAATAATTTTCCCCTCAATCAGTGACACTTTGGTCAATGAACCCCCCCCCCCCTCCCGATCCTTTCTAAACAGTTTTAATAGCAACCATTTTTTGCCAGACACATATATGTATATAAACATGAACAGACGTGTACTTGTACTTTTAGCAGAAGTAGTGGTGGTATACACTGCATGTGTTCGTGCAACAAGATCTCCCGCTATCAAGTAAACATTATATTCATTTGATACTCGAGGATGCGCGCATTATGAATTTATGTTAATATAAGCTATAGATACCATGTTTAGTATGATTTTTGTCCAATCATTGCGCTGTTAATTTAATTTAGACATCGTAATTATTGAATAAAAGTCATACTAGACAGTGCTTTCTTAAATGCGATTCTTTGAAGATTATTTGTTTGGCAACTGAAGTAGGGAGACTTTTCAGTCCCCCCTCATATGTGGGAGGGGGCCTGAACAGGCCTCCCTTTGCGTTCTGATTCTTGGAGTCTTTAATATATCGCTGAACATGAAGAAAAAGGTTTCATAAAAATCTATTGTTTGCAGACATAAACAAAAACTCAAAAAGTAGTAATTTAGCGAAGAGTATGTGCACGACAAAACTTAAGATACGCGTTTACAGCATATTTTCATGCTTGCAGGAGCCTGTTACGCAAAAGAGCCATGCAGGCAAATTGGGTCCTACACGTAAAGGGTTGATGTCATTCATAGCGGCGGACAAGCGGCTACGGGCAAAGTTTTTAAAAGATACTAGAAGCTAATAGAAAATTAATTTAATGTCTATTTTGATATATATTAATTACTGATATGCACAAAGTTGACAACAAATTAAAATGGCTGCATGGTCCTTCGCACACATTGAATGAAAAATGGTTCTATATTTTTCACATTTTAGACAGGTGGACATATTTTGTCTTAGTATCTGTATTTTAGATAGTGAGAGACAGAATAGTCATTGGGGGGGGGATTAACCAAGAGTCCATCAACTGTCTTCAACGGCTTGTAGTCAGACAATCCCTATGTTGGTCCCTTTATACACCTGTTAATTGGAAAACATTTAATGTTATATTCATTTCTGGTTATAGGATTCAAACCATCTGGCGATTAAATATATTTAATTTAGACATAAAATTGAGGTCCAGTAGATATGTCTATAGAACTGAGCCTCATTTTCGTTTTCGCCAAAATTTTGTGTCATTAATTTTATATTGTAAGAAGCCTGAAGTTGGTTATGACATGGTTGACTTATATGTTTTAAGTTTCATTTAAAATACAGTAGATTGTAAAATAAGACACTTGCATAGATAGTTTCATAATATACTGCATGGTTGAAAATGTTTTCAGTAAATGACATTTTATAGTCAATGCCCCCCTTCCCGATCCTTTTAGCAACCATATATTTGCCAGACACATATAAACATGAACAGGTGTATATACTTGTACGCTTAAGCAGAAGTTTTGGTAGGTATAATCGTCCCGCCCATTACCATGTACGTGTTTGTGCAACACGATCACCCGTTATCAAGTAAACATTATATTGACAGGCCCGGAGCTACAGGTGTGTGTGTGTGTGTGCGTGGGGGGGGGGTGATAGCTCACCCCCAAAAAACTCGTCCAGTTGGCAGTCGGTAATGCCAGAGTTCAGTCGGCAAATTTTATTTGGCAAAATTTTTGACTACGAGAATTTTGATAAATCTCGTACTCAAAAGCCCGACGACTACGACTTTTGCGAGATATGGCGTATGCAAACAATACGCGAAAATGACGAATCCCGTACTCGTAGTCATTGCTAAAGCTCCCTATTGAGGTGGACAAGCCAGAAATAGCTTTGGGCAACCAAATTTTGGTGTGACGTGCACAGGGGCAATTACTTTTTCTAAAATTTTGCGAGCCCTGGTAGCAGTGTGCAACTATATAATGGATTACACCAGTATAATATGTACCTATTGTGTATTTACACTCTCTTGATATTAAAATTCAAGGAGGACTATGAAACTTTTTTTTAATAATTGAGGGAGTGCCAAATAATTTCTCGAATGCATGGGAAGGGCACAAACCATTTTTCAAATTTTATAAAATAGCCTCCGGCCCCCCATGGGCCATGACACATACTTAATGACCGCTTCCTTAATGTTATATTCGTTTCTGGTTATAGGAAATTTGGAGGGAAAAGGATTCAAACCATCTGACGATTAAATATATTTAGACATAAAATTGAGGTTCGGTGCATGGATATGTCTAGAAGCCTCATTTTCGTTTTCGCCAAAATTTTGTGTCACTAATTTTATATTGTATAAGAAGCCCAACAGCGGTTATGACTTATGGTTGACTTATTTATTTTCAGTTTCATTTTAACTAGTAGATTGTAAAATAAGCATATATATAGATGGTGCTAACTGCTAAAACAACAAAGGTTATTCCATTGATGCATGCATGCGTATGGATACTTTCACAATATAGTGGGTAAAATAGGTAAACTTTGCAATATAGATGACATTTTAGTGAATGCCCTAGCTCCCCTATCCTTTATAAACAGTTTAGCAACCATCTTTTTGCGAGTCACATATAAACAGACGTGTACTTGCATGTACTTTTAAGCAAAAGTTGTGTATATATAGGTATATGTATAACCGTCGCGTTTCCATGTGTTTGTGCAACAGGAAACCAGTTATCAAGTAAATATTATAAAAGTATTGTCATTTGACGATGCATATAGTCCATGCATGTAGCTATATTATAGATATTATTTTAGTATGATTTTTAGCCAATCAATTTCGATAACTAATTTCAGTAATGATCTAATGATGCTATGATTCCATATCACAAGGGAAGTGCTTTTTCTTGCGATTTTTACTATATACTGCATGATTCTTGTTTGACAAAGAGGACTTTTCAGTCTCCCCTGATATGTAGGAGGAGGCCTGAATAGGCCTGCCCCTGCGTTTCGGTCTTTGACTTTATAATATATCACGAAAAATAGAGAAAGTTGATCACACATATATATAAACAATAAGTCATTGTTAATATACTTATTTAGTAATATAACATAGGTGATTATTGAAAATTCTCAACGCTGATTGGTTGCGCTACCTCGGATTAATACACCGCGATAATCACGTAAAGCGTTTTTAAGTCGCTTTTATTGTAAATATTCAATTAAAATAATTTGAAATGTGCATTTTTTATTGTTTTCCAAATAATCACCTATGTAATTTTACTAAAACAATTATTCGTCTCAGGCTCGGTGAATATCGGTGAATAAAAACCTCGACTTCGTCTCGGTTTTTATTCACCGATATTCAGCGAGCCTGAGGCGAATAATTGTTACATATTAGCATATATGTATACGTAGAGCCCAATCTCGTACCCAGAGCCATGAGTATATACTCATGGCTCTGGGTACGAGATTGCGTAGAGCCCATTCATCATAAATAAAATTCTATAGAGCATTAAAATAAGTATAAAGTCACAAAAAAAATTTGTGTGGTTTATTATTATACTAGGCATAACCACGGGTTAACAATGCGACCATGAGTTTGCAAACTCCAACATTTATTCCTTTTTAAATTAAAAGTAGTGCAAGGAAATGTTCTCGATAAAATTCCGACGCAAAGCCGAGTTTTACTACAACACATAGACCTTAAAAATCGGTAAATATTCGAAATTAAACGCAATAATTTGCGAATTTAAGCCTTCGGGTAACCACTCGTCCTGATAAATCCATCCTTATTTTGAAACTCGCCTCCATACAGGTATTTTAACAAGTGTAATAGTAATACAATTTTCTCATTAGCATGTCACTTTGAGTTATGGGAATTAATTTTTGTAAATTTGCACATGTTAATTAGGTAGTGAACCAATTACAATAAATCCATGGTACCGAAAATTGCTCTTAAATGGATTCCCATCTATCGAAATATCGTTATAAAAACCTTCCAATTTCGGTACATAAATAGAAAAATTACGGAAGGCAACCACATCCACCGTCAAAGTGAACACACTCCGATGAAATATTTTAACAACAAATTGAGGGGGAATCTCTATTGTGTAGAATGCTACATTTATTCAGGTCCTGAAATTTGTCACTTATTTGTTACTTGTTACTTACAAGCCCCCCCCCCGCATTCACAAAAAAACACGAGTGTTTTGATAAGATCTTTTGGTTTTCTTTAATTACACATTGTACTGCGCTTGAACAAAATTATCATGAGATAATTTTACGGAAAAATAAATCCCCTCCCCTCCAAAGATGCCTGAAAATAGAGATGACGGTATTAATCGCACTATCTCGAGCTTAAATTGCATCATTTTTTAGCCAATCATATACTACTGCTACTTTTAGCCAACCAATCATGCAGATTAAATTATATATTCAACTAGCCAATCAATTTTAAGAAAAATGTGATCTGACAATGACCAAATCTCATGATTATCATGGATTATGTAAATTGTCAATACTCTAGACTGGATCACTGCGAATTTTTTGCATAAATATCACATTAAGACATGTACAAGTCAAACTGTGAAGCATATAAAAAAAATTCACAAATATTATTACATCACAAGGATTAGGGGTAAGATTAATGAAGGGTTAGAATTAGGGTTGAGGTTAGGATTAAATTTAGGATTAAGATAAAGTTTGTATGAATTAAAATTCAGGTTGTTTATTTGGAGATTGAACCAAAATGTTCGAAATTGATTTACAATTTTGGAGACACTCTAAAAGCAACAAGGCAAGAATCGTTTACCAAAATTTTTCGGCAAGACAGAGTCAAAGAAACCCAGCCAATGCAGAAGGGAAGTTGTACAATTATAACTTCTTATAAGGGGCACTTTTCAGTACATGGAAGATTACTATTTAAAATCGTATTACTTGAACTATTTTACAAAGTTTAACATTTGAAATGTCCCTTTATCAAGAGGGGTACGAAATATTTTAGTAATATTTGAATGGGGTACGAAATTCTTTATTTATGTCTGTGTGGAGTGTTAAATTTAAAAAAAATAATCAAGGTTTTCCCTCCGCCCCGGGGTTGTAGATACTTTATGACCACTCCCTTAGGTGAAAAGTATTTCAATACTCGCACGACGATTTAAAAGAGAATAACAACCTATCATTCTCTAAAACTGATTATTTGTAGTCCCTATCATTAAGATTTTGTTGCATGTCAAAATTAGTAAGTAGGCGGCAAAGGAAAATGTCCGAATTTTCTTTTCCATCAATTTTGTCACTTGGATTATCCACCAAACCCAGTATTCTAATTCAGTAAGGCCAGTATTCTAATTCAGTAAGGTAAGGTAAGGTAAGGTAAGGTAAGGTAAGGTAAGGTAAGGTAAGGTAAGGTAAGGTAAGGTAAGGTAAAACTTTATTTAGACACGCTAACCCCTTCAATAATTATTGATTTCCAAGGGGGGCGTGATAAAATTTAAAATTACACACATAATTCACATCTAGATACATATATACAAAGTTGAATGATATAATACAAAAAAAGTAGATAGTATAACAGGCTAGTTGCATGCACGTAAAAGCGAGTTGAAACTTACTTAACACAATTTAGCACCGTTGAAACCAAAACTTTTTTTTAAATATTCCGTTTTAGGAAAAGGAAGATTTAGCTTCTTGTCAGAATTTCGTAAATTGTAATCATGAGGTCTGACAACTGAAGCAATGGAAACTATTTCAGTAAGCGCTGTAGGAGCAAAACCATGAATTATTTTATAAATGAGTCTGGCTTTAGATTCTAATCTTCGTTCTTTAAGTGTTTTCCAACCGAGTGCGGTCAAAGCAGCCTCTGACCGACCGTGCTCGTTTGGATAACCCATAATTATTCTTGCTGCTCTGTTTTGAAGACTCTGCAATTTATCAGATAAGATATTGCCAATCGGAACCCACACTTCACAACAATAATCAAAATATGATTGAACCAAAGCGTTGTAGACAGAGATAAGAGTATCTCTGCATACAAACGGTTTAAGCCTAGAGATCGCTCCGATGCCACTAGAAATTTTCTTAATCAATTTCTCAATATAACAATCTCACGAGAGAAACTGGTCAATATGAACTCCAAGAGATTCAGTCACTGTCACTCGGTTCAAAAGTTTACCACCGACAGAGATACAAGGATTGTCAATAAGATTATTAATGTTGTGCCTGGATCCTATTAGCATATATTCCGTTTTAGTAAGATTCAGACAGAGCTTATTTGCCATAAGCCAATCGTTTACATTATTTAAATCATGATTCATGGCAGACGAGATTTCGTGTGTTGATTTGCCGCACACAGTGAGTGTAGTGTCACCTGCAAACATCCTAGGCGTACAGTATAGTTTAGACAATTTGGCAGATCATTTATGTACACTAAAAAGAATAGTGGCCCCAAAATCGATCTTTGGGGGATTCCACACTTAATCGATTTGGAATTTGATAAAGCACCATCTACAACGCACTTTTGTGATCGATTAGTTAGGTATGACTCAAGTAATTTTAATGAGTGTTGTTCTACCTCATACATATTCAATTTTTCAATCAAAATCTTATGATCAATGATATTAAGTAAACCTTTATCCATATTTGAATACCATTGATTAGTGCTATCAAGCAGAGCCGTCGTTGTAGAATGATACCGTCTGAAACCAAATTGGTATTTCGACAGTAAGTTAGCATTGTGTAAGTAGCCATATAACTGCTCATAAAGTAAACTTTCAAAGACCTTGAAAGTGCATTTTCCTTTCCCTGTTCGGGCTTCTCGATTAATTTTTTACAGTAAACGAATTATTTAGTTAGCGAATACAAATCATCAGATTTAAAGTAGAGTTAGCCAATACTGGCTTCGCCACTTTAAGTGAGTCATGAAGGCAAATTGTTAGTTATTTTGATCAGTCAAATATTATACATGATACGTTTACGACTCCTGAGTATCGGCCAAAGATCGCCTTGTGTGCATGAAAATAACTGTTTGAAAACAATTAGGATATCATAAGTTAGGATATCAAGTGTTCTCTAAGACATGAATTTTGTCTTCTCCGTGAGACAATGGTACACCAGTTTGGATAGTTATGTAAAAATATAAGAAAACAAAGTTATTACTATATATTCGAAATAATGAATTTAATATACATATTTATAAATTGATTTATAGCCTACATGAAATTAATACAAATCTTCCTCTACGGAACGTTCTCTTTCTGCAGATTACCAGTTCCTACGATGCTATAAGAAATGTGTAGCTGGTGAAGGAAAACCTGTAATTGAACGTGTCAATCATTACCATTGTCATCTTTGTCCAGCAATTCATAAGCGAGGCGATGGTTCAGAAACCATCTAAGAAAACATATAAGTTCTACCAGTGAGCACGAGAACCAAACAGATGAAAGTCTTCTGCCACCTACCCCAGACACACACACGTGTGACACACACGAAATTTGTCGACAGGAAAACTGAAAATTATGATACGCTTTCCAACAACAACAGTCCTCGTTCGCGTTGTGTCGTATGTAGCAAAGATTTTGCATCTAAAAAGTCTCTCCAAAACCATGCAAGATACTATCATATCTCGCCCGATCATACAAGATATTCGATGCAGACAGAGGCATCTATATGATAAGGCGCTCGTTTAGTGGCACCAGTCATCCAGCACATGTAATGCACAACTTTGGGGTCAACGGTGGATTTTCGTGCGAGTTAAATGATTGTCGAGAACTTTCCAACACAGCAAAGCGAAGTGGAAATCCAAATTTTATTTGCAATAATTTAAAAAACGTGCAACATGTCGCCAAAAGTTCCAACTCCCATTATATTCTGCCACGAGAACCGTTAGAGGCGTTACTTAACAAGAAAGTTAAATGGTTTAAATGAAACAGAGAAGATGAGTCCCTGAAGTTACAAGAAAACGCTGCTCAAGACAAAGCGCCATTAATTGCCGAGTTCACCGATTTAGCAAACCTCTCATCCACCCGGTACCGGCATTATTCAGTTTACGATGGTAACATTCATCACTATTCACGTTTTAAGCGAGGTATTGCCACATACGACATGAATCAGAAGAAAAGTGAATTGCGTTCATAAATGCATTTCTAAATGGTTTATGTACGCAAAGCGACCAGGCGATTTACTGCCAGATTTACCCACCAAGCACGTCTGATCTGATTCGACCACTGGCACAAGATTTACCTATTCACCTCAACAAGAACAAGCTTTGGTAAGGATGGTCCAGTACCTGCATAGTGTCAAACGCATTCCCCTCAACATTCCAAGAAATATCACGCACGACCTGGATGCGTATCCGACTAAGCTGGTCCAGAATGAAGAGAAGTGCGCATTTTGCGAGGAAAACGAAAGTCGTTGAAGGTTTGTTTCATTTCGTTCATCCTCAATTCTTATATACTGTACATATGTAAAATTCTTCCAACGTTGTGACGAATGATATAACAACAACCTTGTCGATTATAGAAGAGCCGAAGTCTAAGTCTTATATTTTAATTGCTACTTTCAGATATAATAATCTGTGTTAAAATGTGTCCTAATTTAGCTTAAGTTTAATGCTTTTTTTCGAGCGTTTGTGGAGGTAAGTTGCCTTTTAGAGAGAGAATATATTGACATCGTTAATGACTTACAAAATCTTTATGATATTTTGCCGCCAAATATACAATTTAGCTAGTAAAGTACTTGTTTCTAAGAATGATTATTATTGTTAGTTTTAGTTCTCTTGAATTGATATTTGTTGTGACTATAGGTTAATGCTGCCTTGTATTTACAATTATACCGGATACAACTGGTTCTTTAATCGGCCAGAAGTTAAAGTTATCGCTGATAGTTTTCGAATGCGTGGTGTTAAGTAAAAACCTTGGACTAGTAATCGGTATATAATCTTCTTGATTTTCCATTCACACAACGGTAGCACACAGCTCTTGGACGAGCAGCAGCTGTATTTTCTGATGTATCTGGTGAGAAAATTGACCAATCCACCATGCGGAATGCTTATTACCATTTTGAAGCGTTGACAAATCACGTCTACACTTTCTCCTGCGTTCTTTGTGATTACCATCCTCCACATCTCAACTGGGATCTATGCAAAAAAGGATGCTTTTCATTAGCGCATAAATTCAAATATTTAGTCGTAAGCAAATTTGAACATATAATTCGCACAAGAAATATTACGACCCCGAACATAATTTGAAAAAATATGCATAGAAAAATTACGAATTGGAAAACGCGCAATTCACAAGTGCGTATTTTTAAAATTATACGAGAGTTCAGGCTAATTTTTATAAAAATATTGACAAGGCTAGGCCAGTCTATTCATCAAAAACCATTCCTTTTAAATAACACAATTAAATATCTATCAAGAGAAATTTTTCTTCCATCTTAAAGTCAATTGTTATATTCTCTGCGTTCATGTCGAGAACTTTTAAACTGATAGTTGTGCAAAGATTATATATTTCAAAATAACTTGTCCAGTATGTCTATGATGTCATGCATTCACTGCATAAAAGACCTTGTGTATTTGATGTAATCCGTTTGTCTGATGATGATTTTGAAATAGAATCAAAAAGAGAAACTCGCCGTATGTATGTAAATAACTGCTGTTTAAATGTTATAACGTTATATTTTAAGAAGTGTAAGTAATGATTGTCATACTGATAGAAAGCGAACATTTGAACTATATATTTAGTATTATATGCAAGTAAAGCATTGTTTGTATTTAGTTTCAGATTGCATAATAACCAAGTTTGTATTCATTTGCGTCAATTTATCGCTACAATAATATATAGAGTACAGTAATAAATAACGAGGAGTTATTCCCACAAATTAAAGCAAAATTGCATTTGAATGTCTACAAACAAGATCACTTTTCTATTAACTTTTAGAGAGCTTCAGAAGAGCTTCAGACACACGAGGGTTACAAGAAAATAAAGTTAACCAAGGATCGTACTTCGCTGCCAAATGAAATACTTGAGAAAATATTCCAATACACACTTAAAGATGGGGACTATACATGTTTCTGCAATTGAGTTTAGTGTGCAAACAGTTTTACAACATAATAAAACAAGAACGTTTTAGACAGTCAGTCCACTTCCATTGGCTAAAAAGTGTTTATAATTGGAGTAAAGCTACACCTGAATTTAAAGAAGAGAACTTTGTAATGTAGAAATGCTTGCAATGTGGAACACAATATAAAGAGGTGCATGGATTTGTAGGCTATGGTATATTTAAAAAGTTCAACCAGTATTACTCAGATATGTCTTAAATAGGTTATTCTAGTAACGCATGCATGCAAAACTAAACATAACCACACAATTCCATGGGGAAATGGTTCATGCATTTGCAGACATGATGAGATATATTTGATAAAAACAGGCACACTCTGTTAAAAATTTCTTATACAGTACAAATTGTCGGAGATTTTATAGTTCAGTACAAATAAACAGGATGTGACGTTAACATACGTCGTAGTCCATGGGGGGTAACGTGGTCAGTGTTTTGAACATAGTGTGATTAGAGAGTATACTTTTTGTGAGACGTGAAAGTATTAAAACAATATATTTTTGTATTATCATTTTATCCGTTAAAACTAAAACAAAAAAAAGTGAAGTATCGTATTGAAAGAAAAGGGAGGCTTATTTACGACATAGTGGCACCTACCGGACGGGATTGTGATACATATTTAACGTGGTAGAGCGAGAAACAAATGGGAATATAAAAATATAATATTGATACGAAGAAACAGCTTACGCGAAGCTAAACCGAAGAAGCATTAGATAAAAACGACAGGGAAGCCTGTGAGCGCCGGAAAGCATCGATTTTAAGCATTTCGAAGATAGTTATTGGTCTAAAAGAGAACGTCGAAGAGAATAATTTTCGAAAGGGGAAACCGAAGAACAAGTCTCTGAATGGAGCAAAGAATTCGAACAAGACCTGCCTAGAATCGACGATTGTATACGCGAAAGCTAACCCAAAAATTCAAAGAAATCAATTTACGGGAAGAAGTGAAAAATATAATGACACATAAACAAAATATGAAGTTTGAGCAAGAATTGTTGCAACAAACTGAATTCGAGCAAAAGTTGAAAGACGAGCAAGATCAAGCGAGTGTAAACAACAAAGTTCTGGCGCTAAATTACCAAAACTTCCTATAACTAAATTCAACGAAAAATTTGAGTCGTGGTTGCCTTTTTGGGGGAAATTTAGTTCGGCAAATCCACCAATATTAATAATATATATAATAATATTTAAATTTTTATATAGCGCATCTTCCATAAATGTCCAGAAGCGCTTCACATTAAAATCAATGTTAAAAATATGATTAAAAAGACGATTAGTTTAGGTTAAATTATGTTAAAAAGACGATTAATTTAGGATTATTAACGAAATTATCGTACTTAAAAGAACTTTTAGAAGAATAAATCGAGCAGATATAGACGGACATCCGTTTACAGACGAAGAGTATTCAAAAGCAAAGGAAATTCTCAAAGCAGAATACGACCAAACCTCGGAAGTAGTCAATGCCTATGTACAAAATATCATGAGTTTACTCGTGATCAAAGGAGTGAATCCAAAGAAAGTCAACGAGTTTTACAAACAGCTAAGATACAATGTACAAAGTCTCGAAACAATGGGCAAACTCGCAGACGTAAAAAGCAACGTTCGATCCACTTTAGGGGCCACGTCCATATTCAAGTTGCCACGCATAACGTCGAATCGACGTTATGCCATGTACCCACCCACCCACCTGAGATAACGTCGATCGTGGCACTATTGTTTCAGTGTATTTTGAAAATATTATTTTTTCATAAAGAACTTAACTTTGGTATTCTAATGAAAGAACTCAAATTTTCTACGACTGTTATTTTTTTCGTTATATCGCTTGCTGAATTTGGACGATTTTCGCTTATATCGATAGCGACATCGTAGCGTAGATGTTTCAAATGGCAAGTACAATTATTTCAGTAATTTTCGGTGCTTATGGGTTAACTTCAGGATAATATTGCCAGTTTGCCACGAGATAACGTCGAAGTATTAATTATAAAACACACCCACCCACTCTTAACGTCGATTTGACGTTATGCGTGGCAACATGAATATGGACGCGGCCCCTTAGACAAGTTAAAAGGCATTAAAGCCGATCTACTCGAGTAACTCAAGAAATGGCGAGATATCCATCCCACTGAGGAAAATATTGTCGAGAAATCAAAACAGCCGTTTAAGAGATCGCCCTTTTTTTCATACGCGATATTTGGGACATGATACATTCTCGCGCGCGTGCGTGTACTTTGAGGACACCACGTAAATGGTTTCGGTAGATAACAGAAAGAAAATCATGGCAAGAAAAGGGCGGTGCTTTAACTGTACTGGTACGCAACATCAGGCAGCCAGTTGTGAAAGCAAATCTATATGTAAGAAGTGTATGAATAACGCATTATTCGAAGTCGAGGTACCACTCACATCGCAGGACCTTTGACCACAACCAAGACAGAGCGGTAAAGAGCACTGTTCATCAAACATGCCCAAGAAAGTTGCACTTGCAATGAAATAGGTGTTCTGGAATATCGCGGTCGAATTCAAGGGGAATGTCCCATATACATTCCGGACAGTCACATACTGGCACAGAAAATCGTAGAGGATGTTAAGTGTAAACTCTTCATGGTGGTACTGGTATGACAATGACCGAAGTGCGTAGAAGATATTGGATACCGCGTTTAAGGCGACTCGTTAGAAAGGTTCGTAACCAGTGCTACGGTTGTAAGAGATTCAGGCTATCAGCGTATGCAACACCAACTACAGGCGTTCTGCCCACTACTCGTACGCAAGAGATCAATCCTATCAGGTGATCGGAGTGGATTACGCTGGACCTATACGATATCGGAAGAGAAACGGACGAGATGGGAAATCATATTTGTTACTGTATGCTTGCAGCTTGACAAGAGGCATTTACACAGACTCTTGCTGAGCTTGGAACTAACAGAATTTATACTGAGCCTTAAGCGAAGGGCGGCCAGAGCGAATATATTCGGACAATGGCGGAACATTTATTGGTGCTGCGAAGTGGATGAAAGCTGTGTCTAAGGATGAACGAATTCAGAACTTTCTATCAGTTCACCAGATAACCTGACAATTCAACTTAAGCCGCACCCCATGGTGGGGCGGGCAGTTTGAACGAATGATTGGTTTGGTTAAAAAGGCGTTGAACAAAACAATCGGGAACGATTTTCTTGCATGGAAAGAGCTAGAAGGAGTTTTGTTGGATGAATCGCCCCCTAGGATGCGTATAGAAGATGACGTACAACTCCCGGTTTTAACACCAAACAGCATGCTATATCTCAACAGTAACACCTGAGCTACAACCTCATCGAATTGAATACGGTGATTTACGGAAACGAGCAAAGCATTTAATTAAGTGTAACGAAGCCCTATGAAAACGCTGGAGCCAAGAATACTTGCGAAGTGGGAAAAAAAGCAGTTGGAACGAGCAGTTCAACATTTATTCCCTTTAGAACTTTCGTGTGATCGAAAGAAGAAACCAAAGCCAACCGAGCTTGATCCGGGGGCAAAAATATTTCGTTCAAAGAGACAGGCGACGTTGGAAGCGAGTCAATGAATTCAAGAGATCCATACTAGAAGACGAAGATGCGGACAGTTTATGCTAACTTTATATATATTCTTTATATTTTCATTGTTGAACTTAAACAGTTACAGAACATTTCGTTAAGATTAGGTTTAAAGGACAAGGGACAAATCTCCATGAACAGGACAAATATATCTTCTTCGAAGTTATATTGGGGGAGGGTGTCGGAGATTTTATAGTTCAGTACAAATAAACAGGATGTGACGTCAATATACGTCGCAGTCCATGAGGGGTAACATGGTCAGTGTTTTGAACATAGACATAGTGTGATTAAAGAGTGTAAATTTTTGTGAGACGTGAAAGTATTATTATTCAAAACAATATATTTTTGTATTATCATTTTATCTGTAAAAACTTAAACAAAAATGTGAAGTGTCGTATTGAAACAAAACGAAGACTTATTTACAACACAATCAGTACCTATGAAAGGTGTGTGTGATTGGATAAAACAGTAGTGTAACTTAAATGCTTGCCCGGGCCAGTGAAAATCATTACGGGCAAGTAGAAGTTTCTTCTTGGTTGCCCGATCTGGCAAGTTGCATGCATGCTTTCTGTTTCAACTTTGCCAGAACAAGTTGACCATTTCTAAGTTATTATCTCCAAGTACAGTATTAAATGAGTAAAATATAGACCAGTAACGTTAACTATTCATTCTTCTGGATAATTTGAAAAATGTGAATATATGAACATGCCTCGACTGACATTTTGCCCGACCATTGTACGACGAACATTGTGCCCCGACTTAAATTCAACTTCAGTTCTTAACTACTTAAGGAAAATAAGAGAATGGTGATTGGTGTAGATTTGTGTTATATAATGCAAATTGTAGTTATCCATCAACATATCATGCTTACTGCAATAATTTTATTCAGGGCAACCATTTTTCAGGTCGTACTTGCCCTGATTGCAAGTGGTCAAAAAAGTTAAGTTACACTACTGGATATAAGACAGCTAGACAGTATTTACTTGTCAAGGGATGTGCCTTGCACATTAATGGGTTAACATAAAAGTGAAGACAAAGGCAAGGGCATTGAAAACAAGCATGGCCAAAAAATGCTACATAGTACAGGCTGTACATAAATCATCAAGCTTGTATTGAAACTTCTTATGTGTTTGTATTTCTAATAAAATGAGATATTGATTTTGTGAAATTAGGTGTGTTTGTAACAAAATAATAACCACTGATTAAATGCATTAACCCATCAAATTAAAGCACAATGTGCCTAGTAAGCTCTAGCTTCCTCTCCAGCTTGCTATTTTATACTATTACGCAAAATCTAACTGATCAGGTCCAAAAGCCATGATTTCTCATTAAGTTGGGGCCCTTACTCATGTTAGTGCTCTTGTATGCCTATAATATCATTTACTGTAGGTCCCTATATAAAGATGGGAAGATGCTTCCAAATATAATTAGCTTTGAGTCTTAGGATCAATCTACCTGAAAAATTCAACAACAACTTCAATGTTTTGAAGTTAAATGAAGTGCCTTTGCTTGAAATGTCAACATTTTGGTTGGATTTTCCATGCAGATTGATCATAAAGACCCAAAGCTTATATTTGTAGAAATGCTACCTACACTGGTGCCACACCTTCAAAATATGCTCCCAACTATACAAGCCAAAAATTTAGCAGTAGCATTGGCAGCCATTCAACCTTCAATGCCCTGCTTGTGGGCTATTAGCCCTCATATTACTGAAATTTACAGCTAGTAGTGGCCTGCCCTTATCTCAGTACTTAGGCCCCTTTTACACAAGACCGGGATGAAGTCAGAATGGGATGAAAATTTAAATTGTCAGTAGGTTTACATGAGACCAGTACGAAAAGCATTACACACTCTATTGTGTATATCAAAAGTGCATTCCACAATTGATGCTGTTAATCTTGTCTATTGTTGTTTATTATCAGCATTGTACCAAAATTCAGACCGGTCTGAAAATAATTTGTGTTTACATTCATCCCGCCCTGAATTTGTCCCGGTCTGAAGATAGTCGGTTCGGTCCAGCGAGTGGGATGATTTCAGACCGATCTGAGCAATTTTTTGTCCCGGTCTCATGTAACATCTATTATAAATAATACTATGACCGAAATGAAATCGTCCCGGTCTCATGTAAACGAGGCATTAGTGAAATTGATAGCAATTAAGAGATTTTGAGCCACTTATCTCAAAAAACTAAATGTAAAAATCTGAATACAGAAGAGTGAAATGAGTACAGTACCTGTATACTAGCCTTAATGCCCATTGAATTTTATAAAAACTATATGTCCAGTACATGCTAGCCATAAATTAGTGATTATATAGCCTTTTATAAAGAGGATATTGTTCATATTAATCATATATTATTATTAAATAATTGTAGAATATTTTTGTTCGACCAATGCGGGTAATAACGAATTTTTCCCAGTAAATATGTACTACAGTACAATCGTCAGTTATTAAATAGTTGATATTAAATAATCGAAGTGACTATATGACCGGCAGTCGGTCAGTAGTTTTGTACTTTAGACTAACATTACTAAATATAAATTGAATGATATTAAATGATAAAAATTGATGTATAATACTTACAAGTTTAAACACAGGTAAAACACAAGTTCCCTGCCACACTGCATAGTATAAACTTCCAAGCCTTTCTTTTAGATATTCTCCAAAATATGACGCTCAAAAAATATATAAAGTTTGACAAATTGGCAAAAACAATCGCAAATAAATGTCTCCTTGTTGTCTTGTCGATTCTTGTCGATTGGAAAGCAAAGCAATGAGCAATTCACCGCTGACTCAGAACTGCAGTAGAAATTCCATATATGGTAGGGGAGCTCTCGTGCATAGGGGTCTTCTCGTGCGGGTCTTCTGGCGCAGTTGGCACTGCCAAACACTGCTCCAGAAATTTGCGACATTGAGCCATTTTATGACCAGCGGCTAACTGCTGTAAATTCAAAATGGAACTAAGCGTTCATAGTCACAATCTCTCCTAAAATTTGGTTAATGTTTGCAAGTTCACTTTTGATGACGCTTATCAATCTTACTGTTACAAATATACTCAGAGCAAAGCTCTCAATAGCGACTACGGTCGAAATTGCGCAACGGAGCTCCCGTTGCGTAAAATGACAAGAAAAGGGATCAAATTTCCCCCTGAGACACGCAATTACTAAATATATAAATACAAAATACATTATAAATACCTAGTACGCTGAACAGTAATACCGCAGCCCCTAGCACTATAGCGTGAAAGAATGCCCTGTCTTTCAGCTTCAAGTTGATACCTTGCAAGGCGAATAATATGAACGTGAAATTGATTTTTTGTCATTAAAGACAACAACGTGTCAAGCTAAATATATAACGTGTCAAGCTAAATCAATGTACTTCCAATAGGGTAAATGTTCATGCGGGAGTACCACAGGGTACCAAGCTTGGTCCTCTGTTGTTCTTGGTGATGATCAATGACATGAAACCTTGTAGGAACACAGTTAAATATGTGGATGATTCTACTCTATTTGAAATTGTACTGCAAAACACAAGATCTAAACTTGATTCAGCGCTATCTAGAACTATCGAGTGGGTTGAAAGAAACCATATGGAACTAAATGGGAAAAAGGTAAAAGAATTGAGAATTTCCTTCTCGAACTCGTCTTTTGATCTGGGTAATCAGCTATAAATGATCAACCAGCAAAATGTGGATGTTGTCAACAAAGCTAAGCTACTTGGCCTTATGTACCAAAGCATGTAAACGTTTGTTCTTTTTAAGAGTTTTAAAGCGACCTGGCTTCAAAGTTCCTGATCTGGTGAAGGTATATTGTTCGCATATCCGGCCTGTACTTGAGTATGCATGTCCGATATGGCATTCTGGTATTCCCGAATACCTCTGCGAGAAAGTTGAAACTGTACAAAAACGGGCCCTCCGAATTATTTGCCAGTCCTATTCATACATAGCCACATAGGAAATCGTGAAACAAAGTGAGTTTAGTTTACAAAGTGAGCGATTTTTGTGACACTGAAACAGTGCGAGAAGCCGTTCGAATATGTGTAGACGATTTAAAACAATTAGCGACCTATGAAATAAAACTGTCTTGATTTCAACGCTTAATTTCTTGGTTGGTGGGTTAGTGTTATAGCTTAACCGCGTGTAATTTGAGTATCACTAATTGGAATTGAATAGCGAAAGTCATTATAAGAAGTCATTAACTGTTGTACATGGGTGAACACATGGTAATTTTATTACATTGCCCAAACGCGTTTATGCTGAACTTGTAAGAGACGGGCTTTAACGACATGTTAAAGCCTATTTTATGGTCTATATTCCACCTCTGGGATAACTTTACTTTACATTAAAAGTTATACGTAAAGCATATTGTAACTATACATTCAGTTATATTAACGTGTGCATGCGCAATTGAAAATCGAGAAAATATACGTCTTGTGTACAATTTTATTAAAATATTATTACACTCCGCATAGAGTATATTATATCTGTTTATATAAAGTAGTTGAGGAAGACTAGTCTGAATCAGTATTTTCACCCTCTTCAATATAAACATTGTCTTTTAAAAGACGTTTCAGAAGAAACTTTCTTTTATCAACGGCTGCTTCCAAAGCCTCATCTTGATCAAAGTCGTCACTGTTTATAAACACATCTCTCGTGTTCATTACTTTTTTATGTACATGATTCCTCCTAAGCTGTCTCATCCACAATAGACGTTCCAGATAAACACTTTCGAGCTCTTTTTGTAGTTTAGGTAATATCAACGCGTAGCTTGCTTGTTGGAAGTTTCGTCATCAAGACCGTTTTCGATAAGATTCTGTTTTATTTCTTCGTACTCGCTGGCATATCTTTGTTTTGCTTCCTCTATTAATGGTTTCCAAGGATCACTTTCATCTTCTAATTCAGATCCTGATTCATTTCCATCTACCTCAGAATTTTGTGCATTATCACTATTTGACGCTTCGCCATCTGACTCCATGGGTACGGAATTGTGATCTGTATCCGACTCTTCCTGCCGGAATGGGCAGTATTCGTTTTCGTGTCTGCGCAAATTAAAGCGACGATTAAAAGATTTACCACAAAACTTGCAGCTCATCACTCTAGCACTGTTAGTAGCAAATGAGGGATTTTAAGAAAATTATTGCCTCATGAGCGCTTGCTCTGTATAGCTCATGAATGAGCGTTGACGTAGACAAGCTCACAACGACCACTCATAATTACTCATACCCCATGAGCACTCTGAAATGCTCATTTTCGTTGAGCAGACATACAAGATGGCCCGAGCAAGACGAAAACATAACAGATGTCCCGTAACTCTTTCAGACTGGCTACCAGACCTGTAAGAATTTTCATGCCATATCTACTTTGAGGCCTGCTCTGGGATCTTAACTCGCCGTGAGATAATGCGAGTTAAGGCGAGTTTAGGCGATTTAAGAAAAAACACAATTTTTAGGTAATGCGTTTAATTTTAAGGCGTTTTAGGGCGATTTAAGGCGATTTAAGAAAAAATACATGGTCATTAAATATGCAAGTATAGTACTTTAAGCAAAATACAGTAATAACACATAATTAATAGTGCATAGTAAATGTATTTTGAAAGAGCACCACTCACACCCCCAGGGGGTCTGGTTAGACTGTCATGTAAACAAGACCCAGTTGAAACTTATTATTAATTAGCTTGTTATTTTGCCGTATTACTAATTTTAAGGTTATACCACCAAATTGCTGGAATTAATACAATGAAGAACATAAACCAGTATATAATAACATGTATTTTTAAATTGAATTGCATACTAATACCTATTACTAAGTTCAGTCCTGGAACCACAATCAATTGGAAATCTAAAAAATCAGGGTTGTGGCTGGAATGTAGGAACGAGAAGAATTAGTGCATCCCATGGGGTTGCTATCCTATATTTTGAGAATTTCCAAATGCATGAATGCCTTGTCAATATCTTGGAAATTCCAAGGGTACATAATATATTTAAACTGTGACCATGCATGTTCCAATGTGGCAATACATTGTAGTTATTCAAACGAATTTACATATGTGTTAAACTTACCAAATAAGCTTGAATTTACGTTGCAAATATAGTATTTCATTTCCATGTGTTCATTTAATAACTAAAACTCAACATTGATTCAATTCCCCCCGATATATAAAGTGCAGTATTTATAAAAATTCACTAATGTTAAAATTTAGTTTATATAAAGTTTCCTAGACTTGAATAATAAATTTCCGCTGGATAGCCTGAGAGAAGGCTCCCTCCCCGGAGTGGCTAGGTCATGCCAGGTTTTGCTATCGACCCAAGATCGTACGCTAAAAATGTTAAACCTCGGTTATTAAAACGATCATAGATCTTTATACAAGACGATATGAACCGGACAATGCTGACTATAAAAGTTGACCAGGATCATGCTGTGGTTTATCAATTTATGTAAGTTTGAACACTGTTGATATAAAATATTAAATGTTGTGCACTACAGGCACTGCAATTCAGCAATTGTATATAAGGCCGTCGGAATTATTAAAAGTATCAGTTTACCGTCATTTAAATTTCGAAAGTTGATAAGCCCTCTACCCTGTAATTTATAGGCCCCGCACTATTTTCAATAAAGGAAAACGAAACAATTTATGAATTGTTCTGGAAGTTCATATCACAATATTGGCATATTAATTATACTTATCGAAATAGATAAAATGTTGAAAACAGACTGATTCTTGCCATCCTGACTTTTTTCTGTTTGAATATAAGGGTTCCTATGTCATATTATATACCTATAAGCTTGATAGTATGTAACTTATGCACCAGTCATGGAAAGCCTCGCACCCCCCTATCCGGGACATGCCGGGAAATAGCCGGGCTTTATTTGCAGATTAGCCTATCTGTTATGCCTGGGTACTCAGGGCATTAGACAGCGTACGTTAGATATGTGTCATGATGGCCAGGGATTATGGGCTGGGAATCAGCGGGAATTCGTCTGTTTGAGATGTATTATTAAGCCTTGTTCATGGACATTTACCCTATACTCTATACTCTATAGACATTGTTTTACTAAAAATAGCTTTTACAGGTTAATGTATTGACTTTGTGTAATAATTCTGAGGTAGATGGAAATGAATCAGGATCTGAATTAGAAGATGAAAGTGATCCTTGGAAACCATTAATAGAGGAAGCAAAACAAAGATATGCCAGCGAGTACGAAGAAATAAAACAGAATCTTATCGAAAACGGTCTTGATGACGAAACTTCCAACAAGCAAGCGTACGCGTTGATATTACCTAAACTACAAAAAGAGCTCGAAAGTGTTTATCTGGAACGTCTATTGTGGATGAGTGACAGCTTAGGAGGAATCATGTACATAAAAAAGTAATGAACACGAGAGATGTGTTTATAAACAGTGACGACTTTGATCATGATGAGGCTTTGGAAGCAGCCGTTGATAAAAGAAAGTTTCTTCTGAAACGTCTTTTAAAAGACAATGTTTATATTGAAGAGGGTGAAAATACTGATTCAGACTATAGACTTCCTCAACTACCTTATATAAACAGATATAATATACTCTATGCGGAGTGTAATAATATTTTAATAAAATTGTACACAAGACGTATATTTTCGCGATTTTCAATTGCGCATGCACACGTTAATATAACTGAATGTTTAGTTACAGTATGCTTTACGTATAACTTTTAATGTAAAATAAAGTTATCCCAGAGGTGGAACATAGACCATAAAATAGGCTTTAACATGTCGTTAAAGCCCGTCTCTTACAAGTTCAGCATAAACGCGTTTGGGCAATGTCTTAAAGTTACAATGTGTTCACCCATGTACAACAGTTAATGACTTCTTAATGACTTTCGCTATTCAATTCCAATTAGTGATATTCAAACTACACGCGGTTAAGCTATAACACTAACCCACCAACCAAGAAATTAAGCGTTGAAATCAAGACAGTTTTATTTCATAGGTCGCTAATTGTTTTAAATCGTCTACACATATTCGAACGCCTTCTCGCACTGTTTCAGGGTCACAAAAATCGCTCACTTTGTAAACTAAAGCCAGGTAAGCCATAATTCTACCAGAATTTAAAGGCTTTGTCTCTTCATATGTTTGACATAAATTTTCAAACACATTATCTCTTACAATACTACATATCATGGAGTTATATGTATGTTCATGCTTTTCTAAAAGCAGTTTTATATAAAACCGTAAAGTATCTTGCGTTAATTGCTGCGAGCGAAGCGAGCAGCTTACTGATCGTGGATATAGTCGATTTTGGTATTTTTCATTCGAGATGATCCTCTGAGCCTGCGATGTATTGGACAGCGACAGTGATTTTCAGAGTTTTTTTAACCAGCACGTGTTCGCAATGTTCGCACGTAAAAGGGCGAGATTATGTCCTATGATTATAAAAATGGTATCAAACTAAAGGGATTGGAAATCCCCGTCGAATGGTATTTACGAGTATGTAGTGTGTAAACCAAAGGTAGGAAAGCGAAATGAATATTTAATTAGTTTGTATTATTGTTAATTTGTAAACAATACAAAGTTCAGAGGTGTTTGAATGGGGATAAAGCGGCCGCATAGCGTTGTAAACAAACACAATTTACTTGGCTAAAGAGATCGTAAAACGCTGAATCGAACGGTGGTATTGTCATCTACATAGCATGCACTGAACCGAAGATATGAACCTGCAAAATCTTATAGCCATGTGGCTATATAAACATTAGCACCTAACGATAAAGGTGGCAAACAGTTAACTATTGCCTATGATACTGTTCAGTTCAAAGTACTTACTGTTCAACAATGAACAATATTCGATATATTACAATACATCAAATAAACAAATATGGTTGGTTTAATTTATGTTATTACAAAGGTATCTGTTTCTAAACGTTCACGAACAATTTATCAGGTCAACAAACTGTCCATTAAATAGTTGTGTTTGGTGGTGAATAGTTCGGTTTCGTAGTTAATAATTCTGTTGGGTTTGCTTCTTAATAATAGCGTTTGGTAGTTAATAATAAATAAAGATCTTATGTAATCTACAAATATCTACTGGTAATATTTCAAGGGTTTTAAATTTAATCAGGACTGATCTGACCCCTCGCAGCAATTATCTTTCTATTAGAAATTACTAGTTCTACGTTATTTTCCTTAAAAACATCCAGAATTAGCGTTTCTGCCATCTTGGAACAAAATGGCGAACTGTCGGAAACCTCTCGTTGTTTTAACGTCGTCGAAATGAATCTAATTATAAATGCTCATTAATATGCATAACTCATACTCGGAATTGTTCGGATTATCCTCGGAAATGAATTAATTATAAACTCATTAATATTCAGATCATTAACATAATTAACGCATGAATTATGCAGGGAACTCGTTAAATTTTACGCATAAAACTGGGCCATTAAGCCTGGTTCACACTTGTCGCCATTCATCGGCGATCCATTGTATTCTTTCCAAACTGACAAAAGATTTTATGCATTAATGACTACCGACAATGGACAACGCCGATATTTGCGACAAGTGTGAACCAGGCTTAAAGCCCTAGCTAATACTACTCACACAGACCCCAAAACCCGGATACCCCGAGACACTCAGACTAAAAAATCTATAGACCCAGAGACCCAGAGACCTAGAGACCCACAGACCCAGAAACCGAGAACCCTAGAAATCCATAGACCCACAGACCCAGAAACCGAGAGACCTAGAAATCCATAGACCCAGAAACCCAGAGACCCATCTATAGACCCAGAAACCCAGAGACCTAGAAATCAAAAGACCTAGAAACCCAGAGACCTAGAAACCCAAAAACCTACTGTAGAAACCCACAAACCTAGAAACCCAGAAACCCATAAACCTAGAAACCCATAAACCTACAAACCCAAAGCTATGATTCGATATGGGTTCCATAGTCAAGATATTCATTATGTCAATAATACATAGAGGAACATAATATATTCATTATTGTCAATTATGATAATTATTCATGATGTCACCCATGACTTGGTATAAGCACAGAAGAAAGATATATACAGAAGGGCCACTCAGCGGTGCAACGTGTCCTCGGTTTTTTATGCAAAATATGCAGTTTACTGGCCAGGAAAATGGCGGATCAGCCAGTTCAGCGTGCTTATTGGCCAGAAAAAGCAATTGACTGGCCAGAGAAATGGCGGCCAACATGCGTAATGCGATATGCGCGACCCCAAAAAATTCAAAGGTTCCCAAGAGAGTGAACCCTCTATATAATATTTACTCTATGGTATAAGGCCTATCAACCACCCAAGCAAGCATTTTCCAAGCGACATCTCGGGAACCGAGCTAGCCTGCTCGTCCATATAAACACACGGTAATTTTTACCATAAAAATAATTACACGGTGATATCTCGCTAAGCGAGTCAACCTGGCTTCCATATAAATAGCCCCTTAAATCTGTCAGTATACGCTTTGTCTAGAGTCTGCCGCACATGAGAGCTCTTGGCGTTGGGACTTCGCGAGGTCGTTTTCTCACCAACATTCTCTCGTGTACGCATGGTTTTTGCTGAGAATTTTACCTCGCGAGTCCCGAGGCCTTAACACAAAGATCTATCGTTTTATTAGCTTCGTGGAAATTGTTAAGAGCTTCGGCCTCTTGTGGCGGTTAGCTCAGCCAAGCACTCTCGTAGTCTCGTGTGTATTGGTTGAATGCATGCTGAACACAACTTTTAACCATGGGCAGTGCGTAAAATATATTTTAACGAACTGCTACCAAGTTAAACCTATCAGTGTTTACGAACGACCAGTATAAAGATTAAATTGTCGATGTTTTAATCGTGGCTATGTTTGCATGGGAACAAATTGACCGCTTATACAAATATAAGTCGTTCGTGCGTGCCGCTCATTAGAGACCTAACGATTTAAGACGGCAATGTGACGACGACGGCTATAAATACAATGAAATTTATAGTATTTTAGAATGAATAATTAAAATCCCACGGGAGTTTAGAAGTCATCCACGCTCTGTTTACAACGGTAAAGTACAGATTTATTATCTGCGTAGCAGATATAATGCTATCACTTTGTTAATGTTAATGTTTATGTTAGTGTTAGCTTTTAGCCATTCAGCGACAAGCTTATATAAAATAGGCAACATTAGCCAATCAGCAATTGGTTTACAACCAACAATGACGTATTTTTCACGAGGATCATTACATCATTCAATTTGCCTGTTCGCAGGCTAGATCTTAAATTCAACATGGCGCATATGTTTTGAATCGCTGCGTTGATTGCCGAGAAAATATACTTCATATTGATCGAAGGGGTGAGCACATTTCCAGCAAAACATTCTCTTTGCAACGTCTCTGGTCCTGTTATGAGGTGAGTGTGCAAAACGTCGTTAATTGATATAAAAACGTGGAAATACGAAGGTTTTCAATACGAAAGTGTCGACTAGAATGAATGCTTTAAAATATGTGACCAATTTCAAATGCAGTTGTGACCAATTTCAAATGCAATTTCAAATGCAGCTATTTCTGAAGGAGAAACTAAACAGTCAAACTGTCGAAGATTAAGCCATTAAGGTATGTAAGAAAGGTATATAAGAAATACTACAACATATTAAAAATAACAAGACGCCTACTGAGGCGTTCACACTGGCCCTGCGGAGCAGGTTTTGCCCCATCTGTCCAGATCCGGTCAGGGTTTAGGGGCACCTTGGGCGGTGTAACATTTCCTGTCTGTGTGAGGTTTCAGGTTTCAATCTCAGATAAGTGGTTTCAATCTTATTTTGAGGTGCTTGGGTATATTAATGATATATCATTAATTCATTATGCTAGGTTTATATAGCCGATTGTGAGATATATAGACATTGTCCTATCATTACCGAGTATGATATATTCACTTCTTAGTTTAATATATGTATTAAAGACAAAATTCTAATAAATATTTAAACCAAATTCATCGTGTTATTGTAGCTATTTTAGTAATATACTCCATACGCCCAGCCTCAACAGTGTTATTTAGACTTGACACGTCGTTGTATTTCACACAAACTAAAAATAGCAAACGTAAACAAGACATTTTGAGCCATATTTTGTGATATTTAATAATACCTAAAGTCGTAAAGAACAATATTGAATCGAAATACCAATATTGTTAAAGGCCCTGTCACACTATTGCGTATCGTACTAGCGTATGCCTGCGTATGAAAAATATCACTCATACGCCGGTATACGCTGACATACGCTAGGGGTACGTTGGGCATAGGTTGTATACGTTTAAAGCACGGTCGCATACGGTGGCATACGGTGGCATACGTTGGCATACGGCGAGGCAGAAAAGTTTTTTTAAGCATGCTCAAAAATTTTGTGCGTATTCGGACGTATGGTTTATACGGTAAGCATACTCTAGGCATACGCTGAATACGGTAGAGGGACGCTAGATGTACGGTACTAATAGGTCGAGTACGCTAGTCATACGCGGGCATGAAGGCGTACCGTACAGCTAATGTGTTGATAGCGCATGAGTAACGTACGTCTAACGTATGTGTGACGTATGTGCAACTTCCATAGATATCTTGGCGTATGGCAGACGATTGAGTAACGTATTTGCCGTACAATTTGCGTATGAGTGACGTCTGGCCATCGTATCCCTAGCGTATTGCCCGCGTGTTGAGAAAGTGTATATATAGGCTCCCATTTTTAGCTGTTCTTCATATCTTCTTGGATCTCCGGGTATGAACGATGGAGTTAGCTGTTCTCCAACATCAGTATGATCTCATAGATTTGGCAATTCATCACATCCAACATAACAGAAGAAAGAAGAGAAGAAGAAAAAGACGTGGAATCTGGATGAGATCATGGATCGGCAGGCGAAGGCAGTTTGGCATGTATGACCAGCTTCTGGTGGAGCTCGAAACGAGGACCAACAATGCTTCAAGAACTTCATGCGGATGGCCCCCGAGATGTTCGATGAGCTGCTGGCCAGAGTCAGTCCCAGGATCACCAAACAACATACCTGGTATAGGCAGCCCCTGGAGCCCGGCCTGAAGCTCGCACTGACTTTGCGTCATCTTGCCTCTGGGAGCACGTATTCAGCCATGAAGTACGGATGGAGGGTCCCCCACAACACCCAGTCACTCATCGTCAGAGAGGTCTGCCAAGCCATCATCGACGAATACATGTCCGATGTCATGACCTGTCCAACCACCCCAGAGAGATGGCGTGCCATATCTGACAAGTTCCTCAAGAGATGGAACTTCCCCCATACATGTGGTGCACTAGATGGGAAGCACATTGCCTGCAAGTGTCCTCCAAAACGTGGATCCCAATACTTCAACTACAAGGGATTCTACTCTGTTGTACTCATGGGCCTTGTAGATGCAGATTACAAGTTCATCTGGACAGATATCGGTGATAAAGGGTCATCATCAGACGCACAGATCTACAATAATTCTGAAATCAAGGAATTGGCTGAAGGCGGCACCATAGGAGTCCCCGCCCCTGATGCTCTACCCAATGACTACCAGAATGTCCCTTACTTCTTCATCGGCGACGATGCCTTCGCCCTCCGAGAGACCATGATGAAGCCATACAGCCGCCGCGGTCTGAACAACGAAGAGAGGATATTTAACTACAGGCTTTCCCGCGCCAGAAGGGTGGTTGAAAATGCCTTCGGCATCCTGGCGAACCGATTCCAGGTTCTGCTAACTACCATGCAGCATCACCCCTCCACTGTCAAGCTCATCGTGAAAGCTTGCATTGTCCTGCACAATCTCATGAGGTTACGGTACCCTGAACTACAGAACCAGGATGTAGACCGTGCTGAGAACATGAACAGTGACTTCATCCCTGGAGCATGGAGACAGGACAGGAATTTACACGACACACATACAGTTGCTGGAGGGAACACCTCCACCAACAAAGGAAAGAAACAGAGGAACCTTCTTAAACACTGGGTCAACTCAGATGCAGGTGCTGTTGCATGGCAAAACAGAATGATTTAGAGCACCTTGATTATGAATCAAACTACACTACAACGAATTGATGTATTTATAATCCGCTACTTTAACACAACACTATACTTTGTATATTTCACATCATATGTTATTTATCAGTACCACTGACACCTAGAATAATAAACTGCACTTGATAGTAGACTGTACACTATACACTCTACATAATGGTATAGTTTAAAATTAAATGTAAAGTGCAGTGTAATATTCTAGGGGCCTTGCATCAGGGGTACTTATAAATTAAGTATATATAGATTTATATATTAAAAAAGTACAAGAAACAAAACAAGGAAATTCATTTTTAACTTTTGTAACATAGTCATTACAACAACAGTCACTAAAGAGTCAATACTTCTTTTACGTTTGTGGTCGTTGGTTGAGTACCTCATCCTGAGAACCGATATCATCAGTAGATCCCGTGATATATTGAAATCCTGAGAGGGTGGATCTAGTGCAAATGTTCGGGAGGTTGTGCTCGAAGGCTGAGCCTGCAACATGCTGCGTTGGCCCCGGCTTTTCCCTCAGTACCTGTGCAGCAGAACCCAAGGAGTCACAAACTGGGGCGGGGGTGGGAGTGCACTGTTGCTGCTGCTGTTGAGTTTGCTGAGGAGGTTGCTGAGCAAGTTGTTGAGGAGGAGCCATCATCTGCTCTAGAGGAGTGGGAGTCCTGTGGTGATGTTGATGCTGGACGATTGGCTGGTGAAACTGGTCCATGTACTCCATGGACTGTGAACCCCAGACTGATGATGCAGGAGGCTCGTTTATTGACATGTAGGGAGGTGTCTGATAATGCTCGGAGAAGGATGGTGCTGAGGAGGTGAATGGGCAGAAGGGAGGTGCTGAAATGGGGCGCTGGGGGTGGGGTGGTTGAGAGTGGCTGGCCTGCTGGGTTTGTTTGATGTGTGGAGCTTCCATGGCACTTGGAATATCATAATCGCTATCCTCATCCATTAGTTCTGACAGTAACCTGTTGATGGAGGACCTTGCCTTCTTGTACTTGGGCTTGGACATGGTCAGCAGGCTGTCTTTAACGTAGTTGGCAAAGGCAGTTCGGGCTGTGATGGGATGTTGCTGGGCTTTGGAGAGCTCCTTGAGGATGGTGCCAGACTCAGAAAGTCTCTGCTGTAGGGAATCAAGGACGTCGCTGTCTGGGTCCCGAGGTCGCTTGCGTGAGGATGAAGGGGTAGATGAGGGTATAGGAGTGATTTCATCCAGGTCAATCTGTATGTCAGCGCAGGCGCTCTCGGCTGCATCAAGGTCTCCTCTGTGCCGTTGGATGGTTGCTGTCACCTGCAAAGACAAAAAATAACATCACAAGTACATGATTGCAAAAATGATTTATATATATATACATCATGAAATTAATGAGTTCCATAAAAGATCGAATAGTTGTCAACTTACACTCTGCATGGGCTCTGGACGGTGGCGAGTGACCGTCTTCAGAAAAGCAAACTTTGAGAGGATCCACTGCTCTCTCTCAGTCAGGTTTGGTGTACTATCACCGCTCTTTTTCTTATCAAGGCGTGTGTGGGTGTCACGCAATGACCTGAACCAGCCCTTGAGGGTGTCAGCTGTCTTGTCCATTTGCTGGGCTTGCTCTTCCCAGATCTTGTCCTTCTTGTCCTTCCGCCTGTAATCTGTCATCTTGACATTCCAAAGCACAGGGTTGTCCATGATGAACTCCAGCATCAACTCTTCCTCTGCGATGATGAGGTTGCAGGGGTTTTTCTTGGCCCTTTCCTTCTTCTTCTTCCCCTTGTTATCGGCCAGGCGGGAGGCGGTGGAGAAATCAATAGATGCATATGATGACACCGATGATTCACGGGAGACTTCGCGCGGTAGAGCTGGGGACCTTGATTGCTCAGGAACATGTAGTTCATCATTAGGAGGTGTCTCAGGAGCATCAGCAGGTGTGTCAAGTACATCATCTGGTGGTTGAAGTATATCTGCAGGTATATGAACAGGTGGATCGTCAGCTTTGGATGAGGATGATGCTGGAATCTTCTTCCCTTTTCCTCAGCCACGAGTAGACGATGTCCTCTTCTTGTTTGGCATGTTGATAGTTGGACGTTTTCTGCAATAATGCTGCAATGTTGAACGACCGCCGCTTTTATAGGCTTGAAGTTTGTAACATGATAGTGGTACACTAGACATGCGCATTTCAAACGCTGCTCGTAAGCTATTCATATGCTGGGCATACGCCAGCGATGCGCTACTCATACGATACTCATAGGTTCAATAAGGTAAGTATATGCAGAAATCTGTATTTTTAAGGGCTTTTTTGTGCGTATGACAATACATGAAATAATTTTCATACGCAACTCATACGTTTCTATCATACGCAATAGTGTGACAGGGCCATAAAAAGCAAGAACAAAGCATCATACCAGAATTTGAATGACTTTGAAAGTTTGAAAGCATATAAATTTAACTGTGTATCAAAGCGAGTTAAGAGCATGTAGGAAATGAAACTCCCTCGCGCTAGACTTATACAATTGTAATATATTATTGCTTAAATTTTGAAACAATTGTTACTAAAGCCGTACTTCTTGAGAAACATTCCAAATTCTTTAAGTTTACAACATAAGTTTAGATAGAACAACGTAGAATACAGTTACATCATATTAAACTACAAAGCTATTAAAAATTAGCTTTGTTGCCTTTGTTTAAACAATCTCAGTTAGTAACAGTCGAAGTCGCTTAAACATACGGGCAACATTTTCGCCACAATTTCCAGGGATTTTACCAACTGTAACTGCAGCTATTGAATACGCAAGAAATCTACAACGAACTCATGTGTTGTTTAATTATATCAAAGTAAACCACGCATCAAACATAAACACAGGAAAACATTTCCTAATAGACATATTTGTCATATAGCCCGCTCCTCAATGACGGGCATTTTGAATCGGGTGGACGATTTCGTAATCACCACATGGTCTCTGAGCCTGCGATGCGCTAACGCAAACTCGATTTCTCGACGATTCAAAAAAACAGAAAATTAGGGATTTAAGACACTTGGCCTACAGGCCAGTGTAATAATATTGTTTGTAAACATGACGAAGTTTGAAAATTCCGATGAAAATTATGCATCAAATCAACACTATCTTTATTTCTCAAGAGAACTAACGTCTTCGGTTTTCTTATAAAAACTTGACCTGTTTACAGTGTAATAGTCATCAAGAATATGTGATAGCGGACTCTTGAACTCTAATTAGTCTAATAAATAGAGCTCCGCGTTATTGCGCGTTTATGTCTCAATTATATTCAACACTGATATCTAGTTTCTCTTGAGTTTCCCACAAATACAAATAAATACCCACGTATGGTACGTTCGCTCAAACCATTGTAGAGTATAGATGTTTCAGGGCGATGCGCTGAATCAAGTGTTGAAGGCGCAATGTTTGTTGTTGGAAATATAATATCGCTCATATTATTTGTCGTCAGGAATGCGTCTCGCTGAATACTGATATCGAGTCTGTTCAAGCGTTTGGGTCAAATCGAAGTATAATAATGGGGAGCTATAGGATCATCTTATAATATTGCAATACGTAGAAACTACGTAGGGAGAACTAATGACTCTAATAAATAGAGCTCGTTATTGCGCGTTTATGTCTGAATTATATTCAACACTGATTTCTAGTTCAGTTCTCTTTAGTTTCCCACAAATACAAATAAATACCAACGTATATATGGTTCGCTCAAACTATTGTAGAGTATAGATGTTTTTGAGCGATGCGTTTTACGATCGCGCAATGTTTGTTGTTGGAAATATAATACCCTCATATAGACTGAAGTATGTCGTATATTTTACATAGTGCGTGACGAATATCGGCATGATTTGTACGTTTCTCGTTTGTATTGCATTTGCATTTATCTTATCGTTCCCTTAATGCGTTATTGATCTGGTTAAAACACAAGTACGTAACTCAAAATGCGCAACTGTTTTAAGATGCACACAAGAAAATTGCAGGCGTTTTGTCGGGTGACTTGGGTGACCGAGGAAGTGCAATTAAGTTCGTGACACCCCCAAAAAGCCAGGATGACGACGAAGAAAACAGGCAGAGGCATATTTAACCTTGACTCTGCCAGCTGTCGTAACTATATACACCTCGTCCCAATGGGAATATTTGTCCCTAGTAGAATCATGCTATTGTTGCTTTATTGTGTTTGCTCCCTTTGCAAAATGGTGCCCGTAATTACGAAATTGCCTGTTGTTGAATATTACTCCTTCACGGGCAGCTGTGACATCACTATGAGCAGATACATGTACGCTTAGCGTACCTATTTTTGTATCTGCGAATGCAGATATATTGCCATCGTATCTCAGCATGATTTGTACGTTTCTCGTTCGTTAAGACAAATGCTGGTCGACAGTCACTCCAAGAGTTTTGCAACCGTAAACTTGTCTAATTGGTTTGTTTTCAATGGTAATGTTTGGCTGTATATTTGAAACACTTTTTATCATTGGTTTAGATCCAATTAACATAAATTCAGTTTTAGCTACATTTAAACTTAGTTTATTGGCAATTAACCATTTCATAAGTTTTTCTAAATCAGAATTCAACATCATTTATAGATTGACCAGCAGCTGTTAGGTTTGTATCATCAGCAAACAATCGGGGTTTTGTTTTGTTTAAACAATGAGGCAAAATGGAGCCTTGTGCCACACCACACTTAATCAATCTCTCTGAGGAGATAGTTCCATTTACTTGACATTTCTGGGTGCGATTCATCAAGTATGATTTTAGTAGAGATAAAGCATCTCCTTTTACGCCATAAAGTTCGAGTTTTTTTAGTAAAATCTGGTGATCGACAGTATCAAATGCTTTTTTTAAGTCAATTAGTACAACTAAGTTGAATAGTTTTTTGTCAATATTCATATACCAACTATTTAAGTACAGTCTAATAATGCTGTAGCAGTTGAGTGAGATTTACTAAAGCCAAATTTACAATCACTAAGTAGATTAAATTTTGTCAAATAATCATATAGTTGGTCATATAAAATTATTTCCATAATTTTGCTAACGGCTGGCAAAACAGAAATTGGTCTGTAGTTTCCAGGCATATTCCACTCATCAGGGAAAGTGCATAGTGCAATAGCCTGATTAAAGATATAAGTTAATGAACTGGCGATAGCAGGTGCTGCTAGTTTTAAAATTTTACTTGAAATTTTGTCAATGCCAGTGGCTTTTGCACTGGAAAGGCCATGCAGGAGATGGTAAACTTTGTTGGTAGTAATTGACTCAAATCCTGTGAATTCTGATTTAGGTTTCTTAATATATTCTTGAAAATTGCAATTTGACGTATCAAGTTTGCTAGCTAAGTCAGAACCAATATTTGAAAAGAATTCATTGAAGCCCTCTGCAATGTCTTAATATTTCCATTTATATTCAGCTCATTCACTTTGGTTGGTTTGTTTTGTTTTCCCAGTAAATTGTTTATTGTTTTCCAAGCCTCTTTTGGATTTTGTTTTTGACCAGCAATTTTCTTGGAGTAATAATCCTTTTTGGCCTTTCTTATTTGTATATTTACTTGATTTCTTGTTTGTTTATACACTTCCCAATCTGTTTCTTGGTTTTTCACCATGGCTTTTCTCTTAAATCTATCTCTCTTATGTATAAGCTTTTTTATCTCGTTAGTAATCCATGGGACTTTTTTTTATCTGATCCTTTTATGTTGAATAGGTGCATGTTTATTTAGTACTTCCGTAAACAATTTCTTCCAAATCTCCCACATAGAATTTGGATTATCTGCGAAAAAGTACACATATTCCCAATGCTGACTAAGCAAATCCTCAACAAATTTTTGCCCATCAAAGTTTTTCATATTTCTAATTTCCACTATGTTTTTATCTTGTTTCTTAGAAATATGTATTTTTCTGATAGCATATACCAAACTATGATCACTGATTCCTGTATGTATTACACCAGAATCTGAGATTTTCTCTGGTGTGTTAGTAACTATATGATCAAATGGGAATGGGGAATGGAAAAACCTGGAATACTAAAAGCCGGAATCTCTTTAGGAATGGGGAATGGAAAAACCCGGAATAGTAAAAGCCGGAATCTCTAAAGCCTGCACATGAGAGCTCAGTTTTAGCTGAGCTAATCGCCACGCGTGGAAACAGCTTAGCTAAAAGCTCTCATGTCCGCATTGTTTTTGCATTTTGCGAGTTCTTAGCTCAGTTTTGAATATGCTGATATAGTAGCCAATATAAACAGTTAAACACGTATCTTTCTCAACTGGTACGGTATTTCCATGTCAATATGAATGGCAATATGAATATGAATATATAAATATGACCAGCCTCCTCGGCAGGCATCTCATGGGTCACCGGGCTAAGTTGGGATCAGGTAGAAAGTCGGGAGATGCCTGCCAAAACCCGACATGGTTGAGCCATTTTGCGCATCTTGCTAGCGCAGCCAAATTTCTCTTGACTTTTTACATATATTAAACGATCTAGCCGCACCCTTTATATATTTTAACTAGCTCACAACGCTGGTACAACAAAACTGCAACTTTAAAATAATAACTTCAACTCTCTCGCCTTTTGTTTTCGCTCGGCGGCCATTTTTTTGGTTGAGAAATTCAATTGAAAGTCGCTGCGTTTTGTCATCCGTGAATATCTTATATATCCTTATTATATCCTTGTTGAATATTCAATAGTTTACAATATTTTGGTAAGCAGACGTGTTGGACTACGTAATTACGCCGTTCTTTTTCAAAAAAGGCGCCTTCGTTGTGAGTTTTTCTGTGCGAGAATATGGCAACATCAACCAGCGATAGCATGCCAAAGCGTGGAATACCTAGCCTCCTCCGCGGGCATCTCTTGGATCCCCGGGGTAGGTTGCGTCAGGTAGAAAGTCGGGGAGATGCCTGCCAAAACCAGACATGGTTGAGCCGTTTTGCGCATCTTGCTTGCGAAGTGATTTTTGTCTTCAGGGTAGGTACGTGGAGAGGATTTTGAAATTCAAAATGGCGGATTGCATGGAGTGGAGAATTTATTTTTAAGTTCAGCTTTTTTGGACAATTTAAACATGTATATGGTTTTAAAGGTTTTAGAATGTTTGTCGGTAATTTTTCGTGTACTGTATATGCATGCTATATATATTTGATGCTGTAAATCTTTTAAATCATTAAATTTTAAATTATAATTTTTTTATGAATCACATAATTATATAGTTTGTACCATATCTATTAAAAACTCTACTCTGTCAGTCTGTCTACTCTGATTGCTTCATATACATAGAAACCAATTCAAACCTCAAGGGAAATTTTCTATTTTTCTTTCTTTCTATTTGCATGGCAGGCACAATTTCTTATAATATCATTTGCTATGTACAGTTTTTGGTTTCCGTAAGAAGATGGAAAGTGGGTTAATTCATTATTAAAATGAAAGTATCATAGTACAACTGTACAACTCAATATAATGTATGCCTGATTTAGCACTAGAGGACACCAGGACAGTTTCCAAATGTAAGAAATGAGGACAAAATTGTGCTATCTAGCATGTCAATTTTAATAACAAGAAATCGATTCAAAAAGAAATATGTTTTTGACAACAAATAAGGCAAGAGCCATAATACCAGCAGAGAAAAACCTTGTCTGGTATTTGTTGCCAAATAGCTAAATCTGGCAAGTAGTGAAGCAAGATCTTAGCCAACATGGCCATAATGAAATAATCATGTATCCTTTATAGTTTATGGAATATTTTAGCAGTGTATGGCAAACTTGTTGCTGCCTGAACAGTTTCAATTTTCTGTTCAGCATATAGCCTACACCATATTTTAACACATGGGCATGCAACCATTGAAATTGAAAACATTGATCTAGCTATTATAAACAGCCAGCTGGGTATAAAAGTTGCATGACCTACCTTACAACAGGCAGTACTAAATTAATAGTAAGCTTTAATTGGGTCTTTAGGATTAAACTACCAATTTTGAGCCACTTATCTGGAAGTTAGTGAAATTCATCTAGAAGTTAATAGTCACTAACTTCCATGCAAACAGCCTTCCCTTGCAATGTTGAATTTCTTGTTGCATTTTTCAGGTAGTTTGATCATAAACACTTAATTGCACCACAAGTTCAGAGCTCAATAATAGACTTTAAAAACTCATTAATAATTCATGAAGAAAATTCAAAAGAAACGAATGTTTAATCAATGTTTGTAAATTGTCCTGATTTACATAAACTTCAGCTTTGATTTTCTCGGCTTATACAATGTTTCTTTTTAAAATTACTTCGCCAATGAACTCACAAGATGGGTCGTTTTTTAAGTTCAATAAAACATTCGCATCCGATCTTTATCTGATATACAGACGCTCGCCTTCGGCTCGAGTTTCTATATCAGATAAAGATCGACTGCTCATGTTTTATCTTTTACATAGAAGACTATTTTCTGAAAGTAGGCACATCCAGTCCAAACATGCATTTGATTATACATGCCATAGAATAATTTTGATTGTAATATTCTAATATATTACAATGGCTCTATTTATAATCATTGAACACTTCCCGATATTAGGCAAATTTTGTATCACAACACCACATGGTGGCAGAAGTTAGGGAGCCATGGAGTTGTCGACCTCCATACTCCATAGTTTATAAGGCGAACTCCAAATTGAAAATGTGCACTTCAAAACTTAGGTGAATTATTAAGAATTCTGGAGTTACAAGCCAATTTGCAAAAAAAATATATATTCACTTGCTAACAACTAGAATTTGAGCCAGGTTGAAGAGGAATCTGCCCTCTGAGCCGCACCCATTCTCGTCCTCAGCCCCACAGCTGTGCCGGCATAAGCCTAGCTTCATTTGGAGATTGGCTACATATCTGCCGGCATGCAGCACTGAGCACTCAAGCAGTACACAGTCATGCATAAGTACTCAGTACAGCATAAAAGCATAGCATAGTAAATTTTAAGTGTGTTCTTGGCTGAAATATCTAAAAAAAAATTGTAAACAAACCAAACCAGTTACAAATTATCTTTTGTCTCATCAAGTAAAATGAGTATTATATTCACCAGCATCAATTATATCTTGCACTTGAAACTTGTACCTTCTAGAGTACATTGTTTCCCAAAACAATTTATACTGTTCCAGTTCAACGCTATTTGTATGTTAGCTGTACTCATATATTAAGTTATATTTTCCGTTCGAGCTCGGTGTCAGATAAGACGAGGACCAGGTTATATTTGTACTATATTCGAGGATATCTTTTAACAACTTATAACAAGTTAACAACGTGCCAAGTACGTATTGTTTTTCGCTCATGTCCACGGTCCGCTGACCAACTGTAACAGTTCGTACTTAATGTTATACGCTCATAACGCTATATTAGTACTTATCTTTCGACACTCGGCGCTCACAACTCTTCATACTTTATACAGTTTCTAAGTGGTTTGAACATGTTTACTCCGTCGAACTAAGACCATTACAAGGCATTAGGGAATCCATTTAAACACATTCTCCGTTTATTAAACAAGCAGCTTTAGCAGCATCAAACGACGTAGTGTAGAAGCCAAGTCAGAAGTTTGTTTGTCTGTCGAAACTCGATTAAGGTGGTACACCACAACAAATTTTTATTTTCTTAAAAATGGCTATTTCAATAATTTTTTTGCCCAGAACTATTCCTCTGATCAAATGATGACCAATGACACAGTTTTCAAAATTATGATTGCCATGGTTACCAATATAATTATCCTCAGCAGTCAAAGAATGGTGTCCCGATAAAAACGATTACAAGACAACCAAACATGACAAATCTTCAAAAATGGTAAAAATAGAAACCAATATATGACGTGTATGCTGTGAACTAGGATCTTTAAAAGATATTGAGTTTTAGTTATTTTTTTCTGAAGGAGTTGATGTCGCATATATTTTTATGTCGTTTCGGTCAGAAAAATAATGATTGTACATCACAGATTTAGCCAATTTCAAAAATCCTAGTTCACAGCATAGATAAGGTATACACAAAGCTTCACTGAAATTTGAAGTCATTTGGTTCATTACTTTAGGGGATATCGTTTTTAGCGTACTGCTAATTAGGTCAAAATTGAAAACTGAATAAAAGCTACTTATATTATAAGCACAAATGAAAAATTGGACATGGAGCTCCCCTATATTTTCATATGCTAACAAAATATACGTTGACAAATTCGGGGTCGAAGTCACATAGCCAAACATATCCTAAACGGGAGAGGTAGGCATATATATCATGAAAATGCCATGCTAGATTTTTTGAAAAATGTTTAACACGTACTATTTCAACATCTAAGTTTGGTTCCCAGCTGTGACCTCCGCCGTTGCCGTCTTTAAAAAGACACCAATGTTTAACCCTTCGGTTCTTTGAAAGGTTATGGCAGATCGACTTTCGTCGGACTTTACAGGATGTCCTCAATCAGTCAAAGCCTTGAAGTGGAACCGTAATTATACAAAATATATAGCGTGAACACAATTTACTTTCACGCCATTATAACGCCTCTCCCGCCTAAATATAACCTACTTGTACTTGGTGTAATTTGAAATAAAATCGTTTAAATTCACTATATAGCTAGGGGGGGGGTAGGTGGATGTCGTTGCTATGGTGGTTATTACGGGACAAAATTTCAAACAAGCTGCTATTTTCCCCTATTTACCCATTTTCCGCCAAAAAAATAGAAAAATTAACACCAGAAAACGAAAAATGGATCATTAACGATGCATAATATGGCTAATTTCAAAAATAGGATTTTCCTTTAAAATTTTGTAGTGTACCCCCTTAAGGCCATTCGACTTCTATTTTCATGACTTCAATCCACATGCTTTATATCTTTTAGGCACACGCGAAGCAACCCCCGATTTGTTCTATATGTCCGTAGCCGACGCTGAATTAAAGTCTGCTTTATCTTTAAATATGTCCGCAACTATTCTGTAGCTTTTAAAGCGCAAGAGACTAAATACTTTTTAAATATTTGTAACGTAAAATGTTACATTATTCTGGCGAACGTTTATCAGTATAAATTTGCAGTTGTTTTTATGAACAAATAATTATCCCGTGGGAGTGAGGGTAACACAGCTTTTGACATTTCTCTTTAGTTTGAATATATGAACAAAATATCCCATGGGGGTGGGGGTAACATGACCGGTCCATAAGGGTAACATGACCGGTCCAAAGTCTTCGTGTTTTGGCAGGCATCGACACTAAGTTGTTTTTTTCCAGCAAATAATTTCTGCCCGCCAATTTTGAGGCGATGCCTGCGGAGGAGGCTATGGAAGACCAAAACTTGGCATTCAGATAAGTGTTTTTACGAAAAGAAAACAGTCTCTTGGATTTGCTGATAAGAGAAGTAGCGATTACGCCAAATATTTATTGAGGATAAGCGGCGAACCAAGACAAAGTAAGCTTTGTTTTACAAAAATTTTACAAAACACTGACATATTATTTGTCTCCGTAGGAGTGCAATAGTTTACTCGGTATTACGGCGGCCCAGACGCGACAGCACAAAAACAATTTTCTATTTTTTGATTTTTTGATTTTTTGATTTTTTGATTTTTTGATTTTTTGATTTTTTGATTTTTTGATTTTTTGATTTTTTGATTTTTTGATTTTTGATTTTTTGATTTTTGATTTTTGATTTTTGATTTTTGATTTTTGATTTTTGATTTTTGATTTTTGATTTTTGATTTTTTGATTTTTTGATTTTTGATTTTTTGATTTTTTGATTATATTAATTATACTCTACTATAGTACTTGAATAAGCAAGGGAGTTTTAATACTGACAAATTGTATCAATACCCGGTAACCTCTAAGCAAAGCTTAAATCGGAAAAAAATGCAGCTACTAATATTATAGTATCTACACTAGTAGGAGCAGGGACGTAGCGAGCGGGGGGGTGTGGGGGGTGTAACACCCCCCCCAACCGTAAAAGGTGAAAAAGAATCAGGTAAAATTCGAGGTAAACTTTTGACAGGTAAATTTAATTGGGGGATAAAGTCGTTATATTTTGTAAAGTGATAACTAAAATTGAATGTTAAATGACTTGAAAGAACCTGATCTCTTTAAAAACCTCCATATAACTAAAATTTTGTGCAAAATACAGTCAATTTGGACGCAATTCGTTTGCAAAATCGCTTCAGAAAACGCTGGAAATGTAGTCCTGGAGCCTCAAAAATATAAAAATCGTCTGGGGAGGCCCTCCTATCGTTAAAGAACTCTGTATTACAATGATAATCAACAGGGGCGTAGGAAGCGGGGAGGCCGCGGCCCCGCCGGAATAGCGTTCGACCCCCCAAAAATAATTGAATTTTTAAAAAATTGCAGTACTCACAAATCATAATGAAAGAATTAATGAAAGGGCTTAACGAAAGAGGTAGAGAAGACTCTGATCGAAAATACCATTTCCGACGATCTAGAGCTCCAAATTTTCAAAACTTTTCCGCTCGGCGCCAACCATGGTGGCGCCTCGTGAGGACGGCCCCCCTAAGTTTAAGAAGCTTCCTACGCCCCTGATAATCAATCAGGAAAAGGTCTATTATAATCACTATACTTCAGGTAAATTTTAACATAGAAGTTCAATTTTCAGGTAAAATTATTTGACACCCCCCCAAACTCCAGATGCTTCGCTACGTCCCTGTGTAGGAGATTAATTTGTGCACGCCACGCGACAAGTGACTTAGTATGGTGTAAGACCATACGAAACGACCCGGGAAAACGTTTTCCGCGTTTGTTTATATTTGATATTTCGTTTGATGTTCATGGGATGTACACTACTACAGAAATTGAAACGTAAAAACCACTTCCTCGAAACATTCTTTTCCATGCACATGGCATGGCGTTGACGTTGTATTCAACCCTCATGAAAGTCAGGGGGGGTTTACAGTTTATACATTTTAAAATTTACTGTAATTATTACATGTCAGTTCCTTAAATTCGCTACGAAAACATATTAAATCGTGCAATGATAAAAATGGGATGCTTTAGCAGGGTGCTTTAGTGACTGATGATGAGTTGGGCACGTTGCTTCCTGGTGGACAAAGTTTGAAAAAGGTGGTGTAAGCACAGGCGTCCCAAGCTCACATTGTTGCTATATTAATTTTTTTTTATTAATAATATTTTATTATTGCTGTTTGTATGTTATGGTATATTATGTGTATGTGTATGTGTATGTGTTATGTCTGTTATGTTATGTGGCAGAAATGGTTCACGCGACAACAATCTAATGTAGTTGTTGTCGCGTGACGCGTTCGAATCAACCAATAACAATAGAGAGTGTAATTCGAACTCGCGAGCTCTCAACTGAATATCCCCGGGTATCGACAGCCACGCTGCCTGAGATTGTCAGAAAATCGAACAAATTATGGATTTTCGCCGACAAAAAATATCTTGTGTTTGCTGAAGACGATGAATGTGATGTGAAATGTAATGGGCTTTATGGATCTGTTGTTTTTTTGGCGATTCGATGCATTATTATGCGACGCGAGAAGGATTTGTGAAGCCGATGCGAGTTCGTTGGAGCTGTATTGACCTGCCTTCTCCTTATTATTACATATAATACCATGAGTGACTTTCCCCTCTAAGACTAAGTGGATTTAAAATCACACCAAGTCAACATCAAAAAGTCGATTGCAACTTGTAGTAGAAGTAAGTTTATTTCTTCATTTGACACAATATTTTAGCAATTTTTTGACAATATATATTCGACTATTAAGTCTACTATAATTTACTAATATAAAGTACCCTAACCATCAATAATAAATATATATTTAATTCCATCATACCATTCTGGCACATAGCATAACAGACATAACACATACACATACACATACACATAATATACCATAACATACAATCAGCAATAATAAAAAAAATTAATATAACAACAATGTGAGCTTGGGATGCCTGTGGTGTAAGTAAGTTTAAAAATAAAAGTTTCAAAAAAAAGTTTAAAAAAAAAAGTTTAAAAATAAAAGTTTAAAAATAAAAGTTTAAAAATAAAAGTTTGAAAATAAAAGTTTGAAAATAAAAGTTTGAAAATAAAAGTTTGAAAATAAAAGTTTGAAAATAAAAGTTTGAAAATAAAAGTTTGAAAATAAAAGTTTGAAAATAAAAGTTTGAAAATAAAAGTTTGAAAATAAAAGTTTGAAAATAAAAGTTTGAAAATAAAAGTTTGAAAATAAAAGTTTGAAAATAAAAGTTTGAAAATAAAAGTTTGAAAATAAAAGTTTGAAAATAAAAGTTTGAAAATAAAAGTTTGAAAATAAAAGTTTGAAAATAAAAGTTTGAAAATAAAAGTTTGAAAATAAAAGTTTGAAAATAAAAGTTTGAAAATAAAAGTTTGAAAATAAAAGTTTGAAAATAGAAGCATACACAGTTAGTTGCACGAGGAGTTACAAAATGGCGTTAGAGGCCGATCGATGTAAGGAAACACAATATATTATCGTTTTATGAATGTTTTAGTCGTATTTATCTGCACATTTTTTAAAAGAAGAGATTCCTATGCATTTTAGATATTTTAGATACAATTAAAAATATAAACTCAAATGAATATAACTTACGTGCTCGAAAGCAGGGCAACAACACAGACAATTTAATATGTGAGCCTGGATTGCTCCTTTTATATTCAACACAAATATACCGTGTTTACGGCATTTGCCTCGCAAATTGCCTGCTAAATCCATTCACAGTGTCGTGCTAGTTCCCGATGCTAGTTCAGCAAGGGAAAGACAATCAAAAAATCAAAAAATCAAAAAATCAAAAAATCAAAAAATCAAAAAATCAAAAAATCAAAAAATCAAAAAATCAAAAAATGCAAAAATCAAAAAATCAAAAAATCAAAAAATCAAAAAATCAAAAAATAGAAAACTGTTTTTGTGCTGTCGCGTCTGGGCCGCCGTACGGTATGGTGTATATAACGTTTTCACTGTTTCTGATTACTTATAGGCCATTCAACCCCTGTGGGAAAACTAAATATGAGACCTTTACTCGTTGAATGTTCTCCTGTGGACATGGGGCTGAACCTAGTCATGACGAGTATGTCTTGACTTCTAAATATGTTCATAAATTTGATTTGCTTACTAGATTTACTAAGCCGTTTTGGCATATTAAATTATGCTTATTTAGAACCGTGGATGTTACTGGAATCACAAGCCTTGATGTGAGCACGGTTGAAAGTGTATCTGTTAGACTGTTACACTCAATCCTGAATTTGGTGTGTATGCTGGAGACATTTCTTCAGATAGTTTGAGTGGAGATTCTGAGTATGAAGAATCAAGGTAAATTGAATTAATATAGTTTAACGAAAATAATAAGTTTAACGAAAGAGGTATATGTGAAATGTATTCAAAGATTTTGTTTGCACTAGTTTCCCAGCATTTTTGTTTGGAATCGCGCTTACTTACACCCGCCTGAGAATTAAACTCTTCTGTTAACGTTTCCCAATTAGTGCTATTTTTTGTCGAATCATGTTGTAATCGTTCCTTTTGCTCTCAAGGACATCCTTGTGCTTAGCAACTAATTCTCTGATGATTGACTTCTCCAATTCTGAAAAATAGTGCCTGGATTGGGACATTTTGCACGTCTGTACTGTCTGTGTAATGTGTAAAAATATACGTCTTTCCTCCGTACTCATTAGAGACCTTACGATTTTAAGACGGCAACGTGACGACGACGGCTATAAATACAATGAAATTTATAGTATTTTAGAATAGAAAATGAATAATTAAAATCCCACGGGAATTTTAGACGTCATCCTCGCTCTGTTTACAACGGTAAAGTACAGATTTTTACGTATTGTGTTCAACGTCTGCATTTCAAGCGGCGAGAATTGATACTCAGCAAATTGGCTCAGTCCTGAAGTAAAATCTTCTAAACCAAAAGGCCGTTATCTCAACTTCCTCAAACTGAAGTGAATTCACACGATTGATAATACACGACAAGTTTTATTTCATTGATTTATTTGAAGGAGTTTGTTTTAGCCGTCGTCGTTCGCGTTGCCGTCCTACATCGTAAGGTCTCTATTAATAACAAAGGCGAGTGCAACTCCGGTAAGTGACAGTTGAGTGCGCTTGGTGAGTTGTATTAAATTTGCTGTTATTCAATAATGCAAATGTGGTTTTTACAATGTGTTACTGTGGAACAGTTCAGAGTTTGCATAAAAATGCATTATCTTGAGACAAATAGAATCTAAAGATTAGCAAGAAAAAATCTAATATCTTCCCATGTTGCTCAGTGCTTGAATGTTGGCCATAAGTAGCAACTATAAAAAAGTGTACAAACTATATAATTATTGACAGTGGCAGACACTTTGCAAAATAATGGGGGTTCGAAGTTGGGTTGCCAGCACATAACCACCGTTTTATTGGTACAAACTTCAGTTCTTAAAAGTACTCTTTTGGCTTACATTTCATGAAAATTTAGTTAAATTATAGCCTATCAAGGCTATTGTGGTTGTAAAATCATTGATGCAGGCTCCTCCTTGGCCCCCCCAGTGTTCGCCACTGCATGTTGGTTACATTGTCTATATAAATTTTGCAGTGATTTATTGGAAGATTCTGATAATGAAGGTACAAGAAGTGTGTTTGAGGATTCATTATCTACCAAAGGTGAAGATGGTTGTCAACACTTCGTAGGTTGGTTATAGAAAGCGCTGAGGTCTTCTAAAACTATATCAAGGGTGTTGTTTCCACGGGTGGGATAATTAAAAATAAACAAGCTGTTCTAAATTATAACATGTTCTTAGGCGAGATATATTCAGCTTATTAAAGTCTCCAAGGATGGTAATGCCACCGTTGTGAAATCGTGACTCAATTAATGACATGCAGTTAAATAAATAATCCAGCATAGCAGAGTTATCCGCACTTGATGGATGGTATACTGGATGGTATACAAAAGATTTCGAAACTACCGCTTCTATCTCTATATTAATTAAAATGACATGTCCAAATTGCCTGTCTATTTTCCTCTGAAAACTCTATTGGTTAAAATGTCTAATCCACTTGAAATGTCTAATCCACGTGCACATTCTAGCACGATTCAAACATACCCTGTAGTGTGCTTGGACCGTGGTTCGATGCCTTTGAAATTTCAAGAAAATCGTATCAGATTTCAAGCGTGCTTGAGTTTCGCGTTTTGCGCGGTCACACTAGCAAGCGCGCTTGGAAGGTGACGTGTTGACAGATTCAAGTGGATTTAGTTCAAGCAAGCACGATTCTAGTGCTAGTGTGAATGAAATCAGACAAATTGGGCGAAGTGCCGAAGTCATACCAGGCCCGTAGCTGGGGGGTCGCCAGGGGGGGGCAAGGCCCCCATAGCGGAAAATTGTGCCCCCCCCCCCCCTGTGCCCCCTAGCACAAATAACAGTAACGTAAATTTTCATTTGAAAAAGTAAATTTGCTATATATTTCATTTGAAAAAGTGAATTTGGTATATATATAAACTTTAAAGTATTAAGTAATGCATTACTAACGCAATAGTGTGTTAATTCCTGATAAAAATTTTCACCAACCCCCAACTCTACCCTAGATAGCATATATACATTATAGTATTTTGTTAACGCTTGGTTACTATTTATTCAAGTAAGCAACGGAAAAGCACATTTTGGATAGTTAAAGGTGCCGGAACTATATCGAGTATATCGTGATTACAAACTATATCGAGTATATCGAGATTACAAACTATATCGAGTATATCGAGATTACAAACTAAAACTCTTAGGCTACAGCGTTGCTTATATAATTTTCAATGAAAAATATTGAAAATATGTAAAGATTTTGTTTGAATATTTCTTTTAACCGCACATGCTTTAATGCTGTCTTGATCTGTGCGAGCGGATTTTGTGCATAATGAAGGCTGACACTTTGTACAAAGACAGACTGATCTCCTTAGAATTACTACCAATCACCTACTGGCACGAGTACCTTGACATTATGTTTTTCTTTAAAGTTATAAACAACATTATAACTGTCTCGAATGAAGTCCTTCCGCAGCCAATTATACCATCTAGGCTCACTAGAACCTCGGCTGACACCAACGTGCTCTCTTTCCGTCCACGCAAATATAAGACGCTGACATACCAACGCTCTTTCTTCATCAGAGTAATAAGAACTTACAACTCTCTGCCAAAAGGTCTAAGGCAAAATGATATATCGCTGGTACGATTTAGAACATTGTTGCTGGACTACTATCACAACGCTGCCAAGACATTTTATGATGTGGACGACGCCAGAACGTGGAGAACAGTCTGCTTGAAATGCAACACATCACGCAGACTCATGCAGCCATTAACGTGCTGCTATTAGTACATGTACATTATCAGTTATAATTTAAATAATAGTTAATATGTGTTTTCTATATTCAAGAGCCCACAGTAATTGGTTTTAAACTGTTGTGGTGTCCCCGCCTTGTTGTTGTCGTCGTCGTCGTCGTCGTCGTCGTCGTCGTCGTCGTCGTCGTCGTCGTCGTCGTCGTCGTCGTCGTCGTCGTCGTCGTCGTCGTCGTCGTCGTCGTCGTCGTCGTCGTCGTCGTCGTCGTCGTCGTCGTCGTCGTCGTCGTCGATTTGGTCATTGTCTATTGTTCTCCATTTTATGCATGCATGATCATGCACTTGATCCCAAAGGGGCCGAGGTTATAGGGATTTGATAGAGATATTTTATGTTGGTAAAAATCAAATCAAGAATTGCATAATTTCTGGTTATTCGGAGTTTCATTATTTTCTATTTTATTAACCTGGAGCTGAACACCGTCACGATAGACAAATTTGGCTAACGCTGTTTACGTCGTTGCTACCCAATTCACAACTTTGGATAACTCACATGCCTAGTTACTATTGTTCTAGTTTGCGAAAGCATTGAATAGAACAAAAGTAACTAAGCATTAGAATGATGTATAAGAGCTATTCACTCATGTACACTCATTCTAATGCTTAGTTACCTTTGTTCTATTCAATGTTTTCGAAAACTAGAACAATAGTAACTAAGCATGTGAGTTATCCAAAGTTGTGAATTGGGTATAAACAAGCGTTAGCCAAATTTGTCTATTGTGAAACGAAGTGGTTCGAAGATTTGGCGATCTTTTGTCATTATTGGTTTTCGGACCCCGAGTGATAACGACGGAAACTTTTTAACTGCATAACACGAGGCTATACAAACAGATCATTGAAATATACAGACTTTAATTCAGCGTCGGCCACGGACATATAGAACAAATTGAGGGTTGCTTCGCGTGTGCCTAAAAGATATAAACAAAATCTCGACGTTTCGAGCTAAAGCCCTTCGTCAGGAGAAATTAGTGGAATCTACTTATATCTTTTAGGCACACGCGAAGCAACCCTCAATTTGTCCTATTGAAATATACAGATGAAATTCTCCATTGAAAATAGGTTTTTATACGAATTCAAGTGAACATTTTGCAGAACTATCGAACGAATTCCTCCCTTCACCTTGTACGGGTATATATAGTTTGAATGGCATTCACTTGAATATATATTTGCATTCAAATAATATTTTGATTTATTAATAGCATTAATAGTGTGTTCCTATTTAACATTTTGTAGATTCAAACAGGATTCAAAATGAGCTGAAATATGTTTACAAATCACTTTACACTACAAAATTACTAATATATCGGAAAATGTTCAAATAATATCCAGTATTGAGTTTTCAAAAAGAACAAGGTTTCGTTCACTTGATGCGATGGCAGTAATATAACACTACAAATGCCAAATACCTGAAACCAGACGCACTCTTTTCTTTGATTCCGCGGACCGCGAAGTGCGGTGAATTAAACCAATTTCTTTTTCGGCGAAATTTGGAACGAGCATGCGTGTAAATTGGACACGGAAGTAACTCTACAGGGTACGCATCTCAAGATGTAGCCAAACAATAAAAACAAAGTTCACAAGTTCGAACCATTAAGGTGGCTCGATATAGTAATATACGAAAATAGAACTTTACGCTATGATTATATATAAACCCGCGTGACAATTTGTGTGTGCGAGAATATCAACGAAAGAACTTCCAAACTGACCTGACGTGAGCAGTTTCTCGCGCCATCTTGTGCCATTGCGCGTGTTCCATAGCGTTTTCATGTCAATAGCTGACGTCATTAAAATATTCCATTTTTGAAAAACAATGCGCTATATCTCATTATTTTGTCCGGTGACCTATATTTAAATGTTGCATGCTCTATTGCACTGCAAAAATATTACCAAAAATATACCAAATATACCATTATACCAAAAATAAGAAAATTCTGTAATGACAACAAACAATTATCGTGGAAAACGACATTTTTGCATTTTTTTAAAAAAACTGCCCAAAGAAATGGGGGTCGCCGTGTTTATTTTCCAACTACAAGAAGCGATAGGCTATTTCAGAGTGAATTTCACACGCGTATGTTGCCATAGCAGCGAACTAAATGTTACTGAAACTAGCTAACATAACTTGAAAGTAGAAATATCAAAATATATGAAAAACCTGATATCTGGTGAATAAGACCAAAAAAATCAGAGTTTAAAAATTTCAAAATGTTGTACGAGCAGCTTTAAAAAGTTATGCTGAAATACTGCTGTTTCCGGAATTTTGGAAACGCGATATCAAATGTTTTAGCGGTCTACATGGTTTGTTGTTACATTTTTTTTCACCCACTTATTCAGGTAACAATCTTTGCTGGGATTTTCGAAATCTGTGATTGCGTTGTGCCACTTGGGCGCCTCGTCGAATCGACTGTTCAGCTTAGAACAGAGGCTACTCCAAGCAAACGAGCCCATAAATCTATAGTCGTATCCAACCTTGTACGTTTTTCGCCACTGGTGAAATGCTCTATAAGCAGTCTCGTTCTTATCTAATTGTTTCAAATATTCAGCCAGCTCTGTAGGCGATTCGAAGTCATCTGTGTGAATGAAGGAATTAGGAGGCGATTGTACGTGTTTCGTGTAGTCTTCTTTATAAGCGCCCAGCACAACTGGAACAGCATTGTTTCCAAATCCTTGCATCCACATCTTAAAACTTATGTAGTCCCGGCAGTTTGAGTTTTCGAATGCTAGGAAGAACTTGTAATCTTTAACTTTTTCGCACGCGTGCTTAGTGTAGTGGCCAGAACATTTCAGCGTACCGCACTTGCCGAACACGTCGACCGCCATGTGTTTCTGTAGCTCCTTAATGTATCTGCCCCTCCCATTTTTTACGTAAGCACAGTTACTAATTAAGGCGGCTGCAAGTTTCGTTTTGTTTCGCACAATGTTGTCGATATTTGTTTCTCTCCTCTCAGTCTCGTTTTTCTTCACTGTCCAGCCGTGTAACATGGGGACGTCCGCATCCGTACGATAGGTCATTGTCCAGTTGAATGCATATTTGCCGGTAAAATCGCTCATTTTGTAATGACCCCTGTAATCTAATATGGCGTGATATGGCGACTCTATGTTCAAATATACCCACCGTTGCCATGGTGACCGTACGTGTGGCATATTCTTGAGGTAGGGTATTCTCCTCACTTCCACAACCACCGCATCACTGGAGTTCAACAGCGACTTGTCTCTAGTTATGAGGCAGTTGTCGAAATATGCATTCACTGGAAGACCATTTTCTTTGCTGAAGAAAGCAGGACTCCAGTCAAGAATTGTGAAGTTTCGTCTTTGGTTTGAAGTGTGGCTGTTATAATTCACAATTTGGTCGTAATTTAGTCGGCAGACGATGTTGGGAATACGTAAATTGCTCCTGCTATAAAGATTGTACAGTATGAAAATACTAAGAGCACCAACACTGATCTGGCACAGCGATTTCAATGACCGCGACGACATCGTGCATGCTAAAATGAGAAAAATACCCTTAATTACTATGTGACCCAAACAAAGTTCGTACGAAGTGTAATTTTCATGCAAAATGCCTCTCAGAAATGAACGTAAATACTTCTGCACAGGTCCACCAAAGTGGAATTTAGTGAAGTTTATCTACCAAATTGTGGATGATTGCTTTCTGACTAATCAAAGATAATTGGAGTTATGAAGGAAGTTGTGCCGTGCAACCTGTTGGCTCAACACCAAATCCAAACAGTTCTGAACCAAAGCTAGGCTTTGCCGTGTTTGTATGGTCTAAACTGGAAATAAATGACGAGCTACCCTTTCAGTTTTTTAGTAAATACTTGCCGACGCTAATTAAGACCATTATTTTCAAAATTATACTTCAGTCTTTGAATGCAACGCGTCAAGTTATGGGAAAGTTTATCAACGATGCATCGAAAATTAATTTTAGATTTTAGATTAAAAAATATGTCAAAAGTAGACTAAGCCCTGAGACTTTGTGAGCAACTACAGGTGAGTAATAAAAAAATTTATCATGAATTGTGACACGTACATTGAAGGGATTCACCAAGTATCATACAGGAACCTACCTTAACCTGCATGCCTTAATTATTGATAAAACACAAAAGTCTACAAGACAGTATTAAATGGTAAACCGCCGCAATTCGTGGGTAAAGCAGCGAATACCCAGTGACAATTATTGGTAATGTCTCGTAATATACAAAGTGACTGTCAGTGTTTATCCATTGTTTATCATAGTGATGTGATTAATCATTAATTTTAAACTGAAGTTGTAATCCTATTAACCGTGCGCAAACGCACTTCTTGAAAGTTTGAAACTGCATTTTCTAACTCGGATAACGGCACTCTCAAACAAACCTATCCCAACCCGAAAGCGTAACGCAATTCAAACAATAAAAAGCATATAGTCCTCATGGAAATCAGCTCACATCGTGCCTTCTTTCAAATCATCATCGCGATAGCCCAATTTACATTTCTTGGCCAATCAAGATGCTCCTACAAACCTCAATAATGCGGTAACAAAAGATAACTCCTGGGTCTTTCAAGGACAATGGTTTTGACTTGAGTCGCCATATGCACTATTTAATTAATTGCAAAAACACGCATATTATGAGGACTATAAATTCAAAATAAGCTTTGTACTTATAGTTATAGTTTCCATTTTGGTCTTCCTCGCCACTAATTGTAATTCAAGTTTTTTATTTCACATTTACGGTACCGTGGACTAAAGGTACGTCTTGGTCCTGTCGTTTTCTATTTTTATAAGGTATACAGTAAATAGCGCGCCAGTGAGAAATCTCTTTATTTCGTGCACCAGAAACGGCCTCGCACTATACCTTGGTTTGAAACTAACACGGCGAATCTGATATTTTTTCTTGTGTCTGTACCGGGAGGGGGAGGGGGTGAATTATGTTAATTAATATTAGCGGACATTTCCCGCTATGGTCTATCGCCGCCAATATTCAACTTCTCTTCTCATATTCAAGTGTTGATTAATTCTCAGCATATTTCGAACATTCAACTCATGATGAGTGCTGAATAATCAGTATGTTCAATTTAACTTCAATGTCGAAAATGTGTTGAATAATATACATGTTCAATGTCCGATTTAACTCCAATGTCGAAAATATGTTGAATAATAAACAACTTCAATGCCCGAAATAACTTCAACGTCGGAAAAGTGTTGAACGATGATAATCATATGCATGAATATTGGCGGTAATATACGATCGATCGGATCCACAAATATGGGTCGGACAAATATCTTACCGATGGCGAAATATGCACGCTAAACAAAGACGTTTATGAAGTACTATATAACTGCATAATCCTTCGTTCTTTAAAAACCTTATCATTCTTAAACAGTCACGCAAACTTAGACCATGAATGTTATTAAATACAAGCATATTCCGTCGTTCTTTAAATACTTATTGCATTCATACACAGTCTCGTAAACTTAGAACATGAATGTTATTACATATACAGGCATGTTCAATTCCTTCGTTCTTTAGAAACCTTATCGCATTCATACACAGTCACGCAAACTTAGAACATGAATATTATTAAATATACAAGCATATTCCTTTTCGTTCTTTAGGTTTAGAAACCTTATCGCATCCATACACATCACGCAAACTTAGAACATGGATGTTATTACTGAATATACAAGCATATTCCTTCGTTCTTTAGAAACCTTATCGCATTTACACAGTCACATAAACTTAGAACATGAGTATTATTAAATATACAAGCATATTCCTTCGTTCTTTAGGTTTAGAAACCTTATCGCATTCATACACAGTCACGCAAACTTAGAACATGAATGTCATTAAACAAGCATATTCCTTCGCCACTTCATTCTTTAGAACTTTTAGAAACCTTGTCGTATTTACACGCCACACATAAGATCAGAAAATGAATAGTAAATACAAACCTATTCCTTCGTTCTTTATAAACCGGCTTATCGTACGCCTTCGTTCTCTGCTTCAGTCTATAGAGTTGTCATACATCATTATAATACATAGCCCAATAAAGTCCAATGCTTCTACTCTCAAAAAATAATTTCCTTCCCAATCGCTCAAAATTTCCTTCTTTTTGACAAAATTTCCTTCCAAAATTTTTTTAATTCCTAATTCCCCTTTTTGGTTTCTTATTGTGGATTTTGAATAGAATTTAACGAATTTTAGCTGGTATTTTACGTCTTTAACCTGAAGATTCTAGTTTAAAAACACATTATATCAATTTATCTTGTTTACTTTAACCCTGTTGATTGTGTTTACCACGGTGGACGGAAATCCTATAACAGGTTTTGAAACCCAATTGTCAAAGGTTCCGAGGGTTAGTAGTTAGTCAAGGTTAATCCCTAAGGGTTAATTTTTAGCGAGGGAGGAAAACCGGAGTACCCGGAGAAAAACCCTCGAAGCACAGGAGAGAATCAACCAATCTCAACTTACATGGGTTTATCAAGGACACTGGCGTTACCTAACCTGAGTAAATCTTGAATAACGGTGTATTTCTCAGGTTAAAAGGATCATGGAGGTTGCAGGGGAGGGGTTGGAGGTGCTACCTAAATTTACCCGAAGTAGTAGCTGTGATGGGGGATCTGGAGGTCCTTCCCCAGCCAAAACTTTCGGATTTTCTATTCTCCAGTGCAGCATTTGGGAGGGCGCAGGTTGCTTATGAGCAAATTACAGATTATCTGGAAGAAAATGAATTACTCTGCCCCCAACAATTTGGCTTCCGACGCGGAAAATGCACTCAGCATGCTGTTACTTACCTTAATGAACATATTCGACAAAACATGGATAAAAGCTGTTGTACTCAATCAATCAATCAATCAATCAATCAAGAATTTATTCAAAGTACCTACAATAATATATCAAGGCCCTTGCAGTAGATCTGAGAGGTTAGCCCTATATGAAGATCCCCTTTACCTATTACTAAGTTAATAATATAGATGAAAATCAATTCTGATTGGCTAAGAGCAGTGCAATTATTTTTGAAATTGCACACTATGCAATTACAGCAGTGCAAATGAACAAAACAAGATCAGAGCCTGGAAACGAGGAAAGAAAAATCAACATGGCGGCGGATATTAGCAATATAAATTTTCACTTTTTGACGACTTTTTCTACACTTTCAATGGAAAATCGTACGTGAATACAACAATTTAAGTTCAAGGAGCACATAGACTGAAAAAGTTTGCTAACAAACAACGAAAACAATGCTTAAACGGCGTAGGTGAGTGCACAAGTGTTATCAAAGCGTGTAATTTTTTCATGTATATTATTAATAAGTAATGGTACGGTTTCTCGTGAAATTTGGAAAAACAAACACTCGTGAGTTTTCAAAGACGTCAAATTGCAATTTTGATCGTCTTTGAAAAACTCACTCGTGCATGTTTTTTTCCAAATTGCACTCGAAACCATACTATTACCTATACTAAAATACCTAAATGTTCTAAATTACAAGTACATGTCCATGTTCGACTTCAGTTCCCTTTTAAATTCTCCAATGTTATTTACTTCTACAACCGAGCTTGGTAAACTGTTCCAATCACTGATAATCCTTACAAATAATGAGTATTTATAACAATTTATTTTGGGTAGTTTGGGATATAAGGTGTACTGATGGTTTGCTCTTGTCCTCCTGGAGTGTTTATATTCTAAAACGTCACTGAATATTAAACCATTAAGGTCGAACACTACCCTGTAGCACTCTACTAGAGAAATAAATTTTCACTACGTTTTTCTAGTGTGTCCCATTTTAATAGTTTACAACGTTCATCATATGGCATTTCGCCTCGCTTCTGTTTCAGAGCAATTCTCGATGCTCTCCTTTGAACACATTCTAGGGCTTCCACGTCATTAACCAGGTATGGCGACCACACTGGCGCTGCGTATTCCAAGATGGGTCTCACCAAGGATTTATATAATGTAGAAAAAATTCTCGTACTTGAAAACCAGACAGTCCGTTTGATTAAACCAACAATGCGGTTACTAGAGCTGTGTATTTGGACTTAAGGAAAACATTTGACACAGTTAACCACGCCTACTTACTTAATAAGTTACCGTATTATGGAATAATAAACAATGAACACCTTTGGGTTGGGGACTACCTGTTCAATAGAACTCAGTATGTTTGCTACAATCAAGTAAAATCTAATAAGGAATATGTGACCCATGGTGTTCCCCAAGGATCTATTATTGGCCCTCTTCTCTTTGTTTTACAGATCAATGATATGTACTTGACGTTGAAGAAATGTAGCATCTTGATGTATGCAGATGACACTGTTCTTTATTATTCAGATAGTAGCACTGAACATTAAATTGAGAAAATTATCAACAGCGAAGTACAACTTGTTTCTATGTTGCTAGTATCAAACTACCTCATAGTCAATTTGAAAAAAGGCAAAACCTAGTTTGTACTATATGGAACACCTCAGAAGTTAGCACGTCAACCAAGATGCAATATTACAATGAATGGGACGCCTATCGAGGAAGTTAAGGAGTATGAGTACCTTGGCGTTACTTTGGATAATCATCTGACTTTGTCTACTCAAGTTTCAAAAGTATATAAGAAAGTGTCCTCCCGATTGAGTCAACTTTCTCGCATTCGTCCGAACATAAGTCCATGTGTTGCAGAAAGTATATATCGAACCATGATCAGTCCGATTATGTTCTACTACTTTCCTGTCTATATGGGTCTTAGTAAATCTGCCAACTCCAAACTGCAGAGATTGCAGGATAGAGTCGTTAAAATAATTGGTCGTAGAAACTGTATCAATACTGATGCTTCCCGCAAAAGACGTGTTGTCACAGATGTCTTCAAGTCGCTACACTCGCTTGGTCCTAACTTCCCGCATGTTAGATTTGAACGCTTCAATAATGGAATAAATACCCGGAACAACAACTCTCGCTTAAATGCTTAATTATTCCAAAAGTGAAGACGGAGGCTGGAAGAACGTCGTTTGCGGTACAAGGAGCTCTGATGTTCAACTCTCTTAGTGAAGAACTAAGAAACGAGAATTCAATTATTAACTTTAGAAGGAAAGTCAAAACTGTTATATAAACGATTTTAACTTTTAACATTTTGTAATGAACGATTTAAACTTTAAAATATTATATATGTAAATAGTTCTAGTATAGATATTTTAACTTTTAGATTTTTATCTTTTAATTTTACTACAGGTCCTTCATTGATAGCAGGCTCCTCCTAGCCTGAATAAGCTAACCTGCATAAATATGTTAAAATAATAATAATAATAATAAACTATTATTGCCTAATACGAAGGAAATAATAACAAGCAGAAATATAGCTTTCTAAAACGAGAAGATCTTAAAGTTTATCGGCATAGTAAGCGTTGCTAAGGCCCTTGACGTGTATCGTTATATTACGGTAGCAGAATGTACACAAACTGGCAAGACCGTATGGGTGAAAAGTCTGTTGGAGAATGCCCACCTCCTCAGCGTATCCGCATCTGGTGTTATGGTCAATGGCAGCCATCCTATTTTGATATGATGAGAACAATGCCTGGAATATAATTCAATGAAGGAATACCTGAAGATATCGACAAAGCAGATTACCTAGATGTGTCTCAACGCAATTTGATCGTACTAGATGATCTTATGACACAATCTGGCAAGGACAAACGTATAGCTGATCTTTTCACAAAAGGGAGTCATCACAGAAATTTGTCCGTCGTCTATATTGTCCAAAATATATTTCATCAGGGAAAAGAGAGGAGAAATATTAGTCTCAACGTCCATTATATCGTGTTGTTTAAGTCACCAAGAGATAGGCAACAAATCTCTATGCTTGCAAGACAAGTTCACACTGGCAGAGTGCAAGAGTTTATGAGTAGTTATGAATAAGCTACAAGTCGTCCTCATGGGTATTTGATGTTGGATTTAAAATCTACAACGAATGATCAACAACTACTCAAAACAAATGTACTGCCAGGCGAAGCTGAGGCCTTGGTCGAATATGTGCGGAAGCAGTCCTATCATCAACCACCCCTTGTAAATGCAATGTATAACACCGAGCAACGAATGCATGAGATTATTGAAGCACCACAGCTTACCGGCGCGGTTGAGAAAAGCAAGCTTTATTCTGACCAACTAAATCGATTTCTAACTTTTAAAAACAAGATGGATTTTCCGGTCCACCGTCCTGCAATTGTTGAACCCCAGATATTGTTGAACCACCAACCGCTCCTAAACCGATCGAGATAACACTAGCCGTACCTGCTACTCCTAAACCGGGCTTTCTTACACCACCAACTTTTTCCACAATTGGAAACTCTTCAGATTGGAGACCTAAAGATTTAGCAATGATGACTCCAGAGCAACGAGAAGGTTACGAACAAAGAGAGACCAAAATATATTCCTATGAAAGCTGAGGATATTGCAAGATTATCACCCGAAGACAGACAAGAATATGAGAACTCTTTAAAGATAGAAAAGACATCTAAACGATACGCTCTTAGAAGTAGACCTTCGTTAACGTTGTAAAATAAATTTTAAGCAATAAATGTGTTTAAAAAATAATTCTGTGTGATGTACATTGTACAATATTTTCCCGTCCTATAATTATATATTCTCAATTTATTCAAATGTTTAGGCTAGAAATGACCTAACAACGAACAGCAACCGCTAAATGTTTATATACCATGTTTGTATACGCCTAGTGTAAAACTCACTTAAAAATCACTGCTTTTTACACTCTGCTACATCGATAAAACGCTTGAAACTTTGTAAGGTTTAAACCCCCAGAAGAGCTATGTTTATACATTCGCTTGGCAAAGATATTTGTATTGCTGTATAGGACCTTAGCAACGCTTACTATACCGATAATATCGTTTTGGAAAGCAATATTTCTGTTTGTTATTAATTCGTATTAGGCAATAATAGTTTACTAGGTTAAGCGTCGCTATATTGGTTGTAAGAAACACTTCACTAGATACGAATTTATTACTAATACCAAAATATGCTGAACTCAGCAAAATTATTGTTTGTTCGCCCAAACTTGTCTGGTCTTGTTCTGTGACGTCATTGCATACATAATGAGTTCCACCACCACCAGGTAGCTTAATGTTTGGGTCACATTTCAGCCAAGGCCGAAATATGAGTATACCAAGTTAGGAGTGATTTTCGTTGTGATTTAATGTTATAGAGTTTGACATGGAGAATTTTTTTATGAGTTTTATTTTATTTTTCTTCGCTTCGCTCACGAAGTATATAGCCTAAAACGTCAATAAACGCGGGTCAAAATAAAACCGTTCCTCTGGAACATAAAATCGATTTCCCCAACGGCCAAATTGATTTAATGTAACTGATATGGTGTTGAACTATACGAATTCAACTTGCGCGGTTGTCTATATAGTTTAATGTAGAAAATATTTTGCTTTGTAGACATGTGAACAAGAAAGCTAAACGCCATTTCTTTCGCCACGCCGTATATTATTTACGACCAGCGGGGGACCGCATTGTTGATTATATTCAGTACGTTGCGCAATGATATAAGTGTGATGATTTCTTGTTGTATTTTATGTTTAAAGACGCAGGTTCACCAGTTCAAGCAACAGCTTGCGTCAATTACGCGATTTCCATAGGATTACAATTTACAAAACATATTATTAACATATTGACAGACATATCAGTATTACCGAAACCCAGAACAGAGGAGGTTTGGACAGCTGTCACGTGAATATCTCGACCAATGAAATCGTGCTATTTTCTCATTGTGTTTTCGACGATTTTTGGTCTTCTAAATTGCATTGCACAAAAGCACTCAAAAATGTATAAATTTAAATTTTGCCATTAAAATGCAAGCATTTTTAGTATTATAAAAGGACTGGCGATATCTGCAAGAATTTCTGAGGTAAACGTTATTTTTTAACCTTATTTTGATGATTGAAGTTGGTCATGTCGACGCTACGTGTTGACTCGAGTCCGCGTCTGTTTACAATTTTCAAACTAAGATATCTGAAATTTCCATTGTTCGATTTTCGTAATTTTTGCAGAAAAGTCAATACAAATGTCTAAACTTTAAATCTGCTGGAATGGTCCCAGTGATCCCCGGTTTTCACTTGTTTCCATCTATCAAACTGACGTTACGCAATTTTCCCGATTTTCAAAGATTTTCATATTCGTTTTTCTTCATTTTTCTTCGTCAATTTGGTTAATTAGGGTTAGGTTAGGGTTAGGGTTAGGGTTAGGTTTTGGGTTAGGGGTTAGGGTAGGTTTTAGGGTTAGGGTCAGTTACAAAGTTTTTAACTTTACTTCAATGTTGAGAAACGACGTAATGTCAGTTTGGTAGATGGAAACAAGTGGCGACCGTGGTCGCCGGCAGTTTTCGAGATATTCAGCATCGAAGTGACCATAGTAATTTTAACGATTGCCAAAATGGCGTCTAATAGCTCGGGAACACAATGCGCCACCAAAGCTTGTTTTTCACAATGAATTTTGAAAGTTCCCTAATAATTATTAAGAGCGTTTTTCTTTAGAGTAAGTGTTAAATTACTTTCGAGAGAATAGAAGACTGAGGAGTTATTTTCGTGTTTTTATAGATTTTATATCTGGGCTGGTGTCTGCAGTATTGTCATTGGCTGACGCCCACCATTTGTTGAAATTTATTGACATTAGTTTGTTAGTTATAGTTGTGTACAGCTGGCACAGTTACTGTATATACCTGTTAGTAGTATAATTCACAATGTTTGGTTGTGTAGTATGCATGAACACTACAACGCCATGTTGCAATTTAGTTGTCCAGAGTAAATATAAAAAATTACATGTATACAGTAAAAACTCGCATAAAAGAACCAGGCAGATGAAGAACCACCAGCCTGCAATTTAGGTAATTACTCTAAGCACCCAAAATACGGAACTACTTCAGGCTGACAAATGAAACTGGTTCTTAAAGAAAGAAGTAAGTTAAAGGATGAAGCATGTTTTAAGGGCAGGTACATTGCTTCATTTGCTTGATACTTCTGAAGAGCAGCCACAGTCAAGAGTTAGATAGAAACAAATAACGAGGGACCCTCGACTCTGCCTGTTTTCTCACTAAGCATCCATTATACAACAACCACTTCCCTTAAGAAATAGTGGTTCTTATATATATGTGGGTTTTTACTGTGTTATTGTGTAACATATAAGGCATCTTATTATGGGACCGTTGATCAATTTCACAAGTGTGTTTATGAATGTACATACATCGAGTTGTTTTGTTTTCGTTTGGCTTTTTTGTCAGTTTTCCGATACATAAATCTATTAATGATTAATATGGTGCTTTTGAATTGAAAGTTTTGAATTGTAATTTGCAGCCATTTACAAAAAAATAGTTTCTGACAATAGTTTAATTTGCCTGCAGAAGATATTGTGGTGGATGTCACACCCTACAACTCCTCTTTGCTACTGTCCTGAGCAGGGCCGTAGTGAGGGGGGGTATTGGGGGGGTGACGCACCCCCCAACTTTTTTGAAATTGGAATATTCGGAAAATTGGGTTACTCATTCGGAAAACTACGGCAACATTGGATAAACAAAATCTAAGTCAGTAAACAGCAAGAGCGTTTACAAAAATAACAAAATCCTAACATTCCCATTATTGCATGGATAAGAAATCTAGGATTTTAAACAGGCTCACGACCGCGCAGGGTGTCCGTTTTCACTTTTCCGCAATCTGGCCAATTTCCGTAAAAAACGTTGTTGAGGAACTTTTCACAATTCACGTGCATATCCAAATATCGAGTTTTGTTTAACGTTATGCCTCTGAAAAAGAAACGCTTTAAAGTAGAATGTCTCGTTTGTCGCGCTACATTTGACTCGGACTGTCCGAGGAAACACAACGAATTGTGTCATGCATAGCACTCATCTGAAAGCGCACAAGTATATTGGGTTTAAAGTCGCTGGCGCACCAGATAACCCATTTAAGGTGCGTTTTATAATTACATTTTGTTACTTTTTAAGAGGTAGTTAGGTAGTAGTTCAGTTATGAGTCTATACCTATGATGAGTAAATCGATATAAGGCTTAACAGTTGGTCCCGAAGACGACTGAATTAATTTTTAGCGCAAAACGTTGCCGTTGTGAGTCTGGCAGTCTGTGTGTTTGCATGGTTTACCGGTTTCACTAAATATGGTTGGTTTATACAATCATACATTTGGTGAATAGGAACAGTAGGAAATGACTAACATGAAGACATTAGTCACATTACTCTCTTGTAAATCCTATTCCCGTTGATGAATCGTATAATTTTTGCATTACGATTTATGCTCTTTTTAATTAGAATAAATGTGTATAGACGATTAGACGTATATAGTATACCGGCCCCGCATGAAAACTGCAATAACTGGCTTACTATCAATTTAACTCAGAGTCAGTAACTCTAAAAAGCAATTGTTATTACAAATTAACCATCATAGGGACATAGCTATAATTACGATAATATCGGATGTGAGAAAGAACTGATACAATCATAGTATTTTACTTTAGTTAACATTAATTCGGTTTACTACACCACAGGCAGCTGCGCCATCAAGTTCATTACACAAATGTAGAAATGTGCAGGGAAATTCATTATTGCTCTCAGAATGCGGGAAATGCCATTTCCGGGATCCTATAATTGAAAATTTTCCGGGGGAACATGCCCCCGAACCCCCTAGGTTAACGCCCCTAGGTTACGGCGCGTACCCCTACTTATTCGGAAAACAATTGTGTGATTCGGAAATTTTCGACTTACACCCCCCCAACTTTTACCTGCTAGCTACGGCCCTGGTCCTGAGACCTCTCCAATGTCTGTTCCTTTGTTGTGAGGTTCCTATTTCCACTTGTCAGCAGGTCCAGGTAAAAAAGATTCTCACCATATCTAACATAAGTATGCCCTGGTTGTGTAAAAGACCAAATGGTAATAAGAACTTTATAACCATTTGGTATTTTACACTTACTGTCGTGGCAATGGAAGTGTTTCTAAAATATTCTACCAATTCATTCGCTCGCACGAACCAATTCATTTGCGGAGTTATTTGAAAATTAGATAACTTAATTCCTGTATAATTCAAGAATTTCCTGTTTAATGCACCAATCATCTTTGGTTTTGGTGCAATTGACCAATCATAAAGAAGCAGGAACTGACAAAATATGATCAAATACACGAAGTTGCACAAACGTCTCAAATGAATTGGTTCGTGTGAGCAAATGAATTGGTAGAATATTTTAGGAACACTTCCATTGCCACAACAGTAAGTAGAAGACCTAGGTTGAATTCCTACTGCATAATGGTTGCACAAAGTCACAGCAATTTCAAGAATAATTACGTGGCTTTACAAAATAAATTTTATTATTAAGTCAGAAAATAGGCAGATGATTTTACTTATAGCACATGTTATCTTGATATATACATGTAATGTAGTTTAATAGTGTCCGTAATAAACAAAATCAATATTGCTATTTTGAAGGAGTTGCACAAGTGTACATGACAGATATTGTTCTTAAAGACACACACCTACTTATGATTAACCTACTATTTTGTTTGGCAATGAAATGATAAAAATGCACGCTGAAACAAAATCTAAAAAGTTAGCCAATTGAAATAATAAATAGTTTCATAACCTGCATAAAACCTAACCAGTTGCTATACCAAACAAATCACAAACATCTGTCAACGCACACTCAAGCACTTCCTTAGCATTTGAGCCCCACTCACCACGTCTCTTTATCCAATTTTTTTGATAAAACCCCATTTTTAGGAAATCAACCCTATGCTCAACAAATACATCCATAATATCTCCTGTGGCAATGAGGGGGTGCAAATACTTGCATAGTTCAGAAGCGATGTATCCAACATGCGTCCATCCAGTTCCATAGTCCATATCAATAGCGATTGCACTTGGATCTGTTGGATTCAATGGCTCCGGCCTAAGTTTAACTTTCACTGAAATGTTTTGTTGAAGAGCAAGGTATGCCTGCTCCAAATGATGTTGGTAATCATGAGCAGCACCGATGCATTTGAATGGTAAAGAATGGGTGGTTTATTCATCCTCGTCGCTCTCATCTTTATCACTTTCGACGTCATCTCTTTCCGCCTTATCAGTTTCCTCTTGATCACATTTTTCCTTATCACTTTCATCTTGATTAAGTTCAAGATCTGCCAACTAATCAAGTAGATCTCTTTCTACAAAATCATAAAAAGAAAATTCTCTAATTATTGTTACTCTAATCTCTAAAATTGGAATTCTTAAGTTAAACTGTAATCTCTAAAATTGGAATTCTTAAGCTATATCTGTAATCTTTATAATTAGAACAACACACCAACCCTAGTTAGATGAAATTTGAGAATAACAAACTATAAAAATCTATCAATAATCAGGTACAAACACAAAAGATTAAACAGCCATTATACTTTAGCAGTGTTTAACACAAAACAAATACTGTATCACACACACAATACCTTCAGATTCATCTGAGAACCAATGTTCATCATCTGAATTATTTCCATATGAATTCGACATTTATTTTACAACTTACTCTATTAGTATAGGTTATCATGCGATGGCGAGTACAATTAGGGATTAATAGTATTGTACGAGCAACATCGCATGATTACTTGTTTATTATTAGCATGACAAAATTTCCGCCATTTTGTTTCTTTTGGGAAAATCATTAATTGTACTGCAGTACAATTAATGAAATAATTGTACTCCTCTCAACCAATCAGCATCCAGTAATTTTGTCATGCTAATAATAAATACAGTAACATTGTACAAGAATAAAAGAAGGAAGCGGAAAATTTTGACAAAATAACAAGTTAATTGTAAATGCATTGTAGTTATACCAACCTGAAATAATGTGCTTGCTTTCACATTGATGATACATGGGGACTTAAGACCATTCAACTTCGAAAAAAGTGCCTTGCTGTTGGAAATATAAACACAATTCCTTCTCTCAGACGGAATTAAAAATCAAAAATCAAAAAAGGATCGCAACAATAAAGGTATATCAGGATATTTTGGGCCTCTTCTATTTAGTATTTATGTGAATGATTTACCATCAGTTCCACAACATTGCTCTGCCCATGGCTATGTTGATGACCCCCCTAGGAGTTATCGCTCCTTCGGAGCTCGTCGGGCGGACTGACGTCCGCCCCCCCCCAATTCTAAGCCCGTACGCCTATGCGCACATCTAATTGATATGACTGAGAAATAATTGACATTAGGGTTCTTATGTCTGCATATAAATATTACTGCCCCCTGGTAAAAAAATGCTGCCGACGGCCCTGAATACGTAACTGGTGTTTTGATAATCAGTTGCTGTTAAACCAAGGGAAAACCAAGGTTATGATATGCGGTAGCAGACAGATGAGAGCTAAACTTACTGATTTCCGTCTTTCACTACTTGGCGAAGAGCTTATTCCTGTAACAACCGCCAAAGATCTAGGCGTCACTTTGGACTCTGGTCTCACTTTCGACAACCATGTACAAGCCACTATTTCCTGATGTATGTCTCGTTTAGGACAAGTAAACCGTGTCAAGCATTGTTTTGACCAACATACATTAACCATTATAATTAATGCTCTAGTTTTTACTAAACTATTTTATTGCTCTACGGTATGGAGCAATACTACTAAAACAAACCTAAATAAGGTACAGACTGTGTAGAACTTTGCTTGTAGAATAGTTATTGGGGCTGGCAAATATGATCATGTCACACCAATCCTGCAAGAACTAAAGTGGCTTCCAGTGCGACAGTATTTGTATTTTCGTGATGCTATCATGGCATTTAAATGCATGACTGGAAATGCACGGGGTACTTAACAGAACAGTTTGAGAGACGCGACGATATTTCATCCCGCATAACTAGGAATTCGGACATGATAAATATCCCTTTATACAGAACAGCGACTGGCCAACGATCATTCAGATATAATAATAATAAAATTACATTTATATTGCGCCAATTACATAAAAAATGATCAAAGGCGCATTACAGTTCATTGATTACTAATTGATTGATTAATTACAGCTTAGTGGGTCGTGACATGGGTCGCTTTATATCTTGCGTAGTCCTATGTTTCATGCTGTTTTGTGCGTTGTATATAGCTTTTGATTTTGCTAAACCTGGTAATTTTGGTTTCGTGGTCTTAAACACGAATGAGTTTAGTGATTGCAATAACAGAATACATTTTCAATGGGGAAATACAAACAAAAATCCGAAGGCGACTCGTGGTTTGAATGTTTTGTTCCGTTTCTGGACCTGTTCTGGTCTTTGATTCGGATGTTGGAGTATTGTGTGAAGGACGGCTGATAACTTGGTATTTCGCTACTATTTCTACCCGAGATGGTCTTGTTTGTAATACAGGGAAGGTGTCTTTTTCGAGAGGTATACTCGGTCAAGATCAGAATACATCGCATCAATGCACTTGCTGCCAAACTGAAATTTACATATCTTTTCATGCGGTAAATATAACAAACATTGTTGTTGAAGGTACGAGATATATCCTATTTTGGGATAGAAACTCTTGTATACTTTTTGTTCATACGAAAGAAAAGAGATCAAAGTGCCCTGTTAAGTACTACGGAAATTCCTTTGCATTTCGGCGTTTGCTATTATCGGGAGATGTTGAACTAAATCCTGGGCCTTGTCCGCGTTAAACTCAAACTTAAATGAAACACCCATGAGTCAAATTACGGCTACTAACAACAATATTTCTTCGCTCGCTGCTGATTTGCCCTCTGGATTAAAATTTGCTAGCTGGAATATACAAAGTTACAATGCTCATTTGGATCAAGTTCGCTTGACATTAAATTCTCCAAATGAGGCAAGTGTGATTGGTCTGTCTGAGACCTGGTTAAACCAAAGTTTTATGGATAAGGATATTCAGGTTGACGGCTACAAATTGGCCGCCCGGTTAGATCGTGCGAGCGATACTTGGGGAGGAGTTGCTATGCTGGTAAAAGAAAATGTACCTTTTGACGAACGAATGGATCTTAGACATGACAATCTTGAGGCAATATGGATTGAAATAACTTATCCGAACTCGTCTCCAATACTTGTGGCTACAATTTATAGACCACCTAAATCACATGTCCTGTGGTATGAACATTTTATCGAAATGTGTGATAATGCATATTGTGAAGGAAAAGAAATTATAATTATGGGTGACATTAAGATTGATTTCCTTAAACCTAGTTCAATTCCTAAACAATGGGTAGATATTATGGAATCGTATAATCTCACTCAACTTATTAGAATTCCAACTAGAATAACAAATTCGTCAAAGACATGCATCGATCATATCTATGTTACTAACCCAGAGCATGTAAGGGCAACTAAAGTGGCAACAATAAGTATTTCCGATCATTTTCCGGTTTGTTACTCTCGATCACATAATTCAGCAACCTTAAAACATAAACACTCATCAATTAAATATAGATCATATAAGAATTTTAATCAAGCACCTTTTCTTGAAGATCTAGCTTTAGTGCCGTGGAATGTATGCGAATCTTTTGAGGATCCAAATGATGCCTTGGCCTGTTGGGGAAAACCTTTCCTGGAAGTAGTAGAAATGCATGCACCTCTAAAGGAAAGACGTGTTAAGAAACCTAAACAACCGGATTGGCTTACAGAAGAAATGATAAAAGCTATGAACATTAGGGACAAATTTGCCAAACTAAACGACGATCGAAATAGAAAACTATGGAGAAATAAATCAAATAATCTTGTGAGAAATGGTAAAACTACATATTACAAACAACTTATTGAAAGTAATATTGGTAATAGTAAGAAGCTATGGAATCTCATTAGAGACCTCGCCCAACAACACTGAAAGATGGCGATGTAATACTTTCCAACCCACAAGATATATGTGATAGTTTTAATGAATTCTTCGCACAAATTGGAAATGCCATTGCTGATAGTCCTCCTGATTCTCGAAACGAAACTAGTAATGTGCTTGAGGACTTCATAAATAAGTACACTGATTTAAACTTAACATTTGATATTCCAAAGATGTCTATTGATTTTGTGATAGATAAACTTGGTAAATTGGATGACGCAAAACCTATGGGACTTGATGGAATCTCCCCAAAGTTGTTACGTTTGGGTGCGACCGCTATAGCTCCTTCTTTGCCTGGATTTTAGATCTGTCCATTACCACTTCTACGTTCCCAGATGACTGGAAAGTTGCTAAAGTTATACCAATCCATAAACAAGGAAATGTTCAGGATCGAAAATTTTTTAGACCTATCTCAATATTACCTGAGTGCCCTTTTTTCTGGTTTGAAAGTGCCCTTTTTCCAGTCAATGGGCAAAATCCATGTACTCACAACTGTTTAGATTATGTTAAAAAGTTGCCTCAGAATGCAGGAAATGGTGTTGCAGTGACCTTAGAGCCGCAATTTTTCCCAAGGGAATCACGTCGGACCCACCTACAATGCTTGTTCCTTAAATGGTACCCGATCAAGATTACTTAACTCCCCCCCCCAAAAAAAAACCAAAAAGATGATGAGATTCTTGAGATACTTCCGCGGCCTTTGTCTGTTACATTGTTGATAAAGTCCAAAGTCTAAAAACATGCACAATATACCAAAAACACAAAATAGAGAGCACAGAAATATAAAAACACAAAAGTACAAAATATATAACACAAAAATGCAAAATACAAAAGTAGTTAATTTATGCTCTCACCTCGGAGGAGTTTGGACAGCAGGCCACAAAGCATCATGGGTAATGAGCGTCCGATTCCACGTGCGCCCTGAAGGCGCCGCCCTCATTGATGCGTTGACTGTCGCGACGTAAACATCTCTCTGGCTAAAGCAAGATGGACGCTTTTGAAAGACACGAGTGTCATGCTACGATCAATACATACTACATACATCCCTTAATTAAAATTAGGCTTTTCAGCGAAAATAATTTACAAAATTAATCTAGATTATTTCAAATAACGTATATTCATACATACACACACATACATACATGTTCGACACACAAAAACATATCTAATTATGACTAATGTATATTTACATGAAGATTGTAGCTTAAATTGTTCCTAAATTTTTAAAAGTCTACGTTTGAGAATGCGTTTGAAGTCTGTAGTTGTTTCACAGTTTTTTAGTTCGGATGTCAAGGTATTCCAAGCAGATGCCGCTGTCGCCTAAAAACAGGGGCGGATCTAGGGGTGATCAGAGTAGCCTGCGAAGCAGTCGCTTTATTTTTGAGTGGTTATTATATTTATATAAATGGGCGATAAAATAGTCGGGCGGATAAAATTAGGGGGCGGATACAATAAGCGGCGGAAAAATAAGCGGGCGGAGGGCGGCGAAAAATAAAGCGCCTGCAATCATCCTTAATAAAAATGAATTCCCCGTTCAGATTCTGAACGGAAAATACTGATTGGTCAAAATCTGAAGTTGCATACTAAAACTTCCGGACTGTTCGCAAACACTAGCCAAAACGTAACAAGACCTTTGAATTCCGCTCTATTTGTTGGCTTAAACTTAACACGTTGACAAACGACCCCAGAGAACCGTATTTATTTTTGAGAGAGCACTTACACACTCTGCAATACTCGTCAACAGTAGCTGCTTTTGGTTTTCTTTCTTTTCGCGAATAAATTTTCGTAGGAGTTGTATCAGTCATTGCAATTTGGAAACTTTGACACTGGCGTACGTGTGCGCAAATTTTGTTTGTTTTCATTACGTCGCCACTTCATGGTGATATTTCCGGCTCGTGTCTGATTGGTTGTCGCCGTGGAATGTGGACGGAATTCATTTTTATTAAGGATGATTGCAGGCGCTTTATTTTTCGCCGCCCTCCGCCCGCTTATTTTTCCGCCCGCTTATTGTATCCGCCCCCTAATTTTATCCGCCCGATTATTTTATCGCCCATTTATATAACAACCACTCAAAAATAAAGCGACTGCTTCGCAGGCTATGATCAGAGCGATCACGCGACTAGCGTAAAATTTGTAATTGCGCAATTAATTAATTAATTCAACCAACAGTCCAGTTCTCATATTTCATGCAGTGGCTTATATTCAAAGTTCGTAGTCAAGTTATCAAGTTTCATACAGCGGCCAGGCCTTCGATACATAACGCGCAGAACAGCGGTCTAGCGCGTGAGTTTTGCTCGCTCTAAAGGCAGATTCCAGCTATCTGATTGGCCAATTTGCTTTTTGCGCGTTCTGCGGGGAGTTCAGCGATCAGGGGCAAGTATGCAAGGTATCCGATTGGCTAAATTGAAAAAAAATCTGAATTCCCATTGGCTAGATTTTTCTGACCGATCAGATGCATCAGGCTTCAGTTTATACGGCATGATTCTGTGACCTTCTGATCGCAGCTTTGACCGCAAAGGTTCAATCGAAGTAGCTCGGAAAATATAATACGAATATACTGCAATGTCTCGTAGTATTTACGAGACCGTTCAGGCCATGTTTGAGAACAACGATGAGCAATGTCTGGTGGAAATTCAAGCTGATCCGAGGAAACGAATCGACGCTTCGCCGAAGACTTCTGTCCAAGAGCTGTTGAGCGCTATCAACAACACAAGGCTATTAACTACATTTATTGTGGCGATTTTCGACTTGTATTTACAGAGCAATCTGCGCGCGTGAGGCGATGACCCGCTGGCTAAGTTTATGAAATTTGCAATTTTTGCATATTTCTGCGGTCGAAACCCAGCCGATTAGGCGAACTGTATAAAATATAGGCATTAAGGCATTTTGTTTGACTTGATGTGTGTTGGACCGCATCATTTATTGGCATGGTGATGGTGTAATACGATCTCCGATGTGATATTGTGTTTGTTAAAAATAGAATATAGCTATAGGCAGCAAATTGGTCCTATTCTGAAATAGCCTTTGGCTAATTGGCTTCCCAGGACCAAAACATTTTATCCTTTACTCTTAAAACACGTTTTAATACTGATATCATGTACACTAGTTTGTGTTATTTTGTAAACTATAAATATTTGAAATGGAGATTAATATTCAACTCCATGTCTGGTTTGTTTATTAGATCTGCTGCTACTGGGAATTGCTTGTACAGCCTCTGTGTATGTTAGGTGGGGGGGGGGGGGGGTGTAAAGGGTTGACTGGGACTGGTGCGAAAATTAAGCAATTTCTCCGACCGACCCCTGAAAAAATTATCCCCCCCCCGGTTGTGTACCAACGAAAATTTTGACTAACGTACGAAAAATCCTCGATCCGCCCCTGCCTAAAAAGACATGCGTATTGGATCCTATGCCAACTTCTCTTATTATAAAGTGCATACATGTTCTTCTCCCTGTTTTAACTAAGATGGTTAATATGTCATTACAAAATGGCAAGTTTGCAGATAATTGGAAAGAGGCTTTAGTTCTTCCCATTGTAAAGAAGATCGGATTAGAATTTATTTTTCAGAATTATCGGCCTGTTAGCAATTTACCGTTTATGTCAAAGGTTACAGAGAGGGCTGTGTTTGATCAAATTCATCAGCACATGATGTTAAACAACCTTTATCCACTTCTTCAATCAGCTTATAGGCAAAATTACAGCACGGAAACTGCTCTATATACTTGTAATCAATCAATCAATCAATCAATAAACTTTATTTAAAGAGGGTTAAAAATATTGTACATAGCCAATATACCTGGTAAGTCAAAAACTTATCTTCCCCAGGGCCCTCGCTATTTAAGTAAAAACTACAAGTTAAAATATTTACAACAAGTAACATAGAATAGAATATTACTAATTAGTAGTTAAAAAATAATTTCTTAAAAATTTCTTCTTAAAATCGTTTAGAGATGCACTCTCTCTAATATTTGAATTTAATGTGTTCCATATCTTTACACTGCTATATCCAAATGTATCCATATATATTTGTTTATGCTTTCCTGAAGGTAAGTACAAGTCGTGTGCAGAACTTGATCTAGTTGTCCTTGTATGGACTTGTCTAACAAACGTAAACATATTTTTCATATACTCCGGACACAAATGATTAAGACTTTTGTAGACCATCCATTTCAGTGTCAAAAACATATCCTTACAAGATAACGATTATCTGTGATATCTAAAATTACCCGGGCTGCTCTCTTTTGAGTTAAAATGATCTTCTTTACATGAGGTGAATTACCGCAAACAATAGAACAATAATCCATGTGTGGAATAGTGGTAAATATCGTTTTATTCTACGAAGTAAAGCTGTATTCCTATTTATTTTTGAAACAATGGTGTTTATATGATCCTCCCATGACAAATTATGATTTATAATGACGCCAAGTAACGGTTTTGTAATAACATTTTCCAATGGTATATTATTAAAGATTACACACAGATCTTCATTTTGTGGTAAATGGAGCCGTTTTTGCCACGATGTTATGAGCATACACTTCGTTTTGTCTGTATTTGGCTTCATTTTGTTTTCATTACACCAAATTGAGACCTTATCCATAACTTCATTTAAGTTTTCATTGAGTTGGTTTACGGCTTTCGCAGATGTTGTGATGGTAGAGTCGTCCGCATACATATCAATATCTCCATGAGGAATAGTCAGTGGCAGGTCATTGATAAAGACAATAAAGAGCAAAGGGCCCAAAATAGATCCCTGAGGAACTCCTTTCGTCATGGGCAGCTTGGAAGATATTTTACCATTAACAGATGTACTTTGTTTTGTAGATACGACGAAAACCAATTTAGAGAATTGGCACTACATTTATACATCCGTAGCTTTTTTAGTAGAATTCTATGATCAATTAGATCAAAAGCTTTACGAAGATCTAATAAAACAACTCCGTTCATATATCCTTCATTTATTGCTTTAGCCCACTTGTCAATCATATAGGTGACAGCTGTTTCACAGGAGAATAGATTTCGGAAACCAGATTGAGCTTTATGCAACAAGTTGTTGGACTGTAAAAAATTGTAGAATGAAATATGCACATGTCGCTCAAGCAATTTCGATAGTATAGGTAATATTGAGATAGGTCTAAAAATTTTTCGATCCTGAACATTTCCTTGTTTATGGATTGGTATAACTTTAGCAACTTTCCAGTCATCTGGGAACGTAGAAGTGGTAATGAAATAATCTAGATTAATTTTGTAAATTAATTTCGCCGAAAAGCGCTAGCCTAATTTTAATTAAGGGATGTGAAATATGTATGTAGTATGTATTGATCGTAGCATGACACTCGTGTCTTTCAAAAGCGTCCATCCAGAGATGTTTACGTCGCGACAGTCAACGCATCAATGAGGGCGGCACCTTCAGGGCGCACGTGGAATCGGACGCTCATTACCCATGATGCTTTGGAATGCTGTCCAACCTCCTCCGAGGTGAAACGACATTTTAATATATCAAGAAAGAATATATACTTTGTTGTTGCGTTCATGCATTTATCGTTTCTCAGAGTCTTCTCTGTCAATTTGTTTTTTCTCTACAGTCTGAGCTTAGCTGCCTGCCACCCCCCCTTTGGGCCATTTGGGTTGGGCGCCCTCGGGTTCGTCCGGTCTGAACCCAAAGTAGTTACGCCACTGCTAACATCACAGTTTATTCTACTCTATCACGGCCCTTGTCCTACCTCCCTAGAACCGGAAAACTAATTCCATTTTAACCACCCTCACGATGACCCCACTAATGAGCTGCACTCCGATTATAATTAATGCTAATACTAATAATTACTTCACCACAGGTCATTCTATACACTAACACTAGTAAGGGACCGGTCATAAAGTACGTGTACTGGGGGGGGTGGAGGGAAAGTTGGGGGGGGGGTACGAAACAAATTATCTAACCTTTGGGGGGGTATGAGACGAATTACGACATTTGTGGGGGGGTACGAAACAAAAAATGAGTCTAATACTATGTCTATGATTAAAACTACAAACTTTAGCACACTAAAAGAGGTAGATAAGACTCTGAAACGACCGTTTCCGGCGATCTGGGGGCTTCCAATTTTAAAAAAATTTCGCTCGGCGCCAACCATGGTGGCGCCTCGTGAGCTAGGCCCCCCCCCAATATTGAATACGTTCCTACGCCCCTGTAGCACAGTACCATTTATCGGAAAGTGTCTCGATCGGAACCTATTAGTTTGACATCTCGGCAACCTGAACAGTCTTTGATTACGTAATTTTACCGTCGGGCAGCTCCTCTACTCGTTTAGAATGATTTAAATATTGAAAAAGATATGAAATACGTCACGACGTTCTGTTGATATATCATAAATAATGCGCATGGCCGGGACCTCTTTCGACTTTATTATTAGGTACGGAAAAGATAGTCAAGCAAGTCCTATTAATGGAATACTGGCAAGCATACAAAAGTACGGATTGGATACATGTGGTGTAAAAGAGCACTATTAAATTTATGGAAATGCTCACAACTTGGATTACCAATAACAATTTGTAACAGATTATGTTACGTTCTTGGCATTTATATTTGTTTCATGTTTTTTTGGGAGGGTGATTGGTTGGGTGGGGTGGAACGAAACATTTCATCACCTTTGAGGGGGGTATTAAATATTTTCCGACGCTTTTCGGGGGGGTACCAAATTTTATGGTAGTATTTTGGAATACCCTCACCCCCCCAGTACACATACTTTATGACCGGTCCCTAAAACATATGCATCTCTTTACACGGTATAACTAATCAAACCATATAAATATTTACAAAATTAAAAAGCTTGCTTTTTATTAGGCCGTGTTACTAAATCTCTACTAAACTAATTTACGTACACACTATTGTCACTAATTCAAAATATTCTACACACTATATAAGAACATTTAATTAGAAGGAGAATAAAAATTGGTAAGAAATGGTTACGTAGACGTATATACTCATATACTCTCAAATTAATCAAATAGATTTTACATTTCTATTGTGGTCCATCTTTAGCAGCAGTATATCCGAAAGTCTTTTTCATTGAATTTGTTTTAGGCTTCGGCAACATCAGCATCTTATTATTATAGGTTATTACTTCTCAAATTATATTTATCAGAATTTGAGATTTTAAACATACTTGAAATGTTTTCGATTTGCTCATTCCAGCATAGTTTGTCGTCAATTTTAATAATTAATACACCTAAGGTCATGTAAGCATTGTTGCATGCAGTTGAGTTATAGCTTTCTTCTTAAGATAATCTCGGCGATTCATGCTTTTCTTAATCGCGTCTGTCAGCCTTCTTATTTCTAGTGAGTAAGTATAAGAAAGTAAGCAGGGGTGCTTATTATCCTTACTTGCAGCTGAGAGCTAAGCTGAATTGCGAAGGACAGAGCTCAACGTGACTAAGTCGAAGGCTTTCTAGGGCGCATATGGCAGCCACCTTTTGCTCGCCATCACGGAGCACAGCTATGATGGAAGGGCCAGTTAGGGGTTAAACCCAACTCACCCTGTCATTAACATTCCCTGTGGGAGGAAACCGGAGAAAACCCACGACTTTCGGCAGAGCGTTGACTAACTCTTTTCACATGGCTATCATAAGTCGTCCCCAACGGGACTTGAACCCACGATATCAGAGGTGAAAGGCGCGTGCTCTGACGATTGCGCTACCGAAGCCCCATAAACTTACTTTACGGCTTTGAAATGGTGCATGGATGTCGGCAACATAATTGAATGTTGTTCGAAAATTCTCCCAAAGCACATTAGGATCAACAATCTCCCAATTTAGTATTAATAAAGCGTGGTATAAATCATGATTAAAATCCCGTTGTACATAGTTTTAGTTAAAATTTCTTGACTCAACAACTTGATAAAAGAAATGTTTCTACAAACACAGATCAGGCTATGATCACGTATTCCAACATGCAATACCCCTGAATGCGAAATATTTTCAGGATTGTTTACAATAGCAACATCCAAAAGGGAAGCTGTTTTTTTCAGTAATTCGCGTAGGGTGATCAATTAACTGTAGTTAACTGTGTCATTTGGAATAAATTAACTATATCCTTAAATCGTTTGGTATGATTGCTCAAATTATGCTGCAGAAGATCACAATTCAAATCCCCAAAGATATTTAGTTATTTTTGTTCGTTGTCAAGGTTTTGAAAAAGTACCTCTATTTTATCAAGGAATTCAATTCTCGAATTGGGTGGCCTATACAGGGTGAGTCAGAAAAAACGGACACTTTGCATATATTCAAATTAGCCGCGAACGTATAGCTGGAATTTGTCAATTCCCATGTGACAACAGGACGTGGTTTATTAATGCAAAAAATGTTCAACTGACCACAGAACAACGAGTATTTGTAAAATACTCGTTGTTCTGTGGTCAGTTGAACAATTATGCGTGTTGTGAACAAGTAAATTGTGAAACGAGTGATTAATAAAAGGTTCTATGCAAATTTCTTGCACAATCAAAATGCATTTTAACTCCCAAAGGGAGATATTTAGGCAACTTATGTCAAATTACAGCCGCTATGCGGCTAATTTGAATTTGAAAGGTGTCCGTTTTTTCTGACTCACCCTGTACTGTACAAGGTGTCCCAAAAAAGTAAACCCTTTGAAATTGAAATTAGCATTGCTGTCAAACAACCTATTGTATTCAATTCACACATGGGTATAATTAAGAAAAACTTAAACTGTGTGTTAAGAAAGGATTCAGAAGCTTTTTCTCTTCGTTTGAGGCCTGTTTTATAGATGACGAATTGCTGTCCACAAGATATTTCATATTAAACTTGACGAGTTAAATTCAACGGAAATTCGACATGTAAAACAGGCCTCAAACGAAGACAAAAAGCTTCGAATCCTTTCGTAACACACAGTTCAAGTTTTTCTTAATTATACCCATGTGTGAATTGAATACAATAGGTTGTTTGACAGCAATGCTAATATCAATTTCAAAGGGTTTACTTTGGGACACCCTGTACAGTGTGTCTCAAAAAAAACTGAACCCTTTCAAATTCAAATTAGCCATAACCTATTGTAGTAATTTGACAGCTCTAATTGCTTCGAATTAATGGTGCGTAATTAATTTCCCATTTGTATAAGACCTTCTGTTTTTGCGCACCATTAATTCAAAGCAATTAGAGCTGTCAAATTACTACAATAGGTTATGGCTAATTTGAATTTGAAAGGGTTCAGTTTTTTTTGAGACACACTGAAAACAGAGGCAATTAAGACAAATAGCCTCTATACGCCCTCTGGGACTAAGTCTAAGACTAAGCATAGTTAATGGAGAGGGATGGTTTGGAAGCTTCACGAAAGTACAATGAAACTCATTATCTATGTTATTGTCCAGGTTTATGCAAAAATGTAGTCCTTCATTATCACGTGTGTATTGTATTTTCACACAAACGACCAATAGCAATGTTTTGGTTTATTTACCCATCCGTAACTTAAACAATTGCCCAGTTTTGACATGGTTATTGGTTGTTTAGGTGAAAATACAATACACACGTGACGACGAAGAACTACATTTTTGCATAAACCTAAACCAACATAGATAATGAGTTTCATTGTACTTTCGTGAAGCTTCCAAACCATCCCTCTCCATTAACTATGGACTAAGTAATCTCTATCAATTACATTCAAAATACTGCGATGATAAATTGCAACACCGCCACCTTCCCCTCGTTACAAGCTCAGAGGGCTACTAGGTCGCCTCGTGTTGGTTCGACCATCACAAAAATGCAACGACACCCCACACCTCTGTACCACACAACCCCCCTTATACTACAAACCGTAGAACACTAATACTAACAAGGATCGCTCTGAACTGCGAGATTTATTTTTCACGCATGCATCTCCCCAGCTTTTATCTAAACAGGGAAGTCCGCAAAATGCGCACTAACTGTGTAGTGTAGTCAACCTATCTAACACGCCCATTAACAAACCTACCACTCAAATTAATCCTACGAGCAATTACTATACAAATATTGGACGAGGTTGAGCAAAATATCGTGATTTGTCAGTGGCGAGCAGATAAATTATTTTCTGGCGATGCTAGCGATGCCGAAGGCAGAGGCAAATAATTTATCTGCGAGCCACTGACAAATCACGATATTTTGCGATAACCGAATTCATATTAGATATTAATTATATCTAAAAACTCAAAAGTAAAAATTTCATATAAAATGTCTTTGTCCATGTAAAACTTTCCTTGTTCAGCTGCAAAAACGTTTTCCATCGCAACCATGTCATTTCCAAAGAGTATCGAAATAGGTTTTCTGCACTGAACTTTGGCTTAATTTAATTTAATTTACAGTGTTTAGTACGCATTTTGCACTGCCTCAATGCGTTTACAATGTTAAGATCATTAGCTAAAATTATATTTACAACAAGATCATTCTATGATATGAAAGTTATCAATAAGTTATAAAAAAGCATCTTTAAAAAGATAGGTCTTAATTTGGGATTTGAACGAGTTAATAGACTCCGTTTGTCTGAGATTTAATGGAGACTGTTCGGTGCTGCGATGGAGAATGCTCTGTCCCCGTAGGTCGTAGTAGAGGATCTTGGTATGGCTAGCTGACTTTGTGATGCAGAGCTTGAGCCAGAAAGGCATGTTAGTAAAGCATTCAAAAACGTGCAATGTTGATAGTCTACCCTGAGCTATCCTACAAGAATGCCTTGGTAGTCGCTAACCTATCTACCCTCGCTTCCCGGAGAGAAATGTTATGTAGAAAGCTATTTTCATCAATGGTTAACGATCCTCAACATAAACTGTCAGACATTTTACCACCTATAGCTAATTCGTACACTAGACATTTAAGAAAGCCGAGACATTTTATAACACCCAACCTGAGAACTAACCGAGCGAGGAACTCGTTTATTCATAGATACTGTAGTGATTATAGTGTGTAAATATTTGTATTACTGTATTTTAAGTCTTATTTTATACTTAGTTTAGAATGATAATAATTTATAAATTTTATTGTAAATATTGTACATGATCATGTAATTCAGTCTATATGACTGCAAGATGTATCATTTTATTAAACGATCTATCTATCTATCTATCTATCTATCTAATAATCTTTATTCCTCTCAAAATTCACGGCGTAATTTTTAAATTTTTTTTGCAATAGTGCATGTGTTGAGTGCAACATAAAAAATTGATTACAGTGTCCCAGGCTCGAATAATTCTAAAAATGTACGAATTCAACAGATACACTTAAGCGTTTTGTGGACACTTTCATATTTTCAATTGACAAAAGAATACTTGTTCTTCTTATTGATCATACGATCATCCCTGACCAGAAATCAAAATGAAATAAGGACAGTGTGAATTATCTACAAGCAAGCTTTCGCATTCTCCATCACGGGGGCTTTCACACTTCCAACCGGCTTTCGATTTGTAAATATTAAATACCCTGCACTGCCACCAGAATTTAGCAAATCCAAGGACGCCTACTTCATTATTAGATATTTCTTTGGTAGAAATACTGGGCTATCGACACTTAATTTTTTAACCTTTTTTGCTATATATGCGAACAAACACGACCGAAAGGAAAAATAGTAGGGAGACGTTTCTGAGGCGCGCGGTAACTGATCTTCCAACATTATTTTTGTTCGCTGTGTTCGAATATGCCCTCGCTACAAGCTCAGAGGGCTACTAGGTCATCAACGACACCCACACCTCTGTACCCGCACCCACTGCGCCCGTGTTTTACTACGCCATGATAGTGCTATATGTTGTATGCGCTGTACGCTATATATGCTATATATGCTATATATGCTATATATGCTATATATGCTATATATGCTATATATGCTATATATGCTATATATGCTATACCTTTTATGCTTTATGCTATAAATATTGTTTATTTGTCCAACCTAAATATGAGGTCGAAGATGAGTGCTATTACCATTCTTTCAAATGAGCATGAAGTATTACAAATATGGTTCAGTCTGTTGTAATTAAAGTAATACGATCGAGAATGGATTTTGTTAACAAGATTGATATTGTTTCGTGCGTAACCGGTTCTCCAAAATGACTGTAATTTCTGCGTAAATGGAGACAACATTGATGGCCTTATTGCTCAAGTAGTCTTGTACGAGGTGATAAATTATTGATACGTACAAAACAGACTTGACCTCCTTGTAGTCCTACACAAACGATCCCATTTGGAGCACACGCAATGGCCAGAACATAACGTTCGAAATGAAACTCTTCAACAAAACATCCATTTCGTAGATTCCACAATTTCAGCGTCTTATCGCGCGAGCCTGACAATAGAAATTCACCTCCTGGTACAAATGCCAAAGCCCTGATATCATGTGTGTGACCACGAAGTCTATGGATCGTCATTCCAGTTTTGAGGTTCCAAAACAGCAAAGAATGATGGGAACCTAAAAAATTCAATGTAATCTGTAATGTAATCTCTTTCTTTGGCTCTTCCGGTTTTGCTTTCTTAGCAGAAGCTAACCCTTACGCCTTTGGTGTCGAGTGCTTGCATCATGTTGGGCCGCTGATTCGATTCCTGCCAGAGGGCATAAAGTTGCATTTTTCGCAACTGCTCCTGGCTTGATCTGAAAAATGTATATAAATGTTCGTTCGAATATTTCATCTACAAACACCTTCTACTATCAGTCCTATCGAACGAGATGCCGAGAAAAATCTTGATATTTACCAATACCTTATACTGGCATCACTCCCATCATATATACACGAATTTGCGGTTAATGCTCAGTAACTGGACTCTGTAGCTCAGTTGGTTAAAGCGCTGCACCGGAATCGCAGGGCCGCAGGTTCGATTCCTGCCAGAGGGCCTAAACTTGCATTTATCGCAACTGCTCCTGCCTTGGTATGAAAAATGTATATAAATTTTCGTTCGAATGTACATTCCATCTACAAACACCTTCTACTATCAGTTCTATCGAACGAGATGCAGAGAAATAATCGAACGAGATGCAGATAAAATGATATTTACTTGTATCATGAGCCTCGTGAATTGGGCAACCACACCCTATGTAATCGACATTAAATAGATAATAATAGTAATATTAATTACCTTTGGAGGCCACGTGATCGCAAGCGTCGTTGACACGTGACACTTGTTCTCTGCCGGCACCACCGTGAACTGACTTAGTCACCTGGCCCTCATTTAAACTCCACTTTACCACAGTAAAGCCACGAATGCAGGCAGCAACGAGGGAGTCGCCCACCACACGCAATGCTCCAATTCCGTAACTCCTATACTTGTACGTACGCACGATTCCCGCAGCGTTTATTCGGTGTACCTGTCAGGGGCGTTTAAAAGACATTATTGATGTCATCAAAATGCAAATGGTAATTCTCTAACTATTATTATTATTATTTAAACATATTTCTCCACGGTAGCCTTTCAGTTTCCTGTTTTTCAAAGGGCGGTGCTTGTATTATAATAGGATACTAATAACATGTGAGTCAACACTCATTATATATAAGTGGCATTAACAAACATGTGAACGTGATTCCAGTGTAAATACATTTTGCACGAGTTTTCATACTTGTCAACAATTTCATGAGGAAGACTATTCCATGATATTGTTGCGCGGTATGAGAAACTAAACATATGTCCAACCGATTCACATTTTACTTTTTTGAATATCTCTGCACGTCTAATGTCAAAGGTTGAATTTGCGATAACCCGTGCGGCTCTTTGTTGTAGTTTTTGTAATATATCAATATGTGTATGTCAATAATTGAACTATACGTGCATGGGAAATTATATGAAGGCCACGAGGCAATTTTTGTCACAACGTTGCATTGCAAGTTGCAAGCAATATAAAGGTACGTTTACACGCTACGAAAATGTTGAAAAACTTGAGTCTGTAGATCGTTGGAAATGGCATTTTCAGAGTCTTCTCTTATAAGATTTCAAACACTCTACTTTTGAATTCAAATATTTCGCTGCAATTTTCTTTAAATGCAGTTATTTAAAGAAAACGCACCCCAAAACGTAACCATCAACATCATAAAGACCCAATTAGAAACTGCATTTTTGCAACAGAGTTGACTTAATTTTACTCGAGAATACTGCATGACGTGAAATTAGAACGCACAATGCGGCAGAGCAAAAGTTAGGAGGTTTTGCGCAGTCGTGTATGGCTATGTCATCTTACATTTGAACATATTGCTTTAAGAGGAAAATATATCTCTGGGTTTTGCAATGTTGATTTCTTTTATTGACAATTTTTGAATCGTCTATTATACGCTTTTTAGACAGGATGTTTCGGACCAACTCGGACCGAACTAAGTAGTGTAATTTCACAAATTCACAAATAATGGGGGGTGTCACCCCCTACCCCCCCCTAATGTGCGCCCCTGGCTACGATATGCGGTCTTACCGATTTTATATTTAGGTTTTGCTAAATGTTAATGACGAATATTGTCAGTTGATGATGTCGTTAGATGACGCTTGTCGCGTATTATTCAAGTATCATGAACGTTCAACTGAAAAATCGCAAATCACGTTGCCGCAGTTTGTTCTTCGGTTCGCTTCGCGCGAACAAATTCGCGTAGTGAAACTGGCTTTAACACCACTAGATTGCGACTGTTGTCGCGAAGAAAAATTTTGCTGCGAGGTTCGGAGAAAGTTTAACCTTCTCCTACATTTCGCAATAATGCGCGACAAGTTGCAGCGTCTAACACTCCAACTGCAACTTGCCTCGCAACTATTTGCGAAATCAACCAATGACGAGACAGACTATCATGCAATCAGGACGCATTGCAGATTTTTAGATCGAAAAACAAGTTGGACTCGTCCGACATCTCACTGCAACCTGAAAATTAAATTTATTTTCAGAAAAAGTTGCGTTGCAAGTTGCAGGGAATATTGTGTTATATAACATGGGCTTAAGATATAAGTAAATATGAAGATATCTCAAACGTGCGGTGCCAGTGTGGGTAGAGTGTAGCAAATATACGGCGGTTGACTGTTGTGTAAAACTACCTGAAAAATTCAATAAGAACTTCGACGTTTCGAGCGAAGGCCCTTCGTCTGGAACTTAGTATTCCTACTAACTTCCAGACGAAGGGCCTTCGCTCGAAACGTCGACGTTCTTATTGTATTTTTCAGGTACTTTACACAACAGTCAACCGCCGTATAAATATGAAGACTTTTTCTTGGCATCTCGTTCGATAGACTAATAAGTAATAGTAGAAGGTGTTTGTAGATGGAATATTCTTAAGATATAACTAGATCGATTTATACTAGAGAGGGATTATCGGTCTAGACAATTTAGGAAGAAAAGATAGTTTGTCTGGCAAACCGACAGAACACCCGTCAAGATTAGGTATCTGTGTCGGTCGTCTATCCAACTCTCGTATAAATCCGGATATGTATTAGACGACCGGCCAAAGACCTGAAAGTTAGACTCTGATGACATTTTTTGTTACAAGCTGCCAACTGGCATTTACATAAATCTCTACTCGCTTAAATCTCTTTTTGCGTACTTTCTTAGTTATGGTTTAATTTATTTTTGTGAACTTGAGATTTTGCATTTTTAGTCCACATATATAGTACTTTATTTTTAATAGGCAAAATTTAAAAATTCTAAAATTTTCGGCTTTAAAGCAAAAATCAATCGCCAATGTTTAAACCATAAGAAAATGCTATTTGGCGGCTTGTAACAAAAAAATGCCATCAAACTAATTTTTTGTGTTGGCCGGCCGTCTATATTGTTCTGTTACGATTAAAGGCGGGAAATATGCTTTCACATTCAACCAGTGAACTCTAAGTAAACTGGAATGATAACTCAATTGACGAAGTCCTATATGATTGGTTGAAGCCGTCGCGCGGGAAAATCAGCTTTCCAAAAGACTAAGGACAGTTTCGAGGAGTGAGAAAAATTCAGTCGAAAGTTTGTTTTTGAGCAGAAATTTGCAAGAAAAACACTTTTTCCATGGAAAGACTGCAATGATTGGGATTCAAACCTCGTTTTCCAATTAGTTCTGACTGTTTTACATCTATCTGCAGCAAAAAGTGAGGAGTTTTACTTTTGTATTTTGAAAAAATGAGGAAAGTTTGGACGTGCCGAAGGAAACTTCGCTTTAAAAATATACTATAAAACAGTTTGACAGTCCCAAAACTTATCTTTTACTAAACCCCAGGTATTGTTATTTATCCTCAGCTTTTAGTCCTTGTTTTATTCCTTCTAAAACGTGAGTAAATTGACGTTTTTCAAGTGTTGTTATTTTCGGCAATTCGGCATCGCATCTTCTTGTTGGCTATTAATAATAATAATTCTTTTTTTTACTTATTAAATTACGTTTCTGCATGCTTGAATGTACATTATAAAATACGGTGGCCCAGAAGTGCAAAACACAAAACAAACAAAGCAAAACAAAAATTACGTTTCTTTATCATTTTTACACTATTTTGATACATTTTTACCCAAAACATGAAACACAATTAACCATTTTATCACACAATTTTCTTTTTTTGTGACACGTTTGAAAACACAAAACACATTTGGAATCACAAAACACATTTGGAAATCACAAAACACATTTAGAAATCACAAAACACATTTAGAAATCACAAAACACATTTAGAAATCACAAAACACATTTAGAAATCACAAAACACATTTAGAAATCACAAAACACATTTAGAAATTGGAAATTCCGAATCATAACAAGTGCTTCCACTTCATAAAACTGGATTTCCTGTTTTCATCCTTATTTATTTATCCTTATCTGGCGTTTGAAATAGACTATTATTAAGCCCCAATGGTTGGAATCTAATAGTTTCCTGCCATTATCTTGGCAATTCATTATATTTTCTGCCAATTTCATTCCAAAAAGGATTTCCTGCCATTTTTCCTTGCCAAATCTTGCCAGAGCAGCCAGAGCCCAATATTTCCTTTAGCCAGGAATTTCCTTGCATGTGGAAGCTATGAATTCACAAGTCACAAACCATTTGTTACATGAAGTGTTGACGAATGTCTTCAAATTTCAAAATGGCGTCTGGAAAATGTGGAAAATTGTTTGAAAATATTCTTTTACATCAAACAAAACAATGAAATGTCCAAAATGTTATTCAGATGTTTTAGAGTCGTTTCGATTTTGCCATCAGTGTGGGGAAGTACTAGTCGTTGAATCTTCGTCGAGATCTGAAAGTACAGCGTACATATCAACTGAAAGTGAGAGATGTGTTTCAGGACCATCATATTCAACACCTTCTCTGCCACCAAAAGGGACCTTGCAAACTCAACGAGTTCCACGTGTTGAATCGTTCAATGAGTTCCGAAAAAGAAAATCCAGCGAAAGAGTGCAGAAAGAAACGTCGAAAAAAGGGAAAAAGCCTCTCAAGGTCAAGGAAGTTTTCGTTGGAATTGGCTTAATGAACTTGACCAAAGGAGAATTTAAGCCTGTTAAAGGTAAAATTAAGATGGTTCGTGTTCCTACAACAATTCGAAAGCTTGAACTTTTGAAATTATCTTATGATAAACACTGCGCACATGACCGCACATTTGACAAAGATGCGGATTATACTCTTGCTTTTCCTGATGGAACGGAAATAATTACGCTACCAGATCATCCCAACCGCATTTTTCAGTTGGATCAATATCAGCAAGATGTTGGTAAAGCGTATAATCGAATAACCCTTTTCTTATTGAAACGGAGTGACCTAGAAAGCTATAACGAACTGCGACACATCACAACTGACTCTGATGATGAGGCAGAGGAAAGCACTGTAAGACAGATGACTGTTATAGAATCATTTGCTCGAGTTACTGACTCTACTACTCACAATACAACAAAGCAAACTACTGCTGGCCCATCAACATCAGAGAACATATTTTCCAACGATAATGAAAATTTACCTGGAACAAGTTGTTCATTGTATGAAAGTGAAAGTGCTCGTGGAACAGTAAGTGGGATGAAAACAATGAGAGAAATGTTCCTAATCGTGACGAGAGTGAATTAAAGCAAGCACTTGAGCTAAATGAAACCCTGGAAGAGGCAATTAATATGGTTGTAGAGGAAGATGACAGGTCAGTAAATAACACGTACGGGTCACTGATTACAGAAGAATGTGATGCAGATGTGAACATACTCCATGATGATGATGAAAATTTGGAATCATTTTTGGAAACGTCTTCAAAACTCACTACACAGTTAATGCAACACTGACGGAGAAGCTTGAACACTGTAAGGAACAGTTTATGGACAGTTCAAAAAACTTCAGAATAAAAGTACGAAGGCATCATGTATGGGAAGATACAATGATAAAACTTCAAAGGGATGAGAATGCTATAAAGAATCCAATAAAAGTTCAGTTCATCGGCGAACCTGCAGTCGACCAAGGCGGGCCATCTCGTGAATATTTTGGCCTAATAAACGAAGCCGCTGAAAGAAAGTTGATGACACAATCTGCGTTCAGACATAATATTTCTGCCTTGAAAGGACGGGAGTACTATGCTTTTGGGCAGTTGACAGCTATTGGTTTGCTTCAAGGATCACCTGGCCCAAGATGTTTTACAAAGTCAGTGTTTGACTATATTTGTTCTGGGAGCATTGATAATTTAACTCCATCCATAGAAGAAATCCCAGTTCATGAGGTGAAGAATAGCCTCATGGAGTTGAATAATCTTACAAATCCTGATGAGTTTAAACAAAAGGCATCTTTTGAAAGTGATTATCGATTTGATGCTGGCTATGCAAAGCCCATTGTTACAATGGCTGACAAAGACGATTTTATAAAATGTATTGCCCTTCATTATACTATACTTGTTTCCTTAAGTGAGCTCAACCAATTTGTCGATGGCCTGAATACCTGCAATATGTTACATCTTATCAAAGAAGACCCTGATAGTTTCAGAGGTTTATTTGAAGTGGGTCATGCAAAGCTTACTGCTGAAGATGTTGATTCTATCTTTGATCCTGTTTTCAGTCCAGCTGGCAGCAACAAATTTGCAATTGAACAGAGCATCATTTTTAATTTCAACCAGTACCTTGAGGATGCGGAAAGTGGTAAGGTGGTTGGTCAACTTGAAGACAGAGAAGTCAAAGTATCACTAAGTGATATTCTTCAATTTGCAACTGGTGCCCAACATGTTCCCGCTGTTGGCTTTTCTCCTCGCCCTACCATTTTGTTCCTGCACCACTTACATATGGCAAGAAAGATAAGCACAAATACATGTGCTAACATTCTTAAGTTTCCAGTAAATGGTCTAGATGATGGAAAATTTTTTTCTGAGGAGTTCACGTTTTGTCTGCTGAACTCGCCTGGGTTCCAATTAGTTTAAAGTGTGTTTCAGTTGCCAAATGCTTATAACAGCAATACTTTGTATATGTGTGGTATATCGTATGCATCAAGTAAACAATGGATCCCTTCCCATGTATGTTACAAAGACTTATTATAGTTTAAGGCTATGTGCACACGGGCATCGTTTTCGAGCGTTTTCAAAAACATTTTTGTCTCTTATCGTTTTGGGCCATGTTCACACGGTCCAAGGGAAAATATATCCAATATATTAAATTAGCTCCAACGTCTGTCGTAAATTGATATTGTTTGCATCAGTTTTTGTGTGAAAATACAAATGAAAACGCTCGAAAACGTTACCGTTTGCACGTAGTCTAAGTTTTCACTTTTCAGATACATTTCAAGACTTTTATTGATATTTAAAAGTAACATGATTATATAGAGCAACACTTATCATTGCATAATAAGTTGACATTATTTGATTAAAGTTGATATAAAATTTTTTGTTAGAAAATATATAATGTCAAGAGTGCTTCCGTTAATATTATTTGATATGCTATTTATTGAGCAGCAACCAAAAGTCTACAATATAAAGTTAGTGCTTCCCTCGCAGAACTTGGTTCACCAAGTCTAATAATTTGACTGACATAAGAAAAATATTCCTGATGAATCAAGGAATCATCATTCTCAGGTATACGGAGTTCATTATTGATTTCCTCCATATCTTCCCGGTTATATGGATGTTTGCGGTCTGTGGCACCGACACTTTCAGGTAGGAAAAAGAGATTGTTTGGGATGCCTGAGGCTGTTTGAAATCGAGACTTGCGAATGTAATGATTATTCCACTCTTCCATAACGCCGTTTAATTCGTTTTGTATGAGATTCTTAAAGCAGAACCAGATACATTCAAGATGTAATTTATTACTTGCATCGAGGTGGCCTTCATGTATCATGTCTTTGAAGAAATTCATCCACCAAGAACTCCATGTTCGTCTTAGAAATGCCCACCAAGCCTCGATGCGCTGGTTGCTATGAGAAGAGCCAAAGCGGTGGGCTTTCAAACCAGCAAGAGAATCGGTTCCATTTCTTCTGAAGAAACATTGGGCTGACGAGACGATTGAATTTTCTGTCCCTCGGTCAGTACGCAGGAGTGTTGGGCAACCTTCTATTTCAATGATAGCGTTTTTGAATAAGTTTGCGATTACTCTGGGATCGTTATTGCTCTTTTCCACTTTCAGCCATATCAAACGTCGACTAAAACCATCGATACACCCGTGTATAGGCAGCCCATAAGGTTTGAGTTTGTCGTACCCATCGACGTGCCAGCAGTAATTTGGCCCGGGATTAGAATACTTTCTTCTTTTAAGCCTGTGTGCTTTTCGGCTTCTGACACCTTCAGGATCAATTTCTCTCATTAATTCTTCTACCGCTGACCTTGGTACATTAATGTCATATTTCAAGTGAAGTCTTCCACATCGCTCGGTAACCAAGTAGGTTACCAGAGCCTTGCAGTTCCCAGTTAATATGATCGCGAAGGAGATCTTCATCGATGTTGCGATTTCGCCTGTTCAAACCATAATCTCTTAAACGGTTTAAGAGAGTCCGTTTCGACATCCTTATGTCATGGTATTTGTCTAAAAACTCTAATATCGCATTATAGTCGTAACTTCTTCTGAAATAATATCTTATTGCTTCTTCTTCCTCATCCATTCCGTAGTGTTTTGTCCTTCCTCCCATCACGTTGTAGATTCAACGACTAGTACTTCCCCACACTGATGGCAAAATCTAAACGACTCTAAAACATCTGAATAACATTTTGGACATTTCATTGTTTTGTTTGATGTAAAGAATATTTTCAAACAATTTTCCCACATTTTCCAGACGCCATTTTGAAATTTGAAGACATTCGTCAACACTTCATGTAACAAATGGTTTGTGACTTGTGAATTCATAGCTTCCACATGCAAGGAAATTCCTGGCTAAAGGAAATATTGGGCTCTGGCTGCTCTGGCAAGATTTGGCAAGGAAAAATGGCAGGAAATCCTTTTTGGAATGAAATTGGCAGAAAATATAATGAATTGCCAAGATAATGGCAGGAAACTATTAGATTCCAACCATTGGGGCTTAATAATAGTCTATTTCAAACGCCAGATAAGGATAAATAAATAAGGATGAAAACAGGAAATCCAGTTTTATGAAGTGGAAGCACTTGTTATGATTCGGAATTTCCAATTTCTAAATGTGTTTTGTGATTTCTAAATGTGTTTTGTGATTTCTAAATGTGTTTTGTGATTTCTAAATGTGTTTTGTGATTTCTAAATGTGTTTTGTGATTTCTAAATGTGTTTTGTGATTTCTAAATGTGTTTTGTGATTTCTAAATGTGTTTTGTGATTTCCAAATGTGTTTTGTGATTCCAAATGTGTTTTGTGTTTTCAAACGTGTCACAAAAAAAGAAAATTGTGTGATAAAATGGTTAATTGTGTTTCATGTTTTGGGTAAAAATGTATCAAAATAGTGTAAAAATGATAAAGAAACGTAATTTTTGTTTTGCTTTGTTTGTTTTGTGTTTTGCACTTCTGGGCCACCGTAATAAAAAGCGCTAATGCTTTTTCTATATAAAGGATGGTATAATATCCCCGAACTCTTTCTAGGAAGCCCAAAACCACAAAAAAACTACAAAAATTTCGCGCGGTTTTTGCTCGATTTTCGTATTGTTTGCGTTATATTTCTGCAATAAATTTTTTTGGCATATTTTATGTGCCTGGTTTGAAAGTACTGTTGTCCTAATTACTATGCTCTTAGATAAAAATTAAAAGCATCAAAAGAAGGAAAAGTGATGAAATTTATCGATTTTCAACCTGTATTTTTCGACAAAATTTTGTAAAAAGGGACTGGGGCTACCTACAAAAGTCACTCATGAGTGGCTTCAAACATGGCGGCCAAGTTATCATTCCAGATTACTTAGAGTTCACTGCATTCAACATACCGCGTTTCCGTAGGAACCGCTCACGACATCCTCGGAGTCGGGTACGAAAGCTAGGGCGGTTATAGGATGCGGGTGAACGTTGCCATGTGACCACATTTGGCTCCAGACAGGCGGCATTGTTTTGGTAACATACCAAAGTTTCACTGACCCACTTACAGACCCCGATAAAAGGTAGAGAAATTCATTGCTCGGGTGACTTTGAACTTGAGAGACGGCTTCGGAATGACTTTGATGCTTGTACTCACGATTAAAGCCTTCCAGATAGTCGTATAACAATAATTCCCCGTTTTCACAGCCAAGCAATATATACTTTAAACCAAGTGAGGTAACACAAGTGACTTTAAACGCTGGTTGACCCAGTACTATTCCAGGGCTATTATCAAAATTTCTCAATTCCACCCTATTTGCCTCGTCAACAAATACAAAACTGGCATCGTTCCTCAATACGCTAACCAAGCGTATGCCAACTCCAGCTTCAGTCTTTGTGAAAGTCTGAACTACCGTAGAACTCTCCAAGTTCACCAGCGATATAGTTCCTGAACTGCTTCCGGACAAAGCCAATTTACCATTTGAGGTTATGTCAATCGCAGTAACAATCGAGTCGTCAGAATGACCTGAAAGTGGTAAAGTAGGATATAAAAAAAGCGAAAATATAAAATTCGAATCTCCAAATGACCATGTAATATAGTTTTTTTGTAGATATTGATAGATTATCAAAAACAAAGCTATTAGTTAATTTTACATGACTGTGAAGACATCATTTTTATATTTTATGATATATGACAAAGTTAGTATTTCATCGATATCTAGAACAGATATTCGAGGAACGATTTGATCATTTGACAGTTTAACTTTTTCGGTGTCAATATCTTTATTTTTATTGGTCCAGTGTGAACTGTACTGTAATTTCTTAAGCAATTCTTGTAATTCTCATTAATAATTCACGAGGAAAACACAGACGAAATAACAGAGCCTAAAATAACGGCCAAAATCGGAAAATGTCCAATGTCCGACCGTTATTTCAGGCTTTGAATAATGAGCGTGCATGTCTGATACAAAATCCAGCTCATTTACATAAACTTTCATTTTTTCACCAAAAAACATTCTTATCTTTAAGATTATTGAAGGTTTTCACAAGCTATATACAGCAATCGCGTCCGTATTGTATAAGATATAAAACCACGCGCCTTGGCCTCGTGTATATCTTATACAACATGGCCACTCATGCTGTACATGTTAAGCCTACCTGCATCATATCTGATCTCACGCCAGGATAATAGTTCCCAATAAATAAACAAACTATCTGTAGTGATTCCAGACAATATTGCTGTACCATCCGGTAATATCACCATAGACGTACAATTTGGGTTGGGCCCTGCGCGAATGGCAGATACTTGTAGTGACCCTAGATCGATTTGACACACTTCGCTATTTCTGCTGCACGTGTAAACCACATTCCTATCACATGCGATTGCCATGGTCGTAAAAGCGGGTAATGTAATACATTCGACAGGTACGTCGTATTTCTGCCAATTCCAGATAAAAATGCGATCGTTCTTGCATCCAATTATGACTAGCTCTCCATCCGGATTGAAGCGAAGTAACCGAGACTGTTTGTCGCCTTCAATACCAGTGATTTCATTGCCAGAGACCAAGTCCCAAACCTAAAATACAAATTGATAAGTTTTACGTAATCTTTTCTTAACAGTAAAATCGGATGCATGAAGCGATTTTACAACAGTTCCATTGCCTGAAAATGAACATTGGATGCGGTAGCCTGTAAAATGCATACAGACAATAGATTTCTCCTATACTATTCTATAAAGGACCGTTCAAACGAAGCCAACATGTTGGTCCAACATCATCCAACATTGTTGGATATAACATTGCTAGACTCGTTTGAACACTACTGTATGTTCCGTAATGTTGGCTGATGTTGGAAGATGTTGCACCAACAATATTGGACGACGTTTGAACGGGCCTTCAGGAATATTACCGCCACCACACATGTAAAAACGCACAACTCAATTTAACAAACCCGCAGCAGACTTGCACCAATGCTGTTGCAACAACTTGTTATCAGAATGTGTTCGCACTGCCTGTTGACAAGTTGTTGATGTGAGATTTTTACGTGTAGTGGAAAATTTAATGTTAGAGCCTCGTCAAAATGCATGTCTTCAAAATGAAATGCATACCTTGATCAAGGAATCCTTTGCTAGAGACACGACATGGCGAGCGTCAACTGAAATAGCAACACTTATTGCTCTTTTCGTGTGACCTAGACAGATGAATAACAAAGATAGTAGATACAGGTAGTTCAGGCACGAACCACGGCAGATTATCTCAGGCAAATTGGCTGCCTGCATAAATAATAATTGAAAAGCTGACTGTCTGCTTAAAAGACTGATTAGCTGGCTGTTTTGTTCTGCATCTGATGATAGATAACATTGGATGACGAAATAGAGCTATTGGAGCGCCTTTCACCTTTGCGACTGACGTTCGATTCCTGCAATACGCTGTTTTTTTTTTAAATTTCGTCTCAGTTGCATATGACAAGAGTTCTTACAGTTTGTCTCCAACAAATAGCGACTACACACCTAAAAATAGGCTTGTAGCAAGCTTGTCGACAAGTTGTAACAATGTTGTCACTTTATCAAGTTGCTACAAAGTTTTTACTCACAACTTAGTTGACAAGTTGTTGAATTAGAGGACGATAACAAGTTGTGGGGACAGCTTGTTTGTAACAAGTCTGTTGAGTCAACCACCTTGTAGCAAGTTGTCAATAAGCAGTTGACAACTTGTCAACAATCTGGGAAGAAGCAGTGCGAACACATCCTGATGACAAGTTGTTGAGACAGCATTAGCACAAGTCTGCCGCAGGTTTGTTACAGCTTGTGCGTTTTTAATTGCGTGTATACCAGACATCAGGTACAGTACTACAATTTATCAATAATGCATGCATAGGCCTTACTGGACTTCCAGGAAGAAAGTTAAAGTTAATAACTGTGGACAGAGTAATCCAGTATAAATATATACTGTATATGGTTAGTAATGATTAGTTATAATTTTAGTTTTTATTCTAAATACCTCTTAATGTGTAGCATTCCTCTGCGGTTGCACATTTCCAGATTTTTAAAGTTCCATCCATGGAAGAGGAAACACATCTTGACCCATCACCAGTCATGGCAATGTCAATGACGTCTTTCAAATGACCGCGTGACCCATCCTGTTTCAAGTACGCACTAGTGTCCAGGTCCCATACTCGAAAACTCTTATCTTGCGAGCCAGACAACGCCTTACAACCATCGGAAATGATTGACACATATCTGAAAAATAACAAACTGATTGTCGATTTAAACGAATCTTATTTCCACTGGATATTATTCAATTATCATTCTCCTAAGAGGTTCAGAAATTATCTTTCCCATTTGTCTAGTGTTACTACTGAAGGAACTTTGACTGAAAATGAACTTTATTTATACTGGATAGGTCTATCAGTTATAAACTGTTTTCCCTCGTGGTCCTATAAGGGTCATCTCTTATTATTCCAGTGCTCCAAAGTAAACTAACTTTATTCATACTGGATAGCTTCTATCAGTTCTAAACTGTTCTCCCTAGAGGTCTAGTAAGATTCTTGTTCATAATTCAGTGATACAGTGTTACTACAGGAGGAAACCTAAACTAAAGTAACCTTATTTATACTGGATAGCTCTATCAGTTCTAAACTGTTCTCCCGCGAATGTCGAAAGAAGCCATCTAAATGCTCATGAATGCCCTTAATTCCTATTTTACACCTACAGGTTGAGATATACAAGTTGGTTTATACTAATACAATTAGACATCTCGTCCTCGTTGTCTAATTGTCAATTGGTCCGGTGTTAGTACAGGGGAAACCGGAGTACCTGGAGAGAGTCTGCAATGTTTGGTAGAGTCGAGCTGGAAGCACTCTCTCACGTGAGACTGAGATGAAATTATAATCCAACAACTGCATATTGTAGGAATCGAACCCCGGTCACAGAGTTGCTAAAGTCAGCTGTGCAGTGTCTGGTAAGGTTATCAAATGAATCCACCTGATAGATTGGCTGTGTCCTTTGAAACCAAAAAGTAATTTTCCAGTGTGAAAGCACCACAATCTCACAATCATGTCCTTGCCTCCGGAGATAATATGCTTTGTATCTGGGCTTACAGCAACACTGTAGATCTCGCCTTGATGACCGCTGAGGGAACGAATTTCTTGAGACGTTCTCAAATCCCAGATTTTCAAGGTCTTGTCACCCGAAGCAGATACAAGCATTGGACGGTCACCTCCTAAACATGAAAGAGAATTGGTCCGATATTAACCAGGGATGGATGATCCGTGTGGACGTGCTTGTGCAAAGAAAAGACAGTTTGTCTGATAATTCATCTGTGTTACTCTGGGATGCGATTTTAGGCGAGTTATATACCAAGTGTCAAAGTCCGTTTTTCGTGGCTTTTCATTTGACGAGCAATGAATCACGATGTTATAACAAAACTCGTAGTAAATGAAACTGGAAGGCATTTATGTTTTCATATTTTAAACCGAATTTTAAGATTTTAAACAAATTTAAGATTTTTATTCAATTAACTTGACAATATTTAAATCATTTAAATTTATTTAAAAAAACAGTATGATTTAAGGCGTGTTAAGGTGATTTAAGGCAAGCTAAGTTGATTTAAGGCATGTCAAGGTGATTTAAGTGGTCTTATACGTTGAAAACTTTTTTTTCCTAATTTAATACTTTTTCCTCATTTTTTACTCTAATATTATAGAATATGGGTGGCTGACACAAAATCACTCACTTATACATTTGTTGTTGCCATAGTAACAAGATATGACCCCCTATGGAGTAAAATATGGTGTTTGCGCCATAAATGATAGGAGCCAAAGTAAACCACGAATGATCTCCCAAACAGCTTCAATGGATACAAAATAGACCTATCTATGTTGTGAACCTAAAAAAATACTCAGCTAAAGGCATAGAGTGTAAAAATTTTACTTCTGTTTACAGATGAATGAAAATATGGGCGTGTTCAGTTCATTAATAGGGTTGGCCTGTGGCGTGTATAACTCACACATAGTATTTTTTAGGTTCACAACAAAGCTTTAACAGTAATGAGTAAATGCTGAAAATTTCACCTTGATTGCACAAATAGTAAACCCAGGAGAGTTTTTAACGTCTCGTAAATTGACAATTTGGGAAAATTAAGTTTAAAATATTCTTAGGTATGTTTTCGACAAACTATCCTAATTTGAAGACTTGAATAGGCATCTGGAAAGTTTAAAATGAGCCAGCTGCATATGTTTCTCCTTCCTTTTGCTTATTCTTTTAATTCTTGTCCCCTGTCTTTTTTCTCTGGCCTCTGCATGAGGACCTTTCTTCTTGATTTTGTGTATATAATTAGCCTTTCTTACTCTTACGTTTTGAGCTGTTTTGATAAAATCAAGTTTATAGTTTCGAATAGCGTTTTGCAATAATATTGATTACACATTACTAACCAAAGAAAAGCAAACAGCAGCTAGAATGACCCATTTGAATACGTTTGTCCTTCCTTTTCTTGATTTTCACAAATGAAAAATTGGACATGGAGCTCCTCTATATTTTCATATGCTAACAAAATATACAAGGGGTCGAAATCACATAGCCACACATATCCTAAACGGGAGAGGTATGCATATATATCATGAAAATGCCATGCTAGATTTTTTCAAAAATCTTTAACACGTACTATTTCAACACCTAAGTTCGGTTCCCAGCTGTGACCTCCGCCGTTGCCGTCTTGAAAAAGACACCAATGTTTAACCCTCGGTTCTTTGAATGGTTATGGCAGATCGACTTTCGTCGGACTTTACATGATGTCTTCAATCAGTCATAGCCTTGAAGTGGAACCGTAATTATGGAAAATATATAGTATGAACACAATTTGCTTTCACGCCATTATAACGCCTCTCTGCTTAAATACACCATAATAACACGCTTCTTAACCGACTTGTACTTGGTGTAATTTGGAATAAAATCGTTTACAATCACTACTGTATATAGCTAGGGAGAGGTAGGTGGGTACTCATTTGGAGAAAAAAAATATTTTCGTAAATGCTCCAATGCTCGCGATTTTCCAATAACATGTCGTTGCTATGTTGGTTACTAAGGGAAAACATTTCAAACAAGCTGCTATTTTCCCCTATTTATCCATTTTCTGCCAAACAAATAGAAAAATTAACACCAGAAAACGAAAAAGGGATCGTTAATGATGTATATGGCTAATTTCAAAATAGGATTTTTTTAAAATTTTTTGTATAAGACCACCTTAAAGTGAGTTAAGTTGATGGTGATTTAAGTTGATGGTGATTTAAGTTGATGGTGATTTAAGGCGAGTTAAGTTGATTTAAGGCGAGTTAATTCGATTTAAGGAATGTCAAGGTGATTTAAGTTGAGTTAAGATAATTTAAGGTGGGTCAAGTTGATGGTGCTTTAAGGCGAATTAAGTTGATTTAAGGCGAGTTAAGGTGATTTAAGGTGATTTAAGGCGAGTTAAGGTGATTTAAGTCGAATTAAGGTGAGTGAAGGTGATTTTAAGGTGATTTTAAGGCGGGTTAAGGTGGTTTAAAGCAATTTGGGAGAGTCAAATTGATGGTGATTAAAGGCGAATTAAGTTGATTTAAGGCGAGTGGAGGTGATTTAAGGCAAGGTAAGGTGTTTAAGGCGATTTAGGGTGATTTTAAGGTGATTTTAAGACGAGTTAAGATGATTTAAAGCAATTTGAGTGGAACAAAAGTGTGGATCACCTTTACTGGCTGATCTTAGGAAAGAAAGTCAATTGTGCTGTATTTTTATATGTATTAATTGTGAACACAGGCCTGCATTCAAACCTTTAGTCAGTTGGACTCGCTTATAAAAATATTGCTTATAGAAATATTGCTTATCAATACACTATAAAAATAAATTTGAGATTCAAGCATCTATACTTCTTTGAGGCAAACTAAGCATGTACTACCTGATGTAACCACCTGTAACATCTGCTAAGTTCTTACCGACGCCTAAACTGCACATACCTCATATGCAACATATATTACATACATACTTGTTGCCACTACACTGTATACAGTATCAGTATGGCCAATCAAAGTAGCTTGAAATTTCAATGTATCTGCCCGCCATAAGTTGATGGTGTGATCAAGAGATGCAGTAGCAATATACAACCCATCTTTAGTGGTACACAGACCTCGGATATGACCATCATGTGCAGGAATGAAATTCAACAGTCCACCTGTGGCCACATGCCATACTCTCAGTTGCCCTATAGTAAAACAGTAAAATGTTTATCAGGTCGTTAACTGTTGAACACTTGAAACGCTTTGTCATCGCAAGAATAATATTTAAATTGATAAGTCCCAAGAATATAGTGCAAACATTATCCATGCACTGATTACACACTCAGTTCTGTTCAGCGAGGGAAAGCAAGACAAAGTTTTTTTTAATTTCTCATCCAATTTTCATATATCCGGATTTAACCGAATTTAATGGATTTGTCCTTGGCCTATGGCCATTTGCTCCACAGATTTTCGTATGTAAAATTTTCATATCATCTTAGTGTGCTCAGACCAACGATGGTGAAACCATAACTTCCTGGTGGAGGTAACGAACCATAAGTTTAATAGAGTAGTCTAAGTAGCTTACCTTGAACAAAAACAAACAATTACCACTGTAGTATGTTTGGTTACGGGTTTCAAATTATTATATACGTATATTTTGTCTCTCATTACTATATACAGAGTATTAGCTGTAGGTGCATGAATGCTTGATGGTTGGGTAAATGATTTTCAGTAAAAAATCATATCCAAATATCCAAATTATTTTTACTAACCATCATTTGATCCAGTAAAAAGACGCTGATCATCTGCACTGAAATCCAATGCATTCACAAAACCACCCTCTCCTTGTAACAGAAACAGCTGTTCATAACTGTCCATATTCCAGAGTCTTGTAGTCGAGTCATACGATCCTGAGGCCAGAATTGTCCCGCTATGCGACAGAGCTAAACAATAGACTGCCATGGTATGACCATCGAGCACTTGCAATTCCTTGCCTGTTTAGATACATAAGGCATAAGGGTTAGTTTTAAAAAAAGGAGGTAAAGCGGATAACCTAAAGAAAGAAAAACGTCGCAGTACAGAAGAGAATCAACCAAATTCTACTTACATGACTTTTCAAGTACAGGGCAGTTAGCAAACTTAACCTACTCAGCTCTAAGGGATAGTGCCCTAACCGCATCTGCCAATTGTACTCCCAACTGAAATTATACGAACTACTCGTTTCTGTAGTTAATTTCTAAATCCGTTATAAACTGGATGTTTTACACTGGACGGAAGCCTATACCAAACTACCAAGCACGGATGAAAGATGAGGTTAGCACGGATGGAAGATGAGGTTAGCGCGCTTCCCCTTACCGCTGTGTTAAACCTGCTGCTGACGATCAAGGGTAGGGTATTGCCTGTGCTTAGAGAGTGTATTTTCTCCTGGTACTTCGGTTTTCCTCCCACACCAAAAAGCGTTCCACCTTAGTCGTGCTCCGTGATCAGGCATGGATCGTATTGTGACAGCCACAGGTACCCTAGTATAAGCATTCGATTACTTTACGTTATGCTTGAGCTGCATCTTTCGCTATTCAGTACTCAGCTGCAAGGACAGATGATTAGCACTCGCTAACTTTGCCTTTGCTTTACAGCTACATACCTGTTTCTAGTTCATGAATCTTAATCGAACGGTCTGTCGAGGCAGAAATGACAATGGTTCCAGTTGAACTAACAGATGTAGCTAATGCGAGTACTTTATCGTTGTGCTTTCTAAATATCTTGATCAGTGGTCCTACAGGTTCGGACAGGCAGGAGAATAACGGTATTAGATGGCAAGTCTCTGTGCATATTTCACAGACGTGTTCTAAAAGCGTGTTAACGCTTGGGTGTTCGTCAGCGCATGATAGCAATCTACCTATGGAACACAAAAAATAAAATGTTATTACTCATGGTATTAATGTAATATTAAGTTAAAGGTTTAGGCTTTTAAGTAAATTAAAGTAAGGGGGATTATGGCAGCACAGTGGTTAGTGATTGTGTGCCTTTCACATTGGTGCCTGGGATTTGATTCCTTCAATATGCAGTTGTCTGATCAAATTTTCATCTGAGTATAACATGTCAAAAGAGTGCTTCTAATTCTTACTTACGGCGTACATCTAGGGTACTTGGGTTTCCTCATCTAGTAGTAACACAGGAACGGTAAGGGATGACCAGTACTGGACCTCTAGGAAGAACAGTTTAGAAGTGATAAACTATCCATGCAATATAAATAAAGTTAGTTTAGTTAAGGTTTCCTCCTGTAGTAACACTAGACAAATAACGGATGGCTCTTACTGCACGTCTAGAACTGATAGAGCTATCCCGTATAAATAAAGTCAATTTGGTTTACGTTTCTTCTTGTAGTAACGCTGGACCAATAAGGTATGACCCTCACTAGACCGTTAAGAAGAACAAGTTAGAACTGACAGAGCTATGCAGTAGTTTAGTTTGGCTTAGTTTAAGGTACAATAAAGTCAAGTACTACAATATTGATGTTAATAACTATTAGTAAGGAATATTGTTTTTCATTACCTAACAGTTGCGGACCAATAGAATCCGGAGTTTTCTCGATGACGTCAGCAGATAACATCAACGATGATTTGAGAAGTTTAATTTCATGTGAGGCCGTGCCCAAGAAACGAAAATCGGAAATTAAAGATGGCAAGTTTGTCTCCTTAACTTTCTGTTCCAACCAGTGAAAGTCAAAGAACAGATTAAGTAGTTCTCCATATTGTTCGGAAGAGTTCAGGTGATAGGATAGATATTTAAAGTAATAGTCTTTATTGCCTTGAAATTTCGCCCATTCACGGTTCACGCATTGCCCACGAAGTGTCTCAAGGAACATGCATTGGACTTCGGTTATTGTATCGCGAAGTTTTCCCCGCACAAAGTCTAAGAGTAGATCATGGACACGGTAGCTGTTCTTTCCTTGCTGTGTTGGTCCTGAAAAAGGTCGTTGGGGACCGTTAAGTACACACGTAAGAACGCACAAGCTGTAACAGACGTGCAGCAGACATTTACCAACGCTGTTTCAACAACTTGTCATCAGGATGTGTAATTCTTACTACTTGCTCCCCAGCTTATTGACAAGTTGTCAACGGCTTGTTGACAACTTGCTACAAGGTTGATGATTCAACATACTTGTTATAAGGTTGTCCAACAACTTGTTATCGTCCTGCAATTCAACTAGTTGTTAACACGTTGTGAGTGACAACATTGTTCAACTTGTTGACAAGCTTGCTACAAGTCTGTTGCGACGGCGTCTTGTTAACAAGATGTGAGTTTTGTACGTGTGTAATAGGGAGATAAGGCAAGGAGGACAGAGAATCTCATGCATTAACATTGTCATTGAGATACATTGAGATGCCTACATGAGAACCATTAGTTCTACTGAGTTCTACATTATTTAGCTGATAGTCATACACAACCAGAGCGAACGGTATAATTGTTTCATATAGAAAATATATTTCAGTGTCTTGAATAAAACGTAGTTTTCTGAAGCAGTTCACGCAATGTGACTCTATCCACTCGCTGTGTATTAGCCGAGGTACGGCGTGGAACTCGAGCAGTCAGAATACACAACAACAGTATCATGAACAGCCTTCAGGATTGAACATTTTTTGTTGCATTTTACTGAAGACTCTCAATGCAGTTTTATAAAGTACTCCCCTCCCCGCCACCTACATACCTTTTTGAATCAGTGATTTCCTCTCAAGCACACTAAGTATACGTCTTCCAGCCCGAGCGTTGCACGTATGTCTCCCAGAACCTGGCGAAGACCAAAAGAGCTCAAGAATATCTGATGGTATATCCGTATCCTCTGGAAATATTGCGAAGTCTAGGAACTTCTTTTGTTCGCCTTTCTCCAAGCGTTGAAAGCTAACATTAATGGCTGCCAAGAGGTTATCGTAAGGATAAGCATCATTGGGAAACAGTGAACGTAATTCTTCCAAGTCAGCATCTTTAAGGTCATCTAACATGTCTTCCCAGTCCTGTTCGACGCGAGTGTCCGTTAAATTTGAGCCCACTAGCGACAGAGCCAGCGGGAGACCACGGCACTGTTCCAGCAGTTCAACAACAATTCGTTGCATGTTTGACCTAAACGTAGATTGTTCGGCATTGGTAACTTGCGCGCTTTGGTACAAAAGCGCCCTGGATTTATTCTGTGCCATAATTTGGAGCTCGTACAAAGCTGAAGTTTTTAAGCCGCGTACGACATCAGCATCTCTCGTAGTTATTAATAATTGGCATTTTCCAGAGAGGTAATCAAAGACACTAGCGTGTTCAACACTCCAAACATCATCAAGAACTACTAAGCAATCTTTATTTACCTACAAACAGATTAGTTAGTTAGTTAGTTAATTAGTTAATTAGTTAGTTAGTTAGTCACTTAGTTAGCTAGCTAGATAGCTAGTTTGATTTCCTCTACATTTTTCTCACGAGTAAGAACTGAGAGTTACAAATACATACATTACTTACATACGTACCGTATTTGCTCGTACCCAGGCTTGCGCGCCGGGGATATCACTGAACGACATAGCTCCCCCAAGTGCTTTAACGAGGATGTTTATCAGTGCTAAGCAGTCTGGGGTTTGACCAATGTCAAGCCAGATAACCTGACGAGCCATTGCGACTCTCCACGCGATAGCCTGGGCTATCACGGTCTTACCCAGGCCTCCCATACCACGGATACCAATTACGTCACCGCTACGAACCCCGACTACGCCCACAAGGTTATTGCCCGCATTGAGCAACCTCAATATCTCGTTCACTTCTGATGGCCGTTGCACCATATCACGTGGTAAATTGCGTAATCCATACGGTACTATGATATAAAAATTTAAATTATCATAAAAATATTTAAATATTGGAGAGAATTTACACATATACATAATTCAGATCGGTATTTAAACATTAAAACTACGTTCAAACGAGGTCGGACGAATTCGAAACCGTGTGCAAATTCGTCCAGTTCCATATAGTTCACACGGAAATTCGTACGGTTTGCTGTTCTCGAATTTCATGAGTTCCGTTGAACTCGAAAGCCGAAATTGTGCAAAATTGAGAACGATTCCATATTAATCCGGTCCCGAATCAACCTATAAGAGCCTAAAATACGTTAATTACTTTTTGAACTCATTAATTATGTCATGAATTATTAAACTAACTAAGTCTTAACATCTTAATATACTGGATATAAAGTAAACAGTTTCAAACTGTTCTTCCAGTCCAGCAAGGGTTATCCTACTGGAAAAAAGCTAACTAAACTAACTTTATTTATACTTGATTTATACTTCAGTAGTCCAGTGTTACAAAAGGAAGACATGGAGAAACCTGATTGTCTTTTCCATGGTAGGGTGAAACTGAACTACTGAAGTAACACTGGATCAATAAAGGCCGGCGCACACTGGAGCTATGTGCTTAGCCAAATGTCACACGTGCCCAATGGCGTAAGGAGATAGCTCTCGTGTGCGGGCGATTTACGAACGACTTTTGTCATTCGTGCCACATACGGCAAATATCTAACATGGTTGATAATTTCTGCCTCGCGTGCCAAAATCTTTCCGTGTGCGGCGAACGAAAGCTATCTGCTTGCGGATTGTCGTAACAGCGCATGCGTAGTATACGAAAGTAAACATCCAAGATGGCGAACAGCTCACAAAATGGATGAATGTGAAGACGAAGAGGTGTTGTTATTTTGTTTGCTGTTGCGTCGTCGCCGTCGACGCTTACGAGCATTGAATCGTCAGACATGGACGAAGCGATGGATTATGAGACGACAAGGTCAAGGAGCCTACGCGAACCTTGTTCAAGAACTAAATGCCGAAGAGCCAGAGCAATTTCGACAATATCATCGTATTGACAGGCAGTCATTTGAAAGCATTTTAACTATGGTGAACCCATTGATAGTAAAGGAAGACACGCAAATGCGGTTTTCGAGAGAACGTCTCACTCTCACAATGCAAACAAAATAACAACACCTCTTCGTCTTCACATTCATCCATTTTGTGAGCTGTTCGCCATCTTGGATGTTTACTTTCGTATTCTACGCATGCGCTGTTACGACAATCCGCAAGCAGATAGCTTTCGTTCGCCGCACACGGAAAGATTTTGGCACGCGAGGCAGAAATTATCACTAACATGTTAGATAATTGCCGTAAGTGGCACGAATGAGAAAAGTCGTTCGTAAATCGACCGCACACGAGAGCTATTTCCTTACGCCATTGGGCACGTGTGACATTTGGCTAAGCACATAGCTCCAGTGTGCGCCGGCCTTAAGGGATGTTTCTAAATTGTCATCTAGGTCGACTAGGAACAGCGATTTAGACAGAAAACTGCATAAAATCATAGTCGGGGCAAAGCCACAAACCTTTCTTGAAAATACCGTTGTTGTTGTTAAACTCGTCAATGCGTTGTACAAGATCATTTCTTGAACAAAATACCATCATTTCTTTCAATAAAGATATATTTTGTGGCGAGATTAAACAAGCTTGCATCATTGATTGAAGAATATCGAAGGAGCAAACGTCTTGATGGCCAAAATTGAGTAGAATCTCACAACCTTCGGTATTCACTAAGTCTAAGTATTCTTTCATCTTTACAATAAGGGAAACGCGGTTTAAATCGTCTGACAATTTCAGAAGAAATTTTCGGAATGGTGTGATATACATCTGATGCAAAGGATCTGAGGAAATTTAAATATTTCAAGTTTTATACATGTAAGGTTACAAGGTTACAGAAGTAAAAACAGACAAGGTGTTGCAAGCCTGTAGCGGAATTTGTTTCAGCGGAAGCTGATAACAAATTGTGTTGACACTACTTCTTTGCAACTTATTGGCAAGTTGTTACAGTCCGGCTATTACTATAACTAGGGTACCTGCAAGGTAGGGAATGCTGCGGGACTGTTATTATTCTTTAGCTTCTTGAAACAAACATGCAAACAAATATGCAACACAAATTATATTCAGTAGACGGTAATTATTGGCATTGACCCAGTGGCTTGCGCGCTGTCAGTAGATGCATACCCTAGCATAGTTTGCAGGATGAGACAAGCTAAATATATCACGAAACATGAAAGACATCAAATTTTGTAACATCTATTTCAAAATATCAATATTTTCCATATATTGTTCTTCCACATGGAATTGCCACATGAAACCCATGTTTACTGCGATGAGTAATTTGACACTGCCACGCAAGGAAATTTGCATATTTTTGTAGTGTATAAAAGCGTTAAAAATATATACATGTGCGCAAAATAATTTTGCATTTGGAAAGCTATAAACGAAAGCGTTGTTCCATCATTCTGTTCTTACTTTGCTGGATATGCGAGTCACCTACATGTAAAGCACAACTCATTTCAAGTCATTGCCATTCGAATATTTGTCTTAGTGGGCGCAGAACTGAGACCCTGTCTGTTCTGACAATAATATGTGAACGCGACTGGACAAAAGTATTAAGTCCATTGTAAAATAGGAATAAAAACATATTTATATGCCTACAGTAGCCTATTTAATAGGTCAAACCTTGCACAAATCAGAATGATTCAGTCAGGCAATTTAGACGATCAATTGCATATCTGTGACTTTGTGTCAAGTTGACAGGGACAGGGGCGGATCTAGGGGTAGTCAAACTAGTCACGCGACTAAGGTAAAAATTGCGCAGAAATAAAAATACATAGTCCAGTTGTAATATTTCATGCAGCGGCAGCCGACAGTGAAGTACTTAATATTCAAAAATACTCCAGTTATCATTTCGTGCAGCGGCCGAGCCTGCAGTAAAAAAGATAAAATAGCGGTTATCTGCGTGAGTTTTGACTAATCTGAGGCGGATTCTAGCCATTTGATTGGTCCATTTGAATTTAAAGTTTGCGGGGGTCTGACTCATTTGGGCAATATTCGAGCTTTCTGATTGGCTGGTTAAGGAAATATTCTCCTTTCTCATTGGCTCGATTTGTTTGACTCATCTTGACTAATTCGCTCCTTGGGGTATTCAGCAGTGCTCCTTGGGGTATTCAGCAGCCTTCAGTCAATACGAAATGAAAATACAGTCTTACTGATTGCTACTTGAACCCAAAGGTTCAAATTGGTTTGAGGATCGAGTATAATGCACGCTTTGGATACAAGATCTGTCCAATATGCTATCAATTACACCGATGTCAGTCTGTCGAGAGATTTTGGCGCGCAGAAATTTTCATACCCAGAGTTGCTCGTCAACAAAATAAGAAGTGTACAGCGATAAGGTATTAAAAGAGATTCTATTTATATTGGTTTATAGTCTGATACTAATACTAATACTATTACTGAGTATTACTAAGTTCAAAGTGTGTCTATTCCACGCCGGTAAAAGCCGCTTTGATTGAATTAGCATATATTTGCGGTTGGTCAAAAGGTCATTGACAATTTAAAAATATCCAGAGCGGCCAAAACTGAATCGACCCGGTGTCACTCTTATAGTGGAGCAAGAATACAGCATCTTGAAGAAAAGATCAAGGAACATTGGTCAGAAGATCGTCAAAATTATGAAGCAGTAATTATCCATGCGGGGACCAATAACTTAGTAAACGAAAGTCCACAACAAGTTGCTCAACGTATGGAAAGTCTCATACAAGTGGTAAAAGCCCATTCAAGTGACGTTGCGGTGTCAAGTGTGGTAAAAAGGTATGATAGTAAAGTATCCCACCAAAAAGTTCAAGAAGCAAACAACCTATTACTCAGCTTGTGTCAGAGGTATGAAGTAGCATTTTTAGACAACAGTGAGATAGATCAATCCCATCTCAATAGATCCAACCTACATTTGAACAGAAATGGAGACAAATTGTTGGGAAAGCAATTTTGCTCTTACTTAAAGTTAGTTAAAATTAGTCGCAATGCTGTTGATCATTCATCAAAGCTGCATGGCAAAAATAAGCCTTTTTTTCGGCTTGCACTGGGCCATCGAATGAAGGAATGGTCAGATCACCTGAAGCTAGTAACCGATATAATGAAGAAATAAATACTTTTGATAGTTGCTCTCTAGCCCAAAACATGAGCAGCAATTTTTTCAATGAAATTAATTCTATTCCTAATGAAAGAGGCTTTAAAATGGCCTTTTTAAATATTGTTAGCTTGCCAAAACGATATGATGAAATTTGCTTTTCCTTGTCAAACAAATTCATCGATTTAATCGCATTTAATGAAACAAGGCTTGATTCATCAATATCAGATAATCAAATGTATATTGATGGATATGATATTATTCGAAAAGATAGATCAAGAAATGGAGGTGGTGTTTGTATGTATTTGCGTAGCTCCATTAATTATCGTATTAGGCATGATCTAGTGCCTAATAATCTTGAGGCTGTTTGTATTGAAATCATTAAGCCTCAAAGTCAGCCATTTGTCGTAGTAACAGCTTATAGACCTCCAAATTCGTCATCCGAATTTTTGTTGATTTAGAAAATCTTGTGAAAAATAGATGATGAAAACAAAGAAATTCAAATTCTAGGTGATTTAAACTGTGATTTACTTAAAACAAATCCAGACCAATTAACTAAAAAACTCAAATCCATATATGAACTATATCAATTGACACAAATGATTGACGAAGCTACGCGCATAACATCAACAACATCCACCCTTATTGATCATTTTATTACAAATAGACTGCAGAGAAAATTTCTGACTCTGGGGTAATACATACTGGAATTAGTGATCATAGTATGATTTTCGCAATAAGAAAAATCAATTTTTCAGTAAAACGTCATGAAAATATTGTTGAAATTAGAAACATGAAGAAATTCAATGATCAAAAATTTCTTAAGGATTTGCAGAATCAGCCCTGGGATCATATCTATTATTTTCCTGATAATCCAAATAGTATGTGGGAGATGTGGAAAAATCTTTTTAGAGGTCCTGGATAAGCATGCACCACTTCAAAACAAAAAGGTAAAATCAAAAAATGTCCCTTGGATTACAAGCAAAATTAAAATGCTCATAACCGAAAGAGATAAATTGAAAAGAAAAGCAATTATTACAAAACAAGAATCTGATTGGCTCAATTATAAAAAAGCCAGAAATCAAACAAATACCGAAATAAGAAAAGCCAAAACAGACTATTATTCTAAAAAGATTGCTAACCAAAAGTGCAACCCAAAACAGGCTTGGAAAACTATAAATAGTTTGATTGGAAAGGGAAAGAAACCCACAATTTTAAATGAACTAATTATCAATTAGGAACTTAAAAACATTGAGGAACTTAAAAACAGCCAGCTGGTTAACGGCGAAACAATTCAGTCGCTAGCCGACTCTATTCGCCATATTTCGTCTGTGATGTCGAAATTTCAAGATTTCATTGATGCAGGAAATAAAAATTTAAGCGGTTCAACCTTGGTGAAACCAATAATTGATGAGTATGCAAAACAGGCTCACAACTGTAATGCAGAACTAATTAGTAATCCTAGTGTCCTCGAACAATGGGACGAAAGCCTCTTGGATAATGAAAATACTCAGCGAGTACAAGACACGGCACAATATCCTCAACGAACAACCTACGCGGAAGTGGCGGCATCTCCTCCGGCCCCGGTCACTACCTGCGAAACGATCGAGAAGTCTCAATTAATCAAGAAACCCGAAGATACCAAACGGGATCAGCAACAGAATACCAGTGAGCTGTCTTTGTCAATATTGATGATGGGTTCATTGGAGTTGAACGAAAACGGAACAAAACAAAGCAATTGTTTTTAACCGGAATTGCCGAAAACGTAAAGAGAACCAAATTCAAGCTTACTTAAAAGAACGAAACATCACCCCTACAAGAATCTGCATTTTCCAAAGTAGACGCAAAGGACTATTTTCCGCCAAGTCAACATTCCTCTACTGCCTTTTCACTCATACAAAATGAATACTTTTGGCCTAAATTTGTAACATGCAAGCCATGGCGACCAAAGGAAAAGGGTAGAAAATCTGAACGGAAAGTCAGTATGACCGAATTCGGGAACTATTCAACAAACGTATAATGGCTACAATATCAGTCAGAATTTCAACACGAAATAGCCAACTTAGATCAAGGCAAAGAATACATAATAATTGTATACCCGTTAGGTTAAACTTGCGTAGAAGAAATATGAATAACTTGATACCAATCATGACCGGTTCTAACACACCGAATCGAAATAACAATATGTTTGTGCCGGAATTATTTTATCTAATGTGATGTCTTTATGCCCAAAATAGACGAAATAGCTCCATTTGTGTTGAACTCTGGTGCTGACGTTGCCGCTTTTACAGAAACGTGGTTGAAAGCTTCGATTTTGGACTCGGTGATTCACATTCCTGGTTTTAAGTTGATTCGAAAAGATCGTGTTGATAGAATCCATGGAGGAGTCTGCATTTATATTCGCAATTGTATCAATGTTACTATTCTACACGATTTACATAATCCATCCTTTGAAGTCCTTTGGACTAAACTAAAGCCGAACAGACTCTCGTGGATTATCTAGTATAATTATAGCAACAATATACCATCCACCTGGTTCAGATAACCACCTAATGATCGAATATCTCATTAACACACTAACTATTATCGAAGCAACACATCCAAACAGCGGAATTGTCCTAATGGGTGATCTAAATAGACTAAATACCTCCGTATCAATCGTCAATTTAAGCTGAAACAACTGGTAAAATTCGCCACCAGAGGTCAAAGAACACTTGATGTTATTTTGACCAACATTAGCCAGTTTTATGACAGTCCATTAAGATTTGCACCCTTTGGTCTCTCAGATCACTTCACAATAAAAATGCTTCCGAAGGCTAGAATCGTGAACACCAACAACTTTAAAGTCATAACGACACGAGATGTGAGACAAAGTAACAAAGCCGCTTTAGGTAGAGTCCTCTCCACCTTAAATTGGTCTTGTATAAACAATCTCAACACATGCGAGGAAATGGTAACAGTTTTCAATGACGTTTTGATAAATATACTAGATACCATAATGCCAATAAAGAAAAAAGATCCATGTAAACGAGGCTCCTTGGATGACGAACAAACTTAAATCTTTAATCAAAACCGGCAAAAGCACTGAACAATGGAAATGAAACAACCTTTAAATTCTATCGTAATCAAGTAAATTTGGAACGGAAGACATGTAGACAAGGCTACTTCCATGGTAAAATCAAACATCTCAAACATACCAAACCAAAAGATTGGTGGAGCGCGGTACGCAAGATTAGCGGAATGGATCCTCTCTCGAAATCCGACTTATTCTCTGATTTACAAGTAGACGAATTTCAGCAATTGAATAAAACCGAGATAGCGAATAAAATTAACGACAAATTCCTAGAACCGTTACAAACTTTTCAACCACTAGATGCCTCCAATTTTATATGCACCTCGGATGACACAAACAACTCCAGGTTAGATGTTCTGACGGTGTCAGAGGAAGATGTCTACAAGTGCCTAAAATCACTTAATCCTTCGAAGTCATCAGGCCCAGACAATATTCCATCTTGGTTCCTTAAAGAGTTTGCAGAATCACTCTCGTTCCCAGTTAGTAAGATTATGAATTGCTCCTACGAAGAACAACGTTTACCTTCGATATGGAAAATGTCCAACACGGTACCAATCCCAAAGACTACACCCGTACAAATTATCAATAAACATCTTCGCCCAATCTCCCTAACTCCTATTCTAGCAAAAGTAGCTGAAGAATTTGTGGTCAATGAACATCTAAAACCTGCGGTTCTGGAGGTTTTAGATCCCAACAATTTGGTGTCATTCCTGGCTCATCAACAAGTCAAGCACTGATAAAAATGATGCACAAATGGACTGAAGCCACAGATGGAAATGGGGCGTCTGTTCGAGTTGTCTTGTTTGACTATCAAAAAGCATTTGACTTTGTTGACCATTGTATTCTGCTATCAAAACTTAAACTCTTGCGTCTCCCAACTACCACCCTAAACTGGATTATAGATTTTCTCAGTAATAGGAAACAACGGGTTAAATTGGGAAACGATTGTTTCTCTGAGTGGGGAAACGTACCTGCTGGAGTACCTCAGGGTACAAAGCTTGGACCATGGCTGTTTATCGTAATGATTAATGACCTAACTCTGACAGGAAGTGACCAGGCAAAATTTGTTGACGATCTTACGATATCGGAGACAATACCTAAATTTAGTCAAAGCTCGATTCAAGAAACTGTAACGAATATTGAAAGTTGGTCTGATACCAATTCATTTCGGCTTCATGACGAGAAATGCAAGGAGCTTAGAATTGATTTTAAGAAGACGAAGAGTATCTTCGCTCCCATCCTCGTAAATGGGAAACCATTAGAAGTCGTACAAGAAGCAAAATTACTTGGTCTTACTTTTACATCCGATCTTAAATGGAACAATCACGTGGATAACATTGTCTCTAAATGCTCGAAACGATTATATCTCTTGGTGCAGTTAAACGAGCTAAAGTTCCAAAAAGTGACATAATACAATTTTACCAAACATGTATAAGACCAGTTCTGGAATATGCCTCCATTGTATATCACTATTCTCTACCAAAATATCTCAGCGACGACATTGAACGTATTCAAAAACGTGCTCATTCTATTGTGTATCCCGGATACAAATACGAAGACTCTCTCGTTGAAAGTGGACTTTCGACTCTCCACGAGAGGAGGGATCAGGCATCTGAGAAGTTTTTTAATCAAATTTTAGAAAATGATAATCATAAATTAGCGAACCTTATTTCGAAAGTGGATTCCATGTCTTGTCACATTCTGAGAAAAGTCAAGGAAGTGGAAATACCGAAGTTTAAAACAGAACGGTTTAAAAAATCATTTTTAATCGCCAGTAGTATTAATACGAACAAGTAGTCTTAAACATTTTAATAACAACAAGTAGTGAGTAGTTTTTTTATAATCAACCTGAATTGTAATTATATTTATATGTATATAAACATTGTAATCACCATGTAATTCAGTAATTTTACTGCAAAATGTGTGAAATTGAACTATCTATCTATCTCTTCTATCTATCAATGAATCTAATTGCAGAAGGATTAAATGAATTCTTTGCAAATGTTGGACCAAACTTGGCAAGCAATTTGGATGAACCCAGCCGTGATTTTCAGAATTATACTAAAAGTTCTGAATCCGAGTTCACTGCATTTACACCAATTGCGGTCAACAAAATTTCTGATCTTTTAAGAGGGCTGTCTTGTAACAAAGCATGTGGTGTTGACAAAATTTCCAGTAAAATTCTTAAATTAGCATCACCAGCTATTTCTACTACACTTACATATATTTTTAATCAAAGTATTACTCTTTGCAGCTTTCCAGATGAATGGAAAGTAGCTAGAGTTTTACCTCTTTATAAAAGTGGTCATCGTAATATTCCTGGTAATTACAGGCCAATATCTATACTAACAGTCATAAGCAAAATCATGGAAAGAATACTGTACGACCAGCTGTATGAATATTTAACTAAAAACGATAACCGTAGCAAACTGATAACCAGTTTGGCTTTCGTAAGTTTCACTCCACCGCTACGTCCCTATTAGATTCAACAAATAGTTGGTACGTTAACATGGATAGAAAAATGTTTAACTTAGTAGTTTTTATAGATCTGAAAAAAGCATTTGACACCGTAGATCATCAAATTCTACTTGAGAAGATGAGAATTTATGGTATTAAGGATAAGGCACATTCGTTGTTGAGATCATATCTTACTGATCGCACCCAAAAATGCCAAGTAAATGGTGTCGTCTCGTCTGAACACAAAGTTAAATGTGGTGTTCCTCAAGGCTCCATTTTAGGTCCTTTATTTTTCCTAATATACATAAATGATTTATCTGAATGCCTAAATAGGACAAAGCCAAGACTTTTTGCAGATGACACAAACCTAACTGCTTCTGGTGGATCAATAAATGATGTTGAAAATGCAATGAACTCTGATTTGGAAAACCTCAGAATGTGGCTAAACGCAAACAAACTGAGCCTAAACATTGCTAAAACTGAATTTATGCTTATTGGAACAAGATCTCTAGTGCATACTGTTTCAGATTCACATTTAAACATAATGATTGAAAACAAACCAATTAAACAAGTGCAGGAATATAAGACACTAGGAGTAATAGTTGATCAGCATCTATCTTGGAAAAGCAACACTGAGAGTATCTGTAAGAAAATCACATCAGGCATTTCTGTTATTAGAAAACTAAAAGAATTTGTTGACCGTGATACACTTGTTTCTATATTTAATGCAATTGTACAACCATACTTTACTTATTGTTGTGAAGTGTGGGACATTTTTGGTGAAACTCAATCACAACGATTACAAAAGCTCCAAAATAGATGCGCTCGAATTATTATGGACATGGGAAATGAAGTTAATGCTCAAATTGCATTAAATTCGTTAGGTTGGGAGACACTAAAAGTACAGAGAACTAAAGCCAAGGCAAAATTAATGTTCAAAATTTTAAATAAGTCTGGGCCAAAAAGCCTAACAGACCTTTTTAGCTACAAGAATGAGAATACACATTACTATCTACGTGACAATGAAACATCACTCGTTTTGCCACAGCCTCGCACAAATAGCATGAAAAAGAGTTTCCAGTTTGATGGGGCAAAAATATGGAACTCAGTCCATAAAGAAATCAGAGGGATTGGGTCCCAGTCTCTATTTGAAAGAAAAATTGCTGCTCATGTTGCTAAATAATATATTTATATATATAAATCCTTTATTGTAAATAGTTAACTATATGTTTTGTTAGTTGTCTATATTGTCAATTTTGACAATTGGAACAGTTACATTATTTCTATAATAACTTTAGAACACACGCCCTTCGTGGAAATCAATATTCTTAATTGTGTCAAAATAAAATTTTCTATCTATCTATCTATTTATTCCCGAGCCGGCGCGAAGCGCCGTGCGAGGGTACTAATTCCGCTCGGATATTTACACCCGGGTATGTGAAAACACAGTGGAATCCAAAGTCGTCCGCCGCGATGTCATGGACGGTTCAGGGTTTTCTACGTTATACGCATGCGCGAATTTGTGGATTTACAAAAGCGTATGTCACTCTGTGAGGTTATTATAATATCGATTAAGCCTAAAAGGTATTTTAGCAAGTTTAAATTTGAATTTTGAAGCAACAACGTAATGTCAAAAACTTCATTTTAAAGATAAATTTAAAAAAATATACTGTCAATTGTCAAAAAACAGTTGACGTTTTTGTGAAATGTGACGTTTTCGAAGTTTTTGTGAAATGTCTAAGGTTAAATTTTACAACAACCAAAGCTAAAAGAGTACGTAATAACATATCTACTTTATATAGTGGGGCAATTCATAATTTTATAGTTAAAAGTACAAATATTTATATTACTCTTTTATCATTTTGCACCAAAAGTAAAAAAATTGTGTGTTGCTATGGTTACAATGATTGACCAAATACTTCATGTTACAATAAATTTTGGGAAGTATAATTCCTGAGTTCGAATAGGCGAGGGGATTCTGCATGAGTGTATTTCTAGTATTATTATATAGTCGTTATATTGGCATTTGTTGTAATATTTGTATCAGCCAAGGTATTGCGGATGTATTTTTATCGACCGAACCAAATATTAATACTACACGAATTGTTATGTCGAAATTTTGAGTCTCAGTTGACCGCATGGTTTGGTGTTACGCTGTTTGTAATACGATATCTATAAGCATAATATATTATGGCAAATTGTGTTTCCTAGGCATGCTGAAAGCCTGAAACAGTCATTTTATTGCCTGCTAAAAACAATAGCGCCCCCCCCTTTCCCACCGATAAAATATGCTCCCCCCTGGGGTAGGGAACCAAAATTTTTTGACTAACGTACGAAAATTCCTAGATCCGCCCCTGGACACGGAGTCACAATCGTCAAGCGGCATACACGAAACATCACTTGATGCAAAATATGGAAATCAGCAAGAGAAAGCAAACGCGAATGGATAGAAAAACCTTTTAAAGACATCTCTATGTAAGACTTCCATGCTTTACAGCACTAACAGCTCAAGCAAAGTCGATAGCACATTAGCAGAATATATAGTTTATATATAAACAGACACTGAATCTAGCTGCGATCGATATTTGTGTGCTTTCAGCGTTTCATAGATATATAAATTGAGATTGCCAACTTTCCAAAAAGGAGTAAACAAATGTAAACGTAACATATAAACAAAAGACAAAATATCTTACCTTGAATGGTCAAAATAGACTTGAAAAAGCTTTAGAAATTCGATAAAAATTCGAAGACTCCGTCCGTCAAAATCGAAAAGCACATGGAACTGAGCGAGTTTAAAATTTGTGTTCTGCGCATAGCAAGCGCGCACGACCACAATTCCATGCGCTAAATAAAATTTACTTAAAAACTCCCTCTCTGCACATATTAGGCTGCTGCTGCGCTCGGGCGTGAATCTATACAACATAGTCGAATTTCTAAGCAATAGTACGACTGGATTTTGCGCAAATTGTTTCTCAATAAGAATTGTATTGTGAATATATATTTAAAATTCGGGTTTTATAGGGTTGCGCTTTACATCGCTAAAACGGGCGAGAAAAGCTATACAACATAGTCTGACTAATTTCTAAGCAAATGTATTTTGCGCAAATTGTTTCTGAATATAGATGTCTATACTAAAGCACGCGCTATAATTCTAGTAGGTGTTAGTAGATGGAATACTCGAACGGAAATTTATATACATTTTTAGACCTAGCCAGGAGACCTAGCCTCAATACCTAGCCTATACATTTTTAGACTTGCGTGAAGAGCGCGCGGAAAATTCGGCGGGAAGCCGGAACCAAACCCGTCCCGTCGTGGGCTACGCACTACAGTTTCCACGCGCGCGTCACGCAACCGCTTAGTACGTTAAAGCGCCTGGGTACGAGACTGCCCTCTGGCAGAAATTGAACCTGCGGCCCTGCGATTCCGGTGCAGCGCTCTAACCAATCTACTAACACCTACTATTATTCCTGTCGAACGAGATGCCGAGAAAAATCTTGATATTTACCCATACACCATATACTGGCATCACTCCCATAATATAATAATAATAATCTTTATTTATCCATCTTAAGTATAAAAGTACAATGGATTTACAAGTTGATTCAAATTACATTAAAAATATCTTAGAACATTATATACAGATAAGAATCTTAAGTATGTATAGACAAACTAAAAACTATGTGAGTGCACTTGCACGAGCTAAGAAGGAGCGTTTATGTCTTTCAGTTCGCGATAATGTGTTTTTACTATTAATTGTTCGTAAATCGTATGGATTATTTGATTTAAAAAGTCTTGTATGAAAAGGATGGGAAGGATCATTCATAATCTTCCACGCTTCACGTTTCAGAAGTTCTTCTCTTCGATCAGAGAGGCTTTGTAGACAGTCATTGTTATAACCAAGAACTCGGAGGCAGCGGGTCTGGGTTCGTTCAATTTCATTTACGAGATAAGTTGGAAGGCCACCCCAAATAGGTGAGGCATATTCAAGAATAGATCTAATATTGGATTTATAAAGGGTAATACCTACTTCCACAGGTAGATTAGCTTTCCTGCATTCTCTTAAGATATATACTTGACGGTTAGCTTTCTGTATAACAGTTTCAATATGATTGTTCCATTTGAGGTTGTTTTGAAACCCCATTCCAAGTAGTTTAAATTTGTCCACTCTTTCAACTAGTTCATCACCGATATAAACAGGAGGAGGTTCCGATACTGATTCCGTGAAGCATATCCACATGTCCTTTGTTTTTGACGTTGATGGTCATTTTGTTCGACACTGACCAATTTTGGATAATGTCTAGAGCCTGTTGGACATGGCTTATTTCCCGGCTCCAACTGCTTGATCGAGTGTGCAGTCATCGGCATACTTCGAGGTATCGACGGTTAGGTTTGCAGGGATTTCATCCTCTAAATCATCGATGTATACATTAAATAGCATAGGAGAGATGACCGAGCCTTGCGGAACTCCAGCTGGGCATGGAGCGGATGTTGACAACATTTGAAGTAGCTTTACCTGTTGACTTCTCATGGATAGGAAATCTCGAATCCACAGCCAAAAAGATTTAGTTATGTTGATAGAGGCCAATTTAGAAAGGAGAATTCGGTGGTCCACCATATCAAACGCTTTGCAGAAGTCAATGAAAATAGCATGGATACCTTTTCTGCCATGCGCAGTGTTATCAGTTTTATCAAACCATTTTTGTGAAGTTTCAATCAATGCTGAAATTGTTGAACGGCCCTTGAGAAATGCATGTTGGTTATCTTTTAATGTAAGATCTGCACAATTTAATTGCAATTGAATCTTTTCCAGCACTTTAGCTAACTGTGGAAGCACAGAAATTTGACGAAAGTCGGTTTCAATGTTTTTCGGTGGGACAATTTTAGGCACAGGGGTTATTAGGGGTTATTCCCATCTTATATATACCGATCTTGCGGTTAATGCTCAGCAACTGGACTCTGTAGCTCAGTTGGTTAGAGCGCTGCACCGGAATCGCAGGGCCGCAGGTTCGATATTCCTGTCTGAGGGCCTAAGGTTGCATTGTTCCTGGTTAGGTCTAAAAATGTATATAAATTATCGTTCGAATATTCCATCCACAAACACCATCAACTATTATTCCCATCGAACGAGATGCCGAGAATAATCTTAGTATTTACCCATTTATAAGGGGGTAGTTTAAAGAACGAGGAAAAGAATGTATTCAATTTGTGATATTGCGCTAGTTATATAGGGTTTAAAGAACGAGATAACACAACTTGTTTATGGTCAGATAAGCTGACAAGTTGATACGGATCGTGAGCTTTTGTTTACTGTCTGTACGAATTTAACGGCTCGTGGATCGTACGATCGGTACGAATTGTTGACATATCTTGTACGCACAGTGTACGCACTTATTATTATTATTAAACTTTATTTATACACGGTAGAATCATCAGTAATGCATGCTAATATAAAAATACATATACACAGTGACAGACAAAATACAGAAAATACTGGTTTACATGATTGCCGTGTGGGAGTTTGGAGTTAACACATTTTCTACACCTCCTTCAAATTCACGGAGGGATGGAGCCAATCGTACATGTTTTGGCAAACCATTCCATAAAACTGCTCCATCATAGCTAATAGAACGCTTAAGAAAATCGGTATGTGGTTTTGCGACAAATAGTTTGTTTTCAGAATCCCTCAGATTATAAGTAAAAATTTCTCTGAGCAAATATTTCTTGTAAATATTGAGGTGTGTTATTAATGAGAATTTTGTACATAAGAATTGCCTTTTGTCTTTTACGACCGATGGACAACTTATGCCATTTGAGCTCTTCTAGCAGAGAGCTTGAAGAGGTTTCATATGTGGAATTGGTAATCACGCGAGCAGTCCGATTTTGTAACTTTTGTAGTTTGCGCTCAACTCACCACCAATGCCATCCCATACCGGCGAGCAATAATTAAAGTAGGGCTCGATTAAGCACCTATAAGCTTTCACCGCAGTATTCCTGTCAATAAAACGCATCACTCGTTTAAGAGCACCTATTCCTGAGGATACTTTCTTAGCGATTTCATTAATATGATCTTTCCAGTTTAAGTTTTCATCAATTGTTAATCCTAAATATTTCGTATGGTGGACTCTTTTGATTTGAGTATTCTCTACATGTATATTAAGTTCACTGGCATCACGAGTCGCAAGCCTCTGACGAGAGCCAACGAGCATGAATTCAGTCTTGGCTATATTTGAGCTTAATCTATTTGCTTTGAGCCAAGTGTTTAAATTGGTTAGCTCAGCGTTCATACTTTCTTCAAGATCAATAAGATTGGAGCTTTGTAGGCTGATGTTTGTGTCATCAGCATACATATACTCGCTAAGCCGTTGTTCAAACAGTTTGGTAAGTCATTGATATAGACCAGAAATAAAAGCGGTTCAATAATTGACCCCTGAGGGACCCCACAATTAATTGGTAGACTGGTAGAAACATATGCCCGTTTACGAAACATTTCTGAGCCCGATTAGATACATAAGATTGGAACCAAGATAATGTAGTTTGATCAGCTCCATATTGAGCAAGTTTTTTAAGAACAATTGCATGATCAATTGTATCGAAAGCCTTTTTTAAATCAATAAAGATTACACCGTTAAGGAGCCCATTGTCGATATTTATCGACCACTTGTTTGTTGACTCAAGTAACGCTGTAACAGTACTATGCATCGCTCGAAAACCAGATTGATATTTTGTTAGTAAACCATTGCTTATTAAATAGTTAGAGAATTGATCGTGGACTATTTTGCCAAAGACTTTAGCAACAGCTGAAATAATAGAAATTGGTCGGTAATTATTTGGGTCGCTTTTAACACCACTTTTGAAAACAGGAATAATTCTGGCCGTTTTCCAATCGGTTGGGTAAATACCAGTATAAAGAGATTTGTTAAGAATATGAGATAGAGAGGGTGCGACAATATCAGCAGCTAATTTTAATAACTTACACGGAATATTGTCAAGTCCAGCAGCTGTCAAGTTTTTGTGTTTAGCTTTCTTAATTGATCGCCAACAAGTTGCGTGTCTATCGTATTAAAGGTAAACACACTGTTTACTGGATTGATGTAGGCCTACGATATAGGGTCAACATTAGTTGTAGGTATAATGCTAGCAAGGCTTTGACCTATCTCAGTGAAGTGAGCATTAAAGGCTTCTGAGACCTCCCGCGCATCGGTTATTTCTGGACCATTTAATGAAACTTTGTTCACATTTAGGATCATTTTTATCCAATTCAAGGTTTGTTTCTAAATAACTTTTTGCGTCCTTAAGGCTGTTATTTACATCATTTCGCGCTTTTTTATAGAGTTCCCAAATAGATTTTTCCTTCGTAGTTTCAAATTTCTTTTTAAGGTAATCCCGATGGTGCATTTTACGCAATAAAATTGGAGTGATCAAAGGGGCATGCTTGTCAATTGTATCCATGCAAAAACAAATTAGACCTGGTCCTCCACATCTTATTTGGGTTATAATCGTTACAAACTGCATCCCATGCAATTTAACTGCGAAAGATCATTGAGGAAGTCGACTTCTCTAAAATTTTTAAATTCTCTTCTCTCAATTATCCTCTCCGCAGCCTTTGGGTATGCTGATTTACGTACTACATAGACAAGCGAATGATCACTTATACCAACTGGAAGAACGCCGGAAGATACTACTTTTCCAGGAAAGTTAGTGATACATAGAGCACTTGGAAAAGGTTTGACTAGTATTTTTAGTCAGAAAGGATAACATTCATGTATAGTTAGAAATGTTTCAAATGGTACGCTGATGGAATCTATACTGATATACTTTTTGACACTTTGCCTGAGAATAAGTACTCATAGTGTACGTACCTACTAGTTGGAAAAAATTTGACAACTTTTTGTCAGAAAGAATAACATTTATGTATAGCAATATGTTTGAAATGGTATGCTGATTAAATTTGTATTTACTTTTTGTGACATTTTGTCGGCTGAAAGATATAGTGTACCCAGTTCTGACTGATTATCTGACTGACTGCCTAATTGACCCAGTCTGATTGAATGCTTGCCTGCCTACTTGACTGACTGATACAAAGGTGCACTGTGGATGATATATCATGTTTATAGAGTGCACAAATAATTATACCTCTTTCAACCGCAAACTCTGAACATATCTCATCAGCCAGACTGTGCAATGAAACTGCATCAAACAACTCATATAGTAATAAAGCTTCGTGTTGCCCAGGTTCATTGCGTTTTAAGATTCCATGGGCTTCTAGCTTCCTTATCACATCCAAAAATGATTTCTGGTCATAAATGTCGATTTCCGGCATTACATCTTGAAGCAAGAATTTTAGTTGCTTTAGTTTATCTTGTGGCGTATTCCATGATAACTTGAGGCAAATATTGGTAAATTTCTTGGAATTTGGTTCCTCCTTCTTTGCCATTGCTACAGTATCTAAACAACATTGAGATATTAACAACTAGTTAAATTAACCCTCACACTTACTACCAAAATTTTAAAAAGTTTGAGTTAAAATAACTTTTTGAGGCACATCCCCTAGGCGGCTCGTCCCCTACTTAAAGGGGCTGTTTGCATGAGCATGGATAGCATGGCAAACCAGGCTTCCTAAAGGATGTATTGTAACATAATAGCCAAATCTTGTCTCACTTGAGTGAGAGGCCGGGTCGGCTCCCATGTGAAGACAATCTCAAAAAATATATTGAAAAACAAGGTGGGATCTTGGCACCGGCAAGCCATCCCGGCTCATATGAACACAAAAATCAACTGCAACGAATAATTTTGGACACACCCAGTAGCTGACAGCTGACTCCTTCTCCATTTATTTCGGAATTGATTTTGCCACTTGGACGTAGAAAACCGTATTCCCATACTAGTTGCTGCCGTGAGGCAGCACCCTATTCTTGACACCTGTAACACGTTTGAATTTCCCGCCACGACTTTTACATATTGAACCGTATCGAGAATTTGTGTATGTCGTCCACATTTGTGACGTCAAATTATGACGTGCACTAAGGAATTTACATGCGATTAACATCATGATGCAAGTTTACGATGGCAATCCGATTAATACCTAATACAGGAAAACTACGTTCGGTAATATGCGAACGACGTTACGACTATGGAGATTTTAATAGTGCAGCCACAGAATAGGAAATGACCAGAAAGGCCACTCAGCAGTGCAACGTGACCCCCTATTTTTATGCAGTTTTCTGGCCAGAATAATGGCGGACCAAAAAATTGCTCTTTCGTCGGGGAGGAATCTATGTCTTGTAACGAGCGTGACAATTCTATTTTACCTCAAAATACCCTCAAAACGCAGGAAATACCGTTTCAGAGATTCAAAATTATCTCGGGGGATCATGCCCCCGAACCCCCCACCCAGGTTGAACATCAGATAAAACGTTTGACTGCCTCTAAGAACTTAGACCCCTCGTCGGGGACCCTAGCCCCCTCATCGGGAAATTCCTGGCGCCACCCCTGCATGCGCAGCGTCAAAAACTTCAAAGGTTCGGCCGCAAGTGGCCCTTCTAGTTCTAGTCATTTCCTATTCTATGGTACACGAGGTGAAAATCACTGAAAAACACTCGAAGAGCGAATGAGGGAAGAAAAGGCTACTATATAAATATACATTATTGTTTTACGTTTTGGGGGAAAAGAGTTCATTTCTAAAGGTAGGTTTATTCATTCGATATTTCATTCGATAGTAAATACATACGACAATATTGTTCGTAAACAAATGCGAAAGTCTCTTAATTCACACACAGGCGGCCCAATTTCAGGGTGAATGATCAGGAGTTGCGGGTTTTAAACGGCTTTTATAAACAAATTTTATACTCAACCAAAACTATTCTAAAAACATTCTTAAATTAGTCGAATAACTACACTTTAACAATAAAATATAGTTGACATGATAGTATAATGCCTTTGCATTCTTTTAATTACTCCATGAGCTCATTTAGAGCGGTTTATGCAACCTTTTCTGTGGCCTATATGTTGTGTCAACTTGTGTGTTGCTCGTCATATGTATATAAAAGGTAAAGGCTCATTACTAGCGGCCCGACAGCATCGCCTTCAACTAGTCAAATATCTCCGCTCAAACTTGTCGTACGGCAAAAAAAATTCGATCAGATCTTTTCACAAAGGTTTCTCTTTCTAACGAATATGGTTTGATCATAACTCGGGCAAATTTAGCGACGAACGGAGCCAAAATTTCTCTCAATTTCGGCTATGTTCATATAAATACTTCGAACTGTTCGGCCAGTTCGGGCCACTGGTTCGGGCATGATCGTGGACGTGACGTAAACAATACCGCCCTACGCGGGGTGGGACAGCAGTCAAATTCGTCGCTGCTCGGGATGGGAGGAAACCAAATTCGTCGCGTGAATAATATTAAATTTAGTTAATAATCGTTGGTTTCGCTTGGTGTTAAGGGACTTGTCAGAAATTACCAAAGGGGGAGGAGGGGTGGAGAAAGGGGGAGGGTCTTAATATTTTCAGCCCTTCAAAAGGGTGGGTCATCAAAAACTGAACCATTGAAAAGGGAGGGTCATAAATATTTAAGCCATATTAATCCCCGCACGGCGCGAAGCGCCGTGCGAGGGTACTAATTCCGCTCGGATATTTACGCCCGGGTATGTGAAAACATTGTGGAATGCAAAGTCGCCCGCCATTTTTTTTTGTCATGGACGGGACCAGTGAACTATAAGTATAGGTAATAGTATGGTTTCGAGTGCAATTTGGATATAACATGCACGAGTGAGTTTTTCAAAGACCTCAAAATAGCACGAGTCCGAAGCACGAGTGCTATTTGAGGTCTTTTAAAATCTCACGAGTGCATGTTATATCCAAATTTCACGAGAAATCATGCTATTACTTATTAATAATATACATAAAAATGTTCGAGACAAGTTTCGTCGAGCCGTCCACCGATAAAATTTTCACAGCTTCGTATTTTATTTTTATGAATCAGCAACGACTTGAAAGTTTCACTTAGCCTTAGCCAAGCAAGTTTAAGTTGTTTGAGTTAAAATCTTGTTAATTTCGAATAAAAATAGCAGCCATATTTTTTGCCAGAACTCAACTCTCACTTATGAAGCTCGGCCGCCATATTTGTTTTGTTTTGGAGCAATCTGTGGCCGTCATTTTCGAACAGAACTGCTTACGCTGATTGGTTGATTTTAGGCGTTTTTGCTTTTCCGACCAATCAGATGAGTTTGTTACAGATTTTTGCACTGTTGTTACAGATTTTTGCACTGTTGTTACAGAATTTTGCATTGCTGTTTGGGATTAACTGCACTGAAATCAACCAATCACAGTCGAGTAATATTTTTATCTATATTATTAGTATACTTATAGTTCACTGGACGGGACTCGACGTTTTTGTAAGTTATGCGCATGCGCAAGTTAAAACCGAGAGAAAACTGGTAACTAGCAACCAGTGCTGTGAGTACTCGTTACAATTGTAACGCGTTACAGGCTACTCGTTACATTTGTTGTAATTTTGACCTGTAATTAATTACTTTTTTGAAAAGGAATGGAAAATGGTAAAATTACAAAACAAAGGAACGCATTCCTGTAGCAGAGAAAAATTACAAATTCCTTTTCTGAAAACATTCGTGAATGGAATGTTATTCACCATCAAGTAAAAGGTACGAAAGATATGTCAAAATACAAAAAGAATAATCTCTGTGGCCATCTTTGTCTCAGTGCTTTCACTTTTCGGAATTCGGATTTACAACAATTTACAATGCAAATTTTCTCTGTGGGAGTGGCGATTTTGGTTAACGATTATTGAACCTGACATATATATTTTCATTTCTTGTGTGAGGCGTTTATTTGGCACAAGCTCCACGTTAGAAAATGTAATCTGTAATTAATTACTTTTTGAGAAGGTAATTTTGTAATTGTAATTAATTACTTTTGAAAATATGTAATTGTAATGGGAATTAATTACCTTTTGAAGCAAGTAATTGTAATCGTAATTAATTCCTTTTTGAGCAGTAATTTTGCAGCTCTGCTAGCAACATCATGATTGGCTAAGACAACGATTTTGTTTTTATATGTATACCGCAGTATACGTCAGAAAAATAACTGCCATCTTCGTATTTTATTTTTGGCATTGATGATTGATAGGACTTTTTTCAAGTCGGGACATATTTTAAAATTCAGACAAATATTAAGTCTCCAAAACAAGATAAATGAAAATTTTTTAGAGGACTTTCACTTACTAAAGTCAATAGCAAAAGAAATCAGTCGAAAGGCTGAGAAAGGAGAGGATTTTCGAGTTTTAAAGCGTTTTAAACGGGTAATGTATCAGTCAATTCCACCTGTGCCCATGCCCCCCCCGGGCCACTCCCGGGCATTCGCCCTTTTTTTAATCCCGGGGGTGGGGCTATCGCAAATATTGTACGGCCCGGGGGTGGAGACTTAGCAACTTCGTACCCGGGATCTTTTCCCCGGGAATGCAAGCTAAAAATGGCGGACCACATTGCCGACCATGTTTTATCGTTGAGTGATTAGCCGAATTCATATTAGGGACGGGAAACTCGTCTAATATGATATGAATCTAGACGAGTTTCCCGTCTAACTTTCCCGTCAACTTTCCCGTCCAAACGGACGGGAAAGTTAGACGGGAATCCCATCTAGACGGGAAACTCGTCTTAAATCCGTCCCTAAATTCATATTCAGACGGGTTTTCACAGACGAGTTTCCCGTCTAAGACGAGTTTCCCGTCCCTAATATGAATTCGGCTATTTTAAAGGGAAAGACGTCGATTTTGTGTGTAAATGGCTGCAAGACAATTCTTGTACAACTAGCATTCTTGTATATTCTTGTACAACTAGCATTCTCTTCTTAATTTTACTATTAGCAGGACCTCAAACTACAGCCCGGGGGTGGGGATATAGCCCAACATTTTTTGCCCGGGCGCGGGGCTTTAGCACACTATGCCTTTCCCCGGGGTGGGAATTTAGCCACTGTCTTTCTAAATATGGTCAATGCCCGGGGGTCGGCCCGGGGGGGGGGGATGGGCACAGGTGGAATTGACTGATACATAAGTGTTTATTTTGCATACTTGCTTTTGCAGTTTTCAATGAGTTTTGCCGTCAATTGGCATGCACTACAGTTTGTGGTTTTGAAAATGCGTAGTTCATCCTGTGGTCAATAACAACATTGACTAATCTTAAAAATTGTTTTAGTATGAATTCAAATACGTTATATAGAATAAGAAATAATATATTTAATCTCAAAAACTTCATAGTATAAAAATACTGTTAAAAAAACAGTTGAAGTTTTATGACAATTTCGAAACGTTTTGTGAGACGTTTAAGATTGAATTTTAGAGTAAATCAAAGCTAAATGAGTACGTAATAACATAGCTACTTTATATAGTTGCATGGGCAATTGATAATTTTACAGTTAAAAGTACAAACCTTGCCACTATTTTGCCATTTTGTACAAAAAATAAAAGAAATATACGGCCGGTTGCGTGTTACCATGGTTACAGTGATCAACTCAGTACTTCATGCAGTGAGCTCCATATATATATCTGGAGTAAGAACTTCTAATGTTCGGCCAATAGGCCAAGTGAAGCCAAAGATGGCGGCAATTGACGTCCAAACTCATGAAGGTCATAAACAGTTTTCATACCATTTTTCTAGCTAATTCCAGTTTATACTAACAGATCGCATCGCTAATCAAGTTATTAGTTCATAAAATCATGATGTTATTGTTTACATCGGAGTAAAAACACGACATTTCGGCACACTCCTTGCCGGCTTGTGTAAACCGCGCGGTCGAAAACAATAGAAAGGGATTGGCACTGGACGTCAATTTCCGCCATCTTTGGCTTCACTTTTTGGACATAAGTTCTCACTCCAGATATATATATATAGAGCTCACTGACTTCATGTTACAATAACTTTTGGGAGGAATAATTGCTTGGGTTCTAATGGGCGGGGGGTTCTGCATGCATGTATTTCTAGTTTTCATAAGGGAGGATTTTGCGCAGCAGGAAAGGGGAGGGGTCATGAATTTTTTTGGCCACGGCCAAGGTGAGGGTCACGATATTTCATGTTTGTCCTTGCTGGGGGGACACAGTTTTTCAACTTATTTTTGCAAGTCTCCACCGCCTCCCCCCTGGTAATTTCTGACAAGTCCCTAATACCTATTAATAATATTAAATGTTAGTAATTATAGACCTAGCATTTAGTATTGAGTATTGGATTCAGCTTTCCGCCTGGTGTGTCAATCACTACTTAATTGCATTTAAAATTACTGAAAAAATAATACGACAATTGAGCAACACAAACGGAAATTTCCCCATATATTTTCCGCTCTCTTGACCACAAAATTTTATTTTATTTTAATATTATTCACGCGACGAATTTGGTTCCCTCCCATCCCGAGTAGCGACGAATTTGACTGCTGTCCCACCCCGCGTAAGGCGGTATTGTTTACGTCACGTACTCACGTCCACGATCATGCGCGAACAGTTCGAAGTATTATGAACATCTAAATTTGCCCGAGTTATGATCAAACCATATTCGTTAGAAACCGTACGACAAGTTTGGACAAGTTTGAGCAGAGATATTTGACTTTGAAGGCGATGCGGTCGGGCCGTTTATAGTAATCCCCGAGCCGGCGCGAAGCGCCGTGCGAGGTACTAATGCCGCTCGGATATTTACACCCGGGTCTGTGAAAACACAGTGGAATCCAAAGTCGTCCACCGCGATGCCATGGACGGTTCAGGCACAGAGTAGAGATCATACAGAGGTGTAACGGGTGTACCCACTTATGCTTCAGACGCTTGTCGAGCATGCGCAGTTAAAGTGCACGATTCAGATGGCGGCTCGCTTTTAACGGCAGTTTACCTTTTAGCAGTACGTAAAAATGCGAAAGACCTTAAGATTGTGAAACTTTAAAGAGCCGAAAATGTTGGGAACTTGGGGAATGTTGGGAACTTGGAATGGGGGGAACTTGCCGAGCATGCGCAGTTGATCATTTTTTGCCCGGCCGCCTGAAATCAGGTGGGTACACGAAAACGTAAAGGCCGGGCTCCACTTGCACGTACGTACGCACAATTGCACGCACGTACGTGTTTATACTTTCGTGAAATTTGATTGGTTAAAAACTTGACGGCCGCACAGAAAGTAGAATACAGTTCTACTGTCATACGTACAAAAAGTTAGCCGCGGCGGTCAAGATTAGCGATCATTTTCGAGTCACATAGCATGCGCAAAATCGGCCGGGCTGGATTTACGGATAAAGATTTTGTTATTCATCAAAAATGATTTTTAATACTCGGGCTATTGGAAAAACATACCGATAAACAGAGTCTTCAAAACAAGATAAACGAGAAGGAGTCGAATGGCTGAAAAAAGGACACTTTTGAAGTGTTTTAAACGGGTAAGTGTCTATTTTTCATATTTTAGTTTGTGGATTAGCAAAAGCGTATGTCACTCTGTGAGGTTATTATAATATCGATTAAACCTAAAAGGTATTTTAGCAAGTCTAAATTTGAATTTTGAAGAAACAACGCAATGTCAAAAACTTCATTTTAAAGATAAATTTAAAGAAATATACTGTCAAAAAACAGTTGAAGTTTTCTGAAAATTTTTGACGTTTTTGTTGAAATGTCTAAGGTTAAATTTTACAACAACCAAAGCTAAAAGAGTACGTAATAACATATCTACTTTATATAGTGGGGCAATTCATAATTTTATAGTTAAAAGTACAAATATTTATATTACTCTTATCATTTTGTAGCAAAAGTAAAAAAATTGTGTGTTGCTATGGTTACAGTGATTGACCGAATACTTCATGTTACAATAAATTTGGGAAGTATAATTCCTGAGTTCGAATAGGCGATTATAGGCAAGGGGATTCTGCATGAGTGTATTTTTTACTTCTAGTATAATTATATTTATGGCATTATGCACACGCTGTGTTTAAACCTCGGTTTGCGACGGTTTGAACAATGTTATAAAACAATCATAGACCTATTAATAATAAATACAAAATACAATCGGTTCCTCTGATCGGTTCCATCGAACCATAATTTTGTACTGATATATTTTCTTTACAAATTATGAGCTATACTGTTAGTAAATATTTTTTACCATTTAATATTCATAAACCTAAATGCAATTATGGACATAAAATATGACGCCAAATGCTTTGGTATTGATGGTTTTCATGTCCAGAGCCAATTGACAACCAATCCGATGTTTATCAAGCAAAGTACTTTATGGATATTTCTTTGAGGTAAGTTTTTCCACCAGTATGGGCAATGACAGTAACACCAATTCATTTATAGTCATCCCCTCCCCCTCTTTTTCCTTACACAGGTAAATTGGCATACTAAATATTTCTTTTCGTTATATAGTTTTGGGTTTTGGAATTCTTACTGAGCTTAATGTCAATCATTACACTGACTGGTACCATCTGAACAGCTGGATTACACAGAAATGTATATTTACTTCAACAAAATGGTTGTTTCAAAATAATATGGATATATTACATCATCTCTTATGGGGTGCAAACTGCTATATGCGGAATTATGTATTTCCAACATGTCATGTGGGTGTGGATCCTGTGTAATGTGTTTCAAAGTTGTTTTGGAAAGAGACACCATTATGTTGGTTTGCTGTATAATCATGTATTTCGACAATTTACTGTGCAGTACAGATGAACACTGATGAAACCAAATGTTGATTAAATACATGTATGAAACATCTACAGATGGGAACAAAGAGGCAAAGACTGTTCTGACAGACTGCACATGGCAAAAATGCATTATCAATATCTTATGAACACAGACAACCAGCTAAATGCACGTCAAAAATATTAAAAGAGATTGCTTTTTTGATTTCAAATTAGTTATTCAAGATCCCATTTGACAACTTTGAAGTAAACAATGACTTCTATTAACATTTGATGTTGGTACCGAGAGTTCCATTAACAATAGCACACTCAGATATCTTGCTTAATACTGTACAGTATATACTATTTGCAATAGTATAGTGTTGTAGTCACAGTGTTGTAATCTCAATGTTTTGACAACATACTAATTATATTCAGGAATTTTCCATGCAGTTTGTGCGTCAAGGCAGCACTTTCCTTGCGATAGTAACTACTAGTAACATGCTATTTATATTAACCGTCATATATTTAAACCATCCTTTGATATTCCTTCCACATTTTATCTGATTTATATTGGAAATGTACCAAACAAGGTATTTTTATCGTTATTTGTTGCTGTTGGGTAAAATAAAAACAATAACAATTAACAAAAGCCCACAATGCATGACCCTGACACTAATCCTCTCAATATAAAATGACAATATAAATATGTATTAACTACACTACAAGTCCACCAGTTCACGTTTTTATACATTGATTAAATGTGGATTATGAAAACGTTGATCGCTGCAGATCAGTTTATTTTACTGGAACCAACAAACAGATATTCAAACAGATATTGTAGAATTTACAAACAAAAGAACGATTCAAATTTATACTCACTATAATTGACGTCTTCTTTCAATTAAACATCTCGATACTGGTATTAACTGTCTATATTAAACAGCAACTACTACTTCTTGTAGCAACGAAAAAATTGATTAAACTCCAAGAAATGTTTCTATTAAAAGTTTTATGATGTACGGTTGTATCGATTCAACCGCCGCGTGATATTACGCATCGTTCTTAGAAAATAGTATCTAAGAATACGATTACAGACCAGCCTCGTACCCAGGCGCTTTTAAGGAAAAGAAAAGTTACGCATTCAGCTAATTTATAGGACCTCCCCAAAATGCACCGCGTTTCAAGACCTCCCCAAGCACCCCCGCGCGCTCGCTTAGCCACTGATCTCTATAAATTAGCTGAATGCGTAACTTTTCTTTTCCTTCGCCGCTGTATTGAACTGATCACTGATTCACTGGGCTGATTACAGACTACAATGAATTCGCGCCATGTCGCGCAAATATTTTGCAGAAATTAAATCCCATCTGAAATTAACTTCCGGTTTGTGCCCGTCTTCCGGTTTGTGTAAGCACAGTAATTGCAACTATTTGCTTCGAAAATTGTCCTGATCGTGATTTTTCGTCATTATGTAAAAGCCTTTTCTTATCTGTGTTGAATGCCTTTTATTTAAATTTGGGGCTTAAAATATAGGACAAACAAATGAAACAATCTGATTTAAATGCATCGATTGCCGGCGAATGTCAGACCATCATGCTTTTACCATGTGACATTATTGGCGCTGAAAATATGAGGTTATGAACAGAAAAAGCAAGCGACAAGAATCAGGGCCGATTGTTCCATATATGCGTCTCAAAGAATACGAGTTGTTCGAGCTAGCTCATGTTGTTCGTGCGCGGCAACTTTCGAAGGAAAGTCAGAAAGGTATTTGTTTGTAATTTGTAAATTTGCTGAAGTGATGTTTTATGTGTAGAATAATTATTAACCTATTAACGATCAAGCGTCTCCCGTTGACACTTGACAGTTGACACGTAAAAATCGTTTGGCGTGAGAGAGATTGAAAGAATAAATAGCTGTTATGTCTAAGTTTCAATGCAGATCAAAACATTGTCTCTGCTAGTCTGCTCATCATGCATGTGAAATTTTTGTATGTCAAGAGCATTTCATAGTATTTATCTGATCAGCCAATCAGGTTTAACCCATTAACTGGCAGGGCCCTATCACTGACGAGTAAAATTGTCTGGCGTTACATAGAGTAATATACTAAAGTAGGGCGCATCTGGGCTCATTGCAAGCTCATTGGTTACTGTAACTATAGCCTGTGTAACTGGCAGTTTTAAGGGGCTAGGGGTTGAGGAGCGGGCAGCAAAAAATTAGGGAGGCGAGGTGCGGGAAAGGCGAAAATGCAGGCGAGAAAAACAGCCTGCCGCAAAACTAGCTGTAAATCTGTTACGCCATCCAACAACATGTCAACATCAAAGCTCAATGGTCTTCAATCATACGCCATCTGTGTTGCGATCATTCACTTGTGTGTTGCATTTCAAAACAATAACAATCTCTCCTATCTGTATGTTTCCCGTAAATCATGTAAAAGCAAACACCAACAAAAAATAATCAAAAGAAGCAAAAAATCAGTCTGTTATAAAGCACATCATACATGTATTTTGAAAATTTATTCAAACTTAAGAACATCTGAGACCATGCAGACTTTACAGCAGCTGTGTACTGTGAAGTGGCCCAAACCTGTCTAATAGTTCTGTTCGGGTTTACAAAATATCATATGGGGACAAAAATCAGTCTCCGCGACAAGATTTTCAAATGTGTCACACAATGTGTGCCCGTACCTTTAGTTGCAATGGCAAATTGCTGGGGCATTATTGCTAATTGTTGTATTTACAGGAACTTGGACATGCGTCATGCTAATTTATTATTTAATGTCTAAAAGTCACCCCTTGTTGCAGACCTGCCAACTCACACGTGAGGAGCGATTTCGTTTCCATTTCACACAATTTTTAAAGGATATTCCAGGATATTCAAGCTTTTATGGTATCACTGCATATGAAGGATAAGACTCATTGTCCATTTTTCATGAGCTATATAAGAAGTATGCCAGGCTATTCAAGCTGTTTATATTTATATGGAAAGATAAGACTAACATGGCAACATGAACAAGAACAAACTTCCGGCATGCTCATAGACGCCTAGCCTTACTTCGTCAGCCATTACAAATAATGTTTGGAATATTATTTTTTACTAAAATCTTACAGTGAAAGCAGAAGGATCTTCATATGGGAGGGGCTAGAACTAGTTTTCTTGTCTTTTCTGGTACAAAGTTTTGAATAAATAAGTAACTGAGTTTTCACGTGAGTTTTCATGTAACGACGAAACGTGGTCTCAACATAACGTAAAGGGGCCGGCCAAAACGATTTTCTTGTTCTTATTCAACATGACTTGAACGAATTTTTACCTGACCATGCAATATGGCAAAATTTGCCGTACTTAATTCCAATTGTTAAATCTCACCACCCCCCTCCCCCACATGTTACGCCCCTTACCCCAATGTAAATACTATCACTTCTAAAATATATATAAGGGGGTGAGGCTTCATGCTTCTGACTGTTTTGTCTTAAGTTTTTTGTTAAAATCTCCAAGGTTAGGACTTCCAAGGTTGGCAGGCCTATTGTTGTTTCATCTTGCATCTGGCATGCAAGTAAAATAATAACATCTAGGGAGCATTGCGGCATAGTTGGTAAAACAAGAGATGTGGACAGTTTATAGTCTAACCCATTAACTTCCAACAGGCATTAGACAGTCAGGCATTATATTTTAATGGGTTAACATATTATAACTTTTATACATGTACATGTACATGTACTTATTGCAGGAGATGTACAAATATACAAATGAAATCCAAGTGATTTTGAAGTGTAAATTATAATTCAGATCAAATATTAATGCAGAGATAACAGTTCTGTAGTTGTTAGGCAATCAGATGGGGTTAGATTGGAGAAGCACAAGTACAGTATATACTCACATCTGATCTTATTATGCACCTATCAGGGTGGGGCAGGTAAGCTCTGGGTAGTTTGATCTTTTGGGAAGCCATCTGTAACATGCGTGATATTGGAATACCTTAGTTGCACAAGCATGGTCAATAGTTGTGCAAATGTGTTGCATGTTATAACACTTGAGAACTGTAGAACTGATAATTAGCTTAGTGAGTAGTTATATACTTGAACACTGCTCAGACGGAACAACGTACTGTATAGATATATGGAGAATTGTATTTAGAAGTATGCATGCTCAGTAAAGGATTTACGCCAGTTACACAGTGTATTTGCTGCTGACGCTTAGCCGCACCAGTTATTTGGAGGATAATTTGCCAATCAAAATTGATATATATTTATGGGAATTATAATTTCTGTTATCTGTATCGTTTTAGCCTGAATCAATTCTTCCTCACCTGAACTATGTCGAATCATTACTGCCTGTTCTTAATGAGCCTCTGACAGTTGTTGCATATGCCAAGCACTTTGATCCTTCGATACCTGAATTATTGATGAAGTTCTCTAATACACCAAGGTGACAAAGGTTTGTGCGAGACGTTATATGCATTGAGGGTGTATACAGTAGGTGGCTCAGTGGTTAGTGCATGTGCCTTTCACCAAAGTTAGTGTACTTAGGCTTCATCCCGTAGTAACATTGGGCCAATAAGGGAACCCCTAACCAACTAGTAACACTGAACCAACTAGAGGGCATTCAGAGACTGCATACCTCCGCCCGCTACTCGTTGTAAAGCACACGATTTTAGAGCAGCCTCCCTTTAATCAATTCTTCCTTGGCCGATGGGAAATGCATTCAAAAAATTTCGTATGAATATGTTTGGTATTTTTCGAGTTATCGTGCTCACGGACAAACACACACACACACACACACATACATACAAACCCAGATGATTACATAACCTCCTGGCGGAGGTAATTATCAATTAGACAACGAAGCCGAATTGGCTATTAGCGAATATGGAACAATAAGGGATGACCGTTACAACCTTGTCAGGGCTTTCAAAATTATTCCAAGTAGGCGGCTGCAGTGACGTCACTAATCAGAGCAACGCTAAATATCGGGGTGGTGCTGATAACGCGCGCCGAATGTGGGCACAATTTCAATGGGGTTCGGGGTCATGCACAGTCGGGAAATTTTAGAATTTATAATCTCTGAAATGCCGTTTCTTGCACTTTCGGATGAAGATTTACAGCATTCTGAAGGCCCAAACATATCATGAATAAAAATACTCTATTATTTTCTTGCCATGCGGTGCTGTGAGGTGAATGCAGAGTTTTTCGCTTGAATGAATGAATGAATGAATGATAATAATATTTATTCAGGCAAACCACCATCACAGATTGTGTTTTTCAGGTGGTTCCTGGGAAACATTAAACATATTACATTTACGGTAAAGTTATTTACAATACATGAATTTACGATAATAATATATACTACAAAAAAGATCATGTGTATTACTTCTAGCATTGAGGGTATGGTAATTTTAGAAGTTCGCTTCTAAAAGGACCTAACTGTTCAATTTGTTTGATAGCAGAGTTTACGGAGTTATATTCCTTACAGCCTTGATAAAGTAGTTTCTGTTTTCCCCAATTTGTCTTAGGTTTGCTTAGGTAAATATCGTCCTTGCGTCTTGTGTTATATCTATGGTTAGTGGTAGGCAGTTCGAAAACGAACTCTGTTAGATTATTTTTGATTTTATGTATGGTTAGTATTCTGTGAAGATAGCGCCGGTGGGAGAGTGGATGCCAGTGTAGCTTGTTGAGGGCTTCGGTGGAGGAGGACAAGTAAGGAGCGTCAAGAATTTGCAGCTGATCCATGAGGGACAAGTTATTCTTGTCACCCCATATGATGTCGGCGTAGTCGAATAGAGGGAGAATTAGGGCGTTGTAGATGGTAAGTCGAGATTTGGTTGGAATGAATGCTTTAACTCTTCTTAACAATCCAATACGTTGGTTAATTTTGGTTGAGATATTGTTCAAGTGGTCAGACCAAGTGAGGTTTTCTGAGAATGTTATTCCTAAGTATTTAAAAGTACGTTCCCTAGAGAGTTGGTGGTCATTGACAAATATAGAGATATTTGTAAATGACTTCAGACGGCTGCTACTACCAAAAAGGAGGAACTTGGATTTCGTATAGTTTAGTGTAAGAAGATTATCTGCAAGCCACTGAGAGATTAAGGTAAGGTCCTCATTCATATGTTTCTCAATGTCTTTGGTCGAGTTGGAGGAATAGTATAGTAGGGTGTCATCAGCGTAGAGTATAATTTTGCAGTGTTTTATAATGTTAGGCATGTCGTTGACGTAGATAATGAATAACAAGGGACCCAAAATGCTTCCTTGCGGAACACCAACTGACACCGGTAAAGAGCTGGATAACGAGTCGTTAATGGATGTTACTTGTCTACGGGAGGTGAGATATGACTGAAACCAATTTAGTGAGTTGTCATCCATACCAATTGATTTCAATTTGTCTAACAGAATAGCATGGTCAACAGTGTCGAAGGCTTTGCTAAAGTCTAAGAAAACAGATGCTGTGAACATACCGTTATCAGCATTATCAAGGACATTGTCTGTGAAAAAAGCCAAAGCAGTACTGGTCGATAGTTTAGGCCTGAAGCCAAATTGTTGAGAGGAGAGGATGTTGTTTGCGGTTAGATGTGCATAGATCTGCGTGTGAACGAAACGTTCCAGGATTTTGCTTAAGATGGGCAGAACGGTAATGGGTCTGTAATTGGACATATTCGAGCGATTTCCTGATTTAAAAATAGGTGTTACTTTACCGTCTTTCCAAATCTGAGGGAAGGTAGAGGATTTGAGTGATTGGTTAAATATATGGGTTATAACTGGGGCAATAACTGTGGCAGCATCTTTCAGAAGTCGAGCGCTGATACGATCGAGGCCGGTGGATTTGTTAGTTTTTAAAGTCAACAGTTGTTTGACTACAGACGAAACTTCGATCTCGTTGAATTTAAATGTAGCATTAACATGGGCGGGTGGGACAGAAGCAAGGGTAGTCAGCTTGAGCCATTCATTATTACTGTAATTAAATAGTGTACAACTACTCATAGTCTAGGACCTGTATAGGAGTTTGTATGCGTTTCATTTAGCACAGGCAATCTCAACTGTTTTAGGGTAAAATGACCATGGCGGTCAACATGGCATATGTGCCAAAACCTGAATCCGGGACGAAAGTCCCGAAAATGACCCCGCCCTGAAACGGCAGTGCCGACATAGCTCTAACTTCCGAAAAGCAGAAGCGACAGCCTTTCTGAAGTGCTTATAGTGTTTAGAAGGTTGCTTTTAGGGGTAGTTATTGGAAGGAAAAATTTGTCTAAGTATAATATTTTACAAGAAAATGACCATGCACCACCCCAGGTCAACTGCTAATTATCCATGAAATAACTATTAGTATAAACTTAGTAATAGACTATCACTTTTCCTGCGTTCTGATTGGCTACGCTACTCGTAGACTATTAGTGATAGTCTACTAGTAGCAAAATTCAAAACAATGGCGTGAAAATTCACGTTTAAAATTAATATTAATACTTTTGTTTACTTTTGTATTGTGTTCCCTAGTTCTCAATAAATGCTATAGTTTATACTAAAACAATTAGACAACTCGGCCTCGTTGGCTATGAGCGAATAGTCAACTCGGCTTCGCCTCGTTGACTATTCGCTCATAGCCAACTCGGCCTCGTTGTCTAATTGTTAAATATACCTGGCAGAGATTAAATTTTCTTATTTCCTAACAATTTTTATCATGGGATGAAAAACTATGCTTAATTTAATATAATTATTGTAGATTTCATAAGGATTGACATTGTTTTGTTTAAATATAATACATATTATTTCACTTACCCCCCACCAAAACACGATTTCAGCCATATTTTGCCGTCTTGTTTGCTTTTTATCGCCGAGTGTCGCAAGTATCATCCAATTGTTGTACTTTTACATAATGATAGATGGCTAAAGAAGATTTCAACCAAGTTTCGTCAAGTTTTGAAGCAGTGCAGTGTATTTTATCTTCGATATTGTGTCCTTCGATATTTCGTCAAATAGCGGCCATTGCAATGCCTCGCCGCTTCTCTTCCCGATAAATGCCACTTCTTCGTCTTCATATGTATTTAGATTACAGTATCCAAGAGTACTTCATTGTAGAATAGTCCCAATCGAAAAACTAGAGTAGTATAGTCCCACTTGAAAGGAAAAAACCTCCCATAACAAATTTAGGATCAGAATCAAAGACACAAGTTTAAAAATAATTTGAAAGTCACGCGCAATCTTCGCGAAAACTCCTCGTGGGCTACTTGACAGGGGGGCAATTATTTTCACGAAACGCTGGTTCGCCACCACAGAACCCAGTAAATATATTAATAATATTTCTTGTATTTTTATGATTTATGATAAAAACAATAGAAAATACGCAAATATTTATTGTTTTTTTCATAAATCATAAAAATACAATAAATATAATATATTTACTGGGTTTTGTGGTGGCGAACCAGCGTTTCGTGAAAATATCTGCCCCCCCTGTCAAGTAGCCCACGAGGAGTTTTCGCGAAGATTGCGCGTGACTTTCAAATTATTTTTAAATTTGTGTCTTTGATTCTGATCCTAAATTTGTTATGGGAGGTTTTTTCCTTTCAAGTGGGACTATAATACCCTAGTTTTTTGATTGGGACTATTCTACAATGAAGTACTCTTGGATACTGTAATCTAAATACATATGAAGACGAAGAAGTGGCATTTATCGGGAAGAGAAGCGGCGAGGCATTGCAATGGCCGCTATTTGACGAAATATCGAAGGACACAATATTGAAGATAAAATACACTGCACTGCTTCAAAACTTGACGAAACTTGGTTGAAATCCTCTTTAGCCATCTATCATTATGTAAGAGTACAACAATTGGATGATACTTGCGACACTCGGCGATAAAAAGCAAACAAGACGGCAAAATATGGCTGAAATCGTGTTTTTGGAAAGTGAAATAATATGTATTATATTTAAACAAAACAATGTCAATCCTTATAATCTACAATAATTATATTAAATTAAGCATAGTTTTTCATCCCATGATAAAAATTGTTAGGAAATAAGAAAATTTAATCTCTGCCAGGTATATTAGTTATTTCATGGATAATTAGCAGTTGACCTGGGGTGGTGCATGGTCATTTTCTTGTAAAATATTTATACTTAGACAAATTTTTCCTTCCAATAACTACCCCTAAAAGCAACCTTCTAAACACTATAAGCACTTCAGAAAGGCTGTCGCTTCTGCTTTTCGGAAGTTAGAGCTATGTCGGCACTGCCGTTTCAGGGCGGGGTCATTTTCAGGACTTTCGTCCCGGATTCAGGTTTTGGCACATATGCCATGTTGACCGCCATTGTCATTTTACCCTAAAACAGTTGAGATTGCCTGTGCTAAATGAAACGCATACAAACTCCTATACAGGTCCTAGACTATCAGGCATAAAAAACTGAATTCGAGTTTTAAAACTGAATTCGAAAACGTCTGTAAAAAGAATTGCATTTTACCTGGCAAGTCGCCAGGCAAGTTTTTTTGTCATTCCAAACGAAAACAGCGTCCCACATAGCCTGCCTGGCCGGCCCTCGTTGGAAGGGAAAAGAAGAGCGGGGATTGAGGGCCTGCAAGAAAACCCGCCTTTCGTGAGTAAACGCCCTAATAAAGGCTCATTAAAATTGACCAATAAAAATGCAGCTGGACTATAGGGAAAACCCCGAACCGAAGGAAATGTATTTGCTTGTCCATAAACATGTCAATCGAGACGAAGAAATGTAGTAATATATTCCAGTGTGCGTAAACATGTCAATTCATTCTTGGTGTTTACCAATTAAATTCTACGTTCAAAAATTGAACGGCGTTTACTCACGAAAGGCGGGTTTTCTTGCATGCCCTCAATCCCCGCTCTTATTTTCCCTTCCAACGAGGACCGGCCACGCAGGCTACGCCCACTGATCTGGCTACGTCCCACAGCATTTGTCCGCATGAATTGTCCGACCACGTGCTATGGCGAAGGCGCACATGGATTTTCCTGTGATACTTTGAGTAATTAAATTATTATGTATCAAAGTCGACCCAGGATTACTCGAAGTACTGGCCTTTCCCGCTGACCAACAATTAAAGAAATTCAAAATGGACGAAATCAGTTTCTATCAACGAATATAAACATCGATTGTTTTTTAATAAAAATGGACACTTTTGAGTAAAAAATGACTACATTGGATGATTAAAGTATCGAGAAAGGTGAAGAGCATATATTTTGCTTCTTGAAAGAAAAGTAGGCGGCGGTAAACATCGTGGCACCCGGCGGTCCACCGCCGGCCGCCGGCTTACTTTGAAAGCCCTGCTTGTACTTAGAGCCTGCCCGCCCAATTTTATTTAATATGGCGACGCGTGCGATAGAGCCCTGGTAAAGGCTCAGGTCATGTGGATCCAAGAATTTTGGATATTACGTTATTAATAGATTTCTAATCTGGGGGTGGACGCTAGAGGTGAAACTGCATAGACTAGCCTGTTCGCAGGCTAATCATAGACCAGCTGCTTAATTTCTTCGAAAATCTTCGATTCACTTGTGGATTGTGCGTTTCAAACTTTTCTAAAATTATAGCGATCGATCAGACAGAATTTAAAGGCTATCAAATCCAGTAATATTTGTTCTTATGCAACATTCATAACACATGCATGGATATAGATTCGTTGTGCGGATTACTGTTATTTTACTTTGCGAAGCAATGGAATGAAAATTCATTGTGCTTGTAGCCTTGTATAATAATCGGCAACTAAAGAGCTGGTTAGTCCACAGACAGGAATACTAAGTTAGAAGTATTTCAGCTTCAAACTGGGGAGAAGTTCATGCATGGACATGATCCCTTATTGGACATATTTATATTATATACATGTTTATAGTATTTGAACAGTCATGTGAATTTTACATGAACAGTCTGTACAGAGCTTTTCCAAGTTCTTTGTTGGAAAAATCTCAGTGGAAAAATCCAGATGAATCTTTAGTTACGAGTTACTCAGATAAGAGTTGAACTATGTTCCAACAGGAAATGTTATTATTACCTGAGGCTCAGTTATTATGCTTAAATCTTAATATGTGTTACTTATTGCATGTTTTCTTTACGCATTGTATTAACAGCATCGTCTCTCGTTTAGAGATGCCCTAGTAGAATGGACACAAGGGAAGCTCAAAAATAAATAAATCAGGCAAGACTTTAGACTTTAAAGCTGAACAAAAATTGCTATCTCATTCCGGCCTTCTTTTAAGAGTATTTTTGATAAGAGTAAGCAGAGGCAGAGTGCATTTATTTAATAATTCTCACAATAAACATGTTTCAGTTATCATGGACGACGATGTAAGGAAATGCGATTTTCGAAAAAATAAAACTGTCATACCCCCAACCACAATCGGAGAGCAAGCCCTCACTATAGTAAGATCATATAACCTACTTCGTTTGTGGTTTGACAACGACCTGAAGAGGAGAAACACGGAGTATATCATAAAGAAAGGAGCGAAGAGACTATACTTTATGAAGATTTTAAAGAGCTATAATGCGCCAAAAGAAGCCTTGAAGACTTTCTAAGTATGTAGAGATCAGTGTTGGAATATGGAGCTCAAGTGTGGAACGGTAATCTGACAAAAGTTAAACACTTCGAAAGAATTCAGAAAAGAGCGTTAAAGATAATCTACCCAGAATTAGAATATCACCAAGCATTATATCGAACCTTAAATCGTTGGCAGATCGCAGAGATAATATGTACGTGTTCAGCTAATTAAAGATATGTCAAACCCAGAACATAAACTTCATTACCTTTTACCAAATAAAATTTCCCAAATAAAGCAACGAGAGACAAGATCAAAATGGCGCAATGTATTACAACTTTCCATGTCTATCTAAACGATTCAAACATAGTCCACTTAGCATGTTTATGCTATTGACAAGTATAATCTTAGTTTTGAAAAATGTATGTAATAATTACGTAATGATTAATCTGTTTTAAATATTTATAAATATGACTCTTTTAACATTTAAACTTTAATATTATACCATAGCTATACTGCACAATATTTTAGCTTAATTAATAGCTATATATTTAGTGTATGTATAATAAACCATTACAACAATAAATAAGTTACTCTCCATTTTAACTCCAACTTTTAATTTTGCTAGATCTTATATAGTTCTTATTATGTTTTCGCATTTAGTTAAAAGAAACCATTATGGCACAGCGAAATCAGGTTAAAATATTTGAAACAATGGAAAACAAATGTTCCATGGTACGTATGATCATTGATCAAGTACATGATTGTGCACATCTCATGCAAGTCGAGAGAAACAATCTATATCTTGTACACTTTATGTATTGACCCTCGATTATTGATATGTGCATTTATTGTTTTCCTTTGTCTCTTAGCCTACAGTAGTTGATTGAGGAAAATAGGAAATTGAAAGAAACTATGCAACAGCTCAATAAAAAGATCTTAGAGGAAACAATTGAGATTCAGTGACAATGCTAAGCGAGGAATAGTGTATACGTATAAGTTTTCATGCAGCGATACATAAACATGAAAGTCGTTTCATGCAGTCAAATCAATCTTTTTTTATATTCATAATATTACGTCAATGCGTGCAAATCCGAGAAATACTTTTCCTTTTATGTTTACAGAATGTTCATGACCTTAAACAAAGCGAATTGTTTGGTAGACGAATACTGGAGAACGAGACATCGTTAATGGGACACTATAACGCTGTATATATATTCTTCTATAATTTTTCCAATCAATACATATACATAGTACATTATTCAGCTCACTCCCCGTTGGGGCTTTTCAGTGACCTATATTATGTACTTAGCCTATACAGTACATTATCTATTTTTACAACAATTGTGATATTACTTTCCTAATCTGTATATCCTAACCCACCCAGTCAACTTTCCCTGTGGGAGGAAACCGGAGTGCCCGGAGAAAACCCACGACTCTCGGCGAGAATCGAACTCAAGACTCAGAGGTGAATGGCGCTTGCTCGCCACCGAAGCCCCATCAGTAATACACTTCTCATACATATATAAACTATTTAGTTATAACTGCGTTAATTTAAAACATTTTCTTTAGAAATTGGAAAAGGAAAGACTTTCAAAGGCCAATTTACAAATGGAACTAGAGGAACTTAACCGAAGATTATTTTGACTGGTGTTGGGGAAGTAACGCTAGCTAGTGCAGGTAAATATATATACTTTCGAGTTTTGCTGCATGTGAGAATAAGTTTGCTCATATAGGGTAAGTGACATTATCGGAACCGGGGTTAATACATACTATACCGATATATCCAGTGGTGTAGAAGGGGGGGAGAGGCGCTTGGGGGCGGATTCCCTTCCTCAATCTGTGGGGAGTCCCCCTTCTTTTTTGCAAGAATGCTTGAAACTATATAATTTTTCGATTGTTTTCATTCTTCAAGCATCACTTATGACTACTTCAGGCATGAATATCGTATAAAAACATGTTATCATGGGATAGCGGGTTACTAATGACGTCATCCATTCCCGAATGGTTTTTGCTCTTGGTAACATCCTCGTCTAGACAGCCCTCTACTTATGAATTTAGTTCTACAGCACTGGGTATACCATATTTGTAAATAGAGTAGTTTTCAAAGGTCTTTAAACACCTGAGGTTTCTTTGCTAAGTTGGGTTGGTCTACTACTTACCAATATAAAGCGTTGGTATAAAGAACCAGATATTCTTCCCGCTGTTGGTCAATCAGATCATATGTCAATCATGTTACATCCACTTGATGAACCTTATCGCACCATGCAATACAACTACCAAAATTTGGATCATTTTCCTGACAAACAATATTTTTATCTCGACAACCACTACCTGTCTTCTGATTGGCTAAGAGCTTAAAGCTAAATATGGCAATCGATCACGCATCCTACCGATAATTCAGTTATCTGTAGCTTAAGCCCGTCACCCGTAGCTTCATAGCGTGCATTAGCTCTTAATACAAGAATAGACAACATGGTTGGATGATGTATTTTAGGAACATTTTGTTATAAACGTTTTTAAGGTTTCTTATCGAAATTAAAGTTGGTAATGACGTTTCCTATATTTTGTTGTTGTCGTTGTCGTTGTCGTTGTTGTTGTTGTTGTTGTTGTTGTTGTTGTTGTTGTTGTTGTTGTTGTTGTTGTTGTTGTTGTTGTTGTTGTTGTTGTTGTTGTTGTTGTTGTTGTTGTTGTTGTTGTTGTTGTTGTTATGCCTTTATAATTGTGTTCTATTTAATCTTTTGGGACCTAAAACGTCACATGTTTTGTGTGACAGATTTAATTCGTTGTTTATCGAAGCATGCAATGTATTTATATAATAAAACAATTATTGAACTTGGATTTTTGTGAAGTCCCAAATTATTAAAGCTTTATAAGTGTTATCAGTCTCAGCTTTCAGTTCTTACCCTTACCCCATGGAACACTCCAAGATATAACCGCTTATTATAAATTATTTCTTTAATTCCTTTAATATTCACAGACCCTAGAACTGTCTTGATCTCCTCTCTATTTTTCTCACACAAATATCTGACTATTTTTGAGTAACACATTTATGTGTTTTAATAGATGCTCTTGATACAAGAAACGGAAGAAAATAGTAAAGGTACATGGAACTTTTGCATATACAGTACTGAACCCCGCTATGGATTTAATACTTACCAATATAAAGCGTTGGTATAAAGAACCAGATATTCCTCCCGCTGTTGGTCAATCAGATCACATGTCAATCATGTTACATCCACTTGATGAACCTTATCGCACCAATACAACTACCAAAATTTTGATTAGAAAACGAAACCATCAAACATGCAGGCTTTTGGTTGCTTCCTCTCAAATCTAGATTGGAGTGTACTTTCCCAGTTACCTTCTTGTCAAAGTATGTGTGATCTGTTTTATGACATCATACTTATGGGCCTGGATACAATTATTCCTGCAAACGCAGTCAGACTCCACTGTAAAGATAAAGCGTGGATTGCGCCTGAAATAAAATCGCTTATTTCCCAAAGACAAAAAGCTCTTAGCTTGGGAAATAAGGCTGAATACAATAAACTAAGGAACAAAGTAATCTGTGTCATCAAGAACTATGAATCTTTAGTGAGCCATTTAAAAAATTCAAAGCCAAAAAAAATGGTGGAGTGCAATAAAAAAATTAACTGACTCTTCTTCAAAAGCAGTTTTCAATTTTGCTGAGGCAAATGGAATCATCTTACAAGCAAAAGCACTAGCGTCCGCAGTTAACAATGCATTTATTGCTGCCACCCAGCCACTACCTCCCCTATCAGAGTATGGAAAAATTCCTATTGAAGAATCCAGGGACCCCTACACTATCTCTGACTTGAATCCCATCGAAAGAAAATTAAATCCAACAAAGCACCTGGTCCATATGGCATATGTTATTCCAGTCCCAAAGTCAACTCCAGTAACAGATATATCCTCGGATCTTCGACCTATATCACTAACTGCTACATTATCAAAAATTCTTGAATCGTTCCAATTTCGAAGGATCATGGATGGTATTCATCCGATATTGGATCAAAGACAATTTGGTTCATTAAAAGGATGTTCTTCTGTGGATGCGTTAATTAGCATGTTCCACTGTTTGTTTTCAGAGACAGATGACAATGGCGAAACTGTACGTGTTTTCCTATTAGATTTTAGTAAGGCATGTGATAGAATCAATCATCAAATCCTCATAAATAAGATGCGATTACTCGGCATTGATAATTCTTTAATTAATTGGGTGATTGACTTTCTCATGCAAAGAAGACAAAGGGTGAAGTTGGGCCCCATGTTATCGGATTAGCCGTTTGTAAATGGTGGCGTACCGCAGGGTACAATTCTTGGCCCGCTTCTTTTTCTCATGGTCAACGATTTAGCCATCACTCATAACAACCGATGGAAATATGTTGACGACACTAGTCTCTCGGAAACAATCATTAAAGGTAAACAAAGTCATTTACAAACTGTTATTGACGAAAAAGAGAAATGGTGTACAGAGAACGAAATGGTACTTAACCACGCCAAATGTAAAGAGCTGATCATTTCGTTTGCTAAAGATACACCGAACCTTCGTCCACTGTTCGTTGGAAAGCATTGTATTTCCCGGGTTTCATCGGCAAAAGTCCTTGGTCTTTTTTTCTTGTCTGATCTCCGCTGGATCTTACATATCGAATGTATTGTAGCAAAAGCATCAAAGATACTTTACTTTCTCCGAGTACTTAAACGAAGCGGAGTTGGAGAGAATTCTCTGATCCAAGTGTTTTTTACATGTATACGGCCTGACCTTGAATATGCATATCATGTTTGGAATTACGGTGCTCCAGATTATTTAAAAGAAGAGGTTGAAATATCCCGGTCTATCATATCGGGAAGTCTTGAAATTTAAAGAAATCCAATCACTTAGTCAAAGAAGAAATGATATATGCATGTATGTCATATTTCAAAAAACTTCTTTACCCCGAACACAAGTTACACGAACTCGTTCCTGACACACGTGAGAACTTAGTCAATTATACCCTTCGTAACAATAATCATGTCAATCAAATTGACTGTAAAACTGATAGATTTTGAAATTCATTTTTATCTTCAAGCATTTTAGCTTATAATGACTCATTAAATTAAAATGGACTTTTTAGCGATTTCTATAATTCGGATAGTATTAACATTCATTGTTTTTAACATTCCTAAATAGTTTCTTTACTATGTAATTTAAAACTTTTCATGTAGTATATATTATTAAGAGTTTCTTATTATTTGTACTTAAAATTTGTAATTAATCCTGTATATTTCAGCTTTTAGCTGCTATTCAGATTAATATTTATTAAATATTATTATTATTATTACTTCACGGCGAAGTTTTTCGCTAACAAATCACACTGAATGCCGAAACTTGTTTTTTGATATTATTCGCGGAAACGATTTTGCCAAGTGGAAAACTGGGCTTCTCGCCCTTAAAGATGGCAACGATGTATTGCGAAGGGATGGAAGTATACATATCACAGGGAGCCCACCCTTGGTCCGGCCTGCTGGAGAGCAATATATATTATATCCTAATAAATATAAGAGCCCAGTATAATGCTTTTAAAACAGCTATACACAAATATATGTATAAAAGTTTATATAATATAAGTTTATATATATAGCTCAGCGTTGACGTGCGGGCAGATGCCTTGCATTTTGCAGGCTGGTGGCGGGTTAGGGCGAGTGAGCAGAAGGGGAAAATAATAAAGGGATGTAACATCGACCGTAGGATGAGCATCCAAAAGATGCAATTCCGTTGCACCCCTCGTGGAACTACGTAATTTTCACATGAATCAATAGATAAAAACTTACTTTATCAGAATCCGTTGCTCCCCAAGCGAAACAGGTGCACAATTGGGAAAAAAATCCCTCCAAAGTTTGCTATTTTCGCGCTTCGAAATATTCGAACCGCCATTGTTTTGGTAGCAAATACGCATGCGCTTGTCAGCCAAACTCGCACTGCGCACGCGCAGACAGAAAAATGGATTTTCCCTGTGGGTTTTCCCCGATTTCCCCCGTAAAAACAACAAAATAAAATCACGGAATAGAGATAAAACCTTGTAATATTAACGAATAAATACACACACATTAAATATTGTTTAAAACACATTGTACATTTTGCTTGCTCATATGCTAAATCACTTCAATTCATTGGCTATTGTTTCAAAATACCGTTTTAACGTTTAATTCTACTTATCAACATCCTAATTCAATACAAATTTGTGTGAGGTAAAAAACCCACCTGTATCAAATAGGACGGAGAATATATAAATATACATACAATTCACACGATCAAGGAACAAATTAAATATTTCACTAAACTAAAGTCTTGGCCAAACGTAAGAAACATTGTCGCGGAAATATTCGTGATTTTCAATATTTGCTCAAATGTTTCCGACTCCCACATCTGGAAACATTGACTTTTATTGCAGAAACAAAATTTGCTTCCCAGAAAGCAAAAATATTTCCTACCAAATTCAGAAACATTTGATGAAACACCCTTTCTCCATTTGCCGACGCTGGTAGGACAATATGACAAACCGAAACATTGGTAAAACCTCTAATTGAAAGAAACATGTCCCAGGCACCAACTCGAAATTCATCATAAAAAAGATCAATTGGGAGGAAATATAAAATCCATAATTTCATCATAACTATCTATAATTGAAATTCATCAGTGCAAATTCATCAGTGCAATAAAATCCCACTTATTGGATCCTGGCCAAGGGCCTACGCTCAAAACGAGATTGCATGTATTCTACAATAAGCTGTCCTGGCTTTTGTCTGGTAAAGTTCTACTTCTCGTATTTGAACTATTACATATATTATATTGTGACATAAGTTGGTATTCAGCCACTATCTAGAATAGCAAGGAACGATTTAGAATTTCCCTCAGTTTCTGTGTTGGAATTCAGATCATCATCATCAATGGTACAGCTCTCTTCATTGTTGTTTTCAGACTTATTTGACATATGTTCCTCAACCAATTCAGAAGAATCCAAATTTTCCACATAATTATACAATCTCACTAACATTTCTCATTTTCGGTACACAGAACACAAGTTGGGGATAACTTTTCATCAGTCGTTGCTTGAGTTTAAAAGCTCTATATTTAGATGCATCCACATTCTCAGTGTCCTTAGCAATGATAACAAATTTCTCCAGCAAATCTTTCATATACTTTATTTGCTTATTTCCGATGACCTCCGTTTCGATTACTTTCTTACGCATCAGTCAAATCCAAGCGTGCCCATCCCCCCCTGGAATTTGACAAATTTTGTAAAAATGGTGCTAATGCCCCCCGGTGGGGTCACAAACAAGTGAAAATGCCCCATGGTGGGGCCACAAGTCAGTGGCAAATTCCCCACCCCAGGGAACCTTATTCCACTTTTGAAAGCAGATATTACAAAATATAAGCACGTTAATGTTGGTACAAGGCAAAACAACTACATAGCAAATATTAATAATTTTTTACACATGTACTGTATGTTAAAAAGCTATATCAAATTGGCATTGTGTCCGTATGAACAAACCATGCTTTGTTAGGAGCAAAATAATGTGGAACATTGCAGCCAAATTAAGTCTAAGCTTTGAGCAACAAGAACTACGATGTTTCGAGTGGGAGACCCTTTGTCCGCTCCAGACAAAGGGCCTACGCTTCCAGACAAAGGGCCCCCGGTTCGAAACTTACCTACACTGGCACCACAAAGCTGAAGTCTTTCTATTTGGCCAAATGGTTTTATTAGGTTCAAAATAGAAAGTTTTCTAATGCCCTACCCCCGGGCTAACATTAGCTTTCAAATCCCCCACCCCAGGGAGGAGCCTCCACGGTGGCCCGGGGGGGGATGGGCACGCTTGGATTTGACTGATGCATTACAGAAGACATCATAAGACTTCTCGTACACTAATGTAGATCTTTCAGTCTCCGATTGCTTCTTCGTCTCTCTGGTGAGAAATTTTGTATAATTGCAGTAGCAAACTTTGTGATAGCACACACAGTCTTTCCCCTGGATTTGCACAAGTATCCATTCATCATTCTTTCTCTCGGCAGCTGTACGTAGAAGACCAGCATCAATTGTTTCTGCCAACATGAGTGGGGTTCTTCTTCTCTTCTTAGTTACCTGGTGTAAAACAAAATTATTAAACTAAATATCTGCTAATAACAAGGTTGGATGTTTGTAGCATTAGAAACTACTTTACCCTAAATAAACTTAATTGATCACAATTCAAGATATTTTAAAACCAAACCCGAGAATGTTGTGCAAATTGCGCTAGTATATACCTGTCAAAATGACCATACCTTGTCTAGTGAGAACCAAGAGGCGTCTCTTCCACAAATAATACATATCTCTGGGAGTACATGCTCGTTTCTTTTAGGCAGGGTCTTATTAGGTTCTACGACTGATTGAGTCGATTGACGTGTAATTTTTCGCCTTGGTTCTATTGGCTATTTGGCTCCACTTCCACATGTGGTTCTTCGGTAGAAGTTACAGTTTTAGAGCTAGTTCCTTCTCCTTTTTCTTCTTTTCTCTGTTGTCTACGGATCTTCTCTTCATCACAAAATCTCTTCGAGCATTTCATGATTGTACCATTCTATGAATTGACAGATCCGTCATCGATGTTCTCGTACGATTTCTTAGCTATTTCAGCTTGTTGACATTTAAGTTTGGCCTATTTAGACCTACACTCAAGAAATCTCTTAAGCCTTTGGCGTGTAACTTTGCAAAGTTGCTCCGTAACGCCATAAAAATGCATAAAACATGAGGATATTCGAGTTTTATAAATATCTTCAGCCATGATTGTTTTGCATAACTAAGCGTGTTTCCACTTCGAAGCATGTGCGTGTTTGTGCGCGTGCGCAGTGCGAGTTTTGCTGACTGCGCATGCGTATTTGCTACCAAAACAATGGCGGTTCGAATATTTCGATGCGCGACTTTGGAGGGATTTTTTTCCCAATTGTGCACCTGTTTCGCTTGGGGAGCAACGGATTCTGATAAAGTAAGTTTTTATCTATTGATTCATGTGAAAATTATGTAGTTCCACGAGGGGTGCAACGGAATCCGTTTTCTAAGCATCTTTTGGATGCTCATCCTACGGCCTACAACGGCGGACTGCAAAGCACTATACAGCTTGTGTAAATAAAAAAATCAGAGATTTATGGTGTTAGAAGATACATTAGGGGACTGTTCTTTCATATCGCATGGTTAAAAGCTTTAAAATCGTCGCTCAAGAGGGTGATTTTCCCGATCGATTTACATATCTTGAATGTTTGGATGTGTTCCATAGGTTGCTGTGACAGTAAATTGACTACGTCGTCACGCTTACTGATTGCCCACTACACACTGCATAGCTCTTCAAAATTCTATGTAAAAATATGAAATAGTGTAACTGTTCGCATATAAAAAGACATGAAGTTATCAAAAAACCGTTGACAAAGTGAAATCACTGAACCGAAAAGTTTCAAACTAATGAACAAAATTTGAATAACTTACCACGTAACCGCAACGTTGTCGGGATTTTGTAAATTAATTGTAGCTGTAGATGACAAGTTTGTAATCTGAGAATATAATTAATATCCGAAAGAATTCCTTTTGTTGACATTTGAGCGCCGAAACTGTGGCCGAAATCCGAACACGAACCGATGATTTGTCGAACTGTAACGTGTCACAGCAACCTCTGGAACACATCCTTCCGCCGTTGGTCGATATTACATCCCTTTATTATTTTTCCCTTCTGCTCACTCGCCCTAACCCGCCACCAGCCTGCAAAATGCAAGGCATCTCCCCGCATGTCAACGCTGAGCTATATATATAAACTTATATTATATAAACTTTTATACATATATTTGTTTATGGCTGTTTTAAAAGCATTATACTGGGCTCTTATATTTATTAGGATATAATATATATTGCTCTCCAGCAAGACCAAGGGTGGGCTCCCTGTGTATATATACGAAGTAAATATCGGATGTATACACCTTTGAGCTATATATACTGTAGCATAACTCATCCGATACTCTTATTTACTTTATATATTATCAACTGATATGTCTTAACGCTTTTTAGTAAAAACCCGAGCGGGGAGATGAAGACGTTTACATTGCATAATTTACCCACTAATAATAATGACCATGTATCTTTAGTTACAATATATTTAGCCTAATTAAACCATAGGGGCCGAGGCGCATACTGATTAAGTTGCTTTATACAATTTCCAGCTTGCAAAATAATTATGACAAGTAAGACTACTATAGAAAATAGAGATGAGCCGATATTAAAAAGAGCCGATTTCCGATACCGATTGTTTAAGAGCCGATACATGCCCGCCATCGGCCGATAAATCGGGAAAACCAATGATTGGTTGACCTGATGCTCACGTTTTGTCGAATTGTAATTTTAGTGTTTTACTCGAATTAACTCGCAAATTTCGCAATGAGAGGTTGCCATCAAGAAAACTCTCTATTTTGAGCACAAAAAAAAGTACAACACAAACAGAAAATAGGCAAGTATTACCAAAATCGAGACCAAAATTGCGGATTCTCCCTCTCGCCCGAAATAACGTGTCACCTTTAATTTTCGCGTAAAAACTTCAGCCGGGATGCGACTATGGAGACTGACCGATCCGATAGTGAACGGCAATCGGCCGATGGCCGATTATGATAAAAAGTAGCCGTTAATCGGCTCTGCCGATGTTTTGCCGATGATCAGTTCATTTCTAATATAAAATGAGACAAGAGAGACAATTCGTACTGCTATGACGTTGGTAAAAGTATTTACTTAAAATCAAACGTTGAGCTGGTTTATCAGTCTATGTTAAACATTTTACCGACTATAGATTCCAGTTTACCCATCGTTCTATGACTTCTATCCATTGTTGCTGAAACTCATCTTTTTCATTCTTTAAGGTAGCAATATTCTTAGTAAGAAGAAAAAACCTGTGTCATCGAAAACTTGTGAGCAGGTATGCATGCACGTTGTTATATTCGCTTTATAGTTAAGCCGGCCCATTTCAAACGTATAATTTTGCTTGTGTCGAATTCAATTGTTGAATTAATGCGCATGCGAAATTCGACATCTAAAATAATTTAATTCGCCGTCTTCACTAGTAACGGTCCAATCAGTACACTGAGTATTGTTTTATAAAATTCACGCAACTTCAATTTTTAACCTAGTAACACATAACATTCCATTCCTGTCCTCCCTGGGAGTGAAGATATTTTGCCCCGAGGGAGGACTGGAACTAGGAAGGTCTAAGAAAAATTGACTTAGCCAATAGCAAAACACGTGTAATGGATTACTACGTCTATTTGTAGCTTCTAAATTATTTGTACTATTATAGAGCACCAACTTTAGGAACTTTCGTGGATGGCCGTCGCTTTTGAGGAAGATTTCTATATTGGAAGAGTAAGAGCGATTGAGGGTGGCGAGAAGCTAGACGTGGAATTTGTCCAGAAATGGAAGGTCGATATCGGCGGCCAGTAAGAAAAGACGAAGCGAGCAAAAGTGGAGAAAAAATTGTTCTTTCTGCGGTAGAAATGGGGCGCCAGGAAAGATAGAGATAGATAGAGATAGATAGATTATTTAATCAAATCACATTGCAGCTATAAGCTGAATTGCGTGAGTTATTACAACCAATGAGAAATTAGAAGTATTAAAATTAAGTATGTACAAGTGAGATTAAAAAGTTAAAAAAGATATTAAAATACACAAAGCTAAAGTTTTATTCTAATGCATTATATATATTACTACTAGAGATAATAAAGGAATTTAAGAAACGTTGTGTTTTTGTAAGCGGAACATCGAGCTTTCTTTGGTTATAATTTCCGCAAGTTATAATCAATGTAATCAATAGTGTCAGGAATTAAATAATTGAGCCTACAGGTGGGATTACATAACATTTTCTTGAACAAACGTACAGTAAGCTCTTCTTGATGTTCATCAACTGACTTAATTTTGGCCCGAGATAAGGCATCATGATACGGGATGCCTGGGAAAATACAACCCAAGGCTCTCTTCTGCACTCGCTCCAATTCATCACGAAGATATTTCGGTAAGGCATGATGGAAAGCCGGACAAGCATAGTCCAAAGATGACCTGATACATGCACAATAGCAGGGGTCATCCTAAGAAAAATTTAGAACTGCCCATTTTGGCTGCGGAACAGGCAATGGGCCGCGAATTCCCTCGCGTGTGAGGGGGAAGCTGGCTAGCCTGGCTTCAAGCAATGTCACAGGGTTATCTCAAAGATAGAAATTTTTAGGAATTTGTTAAAATGTAAAAAGTATTTGAAAGTATATATGATCATAATGACCAATTCAAACAATATATTAAATATTGAATGTTTAGACACTTTTCGGGTTTGTGAATTCAACATGTTCTCTCCAAAACTCAATTTTTAGAACTGCCCATTTTAGGTTTTAGAACTACCCATTTTACAATTAGAACTGCCCATTTTGGAAAATGGAAGGCCTTAGGATGACCCCTGCACAATAGTAAAGCACTAGTTCAGTTGGTGGTACTCTGGCTCGCTTTAATTGCACCAAGAAGTAAATTTTCCGCGACGCCCTTTTCACAAGTTTAGTAATATGGTCATCCCATAAAAGTTTTGAATTTATCGTTACACCAAGAAGTTCAACCTTAGTAACAACGCCGATTGGTTTATCGTCTATATAAATTGGAGGAAATAGACATCAAATAGTTCTTCTGTCTTCGAGCGTCCATAAGTGATCACTAGCTCTTTTGTTTTTTCGCAATTTAATTGAAACAGATTAGACTTTGACCATAGATTTACTTCGTCAGCTGCAAGTTGAATTTTGCTCTGATCACCCTTAAGGACAGTTTCGGACAATGTAGAGTCATCAACGTATTTCCAGGTGCAGAAAGGCTCGGACACAATCAGATCAATTATCATGATCAGAAACAACCATGGACCTAGCTTAGTCCCTTGAGGTACACCAGCTGGTACCCTTCCCCATTCCGAGAAGCAGTCATTACCAAGTACAACCCTTTGTGATCTGCCAGTTAAAAAACTAATAATCCAGTTAATGACACAACTCGGAATATCCAACTGTTTCGGCTTAGCGACGAGTAAAGAGTGATCTATAAGGTCGAGTGCTTTTCGATAATCACAATGCAAGACTCGGATAGTTGAACCAGTGCCATCTGTTTCACCGTACCATTTATGAAGCATGCTTATAATAGCCATTGTAGTGGAGGAATTTGAAATGTGCCAAATTGATTGGAATCAATAATCTTCATAACTGCAGGCTTGATGTAATCCGACACTATAAAATCTTCGGCAATTTTGGAAATGGTAGGTGTAAGTGAGATTGGGCGAAGTTCTTTTTTGGGGTTGACGACATTTTTAGTCTAATTCGGAATTGGCGATATATTAGCGTGTTTCCAGGAAGTAGGTAACACTTGTTCTCTAAAGGAAGCATTCATTATATTAGTGATTGGGTCTACCAGAATATCAGCAAATTCTTTGAGAAGCCAGTTCGGAAGACCATCTGAGCCAGATGCTTTGTGTTTGTTCAACTTTAGCAAAGCACTGTGGACTCGCATTGGAGTAACTATAGGAATTTCACCGTCCTCTTCCACACGTACTCGTGCTATGGAAGGATCAAGGGGCTGAAATGATTCAAGCGGTTCCAAGAAGCCTAAGTTAATTGCATTGGCAATTCCTTGATTTGGCAAATCACGAAAATCAGGGACAACCAGTTGATCAATCAAGTTAGAAGAGCTGTTCCTGTCAGAACCACTCAACCTCTTGACCTCTTTCCACCATTTCCTGGAATTTTCACCTTTCAAATCATGTACCTTAGACCGGTAAAATTTTGCTTTACACATTTTTCTTTCTCTATTTACTGCATTCCTTAAGGCCTTATACTGCTGACCTTTTTTATCCACGTAAAAGGCTGCCTGGCCGGATCGGATCAATTCTTTAAGCTTAGTAGACATCCAGGGGGGGGGTCTTTAGGATATATACGTATCGATTTTTTAGGCATGATGATATTCATGCCAACTTTTACGATCTCCTCGAAACTGGAAAGCATGCTTTCACAGTCATGATGGGCACTGATAGAAGACCAATCCATAGCTTCGGCGTGGAAATCAATGGGAGGTATGCGTGGGCGTACTCGGACAAACAAACAGCGATCCTTAATAAAAATATAGTAAACGTAAACGGCATTTTTCGCCGGACTATGCGTTTTCCCCCAAATTTTTTTGTCTCACCCCATGAAGGATAACACAAACTTACAAATTTTTGTGCTGAGTTTGCGAAATTTTTTAAAATGCATTTGCGAGAGTACAAAGTATAAACGGGTATACGCGCTGTATGGCTGCACTATAGTTAGCTTTTATCTTTAACAGGAATAGTATGCAAAGTATGCGTGGTTAATCAAGAAAGAAAATGCGTATATGGGAACGTCAGATTAGCTTGTTGCGCAAACGTTCTAGTGGCTATATAATAGCATAAATAATATCTAGTGTTCAGAAATTCAGAATTGCTAACTGTAAGTGTATCTTAAACTGAAATTGTGATTTATTTTAATTTTTTCTCTACAATATGGATATTAATCTCGAGGAAAATGAATGAAAATGAAATATCTGCAAGATCCTGGCGCTAGTGTCAAGTGTGAACAGCCAACTAAAGCCAGGGTTAGTCGCTATTGCGTGCGCTGTGGAAAGCACGAAACTGCCCCTGATAAATGGAATAACTATCGAGCAAGAGAAGCAAAATTTGATGCGACGGTTGTCTATCTACGGTTGCCAGTTAGCCGACCCATTTACGATGAAAGTGGAAAATGATTTTCAGAACTCTCCTCGTTTTGGTCTTTTTGACATCTTTAAGATTACCGTCTCTTTCGCGAAGGGTATGTGGAATCCTTATAAACCAGAAGGAAACTGGTGTACATGTTTATGTTAGAAGACAAAAGACGGAAAACCATTCTACAGCTTGTGGTTTATTTCAGAAGGTAAAGGAGCAAATCGTGGTAGTGTTGTAGATGCATATTGTCTATGTTTAGGAGGACGTGATGGTGGGTGCAAGCACATTGCGACTGCGCTTTACTCGTTAGAAGAACTACTTTTAAACAGCCGCGGAGAAGACAGCGTCACAAGTGGACCTTGCGTGTTTAGAAAACCTTCCCCTCAAACCACCCCGTGCGAGTTAAAATATCTTAAAATCAGCAAAAACAATGGCAACAGCGTTGGAGAATCAAAGAGTCCCAAAAGGTCGTACACGTTTTCAGAATACATTGATTACGATCCTCGTGCTTTATGGGACAGAATGCCATGTAACACGGACGAACTAATTGGTGTGGTCGAAGCGATGACTCCAATGGTCGATAAACCTACCATCCTGGACGTACTTGAGAATCAGTTACGTCTTGAAAACGATTCCAATTGCAACAAGTCGCCCAAACGTGGAATTATGGAAAATAAAATCGTTTTATATTTGCAACATGTAATGGCAAAAGGCGAGGCAGGTGAAAGTTCGCAAGCATTCTTAGAGCAGCTGCAGTTTACAGATGAGGAACGAAATCATGTAGACACTATAACTAAGCAACAGTGACAGTCTGAAGAATGGTTCAATCACAAAATGTAGCTGTACACCAGTTTGCAAGAGTGTTGTTGTTGAATACAAATGTCCCTGGGCCCATAAAAACTCTGATCCAAAAGAAGCTTTTTTCAGTCCTGAGATCGGTGGTACGCGGAGAAATGGCCAGTTCTCATTGAAGGAAAATTCAATATATTATTTCCAAATTCAGATTCAAATGTACGTGTACATGCAAACTGCATATATAGCTATCCTTAGTACAGTTAAAGCCATCCCCTCTATGGAAAGCTTTAATCCACCGCTCTCGTTTCTCTCCGTGCTCCAGCCGGAGAAGTGGATAAAAAATATCATCGTCCTTCGCGTTTCGTTTCCACAAATGAGGCAGCCGTGAATCATTTTTACATATTCCCCAAGCGCATCTACGGGTGACTACCATAATTTCTAAAATATACACTCACGATGTTTACAGTAGCTTTCGTCGATAGAAACTATACGGTTTTCGTTATAACTTGATAATAGCCACTAGAACGTTTGCGCAACAAGCTAATCTGACGCTCTCATATACGCATTTCCTTTCTTGATTAACCACGCAATGACAAGAGGTTTGTTCCTTAGACATAAGTGCATGGATTTATATCATATTTATATAATCTGTAGCTTTGCATGCTATTCCTGTTAAAGATAAAAGCTAACTATAGTGCAGCCATACAGCGCGTATACCCGTTTATACTTTCTACTCTCGCAAATGCATTTTAAAAAATTTCGCAAACTCAGCACAAAAATTTGTAAGTTTGTGTTATCCTTCATGGGGTGAGACAAAAATATTTGGGGAAAAGCGCATACTCCGGTGAAAAATGCCGTTTACTTTTACCTATTTTACTATATTTTTTATTAAGGATCGCGGTTTGTTTGTCCGAGTACGCCCACGCATACCCCCCATTGATTTCCACGCCGAAGCTATGGATTGATGTTACTAAGATAACGACCAAGGGACTTTTTTGTACTCTCTCTCGTATCTCGAACTGAAATGCACTTCCTAGTGGATTGACCTGCTACCCTTCCCTTAGGTTTCGTCAAAACTGTGTTATGGTCAGATAGCCCAAACGGTGGATGAATTTCAGGCACCGAGAAATGTTCAGTCATGTTCGTAAGGATTAGATCTAATGTTGCTTGGCCTCTTGTAGCAGATTTAACTATAGCTGTTTTAGTTTAAAGTGACGTTTTAAAGGGCTAATATCTAGCCGATTGAAATCACCAGCAACGATGAGACCGCAGTTGGGGAATGTGGATTCAATGTTCGACAAACTGTTGAAAAGATGATTTAACATAGCTTGCGGATCAGAACCAGGGGATGGTACACTACTGCAACAATTAGACACGTAAAACCTCAAGGCAATCTTGTCGGTTTCAACCAAATAATTTCATGAACATCACAGCATCGTAAATTCTCAAGTATATCGTATGTAATACCGTCTTTTAGGTAGATACAAACACCACCATGCTGCAGAATTTTTCGATCTTTCCTAAAAACTTTATAACCTGAAATATCTAAAATGGGGAAAACTATTTGGCTGCAGGGGACGATGACGGTGAGTATCAATACATTACCACGTTTTCCACACCAGTCAACGAGTTTTGCCCAGTCAACAAGACGTAGCAATAGGAAAAATGTTCTCAACTTGGTGTGGAGTTGATTTCCTCGGTTCTATCAAACGGCAAACGAAAGATGACAATATTCAGCACACTTTCGTCGAAAGTTAAAGCCGTTCCTGATGGTAACTGTCTCCCGTTCAACATGCTACTGCATGGTTGGTAATCACATCCCTACATCCTCCATTCGGTACGCCACTGCCCACAACAACTTCACCGACTGTGTCTGCTTGTGGATGCCAAACCGGACTCCCATCCAGGTATCTCTATATCTTCATGGCGCTGTTCTTTAAGAATTTCGAAATTCCATTTTTAGACATACTATTTTTTGCTCGCTTCTCTCGTTTAAGTTCCGAACAAATTGCGTTCGCGTCGCAACGTTTCGACACTCGCGTCTTATGTCTCAATCAGGAGTTCTCTAAAACCGGAATATGGCTCCTTATACAAGGTGTATAGAAAAGCGGAGTCCACGATTCAAATGTAAATTTTGAAGAGAATGTAAAATTAGTACTTGCACTGAAAACACAAATTAAATGAAAGTCAATTCGAAACAGAAAGAACAAGCTTCAAATTAAGACTAAAACTATTTCGGAAGGACTATAGCATTTTTGAAAATTATTAAGCATAAAAATGATTCGAATACCGTTTTTTATGCACCCTGTATACTCGATGGATTACGTCATCGGCCAACAAAGTTACGATGTGTCGGTGAAAAATAGCTACACTCATCCCTATTGAAAACATAATGAGCACTAAGCTACCGAGAAAATCTCAGATATATTTTCGCTAGCTACGAATAATAAAATGTATCATAGTGCGATTAGGATCACCCTTGTTGGAGACACCAGACCGAACGTTGAATGGATTTTGCTTGGGGATTGCATTCATTTTCTTATACCGGAGACGGAGTAGGGAGCAATATACAACAACAGTACACTTCAAAGAACTGCTTAAATTTTTCCGAAAATGAAGCTTGCAATCGGTTGTTGGCCCGACTCTCGTACCAATACAATCATATCAATATATTTCTGTTATGTTCTCTGAAGGGCGCATTGCAGGGTTTAAATTATACCCTGCGCATTGCAGGGTTACTAATATTGTAATAAACTATTGAAAAAAGTACAAGAATAAAATACAAAATTATTTTATAGTAGGCGTTCTTAAAAGGATGTGTCTTGTATAACACTTCAAACATGTTAATCTTCTCTTGGTAGTATTTTTGAATCATAAAAATAGGTGTCGTTCAGCATTCCTAAATCTGACCCAACATGGAGGGATTATCAATCTTTTATAATAAACATCAGGAAGTATTTTACCACTCTTGAGAATAAAATCTTGACAACACACTTCTAACATGAACTTCGCTACCCATGTTCTGGGCGATATTAACGACATCGTCATAGACTAACTCCTCCGCTAAATTATCTATCCAAGACTCTTCATCACCAGATTTCAACTCACTTTTACCAAAGTCGATTACTGATTTAACTAACTCATCATGTCCTTGCTCATCCGTGCTCTCAGATTCTTGATCATTTACTTGGTCGCTTGCTTCACCAGCAATATGTTTATTTAAAGAACTTGAAATGGCTTGTTGCGGTAAAATGGGGACATTATCATCGCACACAAGGGAGTATTCATGTTCTGTGGCGTCACTAAAAGGTACACAAATGATCAATATATTAAATCTTTGTAACATGCATACATTTCGCTATTTTTAGGCGTAGGAGGAGCTTATGGGACTACCCGCTAAGTACTACTGCTATTATACAATCTTTGCTACTCTCAATTATCAACATAGGCCGTTTTTATACTGGAGACGCATCACGCGTCTATATTAATCGTTTAGTTTAAAAAGTGAAAACTATTCCAACGAATATCTTATGGTAGTAAACTGTGGAAATCATCGTCAACATTAACGCCTGTTCACACGATCCGATTTGTCGGATCGGATTCTTCTCTTGACGTATGTGATTTCGCACAATACATCAACAACAACACTTTTCACCAGGTACGAGCCAATGGCCTTACTCCTGTCAGCAAATCCAGTAGATCAGATGCGTCAAGAGGAGAATTGAAACCGAAAAATCGTGTGAACCAGCCTTTATTATGTACCTATACGTGCCGTATGCTATGCATGAAATTTACGAATAATTAATATTAAGCTTTGCACCCAATAAAGTTTCAAAGATAACTTCACAAAATATTGAATACAACACGGCCGCGAAATTAGGTGAGAAATACAATCTGAAAACAAATGTTTTAATGTAATCCGTTAAACTTAAGGTGCTTAGGCAATGTTACCGAAAGCAAATAATATCTTTATGAATTTTAATATGAATTAGCGCATATCCCATAATTATGGTAGTTGGTATACCGCGTAGTAAGTGTTCTCTCTGTATATAAACAAGAGTTTAACTGTTTTTGCAACTACGGACAATACGTTCATGGTAAAACTACAAAAGTTCGTAGCAAATGCAGCTTACTTAATATATTTGATAAAAATTTAATATAATTTAATATAATAATATAATTTAATAATATATTGGATGTTTGGCAGTGTCAAGCTGCACTGTTTTAGTATGAGAGCATCGATCTACTATATTAACCACATCTTTTGTTGAAATATTAATAGTCACCCATTACAAGAAACGTCTTGTTTTCAAGATATGCACTATATGTATCATAATGGGTCGAGGCTTCGTCTTTGCACTATACTTATGCCCTCCCACTTCACATCATGAACTTATACAAAACAAGATATCACGACAAGATTAAGTTTACCACCGATTCTAGTTATTGATTTCATGTATATATCTTCAACAACAATGCATTTTAAAGCCATCCCTCTATATACTCACCCCGTCTCATGCTCGTCTGTTTTCGTATCGATGTCGTCATAAAACTCTTCTCCTGGATTCGCTATACCTACGTCACCATATGTAACTTCTCCATAGTCATCATACAAATCGTCTGAATACTCGACCCGGACCGTGTTACGAGTTTCTTGTTCGTTCGTAGATGTACGATTATTTGTCCTGAATTTCCTGAAAAAACAAATAACCAAGATTAAAGTAACCAAAAGTCATAATAAAATACAAAACTATGAGTACTTCGCTCAAAAATGCATACTATTCTTAACGTTTCAACTTCACATCACATATCGATTTCCACTCTAAGTGCACGGTTTGTTTTGCAACTTCAATGTGTAATTATGTAACATTCGTCACTTGCAAGTACTGACCAAGGATCTTTGCTGAACACGCCATTATTAATGTAAGACGACAAAGAACGCATCTACTAAATACATTTCGTCAAATGGCCGTTCCGAAAAGAATAGGAAGCGTGTAGTTACTTGCTTAAAACCTTTTTACGTTGTGGATTCTGTATCGGCAAGTCTTTCGTGCAGTGCTTCTCAAAATTATGTAAAGTATAGGTTTTCAAATATGATTCAGGCGAATAAACTGTTTATCAAGCTCGAAAGTGTTTCAAGCAAGTATATTCGTCGAGTTTAAACCTAGGACTGAATACATCAAGGTTGAAGAAGAAAAATATACAAGCGAGGTTTGACCCCAACTTAACCAACCAATCTTGGTTTTCAAACGTCGCTGTCAAATTGAAGTACTATAATCCTTATAGGGCAAAAATTAGAAAGAATTGCTTTAATATAATTACAGACCATTCCCTCGTTTTACTGACACGCTTCCTATTTTTGAAGAACTGTTACTAATTAGAAAACAAAAAATGTATCACATACACTGAGCAACATTCTAAGAGCTGGAAATGGTTCACAAAAAATGACGCCATCGCCGTTGCAATGATAACATATGGCGTTTCAATCTCTATTCCATATTTCAAAAATGTTAATGGCACCAGTATCGTATTAGGATTTTTTTGTTGTTTTTTTTATTTAAGCTTTCATTGTACAATGTTTGCAGGGGGCAAGCAGAGGAAAAGAACCTCGCTTGCGATTTACAGGTTAAAACCGGTTGCAGGGTTTTTGGAAATCTGCGTTCAGAATGTGTTTACACTAAGTTCGTCGGAGCGAAACAGGACTCCGATAGTCCACTGCCACATCAAACCAAGCATTGCTAGGTACAGTAGTGTCCAAGAGGCTCAGTGGTCAACGATGCTGAACACTTGGTCAGAACTGGGAGTAAGCGTAACTTCAAGCTAGTGCCGCGTATTCCCTGTATTTATTATATTACTGCATGTATTCATCATGGTATATTACCTCGGAGGAAGTGCAGGTGGTTTTGAAATGAAAAGCCCAGCAAGTTCGGGCACAGTCTCCTATGAAAAAGGTAAAATGTTAAAGGAGAAGACAAAATAATAATAAATTCACATTATATTGGGCCAGTTTCTTTTTTATCGGAGCATATTTATACCGTAACAGTGCGTTTCCATTCACACCCGACTTGCATGAAACTTGGTTTCATTGGCTCCTTTCAAACCGATCAGGAGTATCCTGGTACTTCTATAGTTATTTCAAGGATGGAGTTGAACATTTTATGTGCCTGCTGAAATACTTGAAATACCCTGACTATTTTCTTGGAGTTTAACACATCAACACAAGAAACAAATTATCCAGTATATTCAGTGTAGCTACTACTGTAGTTACTGTTCATTACTATTATAGAACTTATCATTCAGATTGTTGGTTTACATTCCTTACCACAACATTTTCGTATTCTTCATAAAATATGCTTTTTGCAGATAAAGCTTTGGGTTTTCTAAACAAATGATCACCGACGAAATTAGTATATGAACGCATATATAACTGAACAAAAAGCACAACCTCTCTTGCGGCAGTAGCGCCCAGCCTTGAATTTTTCCCTGTATTCATCATCTTACTGCATTCATCGAAATAAATTACCTTGGACGAACAGGTGGTTTTGAAGGTCCAGCGCATTCTGGAATGTCTGGAATAGCCTCCTGCAGAAAAAAATATATTAAAGTCAATAACCGACTTCCAGTCGCGGACAATCAAAAGGGAGTATACATATATGAATTTAGATTGGATCAGTTTTAACTTCTCGCAGCGTATTTCTATGCTAACTATAATCATATTCCGTTGTAATTCACATTCTCCGATTTGTATGAAACTCGGTTAAGTAGATCATAAGAAACAAATATATATACTGGTATCCCTAAAGTTATTTCTAAGATGAAGTTAAATATTTTATGAACACAATTGAGGCAACGAGCGATCCAATAGCTATATATTACGTTTCTCACTTACATACAGATCATCATCCGACGACTCTTCTTCATGGTTTCTGTATTAGGAGAAGGAAAGAAAAAAGCAATTAGATATATATTTTTTGTTTTGTTTTGTTTGTCGATGGACAACACAACACAACACAACATAACGCAACACAACACAGCACAGTACAGTACAGTATAATACAATGCATTAGCGATAACAACACAATAAAATTCGATAGATTTTCCGCCATTACGGAAAATTAGCAATATTATATAGTATTTCTGGTTCAGCACTTGAAGACAGCCACTCAAAAAGGCCTCTAGTTCTTACTATATAGTGTTCAGTGATGATAACATCTTTTAATGGCATATTAACATGCCTATAATCAAGCTGACAGTCCAACAGATTGTTAAGTTTATCAACGCTAACTAAATGCACGTACGTATAGTGACGTGTTCACACCAAGGATAGCTAAAATAAAACTCTAAAAGCTCTTTGAGTAGCTGTCTTCCAGAACTGACTCAGAGACAATATAGAATACCCAATTGTAGACCATATTTACATACTACAATATAGATATACCAATGCAGTGTGGAAATGACGACGTCCTTGCATGCCACGAAGGCATGCATGTGATCACTTCAAAATCATTCCCATAATACTATTTGTCTTTGAAAATGAGGGTCTGGGTTTCTCATTTGTACCGTTAAGGTGGCTCCCTACAGTTATAGTACAGTTTGAAACACGATCTATATAGATCAGACGTCATCCATCGTCCTTCGCGTGGTATCTTCATGAATCTTCATGACTGAAACAAATTTTTGAAACAAGTCGGAGACTTTATTTTTAGCTGACTTTATGCGAAGAATTTCACAAGTTTTCACATTATTAAAAAATCTTTGGAATTTAAACAGTTTTACCTATATTACTCTTATTATATCAATTAATATTTTCAAATTCTCAAATTAAAAAAACTAAAAAAAACTTTTTGAATCTAGAAAAATAATAACTATATTTTAATTATATATTCTCTTCAAGCGTCTAGGACTGTCAAAAAGTCTAATAGCAATAGTCTTAAATTGAAAGTTAGTTCTTGAAACTTATGTTATTCTGGTATACATAACAAAAACTACAATACAGATACAGACAGTATAATAACAATTGATTGAAATGTTTTGAAAAGTTGTCACAAATGATTTGAACAACATAACCGAAACCGATTGGATTTAAACAAATTAAAGAATTGTTGGATTAATAGTATAACTATTTCATTACTCACAAGTAATGAATTTTAATCACAAACCATAAAAATAGAAATAAAAATACAAAGAACAAACCAGAAAAAAAACACAACAAAAACACAACAAATGTTTGTTGTACACGTCGTATAATTCACGTTCAATTTTGTTTCAATTCGTGTAATTCATGCGCATTATGTCGTTTTTTGCATGGCAAAATGCGACTGGTTTTCAGTCAATTTTTTTTCGTTCAAAATTTCCTGAAATTTTTCTTTCTTTTCTCTTCATGTTTTCTATATAAAAAAAGAAATAAAATTCCAAATTAGAAAATAAACAATAGATATCCAAAAATATAATCAAAAATTCTCTGCAAATATCTAATACGATTTTGAAACTACCTTCCAAATTTAACAACTTTATTCCTTTTACTCATAAATTCCTATATAGACTTTCACTTTTCACTTATTCTTCACATTGACTTTCTACTGAGACTATCATTTTAGTAATGATTCTGATAGTGAGTCAAAATGTATGTGAATTAAAATTTACTTTTATTAATAAAATTAATAAAATTTACACTTTTACTTTTGTTTTTAATTTTGACAATTAAATGCTTTAGTTTATACTAAATAGTTTTATACTAACTCAATTAACATTGTCGGCCTCGTTGACTATCTCTCGTTGCCCTCGTGTTCGTTTCATCATCTGGTGTTAAATTTTCAAAAAAGTTTCGAAAAAGAAAAGAAAAAAAAACCAAAGAAAAAAAGATATTTTTGTTCAGAAATATGAGCGGGAAGAAAAAAGCGCAAAGATATAACACAACAAATTAGATACTTAATCACAAAAGAATTCCTGTTTGTCCTAATATGGGTGTCAATATACACTTTTCCTGTTATAGAAAGTTTGGACAAGTGTACAGTTTAAATCTTATCTAATAAAAATTTGGTTGAAAGGAAAGTTACTGAAAATCTACTAATAAATTTGCTTGAAAGCGGAGCAGCATAAGTGCCAAACAATATACAAGAAGTTTTTTAATAACGGCAAAATTTATTAAATCTAATAAGCATCCTGTCAATCTCATAACCTAGCAGGTCATTTTCTACAGAATTTTTACTTTCTACAAATTCTGGGTGGTGCAAGAAACTCCCTCCTACCTACTAGACTAGTTTAAATCATACTACGGTATATGTGATAACAACTGTACGCGTCATTTTAGTGGTCTTAAACTATGGTATATATAGGTGCAAATTCTCCATGACAATTTCAATATAGAGACAACAGTGCCGAAGAAAATATGAAAAAAGTCAATAAATTTCTGTGGTAGCAGTGCTATGCTGTAGTGATTTGAATTATAAGTAGCTTGAAGAACTTTTCCAAAACATCGTCATATCCATAACTTAGCTACATAACTTGACGAATGGGGAAGGCTCCGTACCAACATAATGAGATGTAACGCAGAGCATGACTTAATATGACACATGTAGCTGAAGAATGAATTGCTCGAGGTTCTTTTTGTAACAATTTAAAAAAAGTACATACATCCTTAACACTCCGCGTAATTGTCTACCCACTGTATATATTAGAAAAAAGGAAAATATCACTTTCATACAAGTGTACTTTAGTAGGGGTACTCATGCAGTGTTATCCGCTATGATGAAATTCTGTAAGGATGTAAACAAAATAAATTTCATCGAGACCTCCGATAATGACATGGGTAATGAAAGGAATGAGAAAGAAACAGAATGCATGGAGGACGTTAATCTTGCCTATGAAATTGGGGTACATTCAATTATCTGGTTCATGCCCTTTTGAAGATTATATAGTTTGTGGGGGTTCATATTTAATCGTTACGAATATTAGCAATAATTCTGACCGTGCTTTATTTGATACTTTGCTTGAAAAAATCTAGGATACTAAAGGTTAAATTAAGCGCTGTTTTAGTACTCTTAACTACAGCATAACTACCAATATACAGAAAGTCGATCACAATTTCAATTTGGAGCCGACAGTGTTGAAAAAATAGGGGGAACAAATAATGGTAGGAGTATTTTATTGCAATAACATAGCGAGAGATATATCATTGCTTTAAATTACCTTAAAGTCTGCGCATATATTTCTGAATCGGATGCTGTTGTCGAATTTGAGGAGTTATCCTAACAAGGCAACACAAGCCAAAGTGGAAAATTAATTTCTTTAATAGAAATATTTAAAGTACATACCTAGATTCGTCACGTACATTCCTCATCCCATATATCTCTAATTCCTCGTGATCACTGTATGAAGAATAGAGATTAAAGGGCAATTAAAATACAACAGAGACATCAATGGGTCTCACACCATATTAAGTAGACGTGCCTATTATAATCACAGTCTAACAGATTGCCAAGTTAACGACCAACGTTGATTATATGCACGTATATGGACCGATGTGATCATACCAAGAAAAGCTTCAATTAAGACCTAAAAAACAAATTTGAGTAGCTGTCTTCCACTACTGGCCCAGGATTAATAACTTAAATATCCAATTTCACGTAATGGTGGACCTCACTGATCTGATTAGATCAATCATTAGTAAGATTATCAAGTACGATTGCACAAAAATGACACATGAGACATCCTGTCATAATCTAGCAAGTCGTTTTCGACGCATTTTTTATTCTAGAAATATCAGTCAACATGCAGTTGATCTTGGAGAAGAGGGGAGTGTACAAAACTCCATTTTAGGTGCAAATTCTCAAAGTATGTGTATGTAGAGAACACAGTGGCAATAAAAATATATAGAAGTTCAATGAATCTCTGTAGCAGCAGTATTTTGGTTTCATATCATAGTAAGATATCATAATTTCAATCTGGAGTCAAGGAAAAATAGGACGAATTAACAAATCTCAATGGTGGGAGTATTTTGGGGTAATAATATAGTGATGTGAGAGATGCATCATTGGTTTAAATTACGTACCTTTGCGGTTTCATTTCTGAAACGTCTGCATAGGGATCGACAGATTCATAGCCCACTGACGTTGACGAATTTGAGGTGCTACACTAACAAGGCAAGACAAGCCAAATAGAATTAATTTATTTTGTAGAAAAAAGCACATGATTAAATTCGTCACTAAACACTTACATTCTTCACTCCAAATTTCTTTGATTCCCCTTCACCATATGTAACTTCTCCATAGTCATCATACAAATCGTCTGAATACTCGACCCGGACCGTTTTACGAGTTTCTTGTTCGTTCGTATATGTACGATTATTTGTCCTGAATTTCCTGAAAAAACAAATAACCAAGATTAAAGTAACCAAAAGTTATAATAAAATACAAAACTATGAGTACTTCGCTCAAAAATGCATACTATTCTTAACGTTTCAACTTCACATCATATATCGATTTCCACTCTAAGCGCACGGTTTGTTTTGCAACTTCAATGTGTAATTATGTAACATTCGTCGCTTGCAAGTACTGACCAAGGATCTTTGCTGAACACGCCATTATTAATGTAAGACGACAAAGAACGCATCTACTAAATACATTTCGTCAAATGGCCGTTCCGAAAAGAATAGGAAGCGTGTAGTTACTTGCTTAAAACCTTTTTACGTTGTGGATTCTGTATCGGCAAGTCTTTTGTGCAGTGCTTCTCAAAATTATGTAAAGTATAGGTTTTCAAATATGATTCAGGCGAATAAACTGTTTATCAAGCTGGAAAGTGTTTCAAGCAAGTATATTCGTCGAGTTTAAACCTAGGACTGAATACATCAAGGTTGAAGAAGAAAAATATACAAGCGAGGTTTGACCCCAATTTAACCCACCAATCTTGGTTTTCAAACGTCGCTGTCAAATTGAAGTACTATAATCCTTATAGGGCAAAAATTAGAAAGAATTGCTTTAATATAATTACAGACCATTCCCTCGTTTTACTGACACGCTTCCTATTTTTGAAGAACTGTTACTAATTAGAAAACAAAAAATGTATCACATACACTGAGCAACATTCTAAGAGCTGGAAATGGTTCACAAAAAATGACGCCATCGCCGTTGCAATGATAACATATGGCGTTTCAATTTCTATTCCATATTTCAAAAATGTTAATGGCACCAGTATCGTATTAGGATTTTTTTGGGGTTTTTTTTATTTAAGCTTTCATTGTACAATGTTTGCAGGGGGCAAGCAGAGGAAAAGAACCTCGCTTGCGATTTACAGGTTAAAACCGGTTGCAGGGTTTTTGGAAATCTGCGTTCAGAATGTGTTTACACTAAGTTCGTCGGAGCGAAACAGGACTCCGATAGTCCACTGCCACATCAAACCAAGCATTGCTAGGTACAGTAGTGTCCAAGAGGCTCAGTGGTCAACGATGCTGAACACTTGGTCAGAACTGGGAGTAAGCGTAACTTCAAGCTAGTGCCGCGTATTCCCTGTATTTATTATATTACTGCATGTATTCATCATGGTATATTACCTCGGAGGAAGTGCAGGTGGTTTTGAAATGAAAAGCCCAGCAAGTTCGGGCACAGTCTCCTATGAAAAAGGTAAAATGTTAAAGGGGAAGACAAAATAATAATAAATTCACATTATATTGGGCCAGTTTCTATTTTATCGGAGCATATTTATACCGTAACAGTGCGTTTCCATTCACACCCGACTTGCATGAAACTTGGTTTCATTGGCTCCTTTCAAACCGATCAGGAGTATCCTGGTACTTCTATAGTTATTTCAAGGATGGAGTTGAACATTTTATCTGCCTGCTGAAATACTTGAAATAGACTGACTATTTTCTTGGAGTTTAACACATCAACACAAGAAACAAATTATCCAGTATATTCAGTGTTGCTATACTACTGTAGTTACTGTTCATTACTATTATAGAACTTATCATTCAGATTGTTGGTTTACATTCCTTACCACAACATTTTCGTATTCTTCATAAAATATGCTTTTTGCAGATAAAGCTTTGGGTTTTCTAAACAAATGATCACCGACGAAATTAGTATATGAACGCATATATAACTGAACAAAAAGCACAACATCTCTTGCGGCAGTAGCGCCCAGCCTTGAAATTTTCCCTGTATTCATCATCTTACTGCATTCATCGAAATAAATTACCTTGGACGAACAGGTGGTGTTGAAGGTCCAGCGCATTCTGGAATGTCTGGAATAGCCTCCTGCAGAAGAAAATATATTAAAGTCAATAACCGACTCCCAGTCGCGGACAATCAAAAGGGAGTACATATATGAATTTAGATTGGATCAGTTTTAACTTCTCGCAGCGTATTTTTATGCTAACTATAATCATATTCCGTTGTAATTCACATTCTCCGATTGGTATGAAACTCGGTTAAGTAGATCAGAAGAAACAAATATATATACTGGTATCCCTAAAGTTATTTCTAAGATGAAGTTAAATATTTTATGTGCCTGAAGAACAAAAATTGCTTGGGATTTAACACATGAACACAATTGAGGAAACGAGCGACCAGTAGCTTTATATTACGTTTCTCACTTACATACAGATCATCATCCGACGACTCTTCTTCATGGTTTCTGTATTAGGAGAAGGAAAAACATCGCCAAAACATCGTCATATCCATAACTTACATAACTTGACGAATGCATAGGGAAGGCTCCGTACCAACATAATGAGATGTAACGCAAAGCATGACTTAATATGATACATGTAGCTGAAGAATGAAATTGCTCGAGGTTCTTTTTGTAACAATTTAAAAAAAGTACATACATCCTTAATACTCCACGTAATTGTCTACCCACTGTATACAGTATATTAGAAAAAAGGAAAATATCACTTTCATACAAGTGTACTTTAGTAGGGGTACTCATGCAGTGTTTTCCGCTATGATGAAATTCTGTAAGGATGTAAACAAAATAAATTTCGTCGAGACCTCCGATAATGAAATGGGTAATGAAAGCAATGAGAAAGAAACAGAATGCTGGTTCATGCCCTTTTGGTTCATGCCCTTTTGAAGAATATATAGTTTGTGGGGGTTCATATTTAACGGTTACGAATATTAGCAATAATTCTGACCGTGGTTTATTTGATACTTTCCGTGAAAATATATAGGATACTAAAAGTTAAATTAAGTGCTGTTTTAGCACTCTTGACTACAGCATACAGTAACTACCAATATGCAGAAAGTCGATCACAATTTCAATTTGGAGCCGACAGTGTTGAAAAAATAGGGGGAACAAATAATGGTAGGAGTATTTTATTGCAATAACATAGCGAGAGATATATCATTGCTTTAATCTGAATCTAATGTCGTTGTCGAATCTGAGGAGTTATCCTAACAAGGCAACACAAGCCAAAGTGGAAAATTAATTTCTTTAATAGAAATATTAGTACATACCTAGATTCGTCACGTACATTCCTCATCCCATATATCTCTAATTCCTCGTGATCACTGTATGAAGAATACAACAGAGACATCAATGGGTCTCACACCATATTAAGTAGACGTGCCTATTATAATCACGCAACGTTGATTATATGCACGTATATGGATCGATGTGATCATACCAAGAAAAGCTTCAATTAAGACCTAAAAACCAAATTTGAGTAGCTGTCTTCCACTACTGACCCAGGATTAATAACTTAAATATCCAATTTCACGTAATGGTGGACCTCACTGGTCTGATTAGATCAATAATTAGTAAGATTATCAAGTACGATTGCATAAAATGAGACATCCTGTCATAATCTAGCAAGTCGTTTTCGACGCATTTTTTTATTCTAGAAATATCAGTCAACAGTTGATCTTGGAGAAGAGGGGCCGGGGGGTGCACAAAACTCCCCTTTTGATGCAAATTCTCAAAGTATGTGTATGTAGAGAACACAGTGCCGATAAAAATATATAGAAGTTCAATGAATCTCTGTGGCAGCAGTATTTTGGTTTAATTGATATCATAGTAAGATATCATAATTTCAATCTGGAGTCAAGGAAAAATAGGACGAATTAACAATTTAAATCTCAATGGTGGGAGTATTTTGGGGTAAAAATATAGTGATGTAAGAGATGCATCATTTGTTTAAATTACGTACCTTTGCGGTTTAATTTCTGAAACGTTTGCAGAGGAATCGACAGATTCATAGCTCACTGACGTTGACGAATTTGAGGGGCTACACTAATAATGCAACACAAGCCAAAGAGTATTAATTTCTTTTGTAGAAAAATACACGTAATTAAATTCGTCACTAAACACTTACATTCTTCACTCCAAATTTCTTTGATTCCCTTTCACTGTATTAGGAAAAGATATAAAATTAAGCTTTCGCATTTCAAATTATATTTTAAACTGTATTGAATACATGCATTTATACTGATAATTATCAATGAAATCATGAAAAAAGTGTTGTGTGAATTAAAGAATATGGAAAAAATATTGTGTTGATAAAAATTATTCAATAAAGGACAAATGACTGTAATGTGCAGAAGATTGTAATACTGTAACAGTAACGAAGGTGGCGTATATATATTGAACATTTTAACTGCAGACCTATAGATATATGAAAAATTGGCTGTCAATTTGACGAGGATCTTTCTAATGTAAATTACCTGGGTATTGGAACATCTAGCGAATAATGATCTTGATCGGCTCGAGGTAGAGGCTTGGGTCGCTACAGGAAATTCAAAATGACCTGTAAGACTTAATCTTAGAATATTTTTCTAGTAACAATCATTGAATTATTGAATTATTTAAGAAGGCGTCTAAAGTTTCCATGCACGCATTTATGTCATTAGTTTTCAACTTCTAACCAATTATACCAAAGCTCTCTAATAAGAAAGTTCGGTCTATTCTTGTCAATTCAAGTTAATGTACGTACCTAACCAACTAATGTCCGTGTGAAAGAAGCACATGTTATTGTGTTTAGTGCACCAGAGAAATCGAACAGGTTTATACCGTTACGTGTTAGTTGCCGTGTTCGTGGATGAACAAATGTTTTTTTACGTTTGTCGCGTGTATATCTTTTTCCGCACGCACTCTTATTGGCCCTACCTGGTTTTTTGGAATAATATACCTTAGGTGAAAATTGCGTTAAACGTAACGCAAAAATATCTACATTATAATAAGCTGATGAACTATATACCTGCACATAATTATACCTATTGCGCAGGGACATATATATTATTAACATATTACTATTTTTTCTCAAAATACAATCAACTTGCATTCAGGTTACTTTACCTCATCCTCTCCGTAACCTTCATGTGGTAGTCTGTACACACAGAAAATTCCAAAATGCAATTTACATATCTTACCAGAAGACGAACCTTTGATGACGGGGTTTTGCCGCTAACTTGATATTTTGCTCCTAATCTCGAGCTCCTGCATTTTTAAACAAATGGTGACACAAAATATAAGTATAGGTATGTACATTGTGCTGGACATGCTCTTTAGGGAGTGTAATTATATATTACCGATTCTGCTTTTGAGAAATTAACTTTGCATGTCGTTATATATATTGAATCTTGTTTTTTCGGTCTAACAAGTAGTCGCTTGTTCCTTAAGTGCAAGTGATAAATGCAATATAAAATTTACCTTTTTTCATTGATATTTGAAATTGAAGAATTTTTTTCATTGTATAGAATGGATTAAAATTGATTGCATTAGAGCGAATGTTGTTTCATCAACCTATTTCGTTTCGATACAAGCTGTAAATGGTGGCAAACGCATTTACTTTGTCATTCTATTTTCCTGTACAAATTATATAAAATATATAAACAACGCAACGTTACGCCTTTGGGCCTTGTCATTACTGTTTTGGCATGTGATATATATGTATTCAAGAACGTACTGCAAGCGTCTTTAAGCGTTGCTTTAGTACTCTTAACATATGAGTTAGACTCTTATGGAATAACCGCCAATACTGAAAATCAAAATCACAATTTTAATGTGGAGTCAACGGTGCAAAGGGAAAATATAGGCGAATGAATCTCAATGGTAGGAGTATTTTCGTGTAATAATATGGTGACTGAAAAGATGCATCATTGCCTTAAATCACCTTCGCAGTTTTATTCCTGAAACACCTGGACAGGTATCGATAGATTTTTTGTTGGCTCGATCTTCGAATTGTTTTGTGAATATATAATATCCAATAAAATAGTCAATAAAATTGTATCAAAGAAATTATGATATTATTTCTGAGATTGTTTGTAACGCTAAACGATTTTTGAAGTGATCTTAATCATGATGTAAAAATAGGGTTAGTGAGAAAATTGTATTAAAAAATATTGACAGAAGAAGAGACGAAAACATAATAAAATTCAATTACAGGAAATAAACCTACATTATGCATGTGGTAATCAATTAAGATACACATATATAATGTAATGTGAACGTAGTAATCCTGTAATCATTTACAAGTAATCAAGGTGTCGATGGGGAGAGCGCGTTGACGTAATACATTTAAAATTTTTTGAAATTTTAACCATAATATATAGAAAAATTGCGTGGAATTTTACGATGGTCTTGTAAATTAGAGTATACCTTGGCCTTTGATCATCCCATTGTTTTGAAGAACGGAATCCCTGCAGACAATTAAAAACAAAGGCAATATGTAATTTCTATCAGATAAGAGAAAGGATTGAATTTTTATGTTAAAATATTATAACATTCAATTATTTGGGAAGGGTGCTTAGAAATAATAATGGAATTTTGTTAATATTTCATTTTGATATTATGCTGATAGATTTACCTATACATATAATTATACCTATTGTAGGACATATATTATTAACATAGTCTTATATTTTTCGCCAAATAGAATTAACTCGCATTCAGGTTACTTTACCTCATTCTTTTCGTAACCTTGATGTGGTAGACTCATGTTTGTGGACAAACACACAGAAAATTCCGAACTGCAATTTGTATATCTTACCAGACTGACTGTATATTCTTCAGAAGTTGATCTCTTTGCAGGTGATGCTGCTGACTTCGATCTCACGATCAAGCTCTTTCTGCATTTTTAAACAAATGGTGACACATAATATAAGTATAGGTGTGTACATTGTGCTGGACATGCTCTATAAGGAGTATTTATTATTTATTTAAAAAAAATCAGAATTTTGCCATCGGTGAATTCGTCATGTCAACTCAATAGCAGACCAAATATGGAGTTGTGACCTATTTAACCAACGTTCTGATGTCATAACGTTGGTTTGAAAACATATTAATCAACGTTCTTACGTCACGCCAATGACGATTATGACGAGCGACTGCCGAAGGAGCGACGAATTATTAGCAACGTAATTTAACAACAGGCCGCTGTGAATTTTTTAAATAAATAATAAAACAATTATTGAATTCGGTTTTCGCATGACATGAAGAATTATCAAGCCGAAGTTTCGTGTTATAAACCTCAGCCTTCGACTTCGGTTGATAACACAAAACTTCGGCTTGATAATTCTTCATGTCATGCGAAAACCGAATTCAATAATTGTTAAATATATTACCGATTCTGCTTTCGAGATATTAACTTTGCGTGCGGTTATATCCATTGAATCGTGTTTTCTCGGTCTAACAAGTAGCTATATAGTCACTTGTTTCTTAAGTGCAAATAACAAATGCAATTTAAAATGTACTTTTTTTTCTTTTTTTCATATTTAGCTTTGACATTGATGAAATTTTCTTATTAAAATGGATTAAAATTGATTGTCGTTTCATAAACCCATTTCGTTTCCATACTTGCTGTAAATGGTGGCAAACGCATTCCATTTTCCTGTACAAATTAGGTAAAATATATAAACAACGTTCCGCTTCCGGCCCTTGTCATGTCTACTGTTTTGACATGTGATATATATATTCAAGACCGCCAATACTGAAAATCAAAATCACAATTTTAACGTGGAATCAACAGTGCAAAGGGAAAATGTTGGCGAATGTATTCAATGGTAGGAGTATTTCGAATTCGTGTAAAAATATAGTGATTTAAAAGATGTATTATTGCATTATTGCCTAAACACCTGGACAGGAATTGGTAGATTTTTTGTTGCTCGATCTTCGAATTGTTTTGTGAATAATATATCAATACTAGAAATACATGCATGCAGTAACCCCTCGCCTTATTCCATCTAGATTAAACATATTTTCTATAATCTTACTGCAAAGAAGAGGCAATCCTGATCATTAACAGTACACAAACTCAAGGTATATAAGAAAATCTATTCAAAAAAAAGTAGTACAAAATAGTCTGTCCTACTGTGACTGTAAGAAATATCATTTACGGCTATTTATGCCAGGGTCATGCCGAGGCACTGCCATTAAGCATTAGCAAAATAAAAAGTGGCCATATATATATATGCATATATATATATATATATAGACAATTATCGAGTTTAGAATCATATGAGTAGAGTGCTCAATACCGAGGTAGAGCGGATATAACACAAAGGACAAACTTGAGTCACTTCATTTAAACTTTATTCACTACAAATTTGTTTCGTATGGCAAGCAAAGCTTGCTACACTCATCAGGTGAAATCGCGTTTGATGTTATTATGCCTTATAAAGGAAACTTGAGATATTATATATACATGTTTGAAGTCATAGAAATTATATGTTGGTTTATATTTACAGTGTTATATTACATAGACTAGCTATTGGTTGCTTAGCAGGAAGTGTTTTCGGATCAATTGAAGTTAACGACCCCCCTACGCCAAGGGAGCCATTGAAGTATACGACTCCCCCCAAAAACTAATAGCTTTTTATCAAGATGGCATCGAACTTGTTTTCGCCGGCTCATTCTCGCCACATAAATTTGTCAAGTTACGCGGGCAACATGTCGCGTCTTACGCCTCTCATTGTCTTTAATTTCACCTTGCTTCTATTCCAGTACGACTCGATATTTTGAGTATGCACACCCGTCACTGGATCAACGAAAAATAGCGAGTGGTTGACCGTTCGGTGCTCTAAGCCAGGCATGCATATTGCCGACGCGATTGTATGCAGCCCACTCGTCAGAATACACTAGTGATCCCGGTCGAGTATAGATATTTACTATAGTTTGTCTATGACTCAATGAACTGAGACATAGACAATAGAAGGGAAACAGACACAAACACGAAAATCCGTAAATTTAAAGATATAATATAAGGGGGGTCGTATATACTTCAATCCGAAGATTTGTTATTGAAGTATACGACCCCATTGGCGTAGGGGGGTCGTTAACTTCAGTTGATCCGTTTTTTCTGTGTCTACAGGATGACAAATTTGTAGTTCGTTTCTAGAGTTCAAGGAACTGAGTTGCGGATAGTAAATAATAATAAACTTTTCATGTAAGCACAGGTTGCATCGTTTAGTTTTGTTCGAGTAACTCTTGCATTTTTTGATGATTTTCCACTTAACTGAATGTTGTATATTGGATTCCTTTAAATGCCAAATGTATTTGCTGAGTTCGGTAGAATGCTTATGCTTAACGTTTCTAAATAATTTGTATGGTTATTAAAGCGCGTTTTGTATTGGCCCCCCGTATGTTCTCAATAGGTCTTCTCTTCTGTGGTATCTTCTCTCGTCACAGTGGCTTGTTAAACTACTACACTCCCAGTCAGGCATTTACCAGAGAGGGGGCAGGAATCCTTCTGGTGGCAATTGCATTACTGATTTGCTTACATCGGTAGTGTTGGTCTGGGGCTGTTTCATGAGTATGGTTTTGTTGTGGGCCGAGATAACGTTCTGTATGCAAAACTTGACGAACTTTAAACGCCGTTAGAAATTAGTACCATCGCACACGTGTGGCTTGGGGATTATACTAGAAATACATGCATGCAGAATGCTCTCGCCCATTCGAACCAAACAATTATAATTCCCAAAGGTTATTGTAACATGAAGGGTTAATTCAATCACTGCAGTAACCATGGTAACACCCAACACTGTCTCATATTTCTTTGGTACAAATGGTAAAATAGTGATAAGCTTAGCTAGTACTTTTATATCTATAAAATTGTTAATTGTCCCACTATATAGAGTAGGTTTGTTATTATGTATTCTTTCAGCTTTGTTTCGAAATTTTCATAAAATTTCAACTGCTTTTGAATAGTTTTTTTTCCAAATTAAAAGTTTTTGAGATTATGGTGTTTCTTATTTTATAACGTATAATGTATTTGAATCAGTGCTGTGTGCAGAAATGACAGTAATGATAGATATTTTATATAAACAGTAGACGTTCAAAATTTCTATTACAAAATCACAAGGAAATCATGGTTCAAATTGAATAGTTCACGAATTTGTCATTTTGCATTGGTGTTTTTGGCATTAAATATAAGCCTGCATTGTAAACTACCTTTTAAGCATAATCAATATTGTATTAACCGCACAGAGTGATTTACGTCTTTCAAAATCAACGAACTATGTTGCAATTAGCAAGTATGGAAAATAAATACTTACCCGTTTAAAGCTTCAAAACTCTAAAATCTTATCTTGTTTTGCTAAGGATATTTGTACGTCTATATTTTGCGATGCCGTCCCGAGTTTAAAATTTTGAATAAAGTTTGCAAAATAGCAGTTAAATTTTTGAAGTGTTCCTCAAATATTGATTCGATACATTACCTCGTGCAGACCAATTCATTTGTTCAAGTTCCTCGAGATATTCATACACTTCCTGTGAAAGTTGACCAATCACAATCCGTATATGATTTGAAAACGAATCAACTGACCAATGAGTAACTGATCCTGCATTGCAGGAAGTAAACAATATTCAAAAATCAAGAATTCGGTTGTTTTCATCATTCATGTAACTGAAATTCTTCAAATGTGTTTACATTTGTGCTCAGAAAAACGTTTAATTGAAATATGGCTTCTCAAGAAAAAAAGTCAAAGTGTTGAAGATTTTCGATTCTATGGTTTAGAAAACGGTTTAGAACCAGAATTGAATAAATATGCAAAGCCGTTGCGAGATAAAGGTTTTACTTCAACAAATATAACAAATATTCATTTTATTGTTAGAAACTAAGCGATCAAACGTGGGGTTTTCTAATCTATATTTCAAAGGAAAATGTCACTTTCATCTGTTTTTTCCCGTTAACTCTTTTAGTACACTAAAAATATTGGAAGTGTATGACAAAAATGACAGGTGTCATTTTATAGTGCAATAAATGTCAGTGGCAAATTTTGGTTTATACTTTATAGACCAATTAATTTATTGTAAAGGTACGAAGAAAAGTTTTCTCTAAATTTCAAATTTGTTCTCTGTATGAAATTGTAACAAACTTTTACTGTAATATAGTAATATTATTATAAACAATATAGATTATATAGCATACAATTTTATAGTTTTATAGTTTTAGAACACAAATATGTATTTATGTATATATCAGAATCGAACGTCAAAATAGCGTCACAAAACTAAACACTGTCACTGTTTGTCTGAATCATAAATGTCAAGCAAGTACATAAATACATATTTGTGTTCTAAAACTATAAAACTATAAAATCGTATACTATAATCTATTTTGTTTGTAGTGGTAATAGAATGGTTTCGAGTTCAATTTGGAAAAAACATGCATGAGTGAGTGTTTCAAAGACCTCAAATAGCACGAGTCCGTAAGACGAGTGCTATTTGAGGTCTTTGAAACACTCACGAGTGCATGTTTTTTTCAAATTGCACGAGAAACCATTCTATTACTTATTAATAACATACATGAAAAAATTTACAGGAAGTGATTTTACGCGCGAGTCATGTGATATAATTTATTCAATCAAAATACAACAACAACAAAGTGGAATCTTGCGCACAAGTATTCTTGCCTTAGAGCACGAGGCTCAGAATTTTGAAACGAACTGTTTTATTGGAAAAACAAGTAATTTAAGCCACACAACTGGTTAAACTGTTCGAAAAAATGTTTAATCAGAGTCAGAATCACTCTGAATTATATGATATCGCCGTTTCTTTGACTGGATGACCGGGGACCTGTTGTTGAAGTTAAATGCAACGCTGCAGTTGGTGAAAGTGTTCATCAGATTCTGTTGAGAATTACTTATTGTGGAGAATGAACTGGCTCATGGTTTTTCCTGTGCTGAGCTATTTTGTTTTGATATAGCCACGGAGAACTGTCGTTGCTCGTTCTCGTCTGCTTCGTCGTAGTCATCTAGCGACTGAATACTTCTGTGGCCAGTTATTTTGGCGATGCCGGATCTCTCAACATTTGCTTTTTTCAGCTTACCCACTACCGTTTTGCGGGCACTGTGGTTGGAAAACTTCTTGTTACTTGTCTCAAGACTTGTACCAGAGATGATATTTTTCATCATTGAATTGATCTTATATTTACTCCCATCGGCTGGACTTTGTACCAAACTTGGTCGTCGGCTCTTCTGTTGGTTTTCACGGAGAGGTAAAACGGACCAGTCTGCTGTAACTCCAGGAGCCTTCGGCTTACATACTCGAAGAAGTGAGCGACTGGACATCTTTCTCCTCCAGTCTGGAACATTCTAGGTTGAAATTCCCTGTTTTTGCAATTTAAACCGCCTTGTCTGGTGTTCGTTGGCCCTTCTGTGTACTTAACAAACTCGAGACCGTCGTCGCCTTGAAGAACGCAGAAGTCCTCCATCTTCACTTCGTGATGCTCTTTCCTTCCCCGAAGACCAAAGTGCTGGGTAAGTAGCCACCACATCGTTTGAATGAGTGACTCGGGAGTTTTACGACCGAATTTTCCGGTCATCCAGAGTATTTCTTCTTCTTCTTGGGATAATGGCCGGGATTTATTTGGTCGCTTGCCTCGACCGCTTTGGCGTAGGAGTTTGGCTTTTCCCTCTAAAACCTGCTTGGACGAGAAAACACCATGTCTCGTATAATCGAGTGTTTGTAGCCCTTCTCTTTAAGATATCTGTCCAGGGCGGTCATCATTACTTTGAGGCTGTCTTTTACTTCGGCGTAAAAACGCTCGAGCAAATTGTTTAGCTCCGTCGGCTCGTTTTTTTTCGATTTCATGCTGAATACCTTTCTCTGCACACCACTTTTTCCATACACTCAACCAAAAAGATGTACTATTAGCAGTATTTTTGTTTTTTGAGCTGTCCTTCAGTTGTTGAATTGTAGTTTCCGTTGAAAAAGAAAATCTACTTAAAACCCCCGCCATTGTTTACAAAAGCAATTTTTCTCTTTGATTTTTTCCCTGATAAAAGGTATTAGTTGATTGGCTACTTTCGCATTTCATTGTTTTATCAGCCAATCAGAGTGATTTGTGCTCTAAAAAATTTGCACTGTATTTTCTTTTTTCTGCATTGTATTTCCTTTTTTCTGCACTGTATTTCATTTAAATTGCACTGCTCTCAGCCAATCAGAAAGCAGAAATTTTTTCATGTATATTATTAATAATAATATTACTATATTACAGTAAAGTTTGTTACAATTCATACAAAGAACAAGTTTGAAAGTTAGAAAAAACTTTTCTTCGTACCTTCTTACAATTTGGTCTATAACCCAAAATTTGCCCTATAATTGCACTATAAAATTACGCCTGTCATTTTTGCCATACACTTGCATTATTTTTACTCTACTAAAAGAGTTAACGGGAGAAATATATATTGTAAACAGATGATAGCGACATTTTCCTTTGAAATATAGATTAGAAAACCCCCACGTTTGAATATCTCGAGGAACTTGAACAAATGAATTGGTCTGCACGAGGTAATGTATCGAATCAATATTCGAGGAACACTTCAATTGGAACGAATTAAAACAAAATTTTTGTCTTAGCTAATCATGAGATTGCTAATCACCAGCTTTCTCGCGGTCTAAACTCGCGCATGCGCATAACGAAAAAAACACCCAGCGGACGACTTTGCACTCCACTATGTTCGATCACATACCTGGGTGTAAATATCCGAGTGGAATTAGTACCCTCGCACGGTAAGTGGTGTAGAAAAAGTTAGCTAGAAAATTGTATTAAAGAAATATTGACAAAAGAAGAGACGAAAAGATAATAATAAGTCAATTACAGGATATAAAAGCTACAGTATATAATGCATGTGGTAATCAACTAAGACACAAAAAGCGACGAACGAGATTTAATGTGAAGATGGTAATGCTGTAATAGTAATCAAGAAAGTGTCGATGGAAAGATCGTTGACGTAATAAAGTTAAACATTGTTTAAAAAATGCCCCATTATATATAGAAATTGGGTGGTAATTTTACGAGTATATATGAAAGGATTATTGCTTTGGACTTATGGAAAGCATCTATGTCAAAACGAACTCTACATTAGAAGTTCTATATTAGAATGTGCCGCAATTTCAAACTACAAATACATTGAATGATTGAATATATATCAATGCGGAAATGCAGTGAATTTTCTTTCATAAGCTTTTAATTCAGGTATCCCCGCTAACTCATTTAGAGTTTAGATATTTTCAAATGGGACAAAACTTGATCTTTAGATTGTTTTATCGATATATAAATTACACAATTGATGTCAATTTCACATTGAAATGAACATTTCCAAAATATTACCATTTGCCTTCACAATATATTATTAATTCCTTCGTTGGATTAAATTTGATTGAATTAGTACGAATGTCGTTTCATAAACCTATTCCGTTTCGTTACAAGCTGAAAATGGTGGCAAACGTATCTACTTTGTATTCTATTTTCCTGTACAAATTACATAAAATATATAAACAACGTAACGTTACGCACCCGGCTCTTGCATGTCATTATTGTTTTGACATGTGCTATATATTCAAAACGTATACTGTAAGCGTCGTTTTAGTACTATTAACTATAGCATAACCGTCAATACTGAAAGTCAATCGCAATGTCAATGTGGAGTCAACGGTGCAAAGGGGAAATATAGGCGAATGTATCTCACTGCGTATACGCATTTAGCGTAATAATATAGTGATTTAAAAGATGTATCATTACCTTAAAGTTGCCCGTTCAATTCCTGAAACACCCGGATCGGAATCAACAAATTCACTGTCGACTGTCGTTGACGAATCGGATGAGCTACCCTAAAAGGCAACACAAGCCAAAGACGAAAATACTTTTTGTAGAAATATTAAAGAGTATACAAAATTAAATTCGTCACCTACATTCCTCACTTCATATTTCTCCGACAACTGGTCACTGCATGTGTTAAGAAGGAGAAAAAAGGGCAATTAAAATAGAAAATTAATACTGTTGGGAAGTTGGAAACGAAATAGATTAGGAAATTAGGATGTTGTGCATAATCATCAGAAAAGTAATTAATTTTATTCCCTGAAGCCGAAAGACGTAGAGCTGTAGAACGTTTAACAAAATCCGTTAAACTTCAGAGGAACATTAGTATATAAGAAAAAATACTGACGATAAACGTTTAGCAGAGGAATTTGAAACATCAAACCAGTTTTGGTCGTTCAATTTTGGTCTGAAATCAAATAATGTAATTGCCATTATTAGTAATAATTGTTCATTTTTCGTTACGTGAGTCTTAAGTGAATGTAGTAAATGCACATACGTTTGGTGTAGAACCCTTTTTCCTAGTTGCCATCAAATTATGCAATTAACTATATTGTTGCATAGCCAGTTTAGAATTAATAAATTTTATGGTTTAATCTTTAGTGTTGTTCTTGTGAAAAGATAGAAAAGAGCACACGTACAACACTTTAGCACACACCGAAAACGAATATTCTGAAAAATACGTTGGAATAACTGAGTGAGTACCTACGATTCTTATTAAAGAGTTATGGACGATTGCTAAAATGAGTGTGCTAGTGCATTGCGCATTTTGTACAAGGAACTAGCTAATTACTGTATATTCTCCTATAGAATAACCGGGTAACAGGTTATCAATTTCAAATAGTAACGGGTGACAGATTCTTATCTTAGCACGTTAAGTTGGACTTTAGTACCTGGTTATTATAGGGGCATTATATACTGCTATACTCGATTTTTACTTGGTGTACGTATCTCAAACAGAAAGTAGAAAATAGAAATATCAAATATGGTCTATAATTAATCGTTAAATTTTGTATCATATTATTCTGGTGCATGGCAATAGTTCAAATTTAAAAAAATAAACAACTGTCTTTAAAACTAATATATATATTCTGAATAATTAAATAATTTTTTTTTCTTTATTTAAAGCATTTCGTTATTATGGAATAATATTAATTTTTCATGGATTTTTGAATGATTTATCAATAAAACAGTAAAGAAAATTGAATTAAAGAAAAAAATGTATTATTTTTGAAGTTTCTAAGGCTAAATATTTTTAGAAGTGATCTAAATCATGTAAGTGAGCGATGTAAAAATAACGATGTATAAACACAGTATAATGCTGTGGTAATCAAGTAAGACACAAAAAAACGACGAACGAAATGTAAAGTGAAAATAGTATTGCAGTAGCTAGCAGTAATTCATTATATATAGAACCTCGGTGGCAATTTTATGATGGTCTTGTAAATTAGAGTACCTTTTCCTTGGATCATCCAATTGTTTTGAACAACGGAATCCCTGTAATCAATTTAAAACAAAGACAATATGTAATTTTTATGATAAAAATTTAAACACTATATCATTGAATTATTTAGGAAGGGTGTTTAGAAATAATATAATTTTGTTAAATATTTTAATCAATTTAAGTTCATTTTGCTAGCTCATTGCTGATTTTCATTATTTTCAGGCGTCATCAATTCAAACTGTTATTGATTGATTCATTTATGAATGCTTTATAATTACTATTGTCAAACTGAAATTAAGACTTTAGTCTACATTGTTGTTATTGTGATAGGATAGTAAGCATAATTGAAATAGCTGCTTTGGTCCTTATATCTTCATATGCATGTATTCAACTAACCTTCTCTAGGTTTTGGAAGATCATTATCCAGTTAATAGATATTATTTTGTTTTATCTTATTAAATAAAATGCGCCGGCATGGGTATATGATAGTATATGATAGACAAGTAGATTACCCCTCCCCCCCCATCCACCACCGGAAGTAATTAGTATTCAGAGTGATTCCTGAGTAGATGCACGATGAATAATAATGAGCGTATTTACGCATGGTGAATATTAATGTGTAGCTACTCAGGGGTCGGACGTCTACGAAGACATATGTATACTGAGATCTGGTTGGTTTTTAAAAGAGTTTTCCCTATCTTCAAGTCATAGTGAAATCTAAACCTAAATTGCGAAAATTGCTTATCGATAACGTGCGTGCAAGAGTTCGTACTTAGTGTGCGTGCAAGAGTTCGTACGTCCAAGAGTTTGTACTTAGCGTGCGTACAAAGCGTTACGTCATGCCTATATTTTTTGCGTAATTGGTTGAATGCGAGTATACAAACTAAATGAATAGGGGTAGGTAACGTTTATTTTAAAATGCTTTTTTCCCAACAAAATATGCGTTCTTCAAGGGCGAGTGTTGTGGTTGTAAACTAAATCGTTTTTGTCAGAGTGAGTGTCTTATGTTATCGTATGAGGGGAGATGTCAGATGTATGATTTGGAAGCCATTGAACGAGTTAACAATAAAGACATAGTATGGAATAAGTTTGTTGAAGTGACGAAAGTTTTAGAGCTTCAGTAGGATGAATACGTGTTTGAATATTGGAATCTAAAGGGCGAAAAAGGGGGTAACGCGAACGCGAAATCGTACTGATTTTAAAAGTAAATTATTGTTGCTCGCTTTGCTTGGCTGGATGCATATATTAACGCACAGATTAACGTTTGTAACAAATTTATTTCTTAAGTATAACAATTAATCATACAAATGCATATAATTATTAAACATATTATCTTGCTTTATTGCTCGTTAGCCATGGTTTCTTTAACAAAAGCTCCAACCGCATTAAACCGTTTGACTGAGTTTAATCATCGCTTTCTCCGTCATCTTCCTCATCAAAATCGTAATCCTTTAAAAGCCTTCTTATAAGAAACTTTCTCTTATCAACAGCTGCTTCCAAAGCTTCTTCTGGATCAAAGTCATCGTTTTCGACAAGTGTTTCCTTTGTCTGCATTATTTTCTTATGTACTGGATCTTTCTTTAGTTGTTTCATCCACGTCAGGTTATCCATGTAGACATCGGCCAATTCCTTTTGCAAAAGGGGTAGAATTTTGGCAAAGGCTTTCTGTTTCGCTTCACTTTCCTCATGACCCCCCATGAGAAGTGTTTGTAAGATGTCTTCGTACTGTGCCCGAACCTTGGATGCTGCGTCGTCGATCAATGTAGCCCAGGGATCGATTTCCTATTCGGAACTGAAGTTTTCCACAGAGGTTTTACAGAAGCTTCACAGAAGCTTTACAGAAGCTCCACAGAAGCTCCACAGAAGCTCCACAGAAGCTCCACAGAAGCTTTAGAGAATTTCCAGACAACTGCTACAAAATCCCACCAAACCCTTCCTCAAAGCAACGATATATATAGAACCGTGTTTCTATGTAAACTTGAATCATTTGCCAGAGCAGTCATGCAGAGACGATTTCGCCGGACCTGTCCGCTTTGCGGTCGGCCTAATTTGAAGAATATCAGTACACATCTTTTGCAAGTTCACGGCTTATCTTCCGAGAAGAGAAAACCTTATCTTAAGCAAGCCCGGGTGTCATCATGGCAACCCTACATCGACAAATCTCCGCATCATTATATGAACATCGACAAGTCTTCTCGTCCGTATATGAACATCGATAGGCCTACAGCAGACGAAAGGCGATCTCCTCGAATTACACAGCCAGCAAAGAAACCAAAAGCTACAACCTCATCTTTAACCACCAAACCCTATCCGGATTTCAGCCTCCGCCATAAATGCTCACTTTTGGTCGTGGGCCCGAGCCAAAGTGGAAAAACGTATTTTGTCCAACAAATTTTGGAAAACAATCGTATCGTGTACGAAGAGCAAAAAAGTATTCGCATTTTTTGGTACTACAACCAGTGGCAAGAATGTTATGACGTCTTGAAAAAGTCTCTCGGAAAAAGCATCCGGTTTGAGAGAAGTGTACCCGAACTGTCTGAGAACATGAGCGAGATTGATACGCGGTACAACAACATCATCATCCTGGACGATTTGATGGCTGAAGCGACAGACAGTCCTGTGGTATCTCGATTGTTTACCCAAGGCCGCCATCGAAACGCGAGCGTTATCTTATTGCTGCAAAACATGTTTCCAAAGGGGAAATATAATACGGATATCAGCCGAAATGCCCAATATTTTGCTCTCTTCCGAAGTCCAAGCGATAGGAAACAAATTGGAATTGTTGGAGAACGCATGTTTGATAAGAACAGAATCCATTTTATGAACGCTTATTACAAAGAGACCGAAAACCGTTTGGATACTTATTGGTGGATAACAAGCCTGACACACCAACCAATACGCAAGTTCTTGGAGACCTATTTGGCGACTGTCATGTTTATCCCTTCACCACCCAAACTAAAGTGACTACACCCACACCGGTCGAAACCAAGCCTGGAAGAAAACAACCTAAACATCATCGGTATATTACCTGGTCGGATGCAACTATCCCCGAGTGGCTAAAATACATCGACAAAGCCGATCGCGTTCGTGTCATTCCCGAAGGATATGCTATCATAGAGATGTATAAAACATCGCGTAATAGTGTTGATCCTAGCCATCCGGGTGTCTTAATCAACGACGAAAATTATTGGCCTGTCAAAATAAGGCACCTAGCTACAGGTCGTATGAAGTGGGTGAATCTGCACGAAGACGAGCCTACGGTCCGAGCCTTTGTTAAAGAAACCATGGCTAACGAGCAATAAAGCAAGACAATATGTTTAAGAATTATATGCATTTGTGTGATTAATTGTTATACTTAAGAAATAAATTTGTTACAAACGTTAATCTGTGCGTTAATATATGCATCCAGCCAAGCAAAGCGAGCAACAATAATTTACTTTTAAAATCAGTACGATTTCGCGTTCGCGTTACCCCCTTTTTCGCCCTTTAGATTCCAATATTCAAACACGTATTCATCCCACTGAAGCTCTAAAACTTTCGTCACTTCAACAAACTTATTCCATACTATGTCTTTATTGTTAACTCGTTCAATGGCTTCCAAATCATACATCTGACATCTCTCCTCATACGATAACATAAGACACTCACTCTGACTAAAACGATTTAGTTTACAACCACAACACTCGCCCTTGAAGAACGCATATTTTGTTGGGAAAAAAGCATTTTAAAATAAACGTTACCTACCCCTATTCATTTAGTTTGTATGCTCGCATTCAACCAATTACGCAAAAAATATAGGCATGACGTAACGCTTTGTACGCACGCTAAGTACAAACTCTTGGACGTACGAACTCTTGCACGCACACTAAGTACGAACTCTTGCACGCTCGTTATCGATAAGCAATTTTCGCAATTTAGGTTTAGATTTCACTATGACTTGAAAATAGGGAAAACTCTTTTAAAAACCAACCAGATCTGAGTATACATATGTCTTTGTAGACGTCCGACCCCTGAGTAGCTACGCATTAATATTCACCATGCGTAAATACGCTCATTATTATTCATCGCGCATTTACTCAGGAATCACTCTGAATACTAATTACTTCCGGTGGTGGATGGGGGGGGGGGAATCTACTTAGACATGATAAATTTGCCTACTCACAACCAATGTACCTACACATGTATAACAATATCTAGAAAGGAATTAATACATTTTTTAACGAAGAGTTATCCAGTCAATTAAGTCTCCGATTTGCATCATTGAATCCGTTGTATCCGTTTTCTACAAACGCTCATGACCTCCTAATTTGCCATTACCTTGAATTTAAATATCGATCTGAACCAATGATTTCTAAACAAAAGATCACAAATAAAATAAATATATGAAAGGATTATTACTTTGGACTTCTATATTAGGATGACCAGAGTTTCAAATTACAAAATACAATGAATAATTTTCTTTCATAAGCTTTTAATTGTAGGTATATTTACAGTTATACTCAACAGCTTTTCAAAACCATTTCATAAAACATGTCAAAAAAGTTGCGAAGGTAAGTAACATTTAAAGGTAAAATTTCAGATATAGGAAAACATAACTTAAAATATTCTATTTTGCTTGGCAACGTAATCGTAATTTTAATGTTGTTCAAGATAACAAATAATATTTAAACAAAACAATCATATAGAATATATTGGTCGATGAACTACATTTATTTTGAATCTTTAAACACTTTATCAACAGCATATATAATCTATGGTTATTGCAAATTTAAAATGTTCATTCTAGAATATTAATTACCTTTTTGAAACATGACGCGGAGGACATTTTACTTCATCGTTTCCGTATTCTTCGGAAGTAAGATTCTCTGCAAGTGACGCTGCTGGTTCCAATTTCCATCTGAATTTTCTATACAAAATGTCACAAATAATATAAATAATATATTAAATACCAGACTGAGTGTGTATATTGTCTTGGACATGATTTATAGGGAGTACTTGCAACTGATTTCTGCTTTTGAGAAATTGACTTTGCATGCGGTTTTATTTCTTGTTCTGTCTCAGAAAGGGTAGCCATTTGTTCCTTTAGTCAAGTGATAACTGCAGAGGAAAAAAATTGTAATCAAATGCGGCGATGTAAAATCTATTTCTCTTTTAAAATACGCCATTCCAAAATATTACCTCTTTAAAGTTAATTCGTCCACGGTAATAATTATATACGAGCTTCAATATCAAACATATTTTCGCTCGTTACTCGGGTTTAAGTACATGAATGCAACCACATCGAATTGTATTCACAACCCAACGTTTTAACACTCTGGTCCAGTGTGAAGAAGATACATCATAAGATCCTGATCCCCGAGCTAACGGCGCGAAGCGCTGTGTGAGTGTACTAATTCCGCTTGGGTATTTACATCCGAGTATATTCGAGAACATAGCGGAATGCAAATTCGTCCGCCATTAGGTCATGGACCCTATGTCATAGACAGTCTGATCGTTATGCGCATGTGTGAGCACAAGCCGAGAGCGGACTAGTATCTATGAAGTTTATGATTGACTAAGATAAAGATTTTATTTTTTCAGCGTATACGTTAGAAGTTTAACTGTCAATATTTCATTTTGCAATCGTTTTTGCCTTTTTGATATATGGACTACGAAATAGGATTTCATTGAAGAAACATTAAAACAAACTAAAATACAGAGACGAACGTACTTGAACAAATATTGATGATTTGTGGCATTGTCATGCTTGAATTGAGAACAAGCTTACAATTTAAAAAAAAATCTTGTGGCTGTCAAAGATGAAACACAAACGAAGAAAACAAACGTGAAAATTTTACAGCAAGAATGCCGTATCTTAGGCCCCGTTTACACTATACCGGATCCGCATCGTCACGACATCAATTTAAGCCGTTTTACGGCATCCCTGACCCTAGGCTTTTGCCAGTTAGCTGATTTTGTTGAATCGATCATACTATTATAATTTTGGGGGCTAAACTCGCTTTGATATGGCTCAATTTGATGTCGTGACCATGCGTATCCGGTATAGTGTAAACGGGGCCTTAGTAAGCATGCAATGAACTAAAAAGTACTTGACTACAATCTGAACTATTATCATTATTAAACTATTACAATAATTTGTTTTTTTAATTTTTATACGAGTTCATGTTCATACTTAGTCATTTCAGCAATTCAGCTAGCGGCTTTTGCTTTTTTATATCGTGTTTTTAATAGTCCTTTGTAACTACATGTATACAATGTGGCTTGGGTAAGAAATATTTCAAATATACTAACTAAAACGTTTGTGGTGAAATTACAGTCGAGAGTGGAGTTTCATGAACATATTTCGAAACGTTTTACAAAACGTAGCAGGCTGAATTTAACCTTAAATTGAAACTTATTGAATGCCTTATAAAATTAAAGCCGAAAATAACTGGCAATATACAATTCTATAAGTTTAAAGTATTAAAGTATTTCATATGCATCAATATGATGATAATATTTTTGATATTGGGTAGAAAGCGCGAGGGGTTGCTGCATGTATGTATTTCTAGTACAAGAGTATTTCCACCTTGTTGGCCGATGACGTCATCCCTCGAGTGTATATACTTAGACCATCCTTAATGAAGACGACTAGACCGAAGTGTCGAAATGTTGGGTTGTGAATGCAATTCGACCGGGGTTTGCATTCGTTTACATAAACCGGAGTAGCGGGCGAAAACATATCAGAAATTGACAATTTGGCATATGCTGACAAAACCGTATAGTGCATGTAAAGTTAGAACATAAAGTTTTAATGCGAATGGTCACCAAAAGTTCGTAGTTTACTTACCTGTCTGCAAGTGCTTTAATAACAGCAGAGGCTGACGGGCGATCTTCAGTGTCCCATTTGCAACATTTTTTATAGACATGGTACAAAAATTTGGAATGGGGGTTAGGGTTTGGTAGTAGGTTCTTGTCCATCACCATGGTTAATACCTATAGTGATTACAGTCAAGTGCGTTTGAAAATGATGGTTTATCACGTTTATAACTTGTGATATAATAACACAAAATGGAATAAATAGACATGATATACAAAATGATATACAATAAAAAGATATATCCAACTCTCCTTTCGACTAACTGATTAAAATTAATAATATTTGGTCATGCTCTTTCGTATTAATTTAGTAAGAATTAAGTTAAAAATGACAGTTTTAAGATTATTGTTATGATTATCCTGTCCTTTCTTGGATATTTGGAGATGCAGTTTCAGTCCATTTAGTTTGAATATTTGCCCAACCATTATGTTGTCTATAAATCATGAGCGACTGTTACAAATAAAAACACGAGACGAAGGTGAGTCATTCGTCTTGATGAAAACGTTTGTATTCTTAATTCACTAATCTTAAAGACATGAATGATATTTAAGAAAAATGAGCTTAACGTTTATGTAAATCAGCAGGATTTCGTCTTAGATATACAAGTTCATTCGCGGCCATGATTTTCTGGGCTGTTTAGATGATCGTTGCTTTGGCCGAGATGAAAGGTAGAGAGTTTGAAGGAATGAAATACGTCACTACGCATAAACAAATTATATACAATTATTATACATTGTAGTCACTACGTGTCTTCTGATTGGCTAATTAATTGCTTACAGATAAATATGGAAATCACGCAATCTACAAATGACTGAGTTATCTGCTAGCATATAACTCAGATATCGTTGGTTGAGCCCGCGATAAGCAATCTACGAATATCTTGACGAAAAAGGCATTCCAGAACCGACCGAAAAAAGCGAACTTGCTTAAGTTCTTAAAAAGTTTTATGTCGAAGCACGAAAAAAAGACGGGTCAAAATACACTATGGGAAGCCTAAGAACTTTAAGATTCGGGTTGAAAAGATATTTCAAGAGAGTGTCAGGCTTCAATATTGCTGTGCATTCGTTAAAGTTGTTGTATTGTTAAGTACAAGTTTAATATGACCCTAAAGCTACAAAAGTCGCCATTTTTATAACCTCGACTTCGTGTTAATTACTAAGCTAATTATTACTAAATTATATTATAATACAGTCACTGATCTCATAATCAAATACAGTGCTTCCACTACATCCTCCTTTCTTTATAAACGAAAATTGTAAACATGTACTAAATGTTAAATTCTAATTATTTCTTTTATTTAAGTTTTGTTGTCCTTCAATTAATTTCTAAAAAGTTTCTAAGTATAATATATGTTTAAATAGTTTAAATAGTCTAAATATGATCGTGTCTATTTGTCCAAAACGAAGTCCTTGAACCTAGAATTAGGTTTTCTAATACGTTCAGATCTCTTAGATATTGTGGACTGGAATTGTTGGGATGGAATTTTCGAAGTCTCACTGCTCGCACTGTGGTTTGTGGGACTTGATATTTCCTACTTCTGAACAAACACACGCAGTCTTCGGTGGGGACACAGGTGGCCAACACATTGAGGTGGAGTCTCGGTATCTGCAGGCGGTACAATACTTTGTGGTAGAGTCTCGGTATCTGCAGGCGGTACAACACTTTGAGGTTGAATCTCGTAATCTACAGGGACGTTGGGGACATTTAATCTTGTGTTTAGGAGCTCTCGAGCTTTCCGAATGTGGAACCGATCTCTTCTATACTGTCTCCCGTTAGTTTCAATTATATAAGACCTGTCATTTTGTTTGCTAACTACAGTTCCTCTAGACCAACTGGGAGATGAACTGGGTTTGATCTTGCTACTTGTATATTGGGGTCCGTTGTCTGATATGACAAACTCTGGTACTCCATGTCTCGAGAATATCTTCTTTGTTTGCAAAACAGTGTTCTGGGCACTTGTTTCCGTCAGCTCTTCGATATCCCAATATTTCGTAAGATTATCAACAACGATAACATAGGTGTCCTTCTTGGCCGAGAACAAGTCTGTACTAACGTACTGCCATCTACGCTTTGGAATAGGCTGGCTTTGCATTGGCTGTTTGGTTTGTTCTGGTTTAAATTATTGGCAAGTTGGACAATTATCACACAGATACTTGATGTCGTTATGCATCGTTGGCCAATAAAGCGAGTCTCGTGCTGCTTTGATACATCTTTTTGCTCCCAAGTGAGTACTGTGTATTTGCTCTAGAATACGGGGTCGCATCGCAGTGGGTATCAGAACTCTTGTTCTTCTGTAAATTATTCCATCCTGAATGGACAATTCATCACAATATGACCAGTATTCTCTGACGTTGAAAGGAGTTTATATTTTGTCACAAGGCCAACCATGCTAACGTCAACAAGTTTTCATCTTCAGCTGTGGCTTCAGCTACTTTCTTTAGTGTTTTATCTGTAATGTTGTGGTAAACATTCGGATCAATTCCTTCAATATCTTTCATCAGTTGCTCTTCATCATTGACGGCGAAAATATCATAATCATCTGGCTTACTGCTATCTTTCTTGAGAGATGATCACTGATGTACATACGGCTTCCTTTCTGGTACGAAACTTCTAAATGGTACTTCTGGAGTCTTAACATCATGCGTTGTAATCTTTTTGGAGCAGTGTTAATGCTCTTAGCTAGGATTGTCTCCAATGGTTTCTGATCTGTTAACGCTTTTATCTTTGCTCGCCCATGAAGTAAATGATCAAACCTTGTGCATCCGAACACAACACTCAGACATTCCTTTTCAATCTGCGAGTATCTTCGTTCAGATTGAGTTAGAGTATGACTAGCGAATTCTACGGGTCTTCCTTTTTGTAATAATACAGCTCCTAATCCGTAATCACTAGCATCTGTTTTCAAGGTGACTAACGTGACTTCTTCATCCAGGTCATAGTACTGCAATACTGGTGGTGCGAAATTATCTTCTTAAGTTTATTGAAAGTATCTTCGTGTACCTGCGACCAGATGAACTTCACACCTTCTTTTGTGAAGTTTCTGAGTGGCTCTGAGGTATCAGGCAGCTGCGGAAGGAACTTTCCCAGGTAATTGATCATTCCAAGCAGCTGTCTAACTTTTGCTTTATCACGAGGACGGGGCATCTCCGTAATTGCTTTCACTTTGGCTGGGTCGGGTAGCATGCCTCCAGTTGTCAAAATGTGGCCGTTGTACTTCGCACTTTGCTGTTTGAACCTCAACTTTGTCTTGTTTAGCTTAAGATTGCGCTCTCGACATCTATCGAGTAGGTTGATAATGATAAGATGTTCATCATGATTCACCACAGCTTCTTCATAGGAATCACCACTTCCATACACAAGCATATCATCTGCGAAAGTTTCTATACCGTCCAAGTCTCCAATGATATCATGAACAAGCCTTTGAAACTCCTCTGGTGCACTAGATATACCAAACGGCATTCTGAGCCATTTATATCGACCAAAAAGGCGCATGAAATGTGGTCATCTTTGTTAATTCTTCATGAAGCTTAACTTGTAGGAAACCATCTTGAGCATCCAAGACTGTAAACACCTTGACTTTTTCGAGTTTTGATGTAACATCTTCCATAGTAGGCATACGGAACTTTGGAATCTTGATATATTTGTTTAATTCTTTAGGATCAAGACATAGTCGAAGTTTCCCCGGCTTCTTCACATACACTGCGCTGTTGGCCAAGTCTGTTGGCTCTTCAGTTTTACTTAGAATCCCTTGCTTTTCCAGTTCATCAAGCTTTGCCTTTAGCTCGTCACGAAGGGCTACTGGGACACTTCTTGGCGGATCTTGCTTTGGAATTGCTCCTTCTTTCAACTCAATTTTGTAGTCTCCTATGTAACCAAGACCGGTGAACACTTTGTATTCTGCGAGTACATCTTCTTTGGTCAACTCCTTGTTGTCTGCTACGGAATTTACAACTAATTCGTCCTTCGTCTGATGTTGGGCCGGACAATAACAAGCAAGGTGCGTCTTTGATCACCTGGAAGAGTACTTTATATAGGTTCTGTCCTCCTATTCGAATGTCTAAGGTTACTTGTCCTTCAGGAATTATTTTGTTTCCACTATATGTTGTTAACTTCACATTACTTTTCACAAGCTTAGGTGGGTCTGCTATTTGGTTGCTATCTGGTTATACGCCCATTTTTTATTTCATGAAACGTTTTCCTGTAGAAAAATAGATTATCTGAACGAGATTAAAAAAATTCTGTACGTATAGCCAAAAAATATTTATAACGAAAAATCATGTTTATTAAATCATGTTTATGGCTCTACAGAATTTTTTAAACTTGTTCAGATAATCTACTGTACTTGACGAAAATGTTTTATGAAATAAAAAATGGGGGTAACGAGGCGTTTTTTCGAGTAAAGTGCGTTAAAAGCTAAAATGTCGGCCATGTTGAAACGTCATTGTTATCGTAGTGACGTTATTTTTGTAAACAATTTCCGACTCTTAGAATTTTGCTCAATATATGTGGTACAATTTTTGTCATCAGTTCTTCAAAGAAATCCAATCTAAATCATAAATTTACCATATTTCAAAAGTCTCACTTTGCTGTAAGCACAGAAACAATGGGGAAAAAGTTTGTTTCCAAAGTTGTTCATGAATTGACAAAAAATCATAGGGAAAACGACGAGGGAGAAGAAGGAGGAATGATGTATGCTACCAAAGGCCCGTTCTGCCCTGTTTCGTCTTTTGATAAATATTTACAGCATCTAAACCCAGATAACGAGTTCTTGTTCCAACGTCCCAAGAAGAAAACAACGCCAGGTTTGATGTTTGGTATGACAACATGGTTGTCGGCGAAAGGTATTTAGGAGACATGATGAAAAAGATATCAAAGCAATACACAAACCATTCCATACGAGCGACGACAGTCACAATTCTAGATAAATCCGGCTTCGAGGCCCGTCATATCATGTCTGCCAGTGGGCACCGTAGCTAAAGTTCGATCAGAAGTTACAGCAAGACAGACGAGGCAACAAAGAAACGAATTTCGGAAACCTTGACTTCAGCGACTACCAGCGACCTTCCAAGTATGTTATTCGACAGTGAGATAGCTGAACCTGCAACTTGCTTGTCTCCACTTCTCACCCTTTCACAAGAAGAGCATATATTGAGAGATTTCAACTTGACCACGCACTCACAAGTTGCTAAGCAGTACACGTTTCATAATTGTAATGTTTACTTTACTAACTAATTGTATATTAACCGTATACGTAATTTAACTTCGTTTGAGAACTTTCCTGAGCCTTGAGGCTTCAGAACTTATAAACTATTGAACAGAACGTTTTAAGGTTAACAAATATTGTTGTGATTTCTAATTTTTCTAATCTATTGTTGTGATTTCTAATTTTTGTCACTTTGTGTTTTTTTCTTGAAATGTATAATTCAACAATTATTGAATTCGGTTTTTGCGATATCCGGAATTATCAAGGTCTCGATAAGTGATATTGGACGAGGTTGAGCATAATATCGTGATTTGTCAGTGGCGAGCAAATACATTATTTGCCGATGCCGAAGGCAGACGCAAATAATTTATCTCAACGAGCCACTGACAAATCACGATATTTTGCGTTGTTTCATCATTCACTTCATGAAAGATATTAATTATACGGAAAAACTCAACAAGTAAAAGTTCATTATAATGCTTATCGTTGTTTTTCTTCGCCTTTGTCCACGTAAAATTTAATTTCCTTGTGCGGATGTAAAACATTTTCCATCGCAACCATGTCGTTTCCCTAGTAGCGAAATAAGTTTTCTGCGACAAATTTGGCCAATGCGCATGCTCAAACCATTATTTGCACCAGTTATTTGCAGCTGACGTGTTATTCGCACCAGTTATTTGCAGGAAAATTAGCCAATCAAAATTGAAAAATTAATTATGTGAATGATAATGAGTGAAATGTGAAAATTTTGAAATTGTGTACTATTAAAATGGTTGTATGCATGCCTGTTAATACAGCTTCTCGCTAACAATTTATACTAGTAGGGACAAATAATGCACGGTGATTTGTAATGAACTGTACATTGTACTTTCACTTGTCATATTAGCATAAAATAGACGGCAATGCATAGTTAAGTTTGGTTTTTAGTTATTTTCAGAGTGTTGTAGGTCAATTGGTGGATTTGATGAAAGTAACAAACTCATATTATTATGGAGTTCAAAAAGGGTTTTGACAAATGCTAGAAGTTCTAATTACAATATATACCTCATTATCCAGTATCTCACTGTAAGGTAGAACATCTTCCCTATTCACGCCAGGTAAACTGTTTGCGATTTTCAAAAATTCCCACACAACAACCCCAAAAGACCAAACATCGCTTTTTCTTGAGTAAAAACCGTACTTTAAAACTTCTGGTGCATTCCTGGAAAGAAAAATAACTTATCGTTGAAAATTATTTATTGAGGATCTTAACGTAGGAGGATGACAGCGCAATGCATAGGTCTACGTAGTCAAGGGTCTTAATTGTTTTCAAAATTGACGCCAGTTTTCTACCTATGTTTGTCCTATTCTCGGGATCGGGAATCAATTTGAATTATTACAACACTTCTGGGTGTACAAATTAGAAAATCATAGACAGGTATTAGGTATAAAGGAACTGATACAAAACGAATCTGGAAAAGGTAAGTCAACCGTAGGTTATCGTGTTTCGCGTCATCGCAAATCAAGTCAAATTGCTGTCCGCAAACGCGTTAATGTACTGGTTTGAGGTTTTTTGAGCGTTTGATTCTTCATATTTTCAACAATAAAATCCTTAAATACATATTTTTCGCTGTCCGCCTCGTGATTTTTAATTGAACTTCAATTGAATGCGTAGTAGGACTTATCCTAAGTTATCCTGAGGTGACCCCTTTGATATATTTTTGCCTATCGCAACAAAATACAGGTGATCCTCATTAATATATATAACCTTATAAAACAATGCACGTTCGTGTTTACATAATTAACATACTCAATTATCCCTATATGCACACCAAAAAAATTCAATTTTGTGACACCCAAAACGACGACAGAAACATGGGTATTTAAACCTACAGCTTGGAATTCTGCCAGCCGTAGTAATTAGCATCAAATATAACATTTTACCGACAATCGAGTAGTTTCATGGAATATTGGTAAGTAAAGTTCATGGAAACCAAAGTGATACAACTTCACGACCCAACGATTCGACACTCTAGTGGACTAATGGGTGATCGAGAGTGGCATTATCGATTGGAGTACCGAATATATTTTGTAGAGGGTAGTGAATATCATTTGTTTGCAGATTGCGTTCATTTAATAATTATATCAGAGTGGCGTTTGAAAACATAATGAAAAACGAAAACGTTATTGGTCCCTTTCATTCCACTTAAAACTTAACAGGTCTAGGTTGTTGGGATTTTTCTTTTAACAATATTACGGCAAGAATGTAGAAGATCATTTGTGTATTTATATACACATACCTTCGAGCATCTGGAGCTATCTTTGGTTTTTCCATCGGTTCGCAGTATATAGCATTCACATCAACCTCCTCCATAGACATCCCAAGACGACCTAATTTGATCTATTATGGTATGAATAATTATATAAAGTAATAAGTATTATGTAGAAAAATACGCAATGCATATTGCTGCCGACCTCGTTCAACTAGGAATATAATGCTTGAATGTGTTGAAACTCGAGAGAAGCTGCTTCCGTTGCATTTTTTGTACGTTTCTCAACAGAAAAATAGGCAACGAAATAAAGACTATTCACTGTTATCCTGGGTATTAAATTACACTTGTTATATATAGAAGTCCAGCACAATCTAACATAACAATAAACATAAGAGTTTAACACTTACTGTTTGATCACTAACCATAAGATAGTTCTCAGCTTTTAAATTTCGGTGCACAATTCCCTGTTCGTGAAGGTAGGAAACGGCTGCACCAGCTTGATGAATGTACGATTTAAAATTTTCACGAAGTTCTGGGCGCTGAAGCATCGCTTCGAGAACATTGCCTTGCGGTAAGCTCTCGGAAATCTGAAATATAGAGTGACTCCGAAGTCAGCAAAATGCGCCAATTCGGCACATAAAAAGCTGTTTCAACTTTTAATCGGCCTCATCATCCCCTGCGTTTCGTGTATATTTTATGCAAAAAGGCTGCTCATGCTGCATGAATATATTTGATACTGATTCATCTATGAAATTATCGGATGGTTATTTTTTATTAAATCTTTTCCATGCAGCAGAAAGATTTTAGCGAGAACACGAGATCTTAAATGATCGGCCATCATAGGAAATGTAGGAAGTTGCCGCGGATATTGTTGATATCGTCAAAGCTGTGTTGGTTACAATACCGATAATATGTAAAATTGCTGACACATGTCGGTAGAGAAATCATGCTTACACTGCATCTAAACGGCCTAAACCTTATTTAATATTTCGTGTTTGAATAAAGGTATCTGCTAAATTTAAATGGTTTTTTTTTTCATTTTTAAGTGCCTGAGTATACATGAGCATTTGAAACAAATATATAACTTTTTCGGCGTTGCAAAAAAATTGAACGCATTTTTCCCAAAATTTAGTCAATTCTGCATGGAGTCTGGAGTATATCTTGCTTAATACGATGTCTATACTCTTTAGAGATTGATGCAATTCATTTTGGTATTCTAATTAACAATTAGACAACGAGGCCGAGTTGGCTATGAGCGAATAGTCAACGAGGCGAAGCCGAGTTGACTATTCGCTCATAGCCAACGAGGCCGAGTTGTCTAATTGTTTTAGTATAAACTATAGCATTTATTGAGAACTAGGGAACACAATACAAAAGTAAACAAAAGTATTAATATTAATTTTAAACGTGAATTTTCACGCCATTGTTTTGAATTTTGCTACTAGTAGACTATCACTAATAGTCTACGAGTAGCGTAGCCAATCAGAACGCAGGAAAAGTGATAGTCTATTACTAAGTTTATACTAACAATCATTAGCCATAGACAGTGTTTCAAACATTTTGAGCAGATATTTTGATTTAAAATTTTCTTATTCCTTTCTTTGTTTTAGGGCCTGTTCATATGATCCCGCTTGCCGAGATGTCTCGCCTAGCGGGACGAATATTTTTGTGTGTTCATATAGAGTTTTTCATCCCGCTTGCCGAGATGAAATTACAATGTTGTTCTATAATTAGCGCTGCAAAACATGTACATTTCATGCACGCAACACAAATATTTTAACGATTTTGTTGTTGCTTTTTATTTTTTTGCAATAAAAAGCATTGGTTTAGCAACATATTTCATGCTTGATTGTAAAACAAACATAAAACTACGTAAAAATCGTCAAATTAAGCGGCAAAATCGGAAATTTGGTTTCTCGATTTCATCCCGGTAGGCGGGCTGGTGCGTTTATATGGAATATTTTTCATCCCGCCTATCTATGGTCTCGGCTCACAGAGGCGAGATCTCGCCAAGCGGGCCAGCCCGCTTTCTCATATGAACGCGATGTAAATTTTTATAGTAAAAGTACTAGGAGGCGAGATCATAGGTAGGCGAAACGTCTCGGTAAGCGGGATCATATGAACAGGCCCTTAGCGCGAAAACGGAGCGGTTCGTTTAAGTTTCAAAGCGGCCCGGATGACAAAGTACCGGACCGCTCGCCAGTTAATCAGATTGCTTTATTTTCACTGATTCATGGATGTAAGCACGATAAATAATACTAACCATTTCCAGTGTGTAGGGCCCATAAGGATTAACTGCGACAACTTTAATAAGTTCTGGACAGTTTAAAGTTTGTAATTTTTCAACCAGATTTATATCCTTGAACTCCATGTACTCAAGTACACAAATTTCTTCATATTCGTGACCCTGAAACAGAGTTAATGAAATAAACAATAATCATACTTTATTTATTTATTGTAAAGCCAATTACAATCAACCCATCTGTACGGATATATATACATATCAATAGAGGTTTTGCACCATTACGTGACTAAATTCTAAAATCTTTAACGTGCAACCTATAAAGCTGGCTGTTAAACATATTTTGTATGTCATTATAACAAGTATTTACAACAACGTTCAAGTCGATACAATTATTCCCTCGCGCGTTACAAAGGTTTGAATAATTCCTAATGCTGACGTCAGCAATATTTTCAAATGCCGTATTCTAAACCTAACGCGTAAAACTTAAATTAGCCAGGGAAATATAACCCACCTCTTTTCGCCGTTTTATCTTACACAAAACTGCTTCGGACTGAGAAGGATCTGCATTGTTGTATGTTTCCTGAAAGAAAACTGCAGATGTTCATAATATAGATATGGCTGCAACATTTACGTTTTAAAGACCGTGACTGATTGTGATTTAGTCACGGATAAACTATACAGGGTGTATAGAAAACGTAATCTTCGATTGAAATGTAAATTTAGAAAATGCAGACATAATGCAGTAAAAGGCGGTGTTTGTATTACATTCATTATATTAAAAGCATAGCCTTTCAGGCTACCAACGGAAATAAGAAATACGTAGCAGGTTAATTATTTCTATATTTAATGGCATTACTTTTTATTTTTGTGTTTAAACTTTTTATTTTTGTGTTTGAACTTTTTATTTTTGTGTTTGAACTTTTTATTTTTGTGTTTGAACTTTTTATTTTTGTATTTGAACTTTTTATTTTTGTGTTTAAACTTTTTATTTTTGTGTTTGAACTTTTTATTTTTGTGTTTGAACTTATTATTTTTGTTTTGAACTTTTTATTTTTGTGTTTAAACGTTTTATTTTTGTATTTGAACTTTTTATTTTTGTGTTTGAACTTTTTATTTTTGTGTTTGAACTTTTTATTTTTGTATTTGAAGTAAATGTTGAAACTTTTGTTGCAAAGTTGCAAATTGTTTACAAAGTTGATAAATTTTTTTTGCAAAGTTGATAAAAATTTTGCAAAGTTGAAAAATTGCTGCTATTCCTTGCTGTAACAATTTCGGTTAAATGTGTTTGACTGTGTTGTAGATATGCACGAGCGTGTTAACGAGCTAGTAAACAAGATGAAATCCAACGCAATGATTCTGCGTTATCTGAATAATGCAACCATATTTACTTGGTATGGTTGCATTATTATGCTCTGGGGCAACACTGGAGTCCTGGCATACAGCAAGACTGACTGGCAGTCGAAAGCTCGTGTCTAAATAAAATTTTACGATCAGAGAACGTCTCAAAAAACTTTAATATTGCTCCTAAACAATTGTCCATAGAGGGATGAGGACCTATAGCCCATAGGAGCATTTTTTCAAACAATTGTGAAACCTTCAGATTTTAGTCTTTTATACTTGGGAATAAAGGTTAGTAAACAGCACTATGTACACACCACATATAAATATTACATACCACCTAGTCCCCCTATAATCACAATATCTTTTTACCAATCAAATATCAAAAGTAAACTTAGTATGAGGTGATGTTGACTATGGAAATGACAAACAACGACCATGAACTATTGTCGATTTGACCCAAATATGTCGTGTTGAGTCATATGGTAATATTTTAACACTTTTATGAGTGAACTTTATCGAAATAAAAGCTCGAATAATGCTGCAGGATATTCGTACAGCATTTAAAAAGGCTTACCTTATTTCCTAATTCAAATGACATGATATATATCAGGTCCAGTCAAGTCAATACTTTGTGTAAATTGGCTATTCATTTCCACAGTTTAAAATGTTATGAAAACCCTTCTTACATTACATTACATTACATTACATTACATTACATTACATTACATTACATTACATTACATTACATTACATTATATTACATTACATTACATTACATTACATTACATTACATATTACATTACATTACATTACATTACATTATATAGTCATTACATTACATTACATTATATGCATTACATTACATTATATGCATTGCATTACATTATATGCATTACATGATATTATATGACATTATATGAAATTATATGACATTACATGAAATTACATGAAATTACATGAAATTACATGACATTACATGACATTACATGACATTACATGACATTACATGACATTACATGACATTACATGACATTACATGACATTACATGACATTACATGACATTACATGACATTACATGACATTACATGACATTACATGACATTACATGACATTATATGACATTACATGACATATATGACATTACATGACATTACATGACATTACATGACATTACATGACATTACATGACATTACATGACATTACATGACGTTACATGGCAGTACATGCCATTACATGATATTACATGACATTATATGACATTATATTACATGACATTACATGACATGATATTACATGACATTATGACATTATGACATTATGACATTATGACATTATGACATTATGACATTACATGACATTACATGACATTACATGACATTACATGACATTACATGACATTACATGACATTACATGACATTACATGACATTATGACATTATGACATTATGACATTATGACATTATATGACATTACATGACATATATGACATTACATGACTTTTCATGATATTACCTGACATTACATGACATTACATGACATTACATGACATTACATGACATTACATGACATTACAAGACATGACATGACATATATGACATTACATGACATTACATGACATTACATGACATTACATGACATTACATGACATTACATGACATTACATGACATTACATGACATTATATGACATTACATGACATTACATGACATTACATGACATTACATGACATTACATGACATTACATGACATTACATGACATTACATGACATTACATGACATTACATGACATTACATGACATTACATGACATTACATGACATTACATGACATTACATGACATTACATGACATTACATGACATTACATGACATTACATGACATTACATGACATTACATTACACAGGAGATAGTATTATATCTGCATTCGCAGATACACAAACTTATTTCGGGGCATTTAAAATATATTACGGTCTTGGCTGCGTTGGATGGATCAACGAAAAATATATTTATCTATAACACTCAATATACAGTTATTTTAAATAAGCTTGCGGTTTTTACCTCAAATTCTTGGTTGCGATATTCTTTATTCCAGACGTGATCTAAACCATTCAAAGGCAATTATAACCCTTTATATTCTAAATTAACTAATGTCAATTAATAACTAGTGGATATTTGCCAATGTAATGCTGTATGATATAGGCCTACTTCTAATTTGAAGCATAATGATAGACGGCCGGCCAGCTTCGAAAAAAGTGACTGTCGATGGCATTTTTTTGTTAGAAGCAGGAAACCACACTAAATGTCATCGGAGTATGTTCACTTTGACGGTGAAAGTGATTGCCTTCCGTAATTTTTCTATTTATGTACCGAAATTGGAAGGTTTTTATAACGACATTTCAATAGATGGGAATCCATTTAAAAGCAATTTTCGATGTAATTGGTTCACTACCTAATTAGCATGTGCAACTTCCTCCTATTCTTAATTGTCATAACTCAAAGTGACATGCTAATGAGAAAATGGTATTACTATTACACTTGTTAAAATACCTGTATGGAGGCGAGTTTCAAAATAAAGATGGATTTATTAGGACGAGTGGTTAACCAAAGGCTTAAATTCGAAAAATATTGCGTTTAATTTCGAATATTTACTGATTTTGAAGGTCTATGTGTTGTAGTAAAACTACGTGTTTGCGCCAATATGCTGTTTTTCAACCATTTACATGCCAAAACTCGACTGGCTCAACAGAAATATATTGTGTTACACGTGTGGCAACCGGGCGTGTAATACTGATTCGTATGTAATCTAAACATATGTGACTGTTGCCTGTCTGTAACACAACAAAAACATATTGTTGTGGCTTCTTTTTGAAAGGTCGTGTTTTGATGTATTTGCTTTACAAATGTTAATTAGATAGTCAGCCAATTAAAATAAAACACTAATATAAAATACAGCATTCGACAAAAATTCCATCCTTCGAAATGTTTTAGGAAAAACCTTCAAATTTTAGCACATAAATAAAAAATTACGGTTGGCAACCACTCTCACCCTCAAAGTAAACACTATCCTAAGACATTTTGCGTAGTTTCATGCTTCTAACAAAAAAATGCCGTCGACAGTGTTTTCTAGACACTTTTTCAAGCTTGGCCGGCCGTCTATGATGCTTGATCATCGATCCTGAACATGAAGTTCTAAAACAAAGTCTGTTTCATAATGCTACGAATTAAAAATCAACTTATTAGAAAAATATAATTCTATTTCAAAACCTCAAATTTGAACATGAACATATTGTCTGCAATTCATATTCATTATATACATCGTGGTTACACCGTAGAATGGGACGTCACGTATTAATATATCAAGTAGATCATGCCGGGATAAACTCAACTTTATATTAAGAAAAGATAACATTTAAACCAAATTACTGACATAATGTTATATTACCTACAACATCCAGATGGGCAAAGGGAAAATCATCGTCGTAATCGTCAGTCTAGTATAGAAAGACAAAATACATGCCATGCAAAAATGGAACTCCTTAAATCGGCGCCCCTTACCTCTGAGTTAAGCCGGCTATATAGCAGGGCAAGGGTTTATTCATGTAAGTTGAGATTAGCTAGTTCTCTCCTGTGCTTCGAGGGTTTTTCTCCAGGTACTCCGGTTTTCCTCCCTCGCGAAAAATAACCCTTAGGCACTAACTACTATACCAAACCTTCGGAACCTTTGTCAACTGGGTTGAAAAATCTGTTGTGGCTTTCCGTCCATCTCAGAGTGGTAAACACAATAAACTAATATAAACTATATACAGATTATATATGGAGAAATTAAGATGAGAAAAATGGTTTTCCTCATTTTGACTTAATGTACTCTAAAAACGAAAAATGTTAACCAAATATAAGGTCGATTTAGAGAAGCTCAGTTTTTACTACCAGGAGAAAGACTTATTGAAAGTACTTGAGATTTTAATTTTCTCTCATCTTATTGCTCTAACGATATATCATATAAATTGTGCAATAAAAGAAATATCTTTGAAAGTATATTTTATGTTGTGGTGAACGTAGCTCAATAGTTCCCTTTGTAACTCAGTATAGTTATTAGTTAACCATAATTTTTGCAAATATACTGAGTGCATTTTTGGTTAAAATTTTGCCAACACCGTTATATTTTCGAAAGGGATAGGTGATATGTACTATTTAAAACACGAGCAGGAGTGCTTTATCAGATATAAAACACGAGTGCGCAGCACGAGTGTTTTATATCTGATAAAGCACGAACTGTGAGTGTTTTAAATGGCTTAAAAAACGACCCATCTTATGAGTTCATTGGCGAAGTAATTTTAAAAATAAACATTGTCTAAGCCGAGAAAATCAAAGCTAAAGTTTATGTAAATTAACATGATTTTTTATCACATATAAAACCACTGACACGGTAGTGATTTCCTTTGTCTTTTCCTCATGAATTATTAATGAGTTTTTAATACTTTTCTTAAAGTATCAGTGGTTTTATATGTGATAAAAAATCATGTTAATTTACATAAACTTTAGCTTTGATTTTCTCGGCTTAGACAATGTTTATTTTTAAAATTACTTTGCCAATGAACTCATAAGATGGGTCGTTTTTTAAGCCATTTAAAACACTCGTCGTTCGTGCTTTATCAGATATAAAACACTCGTGCTGCGCACTCGTGTTTTATATCTGATAAAGCACGAACTGCGAGTGTTTTAAATAGTACTTCTAAAATTCGCTTAATTTTAAATAAAACATTACGAAGTTAACTCGAACGTGCGGTGCCAGTGTGGGCAGAGTGTATAGCGAATAAACGGCGGTTGACTGTTGTGTAAAACTACCTAAAAAATGCAATAAGAACTTCAACGTTTCGAGCGAAGGCCTATCGTCTGGTTCGAGCGTTTCGAGATGAAAAATACAATATTAAGAACTTCGACGTTTCGAGCGAAGGCCGTTCGTCTGGTTGAACGTCGAAGTTCTTACGTGTATTTTTCAGGTATTCTTCAGGTAGTTTGACCCCAGAACGACTCCTTTAAAGCGATAGAAACGACTCTGTGAATTAATTAATAGTTTGGAAATAATCTATCACAATCGGATAGACAAAGACCTACTGAGCTTCGTGTGCAAAATGTCCAACGGACACTTCCAACGATTTCATGTTTATATATTTTATCAATCATTGTCTTTATGCTTTCTATTTAATGAATATAAAACTAGGAGGATGCTTTAGATGAACACAGTATCAAAATACGTTACTCATTTACCCCTGGATTGTAATTTTCAGGATGTAAGTCTTCTTTTTCTTGGATCAGTTTTGGAGGAAGACCTATTTTCTCGGACGTATTCGAATTATCTACAAAATGAATAATAGAAAATGGAACGGAGGTTCGAGGACTTTACAAGTTTATCAGACAAAGCTGCCTTTTTGACATTTTCTTATTAATATATTGTATTTTGCTCCTCATTTATATATCGAAAGCCTCAGACAACTCTCTGCCGGAGGGAAATAGATTAATAGATAAGCAGATTAGAAAACAATATCACAATTGTTGTCAAGGTATAGATCTATAGTATAGCTATCCCGACGGTAAGTTGAAAAGCATCTTCATGATATCTGCCCATTTTAACTATTTGTCGTCTATTCAAATTCGTCCAAATCCGATCGATTTATTGGACACTTATGGGGGCTACATATAGTACGTACTTAGCCGCTTTCGAAGGAGATCTTTGAGTTCGCGAGGCGAGGCTCTAGCTGAATAATTCCTTTGCAGACATTCGTCCGATATAATTGAAAATATGTCTTCAGGAATGCAAGATTCTTTACGCAATTTTCCTCCTCGAATAACCTGTAAAAATGCAATAAATGATGTAAATGTAGTGGCTACTCCATATGCACTATATATGACATAGTACGCACGATTATTATATAATTGGGTAATGTTTTGAGTACTTGCATGGATGCATTTAAGCGGAACACTTACACGATCTCAAAGCTTAAAAACAATTTGAAGGAAAATACACCCAGGTGGATAAAATTTTTTAGAACTTATCAATGTCAAATTTACGAAGAGCTTCTAAATTCCTTTATGAAGAAATATAGATGCCATAACTTCACAACCCCAGACTGCTCCCCCCCCCCTTGCAAACGAACTTCCTTTCTATCATTTTTTCTTTCGTATTCAATAGAAACGACTTAAAAGTTGACGAATATGAAACATACAGTACATTTGTTAAAGGTACTCACAAAAATTCTTGCTTTAGGCGAAGTGAGAGGTTCACGTTTGAAATCTCCATGGTCTAGGCAAGACCCATGATGGTTGAATGGAACGCATCCTAAGGTTAGTAATTCATAAAGAAAGATTCCAAAACTCCACGACACAGTCTCTGGTGAGATAGATTCAAACAGTAGAGCTTGTGGATCCATCCATTTAAAATGCCGTTTTTCGACGGCTTTTCTCACTCCGGTCTTCTCTATCTGTTCTAATGTTCGACAGAACTGAAACCCTGTTAACTTAACGACGCCGTTTTCATGAAGAAGCACATTTCCTGCCTGCATTGCTAGATGGATAATATTTTTCTTCTCTAAAAACTCCAAAGAGTCTGCAATTTTTACGGCCATCCACAGCAGTTCCGTCAACTTAGGGGCAAGAATATCCGATCGACGATTCCTTAATACTTCTAGTAGATTTCCTTTTGAGACGGGCTCTAGTAGCACGCATTTAACACGCTCGTCGTAAGTTATTAGCTGTACAATATTCGGATGGCACAAGTGATTTAAGCATTCGCATTCGTAATCAAAATATGTTGGATGTGGATCTGCATGCTTGTTTAGAAGTTGCACCCGCGTCTCTTTGTAACACTTTGCAATTACCTTAGAACTGTCAGAATACGCGGAAAAAATCCATGCATGGCTCCCATTGTGAAGTCTCTTCTCGATTGCGCTAAGTGGTAAACTCTTGCAGTGTTCAAGTCTCTCTTTACACATTTCTTCCGTATCTGTATCTAATTTCTCAAAGATTCCTTCTAACAAGTCTCTCCGAATGTTCACATTTTCACTGAATACTAGAATTCTTGCCCGTTGTTGAAATAGGTAAATACACCGGTGAAGTTTCTTTTCTTGAAGAACGGGAAATAATTCGGATAGCCCAACAATTGCTCTTTCGTGTATTCCTGAAGGATCTGTACGTTCAAACAAATCAATATGATAAAACAAACTCTTCACTAAATAGACTTTAATTCAGCGTCGGCCACGGACATATAGAACAAATTGAGGGTTGCTTCGCGTGTGCCTAAAAGATATAGACAAAATCTCGACGTTTCGAGCTAAAGCCCTTCGTCAGGAGAAATTAGTAGACAGATAAACACATTACATCAGCTTTTATAGCAACGCTATAAAAGCTGTCACGTGAACAAAATATTAACCAATGAAAATAAAGTAGTCATAACAATCATAACAAAATAGAATTAATATGTAAAGGTATAGCCTGCGTGCAGGCTTCGGCCCGATTATAGGGTCGAAGGCCTGCGCACAGGCGTTACACTTACCAAAGCGCTATAAATGTCGTACAAGGGAAGGGAAGAGGGGATATAGAGGAAAGTATATAAGAAGTATTTAAGAGAAAATGATCTAGATGAAGGAGAGGCGCTCATTGATACCATCAGGCTGAATGGTGCCAAGTTTAAAAATGAGACGCTTTTCTTGCTTCCGACGGGTATCATTGCCACCAATAATGGGATGAATGGCGCATATTTTCATATCAGAAAAGGAGTGGTTGGCACTGTTGAAGTGCCTAGCAACCGGTCGAGATTTTGTCTATATCTTTTAGGCACACGCGAAGCAACCCTCAATTTGTTCTTCACTAAATATGATAATTTAACACACCTTCTATTCATCACAACAACATTACTTACGACGAAATAGAACAAAAAATAGGTAAGTTTAGCGTACATGTATCTGCGCTAAGATGCTGTTGTTGATCTTGTTGTTGCAGTTGAACACGTTACTTTTTCGCCTTGTTGTTGTTGCAGTTGTTGGCGTAGCTGTTGTTGCCGCTGTTGTTGCTGCTCCTGTTGTTGCTGTTAATGCTGTTGCTGTTAATGCTGCTGTTTTTGCTGCTATGGTTGCTGTTGTTGTTGCGGTTGTTATTGATGTTGATGTTGTTGTTGCTGTTGTTGTTGATGTTGTTGTTGATGTTGCTGTTGCTTTTGTTGTTGCTGTTCTTGATGCTGTTGTTGCTGCTGTTGTTTCTGCTGTTGGTGCTGCTGTTGCTGCTGCTGCTGCTGTTGCTGTTGTTGTTGTTGTTGTTGTTATTGTTGTTGCTGTTGTTGTTGTCGCTGTTGTTGCTACTGTTGTCGCAGCTGTTCTTGCTGCTGTTGTTGCTGCTATTAGAGAACTTTAGATTTGATCACGGCTACGAGAACGACTACGACTACGAGATTTTTCCGTTAAATATCTGCTAATAAAAACTCAAAGTTGTACTCGCTTTGGCTCAACTGTTGTTATAAAGATGTGCTGTGCCATAGAGAGGATGATAAGCATTGCTGTTGTTGTTGTTATTTTGTTGCTGTTGTTGCTGCTGTTGCTGCTGTTGCTGCTGTTGCTGTTGCTGCTGCTGTTGCTGCTGTTGCTGTTGCTGCTGCTGTTGCTGCTGCTGTTCGTCGTCGTCGTCGTCGTCGTCGTCGTCGTCGTCGTCGTCGTCGTCGTCGTCGTCGTCGTCGTCGTCGTCGTCGTCGTCGTCGTCGTCGTCGTCGTCGTCGTCGTCGTCATAAAATTGGTGTTTGAAAGTCTTTTTACGACGACCAGTCATAGAATTGACATTCACAATTCTTGCGTATTTTTTATAATTACTTTTGTCTTTTTAGTGGCGCACGTATATTGTTTTGACTGTCACGCAACAATAGTTGACCATTAGTTGTCCAAAAATATGCAAATTTGCTAAATATGGCAGTGCCATGCATATTACACATCGCAGAATACTGAAAATAGCAAAAGCTGAATACTGTTAAATCATTTAAAACTTTCCTGAGAAATCGCTTTATATCGGATCAAGAGATGCTATAGGTTCTCTCTCCTCCGCAGAGGCTTTTTGGTACACATTTATTATGTTTACCGGAGCGTTTATTACATGTAATAGACATTGCCCCCTCTATTTCAAGCTATTGTTTCGTGTGCACTCAAGCAAATTCGGGAAGCGTCTACTACGCTATAATTTCGAGTGAATAAACTAGAAAGCGCTGGAGCATAAAATGCCGCCAGCGTTCAGCGATTATCATACTCGACGTTCTATTACGCTCTAGTGTTTCCCACAACCATAAACAGATTAAATAAAAAGACTCTGTTGAAGAGAGAGCTATAGGTTCATTATCTTCTTAAATTTTAAATGTTGTACTAAACTTATTGCTTGTTATTATATTCCTGTTATAGTATTCATGATATTGCACGTAATAGTTGATTTGAAGTCTGAGAGCCGTGTCTGCCCTATTTCGTGTTTACCCTCTGTAAATAAAGGTGTCAATCAATCAATCAAACAATAAAATATCTAACTAACTTATTTCTTACTGGCCTTAGAGTTGGTAAAGACAGTAACTACAGTTGACCCACCTGTTGCAATTTGAACAAGATTGTCAACCACAGTAATAGTAAATTTCCATCGATAACTCGAATCCATTTTACTCAAAGACTCTGATAAGTAATCGATCACTTGCAAGAAAGCTATAAGAAGATTTTCATCCGCCTGGCCTAACACCTTCAAAATATAATCAATAAGGTTTATTATTAAGGTACATTAGAGAAACATTACGTTCATTTATAAAAATCATTATCTTTTTTTTTGTTTAGGGTTATGCAAAAATATGGTCGTTTCATCGTCACTTGTGTATTGTATTTTTGCCAAATCAGTTAAGGTACATTATAGACACATTACGTTCATTTCTCTGCTTTGCTAGAATTAACTAGGCTAGGAGGCTCAATGGAAATACAAAACTTAATATCTTTTTTTGTTTAAGGTTGTGCAAAAATATGGTCATTTCATCTCACTTGTGTATTGTATTTTCGCCAAACCAGCCAACAATGTTGACCCTGCTGTTGGTTGGTTGGGTGAAAATGCAATATGCATGTAACGATAAAACAGTCATTCTTTGCATAAACCTATCGTATCTGTACGACGGCGCGATTGCAACGGCAGTCTGCAAGGGCCTGGGGAAGATAACATATGCATGCGCGACGTTGCCATTGTAGATTTTTATAGAGTTTGGCAAATAGGCGAGAAGAACTTAAAAATAGATAGCCCCGTCCTGCAGAGAGCCTGAAAAATATTTGTACTTTTTTCAAATACAATTGTATCAAATACAACGAAAACAGTTTCACTTCGGACAACTTGTTGTACAGAAAAGGTATGTATTTACTTCGTGTCCTTAAAATCAGTGAATGAAAAGTTAAAATCGCTTAATAAAACTTGGCGTTGTGGCCACAGCGTGAAATTTCAAAAATGGCGTTGCATACAGAGCGATCGAGAACGTCAATATGTAACATCAACAATCGTATTATTTTTTATGATTAATTAAAATTTTCAGCTAAGTCCCTGCAGTCGTTTCCCGCCGTCGCGTTGCCAAACTTTATTCTGGCTTATATAACGGCAGCAAGTTGCCCAACTTATACCGCGGTAAGTCCCTGCAGTCGTTTCCCGCCGTTGCGTTGCCAAACTTTCTTCTGGCTATATAACGGCAGCAAGTTGTGCAACTTATATCGCCTGTGAAGTAATGGAAAGGCAGATATTAATCTCCCATTTCCGTCCTTTGGAATTTTGCAATTTTAATTTAAAAAAAGTGCAAAAATTGTTTCTAAATTGTGCTTGAAACCTATATTAAATAGATCATTTACACATAACCTGCACCACATTACCTGCATTTTTAGCCAAGATATAACCAAGTAATGCTGAATCCAGCTTTTGTTGTCCAAATATTTTTTTAGATTTCTAGCCACATTTTTCTTGCTGCAGGGGTCTTTCTTGATTTCTTCAAGTAGTTTTGTTACATTTTTTATCTTCTTTTCTTTTAGCCTTCTAGCGAAGGCCGAAAGCATTCTGATCACCGTTTCTATGTCTCGACGGACACGAGACATGCGGGAAAAATTCGAAGGTTCCACAATCCTTTCTAAACGAGTCAAAAGACTCTCTAACGTTCTATCTTCACTTAGCTGTGGTTGTAATCCATGCTGCAACATAATAGTCAGGAGTGATGCATAAATACCAATGCCATTTATGAGTGTGTCATTATTGCGAAGCAAGAAGGCTCGCAAGCTTGATTCAGCCTGATGTATCTTACAGTCACCAAGGTTTATGCTGAGAGAATTCAAATTATTATGGATACTTTCCGTTAACGTTTTCTTTTCTATTTCACTTTCTGTTTCGCAAAAGGCATCAATCATTCGACCCAGTCTCTCTCTCTTTTCTCCAAATTCGAGATTGTCTGCTTTTGAACTGAATGATTGCCGTAGGTGCAAGTCTCTGCGTTTTTCATCGATTTCATTACTTTCAGCACCTGCAAAAAACGGTATCAAAGTACATTTTATAGAGAAGATAATTTTCTACAGTAATTTTCTCTGATGTTTCTATTTATTTACTCTTAGTACGTATGGGCGGATTTTCAGATTTTGCTCTGGGGGGTGCAGAAAATTTAGGGGGGGTGCCAAAAATTTAGGGGGGGAGGTGAGCGACAGGGTGCGTAGCGCCGCCGAGCAAGCTGCAGCAGGGGTCTGGGGGAACAGTTGCCAATGGGGGTAAGGGGGCGAAGCCCCCAGAAAATTTTGAGATTTTTGGTCAAAATCCTTATTTAGTTCAAAATCCTTGTTTTTAGTCTTACTTAGTTCAAAATCTTTATTTCAATCACACTACTGTCATTTATCCCAATGAGCATTTAAATGAGCCAAAATTTCCGAATGAAAACATTAAATTTCAGAATACTTTCCCATACTCGTCCACAAGTAAAGCAAGTTAACGTTGTTTTATATATATATCTTATCACGCTTATTAGTTATAAAACCACACTGCTTACTTATTACATTCTGAATAATTTATTTATTTCTACTGAGTACTATATATAAAATTATTGTTGTCCAGTATACAATGTCAATCGTTGATAAAATGTCACAAAGCTATATGTCGGGCATGTTATTTAGCCCACTTCTATACAACGTTATCTAAGTCGATTTCATCCCCGAGATCCCATTCGCAATTCAATATATAGAATAAGGTTAAACAACCTATAGCATCACTTGTTGAATTTCGCTTAGTGTGGTACTGTGGTTTCTTCATTTATCAAAAAGTGGAGATTTGACATTTTGGACGAATGGCTTTGTAGAACAATAGTAATATTAAACTGTTATAGACAGAAAAACGTACTCCAATACAATTGGCCACATGTTTTGTTTTGAATAGAACCGACCGAGGAACCGAGCTTGGCCTGTTGGCCATTTAGCAACGTCTAAGAATTAGGCTAGAAATATAGCGGGACAAACACTTCTATGAAAAGTTCAACCTGGATCGGCTGTGTTGCTAACTTTATTATAATAATATAATCTCAAAGTTTAGAACAACTCCACCTGGCTATTATTTAATTTATACTCCATATTATTTATGGCTCAGCCAACTGTTCCGACACAGTATTTAAATACATCAGGCTGTATTTCTGAATATCTGCCCTAAATTTCCGAATGTTACGAGTGTAACTATAACTTTCATCGTTACGTCATGTAAAGCAATAAGTATATATAAAAAGTAAAATTACTTGAAAGAACTTGATTTATGCGAGCCTCCTTATTATACACTTTGAATTTCGCGAGCAACCACAGTAATTTTGGCGCAATTCTTTTGCGAATTTATTAATTAGTAGCATGGTGGGGCATTTGTCCCAGTGGGCCCTTTATTTATTTATTTATTTATTTAGCTTCGCCAACTAGGGCAGGGTCACCACAACAGCATATGCCAATTACTGTGGGCCCTTTTACCTAACCACCCTGTCAACTTTCCCTGTGGGAGGAAACCGGAGCACCCGGAGAAAACCCACGACTTTCGGCAGAGCGTTGACTTTACTCTTTTCACTTGAGGACTGGGTTCGAGTCGCATTGAGAAAGTTCTCGCTGAGACTTGAACCAGCGACCTTAGAGGTGAAAGGCAAGTGCGCTAACCACTTCGCCACAAAAGCTTTCTATTGCCCCACTACTGAAGGAAAGAATGGGCTTGCTGCACCCAGTTGATTGGGCCCTTTGTCCAAATGCTATAACATTTCAAAATCGATAACAAAACATTACAACAATATTTTCTATTTAATGAACAGCTAGTGTAAAATGCGAACAAAAGCTTTCTTTGTTAATTCATTCGCTAATTCAGTACCAAAAATGTGAACAAATGCCCCAATTGTTCGAGAGCGAAATTCCTCCTTGATGATGATATCTATTTTGCCCAACATATTTCTGCCAGACGGATCTCATGTTTTGGTATTGAAAGAATTGACTTAATTACAATTATATACACATACCATCTGTTGCATCTGGAGGAATCGAACTCGAAAAATCTAAATTTGCAAAAATAGAAAAATTTTAATCTTGTATTTTGTGTCGCAGATCACGTGATATTTAAGAACCTCAAGCGCAGCATGTAATCCACACTGACTTGACGCTTAGCTATATAAGGGGTCGTAATGTTTTACATGTACTTACTGTACTTTGCTTGGTTAGTGCATATTTGGCATATGTTAATTACAGGGTTAATTCGAATATTGCGCATGGCACATAACATTTTTACTTCCAGGAGCAGAGGAACCGAAGGTGCACTGGGGGCATGTGCCCTCTGCTTTCTGAAAAAAATGGAAAAAGTGCCCCTTTTCGGAAATGAAAGTGCTCTTTTTTCTTGTTTGAAAGTGCCCCTTTCCAATCAATGGCCAAAATCCAAGTGCTCACAGCGGTTAGATTAGGTTAAAAAGTTGCCACAGAATGCAGGAAGTAGTGTTGCAGTGACCTTAGACATCCTTTTTTTCCAAGGGAATCCCGTCGGACTCACCTACAATGCTTCTTCCTTATATTGTGTATACCATCAAATTTTTTTAACCGCCCCAAAAAAAATGACGCTGGGTTTACCACTGATACCCCTTTTAGGCGGTGTCTTCCTACTTTTGAGATGTTCCGCGGCCTTTGTTTACTTGCGCTTGGATATTGTGGGGTTGAAGATACACATACTTTTTGAGGTTTTTGAAGAAATCGTATTTAAGAAATAGAAAACATTTTCCGTGTTTCCATCGAGTTATAGAAACACGCGTGGAAATTTGGGAAAAACGAGAAATTGATCAGTGGAATACGAGCCCGGAGGGCGAGTATTTCCACGCAATTTCGAGTTTCACCCAAACTTCCACAAGTGTTTCTATAATTTGATGGGAACACGGAAAAAATGTTTTCTATTTCCTTTACTAAATAACCTTTTAAAAACAATAATACGAAACAAAAGTATAGTTCTTGCAACCTGATTAAAACGTATATTCTCATTACATGAAGATATCCCGACCGGTTGCCTAGCAACAATACCGGCTTCAATTTTCATTTTGGCTGACGGCAAAAATACGCAGGAAAGAGTTTGCTAAAGACGATTTCAAGCAAATAAAACGTCTAGTAAGTCTATTTCTTTGCTTGTTTAACAAAACCTCAGGTTGATCAAGGTTTTTAATGATATTTGAGGCAGAAAAGCTTGTTTTCATCGGTTGTTTGAGTTGGCGTTATAGTAACACGGCTTTTTTGGGCTTTTAACCAATCAGTGCTCGCATTGTTAAAAGATTATTTTATAATATGAAATGCTAAAGTAGAAAAAATAAAAGATCACGTGATAGTCATTATTCAATGATTTTGATGCTATTCGTGAGATTAACAAACAAATTTCTACACAGAAATTTTAAGACACCATGCCGTAGAAATAAGATAACACAATAATTGCAGTATTTCCATACCTGCTTGACGCGATGTAATTTCTGGAAATATAGCTGTGGTTCGAAGTTCTGGAAATAATTAAAATCAGTTCATTCTACGAAAATATACATAATTATGTAAAACGTTGTTCTTTCTGAAAATGACACAATTAAATTTATAGGTGTACACTTAGTTCAGTTAACAGGTGTACACTTAATGACAGGCAAAAATACCAAATACTGTCTTTCGAAGAGCATGTAAGTTAACCAGTTCCCCTATATAAGAAGCTTCTGAGGCCTTAATTTATATTATTTTTAAGTAGAAGTTTAGCGCCATCTATTCAACAGTCGCGATTACAAAAAGAGGTTAACTTTCTGACTAAAACTCTATGCTCAAAATGCTGTCAACCATTGATTGGATACATCTTTTATACTGTTTATTGGAATGTCTTTATCAGTGTGACCTGCACCTCGCCTTTTGTACTGTTTATCACCATAGCATTATGTGTCGAATGCTCTGCAATACAATGCTTAATAAAAATCTAGTAATATGCGGTCGATGACACAAACAAAGCATTGTGTGTTGCAAATGTCTAAACACAAGTCTGATTTGGTTCTTAAAATGTCGAAAGAGTGCCATAAAGATAGAGCAAATATAGTTACATACAGTAGAACACCGCTATGTCGAACTTAAGCCCATTTCCCGTGTATTTGCCCATACTATTTCAATCATTTTTACTCGGTTATCTCGAATTCGGTAAATTCGCACCCCCTGCTATCTCGAACTAATTTGCTTCCCTTGACCAAATTTATCCGGTTATCTCGAACTTTAATGACTTTAGTTCGTTGCTTTTTAGGAAATACATGCACGTATTTGATTTTGCAGCGTAAGAATGCCCATAAAACGGACTATACTAATACATGTATATTCTATAGAGTGCACTCTTTCAGTAAATGATACTTACAGCACAATCATTAGACATACTGTACTGACAGTGTTTATTGTATATTTCACAAATAACAGTCCTACAGTATCATTGGGTCATTGGATCAGGTATGTTAATCCAATTTCATTGAATAATTATTGTAATTATCTTTTTGAAATTTGAACCTGACTCGGTTGTGTAAGAATGATTGCAACGCTGTGTTCAGAAGTTTATTGATGAAATTTGAGTAAATAAAGGTATATAAGAGACTGCATTTTATAGAGTTATTTTGCCTACGATAGCACGCGTCGGAACTTTATAACTAGAATCTTCCACAGAGTTCACACAACAAAGTGCTCGTGTACAAGGTTAGAGGAAGGGCACATTCCCAAACCTGCCTGAATCCCGTGCCTTGTCCGGCCGGCTTTGTATAAATATTCATTTTATTGATGAATATTATTTCAACTATATAAGTATTCATCTTTTGGCAAACTATATTCATATCAATGTGTACCTGTATTCTTGTTTTCCTGCTTCTTGTTTTTCTCGATTGCAAGCCGTGGTATCGAGTTCGGTCGCTGATCCTCCTCGAGTGGCGGCTGGACGCGTGAGGTGCTGACCTTATCTGTGACGCAACAATAAAAAATTGATTATGCGTCTCAAATGATCGAAAATGGGTGTGTTGATATGGCAGTTGTGAGAAGGGTTCGTAACAAAATTGTAACAAACTTAAGAGCCAAATTTCCACCTAAAATAATTACTTTCTTTATACGGACATTGGTTATTGGTATTCGTTGAGGCTCTACTCTCTTTTATTGTCACGTTGTAGTAGGTACAGAATTAAATTTTTGTTGTTATTAGTCTGAGCAATGAAAAAATAGTCATTTTAAACACAGTATAATATGAAAGTGAAGAATGTATTTTGCTGCCTTTTTGCTTTATATTGCTGTAAAGGTTCTCTTGATCTAGTCTTAGAGCAAACTATATTTATATATGCACCTTCATTCTTGTTTTCCTCCAGAAATTGTCGAGCTTGACCAAACTGTAACCCTACAAGAAGCAAATGTGTGGTCAGTGCACTTCAGCATTTCGTGCTGGAAAACCAAACTGACAAACTGTGTACACTAACAATCTTCAAGCCGAATAGGTCAATTATTTATGTCTAAACTGTTCTCTCTAGAGGTCCAGCAAAGACCATAACTTATTGATCCAGTGCTGTTTTGAGAAAAAAGCGATATAGCTAGATAAAACCTATAGATTTCGGTAAAATCTTTTTACTGGCGAATGTGGCAAAATTGCAATTAGGAAACTGCATACTGGCATAAATCAAACGCCGGTCGCATGAATGATGGGAAATTGATATCAAAATTGACAACTTAGCCAGGTCAACCTGGCTTAACTGAGCATGCGCAGATTGTATATGCCGACGTGTACTGAATATTTATAGGGTGAACTACTAAATTATTTTAAGATCGATAAAGTCGGAAAAGTCGGAAAAGGTAAAAAAGGCTAAAGCCTAAAACAGAAATTTCGAGTCTCAGGTATAATTAAAAACACTTTAAAGTTATAATGTGAACTTCAATCGCTTATAAATGCGTCAATTAAGTAAAGCAAAACAAAAAGGTCTTGAAAATTCTTCACCGAGCTCACTGTCAACCATTAATTGGCCCATGAATACATCTTTTATACTGTTTATTGGAATGTCTTTATCAGTGTGACCTGCACCTCGCCTTATGTACTTCTTATGTATCTGGAATACAATGCTTAATAAAAATCTAGTAATATGCGGTCGATGACACAAACAAAGCATTGTGTGTTGTAAATGTCTAAACACAAGTCTGGTTTGGTTCTTAAAATGTCGAAAGAGTGCTATAAAGATAGAGCAAATATAGTTACATACAGTAGAACCCCGCTATGTCGAACTCGCTTATCTCGAATTCCCCGTTATCTCGAACTTAAGCCCATTTCCCGTGTATTTACCCATACTATTTCAATCATTTTTACTCGGTTATCTCGAATTCGGTTAATTCGCACCCCCTGCTATCTCGAACTAATTTTGCTTCCCTTGACCAAATTTACCCGATTATCTCGAACTTTAATGACTTTAGTTCGTTGCTTTTATTAGGAAATACATGCACGTCTTTGATTTTGCAGCGTAAGAATGCACGTAAAACGGACTATACTAATATACTATACACTCTTTCAGTAAAAGATACTTACAACACAATTAATTATTAGACATACTGTACTGACAGTGTTTATTGTATATTTCACAAATAACAGTCCTACAGTATCATTGGGTCATTGGATCAGGTATGTTAATCCAATTTCATTGAATAATTATTGTAATTATCTTTTTGAAATTTGACCCTGACTCGGTTATCTCGAACCCCCGATATCTCGAACTTTTTGTGGTCTATCTTGAGCCCGTTTTCCACTAGGCGAAATTGTTCGCGCGAAGCGAAGCGAGAAACAAATTCAGCAATGTGATTGGTTAGCGAAAAAGCTCTTCGCGGTAAATTTTTTCGCTAACCAATCACGTTGCCGAAATTTGTTTTCGCTTCGCTTCGCGCGAACAAATTCGCCTAGTGGAAAACGGGCTTTAGCAGATCCAAATACCGGGGTTCAGTACTGCATATGCAAAAGATTCATGTACCTTTAATATTTTCTTCCGTTTCTTGTACAAGATCAAGAGATTCTATTAAAACGCGAAAATGTGTTATTCAAAAATAGTCAGATATTTGTGTGAGAAAAATAGAGAGGAGATCGAGACATTTGTAGGGTCTGTGAATATTAAAGGAATTAAGGAAATAATATATAACAAGGGGTTATATCTTGGAGTGTTCCATGGGGTAAAGGTAAGAGCCGAAGGCTGAGACTGATAAAACTTATAAAGCTTTAATAATTTGGGACTTCACAAAAAAACAAGTTCAATAATTGCGTTATTATATAAATACATTGCATGCTTCGATAAACAACGATTTAAATCTGTCACACAAAACATGTGACGTTTTAGGTCCCAAAAGACTAAATAGAACACAATTATAAAGGCATAACAACAACAACGACAACGACAACGACGACAAGAACAACAACAAAATATAGGAAACGTCATTACCAACTTTAATTTCGATAAGAGACCTTAAAAACGTTTATAACAAAATTTTCCTAAAATACATCATCCAACCATGTTGTCTATTCTTGTATTAAGAGCTAATGCACGCTATGAAGCTACGCATGACGTGCTTAAGCTACAGATAACTGAATTATCGGTAGGATGCGTGATCGATTGCCATATTTAGCTTTAAACTCTTAGCCAATCAGAAGACAGGTAGTGGTTGTCGAGATAAAAATATTGTTTGTCAGGAAAATGACGGACAGTTCACTAACGTTTGCATTGCTGATTTCAGTCAAGATACTTTACAAATTTTGGTTGTTAAAAATGACATACTATTCGTAACGCTTATAATGATCGATATAGCAAGATAGAATAATAAATAATAATATACCACCTTAATGGTACAGTAATAAAAATAACTATATATACGGAGTCTCGCCAGAACGCTCCCTTCATGCTAATTATTCCTGACATAGGAACTGTTGCCGATATTGCCGATTTTTATGCAAGTGAGAGTTTACGAAAAGATTGTTATAGCTGTCACCACAATTATTTCTGTCTCCTATGTTCACCACAACATTGTCTGTCTGAGTAAGTTCATTATGCCTCTGAACATTTGCCACATGCCTCTGTGGCTAACCGTTCACCAGAATCTTTACCTAATGTGGTGAAGAATTCACAATAGACTGTCTATTACATCTTTGGGAGTTCATGACACTGTACTGCAGGTGTGACTTTACCAAAATATTATTACTGTATGTGGTCAGGACTGAACTATTTCGGTACATGAGACTACTGTACGTGTAAAGGTTTTTTTACGTGATGATAGGCTGAGCTTATAAAAGAGTATTTAGATACTATCCGTAACGCTTATAATGATATGCGAAAATAGAATATGAAATAATAATATACCATCTTATTGGTAATAGATGCAAATCAACAAGTGCATTGCATTTATTACCAACCGAGTCTGGCCAGAATGCCCCCTTCTTGCTTAGTTTAAAACGGTCATCGTGTGGTAGAGAATGGCCCACCCAGTAAATCCCGCCCCTCCATTCCCGTGTATCTGACTCTGCTGCTCCCGTCTCAGCCATGCTGTCTCAGCCTGCCTGCCTAGGACCAGGCTGACCAACATTTACTTACTCCAGCTGAGTAAGAAGTAGAGCGTTATGAAATAGGTTATTAATTTTTATAGCAGCTATATCTCTTCTATGATAGTAATTTTATACCTTTTCTGCTCTGCAGGTCCTGTCCAACAGGATCCAGATAAACAGTGTCAGCTGTTTCATCTGAAAAGAAAAAAGCTTGTTGCTGAATTGGTGTTTTACTTCCACGATTGAAGAAGAATGACATAACACGGATGAAACGAAGAGACCGAACTGCAAACGCATGCATTAAGTAATAAAAGTGTATGTTACGGAATACTATACATTCAAATCTTTTTCTCGTTTATGATTGGTCAACATACCCTTGATAATTCTCAATATCCGGTAACTGTGACGACATTTCCCCTGCTGTTTTAATCAGCGTGCAGTAATTGTGTTTTCCCTCTATAATTGTGTTTTTCCCCAATAATACAATAAATGTTCACAAAATTTTACCTTTGTTCCGTACATCGTCATAATTGCCTTCATCAGTGTTTGATATGGCTGAAATAGAAAATGTATATACCAAAATCGCACGCCGGCGGCTCCCTTCATAATTTGATAGTTTGTATTGAATTCCAATTGAACAAGTTGAAAAGGGGTCTGTTGGGGTCGAGAACGTGTGCTTTGTCGTACACAGGGAATCTTTCGTACTCTTAATCACATTAAAAATATTTCCTACGTTTACTTAAAGAATTAAAAAGCTAAATAAATGTGTGTGTATATCCGTTTAATTGCATTGTTGGGAAAAATATATATTATCTTTCTTTAAGAATATTGTAAGGGATGATTCCTCATCTCTCATTTTCATTTTCGTATGAGGAATTTGTTTAGGATTGAGTTAACTCCTTCGTTCAGCATACCCGTTTAGATGGTGATTGGTGAGGTGTCAGCCCTGATGACCGAGGGGTGGCCTGGGACGACTACTGTTACTTGGATCCAGGTTAGGATCCATACAAGTGGTATCTTGAGCTGACCAACAGGGTGATGACAACCATCACCCCCATCCCTCATGAAAATTAAAGACAAATGTACACACAGCTCGATGATTGATTACTGTAAACATATATATGTAAATATAATTTTGGAGAGCTAAACAGTATATTGATATTTGTGTAAGAATGATTGCATCGCTGTGTTCAGAAGTTTATTCAAGGTTAGCCAAATTCATAAAAATGAAATTTGAGTAAATAAAGGAATATAAGAGACTGCATTTTATAGAGTTATTTTTCCTAAGATAGCACGCGTCGGAACTTTATAACTAGAATCTTCCACACAGTCTTCACACAACAAAGTGCTTGTGTACAAGTTAGAGGAAGGGCGCATTTCCCAACCTGCCTGAGGCCGGTGGCTTGGTCCGGCCGGCTTTGTATAAATATTCCTTTTTATTGATGAATATTATTTAAACTACATAAGTATTCATCTTTTGGCAAACTATATTCATATGTGTACCTGTATTCTTGTTTTCCTGCTTCTTGTTTTTCTCGATTGCAAGCCGTGGTCCCGAGTTCGGTCGCTGATCCTCCTCGAGTGGCGGATGGATGCGTGAGGTGCTGACCTTATCTGTGACGCAACCATAAAAAATTGATTATGCGTCTCAAATGATCGAAAATGAGTGTGTTGATATGGCAGTCGTGAGAAGGGTTTGTAACAAGATCGTAACAAACTTAAGAGGCTAAGAGCCAAATTTCGACCAAAAATAATTAGGATAAATAATGGACATTGGTTATTGGTATTCGTTGAGGCTCTACTCTCTTTTATTTTCTCACGTTGTAGTAGGTACATAATTAAATTTTTGTTGTTATTAGTCTGAGCAATGAACAAATAGCCATTTTAAACACAGTATAATATGAAAGTGAAGAATGTATTTTGCTGCCTTTTTGCTTTATATTCCTGTAAGGTTCTCCAGTCTTATAGCAAACTATATTTATGTATGCACCTTCATTCTTCTTTTCCTCCAGAAATTGTTGAACACTACCAAACTGTAACCCTACAAGAAGCAAAGATGTTGTCAGCGAACTTCAGGATCTCGTGCTGGAAAACTAAAGTGTATGCACTAACAATCTTCATGCAGAATGGGTCAATTATTTATGTCTAAACTGTTCTCTCTAGAGGTCCAGCAAGGACCGTAACTTATTGGTCCAGTGCGGTTTGAGAAAAAAGCGATATAGCTGGATAAAACCTATTGATTTTGGTAAAATCTTTTTACTGGCGAATGTGGCAAAATTGCAATTAGGAACTGCATGCTGGCATAAATCAAACACCGGTGGCATGAATAATGGGAAATTGGGATCAAAATAGACACCTTGGCCAAGTCAACCTGCTTTAACTGAGCATGCGCAGATTGTATATGCCGACGTGTACTGAATATTTATAGGGTGAACTACTAAATTATTTCAAGATCTATAAAGTCGGCAAAGTTTTAAGGTAAAACCGAAATTTCGAGTCTCAAGCATAATTAAAAACACTTTAAACTTATAATGTGAGCCTCAATTGGTTATAAATACGTCAATTAAGTAGAGCAAAACAAAAAGGCCTTGAAAATTCTTTAGTGAGCCCACTATGTCATGCATTGAATGGTCAGCATTTTCCTGTGCAATTTCCGGTCATGGAATACCTCAATCGCATACGTTCTACCATCTAAATATAGAAATGCATACCTTTTGTGTCACCAGCATATGACAATTGCTCAATTTTAATATTATATAGATTTACGACTTTTGTGGTACTGCTGTTATCTTGAGTAACTTTCACACGCGTACCGTCCCCGACGTAGGTGTTAGTTCCAGATGCTTGAACGTTAAATACTGACGAGCCAAGTTTCGTCTCTTGTTCTTCACTACTCATTGTCATTATGAGCCATAAAGCCTTTAAGCAAAATGATTTAAAGTACAGTTCTCTTTGAGTGGAGAGGGTGTAGGATATATTCTAGGTTTAAACACGTGCTCGTGCTATGAGTTTCTTTATTTTAGTTTTCAATTGATTTCCAATAATTATATAATTGGAATAATTTACATGACATATATTAGAACTGTCGGACAACACCAATATGTTTGAAAAAAATGTGTTAAATACGTTTATCTAAGGAAATAAGAATGCACCTACTTTGCGCAGTGACTGCGTCAAATGTGCGCAGTAGCGTAGCCAGCCCGCCGATTTAGTCCCGCTATGCAAATTTGTTCGTGTTCATTGACGGTGAAAACAATCAATTTCTAAAGAAATGAATAATGATAATGATTTGAAATTTGCATAGCGGGACCAAATCGGCGGGCTGGCTACGCCACTGAATGTGATAACTTGTACAGCATAAGCATGATCCCGACGGATCAGTCTCGTCACGGTGTTCGCAGCTACTATAGAGAAGACACATAAATGTAAATCATATTACATATATGCAGTCAAAAATATTTCAAGGACGCTTTAAAATGGCACAAACAAGGACTTGTTACTATTCCAGACAGTTATAAAGTAATATAATTAAGATATTTGTGGCCGGAGATGATGGCGCGCCGCGGTATTATATTTCAGCCATTTATTATTATAACCATACCGGGAGGCGAGTGTTCTACAATCGTTTCGTCGTCTTGTAGTTCACTATACTAAGGAGAAGCTAGAAGCTAATTCTTTCCCTAGCCCACTGCAGAGGAGGTACGGTCTGCAAACTATTGCCAACGATCTAACAGTAGGATATTAAAACAAGCAGACAGTTCATATGGCATTCATTGCAACTAAAACGTTGGCTTGTATTTGGAATGTTTGTCGTAGTTGGCGTCGCAAATATTCTACGTTATTATGTTGGCCTTTTCTGATCAGAAATTCTGGATATATATTTTGGTTATAATTTGTAAACATGTCCTCGCCTGCGAAGGTTTAGCACAAATAGACGAAGACAATTGTGTCTTGTCTGCCGTACTTAGGCCATGTCTGCATAAGCATTGACAATGTATGCGTTTAAATTCTGCATTGCAAACTCCAGTCACATTTTGTACACCTTCAGAGTCTTCTTGTATATTTTTCGGCAACATAAAGGTTATCTTTGATGGAATAATATTTATATTAGTCCCACTAGCAGTTTTCTCTAAGCCAGATAAGTCAATACATATAGCGCGTCGTAAACAAGTTCCTTAAGTTACGTCACACAGGCTCGTCCCAGACTCTTGGTCGATTTGCGAAAAACTGTAAAGACTAACCTTGTCTTCTCTATTCGAAAATCAAAAATTGTGATATAAGCACTTTAACCATATTTTTTTTTAAATAGCGAAGATGTTTTATTTTACTAGTCTGTAATTCGTTTGAAATCGCTTAATGTGTGGTTTATGTGTTACGACTGTTGAAACAGGATTAATGTATTTACCGAACCGAATTTATTGCTCAATTTATGAAAAATCAAATTTTTGGCAAATATGCTGAGCGCATTGTTGGTTAAAACTTTACCCCAACCGTAAATGTTTTGGGAGACATAGGTGATAAGCACTTCTCTTAAATTTTGCTTAATTAAATATAACATTTTGAGGTTGATTCTTTCGCGCTATCCTTTTTGCAATCTGGGATACGCTGTGGAAGATAATGTTCCTTTTATCGAACGCTAACAAAGGCCAATGGTTACGCATGTTAGTTTTCAAAATAAACACCTGTTTTTGAGAACGAAACCTCAGTCCTTTGCTGTGAATACCGCAAGCAAGTCGATCAGTTTGGCTAATATTTTATCGAAAAACACAACTATATACTGCTGAACATTGTGTTTCCAGACCTCTCTCCTTCGCAGAGGCTTGGATAAAAAAAAATTATAAAAGGATACGCTAATATTGGATAATAAATAAAAGAATAGCGGTTTCCTCATTATATCACCATTTAGCGCGTTTTGTTTATTACCATCTAGCGCATTCTTTTATTTATTGTCCAATATTAGCGTATCCTTTTATAATTTTTTTTTATCCAAGCCTCTGCGAAGGAGAGAGTTCCCAGACTGATGTGGTCTACTGGAAAATATTTCGCATCAAAAACAGTCGTTCTCAGCCTTGATATGTCCTAAGAATAGACTTGGAACAAACTCTAAAATATAAGAATGACTCCATGAGATATTAAGCAAATAAAGTTCAACATACCCACACTCTAAGGTGCTGTTATTATTGTCGTTGTAAAAATATATTTTCGCCGCCATGGAAATCGGGAAAGCCAAAGAGCTATCAAAGACGACAATATTCCACATTAAATCTTTCTCACAACGGTTTCTACACCAAAAATATATTGTATCCATAGGAGAAGGAATATTTTACTTTTAAACTTGAATAATTTTCTTCTCATAAGTAAAGAAATGAGAAAAAAATCGACAAATACTGTCAAAAAATGGAAATATGTTTTTATTGGATTTTCGCGGAAAAACATGCTCGCCCCAGGCCATTGCCGCATCACACGTCGATCAACAAAATCACAGCCGTTGCACCGCCTTACATATAAGCGCCCTGAGCGTGACAGTTTTTAGCCCGCTTTATACAGAGCACGCGATTAAGGTGGGAAAACTTGGTTTGTGCGCACAATTTGTTACTAATATCTGTTTATACTTACACTTATATCCGTTTATACCCACCCGAGCGTAGCGAAAAAATTGAAAAACTGCCTTTACGCTACAATATGACGTCACTTACTAGTGATAGCCGCCATGACACAAACACTAGCTAATGGTCACTGACGCATTTAAATAGATCACAACGCGATGTATGTACTGTATGTACTATTATCTATCTAATTATGTATGTAATTGTAATAACTGCATGTAAGTAATTGTATTTGTATGTTTAACTTTTCTAAATTTTTAATGTAAATTTAATGCTACGCCCCCCTTGGAAATCAGCTTTCGCTGTTGGGGTTAGCGTAGTAAAATAAAGTTTTACCTACCTACCTTACCTACCTATGATGTAAATCACAAATCTGAGAATAAGGTAGGTAACTTGCACCTTGCAGAAATCGTCAATGAATTAAGTGCAATATTGTCCTCGTTTACCAGGTAAATATACATCCTGCATATTGATTTTATCTAAGAATTGTACTTTTATATGAGGTTTTAAAGATAAATATAGTTATACTTCTAGCCTAACTTTTGCACAAATAAAAAAAACAGAATGGACAGTAACTTAAACCAAGCCAGTATTACACTAAAAACTTGGATAGACATTGTTTTGCAACCAGCAAATTCGGCAAGTTGCAAACGTTCTACCAACTATTCTCAGATTTTCCGATTTACAAGATCACGTTGGCTACAATTTTAATGCTGTTTACAGTTGAAGGCTTGAAGCCATATTTCAATGCGATATATGAAAAGTAATAAGGTATCATTCTTTCTTTTCTTGACCCTGATCACAATTCATTCACTTAAGGTGGCTCCCTACAGTTATTTTAACTTTATAATAAATCGTTTTTAAACGAGTATTATCGGAGATGACGAAGTTTTTTATACTCGAGGGTAATATTCATCATCTATGGAATATTTAAAACCCGGTTCAGGTAGTGTCATCGTTGCCATGGTAACAAGACGTAAGCCTGAAATGTGGTTACTATGCGCATAAAATTGCCCGTATCTAAAAAAAAAGTCGGTGACCCATCTTTTTTATTTCATATAAGTTTTAAGCATAATGTTCTGAAACTATTATGAAAGTTTAATCAAAATCGCTAGTGTGCAATTTTTTTAAACTCGAAAATTTTATATAAAGATTTCTACACTAGCGATTTTTTTTAAAATTGAAATATATAAAATTTACCAAAATTAAAATTTATGGTCAAAATTTGAAGATAGGTTACCGATAAAACTAAAGAGTAAAACGCATATAAAGGTGAAAAATTGGGTCAATTCCATGGTCAATTCCCTACATAAAAACACCGCTGACTACTTAATAATAGTTCGCGGGCGCACTTTCATCGTGCAAAAACGAGTGGCAAATGTTGTTTTTATCTTTTGATTTTGACGTTTATTCAATATATTTGAGAGCCATGGACAACCAAGAAATACTGTGAAGGGTTAGATCGATTTAAGTCCAATTGAATCCTGCCATTTACTCAGTTCACGAGCTTCAACAGCCGTACAGCTGGACATATCTTTGCCTAGTTTTGTAATTTTGCTGAAGATGAACAAGTCGGTATTTTGCTATAGAACTGTGATATTTTTACTGTTTAACTTGTAAAAAACATGCAAGTATCTCTAAACGACTTTTATAACCTTTAACAGTTTTTATACAATAGTTAATAAATGTTTAATAAACTCTTGTTAGTGAACATTATATCTAAAATGTTTTTTATATTATTATTGCTGTCAAGCTTTTTTTATCCAATCGATATTTGTATCATAGTTAAAATCACTCATTGGTGTTACTGATGCTTTGTCACATAAAACTAAGGATTATTCAAAGTTTTTTCATTACAAATCTTTCAGAATGGTAAAAATTATTTTAAAAAACCGGGCGAAATATCTTTGTTTTGCTTTGATCGTCGAATTTGCGTGGGAAAGTCCACGTACTTGCCACGCGTTTTTGACTCTCGTCCCGCGATCATCTCATGCATTACTGTAGGGAGCCACCTTAAAGGTCAGGAAGACGGAGCATGAGTAGTGCGTACGTATGACACAAATATAATAAAGTTTTTAAGGCCATGAAATAATGCGACGATTCAGCACTTGTAATAATAGTATATTCCCGATAGTCACTGATATTTCACTGATGATTTCATTTATACATTGATAGTCACTTTTACCTAAATTCTAATAATTTAGCCAATTTAATTATATAGTGCAATATGATACCTAGTGGCTACCGTCTGCATATATAAACAAGTGCACTGACGTTAACATTTACAGAGATGAAAGACTGAGAATATGGATATTATATTTTGATATTTTTATTGAAGCGTCCTCTCAGTACTATATTACTGGGTATTCTTATCAAGCACAGAAACGGGATGAACAGAAGTATACGACCCCCAATATATAAGCGCTGATAGTCTGTATTGAGCTGCCTGTTCTATTGAATGAAGTCAGATAGTGATATTAACTTAGTAGGCAGCTTTATATATCTATTGATATACTTAAATTAAACGAATAAAAGATCACCTTAAAAGGCTTGTGTCCCAGGCCCAAAATTGTAACAGTCTATATATATACTCGAAGCCAAACAAACATTCGTATGGTGATACATTTTATATATCATACTGCATGTACGTGCAGCATTACATACCTTATCACGATTTATTGATTCGTTGAGTTACAAGCATGATCCATCGTTCGATGTGTATATCAAGGAAAGTTAGGAAACTGTCCATTGGCATTGGCGAATTGCTTGAATAAACTTCTTACGAACGGGGTTGTTATTTAAAAGCATAGTAAAATCATGGTGTTCCGCATCCGTTTATGTATAAGTGGTGGCCTAGCTTGTAGAACTTCCGCACTTTACTCAGTACAACAGAAACAACAGATCAAATGACTCAGTCATGCATAGCATGGGCGTATATATTAATTATGCATGGCCTAATTAATAGCTTTCAACTACGCGAGAATGCACAATATAATGACCCTTATTATCAATATCACAATATTATTTTAGCATATATTGTATTAAGAAGAAGCTAAGAGGCTAAACATTTGAACAGTATAATTTTCACAAAACTCAATCAATTTATTAAAATTGATGTGGTTATATATCTATTGTTGGTATAACAATATTTGTGCGTAGGAATTTGAACGGTTTACTTGTCCCCCCTCCCGTTTGGTTTTATGGATAATGATTCTACTGCCTTTGCTATAGATCTTAATAATCTGAAACACAATATATAGTTTGAATACATTGGATATTTATCTGATACCGGAACTAAATATATTTAAATGACAAGTGATCACATTGAACTTTGCCGAAACTCGAAAGGCTTAAAATTGAAATTGTGTCTTTTCCCTTCTTTGAAACCTTCTTGAACCTTTCTTATCTGATATGCAATTTCATAATATATTAATTGTACTTGCATGTAAACATAGGAATGTGCAATAAATCTCACCTCGAACAAATAGATTATACAGGTTTTGATAACATCCTTAGGTTCCAGGAAAGGATTCTGCAACCCACACGTCATTTCCTAAATCAATGTTACGTATTTGGCAGGGGTGTAACTCATTGGAAAGTTCTGCCGGATGTGTTTATCTACCTTCAAAGGTATAGGTTTTCTGAATAATGAGTGAATAGATTAGAATAAGAATTTTTAACGAATTCTCAAATTATAAATTAAACATGAATTTAAGTGACACGTGTGGCACATTCATATTTATACTTGATAGCTCTATCAGTTGCAAACTGTCCTTCCTAGAGTTCCAGTGAGAGAGCATCCCTTATTGTCCAGTATTACTGTAGGAGGAAACTGGAGGTACGTTTTGTGTGGAAAATCGATCCTTAAAAGGTAACTATCTATACTACATGCCAAAGTATGCTCCAATTCTGTTGATTCTTTTAAAATATATGTGTGGACGATAAAACGATCATGCAGCACATATTCCTAGTCAAGTCCCTCCAAATGGCCACCGTGACACAAAATCTAGAATGTTTACCTTAACTCCTAAGCGAAATGATCGTTTGTTTAAGAACGAGGAACGAACATATATTTACGGCATGCGAAAATTCACCTTTTAAGAATGAGACTGAACGCATGTTTTCAGATCTGTCTCATTTGGATGAAGGCTTATTCTTTTTTCATATATGACCGTTGTCAGTATATGACCCGATAGTATTTTCTCATTCTCCCGACTCGTGAAGGACCTCGACCCTAATATTAGGCATATAACCAAAAGAAACTTCATGTATCGCAGTGCCATAAATGTGTGTGTGTTCACGATTCGCAACGGGTTGTATATCGGCTGGTAAATTGTCACTGATTTCTCGAATCATGATGCTTCGTGAATTGCATCAGTATTGGGCATGTTTTAAAGAAGTTGAAAATTTTGATCAGATGCATAGGGGAACCACAGGCAACCATAGGTTCTCCCCTTATCAAACAATGATTTTCAACTGATAAAACTGAATATGTTTCAAAGAAGTTAAATTTTTTGGTCAGATGCAAAGGGCAGACAACAGGCAATTATACTATAAGTGGGCCCAGTATTCCCCCCTTTTGTTTTCTATGTATTTTTCATGCATGCAAGTCCCCGCCTTGCGCCACACTAATGCCAAACGTTTCAGAAAAGGCTAAGACCTAGTTCCTTCATCGAGCAATGACTTTTTAAAGAATTGGGTCAGGTGCAAAGGGCGGACGACAGGTAACCATAGGTAGGCCCTGTGGTTCCCCCTTTGCTCCCCCCTTATTTTTCAAAAGTCTCAATCTTGCTCCAAAGATTTTCAAGATGGCAAGATGGCTAAAACCTCTTTCTTTCATTAAAAGACGCCACCAACAACAATATCGAACAGAGACAAGAAATTATGGACTAAAATTATAAGTTTTGCCAACATAAATGAAAAATATGACGCAAACCAGTTTAGGACAGGGGTCGAAAATCTGAGATTTTTCAATTTCATAATTAGTAAGCTGTCATCTACTCTATCGAATACCTTTCGTAAATCCATAAAAACAGCACCGGTAATCAATTTGTTGCCGAGATTGAGTAGAATGTCCTCACTAAGCAGTGTTAAAGCAACGTTCGTAGATAGATTGGAGTGAAAACCGAATTTTCCTGAGGTGACCATGGTGTAATCCTATTGGCACTCGTAGTTTGTATGTGAACTATACGTTGCATTATTTTGATTAACGCTGGTAAAATAGTTATAGGTCTGTCGTTGTTAGCGGATGTTGGGTCGTTGGATTTGAAGTTGGGAACAGTTTTGCCATGCCCTTTTTCCAAATATCTGGAACTGTTTGTGAAAGTAGCGAGGCATTAAAAATATTCGTTAAACCGGATGCCATACTAAATGCTGATCGAATCTTTCTTTTTGCACTGATTCGATCGAGACCGGTGGCTTTGTTGGTTTTAAGAGATGTCAGCCCACGAAGAACGAAGGATTTATCTACTGATTTAAACCGAAACTGTAAGTAAGACCAGAGGGCACTGGGGGTGATTAGGCTTAAATGTATTCTTAATTTTGTCCTATAGATGCGCAATACTCGTTTAAAATCGTTGCTATGGATCTTTGATCAGTGACGGTTTCTTCCTCCGAGATTATCGTTCACGGCATCTTGGTATAATATTTAGATTTAGCGAGCTAAACCTGGTCATTAATATAGTTTTTAAGTTCGCGAAATATTTCAGTGCCAGTGTGATATTCACAGTTCGATTGCTGCGCTTGAGTTAGATGATAATCATGCACGTTCTCGCATTAACTGCATGGGCAACTTCCTGTGTGATCCAAAGGGATTACTAGTGTATTTAACTCGTCTGGTCTTAATGGGAACGTGTTTGTCAGCTATCGAATCCAAAAAGGATCATGAGTCAACATTCTCAAGATCGCTTTTAAAACAAGGGGTATTGTAATGTTTGTAGCAGCAATAGCTAATTTCGCGGTAATTCCCACCCGATTTAACAACACCAGCTTTAATTAAACAAAATATCAAGAAAAAATCACGGAGATCTAAAGGAAATACTCCGCTTGCCATTACGTGATGAACACACGCAAGTGTTTGCAGTTGTGATTTCACCGTTGATCTTTGTTGGCGATAAACATCAAAATCTTCCATTAATGGCATCAGCATTTTTTTGAATTTTGGAAATGTCATTGTTGAGTATTTCAATAAAATTTTCAATGTTAAAATCAGGTGGGTTATAAACTGAGCAAATATTTACCTACTTTGTGTTTGGACGTATGATTTTAATCCAACAAGTTTCAATGTCATTGTTCTGAAATTTCGAGAATTAAAACTACTAAGCAACCGGACATGATCGAATATCACCCAAACTTTAAAAGATAGTGAAGAAATTATTGCCGAATCACCTACTAATATATTCAATAAATCCAGTTAAATGGGCGTATTTCCTGATGATTTTAAGGTAGCGTGCATATCTCCTGTACATAAAGGAGAAAGCAGGACTATTATCTTTTAGCGAAAGTGTTTGAAAAGCTTATCTCCAGGCAATGCATTGGATACCTACAATCTAACCACTTGCTGTCAGATAGCCAAGCTGGCTTCAGGAAAAAGGGCTCGATCACAACTTATTAAAAAATAATACGAACCAATGGCACATAAATATGGATAAGGGTCTCCTAAACGGAATTATTTTTGTTGATTTAAAAAAGCCTTCGATGGTGTCGACCACGGCATCTTGATTGAAAAATTATCTTAGCTGTAGAAGAACCATCTTAAATTGGTTCAAAGCATACTTAACAAATAGAAAGCAGATGTGTAAAGTAAATCAAACAACATCAAAATGTCGAACAATTCGCTGCGGGGTACCTCAAGTTTCAAATTTGGGCCCAATATTGTTTCTTATTTATGTAAACGATCTAAAAACAACTACAGCCAGCATGTTTGCAGATGATACCAATCTAACAGCAAGTGGCGCCTCAATAGTAGACATCCAAACGAAATTAAATATAATAATGATTTGGAAAATATACACCAATGGTTGTTGGCCAACAAATTAACACTGAATAAGAATAAAACTGAATATATGATTGCTGGTTCTAGACCAACGGATTCGACGAATGAAAGCTTTTGTGCCCCAGAGAACATTAATCTCTGTAAATAATGCAATAATACAGCCGCATTGTGATTGCTGTAGCCTTTTTTGGGACATCTGTGATGTTTATATTCACTTGAAAAGCTTAAAAAAATGCAAAACAGGGCTGCTAGAGTCATTACTGGAAAATAACTGGCATATGAAGTTAGGTCTAAGTACATTCTACTGCAGGAATTAGGCTGGCAACCATTGATAGAAAAATGGAAAGAAAACAAAGCGGTTTTGATGTATAAGGTTAGAAAAGGCAATTCCTTAAGAAAGATCACAAATATGTTTAAAGTGAAAAAAAATTATAATTTACGCAATAATGATTGTGATTATTCTCTTGATAAACCTAAACTAATTTTCTGAAAAAAAAGCATTGGCTATTCAGGCGCAAAGATTTACCGACGAATTACCGACGCAACTTAAATATAATGGTAATATAATCACTACCAAGATTTAAGGCTCTGCTCCGAGACAGTGAAACTTAATTAACTTTTTTTAATATTATACATTAGTAAAATTACATAGGTGATTATTGTAAATTCTCAACGCTGATTGGTTGCGCTACCTCGGATTAATACGCGATAATCACCTAAAGCGTTTTTATGCCGCTTTTATCGTAACTATTCAATTAAAATATTTTTGAAATGTGCATTTTTCTCCCAAATAATCACCTATGTAATTTTACTAAAACAATTATTCGCCTCAGGCTCGGTGAATATCGGTGAATAAAAACCTCGACTTCGTCTCGGTTTTTATTCACCGATATTCACCTCATCTTCGGCGAATAATTGTTAAATATTGGTTTGGGTAGGATTATTGCATGCTTAAATAAGTATATTTGCATGTTATATACAGCAATAACGTCAAACGGAATATAAATTGTATAATTATAAATAACGTAGACTCTCAATTTGGGCCGGATGCAAACTTCTAACATTT